>CM066036.1:214887737-216168993 GCA_033557465.1 Ichthyophis bannanicus
GGTGCATACTTTCATCTTCATAGGAGTCCTCTCCATCCCCAATGGGTTACCACTCCCCTATGCCCCCACATGCGAATGCAGAAATGCCAAACAACAAATAATAACATGCATCATCCTATTTACATCAAGCACATCTATAGACACACACAAACCCATTCAGATCCCCACCAACCTCCCCTCCTCTCCACCACACACTTTTACCTGCACCTCCTCCCCCAGCAGCAGGACCACAAGTAGTTTCAAGGGATATTCAGGTATTAAGGACTGTTGCTCTCACCCTTGGAGGAAGGCTATCAATTAGTGGAGCCCATAGGTGAACGAGGAGGTCATAGGCCAGAGACCCCTGAAATTTGGCAATCCTATACTCCATATAGATCAGTTCAGAAAGAGCAATTTCCCAGGAGTCCAGGCCCAGGGCAGTTGCCAACAGCCACCGTCTTAAAATAAGTTTCTTGTCTAGCCTTTTTTCTTTGAACCGGTCCCAAAGTTTGACTCTCAGGTTCAGTTTATTTCCACTTTGAATGTGACACATATTAAGGAATCCCATACAGTGCATGCTAAATTAGAAGCCTTGGAGAATTCCTCTAGATCCAGGAATTTCCGGTTTTTGAATTTTACAGTAACTCATTTACTTTCTGCCAAAATTATCTTGGTTAAATATTTTAATGGAGTTTTGAAATTGATTGATTCAACTGAAAGTATATAAGCCCTTTATATCCCCACTAGATTGTGAGTGGCCTCATCTGCAGAAGGGAATTTAGATGAGCTTTGTCCCTCAGTAAGCCAAAAACTGTAGCTGCCTTTTTGTAGGATTCTGAGGATATAGGGCCCAATATTCGAAAGGCATTTACATGGTTTACAGCCCAGTAAACTGTGTAAATGCTTTTAATCAAGATATTCAATGGCACTTACATGGTTAGTGCTATTGAATTTCCCCTTCTATCCCTGCTAAACACCCCAGTGCTATGTGGTTAGTATCGGGGTTTGTTGGGGGTGTTGGAACAGAGCGGAGGTGGAGACTATCGCTAACCAGGCAGTGGCGATATTGCATGCTCCCTGGTTAGTGACCTGTACCTAAAATATAGGCAAGGAAAACCCTCACCTATCTTTAAGGTGCAGGAGATAACCGGGCAGCATGCAATATTGCTGCTACCCGGTTAGCTACTGTGGCTTCTGATGCGTGCGGCGATCCCAGGCATTGAATATCCGGGGTTAAGGGTCAGCAGACAGAGCTATGCACTCTGTACTTGTGCATTGCCTGCCCAACTGAAATATCAGGCCCATAATATCTAAGCATAATACACTTTTGATGACATTTTCCCCTGAAACAGTTAAGCTGAGGATCCTCAAGGCATTCTTTAAATATAAAGATGTTTCTTTCTATGGTCAGAAACCGAAAGCCTGGGGGGCGGAGCCTGATGTCCAGCGGGATGGTCGCATAACGCTGAGGCTCCCGAGAGGCCTACTCAGAATCCTGAATTAACACCGTACATACTTGGAACTTCTACTCTGATCTTGCCGGGGCACATTGGTGAGATGGCGGGGACCAAACCCACGCGCTTGGAATTTGGATCTCCAGCGGCTTCTCACGGCAAACGTTCCAAAACTGAACCTCCGTCCCCGCAGAAGGGGCTGGCCTTGCGCGAGGGCCCCGAAATGCAGCAGGAAATCCTCGCAGAGATTAGAGGGGTCAAAAACCTCGTGCAGTCAAACGGTGAAGCACTCCGAGCGCTGCGGGAAGATTTTGGTGTGCTGCAAAGCAAGCTAGAAGGGCTTTCTTCGCGTCAGGACAAAATGGAGAGCATATTGGACTCCCATGCGACCCGGTTGTCCAAACTCGACAAAGTTGAACGTCAGGTGCGGGCCTTGCAGAAAGAAGTGGAAGATGGCAATAATAGAGCGCGCCGCAACAACATACGACTCGTGGGCATACCGGAGGGAGCGGAATCGGGAGACATGAAAGAGTTTTTATGCAAAATCCTCCCTTCCCTGCTCCAAATCACCTTTACCAAAGATTTGGAGATCGATCGCGCTCATCGTGTACCCACAAGCATAACGCTCAACAGGAAGACCCCGCGGCCTATCATTTTTCGACTTTTGAGATATCAACACGTTGAGCAAATTCTAAATGCCTCTCGGGCAAAGGGCCATATGGAGTTTGAGAGCCACAAGATCTCCTTCTATCCCGACTTGGCTAAACCCACGGTCGACCGCCGAAAGCGCTTTCTGGAATTCCGGCCGAGGCTTCAACAACTACAAGCACGCTATGGCCTGATGTACCCGGCCAAGCTCCGAGTCACGCTTCACAATCAGACAAGAACATTTGAGGACCCTGATCTACTAGCGGAGTTTTTGGATTCCAAAGAAGCCGACTTGATGCGCTGACTTCCAGAATATTCCTGCAAGTATTCTCATATCCGCTGTACCTGCCATATTGGATCTGCCGCAGCCCAGCAAAGAGTCTGGCGAGGGCGGTTTGTTGCCTTACTTTCGATGATATCTGTGACCCGACTCCATCTACCCACAGTAGCCTCGATGAGTATCAGAGACAGTGTTAATTATGGACTCTGGTGTTTCTTTTCCTTTTTTTCATGTCTTTCTATTTCCTCTCTAGGGCCTCCTCCCGCAGACATATGGTCGCCATATTCTTTGGGGGTTTTGCTTCTTCTCTAAGATACTTTGGTACATACTTTTCAATATGGGGTGTATTAGCCAGAATACTCGGTGATTATGTCATTGTTGCACAGATTCTGATTATGTTGTATGTTTTCAAGCGCCCTCACTTAAAATGTCTATTACTGATTGATGGCACCATGTAAGATTTTCTCATTGAACGTAAAAGGAATCAATAATCCGATAAAACGGAAGAAAATCCTAAGCTACCTAAGTCAGGAGGCTGCGGATCTGATTTTTCTCCAAGAAACGCATTTAAATTCGAAGGAAACTCTTAAACTCAATATTAAACCTTACATGGTGGCCGCCTATTCCCCAGCCGTTTCTAAGAAATGTGGGGTTGCCATACTGGTTAGGAAATCTTTGCATGCTACTATTATTGCGACTAGCTCAGATACAGAAGGTAGATGGTCCAGAGTTCACCTCAAGATAGGTAGCCTTGAAGTTACATGTATATGCCTTTACGCTCCTAATGTGGATGACCCTGCCTTTTTTGCTACCATTGCTCAGGTTGCGCAGGCCTCTGCTAATACTTCATTGATAATTGGGGGGATTTCAATCTAGTCCTTGATCCCCTGATTGACAAACAGCCGCCTAGGACAAGTGGTCCCCCCAAGAGTCACACCACGCTTACCTCCCTGATCAAAGATCTTGCTTTAGTTGATCTATGGAGGTTACTACACCCCAATGAGCTTGACTTCACCTTCTTCTCTTCCCCTCATAAATCCCAGTCTCGCATAGACTTCTTTCTAATATCAAAACTGTTAGTTCCTCAGGTGGACACTGCAAAGATTCACTCCCAACATATTTCAGATCATGCTGCCATTTCCTTTCAATTACACACTACTGCACCCCAAGGGAATTCGGGGGCCTGGTTCTTTGATAGAGCCCTGTTAACTCAGCCAGAGTTCCAGTTAGAAATTCGAGCAGCCATACAGGATTACTTCCATTTTAATCTACCCCAGGATACTGCGAATTGGGCTTGGTGGGAGGGCTTCAAAGCGGCCATTCGAGCAACGATCACTAGCTATCAAATCCGCCTGCGAAAACAACGCAAACAGCAGCTACTCATACTAGACCAACAAATAAAAGCAGGCGAACGAGTTCTAACTTCACGTACTGATCCATGTGTATTAATTCGATTACAGCGTCTCCGTTTTCAATATAATTCAATCCTCTCAACTGCAACTTCTAAGAGTATTGAGCTTCAGCGAGGGACATATTATCGTGAAAATAACCGAGCCGGTCAACTCTTAGCCAACGCCTTGAAAGGTCAAAAAGAAGCCAAACGCATAGCGGCCATTCGAGCTCCACAGGGAGGGGGCATAGTGACCACAGACTCCGACATTGTAGAGCTCTTTCGGGATTTCTATACCCGCCTATATCAATCTGAATGTGAAAGCGATTGCTTTCTGGCATTCAGCGGCCGACCCTCTCTGAAGATGATAGGGATGTGATGGATGAACCCTTCTCTACTTCAGAGATCCAATCTGCCCTAAAACGAACAGCCTCGGGCCGTGCCGCAGGGCCCGATGGTCTCCCGACCGAATTCTACAGAACGTTCAGTGCAGATTTAGTTCCCTATTTAAAACTCTATTTTACTGCCCTTGCGGTAGATACATCCTCTTTGGGATCCTTTTCTGCAGCTAATGTGGTAGTATTTGAGAAAGAAGGCAGAGACCCGCTACTAACCGCCAACTACTGTCCAATCTCCCTACTTAATGCCGATTATAAGATCTTCGCAACGATCTTGGCCACCCGGCTATCTGACAGGATGGCCACCCTAATTCACCCCGACCAATGCGGTTTTATACCTGGCAGATCAACTGCTGACAATGCTCGGACCTTGTGCCATGTGCTATCCAGTGCTGCCAATCTAGATCATCCATGGGTGGGTCTTTCCCTGGATGCCGAAAAAGCCTTTGACCGCCTAGAATGGCCCTTCTTATTTGCAGTTCTCCGATGGTATGGCTTTGGGGAGGGCTTCCTCCGATATCTCCAAGTCATGTATACTCAACCCGTCGCCAGTATTTGTGTAAATGCCATCAAGTCTCAGCCATTTAATCTCCAAAGAGGCACGCGTCAAGGTTGCCCCCTATCACCAATGCTCTTTGATCTAGCTCTTGAACCCCTAGCCCTCCTTATTAGACAATCCGCACGTATTCGAGGTGTCCCCTTCAGTCATAGGGAGATTAAACTCTCTGCATATGCAGATGACCTTATGCTTTTCGTATCCCTCGATTCGGTTCCAGCTGTCTTGGATCTGATTGACGGATACTCACAATTATCGGGCTATAAAATTAACTGGACCAAATCGGTAGCATTCCCGCTGAACCGCTGGGTACATGAGGCTGACATGCAGGCCTTTCCCTTCCTTTGGCAATCCCGCATGGTGAAGTATCTCGGGGTCCATTACTGTTCTCCTTTAGAAGACACTATCAGTTTTAATGCCAAAGAGGTAGTCTCCAAAGTCCGTGAGCTCACGAATCGTTGGTCTCCCTTATCTCTTACATGATGGGGCCGCTTAGAAACTGTGAAAATGATGATAGTCCCCAAAGTGAACTACATTTTAGAAATGCTGCCATGTTTACTCCCGCTACATACTTATAAAGATATTGAGGGCCTTCTCGTCCGTTATCTCTGGCAGGGCAAGCCACCAAGGATAGCTAAACAAAAACTACAGTCTGCAAAGGAAAGAGGGGGTACCAGATTTCCTGATTTTCTTAGATATCATCAAGCCTTCCTACTTAAGCAAGGTGCCCGATGGCTAGATGCCTCAACAGACAGCAGACCAGTTTGGCTTGACATAGAAGAGGAGCTTAGTAGCCCAATTCCGTTGACCCATCTCCCCGGTATGTCCTATCAAGTAGACACCCGCCATCCACCAATGATTGTCGATACTCTTGCGGCCTTTAACACTCTCATTCTATCACTGGGCCCGAACGTATGTCCTCAGGACGGACTCCCGCTATGGAATAACCCCAGAATTCAAGTCCTAAATAGAACGATAGCATGGAAACCCTGGTACTCACGGGGGATCTGGACACCCCAACAGCTTTTCTCTGCAGCTCGTTGGAAAACCTTCTCTGATTTACAAAAGGAATTTGCGTTACCAGCGAAACACTACTTTCAATTGATGCAGCTTCAACACTGCCTCAAAAGTGCTCGAATCATGTCGCCCTCTGCCCCTACTGAGGACGGGCTATTAGAGATAGTTCACTCTATTAGTAGTACACATGGGGTAGCCTCTAACTTTTATAAAATATTATGTCAGGGTACAGACACGGCCACTTTTAGAGCCCAACAAGCCTGGGAGCGCGAACTGCAAACCACTTTAACCCCTGTGCAATGGAGCGTTTTCTGGAGCAAAGTAGTGCGGGTTTCCCGGTCTGCCTCTGTTACCCAAACTCTCTTCTTTTTTGCACACAGATGCTTTTATACCCCAGAAAAAATAGCCAAATGGAACACGAATGCTAGGGACCAGTGTTGGTCTTGCCATACTGCTGTGGGAACCTTCGCTCATGTTATTTATGAATGTCCTCAACTACAGGTTTATTGGGGGCGGGTCTGGGGTTGTATTCAATTTATCTTACACCTTCACGAACCTCTCTCTTGGAAGATCGTGGGACTCCGCTCTGTGGCGGAGGTCCCCTCTCTTCCTAAGAAGGGTTGCTTTCTCCTTGATTTCATGCTGGGTATAGCCATATGCTTAATCACGAGGAATTGGAAGGATAGCTCTCGACTTACTGTCAATGAATGGTGGAACCTCGTCTGCTTATATAGTAAATATGAGCAGATACCTCGGAGAGCTATTCCCCATGCCCAACCTCACTCTCGCTTGTCTAAATGGCAGATGCTTAATGATTATGTACAATCTGCTCATTGCTCCAACATGCCTGTATAATGTGCACTCATCATGTTTCAGATCACCGTTAGGTTTTGTAACACAATAATGTAAGTACACGCCTGCTTCGGGAATGATTAGTTTTCTAGAGAAGAAGCAGGGGGGAGGGGGGTGGCAGGGGTTTACTTTGGTGTATGTATTACACTTTATGTATCTGTCTTTTAGCTGTATGTCTTCCTTTTCCTTTGTTGTTATAAAACGAAAATAAAGAATTTAAAAAAAAAAAGAAACCGAAAGCCTGATTTTGATCTGGGTGGTGCTATGTGCTGCATCGGCATATAGCCCACCCCCTTTCTGCCTAACCTGGATTTTCAATTCTGGGGTCTTATGTGGCCCTGGTATTGAAAATTCGGGTCTTACTGCACAACCCAGAAGCCGCCGGAGCTAACGTGGTAGCACCAATTTTCGATGCTACCCGCTAAGCTCCTGCGCCTTAAAGATAGGCAATGGTTTTCCATGCCTATCTTTAAGGTGCAGAGTGCTACCTGATTAGTCCTTTCCTCTGCCCCCCACTCCACCCCAGAACGCTCCTAACATGCCCCGATGCTAACTGCATAGTATCTGGGTGTGTTAGGGACATATCCAGGATTTTCGAAGGGCACTACCTGTGTAGGTGCTCTTTGAAAATCCCAGATAAGACACTTACATGGGTAACTAGGGAAGTTATCCATGTAAATGCCTTCAAAGATCAGACCCTGAATGTCTTTCCAGAAGTGACACACTCTTCCCAGATTCGTAGGAAGCAGTTTTTGGAAATGAGGCCTTGGGTTTTGGCACTGGGAGCTACTTTCTTCCTTAGGTTCACCTCAAGTGTATTTGAACTTGCAAGGGAACACTTTTGTATTTTTTGATATCTCCTAGTTAGAACATTTTCTGGCAGAAGTAGTGGGTTTTGCTATTTTGGTGTACTTGTAATCATTTTGCCCTCTGTAATTGGCCTATTTGACTTTGTTTCCTTTCTTTAATACCTACTGTATAACTGAAAGCTGGTCCTCAGTTATGTGGGCTTTACCACCTTATTTCTTGTTTTGTAATTTTTTCTCCTATTTTACTTTTCATTTATATGGATGTTTTTTCATTATTTTTTGGAATGTATATTTCAAAACTCTTGTACTGTACTGTAACCCCCCCCCCAAAAAAAAAAAAAAACAAGAATATGCTTCTTGGCCATCAGAAACCTCCATTCACAGAAATGCCTTTGTGTGGTTAAGAGACACCACTCCATAGGAAACTTCCCAAACAGGCATATCTCAACCGAAGGTGACAAAGGTTGCACCACCAAAGAACCCAAACGCCCACAGATTTGCCCCCAAAACCTCCATATCCTGGGGCATGCACAAAATCTATGTACAAATGTTGCTGAGGCCAAACTACACAACCATATCCCTCTCGTTTCCACTTCCACTCTGCCTATCAACCCCAATCCTTGCCCCCTAGACTTCTATCTCACGCAACATGTCTAATCTTATCCATATCCCTCTCCTCTCCCCTTCCACACTCCCTATCAACCCTGGCCCCCCCCTAGATTTCTGTCTCACTCTGAGAAGAGATCTTCACGCAACATGTCTAACCTTATCCATATCCCTCTCCTTTCCCCTTCCATTCTCCCTATCAACCCCAATCCTGCCCCCCCTAGCCTTCTGTCTCACTCTGAGAAGAGATCTTCATGCAACATGTCTAATCTTATCCATATCCCTCCCCTTTCCCTTTCCACTCTCCCTTTCTCATGTGCCTTATGGAACGCACACTCTGTCTCTAATAAACTCACTTTTACTCATGATCTCTTTATCTCCAATGCTCTACATCTTCTTGCTCTAACTGAGACCTGGCTCCTCCCAGATGATACCACATCTACTGCTACCCTCTGCCACGGGGGCTATCAGTTCTTCCACACGCCTTGTCCCACTGGCCGTGGTGGTGGTGTCGGGCTTCTACTTTCTCCCTCTTGCCAATTCCAACACCTCCTGCTGCCTCAGTCTCACTCCTTCCTCTCTTTTGAAGTCCACTCCATCCACCTCTTCACTCCACTTCCTCTCCGGATAGCTGTTATTTATCGACCTCCTGACAAGTCTACTTTGACTCGTGCCTTTCCTTCTTTCTGGATTCCTCCTCCCCCACTCTTATTCTTAGGGATTTTAAGATTCATGTTGATAACCCCTCTGATCCTTATGCTTTAAAGCTCCTCTCCCTTAGTTCCTCATTTGACCTCCAACTATGTTCCACTGCCCCCACTCACCAGCATGGCCACTGCCTGAACCTGATATTTTTCTCTAGTTCCTTACCCTTGAACTTCCGCAGCTCAGTTCTCCCCTTATCTGACCATCACCTCTTAAGCTTTAATCTCCATCTCCCACTGCTTCAGCCTCATCCTGTCTCCTCCAACCTATTTATTTATTTTATTTTATTTATTTATTTATTTAATTATTTCTTTTATACCGCCCCTTCCAGAGATCAAGGGCGGTTTACATATAACAGATTAACAGTCTTGTACACATTTGTATACATTTTACATAGAACAATAGAAATCAACTATTTACATTGAACAATGAATTTAAACTTTGTAGGTATTAATGCAAAACAAAACATCAAACTTTTTACAAATGTATATTTACAGCGTGTGGTGTGTGTGGTGTATGGGGTAGATATTGGTGTAGGTGCTGGAATTTAATTCCTTTTTTGTCATCTTTGGGGCGTGTATGGGGAAGGGGACAGGCTTGTGGTTACATTGTTGGGATTAAGGGAGTTTGTGCATGTGTAACCACGTTTGTTGTGGAGCTGGCTTTGGGGGAGTAGGGGATTTCGAAGTGTTCAGTGAACAGGTAGGTCTTTAATTCTTTCCTGAATTGGATGAGGTCTCTTATGGTGCGAAGTTCAATAGGGAGGTCGTTCCAGAGTGTAGGAGCAGTGAATGAGAATGCTCTGGAGCTAGTGGTATTCTTAGTTTTCCGGATGGCTTTTGGTATGATAAGGGAGTGGGCTGCGTTTTGTCTGTGGGCCCTTGTCGATGTTGGAGAGTGCAGTAATGTGGATAGGTGTGAGGGGGTTATGTCGTTTATGAGTTTATAGGTTGTTAGGATAATTTTATATTTAATTCGGCTGTTTATAGGGAGCCAAAGGAGTTCTAGCAGTATTGGGGTTACGTGGTCTGTTAGGCGAGCTTTAGCAATTACTTTTGCACAGATGTTTTGAGCTCTTTGTAGAAGGTATGTGCTTTTTTGAGGAAGGCCTATTAGGAGACTATTGCAATAGTCGAAGTGAGGGGTGATCAGTGTACTTACTACGGATCTAAAGTCTTGTGTTTCAAGGAGTGGCCTTAGGTGTTGAATAGTTTTGAGTTTATAGAAAATGGTTTGTACTGTTTGTTTTATGTGTGGTATCATGGTGAGAGTGTGGTCTATTATTACTCCTAAGTATTTTACCTGTTTTCTAACAGGTATGGAGGTTTTGTTGGTTGTGATTGTTTCCGGATAAGTGTTCTCAGTCATAGATGACCTTGTTACAAACATTGCCTCTGTTTTTTTGAGGTTGATGCTGAGGTGGTTAGATTCCATCCAGGAGGAGCTCTCAGCCATGCATTTGGATAGTGAATCGTATGTAGGGTTTTTAATGGTTATGGGGATAGCTAGCATGATGTCATCGGCATATATAAAATGGTTAATCCTGTGTTTTTTAAATATGTTTGTTATCGGTTGTAGGTACAAGTTAAATAGGAGGGCTGAGAGGGCTGATCCTTGGGGTATTCCCTGTCCTTGGGGGAATGTTTCTGATGCTTGTTGGTCAATTTGGACGCGTATTAATCTATGTGAGATGTAGGATTTGAACCAGTTAAGGACAGTCCCGCCTATTCCTAGGTTCTCTAATCTGTTGATCAGTGTCAAGTGATTGATGTTATCGAAGGCGGCAGAGATATCTATAAATAGGAGTAAGAAGCCTTGGTGTTTGTCATCTGTGCCCCTGATGAGGAAGTCCATTAGGGTGATTAGGAGGGTTTCTACTCCGTGGGATGGGCGGAAACCAAATTGGTGTGAGTCAAGTGGTTTGTGTTCATCAATGTGTTCTTGTAACTGAATTTGGATTGTTTTCTCTATTATTTTGGCTATGAATGGAATGCTGGCTATGGGTCTGTATGAGTTCGGGTCTTTTGAGTCGAGCTTATTATTCTTTATTATTGGTCAGAGTGTTGTGAGTTTTAGGGCATCAGGCATGATGCCCTGTGAAAGGGATTGGTTAACTATGTATTGTAGATTTACCGCCAGTTCATCTTTCGCACACTTAATCCATGATACAGGGCATGGATCGAGTGGGGAGGTGGTGGTGTTTATCATTGTTATGATTTTGAGGAGTTGCTTTTGGTCTACCAACTGGAAACTTGGCCATTCGTGTGTGGTTTTCGTGTTTGATAATAGTGGAGTCGGGGTAGTGGTCTTGTTTTTTAGTTTTTCTGCAAAATGTTTTGCTAGAGTTTGTATATTTATTGCTTGTTGTTTAGGTTCGGTGTTATTAGTTTTGGTTAATGTTTTTACTATCGCGAATAACTCCCTAGAGCGGTTGATGGATGAGTTTATTACTTTAGAGTGGTAGTCTCTTTTTGATTTGTTAATTGCGTTTTTGTATTCTATAAGTAGGAGCATGTATTGGGATTTGTTTTCATCAGATTTTAGTTTTCTCCATCTCTTTTCTTGTCTCCTCAGTTGTTTTTTTAGTTTTGTCAGCTCTTTCGTGAACCATTTTTCTGTCTTCTTTGTTTGTTTATGTGAGACTTGTGTGTGGACAGCTGCTTTTTGAATAGTTAGATTCCAATGTGTTATGGTTGAGTTGATGTCTGGTGAGCTTGTGTTTAGTTTGTGTAATACTTTGTCGAGGAATGTATCTTTGTCAAAGCGTACGAAACGTGATGTATGTGGAGTTGTGCTTGCATTGTTTTTTGGGACTTGTGCCGGTAGATGGATTGTGATGAGATGGTGGTCTGACCAGGGTACTTCGGTTATACTCGGAGTGGTGTGTAGTAAGTGACTGTAGAGTGTGGATGGGAGGAAAATTACGTCAAGTATGTTACCTTTTTTGTGTGTAGGAGCGTGTATTATCTGTGTGAATCCCATTTGTGTCATAGCATCTATGAAGTTATCTGATTGTGAGTGGTTCAGTGATGGAAGGTTCAAATCACCAAGGAGTATAAGTGGTTTGCTTTGTGACGCTGTGCATGCGAGTTCTAGGATAGGGGTGAGGTTTTTCTGATCGGATGAAGGGGGTCTGTAAATGAGGGTGAGAGCCAAGGTTCTATTTTCTATGTTAACGATGTCCATTCCATCTATATTATTTAGGTTTGTTAGGGTGAATTTGAGGTCTTTTTTGGTGAGAGTCAGTACATTTAGAAACCTTCATGCTATTGATCCCTTGACTCTCTCTTCTACCATTTCTCCATCTCTTTCTTCCACTATGTCCTCCAAATCTGTTGACAAAGCAGTAAGTTCCTATAATGCTGCATTCTCCTCAACTCTGGATGCTCTCACTCCACCCACCCCAAGTCCTGTGAGACGCTCTGCACCTAAGCCCTGGCTTTCATCCACCACGCGCTATCTATGTTCCTGTGCCCATTCAGCTGAGCGTGCTTGGCTCAAATCCCACTCCCCTGAAGACTTTCTACACTTCAAATTCATGCTTGTCTCTTTCCAGTCAGTAATAGCTCTTGCCAAACAAGACTACTATGTCCATCTGACTAACTCTCTTGCCACTGATCCTCGCCATCTCTTTACTACTCTCAGCTCTCTCCTCAAAGCGCCTCTGCCTCTGATCCCTCCCTCCCTCCCTTTCTGCCCAAACCCTGGCTGACTATTTCCATGACAAAATCCACAAGATCACCCTCCAATTCCCCACAAATCAGCTATTTCCCCTCCTCCCCCTCTCCACTCCCAACTCCCCCCCCCCCCTTCCCTTGCGACCCTCTCTTCCTTTCCTGTGATCTCTGAAGAGGAATGCACACCTTCTTTCTTCCACCAAACTCACCACCTGCTCCTCTGATCCTTTCCCCACCCGTCTCCTAAACCCCATCTCCTCCACCGTTATCCCTTCCATCTCTCATAGTCGCAACCTTTCGTTCTCCACTGCAACTGTCCCTGCAGACTTCAAGCATGCTGTGGTCGCACCTCTCCTCAAGAAATTCTCACTTGATCCCACCTGTCCTTCTAATTATCGACCCATCTCTCTCCTTCCCTAAACTACTTGAACGTGCGGTTCACCGCTGCTGCCTCGACTTCCTCTCCTCTCAGGCCCTCCTAGATCCCTTACAGTCTGACTTTCATCCTTTACACTCCACTGAAATGGCTCTTGTCAAAGTCTCCAGTGACTTGTTCCTGGCAAAATCCAAGGGCCTGTACTCTGTCCTCAGACTTCTTGACCTCTCTGCTGCTTTCGACACCGTTGACCATAACCTTCTCCTCGATACTCTGTCCTCGCTTGGTTTTAAGGGCTCTGTACTATCCTGGTTCTCCTCCTATCTCTCCCATCGCTCCTTCACTGTGTGTTCTGGTGGCTCCTCCTTCTCTGCTACCCCGCTCCCAGTTGGTGTACCCCAAGGATCTGTCTTGGGTCCACTTCTTTTCTCTCTTTATACCCAGTCCCTTGGTGCACTTATCTCTTCCCATGGCTTTCAGTACCATCTGTATGCTGATGACTCCCAGATCTATCTCTCTACACCTGAACTCTCTCTGGCAATCCAGATCCGGACCTCTGCCTGCCTTTCCGCCATTGCTGCCTGGGTGTCTCACCGCCGCTTGAAATTGAACATGGCCAAAACTGAACTTCTTATCTTTCCCCCTAAAACCTCCCCTTCTCCTCCTCCTTTCTCAGTCTCTGTGGATAGTTCTGTACTCTTTCCTGTTTCCTCGGCCCACAATCTGGGGGTTGTTTTTGACTCCTCTCTCTTTCTCCACACATATCCATCTCTTAGCTAAGACCTGTCGTTTCTTTCTATATAACATTAGCAAAATCCGCCCCTTCCTTTCTGAACACACTACTAAAACGCTTATCCATTCCTTAATCACCTCTCGTCTTGACTACTGTAACCTACTCCTTGCTGGTCTCCCTTTGAATCACCTCTCTCCCTTTCAATCTGTTCAGCACTCCGCTGCACGGCTAATCTTCCACTAGCCTCATCATGCCCATATTACTCATCTTCTCAAGTCATTTCACTGGCTCCCTATCCGTTTCCACATCCAGTTCAAGCTTCTCCTGCTGACCTATAAATGCATTCACTCTGCGGCTCCTCAGTACCTTTCTTCTCTCATCTCTCCTTAAACCCCCCTCGGGAACTCCACTCTTCTAGCCAACTGCTTCTATCTGTGCCCTTCTCTTCTACTGCTAACTCCAGACTTTGCTCCTTTCACCTTGCTGCACCCTACACCTGGAACAAACTACCTGTGTCTGTATGCCAAGCACCTTCTCTAACCCTCTTCAAATCCAAGTTGAAAGCTCACCTCTTTGCTGCTGCTTTTGGATCCTGACTCACCTGACCTCCTTTTCTCTCCCCTTGTTTTACCCCTGCTTACACCTTCTGTGTTTCGTCTTAACTAGATTGTAAACTCTGATGAGCAGGGATTGTCTCTTACATGTCTGTGCAGTGCTGCATATGACTGGTAGCGCTATACAAATGCTCAATAGTAGTAGCAGTAGTTGCATTGACCTGTTAACTGCAAATCTGCTCTATGCGCCCATACATCATGTACATAGGTCCACCACAAAAATTTGTACTGCAGTTCCTGTATATAAATACATTCAGAGAGTGACATACACTGAGAAAAAGCCTATTGCAATAGCACTGTGGTTACCTCCTCCAAGACATCCCTACGCTAGTGTACAGCCAAGGTCTCTAAGTTGCCCAGATCAGGAACAGTACAAAGTTCCTTTTTTATGACTCTAGAGACCTTCTGCCTCTCCAGATTGGTGAAAAGATTGACAAGGCAGCCCACCTGAAACAGGGCCAGTTCAAGCTTCTGCAAAGCCTGGATATAATGACATACCTGGAAATAGCAATAGAAATCTTGCCTCGCCAACTGGTATTTCCCCTGCAACCCAAGAATGAGGTCTAACTCTTTCTCCTCAACCATCTGGAGATCCCACACCTGAAGGATCCCTTTAGCCACCTAATCCTGTGGAGCAAAAGACTGCAGACCCAGAGTGAGGTCTGTATTGCCCTCCAAAGGAAGGAGGCCCGTCTCCGTCGTTTGCACATAGCTTTTCAGGCTGTCTAAGGGTTTGTACATAAGCAGACTGACTCCACCCCACTGGCATTTGATGGGCCTCAGCATGCAGCAGGTAGATGCCATGGTACAGAGCTGACAGCCAGTCCAGGAGAGGGATAGATGCACATAACATTGTGCTATTAATGACGTCCTGCAGCTGATACATCAAGCAAATCAAATTGTATTCCTGTAAGCAAGGGAGACCTATGCCCCACTACTCCACGCTCTTCATTAGAGCTTTAAGGGGGATCAACAGGCGCAGACCATACCACAGAAACTTGCTCAGGCGAGTGTCAGTGGAAGATGCCTAAGTATGTAAGTTCATCGTGGCAGCTCCATCATTTTAAAAAGAATTGTCCTACCTTACAAAGGTAAAAAAAAAATTTATGCAAGTGCTCCATTGTATGCTTAAGGAAAGACTTAATATTAAAATCATGTAGTTTAGAGGGGTCTGCAAGGAGCTGTACCCCAGATAATGAATCTGGGAGTCCGCCCACACCAGCACTAAAGTGCCCTGCCACATAAGAAGATATCTTCTCTGTTCAGTACTGCAGTTGCCCTTAGCTATCCCTATCCTGTCTCCTAAACATTCCCCAAAAATTCCTCACTTAACTATATATCAAAAAATATGAAATTAGTTATAATGGATTACTAATGCAATCTTACAAATGGAAATGGTCCCCTTACTTTCTCAAACATTTCCAACACACATACTTCATTATCAACAATCATTCACTCACTCACTTCCACCATCTTCGCTGACAAACATCACTCTCACTACTTATTACCAGTCAATTGCTTCATGCACAAATTCTATTACTCTCTCTCTCTCTCTCTCTCTCTCACTGTTCTTCTATAAGAACTCTCTTCAGGTAATGCCATTCTGAGTGACCTGAATCACAGCAAAATCACTTAAGAATCTCTTGTTCCACCTTAAACACTTCTTCACACTGCTAGATAAACTTTTAAACTAAAATGGGTTTCTCTTCCCAGAAACCTTCTCTTACTTTCTATTCAATTTCTCAAGGAAAGAGATAAAAACCTCCCCCTAAATTCTAATTTCGAATACCTTCTTTTTCAATATATCCACCAATCTTAATCACCAATAACACGCCACTTTTTCTCTCATACCTCAAAGTCAGACCATACACTCTCTTGATCTAAAAGCAAAAGAAAAAAAAATAAAATCTCTCACTCTTACTCATACTTCATAAAGTACATTCAGGCATCCATAAAATGCTCCAATCTTTCATAAAAAATACACTTTCAGGGCGCCTGAAAACAAGCACACCAACATACATCCATTTTTATTAGCATTCAGTCACCAAGTGACTCTCAATCACCATCACACCAACATGCTAAACTCTTCTGTGAAGTGCTCTTCCTCCTGCTGTCAGCAAAAAGTCTCATACATAAAAATAGAAATTGCATTCCCCTTCTTTCCCAAAAATTGTTCACATAGTTGTTCTGTAGGGACCATTCAAGGATTTTCCAGGCTGTTACTCTGAGAACACATAGTAGGAAGAGATTTCAGTAAACTGCATCACATCACTGTCTCAGCTCAGCTGTGACCTATTCCAGCACTGTTACTATTCAGATCACTCTTCCCTCCCTTTATATCTGGGTACTTTATCATTACAAAACTTACATTTCTAACCTCAAAAACAACTTTTTAAAACAATTGTATAAATAATATACATTTTTATATCATTAGCAAAGCCTTATAAACACTTGTAACACTTCAAAGCTACTTTTAGTTTCAGATTTTGAATCGCTAAAAAATGTGACTTTTAAATGGGTTAAAATGAAATAAAAACACCTTTCAGCCATATTACCCCTCCAGAACTTCCTTTGGATCCTCCAGAGCTTTTAATACTTTAATAACTGGGTCATTTTCGGCCTAGGCTCCGCCGTGAATCACAGCAACACGCTTTATTTTTTTTACAAATGCATTTTAGAGGGCTTAATATCCCTTGCCCAACTCTTCCCTAACCCCAAAAACTTTAAATTTAATTTTAATTTTTGGTTCTATTTCAGCTATTTAAATGTGCTCAAACCCTTTAAGTCCAGCTCCACAGCTGGACAGAATGGAATTCCACAAAGTAAGAGCTAGAAAATAACAAGCAGCATGCTGGGATGTTTCAAGTTGGTCACAGGAAACCAGGGAGCTAACCAAAAATGAGGCTATGCTAGGGGTTCAGCAAGTTAAGAGATAGAGTGGGAAAGCTGCATAAAAAGCCTTATGTGCACGGATGAGGACCTTGAAATGGAATCAGAATGGGACAGGGAGCTAATAATGCTAGCAAAATAAAGGGTTTAATGATCAAATCTAGAGGTATTTGTTAGTAAAGGGATGGCAATGTTTTGAATTAATTTCTTGATATTGGTGGAAATAGAGGCAATGTTAGAGGGCTGACACCATGTTTTCAGGTTTCTTTGTAATAAATGATAGGACAAACATGATTAAGGAAGAGAAGGAGGGGTTGTCTGTGGAATCAGATGCTTTGCACACTTACTGCACCTGGTTGTGAAAGACTCTTAAGCCTGGGCAGCAAGACAAGAAGCATCTCTTTCCCAAGGGAAAAGATCTAAAAGTGCTGAAAAATAGCTGGGTATTTTCACCAGTGCGTGAAGAGTGAATGTGAGTTGCATTAGAAGCAGGAAACAACAGGGGCACCTGTGCATCAACTCAAACAGGATATTAGCATCATGTGGAATTTCACATGCTAGATAGGTTAATGGATTGGGCAATGATAGAAATCCTAATGCCATCTATGGATACCATGGAGAAATTGAGATCCACAAGGGCTACCCTGAACTTTCTCATGTAGGTATGGAATATTTAAGAGTCTAAGATAGAGGGTTTTCAGAAGCAACAGGGCTGCATGGCAGAAGTTTTGATGATGGTGGACTTCTTGCATGGTCAAGTAGGACAATTGTTGGAACTCCTTGTGAAGAAAAATATTTATCCTACCTGGTCTCTGTGACCCGTGGATGAAAGGAACTTTGCTATGCCTTGCAGCTTACTGACTTACTGGAAGGAGAAGCTGGTGACTGAGGTAGAGAAAAGGGAACGCAAGAGGGAGGGGTCATTGTTATGCTAATGCATCAGGGGAAATACCAAATACGATCACATATATATGACCCATGAACTTCAGACAGGTGGCCAAAGTCCTAGTTAAAATTATATGCTGCAGAGATTAGTCTGCCACAAGTTAGACTCCTCCACAGATTTCAATGATATGCTACCTTGCGGAGTCCATCAAGGCCATGTACACAGATCCCTTGGCATACTGGTCACACGAGTCGTCAGTCTGGTCAGACCTGGCCTGGCCTAGATAAGATTGCACATTATTTCCTGACCTGCTCTCCAACCAGTGTGTCCAGTGAACATATATTCTCCATGGCAGGGGATATCATGGATCTCCATTGTTCATGGCTAGAACCAAACTTGATGGAAATGCTAGTGTTTCTGAAGACAAACGTCCCCTTGCTTGGTTTTCCTTCATTGTCATGCAACTGGGAGAAGGAAGGACTATACAGCTATACTGAGCAGCAGTTGCCTACAGTCTCTTCCTTCAGTGTGTCTACCAGATATGTTTTTGACAATTGGCACTGCAGCCCTCCATGCAAAAACTTAACATCAAAAAGCAAGAAGAAAAATAACTATTAGTCTTCCCTTTTCTCCTTTTTAAATTGCATTATTAATGTTTTACTCTTCAACTGGGTTTAATTTTTATAATTTTTTTAAAACATTTTTGATGTTTTGTATTTCTTTTTCACAGTCCTTAAATATGTCCACTTTATACTTTTTAGTTTTGGTTAAAGGATTGATGAATGGATTATGCATTTACTTTCTTGCACATATCAGTTTTTCTCTGTGCATTATTTACCTGCTTTGACTTTTACATCGCAATGTGTCTCAGTTGAAACCATGCTAAACATATAGGGGTATGTTTACTAAACTGTGTTAGTTTGATTCGCGTTAGGAGCCGCGGTAGAGACAGAAATCCCAAATAAGGACATGGGTGGTACATCGTTACCGAGAACGCGCCGAGAACACGCGTTACAAGGCGCCATAAATGAACGAGCGCTACAGGGCACGTTACCACGTGTTAATCTTAAGAAAGCGTGCAGGCATATAAGAACAGCAACAGAGCTGTAGCACAATGGTTACAACACTAACTGATGGTACAGGGGTCATGGGTTCGATTCCCCAGTGGGCCAATGTATAAGGCTGGCTGAGGCAGCACCCCTTACATTTAAGTAGTGATTGTTGAGGCATTTGACGTGTATTTTAATTAGTGCTGCCAGCAAACACACCCTCACGGTGGCATAACCTAAGGTGCCGCATAAGGCACCCCATAACACACTCCATAGGGCACATTATAAAGTGTACTGTCCGCCAAGGCACCCTATAATGTCCCCTATAGGACACCTTATAAGGCTGTGAACAAAGCCCTGGCTGGCTGCAGAAAGACTGCACGTAACCACACAAACTGTCTGCTGTGGTTACCAGGATAGAGTTAACCCACCCGTACCCATGATGCACTGCACATGCAAATCAGCAGTCGAGAGATGGGCACAAGATTGGGTATGCACCCGCACAGCACCTCGGCCTGGTAGGGGGAACAGACCGTGTGTGGCACTGCCACAGAGTAGCCACAGACAGTCACATTGTGTGGGTACTGTGCCCACCCTGAGGTTGAGGTGGGGCGCCCAGCACCAGGTCCACAGCACCTTTCATGGCTGAAAATATGCCATTCTGCAGGTCCCCATCAGTGTGTGATAGGTAATTCCGTTAGATACACCTAGGATACATCTGTGTCCTTCTGTATGTTTCGGTCATGTCTAGTCCTTATGGGCGATGCTTCACACAGAATAGTGCATATCCTGTGTTGGTGCCATCGTTACCTGCTGTGGGGGGGAGGGGGGTGTATGGACCCATAGGCAGATCATGTACCACCACACAACCCACCCTCTGGGGCTCAGGATGGAAAACAGGATCACCCACCCATAAATCCACGGTCTACCTCCCTGCAATGGTAGCAGTAGAGGGGACCAGCAACCCCAGTCCTGCTGGGGAACATACAGAGCAATACACATCCATAACGCAATAGCAGACAGACAGCAGGCTTGGAAATGCTCAGCTGCCTCCTCCCACCCCCCCCATTATCTGACATTCTCCAGCAGCAAGCCTCCAGCTGCTGCACCCTGCAAGGTGTTCCAGCAAGACACATACTAGCTGCAGACAGTCTGCCAGCTAGTCCATAGTGCATGGTCCTGGAGAAGATGCATGTACCCAGAACGGGGATGTCAGCATACACACCAAGCAGATAAGTCAGTGATTGGGCCCCAAAAGAAAACCCATAAATATCACATGAGAGAAATGCTATATAGCACTATGGGGGAACCTAGCCATGCCATGGTCACTGCTCAGTCAGGTTGAGAGTGACCTCCCAGCAGGACATGCTATGGCCACCCTATCCGTGCAGGTGGTGGCCAGGCACCACAATGTCCGAGCCATTGCCCTATGCCGTGTGCAGATGCATCCAGGCCAGGCCACCCTATCCAGGCTATTCCCACAGTACCTTGCTCCTCATTATGCACATTGGCAGGCCAATACTGGCAACAGTGCTAGCAGTGTGGGCTGTGGAGGGTGTTGGCAGCCACCACACACTGGATAGACAGACACACACTCCCCACACCTATGCCAGCATTGTGCAACTATAGAGGTGTTGGGCAGCCCAGGCCACCACACCAGTCCTGGGCACAGTGCAGGCATGGCTATGGTCTGCAATACTGTAGGAGTCACTCCCCAGGTTGGTAAACACTGTCAGACACAAGACCTGTCGCACACTCCACAGACATCAGAAAGGTTGCTATGATGCAGCTCACTCAGAAAAGTGTACTTAACCTAGGAATTGCTATCTTCCAGTAATCATAACAACCTTTTGATAGATGTGTACCATATTCCCAGGTTTAGGGTGGCATTACTAAGGTATGCAAGTGCTAGTATTGGGAGATGCACGCAGAGCCCAAAGTCCTGCCTCTCCAGGAGGCTTTGGATAATGGGGCCTGTGGGTGCGGGTGTGTCTGCCCCTGTTGGCTGCTGCTTTATGGCAGAGGTTCCCAACTCCAGTCCTGCGGTGCCAAACACTGTTCGGGTTTTCATGCTGTCACTCATGAATATGCATGAGATACATCTGCATACCATGGGGGTGGCGCATAGAAATGCAGCACAGGCATCTTTATCAGAGGCAGCATGGAACCGGAATGGTGTTTGGCCCTCCAGGACTGCATTTGGGAGGCTCTGCTCTAGGTAATGTGCATGTTTATGGTGTCTGTGCTCTGTAGGGTAAAATGTAGGTGTCTTGGGCATGTTTACGTCATCTGCAATAACGGTGCTGTCTGTATTAGCACGTTGTAGTAGTGGGTAAAATATGGGGACTGGGTTGGCAGGAACCACAGCTGGGACTTGAACCTGTGACCCTCTGCTTCTGAATACACTGGTTTTGTGCACTGCACCACCTTGTTGTCACAGAGTCAGTACATTCCTTGGTGATACCATGACTGTTCGTCAGACAGGGCACTTCTGTTGCAGTACAGGGCACCCACCTACACAAGGCTAGGCCACGGTCTGCTCTGGGCAGCTGCCACTGCACCCTCCACCACCAGTATCCCTCAGCCACCATGCTGACATGCCCTTCTGCTGGTGGTGCTGGTGGTGCGAAGTCTCAGGCCATCCAGTGTGCAGGTAGGCGGCTGCCTATGGTGAGGGTTCTGGGGTAGGGGTGCCTGCATAGACGTCCACGCTCCCCCCAGCCCCGTCTGCCAATGTTCCGTGCCCTTGGGGGTAGCTGTTGGGTACTATCCCCTGTGACACTGTGGGAAACACTCTCGTGCCCATGTTGGGCCTTCAGCAGTTGCTTTCTGGCCGCTCTGCTGTTTCAGCATTCGTATGGGCCACCAAGGCATCACTCTAGTCCGCACTGTGGCCCAGCTCCACCACAGCATGTGCCGCCTGCGGCCCTCTGTATCCCCTTCTCTGGCATCTGTCCAGTTGCCGTTCCGACATGCCCGCCCTGATGTTGCGGGACATGTGCACGCCTTAGGAACCCTGTCCGATGGTGGGGAAAACCCTGAGCAGCGCTATTTCACTGTGAGCTCATTCACCTTGTATGGGGACGGAGTATAGATCCTTCCACGATTTATATCTGTTCTATGGAGCTTACTCAGGGGGGGGGGAGGGGTTGATGTTTCTCATTGATCCCACTATTGGCCAGCTTGGTTATGGTTTTTTTCCAGTTTGTTGGGGTCATTTTCAGTGTTTATGTGCCCGTTTGTTCTGTGCACATGTATCACACATCACCTTTTTTAGGTTTCCCTGCCTGGGCTGTACATTGCTGACACTGAAATGGTTTCTCTCCCCTGTAATGTGCATTTAACGGCAGGTTTTCATTTGCGTTGGAATTGAGCTCTTCAGATCAGCGCGTTAGTGTGAAGGGAGCCTCTCCCCGCCCACTCTCCGCCCATTGACCCCTTCTCTCCGCCCTCTCTCCACCTTCTGCGGTGTTTTACCGCACCGCGGGAGTTTACGATTGTTAGCACATCATAACGCACGTTATGTACCTTTACCGCAGTTTAGTAAACATATCCCATAATTTATCTATTTTACCACAATATTTTGTAAGTTTCATGCTCTCTTTTCTAATTTAACATTTTGGCTTTTTTATGAGAGATTTACCAATACTCTCAAATAGCAGTTTGAAATGCATGCAGAACTTTGTCACCCTTTTTAAAAGAGCGCTGGGTGCTGTCACTCAGTGACTCCTATATTTTTTTATTAAGCTATTTAAAGTTAGCACATTACAATGCTTTTATTAAAGAGACTACTCAAGCCTGATATATGTTCATAACTTTTTATTTAATTACTTTTGGAAGTGCTTTGAGGTTACTTAAGTATTTCTGTTAGCCCCAAAGATCATCTAATATGAGCTCTTTTTATTTTGTTTTGATCTCTATAAGAGGATTAAAGAGTGTCTTGAGACTATAACACTCTGATACTTATTACCTTCTAGCTGTTTATTTTATGAGCCCTGAGCATTACTTTTTGATTTTGAAAAGACAGATTGATGAATGTATCTCTCTAACACATATTACTTTTTAGCAGGGTATTTGGTTTTGACTTTGACCTTTATCCTATTCGGATGGTTAAGCTGAGGACATGCTGAACATAGAATCTATTTATTGCACCACAGTTCTCAGTATACGTTTTGTGCTTTCTTTAATATTTATACTTTCTTATTTAAATATTTTTTGGCGCACTAGGATGGCTTTTTAAAGAGCCTGCACAGCATTGTTATTCTTCTCTAGATGGAGTGTTTGATGCTGGATTTTAGCGGCTCTTCTCTTTATAATAGACTTTAACCAATATGGTTGCAATCTTGTGGTGCTACCCCTTAGCGAGAGGCTAGAGGGCAGCACCTCGTGATGGCAGCCATTTTGTTTTGGCCTCTAGATGGGGCAGAAGTGTATAAGATCGCTCCTGCTCTATTCTTCTATTAGACCACCAGGGATCTTCAGGTATTGCTGGGGGGCCCAGGGGGATTGGAGGGGCATGGGCTCCCCTTTTCTGGATGGCCAGCCAGGAAGGTTGTTTGTAATGGGAGGTGGAAGAGGGAGGGCAGTGGGATCCATGGGACCCCCCCTTGCAATTGTGCATAGAAGAAGAGGAGGGGTTCCTACACTGGCTAGGCGGGACATTTTGATCATTGGGGGGGGGGGCAGGATCCATAGGACCCCCTTGCAATTGTGCATAGAAGTAGGGGAGGGGTTCCTAGCCTGGCTAGCCAGGACATTTTGATCATTGGGAGGGGGTTCATCAATATCCCCTGGGCATCTTCCAGTGGGGATCAGGAGCTTCCAGGAGGGATCAGTGCTGAAGGGGGGGGGCCCACATTTTTATTTTTTATATTATTAGTGCCATGGATTATATAGGGGGGGGGGGAGAGGCCTGATCATGGAGAGCTGGGGAGAGCATGGTAACGACTGAGGAACAGAACTGCTGACAGCTTTGGTTACCTAATTATTACTATCCCTCCCCATAGATTTATTTCAGGAACCCATGGTACCTGACTCGGCAGACACTTAGGGACTTTTCCCATGGTATATGCCAAGGCAAGTAATACAGGGTCTCTGCAAGAAAGCCAAACCTCCATGGTATCTGCAGGATCTCCCCTGGGAATGACCCTTGCAGATACCGAGGAGGTTTGCTGATTGGCACGTGGTTTGGACTAGTAACGCATCACTTTAGCAGCTAAAACTAACACAGTTTAGTAGACATATCCCAAAGAATAAGAGGGTAGGTATGAGAAGGTGATGAGCAAGACTGTTAAGATTGCTTTTACTCCTTTTATTGGCCTATCCCTCCCCTCCCTCTGTTGGGAAACTGCGCTGTGAAAAATTGACATGCTTATTGACTGATAGCCTGCCTGGCCCTCAGTTTCTAGTGCAACAGAAACTGGGAAGATAGAGTTTCACTTAATACAGCCATGTTATGCCCTTTTCCTCCCAATATCACAATTTTTTCATGATGGGGACTTCTGGGGGATAATTTTATAAGGAGCCATGGAACATTTTGCACTATTTACGCATTTAAATCATGGCATTTTAGTGGTTTAGATGCGTCTGTGGGGAAGTACTTTAGGTGGTTGCTATTTTGTAAGTACGCGTATCGGGCTGATCATGTGTACTCTCACTGTGGGCATACACAAATTTACACATAAACTGCTATAGTTTATGTGTGTTTTTGAGAAATCTAGATTTGTGCTTTTACATCATCTATAGAGCTGGTGTAAATGTTCATGCCTAGATTTAACGTGTACCTTTGACCACTTATTTTCCTTTATAAAATAGGGGTGTATGTGCATACCTGACTTTATAAAATATACACTAGTGACATGCATAAAAATACACTTTAACTCTGTGGGACTTTATAAAATTACTCTTTTTCATATCTATTTACAACCCAAAATACACCCATCTAATCTAACCAACACTGTATATTCACGTAAAATCAGTGTTTACTTGAATATACAAACTGAATTTTTCTGTGTCCTAAAGATATAAAAATCTCCTGAAACGAGTCACAAATATGCAAAGGTATAGTAATAAATCAGTATTTCCAGTTTGATTCATAACCTTCAGATAAAAACAGAAATGTATGCCATTTCTGTATTATGAAAAAAATATGCACAGAAATTATATTTCTTGAATTGATTTGAGATTTTTAATTTACATTTCAGAAGGCATTCATAACTTTGCTTGATTAATCAACCAATTTAATGAATTGCTCCATTCCTGCAATTCTTGTTTAACTATTAGTCCAGAAGCCAATCTAGCAATCAACATGTTTCTAATCCTCACCACAACAATCATTTCTTCTAGTTCTCTACGGATTTTCCATAACATTAAAACATACTAATTATATTTTTAAAAAATGCAATTAATTATGTGCTGCATCATCATGTTTTTTTCTAGAAGAATTTACAATACAATCTATGGTTTCCTTTTTAAGACTCCGTATTATGAAATTCATTCTCATATTTCAATACAGCCATAGAGAACATTTCTAATGCACTGTTCATATTTCTGGGAAATTATATATATCCAGATGCCATAGTTTTAAATTGTTTTGACCTTATGCTTGTACCATCATTTGAATTTATCTAAGTCATCTTAGGGGTATGTTTACTAAAGAGCATTAAGGGCACACTGGTTAGCAAGCGTTAATGGCAGCAGTAAGGGTGCGGTAAAGGCCAGGGTAGGAAGTAGGTGTTCAGGCGGTAAGGGAGCTCTTTTCCACATATCGGGCGCTACACATGATGCACTGCACAATCTGAGCAGATATATGCAACTGATGCCCATATGGAGAATGCAGCAATACATCACAGCAGCTCTATAAAATGCAGGGACATTGTGTGCTTCCTGCACATAACAGCAGCCATATGTGGAAATGACCTGTTTCAGCAGTCACCCTGAAAGTGAGGAAGGGCAAACATCACCTGGTTCCCAGAGCAAGCCCTGCAATAGATGGACTCTTCAGATTCTTGTGCAGATCTGTATCTCTGCCAATGTGCTTATAGATATCGGCCGCAGAGTGCGATTCTAGATCCTTGGTGTTCTACACAATTGCAGCATGCCTGAGTGGCCCGTCTTATCTGAGCTTTGTGTCTTGCTCCTGTTGGCCAGAGACTTGACTATAACATTTCATGTCAGTCCTGAAGGTAGCAGCAGCTGTTTCTAAGTAAGCTGAATACAGTGAGTTTTGTCAAGGCAGAAAGTGGGACGCGTGCGCGCTGACACCAAGCAGAAAAGCATGCCAGGGCCATATTTATCAGCATGTTACCAACAGCCCACTCACTTTCTGGGAATTTAAATCAACTAGATCAATCACAAGCAGTCTGCACATGTTGGGCAATACTGGCCTGTGTTCAACACCCATTAATCATCTGTGTCCAGACTGCTAGTCACTACACACTGCATGTGCACATAACCACCCTAAATACATTGCCTTTGTACAAACAACATGGGCACCCATCAGCCTGTCTAGTGACTGGACTGTCATTAAAAAAAAAAAGCACCCACATCACTGTGGCTTGACCCTATATAGCATCATGTGGATACATAGCCGCAACATGGTCACAGCTCAGTCAGAATGAGAGTGGCCTCTCAGCAAGGACTGATGTGTGAACCCAGGTCATACCCATGGCAGACCCACGCTAAGATGGCTCAGCCATTGGCCTTACTTCAGATTCATATATATCCTGTGCAAACCGCTCTGTTTTAGGTAATATCCAGAATCCTCTGCTCCTCATTATGTACCCTTTTATTTTGGATTTGAGGGCAGCTTATGCAATGTGAGGCACAGTGGAAAGTGGGCCAGAGACAGGCTGCGAGTGCATGCTATCCCACAGTGGCCTACATTTGTCACATATCAAATAAGGTGAACCCCTACACAGCTTTTGGCAGTGAGCATTAAGCATGGTGCCATGCTTGTACTCCCATATAATGTCATGTTCCTAGCCATCGACACTGCAAAACTGGCCAGAGAAGCTCTATTCCATGCTGCACATGCATTGCCACCCTCCCACTCAAGAGTGCATGGAAGCATGGCAGGTTGGATATAGGGTTGGATGTTGAAACAGTTGCTGGTGACACATAAGCCACCATTCCAGGCCTCTTGTACTCTAACAACATCCTTGTGACTGTTACACTCTGTGCTCATGGGGTCATTCAGCCCCTCTAATGTAACACATGCAGATACTGAGAAGGCCCGCATAGCTTCTAGCTATGTGAACATAGGCTTTGTCCAGTAATGTCCCCTATAAAGGGCACATTCTAAAATTTATGGTACTGTTCCCCCCACCCCTACTGTCAGCCCAACATTCAGCTCCAGGCTCTGACATCCAATATGGTAGCAGGCAATGCAAAGACCATCATGACATCCTGTTCAAATTTTGGCAGCTAGAATTGTGCACACACCATTCAGAGGTCAGTGTCCCATTGTCACAATCAGGCACACAGGTGCATTTGAACTCTCATTTGGGATAATAGGAATGTACTGCTGAATGCTTTGGGCAATGATCAGTAGCCATGTTGAGATGGCATTTATTGTGTGAAAGTTTGCCTGATACAGACCTGCCTATATGTGCATATACTGCATGGAGCAAACAGTTCCCCAGATTGAACTCTATGACAGCAGCATGGGACAAGAGCAACGTTTATGCAGGTACATCACAGAATCCTTGCAGTGTCACCAACTAAGTGAATAAATTGGACATTCTCAGAAGTCAGTCCTCCACTTGAGCCTTGTTCCCTATAGACTGCAGCTGTGACAAGCAGGCTGATAGTGTTGCCATGGATACAGCTGTTATGGCAGTTGGCTGTACCTGCTGACATGCTTGCTATTCCACTGACAGTGGCAACAGCAGCATTGCATCTGACACACAGGGCCAGGCCACATATTTCATCTGCAGAAGGCTGCAGCCACTGCAACTGCCATCCCCACCCACACACAATGCTGACATGGCAGCACGGTGGCAGTGCTGATGGCACAACTCTTTTTAGACTGCGGCAGGATGTATGTGTGCTGCCACTGTCAAAGTAGCATCATACTAGACATCACAGATATACACCCTAGGCAAAAGCCTTGTCAGACTAGTGGATCAGCCAGCCCCACTGCAACACCCACATGACATATCCTTTGCCAATTTAGCACCAACAACATAGTGCCCTTTATTAATTGGGCACCATGCTGTTGCTGCCAATGGAACACTACTATCACTAATATGAGAACTATGGTGGGAGGAGCATATTGCATACATTAAAATAGGCTCTCTCCCCTCAGAAATAGCCCTTACCATGAGCTTTCAGATGCCATTAGGTTTCCCAGTGCCAGGAGCTCTAATGCACAGTAACACAAGCTGTCGTTAAAGAAGCACACTCGATACCTGCCCAGTCTCCACCATATTAACACCCACTCTCCACCTCTTTTTACCTTAATGCTAGGGGACCAGTTTCCGCGTTAATCCATCATTATCAGCACTTTCCACAGTGTTAACTGCTCACAGGTGCTGACAACGCCCGTTGATGGCACCTTTGCTTCCTTAACGCTCCTTAGCAAACATGCCTCTTAGATTCTACTGATCTGCATTAGTATTTTGTTTCACTGCACTAGTGATTGTCTTCAGAAAACTACTCTAATCTTATCTTTATATTATGCTCTTTAAGATGCAATTAAGATGATTATCGTTCAATGCTTAAACCTCTTATCTTGTTTTCACCAGTATTCCATTCTGAAATGGAAAAAGGATATACAGTACTTGGATATGTGGAACTTTGGAAAAAAAAGGTCTGTGCAATAAGGAATACTCAAAGGATCTCCACATGCTACAAACTTATTCTCAATTTTATTCCAAATATTTAACAACAATAAATAATGCCCCCAAATGACAACACAACAAAGAAAATGTGTCTGCAGACTTGAGATCCCAACTGACATCTCATATTAAATTAGCCATCTCATCAGAGGACATGATATTTTGAAAAGTGTTAAGTTTTTTCATAAGTATTCTTTTTTAAATTGGTATATTATTTTGGTATTGTGAAATATAATGACATTTCTTATTTTGACTGTCAAAAATGGCACCTTATCACAGTAGGATTTGTTAGGTGCAACACATTAATTACTAGTGCATATGTACTACAGTTTAAACAATAAAAATATGTTTTAATATGACCAACTATTCAGACAGAAAGTATTTTCATAGCTGAATTTTGAAAGTTTCACTATAGATAACTATTTACATATTTAAATTTTTTTGGAGTTGGGTTTTATTCAGAAAAACATTTCAAAGTAAGGGTGATTGTTAATAAGGGGTATGGGCCCAATGCAGAGACGCAAATAGCGAGGTTGGACATCCTGGTAGTCCAAGCACCGTTCTGGCCCGGCACTCAATCCTGAGCCCAGCCCTTCCTGCACATACTGAGGGGTTGTGTGGGGAACGCTGGATGGGGAGGGAAGGGGAGGGCCAGAGGCGAAGAATGAACGGAGCAGGGGTGGGCCAAAGTACTCAGACATACAGGTTCTAATCAGGTCATGACCCTGTATGTCCAGTGGGGGAAGGATAAAGGTGTGACTTATTCTACCTCAGAGGTGGAATAAGTCCCACTGATTGTGGGGTTTGTGCCAGGCAGCCCCACCAAACTGGCTGGACAGATGCAGGGGTGTCCTTGCCACCCAATCCCAGCCCTGGCTGCCCATGCCGAAGGTCGGGTGGCAGGGAAATTAGAGTTTTCTCTGTTGCTCAATTTCAACACTCCTGCTGGAAATCCCAGTGCCATAGCGACAGGACGCCATGACACTGGCACACCAGCAAGAACATAGGACAGGCTGGACGGGCTGTAGGGAGATCTTCCTGTGCCTTTGAATTGGGGCTATGCCGGGCCATCTAAGTGCCCAATCCTGCAACCATGTAACCATCTAGCCTAGCTTAATAGACATACCCCTAAGAGTGTGCATTTTTTGTTGCCTTAACACAATTCATGATACTTCCTTTAGGGTCCAATTGTCAATACGAGTATGTGCCTTATATGGCAACTTGATCACCGTTAGGTGTTGGGAGGCACCATTCTCAATCTTGGCACCAATGGGGCAGGAGTATCTAGAGATCATTCCTTCTCCCCCCATCTACTTATCATCAGGGAATCTGTCACTTTAAGATGCTTCCTTGAGAGCTTCAGACCATTGCTTAGTGGTCAATGCTCCCAGGAAAGAAAAATAATGCCAGCTCAAAGATGGCATTATTTTTCCAGGAATAATGCAGCTTGAAATGTTAAAGGTGAGGTCAGAGAGACTGGTGTAGCTAAAAAAAAGCATCTTTCTGGAAATGGAAAAAGGAGCCAAATAAAATCAGAGTATAACTTAGCATTCAAGCAGAATAAATAGTCTCTGAATAGAAAGATATAAACTAGTTTCTAGAACCCTTTACAAAGAGGCCTTCCAATTAGGAGGCAAATGATCTGTGAAGTTGTCTTAAATTAATGTTAAAAGCAAGTGACAAATCAAATAGGAAATTTGAAAGGACCCCTCTATCAAACCAAAGATTGTGCAAATCACCCAGGAAATTGGTAAAGCTTTACCTTAGAAGCACAGGTCAGGGTGCTGTGTAGGTAGACAGCTTCTATTAAGTCTTCTTTCCCTCCCTCCCACCCCATGGATATTCTTTGCTTTATAAGCTCTTAAACCTATTAAAGGGAAAGAGGTACCCATATTCACTTTCAGGTGCGGCTGGTTTTCCTCATCAGAAATACATTATTTAAGGACCTGAGATTAATTAATCTTGAGGTGAACAAAGTCCATAAATTGTATTTGGTATAGTTGTATCCCCAGCAAACCTAAGTAAGTAAATAACTTAAATAACTAAACAAAACTTTATAATTAAGCTGCAGATAGCAATCCAACAGCGAGATGGGGGCTTTACAGACTTTTGCATTGAATGTCACCTGCATGATTTTCTCCCATTTGGTGAAGGGTTTTACTTATGCACTAGGTGCAATGAGCTCTTTGCTGTCAGGGAACGAGTCCGAACTAGAATAGCAGACTTGGAGGACATAAGGAAGACAACTAGGTATATAGATGAGACCTACAGGGACATAGTAACGAAGTCCCACCTTCAGTCTGGCAGTCTCTCTGTTGCCATGGAGAAGAGAAGTCACGTGACAGCAGAACATCACCCTGGTGTGGCAGAAAGTGATCCTGTAGCTGGGTCCTGTCCTCTAGGTGATGTAAAACCCTCTCACACTGAGCAGGCTTCTCCAGGGCAATGTGTCCATAAGGGAAGTGTTACTACAGCCATTATGGTTGGTGATTGCATCATTAGGCAAGTAGATATCTGGGGAGGCTGGATGATGTGAGGATTGACTGGTAACATGCCTACCTGGTGCGAAGGTAGTGGACCTCATGCGCCATTTAGACAAGGTTTTAGATAGTGCTGGGGAGGAATCTGCTGTCTTGGTATATGTTGGTACCAATGACATAGGATAGTGTGAGAGGGAGGTTCTGGAGGCCAAATTTAGGCTTTTAGGTAGGAAGTTGAAATCCAGAACTTCCAGGGTAGCATTCTCAGAAATGCTTCCCATTCCACGCACAGGACCCAAAGGTCAGGTAGAGCTATGGAGTCTCAATGCATGGACAAGACGAAGGTGCAAGGAAGAGGATTTTGGATTTGTTAAGAACAGGGCAGCATTCTGGGGGAAAGGAGGGGCTTTTCCAAAGGGATGGGCTTCACGTTAACCGGGATGGAACCAGACTGCTAGCATTAACCTTTAAAAAGGAGATAGAGCAGCTTTTAAGCTAGATAATAGGGGAAAGTCGACAGTCACCCATGAGCACATGGTTTGGAATGATGTATTCTTGAAGGATACTAGCAAAAGATTGAAGTTATAGTAGAGCACATCGACAGAGAGGGTCCAATAAAGACAAAAGTAACCCAACTGCTCTTAAGTACAGAGCATAGAAAGTTTAAGATTCCAAATTACCCCTGCCTATCAGTAACCAGATTAATATGAATTGAATACAATCTCTAAAATGCTTTATGCAAATACTAGAAGTCTAAAAAATAAGATGGGAGAGTTAAAATGTATAGCACTAAAAGAGAGGTTAGATATGATTGGTATCTCAGAGACCTGGTGGAAAGAGAAAAACTAGTGGGACACTGTGATACCTGGGTACAAATTATATCACAATGTTAGAGTCGATCCAATTAGTGAAGGGGTTACACTTTATGTTAGAGAGGGTATTGAGTCACATGTGATTTTTGCAGGGAACAAAATATACTGTAGAATCTCTAAGGATTGAAATTCCAGGTAAAAAGGGGAAAGTGATGGCAGTGTGGACGTATTGCCAACAGTCTGGCCAAAATGAACAAATAGATGATGAAATGCTCAAAGAAATCAGAGAAGCTAACAAAAGTTACAACACAGTAATAATAATGGGTGATTTCAATTACCCCGGTATTGACTGGGTCAGTGTCACGGTAAGGTGTGTCAATTTTGGAGATGTCATAATTTTAAAAAAAAAAACACTAGTGAAAAAATGGTACAATTTCATGTGGCAAATAAACAACTAGCTTTAATTTTTTTATAATATGTTGTTTACCTACCTGTATGCAAATTACACAAAATATACAAGATACTGTTGGAAATAGGGCCTATGTCACATAGCAGATGGCTTACAACAGCTCTAAGATTCATGGGAATATGGATTTCCAAGCATAATCTGAAAGGAAAGAATCTGAAAAACTTAAGAATGATTGGGGTTGGGGTTTACATGGTAAAATTGCTTAATATAAAAATAAATAACATTTGGACAAACGGTCCCAGGCATCTCCTTTTCCAGCTGCAACTGTTGAAAGAACAGTGTGAAGACATAAGGAAGATAATCATGTCTACAGTGAGAAGGTCAGCTTGGTATGGTTACAGCGAGTCTGTTCTGCAAGTTATGCTGTGCAGTGAGGAGGAAGAGGAGAGAGGAGATGCAGTGGAGAAGATATTAAAAATCAGAGGTGAAAGAGATGAGAAGACTCAACTTGGAGACTGAAGTGTGAGACCCAGGAAAATACCATCTATCAACACTGAGGCAACTACACACACCCAATTACTTGAATGGAGCCTCCTTTTACCTGTATCATGACAACAGCAGAGATCAAGGCATTTCTGAGCAAGCCCATGGTAGTTCCAGACTAGCCATCAAACACCCAGTCCATAGAAAGGTGTGCAAAAATGACAACTGAAGCTGCTGGACATGTGTACAATCAGGAGCTGAGGGAACATTACACTGGTCAACAAATCTTTACAAAAGTCATATTACTGAAATAAAAATAGTTATTTCTTATCAATTTTTATATGCGGAACACGAATATGATAGTTAAATTGCAAAGATGGCTCTAGTTTTTTTGTAATCGACAAGAATTAATGTTTACATCACAAAATGCATGTCAATAGTAAATATAATAGGCCTTCGGTTAATACCTGTAAAAAACCAAGTCATAGACTACTTCTTAGATTTTTTGCCTGTCTCTTGTACCACAACATTTAATAGACAACATTTTGGTGGTGGTGAGAAGCAAGGAGGAATGTGACAAATTCTATCTACCCTTTTGATGTCTAGGACATCTGTACCTTGCCCACTCACAATCTTAAATGACAGAGGTGTAAAGCAGGGGTCTCCAAATCCAGTCCTGGAGGGCCACAAACCAGTCATGTTGGCAGAATATCTCTAATGCATATATATATCATGCATATTCATTAGGGCTATCCCAAAAACCTGCCAGGATTGCGGCCCTCCAAGACAGGGTTGGACATCTCTGATATAGTGTATTATCATCACATCAGAGCGTGTTACCACATGACAATATGTTCAAAAGTGTGGCCAGTTGCATGCAGTGGGTGTGTTAGAAGAGTGGCACGGGCTGCAGGTTGCTGGTGAGCTGTATACAAAGTGCGTCCGTCAGTATAACTGTCAGAGGATACGGCCATCTATGCATGTAGCAGTCTGACATAGATCTGAAATCCGTGTGCATATCCCAAAACACCCTCAGCTCAGTTGGCCAAACCAAGGTGCCCTGTAAAGTGCCCTAGCTATGTCCGTACACTAGCCTGGTAAGTAGAGTAGAAAGGGTATGTAGATGACCTGGTGTAACTGTGTAGCCAACCATTGCTATGTGAAAAGGCATAGCACACCGGTTAATACAATGCCCTCACAGCCAGTGGTGATGGGTTTGAGACCCCAGTGTGCAAACACTGAGATAAATGAATAATAAACAAATTGTGGTAAAAAAATGTCAGACACATCACTGCAATGTGTGTCTGCAGCATAAATCTTTAAATATATTGACGGCGCCAATGTTCGCTGTGTACTGGCCATGACACGGCACGTAGCTAGCGTGCCTTAATGATGTGCACTGGCGTGTTGAGGTGCATATGCAACATGTGTGCGTGAGCAAGGCATCAGTGAAAATGGTGACTCGATCGAGAAAGACTGCTTTCACCCGCAGGGAGCTGCGCCACCTTGCAGGGCTGATCTGCACTAGGCAGCAGAAGCTATTCCCTGGCTCCTCCAAGCAGCAGGACCTCGGGCACGTAAAGAGGGCCTGGGACCGTGTCACGAGGCGGTATAATCATCTTGCTGACTACCCACATGAGGTAAGTGTATGGGGACAGGTCAGTATATCCATATACATATCCAATGTTGATTGTAGCTGTGTATGCTGCTGTGTGTAGGCATTCTAGACCATTTATGTTTTGTAGTTAAACTCACGTGATATACTGCCTATTTATCACATCAAAGTAGTTTGCCCTATCCCCAGGAGGCTAAGGACCTGATCACAGAGGTCCAGTTGTCAGCCTGGTGTTATGGCAGCTGCTGCTGTTGATGTGTTAAAATCCACCCTAACACAAGGAGCCCCTAGATCTGCCTAAAGAGGTCTGGTAAACAGCATGCTAATATGGTAAGTTCTTCAGTTGCAGGGTCACACATCTGCCCTACCCCTAGGGGTCCTGAGACCTGTTCAAAATGGTCTGTCAATCACCCTGGTGATATGGTTGTGTGTGCATTTGCAGGTTAAAACATCTGCCCTACCCACAGGAGTCCTGAGATCTGATCAAAGTGGTCTGTCAGTCACCCTGGTGATATGGTTTATGTTGCTGATGAAGTGTGCTAAGACACCTTATCCCCAGGAGTCCTGAGACCTGATTGCAAAGGTGGGTATGACATCCAGAGATTGTGGTAGGTTATGCAGGGTTAGGTCACACACTTGCCCTATTCCCAGGAGGCCCAGACCTCATTACACACGTCTGTTATGGATCCTGATGGTATGGTAGGTGCAGCTGTGGATGTGCTCCAAACCACCCCACCCCCAGGAGCCCTGAGACATGATTATAAAGGTCTGTAACAAATCCAGATATCATGGAAGTGTACGCAGTTTCAGGTCAAACATCTGCCCACACTCCAGGAGTCTCATACCTGATTGCAGAGGAACATTATAGATGCTGGTATAAGGGTACTTGCACCTGTTGGGGTTTCACAGCTCTGTCGTAACCCCAGACAGGATCACAGATGTTAATAGGCCAGCTAGGTGTGGTGGGCCATGCTGCTGTTGTATTCAGCCACAACTGCCCTAATCACAGGAGGCCTTAGTCATGACCATAGAGGTATAGTAGAAAGTCAAGTGTCATGGTATTGGCACCTGGCAATGTGCACAGGGTCACCCACCTTATGTTCTATGTCAGAACACATCACCCATGCGTTGTAGGATATCATGGTGCCATGGTGGGTGTGTCGGATGATGTGTGTAGGTCAGGCAAACATACATGTGTTTTCCAGACCATACAGGGAGTTAGGGAAGACCTCCCCTGGACACCAGCATGGCCAAACCACACGTGGCATGGTGCTGCCATGTCATGCAAGGAGAGTGTAGGAACAGGGTATGGGGTGTCCGGGGGGTTACGCACAGTACACATAGGTGGCACCTCACACATGGCCAGACCCACAGCCACACATGCTGGTGGCACTGGCAACAGTTAGTAGAGGACACACTGGCCAGAGGAGCAGGAGCAGCATGATGCTGCTCACAGAGATGTGTGATATGTGTTGGGCACTCACCAGAATATGTGGTCATTAATGCTCCCACCCATTGCTTTCCCTCCCAGGTAGAGGATCTACGGAAAAAGGGTCGGGAGTTGCGGCTGCACTGCCCGGAGGTCCTTGTCCGCCTCCAAAGGGGGGCGATTGAATGAAATGGAGGTGAGTGTTGTGGCCTCTGCAGCTCAGTACAGAATGTTACAGTGGCCCACCAGCCTTTGGGAGGCCAAACTATGTACATGTGTTATGCGACTCACATGATAGTGTGCTAATGACTGTCATCCCCCACAGAGGATGCTGCTGCTGGCGAGGGCCCCTACACATCGGGGCAACCAAGAACATGTCCCACAGTGCAATACCTGACAGAGGAGGAAGAGGAGGAGGAGGGGCCAGAGGGCAAGGAAGAAGAGGACACCATGGAGGGGGCGGAGTGTGTGCTGGTGCTGGAGGGAGGGGAAACCTTATGTGGCAGGGGGTGAGGATGGCGAGGGGGAGATTGAGGAGGTTGAGGAGGAGGAGGAGAGCATAGAGGGGGGTGAGAGAGAGGTTGGGTGGGAGGGGTCAGGGGTGGAGGAAGGGGTGTGGAGGGGGGAGGGCGCTTCAGTGGGTTCCACAGGACACAGGACAGCACAGGACATTGTGGGTTCCTGCCAGCTGCCACATGTCTGCGGTGATGGTGTCCGTCTGGGAGTTGCATCCCCACCCATTTCCACAGACAGGCCCCACGCTCATGCCACCACCCAAACACTGGCCACCTGGCGTAGATGTGGTGGCAGGTGTGTGCGGGACCTGTATGTTGCAGTGGGTGGTGTGCTGCAACAACAGCGGACCCAGGACTGCACCATTCGGTGGCTGGCAGGCGACATTCAGTGGTTGGCTGCCGAGATGCACATGCAGCGTGCAGCTGCTATGGGTGGTGCATCTCGGCAGCCATCCCCTGATAGGCATCCCTGGAGTGCTTAAAGGGCACAGGAGTGCCAACACACGTGCCCTGTGCTGTCCTGTCTACCAGCTCAGAACATGGGTTGGTTTAAAGGTATGTTTAATACAGTTACAGATGTGTATGGCACCTTCCCCTCCAATCAAGGAGGTCATCTCACATTAGAAGTTGAGGATTTCTTTTTAAAATAGGGTACGTGTAAATATTTAGACAGTACAATCACTGATCAACAAATCTTTACAAAAGTCATGTTACTGAAATAAAAATAGTCATTTCTTATCAATGTTCATAGGCTGAACACAAACATGACAGTGAAATTGCAAAGTTGGCTCTAGTGTTTTTGTAATCTACAAGAATTAATGTTTACATCACAAAATGCATGTCAATAGTAAATATAATAGGCCTTCGGCTAATACCTGTAAAAAAACAAGTCATAGACTACTTCTTAGATTTTCACGCCTGTCTCTTGTACAGCTGTTCTGGAGCTTCTCCGGGGAGTGTCCAGCAGTAGTCAGCCAGCATTGTAGTGGACCATTTTCCATGGTATTTTTGCTCCATCGTTGTGATATCCTGGTGAAAACGTTCACCCTGTTCATCACTAACCATACCACAGCTGTCAGGAAAGAAATCGAGATGGGAATAAAGGAAATGGACCTTTAGAGACATATTGCAGACAAGTTTCTGATACTGCATCAGCATGTCGTCTACTAGTTCCTTGTAGTTTTCTGCCCTGACGTTCCTGAGAAAGTTTGTTGACACTAGGCGAAAAGCATTCCATGCTTGTTTTGCATCACCTTGCAAGTTGTTGAACCATTCATCTTTGAAGAGCTCTCGAATCTGAAGACCCACAAAACTCCCTCTTTAATCTTTGCTTCACTGAGTCGAGGGAACGTTTCATGCAGGTATTGGAAAGCTGGCGAAGTACGGTCCATGGCCTTCACAAAGTTTTTCAGCAAACCTAGTTTGATGTGAACGGGTGGTTGCAGGATTTTGTGAGCCTCAAACAGAACTGGGTGCTGGATATTCTTCTCTCTGTTACATTTTGTCTGCGATTCCATTCCTTCCGCAAGTAGTGTCAATCCCTTGCATGGCTATCCTACGCACATATGAAACACATGTATTTTATATATCCCTGCTGTAGTCCCATTAAAAGGGCTACAACCTTCAAGTCACCATAGAGGTGCCAGCTGTACTTGTTATAGTTAAAGGAAGTCAGTAGATGCTTTAAGTTATTGTATGTCTCTTTCATGTGGACGGCATGTGCTACTGGACTAGAAGGAAGACGATTTTCATTGTTCAAAAGCACAGCCTTCAGACTCAGTTACAAAGAATCTATAAATAGTCTCCAGTCCTGTGGGTCATGAGTGACTTTTAAGGCATTCATGAGGCTTTCAATATCAGAACAGAATCCCAGATTACTTTCCTTTCCGACTGTGTATAGTACACTGCTGACATCAGATGGCTTCAGCAGCTGCCTGGCAGTAGTATTGCATTGCAGCAGAAAATGATGCAATCAACTCTGGATGATGTGTGCATGCTGGTATTATGCAATGTGATGCAATATTACATCATTCACAGCATATTTGGGATGTTATTGATGCCCTACTGGATAAATTTACACGGTGAAATGTCACAAATGAGCTACATGCAATATCTTCAGAACGACAGCCAATACAATTCCTTTAATGTTATATTCGTGTTCAGCTCACCAAGATACTACAGATTAGGGCCTTTTAAAGTCAGTAATGATTTCAATGTTGTTACTGTTGTTGTTCAATGTGTTATTTACCATTGTGTAGACACTACAATGGAGGTAACATGTAACATAAAGGTATTTTGGAACATCGTATGATAGATATGTGTGTGTGGATGTTATGGGTGTGTGTTTTGTTGGCAGAGGTAGCAGTGTTAATGTTTGGGTAGAGGATGTTGCCTGGACTGCTCATATCTTACTACAATGAACAATGTCTTGAGGTCTTTGAGGATGCGTGTGAGGTCATCCAACACCCTCAATCTCGGTGGTGCATCTCTATATATGTACAAATGTATATAAGTAAATAAAAAAGTTTGTACGTATGGCACAATGGTCACGTGTCTCACCCACAGACTGAGTGTGTACGTGAGCATGGGACATGTGTGCAGATCCCTATGTATATGTGTGGTAGACATAAGTAACATACATGGACCGTCTCCACACAAAGGTGTGGGAGATGCCCATGTGTGTAGGCATCTGTGTCCCATGGTGTCCCTGTGAGGTGCCAATGTGGAGAGTGTCCAAAAAGCTATGGTCACATACATGCTGTGTGCGATGTGTGGGCACCATATCTGATGCACCATGCTTGTGGGGCAATAGGAGAAAAGGCTAGCAGCAGGTATGTGGCATGGAGGGTAAGATGGAATGCTGTACCCAGGAGCTGCATAGGGGGATAGCTGTTGAGGGCGACACATGTCGATGCATGTCACGAGGATGAGCGGTGGGGGAATACAAGTGCTAGTGAACATGATCAGCTGACTGAAGCAAGCCACCTTTGTCTGCCTGTGCCGCATGCAAGCCTATGTGGGAAGACAGCCACATAGGCCCTGGTGTGGGCAGGGAGAATGGTCACACATATTTGTCCAATGATGGAGAGTATATGAGGTGGGAGAGGGTGACAGATCCTTACAATAGACATGCACCACCATGAACATCTTGCTGGGCAACGCGAGAGGTTGGGTATACCCCCAGGCATAGGTAGGGGGGGTGACCACCTGCCACAGTCCATGGAACACAGGGCATGGTATGACCTATGCATGATGATAGGTTGCAGTACAGACACCCCACCCCTGAGGGGCATGGGTAGGCACATGTGGGCAGTGAGACATCATGAGGTGCAGGGTATGTAGGAGACCACAGTGCCACACATTGGAAACAACCACATAGGATGTAATAGTTTGTGATGGTTTTATTTATAATGTTCACATCCTCCATGGCGGGCCACAGCGACCATGGCCCAACCCACCCCTCTGTTGCAGGACTGCTGGTGCAGCCTCTGGTGCCGGTGCTGGCTGCTGTATACGGGCAGCTATGGCCTCCTGGGCATCTGGAATACGGAGGAGCTATTGTGTCTGCTGTGGCCCGCAGATGGTGGATCTCTTGGTGAATGGCCAACAGAGCCTGACGAGCGCCTGTGGGTGGGACACAAGGTGATATGTGAGATACCTGTTTCAACCCCCACCGTGACACATGCACATGTCAGGCATATCCCACCAGATCAGTCTGCAGAACAATCATGCATGCAACAACTAGAAACGCATGACCATGTTTAGATCTGTGTGTCCAATGAGCCATTCTCATGCCTGGAAGGGGTCTTGATGAGGAGTCATGTGAATCACAGATCTCACACATGGCACAGTGTCACAGTTCAATCTGTCAATGCTTGATCTGCACACTGGTCATCTGAGATAGGTCAGATGACATGAAGGGTCATGGCACACACATACATATATCAGGGGGGCCCTCTTTTCTATAATGCTGGTGCACAGTACAGATTACGCTGACAAACTATGCTGCATAACAATACCCATGGGGAGGTGTCAGTCAAGTAAGGTGTCTGGGTGACCTGGGATAGGTGTTTTCCGCTGTGCGCTTCCTTGGGGTATATGGCCATGAACAGTGTGCATGTGTCTGAGCCCCTCACACATGCTGACACCTGACAAGCCATGCTACAGAAGGGTGGAACGCATATGGCACAGAACACCCCCCCCCCCCCCACATAAAAAATGATCTGCTATGTTGCCAACATATTGTGGTACACATGCAATCTCCTTGTGGATGTTACATCAACCCCCATGGGGATTGTTGTGTATGCTGTTACCCACCTTCGGCATCATGCTGTGCTGAGGCACTGTGGGCTCGCAGCTCCACCAAGATTGTAGCCATTCTTATGGGAGGGGTGGCTGATGTCTCTGGCGCCTGCACGGGGTAGTGTTTCCCCTCCATCTCTGCACCCTCTAGAGCCTGTGAGTGGCTTCTAGTGGCCCCCACTGTAGCGTTGACATCTGGGGGGCATGTCATCTGCCTCGGCCAGCACATTGGTTCCTGTTGTGCCTTCGCCATTGCTGGCGGTGTCCCTGGACATTGTGGCCTCTGGCCCCTCCCCATCCTGAGGCCCTAACACATCCTCCTCCTCATGTGCCTCCATGGTGCTGTAGTCACCTGGGTTGTGGAAAAGGGTACACAGCATAGATAAGTTTGCACAGTGCACCTATGTATACCTGTGTAGTACATCCACCCCACAATCAATGTGTTTTCCGCCTGTGCCTGCTGTTGTTGCACCTACAATAGGGACAGCACAGGTGCCTACAGTGTGATGTGCCTGGCAGGGGGTGGGGGGGGGTAGCAGGCTCATTCCCTGGTATAGCTGTGACACATGGGATGCGGTGTGTGGGGGATGGTATGTGGAGCCATGCCCCCTATCTGCAGTATCAGATATGGACTGTCCACCTGACCTTGTATGTGGCCTCATCAATACATGTGGCCGTGGCACATGTGGGAGTCCTGAGTGGGATTGTGTGACTTCATTGTGTGTGTGAGCGATGTGTTTGCATTGCCCTGAGTGGCATGCACGTTAGGAGTTGCAGGATGTGTCCATGTCAGCCAGACATGTGTGGGGGCCCTCCACTTTGCAAGACACTGTGTGGTGTGGGTGGATAGCTATCACATACTCCATGGGTGTGGTGGGGTGTCTGGGGGGATGGGTGGAGCACTGCTGGGTATGGGGTTGCGCAGTGTGCGGGGGTATGGGAATGTGTGTGTGACACTGCGGGACATGTATATGGGCTGATCCCAGGTGTTATTGGGGTTGTGCTATGTGCATTTTGTATGGGTGTGGCGATGTACCGTCCAAGGTCTGGTGAGGGTGGGTGGGGTATCCCCAATTTATGTGTGCCCCAACAGACTGTTAAGTGTGTGACATGTGTTATGTTTCTGCTGCCTTTTCTTTGCATCTACGTCATCATCCCCGTGTGTTAGGCCCCTCCCTGTCAGTGGTCCTGGATATGTCCCTGGATAGGTAGGTGCACACAGACGTCATGTGTGTTTTGGTGGGGTGTGTGGGTACCCACAGGTCACTGTGTTCTGTGCTAGTTGTATGTCCCTCTTGTATATCTCCCCCTGTCTCAATGTGTTTGGTGACTGGCTGCAGATGTATAATGATTGGCTGTGACCTATATGACAGATACTATATTAGCAAGTAGACCTCAGGGGGACAGACAACGCAGGCAGGTACTTAAGTACACACTCCAAATGGAGTGGGCACAGAAATTAATTAAATGTAAGCCCTCATAAGCCATATGTGAGGATGGAAGGCTAGACCATTCTGGGTAGGGTTACTCCAGTGGTAGAGGCATCTGACCTCAGTTAATCCCCCAACCACCCATCCTTAGGAGGAGGAGTACTTAGAAGGACAGACCATCCATGTAATCACATGAACTCTGCATACATCAGTGGCCAAACTTACCTATATGAAAGGTCCCAAGGGTCCAGCAGCACAGCCAGACTTCACAGCACTAGAGAGCAACAATGTAGAGGTGATACCAGGAGGTTATCTGCATACTGTCAAATGATATCCCAATGTGGCTCATTACTGTTACAGTGCTGCTCAGGTATGCTGTGTTTCTTGTTGATTACAGTGGGATATCATTAGCCACTCCTCAGATAGGTCCTTTACATCACTGTTACATCGATGATCTGTGGTGCTGTAAATTGTTGCTATGTAGCTTAGCTCTCTGGGCTTTGCTTGTCTGTTGTCTGGACCATAGATGTATGCAGTGTTGAATCAGATATGGGTCTTGTCTGCCATGCCCCCTGCTTCACCATTGCTTTGCGGACCTCGAATATGCTCAGGACTGTGTCTATCATGCACAGAGGTCCAGGTACCTGTCACACACACCCTGTACCTACCCTGCCATGTGCTGCTGTGTCATCACCCCACAGTTGCCTGTGTTAGGGCACACATGCTCGCAGGACATGGTCCCCCACCATTCCCCTCCATGTGCCACATGTGCTTGGGCATGCCCTGTACATGTGCTGCATATCTACTACTACTACTCCTACTACAACTACTGAGCATTTTAATGGGCACTACCAAGTGCACACATCACTGTGAAAGTGAACACACAAAAAGACAATCCGTGATCAGTGGAGCTTATAATCTAAATAGACATAGCACTAACAGGTGTGGAAAGAGGTTTGGAGCAGGAGCAAAGAGACAGGAACAGGGGAGACAGGACAAAGGATGGTGGTAGGAACACTTGTGAGAGGCAGACAGAAACGTGCAATTTAAAAGGGGTGGAATGGCGAACAGCACACTCATGAGCCAAAAGCAGAGGCAAAGATATCAGCTATGAACCCAAGTGTGAGGAGGGGCAAAGAAGATGCCTGACACCTAGACAAAGGGTTTTTATTCCAAGTGTAAGGAGCAGCAAGGTGTAAGGGGCATACCTACCTGCCTGTGGATGGGCAGTGTCCAGCGCTTCTGGCAGTCCACGCAGGTAGATGGGCCCAAGATGGTCTGCTAGCTTCTGCTCCAGGGGTGTGAGAGTTGGGGCAAAAGGACACCCCCACCGGTGCCCATGGCATGTTGCCTCTCAGCCACCATGTGTGCACGCACACCACACTTAATATCATTAAATCTCTTTCTCAGGCTGTCCAGGTCCTTATTTGGTCCCCCTGCCTGGGCTATGGCCTCCTGCACCTCCTCCCACATGTGTGTACATGTTGCCACAGTGGTGCTGTTGCTCAGCTGGCCATAAAGCACCTCATACCGCCCCAACACACTGGCCAGCAGGACGTGGTTTTCTTGCTGACTGAATCTCACAGCCCTCCTCCGTTCCTCAGCTGGCACATTTGTTTGGCACTGGGTGGCCCCTGTGTGGGTTGGGACACACCCGATGGGCCTGCAGCCACCACCAAATGCCCAACACTCCCTGCCATCTCTGGGTCCTGCTGAACAGGTGCCCCCCTCCTCCCCTCCTGCCATGTCCTGCTGCTCCTTCTCCCTGCCCTCTGTGCCCTCTCCCTCCCTGTCACACATCCCTGCTCCTTGGCTCCTCTGCTACACCTCAGACCTGCTCCTCGCCCCACCTCCTCTCCCTGCTGCCTGCTCCTCAACTCTGCTGCTGTCTCTGTATACTGCACTTTGCCTCTCCTCCTCTCTCTCTCGCCTGCTTTGCCACACACCTCTCCACACCAAACCTGCCTCTGACACTCTCCACCACCACTCACAACCCAACCACTCTCCACGACACACCTGCCTCCTCTCTTCACTTTCCTCGACACTCTCCTCACTTCACCAGCAATACACGCCTTCTCTCCCTCGCCTACACAAACCCCTCAACGTGAGCCAGGTGTGCAGGTATATTTATAGGATATTTTACATTGCGCGTGTTGTGCATGCGCAGCAGCATGAGCATGTCTGCTGTGCACATTGCGCATGTGCCACAGCATGAGCGCGTCTGCTGTGCGCATTGTGAATGTGCCGTGGAGACATGGAAGTTGCATGCACAGAACCCCATGTTACACATGCGCTGTGTGTGAGCGCGAGGCTTGGCATATGCGCCTAACTTCATGCAGCACATGCGCATGTGTAACATGGTATCCCGCACGTGTACCTTCCGCGTATCTGTGGCACATGCACAACATGCGCAGCAGACATGCTCGCACTGTGGCACATGCGTAATGCACACAGCAGATGCGCTTGCGCTGAGGTGCATGCACAAAGCGCACAACATAAAATATCCTATAAATACACCTGCACACCTGGTTCACGTTGAGGGGTTTGTGTAGGCGAGGGAGAGAAGGCGTGCATTGTTGGTGAAGTGAGGAGAGTGTTGGAGGCAGGTGTGTTGTTGAGAGTGGCTGGTTTTGTGAGTGGTGGTGGGGTAGTGTGGCTGGGTTGGTGTGTGGTGAGGGAGGTGTGTGGCTTGGTTGGTGAGCTGAGTGTCTGTGTTAGAGTGAGTTAGAGGAGTTGGAGGGGCAGAGTTTATGGCGGGCTTTGTGGTTGCTGCATGTGTAGTGGGAGATGAGCAGGGGCTGCGGTTGGCTGATGAGGGAGATGGTGTCCATGGGACTGAGGCACAGGGCATGGGTTTAGTCCCGCTGCAACACAGACCTGCAGCTGTGGGGGAAGGCCAGGCAGGGGCTCTGCCGGCACGGCGCAGGAGGCGTGCAGAGTTGCAGGCTTGCCAGCCTTGCCTCTACAGGCCCAGGGCCCAGCTCCAGGGCATGCGTGAGGACCAGGTCATCTCTCTCTACCGCCTGAGCACAGGGGCTATTAGGGAGCTCTATGAGGATCTAAGACCTGACCTTGAGCCCCTAACTGGTCAGTCACATGTCATACCGGGTTTGGTCAAGCTCCTTGGTGCCCTACATTTATTTGCCTCTGGCTGTTTCAAGTCATCTGTGGCTGCAGTGGGTGGCATGAGCCGCCCCACCTTCTCACACTGTCTCCACCAGGTACTGCGTGCCATGATCAGCCGGGTGGGAAATTGCATTGCCATTCCCATCACTAGGTAACAGTGGGGGACCCTGAACCAGGTCTTTGAGGTGTTAGCTGGGATACCACACGTGATGGGAGCTATTGATTGCACACATGTTGCTCTGGTCCCGCCTAGAGACAGGGAGGTAGTGTTCTGCAACTGCAAACATTACCATTCCCTGAATGTTCAGGTTGTATGTGATGCAAATATGTATATTCTGAATGTGGTCCCTAGGTTTGCAGGGTCCACCCATGACTCCTATATCCTGCATCACTCAGCAATATTCAGACAATTTGAGGCAGGCCAGTATGAGGACTGTATACTGCTGGGTGGGTATTTCTCATCTCTGACATGCACATGATGACCCTGTGACTAACCGTATGTGCACATGTCTGTCTTTGAGGTATATTCCTAGTTGTGTGTGCATCTCATCTGTCTGTGTGTGATATCACGTTGGGGGGGGGGGGGTTGTGCCCTCCAGCTCTACCTTGCTACGGTGCTGTGTGATGATGGTAGAATGGATGCTAGCATTTGTGTCATGGTTACATATTATGTTGATAGCAATCCCTACACCTATCCCTTATTTTGTGTGTCATAGCTTCACAGGCTGATGCATAGTTGTGGTGTCCCATCATGTGATGTCATATGTTTATGTCAGGATGTTCCATGCATTTGGTTTGCACATACATGTGTCCATTTGGTTGGACATCAGCTCCTGCTTTAATGTTCCACATTTCTTTCTGCAGGTGATGCAGGATATGGGTGTCGCCCCTGGTTGCTGACCCCTGTGCATCAACCACGGACATGTACAGAGAGGAGTTACAATGAGGCCCATGCCTCCAGCCGCTCCATCATAGAGCGAACCTTTGGCGTTTTAAAAAGTCACTTCAGGTGTCTGGATAGGACTGGCGGGGCCTTACAATACATACCACAGACTGTGGCAGAGATCATTATAGCCTGTTGCATCCTGCACAACATTGCTCTCAGGCACCATATCCCTGTCCAAATTAATGAGGATCTGGAGGATGATCCTATGTGCCCTCCTGTGCATGGCAGTGGTGACACACGTCAAGGGACAGCAGTCAGGTGGCAGGTGATTGAGGATGTCTTCTCATGTAAGTACTGCATATGTTGCCATATACATTTGTTTAGATATGTGTGCACTACTACTACTAGTTAACATTTGAATCCCAGTAGTAGTAAGATGCAACACTGCACTGATATATAACAGACACTGCCTGGCCATCCCAGTTTACAATCTAGTCATGACTGAAACGCAGAAGATGTGAGCAGGGTACAACAGCGGGTGGAGGTGGATTATGTGTGTCAGGGGTATTAGGCTTGGGGAGGTGTTAAGCTGTCATACATGATTTGTGGCTGATTGGGATAGGGGCTGCTGTACAGCCACAGGTAGTTAGTTTGAGGCTTTGGGTGCAGCAAGGTGAAAGGCCTGTAGTATGGGGTCAACAGTCGGAGAGTGGCCCATAGATGGGACCAGTTGCCTAGACGTGTGTGTTTCACATTTTGTAATATGAGATGATGGATCGGTTGGTATGCTCTGATGAGCATGGACTGGATGTTAGTTGTTTCTGTGTCGCGCTACATGTGACATGTAGCACTATATACATGCTCTGTAGTAGTTGGATTACTGGTAGTTGAGATCAAAAAGGGATGTTACTGCAACACCACAGTGTACTTGCATGTATAGGTCAGCAGGTGAGCCTTGACATGGATGTGGAGACGGATAGGGAACCTGTGAGGTGTCCTGACAGGGGGCGTATTATTGCCATTATGTGTGTGGCTGTGGAAAGGCCATGCAGTGCTGTGTTAAATGTTTTCAGGCAGATAGAGATGATTCAAAGCCAGATCAGCAAAGTGTGGGTTACAGTAGGCAAGTCAGGAGCTGATTTGGGAGTGGATTTCGATTTTAGATGTGTGTTCAGGGAGGACTGGGGAAATATAGCTGATGACATCTAGACAAGAACCACAAGCCTCGACTACAAGCTGACTTCCCCACAAGCACACACACATCTTTGGTTCCATCGCATGTATGCAGTACATGCAGGCACATCTCAATCCTGGGATAGCCACCTGCAGTGATCATCACATGTCCCTACTTGCTCCATATGGCCAATATGAGAGACATGTGTTCAGTTGTTATATGCATATGTGTCAGGAGGATTGTATGGTGGTTAGAAAATCTGACACAGCTGTTATTCCCACATAGCTCATGTTGGGACTTACACGTGGCACAGCTACACTTTTTTTCACATACACTATGACTGCATTTGTGTAGTCACATCAATTACATTGGAGCAGCAAGGCCATACTGCACTTTCATCTACCACCACCAATCCTTCAGCCCATAGATCAGCATGTGCCCATTATGTACAGTCATGTATACTCCTGCCAGCTGCTACACCATTGCCCACACAGGAACAGTTTAATCATTTGAATGTATCACTCACCCCTCTCCTGTGAATGATTTGCACATCATCACTCCTGCTCAGTCATCCTTTTGATGCCCACATTGTGGTGATGCTTGTTCTGCCAGTTTACACTTTTTCCTAATCCTATGCCACCCCTCACTGATACAGTACAGTTGCCTTCCACATGCTCATCCCATGCACTTACTGACATGTAGGATACATATAGATCTGACAGATCAATCAGCTCTTACTTTTCCTTCCATTCATCATTCATCACCTAAAATGTGACTTTCACAAGAACTCCCTTATCCTGTGTTAAGGTGACTGCCATTTTTGGGCATTAAAGTGCACGCTTGACACCTTAACGCCCAATGTCCTATCAGCACCCGATAAGTGTAGCCAAGCGCCCTTACTGCTAGAATGTCTACTAACCGCCCCAGCCTTTAACATAAGAATATAACATATACCATACTGGATCAGACCAAGGTCCATCAAGCCTAGTATCCTGTTTCCAAAAGTGACCAATCTAGGTCACAAGTTCCACAATGCTTTTATTTGGGCAAGCAGTAGATTTCCCTGGTCCCCTTTAATAATGGTTCATGGACCTTTCCTCCAGGAACTTGTCCAAACCTTTTTTAAATCCAGCTACACGTTTACTACATCCTCCAGTAATGAATTCCAGAGTTAGATTACACATTGAGTGAAAAAATATTTTCTCTTATTAGTCTTAAATAGGTTACACTTGCAGCTTCATTGTATGTACCCTAGTTTTTCTATATTTTGATGGCATAAACAATTGATCTACATTTACCCATTCCACTCCATTAATTTATAGACCTCTATTATATCTCCCCTCAGCCGTCTCTTCTCCAGGTTGAAGAACCCCCAACCTTTTTAGCCTCTCCTCATAGTGGTATCCTTCCATCCAATGTTCCCTCTAATTTTCTGTAGGCTGTGTGCGCATAAAATATCAGCTGTGTGCAGCTTTTGAAGGAAGGTTAAATTTTTGTGCGCCACATAACGACATTCGGAGTTATATACTTTAAAATTTGACTACACGTCAGAATACAGTATGTACACCACATTGATTTTAATCAAATTAAATGAAAATAGACGATTACTAAATGAAGCGGGAAATTTCTAGTAATTACAATCATAACTTTTAAATTTTAAGACATCTGTGTTGTTTTCTATCAGAATCAGAGCCGTAATTTTTGTGCGCTCTGTTGTAAAGCATGTGCGCTCGCTCGGCAAGGTGTGTGCGCGCGCGCACGCGCACAGATTAGAGGGAACAGTGCTTCCATCCCCTTTACCATGTTGGTGGCTCTTCTCTGTACCTTTTCTAAGAACATAACATAAGATATGCCATACTGGGTCAGACCAAGGTCCATCAAGGCCAGTATCCTGTTTCAAACAGTGGCCAATCTAGGTCATACGTACCTAGCAGTTTCCCCAAAAGACACAAGTTTCACAATGCTTGTACTGGGTCAAGCATTGATATCCTGGGTCCCTTCTTAATAATGGTTTATGGACCTTTCCTCCAGGAACTTGTCCAAACCTTTTTTAAACCCAGCTACACTAACAGCCTTTATTACATCCTCCGGTAACAAATTCTAGAGTTTGATTACACGTTGAGTGAAAAAATATTTTCTTTTATTAGTCTTAAATAGTTTACCCTGTAGCTTCATTGCAGGTCCCCTAGTCTTTCTATATTCTGATAATGTAAACAATTGATCTACGTTTACCCATTCCACTCCGTTCATTAATTTATAGACTTCTATCATATCTCCCCTCAGCCGTCTCTTTTCCAGGTTAAAGAGCCCTAACCTTTTTAGCCTTTCTTCATAGGAGTATCCTTCCATCCCCTTTACCATTTTGGTGGCTCTTCTCTGTACCTTTTCTAATAACACTATATCCTTTTTAAGATACTGCAAACAGAATTGCACACAATATTCAAAGTGCGGTCATACCATAGAATGATACAGAGGCATTATAATATTCTTTGTTTTATTCTCCATTCCTTTCCTTATGATTTCTAGCATTCTGTTTGCTTACTTGCCTGCCACTGCACACTGGGCAGAGGGTTTCAACGTGTTATCCACTATGACACCTACATTTGTTTCCTGGGTGGTGGTTCTTAATGTGGAACCTTGCATAGTGTAACCATAGTTTGGGTTGTTATTTCCTAGGTACATAACTTTGCACTTGTCCACATTAAATTTCATCTGCTATTTAAACATCCAGTCTCCCAATTTATCAAGGTCCTCTTGGAATTTTTCACAATACTCTTGGGTTTTAACAACTTTGAATAATTTTGTGTCATCTGCAAATTTAATTACCTCATTCATTTCAATTTCCAGGTCATTTATGAATATGTTAAAAAGCAGCGTATCCAGCACAAATCCCTGGGGTACTCCACTATTAACCTTTCTCCATTGGGAAAATTGGCCATTTAGCCCTACCCTCTGCTTTCTATCTTTCAACCAGTTCCTGATACACAATAGTATGCTGGCTCCTATCCCATGACTCTTTAATTTTGTATAAAGTCTCTCATGAGGGACTTTGTCAAAGGCTTTCTGAAAATCCAGATACACTAAATCAACTGATTCACCTTTGTCTACCCATTTATTCACATCTTCAATAAAACATAACGGATCAGTAAGACAAGTTCTTCCTTGGCTAAAACCATGTTGACTGTCTTCCATTAAGCCATGACTATCTAAATGTTCAGTAATTTTGTTCTTTATAATGGTTTTTACCAATATTTCCCAATACTGGCGTCAGGCTCACCAGTCTGTAGTTTCCCGGATCACCCCCGGAACTCTTTTTAAAAATTGGTGTTACATTAGCCATCCTCCAATCTTCAGGTATTACAGATAATTTTAATAATAGTTCACAGATTAATAATAGCAGGTCTGCAATCTCATATTTTAGTTCTTTCAACACCATTTGATGTATACCATCTGGTACAGGTGATTTGATACTCTTCAGTTTATCAAATAGTTGTAATATATCTTCCCGGTGTATCAATATTTCTTTCAATTCTTCTGCGGCATTACCTTTAAATACCATTTCAGTCATGGGTAACATTTCTACATCTTCCTCAGTAAAGACTGAAACAAAGAATTAATTCAGTCTCTCCGCTATGGCCTTATCCCCTCTTTGTACCCTTTTAACCCCTCTATCATCTAATTGTCCAACTGATTCTCACAGGGTTTTGCTAACAATGTACTATAAAAAGTCTTTATTATGCATTTTTCTTTCCACATCAAACTTCTTCTTAAATTCTCTCTTTGCCTGCCTTATCAATGTCTTGCATCTAACTTGCCAGTGCTTATATTGTTTCCAGTTTTTGTAATTTGGCTCCTTTTTCCATTTTCTGAAAGATGCTTTTTTGGCAACAACAGCCTCTATGACCTCACCTTTAAACCAGCAAAAGTCCATGTTTCACTGTGTACACTAAACGTGAAAATAATTCTCTCCCTATACACACATACAGAGGACACAGACATAATATAATGGCTCACGTCAAGACTATGGGGTATGTTTACTAAACTGCGGTAACGTTACATAACACGCGTTATGTAACATTAACGATCGTTAAATAACGTTAACGCGTTTTATGAGACGTTAACGATCGTTAACGTCTCATAACGCACGTTAACGTTACTTAACGATCGTTAATGTTCCGCGGCGTGGTAAAACACCGCAGAAGGTGGAGAGAGGGCGGAGAGAAGGGGTCATTGGGCAGAGTGTGGGCGGGAAGAGGCTCCATTCACACTAACGCGCTGATCTGAAGAGCTGAATCCTAACGCGATTGAAAACCTGCCGTTAGATGCACATTTCAGGGGAGAGAAACCATTTAATTGTCAGCAATGTACAGTATAGGCAGGGAAACCTAAAAATGTGATAAGTGTGATACATGTGCACAGAACAAAGGGCACATAAACATTGAAAATGACCTCAACAAACTGGAAAAAAACCATAACCAAGCTGGCCAATAGTGATATTAATGGGAAACATCAACCCTCCCCCCCCCCCCGAGAAAGCTCCAAAAAAAAGATATTAATCGTGGAAGGGTCTATGCTCCGTCCCCATACAAGGTGAATGAGCCCACAGTGAAATAGCGCTGATCAGGGCTTTCCCTTGTTATTGGACAGGAGTCCTATGGCATGCACATGTCCCGCAACAGCAGGGTGGGCATGTTGGAACGGGCAACTGGACAGATGCCGGAAAAGGGGATACAGAGGGCTGCAGGTGGCACATGCTGTGGTGCAGCTGGGTCACAGTGTGGACTAGGGTGATGCCTAGGTGGCCCATACGAATGCTGAAACAGCAGAGCAGCCAGACAGCAACTGATGAAGGCCAAACATGGGCACGACTGTGTTTCCCACAGTGTCACAGGTGATAGTACCCAGCAGTTACCCCGAAGGGCACGGAACATTGGCAGGCGGTGCTGGGAGGAAGCGTGGACACCTATGCAGGCACCCTTACCCCAGAACCCGCACCATAGGCAGCCACCTACCCACACACTGGATGGCCTGAGACTGCACTCCACCAGCACCACCAGCAGAAGGGCATGTCAGCATGGTGGCAGAGGGATACTGGTGGTGGAGGGGGCAGTGGCAGCTGCCCAGAGCAGACCGTGGCCTAGCCCTGTGTAGGTGGGTGCCATGCACTGCAACAGACAGGCCCTGTCTAAGGAACAGTCATGGTATCACCAGGGAATGCACTAGCACTGCGACAACACGGTGGAGCAGTACACAAAACCAGTGTATTCAGAAGCAGAAGGTCACAGGTTCAAGTTCCAGCTGTGGTTCCTGCCAACCCAGTCCCCATATTTTACCCACTACCAAAACGTGCTAATACAGACAGAACCTTTATTGCAGATGACACAAACATGCCCAAAACACCTACATTTTACCCTACAGAGCACAGACACCATAAACATGTGCATTACCCAGAGCAGAGTCTCCCAAATGCAGTCCTGGAGGGCCAAACACCATCCAGGTTCCATGCTGCCTCTAATAAAGATGCCTGTGCTGCATTGCTATGTGCTGCCCCATGGTATGCAGATGCATCTCATGCATATTCATGAGGGACAGCATGAAAACCCGAACAGTGTTTGGCACACCAGGACTGGAGTTGGGAACCTCTGCCCTAAAGCAGTGGCCAACAGGGCAGACACACCCGCACCCACATGGTCCATTATCCAATGCCTCCTGGAGCGGCAGGATGTTGGGCCCTGCGTGCATCTCCCAATACTAGCACTTGCATACCTTGGCAATAGCACCCTAAACCTGGGCATACGGTAAACATCTATCAAACAGTTGCTATGATTCCTGGCAGATAGCAATTCCAAAGTTAAGCACAATTTGCTGATTGAGCTGCATCATAGCAACCGATGTCTGATGTCTGTGGAGTGTGCTACAGGTCTGGTGTCGGGCAGTGTTTACCACCCTGAGGAGTGACCCCAACAGTATTGCTTACCATAGCCATACCTGCAATCTTGCCAGGACTGGTGTGGTGGCCAGGGCTGCCAAACACCTCTATAGTTGCACAATGCTGGCATAGGTGTGGGGAGTGTGTGTCTGTCTACCCAGTGTGTGGTGGCTGCAAACACCCTCCACAGCCCACAGTGCTAGCACTGTTGCCAGTATTGGCCTGCCAATCTGCATAATGAGGAGCAAGGTACTGTGGGAATAGCCAGGATAGGATGGCCTGGCCTGGATCCATCTGTACATAGCATAGGGCAATGGCTCGGACATTGTAGTGGCCGGCCACCACCTGCACGGACAGGGTGGCCACAGCATGTCCTGCTTGGAGGTCACTCTCACCCTGACTGAGCAGTGATCATGGCATGGCTAGATTCCCCCATAGTGCTGTATAGTATTTTGCGCATGTGATATTTATGGGTTCTCTTTTGGGGGCTCAATCACTGACCTATCTGTTTGGTGTGTATGCTGACATCCCAGTTCTGGGTACACGCATCTCCTCCAGCAACATGCACTATGGATTAGCTAGCAGATTGTCTGAAGCTAGTATGTGTCTTGCTGGAGCACCTTGCAGGGGGCAGTGGCCGGAGGCTTGCTGCTGGAGAATGTCAGATAGTGGTGGGGGGCAGCTGTGTATTTCCAGGCCTACTGTCCATCTGCTATTGCTTTATGGCTGTGTACAGCTCTGCATTGCCTGCCCTGTAGGGTGTCCGATCCCCAGCAGGACTGGGGTGATGGTCTCCTCTACTGCTACTATTGCAGGGGGGGTAGAAAGTTGATCTGTTGGTGGGAGATCCTGTCCCCCACCCTGAGCCCCAGAGGGTGGGTTGGGTGGTGGTACGTAATCTGCCTGAGGGTCCAAACACCCCCCTTCACTTAAATCATGTGACCATGGCACCCACACAGGGTATGCACTTTTCTGGGTGCATCATAGTCCACATGGGCTAGATGTGAAATACAGATGGACACAGGCATATCCTAGGGGTGTTTGCTGGGACTACCTATCACACATTGGCACTGATGGGGACCTGCAGCATAGCCTATCTCAGCAAAGTCAGGTGCTGCGAAAATGGTGCTGGACACCCCACCTCACCCTCAGGGTGAGCACAGGACCCGCACACTGTGACAGTCTGTAGCTACTCTATGCCACTAACACACACCGTCAGCACCCCCTACCAGGCTGAGGTGCTGTGGGGGTGTATACCCCATCTTGAGATCATCTGTAGACTGATGATTTGCATGTGCTGTGCATCCTGAGTACGGGTGGGTTGACCCTATCCTGGTAACCACAGCAGAATGTTTGTGTGGTGCCGTGCAGTCTTCCTGTAGCCAGCCAGGGGTTTGTTAGCAGCTGTAGCCCACTGGTTGCTTCACTGCCTGTGGAGCCAGAGGTCATGGGCTCAAAACCCACAGTGGGGTTTATTGATAGGCCTGTTTTAGGCATTGTGTATTTTTATTGTATATTAGTGCTGCCAGCAGAAACACCCTCAGAGTACTGTCAACTTAGGGTGCCTCATAAGGTGCCCTATAGGTCAGGTGCTTTATAAGGTGTCCTATAGGGGGTATTATAGGGTGCCTTGGCAGACAGCACACTTTATAATGTGCCCTATGGAGTGCCTTCTAGGGTGCCTTATGCAGCACCTTAGGTTACACCACTGTGAGGGTGTGTTTGCTGGCAGCACTAATTAAAGTAAAACTAAAATTCCTCACAACCCAATACTTAACCCTTTCCAGGCCAAGCTCAAAACTCTCGGGATCCAAACTTCTGACTAAATATTCCTATCAAATGGTATATAATACATGACCATAGCAGAGGGAAATCACTATTAGAACATATTGAATAAGACGGGTACAATTTTCCTGACATATGCAAAAAGTAACCCGGCTGCAGAATGTGGATTAGAATTTTAAAGTAGGCCTTCAAAGGGTTAAATATAATGCCTCAGCCAGTCTTATTCATTAGGCATACTGGGAAATCAAACCCATGACCCCTGTACCATCAGTCAGTGTCATAACCATTGTGCTACAGCTCTGTTTCTGTGTGTGTATGTCTGCGCGCCTTCTTAAGATTAACGCGCGGTAACATGCCACGGCGCCCTCTAATGCTCGTTAATTTCTGGCGCCAAATCTCTCTTCCTTGCACCATCGTCTCATCCACGCATTGAGACTCCAAAACTCTACTTGTCTTTTGGGTCCCACACAAAGATACCTTTACCGCTGCCATTGCTGCTTGTTAACTGGTATGTCCTTAATGTTCTCTGGTAAACAAACCCCTTAAAATGATCACATAGTTCTTATGGTTATGTGTCTATTTTTATTTAAAGCAATGGACAGAAAGCTAAACATACAGTATGACTGTCTCCAAAGTTCAACTGTTCAGCACATATTAGAGAGAGGCCTGTGTCAAGAATTCATAGGCCTCTTCAATTATACCCTGGAGATTTTGGTATTCTTCTACCTGTCTATCCTCACACTTGCCCACTTGTGTCTTTTTGGGAAACTGCCAGGTACTTGTGACCTGGATTGGCCACTGTTGGAAATAGGGTGCTGGGCTTGATAGATCTTAGTCTGACCAGTATGGCATTTCTTATGTTCTTTTGTTCTTATGTTCTTAAATACAAACTATGTTGTTAACTTTGCATAATAAAGTGATGAACATAGATTAGTATGCATTGCATCCCATTGTTATATAATTGTATTGAGGTAAACTAATGTATTAAAGGCAAATAACATATGATTTTGCCATTTAAAAGGTTAAATGGTAAAAATCCCCTGTATTCCCTTAATATACTTTATTAACTTTATTATCTTTCCTGCAAATAACGGGGATGGACATCCTGTTGGGACATCTGTCTCTGCTATTTGCACCCCTGCTGGCTCCGGAAAAGCCTCCCTGTACGAACAACACATTTGTACAGGGAGGCTTAGATGGGGGCAGGAGGGGGTGTTCTGGAGGAAGATGGAGGGTGGGACATGGGCGGTCTACGACCCCAGACATACAGGGACGATTTTGAGGTCAGCCCTGTACATCTTGGGCTGCGAACAGACGGGGGACTTATTCCACCACAGAGGTGGAATAAGTCTCCCTGGACATCAGGGGATCCTACTGCCAGGCCTGATAAAACAGGTAGGGGGTGCAGGATCTTCCTCGCAGCTGGACCCTGGCCATGGAGACTGGATTGGGAATCTGGCTGCGGGGAATGATGTAAATTGGTGGCGTCCGGCATTTGTGATTCCTGAATGGAGCTGTAGTGCCATGGCAACAGGAAACCATGGCACTGCGGCTCCATTCAGGAGCCTGAATGAGGTAGCTGGGGATCTGCTGGGTGTGCGGCTGATTGGAATCAGGGCCTAGCCTGCATGTTAAGGCCCTAGACCCGATTCTGATCCCATAGGCACATCTAGCCCCCACGGGATCAGAATCGGGTCTACCTCTAGGCGTCCCGATTCCGATCAGATGCACAGCGGCCTGGATGACCACATTGGAATGTACCTCTAACTCTCTAAATGGATACTATAACATCCCCTACTATATCAATATATTTCCTATTGGGAGGTACAGACAAAAAATGGACTAGAAATCTTAAGAAAACAGAATCTGGAGAAATAGAAACAGATTACACGGTGCAAAATACAAAGACAGTAGAAATACACATTTTCCAAAACTAATAGAGAAAATCAGACTTACCACCAAAGAATGAGCAAGAAAAAGAATGTAATTCTAGGAGAAAGTGAAGAAACAGTAGCTACAGCAGCAAAGTAAATTGTCACAAGGCAAGAAATATGACCTGTCCAGGGACAATGCAAAACAGCACCAGAACCAGGGAATTGTTCCTATTATTGATCTCTCTTTACTTTGTCATTTTTATTTTACTGCTGTTAACGATTACTTGTAAATTATCTCCTTCTGTCTTTGGTATCTGTTTTACTCTTTACTTTTTTACTTTAACTGCTAAAAGTATTACTTTAGCAACACATGTAAAATTCTAAGGCCAAAAAAACTTATCTGAATCTGAATCTAATAAATAACGTTATAAGAACATAAAAAAAATGCCATAATGGATCACAAGAAAGCTCCATCAGAACTAACATCCTGTCCCCAATAGTGGCTAATTTAGGCCACAAGTTCCTGGCAGAATTGCAATGAAGATCCAGTCCTTGCTCATAGCAAGGAAAAAGCTGTTATTTTTCCATGTATACATAGTTAATAATGGTTTATGACTTTTCCTCCAGGAACTTCTCTAAACACGTTTTAAATCCAGCTTTGCTAACTGCCTTGACCACATCCTCTGATAACAAATTCTATAGTTTAATTGCACACTAAGTGAAAAATATTTCTTTATCTTTGGCATGCTACATAATCAGGGGGGATTGAGGAGGTACTGGCCTTGGGTTTGGACTTTGCACATGTCCCTCAAGCAAGCACTTATGCATGTCTCAGGACAGACATAAATGACAGCATATAGAATTTTTCATATCTACCTGAGCCTTTCCCTGGTGGTCTAAGGGGGATCATTTTGTGTTATAGGAGTCATAAGTGCCATTCTAGTTTTTGATCCAGCTCAGGTAGAAGCAAGTGGGGATTGCTCCTACCCAAATCTTCTTTATCACCAGGGAATGGTTCAGACAGATTTGGAGCAACCCTTGGGGGAAGTCTGATTGGGGGGTCCAGGGAGGTGTTTGGGGGGGGCCTTGGAATATGTCTTTGTGGGAGATGGGGGCTTATGGTAAGGTGCAGGATATTTTCAGGGGGAGAGTCTTTGCTGAGGATAGGGGAAACAACATTTCTTTTTTATTTTGAAGCATGGAAACAAGACGGCATATGACCTATCTAGTTCGTCCTTCCATATCAACTACTACAATAGTCCCCTTTTTTCCTTTAGAGATTCTCTGAGTTTGTCCCATGCTTTTTAAAATTCAGATACTGTCCTCATCTCTACCACCTCCATTGGGAGACTATTTCGCACATCTACCACTCTTTCCGTAAATAAATATTTCCGCATACTACTCCTGAATCTATCCCCTTTCACTCTCATCCTATGTTCCCTCATAGCAGAGCTTGCTTTCAATTGAAAGAGGCTCTTCTCCTGTTCATTTATGCCACAGAGGTATTTAATTGTCCCTATCATACATTCTCTATTCCACCTTTCCTCTAAAGTATACATATTAAGATCCATAAGTCTGTCCTCAAATGCTTTATAACGAAGACCACTAACCATTTTAGTAGCCACCCTCTGCACCATCTCCAACCTGCTTATATCCTTTTGAAGGTGCAGTCTCCAGAATTGCACACAATATGACAATATGACAATAGAGTTTCAAATGAGGTTGCAAAAAAGAGGTGTGACCTCATTTGGAGGCACTATCACCTCCTTTTTTCTGCTGGTCATTCCTCTCCTTATGTACCCAAGCATCCTTCTAGCTTTCGCCAGTGCCTTTTCTACCTGTTTAGCTACTTTAAGATCATCAGGCACAATCACGCCCAGGTCCCGCTCTTCTTTTGTGGGCAGAAGTACTTCACCCCCTACACTGTACCGCTCCCTTGGATTTTTGCAGCCCAAATGCATGGCCCTGTATTTTTTATCTTTAAATCTCATCTGCCAAATTCTAGACCATTTTTCAAGCTTAGTTAGATCCCTCCTTAACTTATCTACTCCTTCCTGAGTGTCTTCTCTATTGCAGATTTTGGTATCATCCTCAAAATGTCAAATCTTATCCGAAAGCCCTTCTGCAATATCACTAACAAAGATACTAAAAAGAATCGGACCAAGGACAGATCTCTGCGGCACACCACTGGTAATCTCCTTCTCCTCAGAGTGAGCTCTATTTACCTGTACTCTTTGTCACCTTCCACTCAACCAATTTCTAACCCAATCAGTACTTTTAGGGTCAATCCCTAGGGTGCTCAGTTTGTTTATAAATTGCCTGGGCAGAATGGTGTCAAAGGCTTTACTGAAATCCAAGTACACCACATCTAGGGTTCTCCCTCAGTCCAAATCCCTGGTTACTCAGTCAAAAGAAATCAATCAGATTTGTCTGACAAGATCTGCCTCTGGTGAATCCATGCTGCCTCGGATCTGGTAATCCACTGGACTCCAGAAACCTCACTATTTTCTTTTTCAGCAGTGTTTCCAACAGTTTACTCACCACAGAGGTTAAATTAACTGGCCTGTAGTTTTCAATCACATCCTTACTTCTGCTTTCGTGTAAAGGAACCATATTTGCCTCTCTCCAGTCCTCTGGCACCACTCCTGACTCCAAAGAGACATTGAGGTCAGTTAGTGAAGCTGATAGAATGTCCCCCAGTTCCTTCAGTATTCTCTGATGTCTCCCATCTGATTCCATCGCTTTGTCTACTCTTAGTTTAGCTAGTTCCTCAAAAACACAGTCTTCTGAAAACTGTTTGAGATCCCCATCACTTCTGTTCCTATTTCTGTGTGTTTTCTGAGGTCCTACTCCTGGGCCTTCATCTGTGAACATAGAACAGAAATATTTGTTAAGCAATTATGCTTTATCCTCTTCAGTTTCTACATATTCCTTCTCTTCAGCCTTGAGTCTGACAATATCACTTTTGCCCATTCTCCTCTCACTAACATAAAATATATTGCATTGGCTATTTCTTCTTATTTTTGTATCTTTGCTTTCTTGACTACTTTGCTAATTTCTCTAAGTTTTTCCAAATATAGTTGCCTGTCTTCCTCTCTCTGTGTTCTTTTGTATTTCATGAAGGACTCCCTCTTTTTTTTCACCTTTTCAGTTACTTTTTTTGAGAACCATAGGGGCCTCCTTTTCCTTTTACCTTTATTTACCATTCTAACAAAAAGGTTGGTTGCCCTTAAAATATCCCCTTTCAGTTTTGCCCACTGTTTTTCTACATCCCCCAGCTGTTCCCATCCTGGTAACTACTCCTTTAGGTATTGGCCCATCTTGGCAAAGTTAGTTTTCCTAAAGTCTAAGACCCTCGTTTTCAATGGATTTTATCAGCCTTACTCCTAATACTAAACCATACTATCTGGTGATCACTGAATGTGAGATGATCTCCCACTATAACATCAGAAACACTTCCATCATTGTTAAGCACCAAGTCCAGTATAACCCCTTCACGTATGGGTTCTGTTACCAGTTGCCTGAATAGCTCTCCCTGTAGAGAATCCAGGATCTCCTTACTTCTAGACGACAGCAGCAGGGATGTGCCAATCAACATCCGGCACATTGAAATCACCTATCAGTGGCACTTCCCCTTTCCTGGCAATGCTGCATATGTATTCTATTAAATCTCTGTCCACTTCTTCTCCTTGTGAGGGAGATCTGTATATCACGCCAATGCTTATGGATTTCTGTGTCCCTCTTTCTAGTTTAACCCATAGTGCCTCCTCTCTATCTTTTAAGACCTGTAATTCTGTAGCTTTAAATATAATTTTTTTACATATAGTGCCACTGCTCCTCCCGTTCTTCCTACCATGTTCTTTCTTAATAAAATATAGCCTGATATGATTACATCCCGATCATGGTTGTCCATGAACCATGTCTCTCTAATTGCCTCTAAATTCAAGTCAGCCTCTTCCATTAAAGCCTCAACATCTGGGACCTTATTTCCCATGCTACAGGAATTTATACACACCGCTTTTCAGATGTTGCCCCTATTACCCATTTTTGTAGAGTTTTTTAAATATTTCACTTGCCTAGGAGCTTTCACTTACCTGGAGGCTATCTTCACCCATCCCGTTTAAAGCCCTCTTCAGTTGATTAGGCACCCTGCCACTGAAGGCACGCCGACCCTTCTTAGACAGATGGATGCCATCTCTGCTCTGCAGCCCTTGGAACATTATCACATGGTCCAGAAAACCAAAATACTCTCGATGACACCATCCACGCAGTCATGCATTTATCTCCTGGCAGTATCATTTGTGCCAACATGGATGAGCAAAATTGGGTAATAGTCAGTAGGCTTGATGAGTCTCGGCAAAATCTCTGTAACATCTCAGATTTTGGCACCTGGCAGACAGCATACCTCTCTGGACATCAAGTCTGGTCAGCAGATGGACACCTCAGTACCCCTCAGAAGAGAGTCACCAACCACCACTACCCTTCCTTGTGGTCAATAATCTTGCAACTTTGGGGTACTTGAGCTCTGATTCTTCCCTTTCTCAGGATGCTTTCACCTGTTCCACTTCCAGTGCTGCACAAAGATTCTTCAATTCAAGGGATGTAGGAGTTGGATTATTGATTCCGCATGCCCTGGTGACTCGTATCCAACTTTTGTCATTCTGTAGGCTCCCATCTTCACCTCAGTTGGAGTGCTTGGATGTTTCAAGAAGCATCTCATCAATGTACTCCCACTGTCTAGAATGCTCCTCAGCCTTGCCACATCTTCTCTGATTGCCTCTGCTTGTTTTTTGAGAGCTTCATTATGCAGGCATCCTGCACATGGAACCAGTCTTTTGACAGGCATTGGGATCTCTGTCTGGGCAGAGGCAGAATTGTATCAGGGGCAACAGCTTTGTCAATATGATTTTTCCCAGCCATTGTTCAATTGGTGGAGCTCTGGTATCTGTTAAAGTAAAACAGAGAGACCTACCAAAGTTCCTGCCTGTTCCTTAGCTGTCCTTTCAGAGAAAAAAAAAACAGTTAACCTCTTTAAGTTGTTCTAAAAGTGCTGTTCTACATTCCTGTGCGTGGCTAACTGGGGAGTTGCCCTATAAAGCAATAATATTCCCTTGAGGTGGTGGGAGCTGTGATGGGTAGGGAGGAAACTAACTTGATTTGGTGTCAGTGGCTTCAAAGAGCTGGTAAAGAGAAACTAAAAGCAGAGCTTTAAACCTATGCCACCAAAAAAAATGTCCCCTTTTGAAATACATCACTTAAAAAAAAAAAAACTTTAAAAAAAAGTTACAAAACCCTTCTAGAAGCACTCAGGCAGAGAGCTAGTAATTAAAAGCCGCACAATCTTACTTTGATTGCAATGCAGACCCTGTTAGGAATGCCAAAACTTGCAAGGCTCTGAAGACATTTATGAAGTCTCAGTTGCCCTCAGTTCTTTCACAAGCTAGTCAAGGCCCACTAAGTCCTGATGAGGTGTAAGTGGCTTCAAAGAGCTGGGAAAGAGAAACTAAAAGCAGAGTTTTAGATCTTGCTTGCAATGAAGACCCTGTTAGGAATGCCGTATGTTTTCCCCTAGACTGTCCTCCCCCTTCCTGTTTTCTCTTTCTCCGTAGAAAACATGCTTCAACTTCCTGTTTCCTCAGTCTGCAACTTTGAGGTCATCTTTGACTTCTCCCTCTCCTTCTCCACACACATCCAACTGATTGCTAAAACCTGACATTTCTTTCTCTATAACAATAACAAAATGTGCCCCTTCCTTTCTGAACATGCTACTAAAACACTCATCCACTCTTTAGTCACCTCCCGTCTAGACTATTGCAACCACTTCTTTGCTGACTTCTCTCTGAGTCATCTCTCTCCCCTTCAATCTGTTCAGAACTCTGCTACATGGCTAATCTTCCGCCAGCCCTGATATATTCTTGTAACCCCTCTTCTCAAGTCACTTCACTGGCTCCCCTTCTGTTTTCACATCCAATTCAAACTTCTCCTTCTGACATATAAATGCATCTATTCTACTGCTTCTCACTACCTTTCCTCTCTCCTCTCTCCCTACACCTCTCCTTGTGAACTCTACTCTTCCTCTGACTTGCTTCTCTCTATGCCCTTTTCTTCCACTGCCAACTCCAGACTTCGATCCTTTCACTTTGCTGCCCCATACGCCTGGAATAAACTCCTGAGTCTGTATGTCAGGCTTCATCTCTGCCCCTTTTCAAATCCTTGCTAAAGGCTGACCTCTTTGTGATTGCTTTTGGATCCTGATCCCTTCTTTTCCTTGTGTCTCCTTACCTTTCTCTATTTGTACCCTTGTTCTCAGCTAGTGTATTGTCTGTCTTAATTAGACTGTAAGTCCTAATGAGCAGGGAGCATATACCCTGTAGTGCTACATAGATGATTAGTAGTAGTAGTTGTAGTAGTAGTAGAAGTAGTAATAGTAGTGGATCAGTGGTTGGGGCAGGCTACCTCAGGCCGGAGGGACTGGGGTCTCCAGTCGCATGGCCACTCCTTGTGGCCTTGAGCTAGCCACTTAACCCTCCATTGCCTCGGGTATGCTTAGATTGTGAGCCCTTTGGGGATAAGGGAATAAAAAGTGCATGTTAACATATACCTGTAAACTGCTCTGATACACATAGTAAAGGGCAGTATATCAAAGTGCCTAAACCATAAACCATAAAACCATAATACACAAGTCCCTTTACTAATGGCTTCCCAGGAGTACCTGACAACAGAATAATGCAGCTTGTGAAGTTGATCACATGATGTGTTATTTGATTATTGCAAGAGTGACTAACCCATAATACTGAGTTACCGCAGGTTAAAAACTCCTACAGTATACAAAGTGGTGGTAAAATGTGATATTTTTTGTGGTAAAATGAGATACTTTACTGCAGTTTAGTAACTTCCCCCATAAGTGGTAAAATATTAGCTATGTATTTGCAGGCTAAGTTAGGGAAGGACCAGGGCAGGCTAAAATATTCAGTTGATGGAAATATTTTATAGATTAAGTTCTCGCATGTATTTATAAAGAATGAATATAAATCATAACTGCTCATCATCCACCTAAAATCTGCCCCGGACATGCCTATTGCTCCCTATAGGTCTCTTTTACTAAGGGATCTATTTACTAAAGAGTGTTAGACTTTTGCAACCGAAGTAGCAAAAAAGTGCAGATAGAAAGGCGTTACCTGCAGAAGCCATGCATTATCTGTTAGGCGCGTGCACAAACATTTCCCCAGGAGATAATGCACTAAAAATGCAGACAGCATGGTCGGACAGCAGCCTGGATGTAATGGCAATGATTGAGGTGACATTAGTAGTACCCACACTGAATGCAAATCCGATGGTTACCATACACTGTTGAAGTCCATGGTAACTGTTGTCACCATGCCCCCTGCTGGTAGCTTGTTGAAGGGACAAGGTGGACATTTAAATTATTTTGTAGAAGTAGGAAACCTGAGTTGTGTACACCTTTTGTAGGGTCAAACAAAAGGCTTTTATTCCCCTTTAGCACTAAGGTTCATTAAGAAACCAACAAGTAGAATTTACCTTATTTTCAGGTTTATGCCAAAGTAATTACAGAGCAAGAAAACTGTTATGAGAGCTTCACAGTTCCTTGTAAAAATACACAGGGTTTTCAACACTGTAGTAAAACAAATAAACAAGCTCTTCTTTAGCTCAGCACAGGCAAAAGATATTGTTAAAGCATGTTCTGGTAATTACAGCTCTGGGAGAGACTCTAGGCTTTCTGCAATACACATCGAGCAGTCCATTTTTTCTTCAGGCATCAAAGGCTCTGGTTCCCCAAGCTCAATCTGCATGGGTTCCAGCTCAGCCGTGCTTTCTTCTACACCTGAGCTTTCCCTGGCTGAAATAGTTTGCAGTTCAGAAGTTCTCTTCCCTAGTTTCCAGCCTGGCAGTTCTGGGTTTTGCAAACAAGTGGTATGTCTTGTTCCTATGCTTCTTTGTAGTGGTTTCCAAAACTTCTGCCAGCTTTCTTTCCTCTCAGTATTGCTATCTGAGTTATAAGTCTTTCTAGGACCTGGCTTCTTTGTGAGAAATAAAGTATCACTGTACCTTGGCTCTTTGAAGTCTGTGCCACTGGTATTCCCCCTACCAGGCACCCTCCTTCTGATACCGTCTTCTCTGAAGACTGTTTCTTGGAGTTCTCTGGGCTGGGCTTGTCCTCCCTGGAACTTAGCTTTGCCACGTAAGGATTCCAAACTCCTCTGCTTTGCGGTTTAGGAGGTTCCTCTATCAGGTCTTTTCTTCCCAGTATCCTTGGGTTCCTTTCCAGATCCTTTCTCAGAGCTTCTCTCTATGCGTAGGCCTTTCTCTAGTCATGGCTCTCTCTCTAGGCATGGCTCTCTCTGCAGCCGTGGCTCTCTCTCTTGCCGTGGTTCTCTCCCTTGCCGAGGCTCTCTCTCTGCAGCCGTGGCTCTCTCTGCTTCCTTCCTGCAGAGCTCTGCTTATAAAGCCCTTTTTCCCTTGAGTTTTCTGACCCTCTCCTCAGGTGCACCTGATTAGCTTCTGCTTCATCAGTACCTGGGTGTGTCAGCTCAGCATCTGCAGGCTTGTGCCTGCCCCCTCTAGCTGTCCTGCTAGGTAATTGCACCCTCTGCAAGTCAGTTGCTTTATGAAAAACAGCGTTTTTTTCTAAGTTCATAGCTTCACTATCTTCAGTTCTATCACACTGTGCATTGTAGACATGCCTATACTCCAACCATTATCCTGTAGATAATGTGCTTTCTGTGCCTGTCTGTGTTATCTCCATTTTGCATACATTATCTGTTAATGCGGCCAGATTGTGTGCACTATCTCTCATGTTAACAGCGCAGTTTAGTAAACATGCCCCTAAAGGTATTAACCCATGTTAATGAAATTGGCATGCGTTAAATGACTATAGTCCTTTTATTTCTATTGGCACAGTGGCACTTAATGATATGCTAAGGGATTTCAAGAAGAATCAGTGGATGCACCACAGTAAAAGCAGTGGAAGTGGGTTGCAGCACTGGCTGCAACAGACCAGACGAGCTGAAGAAGACCAACAAAGTAACAAGATAGGCTGGAAACCCCTATAATGAAAGGCTAAGAGTCAAAAACTACAGTAATAGAGGATGGTGAATGTGAGAGCAACCTGTCACCCCATTAAATCTAAGGTTGATACTGTTATCGGGATGGCTAGGCAGGTGTCCCCTTCCTCCATCAGCACTCATTTGCTTATCCCTTCTGATACAAATGCCATTCCTTGGTCAAGGGTATAACAGTAATCATCACAAGAAGAGTTAACTATTTGTAACATTTATTCATTTATTTATTATTTAAAAGATTTGATATACCGCTATTTGATTGTTACAACATAACACTTTACAGGAAGGCAGAGAAAAAGCAGGACAATACACAAAATGTAAAATTCTTAATAAAATATAAACTAGCACCCCACCTCAGTTATGGATCTTATAGAGTGTTAAAGTTATTTATCAGTGACCTTAATTTTAAATAAACCCTTGGTTCAGAACACAACTTCAGGCCTGGCCTCTGTTTACAGAAAAGTTTGAATGTGAGTGTGTCATGTGCCAAATCTTTAATAACTGCTGCCACTTGGTAACCTAGCTCCTCACAAGTCTGAACCCTGATACTTTTAAATCCAGGAGCTCCGAGAAACTCTGGGTAACAGCTCTTTAGAATGGTGTGCTCCCTTGTCTGCCTAGCAGTTTCACAGCAATTTCTTAGACCAGGGATCTCCAAATCTAGTCCTGGAAGGCCTCAAACAAGTCAGATTTTCAGGATATCCCTAATGAATATGCATGAGTGAAATCTGACTACAATGCAGGCATTGCATACAAATATATCTCATGCATATTCACTAGGGACATCCTGAAAACCTGACTGGTTTGCGGCCCTCCAGGTCTGGATTTGGAGATCCCTGGCTTAGACTATACAGAAAGGGGGTTACATTCACATTGGACCTGTTCCACTTCAGGTGCATAGAACTGGACCCATCCTTCACAGCATTTCAGCAACTCTTCCCATATTCTCTCCCAGGCAACCTCTCTCCCCCTCACACACACATAAACATATTTGCATAGCAATTATAGACAGGTGGGGGACACTAGTTCCTGTGAGTGTATACAAGCATCTATCTGCTGGTACCAGTGCTGTGTTAAGATGAACTGCGGCCCTGAATGACTTATGATCCCAGGCCCTTACACTGCCTCTTTTCAATGGGAGGGAGAGCAGAGGGGACATAGTCATTCTCCTCCAATGGGTCAGGCATTGGATTGTGTGAGAACCACCTTATCTTTCAGGTTCCCTCTGGGGTTACAAAACCAGTGCCAGATGATTGATAGAACACTTAAGTTATTATCTGGCTGCTCTATGACATAGCTATGGCCTCTAGATTTAATTGTATAAAAATGTTTTAACACATGCAAATCAAATATATAGACATTACAGGGGTAATTGAAATCAGCCATTATTACCATGTTGTAACTTTTGTTAGCTTCTCTGATTTTTTTTAGCATTTCATCTTCCATTTCTTCATTCTGGCCAGGTGGTCGGTAGTATACCCCCACTGGCATCACCTTCCCCTTTTTACATGGAATTTCAATCCATAGAGATTCTACCGTGTATTTTGTTTCCTGCAACACTTTAATCCTGTGTGACTCAATGCTCTCTCTAAAATAGAGCCCATTTCAGAAAGGGGCATGTCAGGGCCATCTGGACGGCCCCGAGCAGGATGGGCCTGTTAGGACCCGATTCTGTAATGTGTGAGCAAACGTTTCCTGCGGTTTAGAGAATCGGGCCAGAGGATGGCCCGGCATGCCACTGCATGCCTGCGGGGATGTTGCTCCCGCAGGCTCCCCTGTCACCTGCTGCACTGACGATCTTCTTCACCACTGCCCAACCCTTGGCTGGGCAGCTGGGGCCTGGATCAGACACCAGGGACCTACCAGCCCCTGGTTCTGGCTTCTGGGGGTGGGGGTTCAGGCCCCAATCACCAGGTTTATGCTATGTATTCCACCTTCAAGGTGGAATAAGCAGCACATTCCCCCTGACCCTGCAGGATGTACAGGGCCGTGACCGGAATCAGCACAGTATGCCATACTGCCTCAGTACATCCCTGCTCCGCCTAGACTCCACCCCCTCCCACCACTTCCTGCCCCCGCCGGCTCTCCTCGTACTGCTGTTCTAGTTGAGTGGGGAGGGCCTGAGAGAAATAAGGACTGGATGGCTTGCGGGGCTGCACGTCCTGCCAGGACATGCAGCCCCACAAGTCGCCTCTCTGAATCGGGCACTTAGAGCATAACCCCTCCACCAATTTGATCTACTCTGAATTGCAATATAATATGTACCCGGATATCATAGTGTCCCACTAGTTGTCCTCCTTCCACCAGGTCTCTGAGATACTAATCTTATCTAACCTCTCATTTAATGCTATATATTCTAACTCTCCCATCTTATTTTTTAGACTTCTAGCATTTGCATACAAGAGGTTGTATTTATTCATATTAATCTGCTTATCGGTAGGCAGAGGTAATTTGGGATCTTTAAGCTTTGTCTGCTCTGTACTTAAGGACATTTGGGTTATTTTTGTCTGTATTGGAATTTCTTTGTCAATATGCCCTAACTTCAATCTTTTGCTAGCATCCTTCACGGATATATCATTCTGAACCATGCACTCTTGGGCGACTGTCGACTTACCCCTATTATCTAGTTTAAAAGCTGTTCTATCTCCTTGTTAAAGGTTAATGCCAGCAGCCTGGTTCCATCCCAGTTAAGGTGGAGCCCATCCCTAGGTCCTAACAAATCCAAAACCCTCTTCTATGCACTATTGTCTCATCCATACATTTAGACTCCAGAGCTCTGCCTGCATTTTGGGTCCTGTGTGTGGAACAGTAAGCATTTTCTGAGAATGCTACCCTGGAAGTTCTGGATTTCAACTTCCTACCCAAAAGCCTAAATTTAGCCTCCAGAATCTCCCTACCACACTTTCTTATGTCATTGGTACCAACATGTACAAAGACAACAGACTCCTCCCCAACACTATCTAACACCTTGTCTAGGTGGCACATGCCTGCCTAGTGTAGCTACCTTCACTCTAGGCAGGCATGTTACCATGTTCACCAGTCACTCAGCTATCTACATACCTAATGATCAAATCTCCAACTATAACAGTCATCCTAACCCCTCAACCCCATGGGCATATGGCCCTGGAGAAACCTCCTCAGTACGAGAGGGTTTTACATTATCTAGAAAACAGGTCCTAACTACAGGATCACTTCCCATTACACCAGGGTGATGCTCTCCTGTCACATTATCTCTCTCCTCCATGACAACAGGGAGGTTGTCAGACATGAGGTGGGACTAGTACTACATTCCTGTAAATCTTGTCTATGTACCTCTCTGTCTTCCTTATGTCCTCCAAGTCTGTTACTCTAGCCTGCAGAGATCATGCTCATACCCTGAGAGCAAAGAGCTCCTTGCACCTAGTGCATAAGTAAGACCCCTCACCAACTGGGAGAAGATCATACATATGACACTCAATGCAAAAGACTGGAAAACCCCCATCTCATTGCTGGACTGCTTTCTGCATCTTAGTTTTAAGGTTTTATTCAGATATTAAAGTTATTTACTTACTTAGATTCACAGGTGATACGTATTCTAATACTGTTGTTGTTGTTGTTAAGTGCTGTCGAGTCGGTGTCAACTCATGGCAACCCTCTGGATAGTTGTCCTAAATTGTGTTCGGTCTTCAGTCAGGCTGCTCATTGTTGACAGACTGGTACATACCTTATATGTATAAATGGACTTTGTGCACCTCAAAAATAATTAATCTCAAGTGCTTAATAAATGTCTTCCTGAGGAGGATAACCAACCACATCTGAAAGTGATTATGGGCCCCTCCACCCTTTAATAGGTTTAAGAGACTATAAAGCTAAGATTATCCCAGGGGTGGGTAGGAGTCAGAGTGGGAGGGAGGAAAAGGGACTTACAAGCTGGGTTGCTACAGTGCTTCTAAGGGAAAGTCTTACCAATTTCCTGGGTGAACAGCCCTTGGTTTCATAGAGAGGGCCTTTGAAATTGCCCCTTTGATCTGTCACTTGCCTTTAACACCTATTTAAGACAACTTCACAAATCTTTTGCTTCCTGACTGGAAGGCCTCTTTGTAAAGGTCACTAGAAACAAGTTTAGTTTTTTGTACTCAGAGACTATTTATTCTACTTCTATGCTAAGCTATACTCTGATTTGATTTAAATTAAAAAAGCTATCTAGAAACAAAGTTATTTCAGCAACTAAAGTATTTAGGGGTATGTTTACTAAACTGCGGTAATGTTACATAACGCACGTTACGTAACGTTAACGATCGTTAAGTAACATTAACGCACGTTATGAGACGTTAACGCGTGTTAACGTCTCATAATGCGCGTTATCATTACTTAACGATCGTTGACATTCCGCGGCACGGTAAACACCGCAGAAGGTGGAGAGAGGGCGGAGAGAAGGGGGTCAATGGGCGGAGTGTGGGCGGGGAGAGGCTCCATTCACACTAACGCGCTGATCTGAAGATCTGAATCCTAACGCAATTGAAAACCTGCCGTTAGATGCACATATGCAGGAGAGAGAAACCATTTACGTGTCAGCAATGTACAGCCCAGGCAGGGAGCCAAAAATCTGTGATAGTAGTGCTCCATGTACAGCAATACCACAGTGCCAAAGTATGAATGGCAACTATGGCGATGGTGCAAATGGGGCATAGGGGGCCGCAGGCGGGACATGTAGCATGGGCAGCTGGGGCACAGGGTGGACCAGGCGGGCGCCTAGGTGGCACATAGGAACATAGACACCGGAGATCAGCAAGACAGCAGTTAACCAAGGCCAAACACAATCCACCAATATCTACCTGGTCCACCCTAGCCAATAGTCGCTAGGGCAAAGACCTGACATCCCCCCAGCCATCCCTCCCCCATGTGGAGGGGACATAATAGTGGTAGGCAGTGATGGGGGGATGTGAGGATGTCCATGTATGCCCCCCCACCCCGGAACCCGCTCCCTAGGTGGGCGCCTACCTACACAGTGGATGGCCTGGGACTGCGCACTACCAGCACCGACAGCAAATGGCCACATCAGCTTGACAGGGGGGCATGTGCCCGTACTGGAGAGGGCAGTGCCACCTCCCTGCAGTGGATCCAGGCCATGCTCTGCATCAGTACGTGGTGTGCAGTGCAACATAAAAGGTCTGGCTGAGGAAAAGTGCAGGTAGCCCCCAGGGACTACCATGCATCTGTGGCAACAGTGTGGTGCAGTACACCCAGCCAGTGTATCCAGGAGCAGAGGATCACAGGTGCAGGTCCCAGCTGTGGTTCCTGCAGAGCATGTCCCTATATTTTACCCTACAATGCATATACAACAGCAACATGTGCAAAACCCAAAGCAGCGGCGAACAGGGGTGCAAACACCCACTCACACAGGCTCCACAATCCAATGATGCATGGAGCGGCAGGCTGTTGGCCCCAGCATTGGGATGATGTTATCACCAAAGCACTACTACTACCCCCTGCACAGTTTAGCAATGTTGGCACTGTGCTCAGGACTAGTGTGGCGGGCAGGGCTGCCAACCACCTCTACCTTTGTATAATGCTGCAAAAGGAGTGAGCGTGTTTGTATGTCTATCCATTGTTCTGTGGCTGCCCACACTTCACTGGGCCCAAAATGTCCCACTGTTACCAGCGTTAGCCTGAATAGATGCATAATGAGGAGCAAGTTATTCTGGGTATGGCCCGGACAGGGCAGATTGGCCAGGATGCATCTTCACAGGGTGTGGGGCAATGGCTAGGACACTGTAGTGTCTGACCACCACCTGCATGGACAGGGTGGCCACAGCATGGCATGCTGGGAGGGCACTCACTCTGAAGGAGCAGTGACCATGGCAGGTCTAGGTTCCCACATAGCGCTCTACTCTATTTGTTTCTAATGATATATTTGTGTTCCTCAGTGTTGGGGTCCCAATCACTGAGATGCCTGCTTGCTGCACATAGTTCCTGGTGGACTGTCTGCAGTTAGACTGTGCATAGTCGGAACACCTTTAAGGTACAGTCTGACTGTGCTGTCTGCTGGTGACTGGCAGACAGTGGTGGGAGGCAATTGGGGTTTCCAGACCTAACCCCAGCATTGCTGCTGGTCTGCCACTGTCCCAGTCATAGGTATGGCTCTGGCCCACCAACCCTGGAGGGCTGTCTCATACAAACAGGATGGAGGTTGCTTCTCTGGGGCGGGGGCACTGTTCTTTACCTACAAAAGGGTGATATGGGCCCTTTGGGGTATGTAGTATATACCACTGTGACCTATACAGGCACTGTTACACACACCTCATGCAATTCTAGGAACCTCTCTGCCCTGATAACAGCTGCCCATGTCAGCCAGACCCTCACACAGGGTGCACACTAATCTGGCTGGTGTCTGGTCCCACAGGGCCACATGTGACTGCAGGATACAAATGGACACCAAATTACCTTTGGCTGCATGGCACGGAACACCTGTCACACACTGGATGTACAGCAGGACCTATCTCTAGTACCACATGTACTGCAGACCTAGTGCTGGGCACCAATCCTATCCCTCAGGGTGACCACAGAACCTGCACAATGGCATGGTCTGTAGCTACTCTGTGCCAGTATCACACACTGTCAGTTCGTCTTTCCCAGCTGAGGTACCGGAGAGGTGCAGACCCCATTTGATGATCAGCTGTAGATAGCTATTCAGCATGTGCATTGCATCATGGGTACTGCTGTGACATACACCATGGAGGTATAGCTTACTGGTTAATACATTGCCATTATTGGCAGTGTTCATTGGTTCAGTTCCTCATTGTTCCCTCCTCTCATGCCTGTCCTACTCAAATAGTGTGCATGCCTGTAGAGGTCATATTTTTGCAGATCTGCGCTTCCAGCCCATAATACCCTTGCCACAATTGCCAACATTCCCTCGGTCCGTCTATCTGTGTCTGTCAGCTGTGTAGAGTCCTGTCTGCCTGTGCAGGCTGCCAGCTCATGTCCTGCACTGCTACCCTTTCCTGCATTGCGCCTCATCGTGCTTGCCTAGCCTGTGCCTGATCTGCATGGCACCACCACTCCTCTGTCCACCCATCATTGTAACTATCCTGCCACCTCCGCCTCCACTGGGGGACACGTATTCCCATCGTCTGCCACCAACTGTTTTTCTGGTACTTTACATTGCCAAGACCCTGTGCTGTGGTAGAGCTGCCCCACCATGTTTGTCGTCAGTACTGGCAGGCACATGGGATGCCCGCAGATATGGCAGGTCCAGCGGCTCCCACTTCTCCCTCCTTCACTCACCTGTTCATTGCCTTTCCTGAGTGCTCTATCTAGTGTTAGGGCTACATCTGTCTCTGTTCCGCCCAGGTCATGCATGTCATCCTGAGGCACCTTGCAGTCCCTAGGGCACACTAACCTAGGATACCATAACCTTGTTAGGCCACCTTAACCTATGGTTCCATAGCCCAGGGTGCCTTCTGCGGTGACTTGTCCAAGGGTGCCTAATATGGAGCTTAGCCTAGGAGGCCCTAAAGGGCACCTTCTGAGGCACCATACAGAGCACCTTACTAGGCACCTTACAGGGCACCTTACAAGGCACCTTACAAGGCGCCTTGCAAGGTGCTTTACAAGGCGCCTTGTAACGCTCGTTGTTCTAAGGTGCCTTGTAACGTGCGTTCTCTGTCAGCTTGCTGTAACGATGCACCGCCCATGCCTTTATATGGGCATCTCTACCTTTACCGCGGAACCTACTGCAAATGACATTACCGCAGTTTAGTAAACATACCCCTTAGTTTATTTTTCTTTCTATGTTAAGCTATACTCTTATTTGATTTAAATGAAAAGTTCTCTTGTGGTACTAAAATCTTTCTTTATTGATTGTTGATCCAAGTAGTTTAAAGTTGTCAACTATTTCAATTTCTTCTCCATCAATGATGAATTTATTGATTTTGCCAGTTGTCAGGATCTTTGTTTTCTTAACATTAAGGTACAGGCCCATGTTAAGACTATGTTCCTTGATCTTGAGAAGCAAATGTTTCAGATCATCTTCACTTTCAGTCAGTAATGTGGTATCATCAGCACAGTGAAGGTTGTTGATGAATCTTCCACCAATCTTCACACCTCAGTTGTCTTCATACAGTCCTGCTTCTCTGATGATTTGTTCTGCATATAAATTAAACAGGTAAGGGGAAAGTATGTAGCTTTGTCATACACCTTTGCTGATTTTAAACCTTTGTGTTTCTCCTTGTTCTGTTGACCTGTTGCTTCTTGATCAATGTAAAGGTTGTGTAAGAGAACCATCAGGTGTTCTAGTATACCCATGCTTCTTAATGTGGTCCAGAGTTTCTCATGGTTTACACAGTCAAAAGCCTTGCTGTACTCAATAAAACACCTATGGATATCTTTTTGGTATTCTTTAGCCTTTTCAAGAATCCATCTCACATCTGCAATGATGTCTCTCGTTCCTCGGCTTTTTCTGATCCCTGCTTGCACTTCAGGCAATTCTTGTTCCAGGTATGATTGTAGTCTCTGCTGAATGATCTTGAATAGAATATTGCTGGCATATAGAATCAAAGTGATTGTGCAATCATCTCCACAGTCAGTCGTGTCACCTTTCTTCAGTATTGGTATAAACACAGATCTTTTCCAGTCAATTGGCCATGAATTTGTCCTTCAAATTTCCTGGCAGAGCCTTGTAAGTATGATAATGGTTGCATCAGATTGCTGTACTACATCAATGGGAATGCCATCAGTGCCCAGTGCTTTGTTCTTTGATAAGGCTTTCAATGCTGTTTTGACTTCTTTCATCACCAATGGTTCCTGATCATAAAGTACATGTTAAAATGGCTGTTGGTCCACTTGAATTTTATGATATAATGACTCTGTATATTCTTTCCACTTTTTCTTGATCTTCTTAACATCATTCAATATGGATCCTTGAGCATCTTATAGCATTCCAATTCTAGGCTATAATTTTTTCTTTAACTATCATAGCTATAAGAAAGCTGATCTTGTTCTTCCTCTAATAGTTTCTGATTCTATTTCCTTGCAAGAATCATTGTAGTACTTCTTGTCTTGTCTTGCTGCACATTGGAAATTTCTGTTGAGTTCTTAGTTTGCCTCTCTTGCTCCTCTTGCTTTAGCTTCTCTGCATTTCTGGGAAATTTTCAGAGTTTCTTCAGTCATCCATTTTGGTCATTTTTGCTTCTTCACCTTTTGCAGAGATTTCTTCCATCACAACCTTCTTGATGTCATACTATAACTCTTCTAGAACTCTTCTCATGTGTATGTAAAGCAGCAAATTATTTGGCAGGCAGTCTTCAAATTCCAGTGGTATATCTTAAGGTTATATTTTGCTACATTCGTGATTGACTTGCTCTTTATCAACTTTAGCTTGAGTTGCATACTAGTAGTTAGTGATCTGTGCCACAGTCAGCTCCAAGTCTGGTCTTTGTTGATGTTATCAAGCTTATCTATCATTGTCTTCTACAGATGTAGTCAATTTGATTCCTGTACAATCCATTGAGTGAGGTCCACATGTACAGTCAACGCTTGTGTTGCTGGAAGAAGGTGTTCAAGATGAATAGATCATTGATCTTACAGAATTCTATCAGTCTTTCTCCAGCTTCATTTCTATTGCCAAATCCATATTTTTCAACCACTTTAACTTCCCCTTTGTTGCCAACTTTTGTGTTACAGTCACCCATGACTATCAGGATATCCTGTTTGCATGTTCTGTCAATTTCAACTTGTATTTGTTCATAGAACTCATCAACTTCATCCTCTTCTGCAGCTGTTGTTAGGACATATACCTGAATTATAGTTGTGTTGATGGGCACTCCTCGTAGATGAATAGAAATTAAGCATTCACTGACTTCACTGTTTTTCATTACAGTTCTTGCAAGTTTCTTCTTAATTATAAATGCAACACCATTTCTTCTTTGTCTTTCATTTCCAGCATGTGATCATCAGATGCAAAGTGCCCGATGCCAGTCCATTTCAGTTCACTGACACTCAACAAATTGAGTTGTACATTGTTCCATTTTTGACCACCTCCAAGAGCTTCATATATTCCATGTCCCAATATGTAAAACATCTTTGCAAGTTCTGACTCTCATTTCATGCACAGCTACATCAGCAAATCAAACCACATAATAAATGCTGGCTTTACTCTGAGAAGTCTTCAGCTCATCCCCAGTAGACAGTTGAGTGCCTTCTGACTGGTGGGTCTTATATTCCAGCACTATAGTACAATTTGTTTTGTAACTATCTATTGGTTTTTCATGGCAAGAAACAGAAGTAGGTTTGCCAGGACTTTCTTCTGTGCAGGTAGTTCTAGTGTTATTGCAGTTGTCACAGAAATGTGACCAACTGCCACCAACACTGTCCTATTCTGCTGCTGCCCAGATGGGTGGTTTGTCTTAGTCTTGCAACTCAGCTGAGACCTATCTATCTTGGGAGACTGCCAGTCTCAGCATCAGTGATGCACACAAGCCCTCACAACATGACAAGCTGCAAACCAAGTGAGGGTCTTCGAAATTAGAAACATATAAATTAGCAATGCTAGGTGCTACTGTTGCTCCCACAGATACTCCCCGTGTTTGAAGATAAAACCTATTCCCAAACCAGAAGTAATTTCTTGTGATTACTAATTCAGCTATTTTCAACAAAAAGTCTGATGTGACTTGTCATGCTGTTGTGTTATGATAGTATATTTTGGATCGATGCTAGAGAACGCCCTTGAGGAATATTAGTATAAAGTGCAACAATATCAAACACAACCATTATCTTTGTGTCTGTCCACAATTCTAAGCTTGATAGTTTCTGAAGAAAATTGAAGGTATCTTGTAAATATGACGTAGCTTCTTTTACCCAATGTTGTAAAAAGTGGCCTAAAAAGATTGACAATGGCTCTAGTACTGATGACTTGCTGGATACAATAGGCCACCCGGGAGGCAACTGCAATGTTTTATGGACTTTTGGAACAACATAAAAAATGGTAACTTTGGGATTCTGAACCCTTAAAAAGTTATATTCTTGAGCTGTCTTATAGCCAGTTTTGTTCTTTGGAGTCTTGGAGAGTGATTGGGATAACAACTAATTGTTTTTCAATTATTTTAAATGCATTTAAAAATTGTAAAACAGATACACTAATATTGAAGCCTATGAAAAATATACTAGGGCAATATAGATGTGCTGTTTCCAATAGACAAAAAATCTGCAACTAGTCAGCCACTAGCCCTATACTAAGGCTTCTTCCCTTTCCTCTCTAGGAAGGATCAAGTGATTTACCCTTCTACTATCACTTAGTTCAATTGTGCAGAGAGTTGAATATTTTCTCATGTTTGTAATACATATCTCCCCTTTTGTTTTTGTGATTAGTCCACTTTTGAATAAAGCTTTTTTTCACTGACCCTTTTGAACAGCTATAGGACAGCCTTTTTTCATTCCTCTTAATGGACAAATCATAGCAATATGAAGATCAAAATGACCCATCCATTATGCCTAGCAAGATATTTTGAACCATAACTGTTGATCTATAATAGTTTTACTATAGTTATGAGATGAACTGTTGTGCCATGCATGATATTCTATTTTGTTGCATTCCTCTGTTGAAGCTCCTCCCACCTGCTCAGCTGTTAGCTAACATCACAGTCCATTGCAGCATTTGAAAGCAGTTGAGCTCCAGAGGCACAGAAAGAGGAAGATCTGTCCAGCAATCCTCTGCTGGAGCTCCTCACACCTGCTCTTAACACAGTGCTTTAAATTTCTCCTGCTTTAGGCACGCCCGCGTCTGGTGGGCCCATGTCTGAGGGCCTGCATCTGACGGCCTCAGCAGAGGTCCCTTTGGCATGGCCCTTAGGCGGGGTCCTTGGGGTGGTGATGAAGGCATCTACCATCTACATTCCCCACCTACTACCACTTTGTACAGACCCTCAGCCCTTTCATCCCATCTTCCTCAGTCATTCTAGCCAGCTCCTACTCCTGACTTTGATCCTCCTCACCACTCCTGCCATGGTAGCCATACCTGTCTTCTGGGGCCATCACCCCCTCCCTTCCATTCCCACTCACCATCACTCACAAAGTATTGCACACCAGTACCCCAATACCTAGCAGACCTTGTTCACCATCAGCCCACTCCCCGCTCCCTGCGGTCTGCTCATGGGAATTGTCTCTTTCTCCCCTCCCCTACTCAAACCCATCTCAAACTTACCTGCCATTCTGCATTCTTCTTTTTAGGCCCCATACTCTGGAACTCCCTACCACATACCCTCCGTACTGACCTCTCATTTCCCCAGTTCAAGGTTATGCTCAAGACCCACCTCCTCCACCTTGCCTTTGACTTCCCTCTCCCCGACCCCTAGGTTTTTTCTCCCTTAGTCAATCCCCCTCCCCTTTCCATGTCTGTCTGATGCATCTTTCCTCTTATTTTCTGTCTCTCCATCTGTTGCTTTCCTGTCTAAACAATGGTGTTTCTTTCTTTCTTTATCTGCAGTCCTATTAATTGTACACCACTCTGACACTTTGCTTGGGTGGTATATTAAGTGCTACAATAAAGATAAAGATAAAGATTCTTCTGCCATGAATCAGTTTTATACAGTAAAAGAGCTAATTTGTAGGGATGTGCATTCATTAGCATACATTTAAGGGCCCTTTTTCTAAAGCCCACTAAGCACATTTTTGTGGGCAGTAATGGCTCATGGCAACAGTTAATGTACAAAGACTACAGCTGTTGACTGCTAAAATGCACTTTAAGAACATAAGATATGCCACCAAGGTCCATCAAGCCCAATCTAGGTCACAAGTACCTAGCAGTTTCCCCAAAAGACAAAGGTTTCACAATGCTTGTATTGGGGCAAGCAGTGGACTTCCCAGATCCCCTTTAATAATGGTTTATGGACCTTTCCTTCAGGAACTTGCCCAGACCTTTAATTGCCCATCAAATGAATGGGCAGGGTATGGGTAGAATATGGGCATGGAGAACACATTGTAGATAGTGCAGGGTACATATTACTCATTGTCAATGTGGCAATTAGCATGCGTGCACATAATAATACGGTACCTCTATGAGTTTTGTTAGGTATACCTGCGTTAATTGCGCCGCACATTAGCATACCTGCCCATATGGTAACAGTTAGGAACATGCTGGTGACGCTCCTGACATTACCATGGAGGCTTGGTACTTAACGCACATTAGTTTTCATGTTAAATGCATATTAAGTGCAATATTCTAATGGGCTCTAATAAAAAATCAGCAATAAATTGAAACAAAGAAAAGGAGAGGGAAAACACAACACTAGTCAGAAAGGGCAGAGAGTAAAATGTCTTCAAAAGAGAGTAAAATGTGCTAAAAACCACACTCGAATGGTTTAAATCATACATATCCGATCGTTCACAATATGTTCAGTTTAACCAATTTTCATCATCCCCTTTCCCTCAAGAACAAGGTGTACCCCAAGGCTCAGCTCTGTCTGCTTTATTATTTAACATATACCTCCAACCAATATGCTCCATATACAAAAAATACAAAATTAATTATTCTATATATGCAGACGACATTATGTTATTCTCTGAGTTTAATGTAATTAACCCAAACCACAACAATATAATAAACTGTCTAACAGAAACTGAAAAATGGCTCCTTTCAAACAATCTAACTATTAACATTAAAAATACTGAAGTCCTGATTGCAACAAAAAACACAAAATATACTCCCCCAGCTAACATTAATATCCTCAATGCCACTCTTCCAATCAAGGAAGAAATAAAATATTTAGGAGTTATCATTGACAAAACGCTCAGTTTTACAACACACATCAAGAAATTAACAAAAACAATCTATTACAAATTGCGTTCTATCCAACAACTAAGACCACTATTACAAGACGATGACTTTAGAACTGTTACTCAAGCCTTGATCATACCACATTTTGATTTTTGTAATAGCATACTACATGGTATAACCAAGAAGAACATCAAAATCTTACAAATGGCCCAAAATGTAACAGCTAGAGTTATATTTAAAGCCAAACTATCAGACCATATCACCCCTATTCTATTCACCCTACACTGGTTACCTATATCCAGTAGAATTCAATATAAAATACTGTTAACCACATTCAAATTAATTAATAATATTGCCCCATCATACTTAACCACCCTCCTTCACAGCCCACCCGAAAATAGGATAAGACGGAGAAAAAACCTCAACACCTTAGCAGTACCAGATATAATAAGAAAATCTAAACACTCAACAAGTAACAGTGCCTTTTCGCTAGTTGCTCCGATACTGTGGAACAATCTACCAGATCAACTAAGAGAAACAAAAGATCTTCTAACATTCAGGAAAACACTAAAAACCCATCTATTCACACAATACTACACCAATGGAGAAACAGGTATAGCTTCCCAACCTCCTTAAACTGAATCAATTACATTAATAAACTATTATTTGTAATATAGTTCAATAATATTATGTTATACTGTAATACATTTATACTAGTATTGCATTATACAATACCTGTAATAATGTAATACCTGTAATAATGTAAACTAACTCATAAAGTTCTGAATCAATTGTATTGATATTTGGTTTGTTATAATGTAAAATGTTCCTAGTTCTTAAAGTTCAATGTATCTGTTCTGTTTGTTATAATGTAAACCGCTGCTGATCCTTGGAAGCAGCGGTATATAAAAGCTGTCCAAATAAATAAATAAATAAAATAAATAAAAGCCCTGACATTGATAAAAACTGTACAAACCCTGCCACGGGGCTGCCCCCCCTCCCCACACTGCTGTCTGAATAGTGCCACGGCAGGCTGCAATGAATTTCAGTGGCATTATCCAATTTTAATTCACAGCAACTAGCAGCTGAGACTGCTAATGTGGAGACATGCCAGAGACCATGCATTAAAGCACATGGCAATTGTCTGTCACACAATGGAGTGGGGAATGGGTGAAGTATGGGCGTAGAGAACACATTGCTGCTAGCATGAAGGCAATTGCTGTGTGCTCAGTGGCAATGTGGCAATTAGCATGTGTGCACGTCTATGGGTATTGTTAGTGCACCCACGTTATGTGCGCTTTGTGCGCTAACTGCCGGGAACATGCCAGACAGGCCCTCATCAGTTAGTGCATGAGGGGTGCACTTACCACATGATGGTATTGCTGCTAATTGTGTGGTAAGTGAAGACTCTTGCACATAATAATTATAATAAGCATTAACCAATGAATTATCACATGTGCAATTGATTTCCACAAATTAACAAGTTTTAATACAGATAAAAAAATTGTTATTAATGCAAATGTGTGAAACAAATAAAAAATAATAAATATTGGAGAAAACAAACCAATTTTTCTGAAAATGAACCAAAGATGTTTTACTTTTACACATCCTTCCTCATCTGCTTGCATCTACTTGGACAGACAACTATAGGAATATAAAAACAAAACACAAACTGGGCTAACCATTAGCACATGCTATTCATAACTAGGTCCCATTGAGTAACATGAGATCTAGTTGCAAATAGCCTGTGCTGTTAGCCCCAGCTTAGTAAACACTCCCCAAGGTATCAGTGATTTAGTAACATTTTCTGTTTCATATCAGATCCAAAATGTAATACAGAAATTAAGAATACCTGATTCAGTTCATTTGACAGACATTGCCAGTAATTATACTAGTTACTCCATATGGAATTTAAATCCTTCCTCAAAATGAGCCATTGATTTGTCATTTATTTTAAATGGCAGTGCTAGAAAATATACCAAAGGTGTAGATCTTTACCACTTATTCCAAGTTGTGCTGCTTGGGTGATTTATTATGAGTCTTGATAAATGAGGCATGCTCAGCTCGTTACAAAAGAGTCATTCAAATGTCAGAAAATGCTAACACATGACCAATGAGATGACTTCTTTTTATAATAGGTTGTTTCACTCCAGAGAAAAATAGAATCTGACTGTATTAGAACAAGAATATTAAGGACCATATAAAAGACTATTGCTAATTTGATGTTGTCAATATCAGGCCACTCTTTAGGAATGCACAAGAGTATGACATGTAGCACATAGCACTACATGATGTCCTTTGGCTTCACAGATTAACATGATTGTTGAGAAGCCAAAGTCTTCTCAGCTGAAAACAAAGTGGTAGAAAATATAAACCCTGCCAGCTGACAACAATCTCTAGAACAGACTCGAGGACCAGGAAAAAAAGAAGGGAGAGGATGGGAAGAATATAGGAAGAGGAAGTGGGAGAACAGTGGGGTATATAGAAGAGGAAAAAGGAAGAGTGGGAAAAGGATAAATGTTTGCAGAGTGCAAAGGCAAAAAATGGATCACCCCGTAAATACTTCCCACATACTCACAGCTACATCACTGACACACACACTCATACACCATCCACTCATATACACCCTGCATACCTATTTTCCCTAGACACCCATATGTGCTGCTCCCCATAGCCCTCCATACACTTACACACTTACACTTGCAAACATATATGCTCCCACACCTTCTACCACACTCAGAGATACCATGAACACCAACACAAAGCCATTATCTTCTAAGCTCCAACGGGGGATACATTAAGGATTCAGAATCCTATTAAATGCATGAAGGAAAGCTGTAGGTTACAGGGAGAGAAGTTAAAGAGGAGCTGAATTTAAATCTCACAATCTAGATTTCCAGTTATTCAGTGATCAGCTTTTCTACTAAGCATGGGCATTAATTTTTGTGTGAATGGTAAAATCAGCAAAAATCATGGGATCCAATATTCTAAAGGCATTTACACAGTTTACAGACCTGTAAACCGTGTAAATGCGATTTTCAACAGCATTAACAGGATTAGTGCCGCTGAATATCTCTAGCTAACACTGCTATACACCCCTATGCTTACCGCTTAGCATTGGGGCCTGTCATGGGTGTTTCAGATCATGTAGTGGGTGGTGATAGTCACTAATTGGGTAGTGGCAATATTGCACCACTACCCAGTTAGCGACCTGTGGGTAAAACTAGGCGAAGCAAAAGCTGGCCTAGTTTTACTTGCGGAAGATAACCTAGTAGAGGTGCAATATTGCTGCTGCCCGGTTAGCTTCTATGGTGTTGGAGGATATTTATTTATTTATTTAAATGTATTTCTATACCGCCTTATCCTGCAATCAAGGCGGTCTGAACAGCAAACAATCAATAAGATACAGTGTATAGTGTGTACATGCAGTGAGTAGTGTATGCGTGTGAGTGTGTCTGGACATTGATTCTTGTGGTGCTATTTACAGCGTGCACAATTTACAATGCTATGGGTATCAGTTCCTTGCTTAATTACAATTATAGTGACTTGTGGGGGGAATTGAGGTGTCTGTTGCATGGTTTAAGTAATGTCACCGTAGTGTTCTATGAAGAGGGTTGTCTTCAGTAGTTTCCTGAACTCCTTAAGGTCTGTTGTTGAACGCAGTTCGTCGGGGAGGGCATTCCAGATTGTTGGTGCCGCCTTTGATAAGGCTCGTTTTTCGGTGTCCTTGCATACCCTGTTGATATCTTTAGGTGTGTTGACACGGTTGGATGTGCCTCTTCTTCTCGGTCTTGTGCTGTTGTCTGGTTGTATGAGTGGGTGTAGGCTGAAAGCCAGGGCCGGATTTACCTATACGCCATGTACGCCATGGCGTAGGGCCCACAGCCGGCAGGGGCCCACAAAAAAAGAACCAGGTAATTTTTTTTAAACTCAATTAAAAAAAAAAACCTGGTGGCTGCCGCCGCGGGGCCCCCTCTGCTGCTGCGGGGGCCCCGTCTACAAGCTGAAGCGGTGCGGTCCGGTCCGGTCGGGTCGGGTCGGGTCGGGTCTCTCCCTCCCTCCCTCCCTCGCTGCAGGCTGCGAGAGACGCGAAGATAGAGCGTCTCCTCGCGTCTGTGTTAAGCCCGCAGGGGCTGCAGCGAGGGAGGGAGGGAGGGAGAGACCCGACCCGACCCGACCCGACCGGACCGCACCGCTTCAGCTTGTAGACGGGGCCCCCGCGGCAGCAGAGGGGGCCCCGCGGCGGCAGCCACCAGGTTTTTTTTTTAAATTGAGTTTAAAAAAAATTACCTGGTTCTTTTTTTGTGGGCCCCTGCCGGCTGTGGGCCCTACGCCATGGCGTACATGGCGTATAGGTAAATCCGGCCCTGGTCTTTCTTTATCCATACACTCATTAAGAGGCACGTTTACTAAAAGTTAGTATATGGTAACATTATGCAAATATTTATGCAAATGAGGCCCCTTATGCAAATGAGGTCCGCACCCCCCTTGGGCCGCCCCTGCTGGGGGCCCACAATTTTTGTTGGCGTAGGGCCTCACTCAAGGTAAATCCAGCCCTGCTGAAAGCTGATGATTGATGTTTGATTTTGAAAATGTTTATGATTGTCTTGTATCTAATGCGGGCACTGATAGGCAGCCAGTGGAGCTCTTTTAGGGTGGGTGTGATGTGTTCTTGTCTCGTGTTGCCAGCAATTATGCGTGCTGCAGTGTTTTGTGACAGTTTCAATGGTCTTAGTGTCTGTTTCATTAGACCTAGATAGATTCGGTTGCAAAAGTCTAGGATTTGGGTTATTAGTGCTTGACAAACTGTGCGGAAGTGTTCCTGAGTGAGGAGGGGCTTGAGACGTCATACTAGTCTCATCCTGTGGTATGCATTTTTGGTGGTTCTGCTGATGTGGGACTGAAGTTTAAGTTCTTTGTCCATTGTCAATCCGAGGTATTTCACTTCTGATTGTATGGGTATGGTTTTGGTGCCTATCTTGATGTGGCGGGGGGGGGGGGGATGAAGTCAGAGTTTTGTGTGATGATTAGCGCCTCGGTCTTGCTGTAGTTTATGGTTATGCTGTTGTCTTGAAACCAGGTGTTCATATGTGTGAGACAATCTGTTATCTTGGTGTGGTCTGGGTTGTCGAGGGTGATTGGTGTGTATATCATTATGTCGTCCGCATAGATTGTGTATTTTATACCGTGCTCTTTTATGATGTTGCATATGGGTTGGATGTAGATGTTGAATAAGAGAGCTATGTGGTGACCCTGTTTATTCAATGCCAGGGTCACATATGACCCTGGCATTAAATATCTGGGTTAGAGGTCAGCATCACATAGCTGTCCCAACTGAACATTGGTCCCATGGTTTTCAATTCATTCTGTGGCCAACTAATCAAATACTTATTTTCAGAAGAAAATCCCAAATTGCCACTCATTGACTTCATTTTTGTAAACTGCGCTGGTGCTGCCAGATACACTGGAGTCAAGGTCAAGGAGGGGTAACCAACAGTCAACAAGAGGCACTCAAGCCAATTATACTGCAAGCCTTAATAGGTAGCTAGAGAATCCTATCGCTGCCTAAATTCTGCAAATCCAATGGATCATGAGGTCAGAGTACTGCTATATGATATAGCCCAGCCCAAGACCCAGAGAATCATTTTTTTTCTGACATTCAGAGAATGAAGAAGGAAAAGTACTGTGTGTTAGGATTAAAAAGCAGAAAAGAAAAAAGATTGGGAAAAACTGCCTTGGGGTTTAGGACTTGAAAACAGGAAAAACAAACAGTTTCAAGTCTGACTTAGAGCCACTGATGAAGGAATGATGGGATTTGCTACTTGAAAACACAAACTAACAAGACATTAATAAAGCAGTTTTAAAGGAACAGGCTGTTCTTTCCTCCCATAGTGCTGCTATATCTCTGTGCTTTTACATGTACTGTAGGTGGATGGAAATTTTGGGTAGGCTTCCACTTCCTGTCTGCTCCTCCAGGGAGTATCTCTCTAGGTTGGAATGAGAAGATCAGAACAGTCAGAGAGAGGCTAAGTTAATTATGGTGATAAAGGAGTATGTTTACTAAAGGGCATTAAGATAACAGGCTTAACGGCAGCAATAAGGGGTGTTACATGTGTAAAGGGTGCTGGGTGGGTAGGAGGCATTCCGGCATATTGGGCGCTATGGGCTATGTAACATGAGTTAACAGGACATCAGATGTTAAGGTGTCAAGAATGCACCTTAACATCTGAAAATGGCTGTAACCTTAATGCTGGATAAAGGAGCACCAAGGAAGGTCAATGTAAAAGTGATGGATGGAAGGACAGGTGGGAGCTGATAGACCTGCCAGATCTGTGGGCACCCTATGTGGTAGTCAGTAAATTGGACGAGCATGTGGGAGGCAGGTGTACCAATGCACAGTGGGATGCCAATGTAAAATGGTGCAATGTCAGTGTGTGACATAGGATGGCAAAGATGTGCCTCCCAGCGGAGCCAGAAGTGGCAGGATGTTGCAGTGACAGGAGGACAGAGTAGGAGTGATGATGTGCAGATCAGGCACAGGAGAGGCATGTGTGAAGAGCCAAATTGCGGAAATGAGTACTAGTGTAAACCATGGTAAGCAGCCTGCACAAGAAGACATGACTGCACACAGCCGACAGAGGCGGATGGATGGGCTGAAGGAAGGATGACAGCAGAGGAGAAGGTGGAATGGGCTAGCATCACTGATGTGCCATAGATGCCATCCTCAATGTATTTGTACTGTGTGTGAAAATGTGCACCACTGCCACGTGGAAGGCCTGATACCAGACATGTGGGTCCTACACCTGTTCCAGTCACAGAGCCACCATACTACTCCCCAGACAAATGTGCAGATAACAACCGGACAGGTGTCATCCAAACTGGGCAAATGGGGTGCATATGGACATGATGTGATACCTGCAGGTAGCTATCTGAGGGTAGGATGTGTGTGCATATACTGCACAGATGTGATGAGCCAAAGCTACACAGTCACAGTCGTTATGGCATACATGATTCATGTTGCACAAGCAGGTCACAGCTGTATGCATTTAACTTCCTGTTAGTATACCACTGCATCAGTGCAGTGACGTTGGGATAACTTGTACCGAAAAAGTTGCAAAGTCTGATTAAAAACAATGACTGTAAGAACCTATAGTCAGCTGAGGTAATGGAGGGTTAGGTGACCTGTCCATGGTCAGAAGGAGGTATTGGAAATCCGAAGGTTGTTGCATACATTAAACTGCACAGTAAAACCTTCCAAAGTGTCACAAAAAGAGTGCTGGTGGACTTCAAACCCTGGTATCCTGGGTCCCAAGCCTGTGTCATGACCATTACGGCACACCTGCCAGACATCTGCAAGTTTTTTTTATTTATTTATTTATTTATTAACAGCTTTTATATACCGCACTTTTGTCATCAGCGCGGTTTACATTTTAACAACTTTGTACTTAAGCATTAAACATATGTCGAGTTTACAAGTAACAGGAAATGAACATGGATAACAGGGATTAAGAATAACAGATATTCTCAACTATTTACAATATATTCACAAATGTTTGAATTCTGAAGATGGGGGTCTATGGGGAATTAATCTAGAACGGGTAATGAAGTTTCAGGGGCTTATTTGACTAGCCGTGATCAATGGTTTGTGTAGGGGGAGGGGGTGGGGAGCCAGTGAATTGTGAGAAGTGTTGTAGGAAGAGGTGTGTTTTTAGAGATTTCCTGAATTGGGACAGGTCCTTTTGTGATCTGATACTAGGTGGTAGTGCGTTCCAGCATCTGGGTGCGAAGGATGAGAATGCTCTTGTTGTAGTTGTTTGAGTGAGCTTTGTAAGGTCTTTTGGGACTGCTAGCATGTTCTCTGTTACAGATCGTCTAGATCTGGTGTTCTGTGTGTGATGGAGGAGGTCAGATAGCGAGGATGATGAGATTTGATGGAATGCTTTGAAGGTCAAAATGAGGGCTTTGTATAAAATCCTGCATGATAGCGGGAGCCAGTGAAGATCGAATAGGATGGGGGTAATATGGTGGCTCCTTGAGGCTCCATGAAGAACCCTGGCCGCTGTATTCATGGCCAATTAAAGTGGATTCAGCGTGCTCTTGGGTAGGCCGTGTAGTACGATATTTGCATAATCAAAGTGAGGAGTGACTAGTGCCTGGAAGGTTGTGCGGAAGTCGTTTGGTTCGAGCATAGGTCTGAGGTGCCGGAGTGTCCTAATTTTATAGTAGATGGCTTTTACAGTATTTTTTATATGTTCTTTGAATTCAAGCCGCTGGTCGAGTATAACGCCCAGGTAACGTATTGAGGTTTTGAGAGGTAGATCGGCATCTCTTGTTCTTAGAGTTGGTGGAGGAGAGAAGTTTTTGTTCCTTGTGATGATCAGGACTTCAGTTTTTTTGAAATTGATTCTGAGATTTTGTGAGAGCAGCCAGTCTGAGATTGAGTTGAAGCAGGTGATTAATGTAGTGTAGTCTGGTTTTAACACGTTGATTGGGGTGAATAAGAGCACATCATCCGCGTAGATGAGACATGATGTTCCAAATGAGCGGGCAATGTTGCAGATGGGCTGCATATAGATGTTAAATAGCAGGGCTGAGAGAGAGGAACCCTGAGGTACTCCTTGCTTCTGGTGAAAAGGCTGAGATGTAGTAATACCAATCCGTACCTGTTGCCAGCGATCTTCTAGGTAAGATCTGCACCAGTTCCATGCCATTCCTTGAATCCCTTTTTCGTGGAGACGAGCAAGCAGTTGGTCATGGTCAACAGAGTCAAAAGCTGCTGCTATGTCTAGGAAGATCATTGCAACCCCATTTCTGATGTTGTCCGTTGTATTAATGAGTGTGTTCAATAGGGAGGTTAGGAGGGTTTCTACTCCGTGGTCTTCTCTGAAGCCATGCTGGTTTGGATCTAGTGGAGCTTCGGAATCAATGTGTTGTTGGATTTGTCTCAGTATGACTTTTTCTAGGATCTTGGCTAATAAAGGAATACTTGAAATTGGGCGGTAGGAGTCTTCCTTTTTAGGATCCAGTTTGTTATTTTTCAGTAGGGGACGGATGGAGGTCTGCTTGAGGGCTGTTGGAAATATCCCGGAAGTAAGGGACTGGTCAGCTAAGGCTGATATGTATGGGCTAAGTTGAACATGTATGACCCTTTGCAATATGCTGTAGCAAAGCCAAGGGCATGATGGTGAATAGTTTGTTTGCTGGCCCTAATTGTGAGCAGAACGCATAATAAACTATAAATCACAGCAGAGCACTGACTCTTACAGGCATGAAGTAGAAATCAAACCCATGTCCCCTGCTTATGGAGATATTGCACTAAACAGAACAGCAGTCTGCAACTGATCACCAAATGAAGAATGCACTGATCAATCACCTCAGCTTAGTAAGATGCACTGACAGTGTGTGATACAAGCACAGAGCAACTACAAACTGTGCTACTGAGCACTTTTTGAAGTCACCCTGAGGTGTGTGTATATATATATATATATATATATATATATATACAGGGTGGTCCAAAAAAAGTGAGAACATCACATAAATTAAAAACTTAGTTGACTTATTTACCTTTTTTAGCTATATAACGTCTTTATTTTGACAATTTCCGGTTGCCATCTTTTTGTTTTTAATTTGTCAATCGTCTACTTCTGTCTTTTTGAATTTATAAATAACTTATATGCTACGAGATGTTCTCACTTTTTTGGGACAGCCTGTATATGCTGGTCACCTTGCTTACTGCAGAATTGTAGTACGCTGTAGGTAGCTGTTACAGCTAGGCTCTGCCAGTATTAACAGGGGCCCTCCTAGAACAATGCATGTCAGTGCTCAGTGTTGCAGCAGCAGGTGCTTCCATGATCACAGTGAGCAGGACAGGAATAGCTCTGTTCCAACCATCTAGAACTACCAATCCACCACAGCAAACTCAGTTAGACTGCACCTACTGCCCACCACAGGGCTGTCTCAGCTATGCACATACCAAAAGAGGCCAGTCTACTGGTCAGCACACACACTGCATGTGCACAGGGTGAGGATGTACACCCAGCATGTGGCACAGGGAGTACACTCACATCACTGGAGTAGCACACTAAATAAGTGTTATGTAGATACATAGCCATGCCATAGTCACAGCACAGTCAGAGTGAGAGTGTCCTCACAGTGTGAACTGCTATGGCCACTCAGGCCATGCATATGGCAGATAGGCACTATGAGGTCTCAGCCATTGATCCTACTTCTGATGCAGACACATCTTGGGCAAACTAGTCTGTTTATGGTCATACTTACAGTCCTCTGCTCCTCATCACGCACATTTGCAGACTAATGCTGGGATAAGCCCAGGCAATGTGAGGCACAATGCAGTGCAGAAGGCCACAGAACTCTGGAGAGACATACACACACACACACACACACACACTCTCTCACACATTTCCATGCTGTGCAAAAGTGGGGATGTTGGAATGCCTGCCTGCCACTTTGATCTCCATATCAGCTCAAGCATTGTTAACATGTGATCATTGTGCAGGCACTAGTAGTGCCCTCTGACATTAACGCCAGCTCAGTGTGCTGGTGCTATCAGCCTGACTTTCCATGCTGCTGTGGATAGTGGAGTCTGTCTGTGTGGCTGATGGGTGTCTGTACCCTTGCTGGCCAATTCATTCGGAGTTGCACATACTAGTGCTGTACCTGCACTGTAGGATAAAGATTATCCACAGAGACATGCAATATATGATCCATAGCAGTGTCTTGCACCTATGACCCCCCACTTATATTCACAATGACTTTGTGTATTGAGCCACAGAGCTGTCATATGGACACAGCAGTCCTGGGGCTGACATGTTACCCTTTAGGCAGAACTGGGAACATGTTGCAGTGCAATCGGCACACAGGACCATGACATGGGTCTTGTCTGCTGAATCTGCTGCCAACACCCCCATACCATGCCATGCCAGCATGCTGTCTGTATGGGTGGTATGCAGTACTGACCGGTCTACCATGCGGCTTTGGCAGATGCCTAGGGTGCCAGTTCCAGATGGGTGGGGCAGAGGCTCACATTGACGGACATGCCATCCATCCAAACAACTGCAGCTGCCAGAACCCCATCACTGCCTGTTTCTAATACGTCTTGGGGAGAGGCAGGCAGCCACAGTTGTATTTCCCCGGGCACCTGCATTTTGTAGCTCCCTATAGCACTACAGCTGCTGGCGCTATTATCCTCTTCCCCTGGAGCTGGCTTCAGCAGCAGTGGGGGAGGGGCTGGCTGGGACCCCTGCCTAGGGTGCCAGGAAACTTTGGCCTGCGCATGTGGCGTATCACTTTTCCAAAGCAGCAGCATGTCTGTGTGCCGCCAATGTCGATGTGGGATGATAAAGGACATCACAGATGTGCCATCTGGGCAGCTTCCTGGTCTGCCCCAGAAACCCCCACTGCATGACCAATATGTCACCTCCTTTGCCCCATTTGCACCATCAACATGGTGCATTTTCATACTTGGTCACTATGCTGTTGCTGCTAATGAAAATACTACTATCACTTCTTTGGGCTTCCCTGTCTGTGCATCACATTGCAGATGTTTAAATAGGCTCTCTCCTCTCAAAATACACTCTGCGAGATTTTACTTGGCGTTAGGGTTCCCAGCATTAAAGGCTGTAACACATGTTAGCGCAACAGGTGTTAAGATATCACCCATTGTTAATGCCCACTCTCTGCCCTGTTAATGCCCACTCTCCACCTACTGAGCCCATAACTTTGCAGGAGCCTTTAACGCCCCTTAATGCAGCTTTTTCACAGAGTTAAGGGTGCAGTGATGCCAGTAACAGGCGTTATCAGCACACTTGCTCCCTTAATGCCCTTAGTAAAGATACTCCATAGTTTTACCAACTGGCAATTGCTTACTGACCTAAGCATAGGTAGACTGGAAAATGAACATTTTATTTCTACAACACAGCCAGTGGCACTGGAGAAGAAGAGCTTACTGTATCTAATTTGTCTATTCCCTTTTACAACAAGAAGATACAGTGAGATATTTTATTTTTAAATAATAATCTTGTCTACCTATTGTCTGTAATAGCAGCTGTGCAGCTGGGATAGCACCTTGCTGTATCTATTCTATCCCATGTCCATAGAATACAGTTAGATGAAGCTAAACATTAAATATAACATTAAATAGAAACATAGAAATATGATGACAGAAAAAGACCACATGGCCTATCTAGTCTGTCCTTCCATATCAACGACTACAACAGTCCCCTTTTTCCTTTAGAGATCCTCTGTGTTTGACCCATGCTTTTTTGAATTCAGATACTGTCCTAATCTCTACCACCACCACTGGGAGACTATTCCATGGATCCACCACTCTTTCCGTAAAGAAATATTTCCGCATATCACTTCTGAATCTATCCCCCTTCACCCTCATCCCATGTCCCCTCATAGCAGAACTTGCTTTCAATTGAAAGAGGATCTCCCCCTGTACATTTATGCCATGGAGGTATTTAAACATCTCAATCATATCACCTCTAACCCGCCTTTCCTCTAAGGTGTACCTATTAAGAACCTTAAGTCTGTCCTCATATGCTTTATAATGAAGACCACTAACCATTTTAGTAGCCACCCTCTGTACTGACTCCAGCCTGTTTATATCCTTTGGAAGGTGCGGTCTCCAGAATTGCACACTATACTCCAAACGAGGTCACACCAAAGACCTATACAGAGGCACTATCACCTCCTTTTTTCTGCTAGCCATTCCTCTCCGTATGCACCCAAGCATCCCTCTAGCTTTTGCCGTCACTTTTTCTACCTGTTTAGCTACTTTAAGTTCATCAGACACAACTACGCCTAGGTCCCGCTCTTCTTTAGTGGACAAAAGTACTTCACCCCCTATACTATATTACTCCCTTGGATTGCTGCAGCCCACATGCATGACCTTACATTTTTTAACATTAAATCCCAGCTGCCAAATTCTAGACCATTCTTCAAGCTTAGCTAAATCTCTCCTCATGTTATCTACACCTTTCTGGGTGTATACTCTATTGCAGATTTTGGTATCATCCACAAAGAGGCAAACCTTACCCGACAGCCCTTCCGCTATATCACTAACAAAGATGTTAAAAAGAATCGGACCAAGGACAGATTCCTGGGGCAAACCACTGGTAACATCCTTCTCCTCAGAGTGAGCTCAATTTACCTGTACTCTTTGTCGCCTCCCACCCAACCAATTTCTAACCCAAGCAGCAACTTTAGGGTCCATCAGTTTGTTTATAAGTTGTCTGTGAGGAACACTGTCAAAGGCTTCAATGAAATCTAAATATTTATTTATTTTATTTTTTATTTATTTAATTCTCTTATATACCGCGCTATTCTGCATCAGTGCGGTTTACACTGAACAAACTGAAATTACATTGAACAGGGCATTATAACTTGGAGATAACTATTTTACAGGGAACATGGGCTATGGAGGGTTAAGTGGCTTGCCCAAGACCACAAGGAGCACCTGTGGGACTAGAAACCCCAGTCCTTCCGGCCCAAGGTTGCTGTCCTCTAGTGGGATTTGAACCCCTGACCTTCTGGTCTGAAGTACCTTGCCCCAACCACTAGGCTACCATACCATATCTAGGGCTCTCACTCGGTCCAACTCCCTGGTCACCCATTCAAAGAAATCAATCAGATTTGTCTGACAAGACCTGCATCCGCTTGACTCTAGAAGCCTCACTATTTTCTCTTTCAGCAGCGTTTCCAATAATTTACTTACCACCGAAGTTAAACTAACCGACCTGTAGTTTTCAACCATATCCTTACTTCTGCTTTTGTGTAAAGGCACCACATGAACCTCTCTCCAGTCCTTTGGCATCACTCCCGATTCCAATGAGGCATTGAAAAGGTCAGTCAGTGGAGCTGCTAGAATGTCCCCAAGTTCCCTCAGTATTCTAGGGTGTATCCCATCCGGTCCCATCACTTTGTCTACTTTAAGTTGAGCTAGTTTTTCACGAACACAGTCTTCTGAAAAGTGTTCATGATGTCCCTCACTTCTGTTCCTGTTTATGGGTGTTTTCTGAGGCCCTGCTCCTGGTTCTTCATCAGTGAACACAGAACAGAAATATTTGTTAAGCAATTCTGCTTTATCCTCATCTGCTTCTACATATTCTTCCCCTTCACCCTTGAGTCTGACAATACCACTTTTGCCCTTCCTCTTCTCAATGACATATCTGAAAAATGTCTTATCCCTCCATTTTATTGCATTGGCTATTTTCTCCTCTTTTTGAATCTTTGCTTTCCTGACTACTTTGCTAGGCATGGAGGAGTAGCCTAGTGGTTAGAACACTGGTTTGATAACCAAACAACCAGGGTTTGATTCCCACTAGCACTCCTTGTGGCCTTGGGCAAGTCACTCAACCCTCCATTGCCTCAAAAGAAAGGCCTGGCAACCTACTTCCAGTGACACTACCAAGAAATCCCAGAAGCTTCTAGGTCACCAGGAGTCAGGACTGACTCAAAGGCACATATTGTTGTTGTTTTGTCTTCCTCGCTCAGTGATCTCTTGTATTTCATGAAGGCCTCCCTCTTTTTCTTCACCTTTTTAGCTACTTCTTTCGAATGCCATAGCAGTCTCCTTTTCCTTTTATCTTTATTTACCATTTTAACAAAAAGTTTGGTTGCCCTTAAAATATCCCCTTTCAGTTTTGCCCACTGTTTTTCTACATCCCCCAGCTGTTCTCATCCCGCTAACGACTCCCTGAGGTATTGGCCCATCTTGACAAAGTTAGTCTTCCAAAATTCGAAGACCCTCACCTTTGAATGGATTCTAACAGCCCTAGTCCTAATACTGAACCACACCATCTGGTGATCACTGAATGCAAAATTATCTCCCACTATAACATCAGAAACACTTTCACCATTGGTAAGCACCAAGTCCAGTATGGCCCCTTCACGTGTGGGGTCTGTTACCAATTCCCTGAATAGTTCTCCCTGAAGAGAATCCAGGATCTCTTTACTTCTAAATGATACTGCAGCAGGAATGTGCCAATCAACATCTGGCATATTAAAATCCCCTATAAGTAGCACTTCCCCTTTCCTAGCAATGCTGGTTTGTCTTCAATTAACTCTCTGTCCACCTCTTCCTCTTGTGAGGGAGGTCTGTATAACACGCCAATGCAAATTGATTTCTCTTTCCCTCTTTCTAGTTTAACCCACAATACCTCCTCTCTCCCTTTTAAGCTCTGTAATTCCAAAGCTTTAATAGTATTTTTTACATATAGTGCCACTCCTCCTCCCCTTCTTCCTACCCTGTCCTTTCTGAATAAAGTATAGCCAGGTATAGTTATATCCCAGTCATGGTTTTCTGTAAACCATGTTTCTGTAACTGCCACTAAATCCAAGTCGGCCACTCCCACCAAAGCTTCAACATCAGGGATCTTATTTCCCATACTACGGGCATTTATAAACACTGCTTTCCATATGTTACCCCTGTTACCCATTTCCATAAAGGTATTTAATGTATCACTTACCTGGGAGCTTTCACTTACCTGGGGTCTTTCTTCACCCATCCCCAACGAATCTAGTTTAAAGCCCTCTTCAGTAGATTATCCAGATGGATGTCATCTCTGCTCTGCAACCCTTGGAACAGCATCCCATGGTCTAGGAAACCAAAACGCTCTCGATGACACCATCCACGCAGCCATGCATTCATCTCCAGGATGCGAGTCTCTCTGCCTTGGCCTTTACCCTCAACAGGGAGGATTGAAGAGAACACCACCTGTGCACCTAACTGCTTCACCCTCTGTCCCAGAGCCATGAAGTCACTTTTGATACTCTCAGAGGAATACCTGGCAGTATCATTTGTTCCAATATGGATTAGCAACATTGGGTAATAGTCAGTGGGCTTGATGAGTCTCAGAAAACTCTCTGTAACATCTTGATTTTTGGCACCAGGCAGACAGCATACCTCTCTGGACATCAAGTCTGGTCAGCAGATGGATGCCTCAGTACCCTTCCGAAGAGAGTCACCAACCACCACTACCCTTCGCTTCCTTGTGGTCACTGATTCTGCAACTTTGGGGTACTTGAGCTCTGGTTCTTCCCTTTCCAGGGATGCTTTCACCTCCTCCACTTCCAGGGCTAAAAGACCTGTACCTGTATTAGGGGTGGAAAATTTGACAGTAGAAAGCAGTTTCAAAATTGCCCTTAAAGAAGAAATTTACAAAGCTATATACATTGTTGAAAAGTCCTCAGGTATTTTTAATCACTAGCTAAAACAGAGAGCTAAAATGGCTAAAGTTAGGACAGCCTTTTTTCTGATCAAACTGAGTCAGTTAGTGACTCGGTATTGCCACTGACCAGCTAACTTATGTTGCTGCCCTCCTCCACCCCTGGAACACCCCAACACAGGCTGGTTAGCATCGGGGCATTCAGTATTCATTGGCACAAACTGGGTATCTTCTGATAATCCTTCTGAATATGATCTCTGAGGTTTCTATCTCTAGAGTCTTCACTCAAGCATATTTATTGAGAGTGGACAATTTTTGTCCAAAGCAAACACTGACTAACTTGCCCCCCCCCCCCCCCCCAATTTTAAAATTTTTATACCACTTTTCAAATCAAAAAGACAATTCAAATTGGTATGCAAAACACTAAGAAGCCAATGTAATAAGCTACACTACCATTCAGCAAAAAACTGTTAGTCATGATATTTGGGCACTAACCTTCAGATGTAGTAAGAATCTTTGGTACAGAAAACTCAGAAGTAAAACCATTGCACTAAAGAGTAGCGTGATGGGCATGAAAAAAGCCATATATTTAATGCTTCCAATATAAAAAAAAAAAACATGTCAAAATTTGACATGATTATTTACTCCCTTTGTAGCTTTCAATTATTTTCAGCTCAGGGCTGGAGTAAAGATGCAGCATGATAGCAAAAGAGCATCTGAACTGAAGTTCAGCACTTCACTTCAAATAATCCTTTTGGGTATATACCCTCCTCTTGCCCCCTGTTCCACAAGATATCCTTGTTGGCACAACTGGGATGTCCAGCTCCCCTATTCCCACCACACCATCCCTGTGAAACAAAGTGGAGCCCTCCCACCCCAACTCCTTAAAGCCATCCATAGTGGCCTAGTGGACACCAGCCCCTGACTCTTCCCACCACCTTTGAGTTGGGATGTAAAATCAATGCCCACTTGCTCCTGCTCTGGTTCTGCCATTGTGCAAAATGGTGGTTCCTAAACCCTAGCTCCCTTATTTGACAAACTGATTCCTAATGATGCATCTCAACATACCACAAGAGAACATATTCTGCCATTTTGCAGTATCGCAGTAGTTAAGAAGAGAATACTGTTGGATGCCTTATCCAGGACCTAGTAAGTATAATTAGTCCAATGGGGGGGGGGGGGGGGTTGCAATACAGGAAGCTTTCAAGTCATGACCTCGAAGTGCCTGGCACCTAGGCCAGGGATGCATTGATCCAAAGTATCCAGACTAGGGGTTCCCTAACCTGGGGTACTTGGGCTAAGCATGACCTAGTCATGGGTGCCTAGGCTAGAGATACTATGATCCAGAGCAGCTGGTCCAAGGGTGCCCTAGGCCATATAGCATAAGGCGTAAACTTTTTTTCTTGCCCTCTATCAGTAAGTGAAAGAGGACTGATGCACATACTTACAGGAAACAGTGCACAGTTTTTTATAACACCATAGTAATTTACATGCTATTAGTGTACTGCATCAGGAGTAAAGCTTTCAGTGCTCTGCAAGTGAATCTAAAAAGGGTGAGATGTCCTCAGATACCGTACAGACCATTGATACACCTCTTGGGTGCTTTCAGCAATAAACACATTATAGTGCAAACAAACTGGAATATTTTAGTTCTTAGAAGAAACTTGAACAATGAGATGGATTATGTTGCTCTTTTAAGTTCACAGAAGAAAGTTAAACCCCATCAAAACAAAATTGGTAACATCAACACTTAAGCAGCTGACTGTAGCCTTTTGAATCAAAAAGGATGGGTGGGGGGGAAGAAAAAGAGGATTCAGCTCCATTCCTGGTTAACCTTACAACATAGAATCTCAAGCAATCCTTATAGTTCTTTACAGTTTTCCACAGTCACAAAGACTTTGTTAGTAAGGCTTTTCAGCATGGAAAAAAACAAAATCTACGCACAAGAAAAATAATCAAATCACCACTTTCATGAGTCCTTGTTGTTCCCAAACAAACCTCTGTAAACTGATCCAGCCCAGGTTTTCCCCAGAACTGTTCAAGCTCTAGTCACCTGACCTCAACCCAGGGGGAAGAGGAGCTTTGTCCCTCTTGCTTCCTCTTTCGCTTAATGTCAGTACCATGTTTCATGTACAAAACTTTCTTAAAAGAAAAACAACCACAGCAATACTGTCTCTTTAAATTCTTAGCTTTTTTAGTTTTTCAAAGCTTGGACAAATGCTTACTTTAACATGCCTGTTCACGGAACAAGCTTGGGGAAGCCCTCCACCCATATCTCCCATAATCTGTCTCTCACAGCCTGGAGTTTTCCAGAAAAAAAGGTAAAGAAAATAAACTCACTGATCCTCATCCCCAGATCCTTGGTATTCCATCTCCTCGGAACCATAACAAGATCTCCTATTGAAATCTAGCTTCATGGGCTCTGGTAATTCCTACAGCTGGTCAGATGGAGAGAGAGGCAAGTTCCAAGGTGGTATGCCTCTGTTCTCCTTAGGCTCCAAAATGTATTGGTTTTATTCCCAGGGAGGCATGTCTGCCCACAGTTGCCTGGGTAACTGCTGAATGCTCTCTCCCACCCCTAGGTCTGCAGGCTGCTCTGCCCCTAGGGACACAGCTCTAATTTCCTAGCCTCGGTTTCTAACAAATTCTGCTTCTAGGAGCCTGCCTTCAATTTTCTACTCTCTGAGGTTACTGCTCCTCCTCTTTAGGGATCTCAGGAAGCTCAGAGACATCCCTCACTGGGATTCTCATATTTTTACAGGACTCAGCATTAGAAACATGTTTGCTGAAACTCAGCAGACCATTCCTGTGGTAGGCTATGGCCTAGCATGGCCTGCTACTATGAAAGGCTCGTAAGTTAGGCCTGGATCCTAACTCCCATTATAGCTAGAAAAGAACCAAAAATCTGTGAAAAATAAGAAAACTGTTTTAAAATGCTTAATAAGAAGTTTTTATGAATTCATAAGTCTTCTATTATTCTCTTGTATGAGAAAGAACAGAAATGTTTCAGTATATGCATTCCAGAAGCCAAAGTTAACCTTGCAGTAGAAAAGTAACGAAATTCAGAACTGTACCATTGTTCAAGCAATCCTAAAGGAGGGGGCCGGTTGCTAGGCTCCGGAGGGATTTCTAATTAGACAGGTGCAGGGAATGTATAACCAATGAAAAGTTTGTATGTATCAAGTTGGAACCAATAGAAAATTCTCATGTATCAAACTAAAAAAGAGGTATAAATGGTTATGTCTCTGTATAAACCTTTGCTCAGTTCCTTTTGAAGCTTTGACTGACTGGGCCTGTGCACAATAAACTGGCTTGGACCCTGTCAATTGACTCCTGGACTTATTCATTGATTGCACTTTGCCACAGCATATTCTTGGTGCGTTGGCCGGGAAGTGCAAGTGGTAAATGGTATTCAAGTGAGTAATCCACGTAATTCGCCTTGAGGTTTGGCCCGGTTGGAACCGTGTCTGTCCGACCGCGGGGGAAACCTCAGGCGCCGCCGGCCCCTTTGTGCTGGAGAGGGTTCCGCCTGCCTCGGCGGGCCATCGTGTCCAGCTGGCCAACACTTCCGACCAGGGGGAGTCCAGGTTCCAACTCAGAAGCTGGTGTGGTATCGGGGACCGGATCCGGTGAGTAGATATTTTTGTAATTCGATAGTCAGAAAGAACAGCCTGGGACAACATCTTGCGTGCGCAAGACTGATTTGGTATATTTGGTATAGACTAACTGGGAAATCTCGCATGAGTATGCGCGAGACAAGGGAGCCTGATCACCTCCCATAAGGGCGGTCCTAGTAAGCTCCGCGTAAGGAAAGTGGAAGCCGAAGCCATCGACCCTTCTTGTTTGGAATAGTCAGTTAGTCAGAAAACCTGGGCACTTGAAATATTGAAATATGATATTTTGTTGAAATATGCTTGCGTGTGTGAGTGAGAGGTCTTGAAATATAGACCGAGCGAGAGCGGACTCCTAAGTAGCGCAGTTCCTGGCCGGGCGACCATGCCCAGGTCGCGAACAGGAGGAAGCGAGTGGTATTTGTCCCCCCCCAGTGTTCTGAGGGCTGTATGGACCCCTTACCTGCAGCCATACTACCTATCCTTATTGTTCGTTGTCTTGTATGTCATTACGTGTACGTAGGGACGTAGGGTACGTAACGTACGCAGGTACGTTGAGTACATAGGTAGTGTACGTAGGTACGTTTAGATTATGGGATGGACGGAGTCCACGCAAACTCCGTTGGCATGTATGATCACGAATTTCCGTAAAGGATTTTCGGGCGATTATGGTACAAAAATGACTCCATCCAGATTAAAAATGTTATGTGAAAGGGAGTGACCCGCATTAGCTGCTTCATGGCCCCGAGGGGGCACCTTTGATTTTGAGACAGTTTTATGAATCCATCAGCTCATACTGAGAGCGTATCCTGACCAGTTCCCCTATATAGATTCCTGGTTAAGTGTATGTGAACAGCAGCCCTCATGGATGAAGCGCTGTTATGAGGAGCACTGTAAAATATTTGTAGCTACTACTAGGGGAACCAAAAAGGCTAAGGAAGCAAAGCCGCCTGTGTATTCCGACCCAGAGTCCCCAGATATTCTGGATAGGTTACCCCAGCACCCGCAGAAGTTAGTCCCCACAGCACCGTGACTTGAAGTAGAGCCCGAAGAGGAGCCCCAGCAAATACCGAAGCAACAGTCTAAGAAGTGCCCTACCCCGAGTGAAAGCCCCGAGTCAGGCCCAAGCACAGCAGGGGGACTCGAGTCCTCTGATGAAATAGAAAGTGGAGGCTCTCCTGCCAGTTCAGGGTCACCCACCAAGGAGACTAGTGCCCGGGAGCCTTATGATTTAAGAAGCGTAACTCCCAAGAAGAAGGAGAAAGCAGGGCACCTAATGCCATTACGCCAAGTGCCTGGAATGCCTGTTTTAAATGATCAGGGCCAGATGGCGCCAGGACCTACCAGCTTAGTTTATGTACCCTTTTCCACCACTGATTTATTAAACTGGAAAACACATTATGCTTCCTACACAGCCAAGCCCCAGGAATTAACAGAATTAATGTCTAGCATTATGCAAACCCATCAGCCTACCTGGGCCGATTGTCGCCAGCTCCTGTCCACCCTCTTCACTACGGAGGAGCGAGGCCGATTAGGGCAAGCAGCCCTCCATTGGTTAGAAGAGAACCCTGTAGAAAGGGGAGGAATAAATCCCCCGGAAGCAGCAGCTGCAGTATACCCAAATGAAGATCCCAGGTGGGACCCAAATGAGGAAAGGGGGGCGGCGGCCCTAACCAGATTTTGCCAGGCCTTATTGCAGGGCCTGAAGAAGGGAGGCCAGAGGGCCATGAATATCGGGAAAGTATCGGAAGTTCTCCAGGGTCCAGATGAGAGCCCAGCGGCCTTTTATGAGCGGTTGTCTGAAGCTTATAGATTGTACACTCCATATGATCCTGCCGCTCAGGAAAATTTACGCATAGTAAATGCAGCCTTTGTTAGTCAGTCCCAGAGAGACATAAAACGAAAATTGCAGAAATTGGATGGATTTGCGGACTTGAATACAGCTCAGTTAATGGAAGTCGCTCAGAAAGTATTTGTGAATCGTGAAAATGAACGAGACAGAGAAAGTGAACGAAAGATGAAGAAGAAGGCAGATCTTCTTGCTGCTGCTATAACCGAACGACGTGGAGGAGGTATTCCTAATCAAAGGACCAGAAGACGTGGAAGAGGCCACGGAAGCGAAAGGCCTCCATTAGGTGCAAATCAGTGCGCCTACTGCAAGGAAGAAGGACATTGGAGAAATGAGTGCCCGCATTTGGACTCCACCCCTGCAAGGGGAGGAGGGAGTCCCTGGAGGCCCGGAGGAAGATTTTGAAGGAGAGGAGGAATGAATCGAACACAGTTCCAGCAGGAGAGGGAAGAAGCCATTGAGGGAGTGGCAGTAGCAACGGGCTATGACCTGGACGACATAGATGAAGACTAGGCCAGACTGGGCTCCAAGTTCACCCTGGGTCCCCAGGAGCCTATGGTCAGTTTGAAGATAGGGGACCAATACATGGAATTCATGGTAGATACAGGAGCAGAACATTCAATAGTAGCCAAGTCAGTAGCTCCTCTGTCCTCACGATCTGTCACCATTGTGGGAGCCACTGGAAATAAAGCCATAAAACCATTCTTGCAGAACCGCATGTGTGAACTAGGGGGACAGAAGATAACGCACCAGTTCTTGTATATGCCTAAGTGCTCTATTCCACTACTGGGCCGAGACATGCTTGCAAAGCTCCAGGCCCAAATATCTTTTGCTGAAGGGGGAGAAATGAAAATGACTGTGAACACAAAGCCTGCTGGATTGATGGTGCTTACTGTTCACCGAGAAGAAGAATGGCAGTTCTATAGTGCATCTTCAATAAAGTCAACCAGTCCCTGTATACCTACCAATCTTATAGCCCCACCTGAAGTATGGGCAGAAGATAATCCACCTGGCCTAGCGAAGAACATAGCCCCTGTCATTGTCACCCTCAAGCCAGGAGCGGAACCAGTGCATGTGAAGCAGTATCCTCTCCCTCGGCCAGCCATAGAAGGAATTCACTGCCATTTAATGAAACTGTTGAAGTACGGACTTCTCAAGGAATGCCAGTCACCTTGGAACACCCCCCTTCTCCCAGTAAAGAAGCCTGGGACAGGGGACTACCGCCCAGTACAAGATTTAAGGCGAGTAAATGATGCAGTTGAAACTATACACCCAGTAGTACCAAACCCTTATACTCTATTGGGACTGATCCCCGCTGAGGCTACTCACTTCACCGTCCTGGACCTGAAAGATGCCTTTTTCTGTGTGCGCCTAGCACCCACCAGTCAACTTTTCTTCGCTTTTGAATGGCAAGACCCCACAACAGGAAGGCAGGGTCAGCTCACCTGGACCAGATTACCCCAAGGATTCAAGAATTCACTTACTCTCTTCAGTGCTGCCCTGAATCAAGATCTCTCAAGTTACCCAGTGGACCCAGGAAAAAGGGTTCTTCTCCAGTATGTAGATGACTTGCTCATAGCCACCAACTCAGAAAGTGAATGCCTATAAGCTACTAGTGAACTTTTGTACCTTCTCAAAGATGCTGGATACAGTTTCAAGAGCCAAAGCACAACTGTGCCAAACTGAAGTCAAGTATCTAGGATTCCAATTGTCCAGTGGGATCCGACGTTTAGGACCAGAACGCAAGGAAGCTGTATGTAATATCCCCATTCCAACCACTAGGAGGCAAGTAAGAGCCTTCCTGGAGGCCGCGGGATATTGTCGCATATGGATCCCCAACTTTGCCCTGATTGCAAAACCACTATACCAAGTCACCCGAGGAATGGAAAAATCCCCACTAGATTGGGGACCCGAACAAGATGTAGTATTCCGGACTTTGAAAAAGGCCCTGATGTCATCTCCAGCTTTAGGTCTTCCAGATGTTCAGAAGCCTTTCCATCTTTTTGTCACATGAGTCACAAGGAAATGCATTGGGAGTATTGACCCAATCTCTTGGTTCCTGGCAACGGCCAGTAGCTTATCTGTCAAAACAATTGGATATAGTTGCAAAAGGATGGCCCCCTTGTCTGAGAGCTGTTGCAGCAACAGCCCTCCTAGTGGGCAAAGCAGACAAACTCACACTAGGACAAACTCTTCAAGTCACCGTGCTACATTCTGTTCTGACTCTCATGGAACACAAAGGAAACTTCTGGCTAACCAATGCACGAATGTTGAAGTATAAAGCATGTTGTGTGAAAACCCTCGGATACAGTTGAAAGTTAGTCAGGCTCTAAACCCTGCTACATTTTTTCCAATTGGTCCTGGGCCACCTGATCATAATTGCTTAGAAACCATGGACACTGTATTCCCAAGTCGCCCTGATTTGACCGATGTCCCTCTAGAGGACCCAGAGCGGACTTTCTTTGTAGATGGAAGCAGTCTGGTCATTAATGGACATTGTTGTGCTGGATATGAACTGGTGACCCTTGATCTGGTAGTTGAGTCCTCAGCCCTGACCCCAGGAACTTCTGCACAGAAAGATGAATTGATAGCCCTCACCAGAGCCTTGACATTAGGAGAAGGACTCCGCATAAATGTGTACACAGATTCCAAATAGGCCTTCACTACTTTGCATGCGCATGGAGCCTTGTATAAAGAGCGAGGGTTGATCACCTCAGGGGGTAAGGACATTAGGTATGGGCCCGAGATATTGATGTTATTAGATGCTGTATGGGCCCCCAAACAAGTGACAGTCATGCACTGCCAAGGTCATCAGGCAGGGGCAGGAGAAGTCACCCGAGGGAATAGATTTGCAGATGCCACAGCCCGAAAGGCAGCCACCACTGGACAAGTTAGGACCCAAGATACTGTAATGCAAGCAGCCCTATTCCCTGTGCCCCTTAGTTCCTGGGCACCCCAATATACTACAAGAGAGTTAGACTATTATTGCGAAAAGGAGGGAGGAGTCTTAACAGAACAAGGTTGGATAGTGCTGCCACCCCCAGAAGGTAGTCCACCTCCAGGCCATTAGGGCCAGCCTTTGTTCAAGCTTTTCATCAAGCCACACATTATGGAAAAACAGCCATGAAGAAAGCCCTGAGGCCCCATTTCTGTATTTCATTGCTAGGATCCCTGACCACCTCGGTGGCACAGCAATGCCTGATATGTGCCAAAATTAATGCCAAGCAAGGTCCTGTTCCACCCCCAAGATTTCAGTCAGTAGGGGTGACCCCCATGAGTGATATACAGATAGACTTTGCTGAAATGCCCCGTGCAAATGGATATCACTATATGTTAGTGTTAGTCTGCACATTTTCAGGGTGGGTAGAAGCCTACCTCACCCGAACTGAGAAAGCCCGAGAAGTCACTAGGGTATTGCTCCATGAGATCATTCCACGATTTGGAATACCATCAACTATAGGGTCAGATAATGGTCCATCATTTGTATCCCAAGTGACTCAACAGTTAGCTCAAGCTTTGCAAATAAAATGGAAGTTACACACTGCTTACAGACCCCAGAGCTCAGGGAAAGTAGAACGAATGAATAGAACCCTGAAAACTCAGTTATCCAAGCTTTGTCAAGAAATACACCTGAAGTGGCTCCAAGTTCTACCCATAGCCCTTCTTAGGATACATTCAGCTCCTACCAGATCCTTAGGTGTCTCCCCTTTTGAGATTTTGTATGGGCGACCTCCACCCATAGTGCAGGGAATAAAGGGAGACATGAGACAGATAGGATCTGAAATAACAAGACAAGAACTATTAGCTTTAGGTTCTGTTTTGCAGAAACTCCAAACGTGGGTGCAAGACCGACTACCCATCAACCTGACCGAGCCTCTGCATCCCTTCAAGCCAGGAACGTCCATGTGGGTGAAAGAGTCGAGAAAGACCCCGCTGGCGCCGCATTGGAAGGGACCCTACGTCGTCATCCTGTCACCCCCCACCGCAGTAAAAGTTGCAGAATTTGAACCCTGGATCCACCACAGTCGAGTGAAGCCAGCAGCTGCTCCTGATCCTGGCCAATGGACATCAGTGAATGATCCCGAGACTCCATTGCGACTCACCTTGAGGAGACAGCCAGCTTTATAGAGAATCTTCAGAATCCACTTACATCACACGAAAGTGACCATCACCGCAGAAACAGAAGAAAACTCAGCGAAGTTCATTATCTTCAACTTTCCAGTTAACTTCCAAAGACTGTAATCATGATGTTCTTCCACTATTGCTTTGTGGGAGTGGTGATCTTGGGAATCCTGGAGAAGACTTTTGCCCTACCCCCTTGTACAGCCTGCATAACCACCACCCGAACAGGACAAAAGATTACTCAGAATTTGCTCTATCATTCCTACTATACTTGCACTGGTACAGTCAGCCAGTGTGTTTATAATGGCACTGAACTGAACATTTGCACAAAGGGAAAAAGTAAGACTTGTTATAACCCTCGACAAAACCCATCATACTATACATTTGAGATACGCTGGAATGATGAGGATGGAGCCATCCTGAATGCGACAAAACCCCTCACCAACCCCACAAAACCTATCATCCTGAACTTGGATGCTTGCGATGCAGTCAACAGAAATGCTTACCACAGATGTGGGTCATGGGAGCGAGCATACTACCATGATGATAAATACATGTGTCCAGAAGGAGCCTATGGATGGGGAAGGTGTACAGGAAAGAGTACTGCAGCTACCATCTACACCACCTCATCTAGACATGATTACTTTTGCCCAAAATGGGAATGTGTATATTTTGCTACCTGGAAGAATGCACTGACGGGACAAGATGGAGATCATCGCAAAGGCAGCCTAATAAAGATCAGACTACTAGAACCCAAAAAATGCCAGAAAGGTGCCTGTAATCCTCTACAACTCCTCATAGCCAACCCCAGCCACTGGAAGCAAGGATATAAGTTTGGGTTGCGTATTGCAGGAGGAGGTGTAGATCCTGGGACTATCATATATCTGCAAAAAAGTAATAGTGTAAATACAATGTAGATAGTCTCCCCAGTTGTTTCCATGTTGATTTCCCTGTTTATTGTAAAGTTTACAACTCAGAATGCCTGTGTTGTATAGTTGACGTTGAATGTAAACCGCACTGATCTGAAAAGCGCGGTATAGAAGAACTGTTAAATAAATAAATAAATAAATAAATTAAACACCAAAACTCATGAATCCTCACCCTATCGTATACATCACTCCTTCTATGAAGCCATGAAATCAGAGTTTGAAATTCCTCCTGCCTCCCAGAACTTATTTCTTGAATTAGCGGGAGCAGTTGCATCTAGTCTCCATATTTCAGACTGTTTGTTTTGTGGAGGAACAACAATGGGAGACCAATGGCCTTGGGAGGCACAAGAACTGAACTATTCTGTTCCGTATAATCAGACTAATATACACAATACCACAAGTGAATGGATATTGGCCCACTCCATTGTGGGTAACTTATGTTTTTCTCACTATGGACCAATGTTTAATATGGAAGTGGGGCAGCTGGTTTGTCTCAATCAGAAGTTCTACAACAGTATCACTAAGAAGACCTCTTGGTGGTCCGGAGTCAACACTACTGAACCTTCCAACCCTCTAGTTCAGTTCCCCAAACTTGCCAGTATCTGGACTAACTTAGCAGCATATAATTCTTGGCAAGCACCACCTGGACTGTACTGGATTTGCGGAACCCGAGAATATGCCAGACTTCCTCACCATTGGGGAGGCGCCTGTGTATTGGGAACCATACGACCTTCCTTTTTCCTTCTGCCTACATCCCAGGGAGAACAACTGGGATATCCTGTGTACAGAAGTCAACAGCTGAAGGAGGCTTTGAAAATAGGCCAATGAGACAAATGGGATGCGTCATCTGAAGAATGGCCCCCGGAAAGAATCATCTCATACTATGGACCTGCTACTTGGGAGCAGGATGGGACTTGGGGATATCGTACTCCTGTTTATGTGATTAATCGAATAATACGTTTGCAAGCTGTTGTTGAAATAATAACCAATGAAACTAGTAAAGCACTAACCCTACTGGCAAAGCAAAGTACGCAAATGCGCACAGCTATTTATCAAAATCGTTTAGCTCTATATTATTTGTTAGCAGCTGAAGGTGTGGTATGTGGGAAGTTGAATCTAAGTAATTGTTGTTTACAGATTGATAATAATGGGCATGTAGTTGAAGATTTAGCCACCCAGATGAGAGAGTAGACATTTGTGCCTGTCCAGACCTGGCACAGTTTAAAGATGGATGGGTGGCTTGGTTCATTGTTTTCTTGGATTGGTGGTCTGAAATCCCTTATGTTCATCGTACTATTCATATTAGCCATGTGCTTATTGCTCCCTTGTCTCCTACCCCTTTGCTTACGCATGATAACATCATCAATTGATAACACTATAGAGCGGAAGGCAGCTGCGAAAGTATTAGCTATGTGGCAATATTACCCTATACCCCACGATGATGATGCCATTACACCAGTCTAATGTATTAATTGACTAATGAGTGATTTAATTCTCACCCTTCCTCACTTGCGGGTGAGAATAATCAAAGGGGGGAATGTGGTAGGCTATGGCCTAGCATGGCCTGCTACTATGAAAGGCCTGTAAGTTAGGCCTGGATCCTAACTCCCATTATAGCTAGAAAAGAACCAAAAATCTGTGAAAAATAAGAAAACTGTTTTAAAATGCTTAATAAGAAGTTTTCATGAATTCATACGTCTTCTATTATTCTCTTGTATGAGAAAGAACAGAAATGTTTCAGTATATGCATTCCAGAAGCCAAAGTTAACCTTGCAGTAGAAAAGTAACGAAATTCAGAACTGTACCATTATTCAAGCAATCCTAAAGGAGGGGGCCGGTTGCTAGGCTCCGGAGGGATTTCTAATTGGACAGGTGCAGGGAATGTATAACCAATGAAAAGTTTGTATGTATCAAGTTGGAACCAATAGAAAATTCTCATGTATCAAACTAAAAAAGAGGTATAAATGGTTATGTCTCTGTATAAACCTTTGCTCAGTTCCTTTTGAAGCTTTGACTGACTGGGCCTGTGCACAATAAACTGGCTTGGACCCTGTCAATTGACTCCTGGACTTATTCATTGATTGCACTTTGCCACAGCATTCCAACACATGGCTTATTATATCAGTTCCTACAAGCATAGGCAGCAGAATGGTGTGGGCCATAGGGGCCATGGGCTCATCAATATTTAGTCTAACTCAGCATCAGCAACTAGAGAGCTTGGGAGCAGGGCTGGAGATTAGTTTGTTTGACCCCTCCAACCAAAAAGTATTTTGCTGTCCCTGCCTAAAAGCACAATAAAAAACATACCTCATATTCCTAATTTCCCCATCCCACTGAAGTACAGTAGCCCATATCTTTCTAAATGTTGAGTACCTTGTATTGAAAATCTGCAGTGAACTATGGGCTCAATATTTTAAAAAAATCCAATATTCATGTGCCACAGTGGTCGGCTGCGGCCCTTAAATATTAGCGGCAGATAGTAGTTGATGCTGAATATCCAAACTGAGTGGTGCAATCCAAATAAATGCTGGTACTTATCCAGTCAGCACAATACTTAGCCAACTCTTATCCAGATTGCAACTTAGAACATATTTTAATGCAGCCTAAGTTGCCCAGATAAGTGCTGACTGAAAACCCCACTAACAATAAAGTCAGCACTTATCTGGATTATGCCGGCACCATCCTCCCTCTGCCCATGGATTACTCCTGCACTAACCGGATAGTGGCAGGGCCATCTGTGAAGAAATTCAGCAGCACAATCCAGATAGTGCTGCTAAATAGCATGGTCAACACCCTTAACCGGACAGCATCCTGTTGGCCAGCTGGCTAAGAGTTCTAAGTAACAGACTCTCCAGCACATGCACACTTTCCAGCTCACATTCAGCCTCCCTATCCACAGCAATGCCACCAGACTCATACCATAAGAGCACAAAGGAGTCTGCCAACAAAGCAACATGGAGGTAAGCCCCTCCCATGTGGCTTGCATCATCTTAGTGTGTCTACCATTCCATAAAGCACTGAACACCCAGAGCATGCCCACACCTGACGGGCCTCCAAGATGACTCTTTGGCATGGCCCTTAGGCGCAGCCTGGGGTAAAGACAGCAATAGCCGCCTACCACACCAGCCATGAATTGTTATGATTACTACAATAAACTGTAACTTGGCCCCTTACCCTGTAATTAACCCCGCATGGTGCCACCACAAGAAACAAAATCCCCCCAGAACCTGAGAACAATGGCCCTTACTCTACATTGAACTGACCAATCTAACAAAGGATCTGTGCAAGACCGACATACATACATATTCACAGACCCTTGGACATTTCAATCATCAGCACACAGAAGAAGCAGGCAAAAAAGAAACCCTTGGAGGATAAAACTTTATTGATTGGTTAGCCCAACATGTATTTCGGACACTTAGGCCTTCATCAGGGGACTATGACCACTACAATATAAAAACATAAAAGGATTAACTTAAATAAACAGGCAATAATAACAGTAAAACAATAAAAAAAACAATAAAAACAGAATGAAATAAAAACTAAATTATAGACAAGAAAAAGTAGCCCTATTAAAGGTTAAAAAAGGTTAAAAAATGGGTTCATATAAAAATAAATAATAATAAACACAATTACATAAAATCATGTGCAAATATATACAGCTGCCAATAGTGAGACATATCATGAAGCAAGGTCAATAAACTGTTGAACTTACCAATGGATAAATAACAATCAGCATCTAGACAGTAGATGTTATAGGCACTAGATAACAACTAGAAGACAGAATGACCGTCTTCCATCTATTCCAGTAGCGCATGCCGTCCACATGAAAGAGACATACGATAAAGCATCTACTGACTTCCATTAACTATAACAAGTACAGCTGGCACCTCTGTGGTGACTTGAAGGTAGTTGCCCTTTTAATGGGACTGCAGCAGGGATATATAAAATACAACCAGCTTGACCCAGATAAAGAAGAGTCCTACCGGCCGATTTCCAGCATCCCACTGCTAGCTAAAATACTAGAGAAAGCGGCTCTGAAGCAAATCCAACAACATATTGACACCTCATCCCCCCTAGACTCCTGTCAACACGGGTTTAGAGAAGCTCATGGTGTCGAAACACTACTCACCTCACTAATTAACACTCTCGTTTGTGGCTTAGACAACATCAAAGCTGGTTTTGTGCTGATCTTCCTGGGCATCGCCGCAGCATTTGACTCCGTTGACCATGATCATCTACTAGCTCGGCTCCACGAGAAGGGGATTCAGGATCTAGCCTGGGATTGGTGCAAATCTTATCTTGAAGACCGATGGCAGCAAGTCAGGATTGGCTCTAGTACATCAGAACCGTTCCAACAAAAGCAGGGAGTACCCCAGGGTTCCTCCCTCTCCACGCTGCTTTTCAACATATACATGCAGCCAATCTGCGAAATCACCCGAGCCTTCGGAATATCATGCCTTATCTACACAGATGACGTGCTGATGTATTCACCTTTCAACGTCACACTTCCAGATTACACGACTCTAGTTGATTGTTTTAACGCAGTAACAGACTGGCTCCTCAACCAGAACCTAAGAATAAATTTTAAAAAAAAAACGAGGTCCTAACCATCACCAGCAACAAAAACTTCTCTCCTCCAACATCCCTAATGGTGAGAGATACTGAACTACCAATCAAGTCAGCCATACGCTACTTGGGTGTGACACTAGATCAGCAACTAAACTTCAAAGAGCACATAAGCCGGACAGTGAAGTCTGTCTATTACAAGATCAAGACCCTTCGCCACCTAAGACCTATGCTAGATCCTGACAGCTTCTGCACAATATTCCAGGCTCTTGTCATACCTCATTTTGACTACGCAAATGTTATACTTCAAGGCCTCCCCAAAAACACACTTAATCCTCTGCAATTAGCGATGAATGCTGCTGCCCGTGTATTGTGTGGGACCTCAAGACGAGATCACATACCCCCCGTCCTAAGAAATCTACACTGGCTCCTGATAAGCTGTAGGATCTCCTTCAAGGCCCTACTAATCACTTTTAAGGCCATAAACAGCATAGCGCCCCCCTCAATCTCCATGCTCATCTCCCAACCTCCCAACCACAGATCCAAGTAGTTGCACTCCAATACACTTATTACGCCAAACGTATCCACAAAGTGGGCACAATCAACCAACAATCGGGCATTTGTGTCCTACGCACCCAGATCATGGAACAACCTCCCACATGACATCAGAGCAATCAAGGACATCACTCAATTTAGAAAGGCCCTCAAGCACCATTTGTTCATTACGTACTTTTCACAACACAACAATCCCCCTCACGCCTCACACCCTCACACATACCATCCCTCAACCTGATAGCTTAACAGCATACACAAGTTTGATAAGAGGAAGTGGCCCATAAATAGAACACTGTCCACACTGGTTCTCACTCCCTGTTCTACCCTTGTAACATTATTCCCTGTTCTACCCTTGTAACATTATTGACACAGCAGTATGTAAAGTGTACATAGTTTTCCCTGTTTTTCTCCAAGTTGTTTTCCCTTTTCGATGTAAACTCGGGAGTGCCCTGCGGTCCTCAAGTCGCTCTGTTAACTGTAAACCGCACTGATGATAAAGAGCACAGTATAAAAGAAATGTTAAATAAATAAATAAACAAATGTGTTTCTTATGTGAGTGGGATAGCCGAGCAAGGGATTGGCACTACTTGTGGAAGAAATGGAAATCACAGACAAAATATAACAGTTGGAGAGAATATCCAGCACCCAGCTCTGGCTGAGGCTCACAAAATCCTGCTTCCACCCCTTCACATCAAACTAGGTTTGATGAAAAATTTTGTGAAAGCCATGGACCGCACTTCGCCAGCTTTCCGATACCTGCATGAAAAATTCCCTCAACTCAGCGAAGCAAAGATTAAAGAGGGAGTTTTTGTGGGCCCTCAGATTCGAGAGCTCTTCAAAGATGACCGGTTCAACAACTTGCTGCAGGGTGATGCGAAACAAGCATGGAATGTTTTTCACCTAGTGTCAACAAACTTTCTTGGGAATGTTAGGGCAGAAAACTACAAGGAACTAGTAGAAGACATGCTGATGCAGTACCAGAAACTTGGCTGCAATATGTCTCTAAAGATCCATTTCCTTGATTCCTATCTCGATTTCTTTCCTGACACCCGTGGTATGGTTAGTGATGAAAAGGGCAAATGTTTTCACCAGGATATCGCAACAATGGAGCAAAGATACCAGGGAAAATGGTCCACTACAATGCTGGCTGACTACTGCTGGACACTCCCCAGAGAAGCTCCCGAACAGCTCTACAAGAGACAGGCAAAAAAATCTAAGAAGTAGTCTATGACTTGGTTTTTTTACAGGTATTAACCGAAGGCCTATTATATTTACTATTGACATGCATTTTGTGATGTAAACATTAATTCTTGTAGATTACAAAAAAGCTAGAGCCAACTTTGTAATTTTACTGTCATATTCATGTTCAGCATATAAAAATTGATAAGAAATGACTATTTTTATCTCAGTAACATGACTTTTGTAAAAATTTGTTGACCAGTGTAATTTTAATGATAGTTCACAGATTAGTAATAGCAGGTCTGCAATCTCATATTTCAGTTCTTTCAATACCCTTGGATGTATACCATCCAGTCCAGGTGATTTGCTACCTCAGATTATCAAATAGTTGTAATACATCTTCTACGTTTATTGATATTTCTTTCAATTAGCTTTAAATACCATTTCAGTCACGGATAACTTCTCTATATCTTCTTCAATAAAGACTGATGCAAAGAATTCATTCAGTCTCGCTGCTATGGCCTTGTCCCCTCTTAGTGCCCCCTTTACCCCTCTGTCATCCAATGGTACAAACGACTCTTTCACAGGTTTTTTGCAACAAATGTATTTGAAAATGTTTTTTATGATGTATTTTTGCTTCCACAGTGTTTTTTTTAATTCTCTCTTTTCCTGCCTTATCAATGCCTTGCATCTAACTTGCCAGTGCTTATGTTGTTTCCAGTTTTCATCATTTGGCTTCTTTTTCCACCTCATGAAAGATGCTATTTTGGCTACAGCAGCCTCTCTGACCTCACTTTTAAACTAAGCTGACAGTTTTTTGGACTTCTTTCTACCTTTCTTAAAGCATAGACTACAGCTGGTCTGGACTTCCAAGATAATATTTTTAAACAACACCTATGCTTTATGTAAATCTTTTACCTTTTCAACTGCTCCTTTTAGTTTTTTCTTAACTATTTTCCTCATTTTATTATAGTCTTCCTTTTGAAAGTTAAAAGGTAGTACTGTGGATTTCCTTGCCATACTTCCTCCATTTATTTAATCAAATGTGATCATGCTATGATCACTATTGCTAAGTGGTCCCAACACCCTTATCTTTTGCACCAGATCTTGTGTTCCACTAAGGACTAGGTCCAAGATGGCTTCCCCTCTTGTCAGTTCATAAATCAGCTGCACCAAGAAGCAGTCATTTATTTCATCTAGAAATGTTATCTTCCTAGCATGTCTTGCCATGACACTGACCCAGTCAATACCAGGGTAATTGAAATCACCCACTATTATTACTGTGCTGTAAATATTGTTAGCTGAATACTAAAATACACAGATCTAGCCATTTTAATTCAAAGAATTACCCCCCCCCCCCCCAAGATTTAGAGTTTATTTCAGAAGAGTAATATTCACCTGTGTAGATCTATTTCCTTGTAGCAGAATTAAGGCTGACAGACACCCGACTCTGTGCTAATGAACCAACTCTTCCCCATGGGTACAGCCTCTTACACTATCCTCAAACTCACTGCAGAGGAGGAGGAGTCCTAATCATGGCCAAGTCCCACCTCCAGTTTTGCTACCACTCCACCAACAGCACCGAAGTAACCGACACCCTCACCATAATGAACAAGCAACTAACAATATACCTCACCTACAGAACACCCACCTTCTCAACCACTGACCTATCCATCATACTGGAAAACATATTTGAAATCACCAAATCATCCAAGGACTTCCTCATCCTAGGTGACTTCAACTTCCCAACAATCCAACCCAAACATGCCACCTCATTCCTGGAAGCTATGGCAGCCATGGATCTCACCCAGATAATTCACTCACCCACCCACAACAAGGGCACCACACTCGACCTTTTCTTTGTCAATAATCCCATAACACATAAACACCCCACACACAGTCCAAACCCACCCAGTACCTTGGTCAGACCACACTCTGATCACATTCCCACTATCCCTCAACACCTCAACAAAAAGAGTCACCCACCCACAAACAAACAGAGTCTTGAAACCTCTTGACAAAGACAAGTTCCTCTGTGACATCCCTCAACTGGACACTGAAAACATGGACTACGACACCCTCATAGCCAACTGGAACACCATCATCAGAAATATTGCAACCATAACAACAACTTTGCTCCAGGCATCAACCAAAAAAGTTAATACGCCTTGGTACATTCCCAACCTCTGCAGACTAAAATCCCCAACCTCTGCAGACTAAAACCAAGCTCCGAAGGCTTGAATACAAATTGTGCAAATGCATGCTCAACTTCAATAGAACGATCTACATAAAACGCCTCAATGAATACTGCATTGCAACAGACAATGCTAAACATGCATTCCACACCAAGCTGATCAGTAGCTATCTGAATTGACCAGAGAACTATTCAACATCATCAAACAGCTCACAAAACCCCCACCCAGCTCAAATTCAGACCTCAGCATTAGCCCACAACTGCTGGCCAACCACTACTAACAACTCCACCTGCACCCCAATCTCCAACCCCTCCTCCCATACAAATCACCCCTACTCCACATGGTCCACCGTTGACCCCATCAGCAAAGACAACATTCAGTCCATTATATCATCACTAAACATGACCACCTCCCCTCTCAATCCATGCACAGTAAGCTGGATCAAAGTGCTAAAAAAAATTGTCAGACCCATACTCACAAAAAACACTCAATCAGTTCTGCAGCAAGGAAAAATGCCCAACTGTCTGAAACTATCCTCCATCCACACAACCCTCAAGAAACTTGAACTCAACCCCTCTGACCCTGCATTTTACCGACCAATCACCAGTCTATCCTTCATAACCAAGATCAGAGAAAAAGCTGTCTAACTTCAGCTCCAAGACCACATCAACAGAAACACCCTTCTTGATCCCCAACAACACAGATTCCAATGCCTACATGGAGTAGAAACCTTGATGATCTCCCTCATAAACACTATAATGAAAGGAATTCAGGATACAAAGCAAGGATCCTCATAATCTTCCTAGACATATCTGCAGCGTTCGACACTGTCAACCACAACATCCTTCAGCATCTACAATCCACTGGTATCCAAGACATCTTACTACAATGATTCCAATCCTAGCTGACCAACAGACACCAACAAATAAAAATTGGAGCCAACATATCCACTCCCTATTGACAAACTGAAGGTGTACCTCAAGGATCCACTCTCTCATCACTCCTTTTAACCTCTACCTCCAATGATTCTGCTCCATCATCAGATCACACAACATCAACTTTCATATCTATGCTGACGACATCATGATATATGGATCATTTAACACAAAGCAACTTACATTCACAAATGTCCTACAATGCTTCGATGAAATTTTCTAATGGCTAACAATCAACAACCTGGCAATCAACTTTAAAAAGACAGAAGCTGTATTCATTACAAAACACAATACCTTCACACGCCCAACCTCCCTCACTATACACAACACACAAATAAAGGTACAGTCAGAAATCAAATACCTCGGCATCACTTTAGACAAACACCTCACCCCCATTCCACAAATATGCAAGACTGTCAGAGTAATCTACAACAAAGCCAAAACCTTGCAACGCCTATGCCCCATCCTGGAATCATCAGACTTTCGCTCCACTTTTCAGGTCCTAATCCTCCCATACCATGACTATTGTAATTCCATCTACCAAGGGCTGCCACAATCCACATTACTCCCTCTATGCAAAGCCTTAAACACTACTGCATAGATCATAAAAGGAGAAGCAAGGAGCAATATCATAATACCCATTCTCAAGCACCTACACTGGCTACTCCTCAACAGCCAGATCAAATACAAGTACAGGGCTGCAAACTGTGTAAATGCCTTTTGAATATTGGATCCTATATTTTTAAACATAAAAAATGAAACTTTCTGTAATCAACATAATGTTTATGCAAAAGAGTATTGAACTAAGGATGCAAGGGCAACAATAACTTTTGAGTTTCATGACTTTTTACACTTGTGTTAGATACATAATGTTACTCCAGCAAAGTTTAATAATTTCAGTTTTACAAGCTGCCATCACATCCTGATGGATAATGAGAAGTGATCTTGTTAGAAACGATAACCATGACATTTTTAACATAAAGATGATTTCAGTTTCATTATAAATGTGTGAGTATGTACTAGCACTGTGACTCAGTTTTTGAAGTGTGTTGATGGATTCATCTGAATGTATTCAAAAAGCATAAAGACATATACTAAATCTAGTAAGTTTTTGAAGAGGTTTCATGTATATTTTTTAAGATTTACCATGTCAATATCAGACATCGCAAGTACTCAATATCATAATTTACTATAAAAAGGCTGAAATTAATTTTGTGAAACTTTCTTTGCCTAACATGTAGTAGTGTACAAAAAAGATGCCTAAAACGTACTACTATAATAGTTTATGATACCTAGAAAACAATGGGGATAATTTTCAGTGGTGGCAGTGACCATTTTAATTTAAATGCAGATCATAGCATTTTAATTAATGCATATATTTAGCACCATTATAGTACAGTCAGTGGCACTGAATACTCGTATAGGAGGTTATTTTAGAAGAGATAACATGAGATGAGTGTCCCAAAATGCCAACATGGACATTGCAAATGTTAGGTTGTGTGGAAGGCAACTTCAGAACTGGCCAGATCTGCACATCCCAGTAGTAGCTTTGTCCAAATATGGACATCCCAGAGGAGGGTGCATTTGGGGGCATTTCTGAGCATGGCTAGAGCACAGCAAGCATTCAGGACATGCTAGGCATGGTAGCCAAACATACCACTCTAATCCTGCTGTACATCACAAATAGATAAGGGACTTTGCTGTCCATGCTGAACACGGTTTGTGATTGTGACTAGAGGAATTTGTACTGAAGAGAGGTTGATGTACCTGTTGTCCGTGTCATTGAGACCTCTCGGTGCCACAGTATGTAAACGAAAAATCCAGCGTTGTTCCAAATCAGTAAGAGTCTTGTTCCAATCAATGCCATAAGCAGAAGGTGAACATTGTGCAATCACCAAACACCGCAGATCTTCAAACTTATGATACAAAGACTGGCAATGTTGAACCAAAGGTGCACCTTCAATCATATGACGAAGACGACTCCTATGTTCAATAAGACGTGTCCGCAGGGTCCGTTTAGTCTTCCCAATATATCCCAGGTTACAAGGACATCGAAGTAGATATACCACCCCCACACTATCACAGGTGGTGGAGTGGTGCAATACATAAGTCTGATGATTATATTGAAAAGAATGACAAGTGTCCATTATCAAACAAACTGAACAATTTCCGCAGGGACGATGGCCTGGTGTGATATGAGATGTAGACTTCTTGTGAAGAAATGCTGAAGGACATAAACGATCACTCAAATTGGAACTCTTGGTGTAAACAGATCTTATCCTTTGCCGAGAGAGACCCAGAGTCAAACGAATTATGTGAGAATGATGGTGAACAATCTTGGATAATCAATGGCTCAAAGGGTTAAACCGAGAAACAAAATGAACATATCCTGCATCCAAAGATTCTAAACGATTATGAGGGGTAAGTAGCCAAGCCCGATCATTATAACGGGCACTTGTCCGGGCTTGACAGATAAGTTGAAATGGATAACCTCGGGCCAAAAAAGATTCTTCCAAATGCTGTGAATGCACTTTGTAATCAGACACCATGGAGCAGTTCCAACAATAGCGGAGGAATTGAGCCAAAGGCAGACTATTCTTAAGACGTTGTGGGTGCGCACTGGTGAAGGCCATCCGATGGGTAGGTTTAGAATACACTGTGGAAACTAGACTGTTCCCTTGTCACGTCAACAAAACATCCTAAAAAGAAATGGATGTTGCGCTATATTCCAAAGAGAAGGCAAGATTTTCATCACAGTGGTTGAGCCACTGATGAAATGACATTAATCGTTCTTTTGTGCCTGTCCATAGAAGGAATACATCATCTATATATTGGGCCCATAAACGGATGTGAGATTGAAAAGGACCATCCACCAGCCAGCAACTCTCAAATTGTGCCATATAAAGGTTGGCAGTAGATGGGGCCATAGTGGCCCCCATTGCTACCCCCTTAATTTGCTGATAAAAGACCCCATCAAAACAAAAAAAGTTTTTTATCATTGCCAGCATCATAAGTTGAACAATAAAATCCACCTTAGACACACTCAAATCTTGAAGAGCAAGCAGGGTGGCTCGACCAACCACCAAAGCCTCATGTTGTGGAATGCTGGTGTACAAGGAGGAAACATCCATTGTGGCCATCAAAAAATCAGGCGGTAAATCCGTATCATAACCAGTGGCCAATAGTTGTAAAAAATGCATAGTATCCCGTAAATAGGAAGGTATACGAAAAACCAGCGGACGCAAAAATGAATCCACATATGTCGAAAGTGGTTCCAACAAGGAACCTCTCAAAGAAACAATGGGTCTTCCAGGAGGATGATGCAAATCCTTGTGAATCTTCAGAAGAATATAAAAATGAGGAATATGTGGATGCAAAGCACAAAGAAATGAAGCCTCCCTTTTGGTCACTAAATGTTGTTCCAGAGCCACAGTAACACATTCCTTGATGATGACCTGAAGATCAGAAGTGGGATCAGCAGATAACTGCAGATAAGTGGAAGTATCTGCAAGTTGACGATTAACTTCTGTCGTAAATTGAGAAACATCCAACACCACTACTGCTCCGCCTTTATCGGCCCTCCGTATGATGATGTCTTGGAAACTCCATAATTCCAATAGTGCGTGACGTTCAAGAAGAGATAAACCATAATATGTTTTAAAATGAGAAGTTGTCTAACTCAGAAACCAAAGTAATTAACAAAGTTGCACGAGTAGTAATCACATCATCAGATGATTCTAAAAACTCCGAAATATTTAATGAAGAAGAAGCCAACAGGTCACTTTGCATCCCCCCTTCCCCTTCAGAACCTTTAACTAAACTCACTATAGGAAGATAATAAATTCTAGAAAAAACAATTGAATTAACATCAGAAAACAATAAAACCTCCTTAAGATACTTTTGAAGAAGTATTACGGGGGAGAGATAATATGTCCGGGGAAAATTTAATAGACACAGGTTCCTGGAACGCAAAGAATTTTCTAATATTTCATCCTTTTTCGTGCATATTTTAAAAAGAAGTTTGAGAAATTCTGTGGCCAATGTATTCAAATTTTTCCTGATGTGTCAAGGGCCACACAAAGGCATCATAAGGCCATTTTGGAGGTTCGCCCTCGTGTTTTGGCCCTTGGAGCTTTATTTTATTTGAAATTTCCTTGCAAGTGCCACATAATTTTTTAAGGGCCAATTATAAGTAAACACCCCTGGAAACCAACCCCAGAAACATTACAAAATATTTGATTTCCCCATCTACCTTACTATAGAAACTGAACCCACACCCCATGTAAAGATTATTTTTTTGTCGGATCGCTCACCATGAAAAGAAACATTCCTTCTCTCGAAGTGAGCCCTCCTTTTAATCAGTTTAAAAAGACCGGATACCTCGGTCAAAAATTCTTCCTGTCCCTTGGAGCACAGGAAGAATGTGAAGCTTTCTTAATATGAGGAATCAGCTAAGTGACTCTTTTCCTTGTTGTTGTTGAGCAAGGTGGGGCGACTAATGACGATGTAGAGTATTCCGTCATACTGCAGCCTGGAGAAGCCTTTCTTAACTAGAAGTTGTGGACAGCAACAAGTGTTGTTTGGTCTATTTTTGACCGAGGTATCCGGTCTTTTTAAACTGATTAAAAGGAGGGCTCACTTTGAGAGAAGGAATGTTTCTTTTCATGGTGAGCGATCCGACAAAAAAATAATCTTTACATGGGGTGTGGGTTCAGTTCCTATAGTAAGGTAGATGGGGAAATCAAATATTTTGTAACATAATTTTTTAAGGCAAGCGTTATGTTTTTGTGGAGGTTGAACAATTGTTGGAGTTTTTGAAGGGGAAGGATTAGTTATTAATTGGTGGTAGTTGTTAATTGATGGTGGCTGTTTCTTTATCCTGGCTATATAAGGGATTTGTACCAGGTCGTGATTGGTTGTCTTTTTCCTTTATGAACATCTCCTTGATGTGGATTGTTGTTATGAAAATTCTGGTGTTTAAATTGTTTGTATATTGTATACATTGTTTCCTTTTTTTTTCTATTTTGTCTGATATGAAATTTAAACTAAAAAAAAAATGAGAAGTTGTCTTCAACTGATAAATGTCCTTCAGAACAAGCTCACAAAATACCTGCAATGCGGGAGGTAATGGACCTGGCGGAGACCAAGTGGAACGTATTGTAAGTCGAATAACATCAGATAAATCACCAGAAGACACACTGAAAGGTGTGTCAGAAACACCAGAACATCCCGCATAAAAGGCTTTCAAATGCAATTTACGTAATAATTGCTCAAACTTAAGACGTATCTGAAACCCATCATATTATATACGTGGAACAAAAGAGAGACCCTTCTCTAAAACTTCCAGCTGAACAGGTGTCAATACCCGAGAAGATAGATTTACTACAAGCCTTCAGGATCCGCTGCAGGTTGTGATCTTGTCCACAGGCGATGAGATGATGTCTGATTGTTGTTCTGCTTGTTCCGTCCATGGCCTCGACCCCTGCGTTTACGAATTCCCCTGCCTCTTTCCAAAAAATCCTCAGGGCCAGAAGTTGGCTGATCAGAAAGAGCAGAATCATCTGAATATTCAAAAGAAACATGATGCGGCTTCCTCCATTCTGGTTGCATCCAGGCATATACAAAACCTGCCTTGTAATCTGTGTCATCTCTATTTAACTTAGATAACTTAAAAAGCTTGATCTCCTGGCAGAATACATCCGAGACTGTAAACATTGTGTCTGAGAAGCAAAAACATCTTCATGTTCTATGGCTTTAAGAGCAGTCGTTTTCTGTTCAATTTCTTGATTCGTAGTGTCATGAAATGATTTGGTGGCATTGACCATCAAGACCATCAGATCTAGTGAGCATTTATTTAAACTTTTATTCCAGTTTTCAACAAAAGTATCATCCTCAGCAAATAACTGTGGCCCCATCTATTGTTATACTTTCTGCTGTGTCTTTACAACAAATTTGGATTATTGCATAGAGTTTTTTTGACCACTGATTCTTTATGAGTCTGGTTCGATTATAGTGGCATTTTTGTCCATCGACTGGCTCTCCCTTCTTGCTGATGTTAGCGGGGGGTGGCTGAGGTCTTTTTTCCTCTATATTTGCATATGTCATGTACTTTTTTGATGACAATTCTAAATTGGTTGATTTCTTTGTTTTTTCATCTTTTCTCACATGGTATATTGATTGTAATAACACAGGTACACTAAAAAAATTTTTTTTAAAACTGCCTCTAATGTTTCGATTGATTTTTACGTTTTTTGGTGCGCTGAATCCAAATCTGGTAACCAATTTGCTCCATCACGTACAGATTTTTTGCTACATTGGGTTAGCAGTTTGAGGTGAACGTTTCAGATTGAGTGCGATCGAGATAAAAGTTTCTTGGATGAATTCTTTATACTAATTGTTTAGTAGTTATTCAAATAAGAATAAAGAAAATTGTAACAAGGCAGCACATAAGAATAGAGTAATGTCAACAAACCACACTGTGATGGTAGCAAAATTGTCTGCACTTAAAACAGCCACATACATGTGCACAAACATTGAGCATATAAGAGCGAGGTTAGACACAAAGCAAAGCAAAGAAATGTGCAAAAAATGTTGTACAGGTATGTATGTAAGAATGGAAAACGCAAACCGCACCATTGCAATACATGAAGACAAACACCCGATGGTGTGAAAATAAAATTCTAATAAATGAGATCCGACACTGTGGTAATAACTAGCAAATTTTTATTTCAAAGTTTAGTAAAAACACGATATTTGTCAACACAGTTTAGATTTTAAAGTCATTCTTGGGTCAATCAATCTCCTGGTGGGCCCGTTTCTTCTCCCCCCGAATGCTTCTCTTGGTGCGCTGCTTGGCGTATTTTTAATCTGGGGTTTCCCGCAGCAGCAACCAGCAGAAATCAGCCATCATAATGGTGTTCCATCTTCCTTGGTACCTTCTCTCTGCGTCCTTGATGTCCTGGTGAAACCTTTCACCTTGTTCTTCACTGTACGCCCCCAAGTTTTCGGGAAAGTAGTTCACATGGGAGTGCAAGAAATGGACTTTCAGGCTCATGTTACAGCCTTGTTCTTTGAAGGCATTGAGCATCCTGGCAACAATATCCTTATAGTTCTCATCCCGCCTGTTCCCCAAGAATTTGAGAACATCATCCTTGAAGGAATCCCAGGCTTCATTTTCCTTCTCAGACATCGTTTCAGCGAATGCTCCATCTGAAATGAGTTTCCTTATATCAGGGCCAACAAAACACTCCTTCCTTTAGCTTTGCTTCAGAAAGTCGGGGGAACTTTGAGCAAAGGTACCGAAAGCACTCACCATCTTTTGGAAGGGACTTGATGAATTGCTTAATGAGACCCAACTTAATGTGGAGAGGTGGTAATAGAATTTTATCACGAGGTACCAAGCTCTCATGAAGAACATTTTTCTCACCGGGTCTCAAATACTCCCGAATTGGCCAGTCTTTTTTCCCCCAGTGTAGGTTGCGGGCCCGGCTATCCCACAAGCAAAGGAAGCAGGGATATTTGGTGAAACCGGATTGCTGCCCTAATAGCATGGATAGAATTTTAAAGTCTCCACAAATCATCCACTTATGCTCATCATAACGAATCTTCTGAAGAATCAGGGCCAAATTCTCGTATTTTTCTTGGAGAATAACAGAGTGAGCAATAGGAACTGAAGCGAATGTGTTGCCATTATGAAGAAGAACACCTTTTATGCTGTCTTTTGACGAATCAATGAACAGCCGCCATTCAGCAGGATCATACTTGAGTTTAAACTTTTCCATCACTCCGTATATATCGTTGCAAAATACCAAATTTTCCTCTTTGCTGAAATACTTCAAAAATTGTGTCTCGCGGTTTGCGGTACCAATAAAAAGTTGTTCCTGGTGACAATAGATTTTTCTGTTTAAGCCGAGAACCTAGCAGTTGGGTAGCATCTTTTGGGAGTCCTAAATCCCGGACTAAATCATTCAATTCAGCTTGAGAGAAAAGTTCAGGTTTCGGATCTGGTTCAGTTTCAAACTCGGAAGTACTGGACTCATCGGGAAAAGCCATCTGATGAGTCTCATCATGATCAGAACCGTCCACACAAATATGATCCAAAGATTTTGGTGGTTCAGGCACAGGTACTTCGTTGCTATGAGGCATAGGCCTAATTGCTGAGGGAAGGTTGGGATAACTTATTACGTTCTTATTTTTTAAGTTGTATCCCTTCACAATGCAAGAGCAAAAATAGCAGTCACTGCTGTGGTCTCTTTGTTCACGCCACATCATAGGTATTCCGAAACGAAATGCTTGTTTTTTACCTTTCATCCATAAGCGTAGATCTTCCTCACATGTCTTGCACACTTTGTGAGGAGCCCACGGTTTGTCTTGATCGCCTAACTTCAAACCGAAATAGGCGAAATATACTTTTTTAATAAATGCAGAAATGTTCCTCTGCCGCTTTTTCACGGTATATTCCCCACAAATAAAACAAAAACTGTCCGGAGAGTTGACGCAACCTCTGGCTCTGTGAGCCATCACAAATACACAGCACTGCAAACTACAACTGTAGTGAACCACTTCGGAATAAAGCTGGATTACGACTGAGCAAACAAAAGGTAATAATGAACTTGCAAGAAACTGAAATTTGACAGGAACGTTCATGTCGCAACCACCGTGTTTGAGCGAATGAGGCGAGGCGAACAGGAAAGAACATGCGCCAGCGCGAGTACTGGATTTAGCCCCCCGCCTCCCAATTGTCCTGTTAATGTATAAAATGAATACAAAACATTCTAAAATATCATGAGGGAGTGTTTCTAGTTAGTTAACCATTACAACCTCTATTTTGGGCCAAGAAAATAAACTGCAGTCGGCTAAAAAGAAATTATGTGAACATTCCTTATATGGGTAAGAAATCTAATTTTGCAAGAAAACGTGACGTGATGGAACATTTTGGCTATTTTTCCTGGATTCAGCACCCCAAAATCTATAGGAATCAGTTGCAAAACTGGAGGCAGTTTTTTGGTAGTGTACCTGTGTAATTTTTCTTTTTTGAGCCTAACTTGGGGTTTGATTTTTTCTTTTGATTTTTTTGGCTCCTTGGGGAACTTTTATTATATAGTGTGACTATAGATCAAGCAGCAGGGCTGTGAAAAAGGAGGTCACCTATAGCTTTTTGGGGTGCATGATGGGCACTATACTTGAGGGATTGGGTGCAAATGTCACCTCTATTACACACAAACAATTGCCTGAGTACCCCTATAAAACAATAACCTATGCAGTATGTGAACTGGCAGGACTGCATGTAAGCAGTTCAGGGAAAAGAGCTGCTAAGGCTGTTCCAAGGCCTATTTTAGGTAAGCATAGGCAGTTTACTAGCAAGCATATTTTGGAGTATACAGCACATGCTGGTTAGAGGCACAGATTCCTGCCATTTTTGGGTGCTTAGTTTGTACCATATCACTGCTTCCCCCTATCAGCTGAAGCTGCTCCCTCTGAAGGATACACCTGCAGTTGTTTCACAGTACACTCCCATATGCCAACCTATGGCCACTGCCTGCTGTAGAGGAGGGGGGGGGGGGAGTGATGCAGGGATGTCAGATGTGTGGGAATATAGTCTGCAATGTTACCCATGGAAGGAAGTACAGGATGTGTTGTAGATATCCATGGACCTAAAGCTGTGCACTGGCAATGCTAGTAAACATTGTTGTATATAGGTCAGGGCCAAGATAATTCTATGTCTAGAACAGGGGTTCTCAACCCAGTCCTTGGACACACCTAGCCAGTCTAGTTTTCAGGATAACCACAATGAATATGCATGAGAGAGATTTGTATGCACTGCTCCATTATATGCAAATCTCTCTCATGCACATTCATTGTGGTTATCCTGAAAACCTGACTGTTTAGGTGTGTCCTGAGGACTGGGTTGAGAATCCCTAGACTAGAACCATGTGCAGTACTCCCCAATGTCTGTTTACCCACATATCTTGGAGGTGAAAGAGGATATCCTCTAGGGATCTGGCTCATGACATTGATCGTGGCACCCAGGACTAAGGGTAAGGAGAAGAACTACCAGAACAATCATTGTAAGAATGTTTGGCTAGCTGAAGACCTGCTTTTGATGCCTGAACAGATCTGGATGCAAGCTACTCTACAGTCCAACCAGTGTATGCTAGATCTTCATAGCCTGCTTTCTGCAGACTTAACCATGGAGACAGATAAGGGAGGGGCCATCCCCAAGATATGAGGAGATGGAGCAATGAAGCAGGCAAGGCCAGACATCTAGATATGAATTAATCAAGAGAAATTTGCTGTGGAGGTGATTGCTTTATTACATTCAGGGGCACTGCTAGGTACAAGCACATGCACCTGTAGTATCCATCCTCCCCCATCCCCATAGCATACACAAAACAGAATACCTGAGCCTATCACCTATATTCACTTTATCACTCACAAGGTTCCTATCACACCCACTTCTGTCACCCACCATACTAACTCACAAGCTCCCTATCATTCACCAAAATAACTCATAAGCTCCCTATCATACCCACCTCTATTACCCACCACAATAACACTCATCCCACCATCTTGCTATACAACAACAAAGAATTATACAGGTATCGTCCCTCTCCTTGCCTCACAATGTCCTACCTTCCTAAAGGAAAAATGACAAAATTTAGGAAGGCAAAGGCCCATGGCCATTTGATGGTTAAAAAAACAGCCATGGTGTTGGGATGGGTTACACACCCTGACATGGTTCCCTAGGAACTAGGCTGCACATTTTCTCCTTACCCTTCTCTTTCCTCATGTGCCTGAACTCCTTTCATCCTGCCTTTGGATGGACTGAGCAGGGGCAGTACAGCACATTGTCACTCCCCCTTGGCTACCATTGTGGAAGTTCAGGAAGTGTAGGCTGGAGCAAGAGCCATGGGGTAGAATAACCATTATGTTGACTAGTAGAGTATTATGCTGGGAGGTATGAGGGATGCTTTCCATCTGCTACCACTGTTGCTGGATTGTAGGTGCAGCTGGCGGATGGTGAGATAACACTGATGAGATTTCTGCCCTGTTCACTGTGTAGAGGCTGCACTTGAATGGAGGGAGAACAATGCTGATTTAAAGTCTCCCCCAGATCATGATGGAGGCCTTTCATTTTATCTGCAGATACACAGCATTCTGATGAAATAGCCTTTCCTGACAGAGCAAATGATGTTGGATCCTCTGTCTGGTGTCATGGCTACCCTTCTGATACACAGAATGTGCATTGTCAGCAGGTGGGTCCCTATTGCTGAAAGGGGATATGGTTGTGGTTCCATGTTATCCTCATCCATGTGCTCTTCCCCCTCCATCTCCTCTAGGTCTTGCACATTGTTGCCTCAAGATTCCCATCCCTCCATGGCATCTTTGGATGGCTGCTCCTATGGTGTCTCATAAATGACCAGAGACTGGATTGATGTTACTGACTGTACATGAGGGATGAACCTGCTGTCAGGTGGGTTTTCATTAATCCTGGTGTCATCTGATGCATTACCTGTATCCTAAGAAGTTGCAGGTATGGAGTAAGAAGTAGGCACATGAAACAGAGAATGACAGTAATGCAACTATCCCATCATGGGGTTGTGCTATCAACACAAGTAATGTCTTGGAGCAGCTGAGATACCATTGCAACAACCTGAGGAGGCATTAGAAGAGTAGGGCATGGCAATAGATGATTGAAATGGTGCATGTGAAGGTGTCCAAGAGATGTGAGTGACAGAGCCTGTGCTGTTTGGAGGGGAGTTTGTTTGGTGGGTGAAGGGGGGCATAAGACTTGCCTGGGAACCTATCGCATGCCAGCCATAGCTATGTTATCCAGCCTGCTACACCCAAATTGGTCTGCTTACCCTGTAATGCCCCTACCATATGACTACAAGTCCTCATAAGAAGCCAACCTGCCTGGCTGCAGGTCCACCGTGCTGCCCAGGATATCCCATTTTTTTCATCCACACAGATCAATTGGATAGCCAGTATACCCAACAATGAAGGACACCTTGGGATAGACTAAGGCAGTCCTGGAGGGCATAGAGTTATGTGGAAGGTGGAGATGAGATATCTGTGAGGGAGTTCAGGAGCCATAATGCAGAGAAGGCAATGCTATAGCCTCCCATGTACAAGTGGCTATGCATGGGAGTAAGAGCTACTTCCAGTGAATATATCATTGCTAAAGCTTACAAAATATTTTTGACAATTAAGTATGTGTCTTTCAGTTGTTAAATACTCACCATGTGATTGGGAAACCCTGGAGTGGTCGAATTCCCTGACTCATGATTGACTTCTCATTGAGATGGTCAGAACCCATTGCTCAAAATCAGTGAGGAATGGAAACTGCCCATCTGCAGATGCCACAACTGCCTTGCACTTTGCATGAAATCTCAGGTCTCTCCATTTACGCTTCCTCTGCTGAATTCTCATTGGCCAAATACTTTTAAAGATCTGGAAAGAGAGTAAAGAATTCATGGGGAAACTATAGAAGAAAAGAGCCCAGCAAAGGATGTTCACTCCTCTCCTAGCTTGTCCAATAATTTCCTATCCTGGAATCCTCCTAGACCAGTCCAAATAATGGTCAGAAGAAAAGCTTGAAAGGGAAAACACCTGGTTGACATGGAAATCTGAGAGCACCTCAGGTAGAAAGGATGGAACAAGATGAAAGATCACCGCCTCCAGGAAGGAGGACAGATACAATCCAAGCAGGGCAAAGTCTGCAGCTCTGAAATATACTGGACTTAAGAAATCATGACAAAGAACACCCTTTCAGAAATAAATCCTTCAGAGTAGCTCTATTCAGTAGCTCAAAGGGAGGACCTATCTGAACTCACAGCACTAACAGCAGATCCCAGGGTGATAAATTGCCTGAACAGAGGAGAACTAATGCCAAACCCTCCAAAGAGAACGTGATAAATCAGGATGAGCGGACAAGGCGCAACCAGCCACCAGCTCCCAAAAACAAGCCAATGCCACCACCTGTACCCAAAGCATACCTAATGAGAGACCCTTGTCCAAACTTGCCTGAAGAAATGCCAAAAGACATTGCAGACCAGCTCATGCAGCTGACACCCTATGCTCCTTGCACCATGCTTCAAACTAGCACCAGACACAAATGTAGGCCAGACAGGTAGAACTATGCTGTGCTATCAGCAGAGTGGAAATCAGCACTCAATAATAGCCCTTGTGCTTCAGGTGGTGCCTCTTAAGGGCCAAGCCATAAGAGAGAATGGGGTCAGATCATCCATAAGGATGGATCCCTGGCAAAAATGTCTCCTCCCTTTAGGAAGGAGGAAAAGCTGCCTTGCCAGTAACCACACTTCCATATTCCAGGGTCTTAGAGGCCAGTACAGAGCTATTCTTCTCTATTTGCTTACTCTCAAACTTCTGTACCTCAATTCTTCCCTTATCAGATCATCACCTGCTAAGCTTCACTCTTCATCAATCTACAACGGGTAAACGTAGATCGATTGTTTACGTTATCAGAATATAGAAAGACTAGGGGACATGCAATGAAGCTACAGGGTAAACTATTTAAGACTAATAAAAGAAAATATTTTTTCACTCAACGTGTAATCAAACTCTGGAATTTGTTACCGGAGGATGTAGTAAAGGCTGTTAGTGTAGCTGGGTTTAAAAAAGGTTTGGACAAGTTCCTGGAGGAAAGGTCCATAAACCATTATTAAGAAGTGACCGAAGATATCAATGCTTGACCCAGTACAAGCATTGTGGAACTTGTGTCTCTTGGGGAAACTGCTAGGTACATATGACCTAGATTGGCCACTGTTGGAAACAGAATACTGGGCTTGATGGACCTTGGTCTGACCCAGTATGGCATATCTTATGTTCTTATGTTCTTAGATGAGCTTAGCAGGGGAGTGCCAAAATACCAGACAAAATTCAATAAGGACAGGAGGGAAGAAAGAAGAAAAAAAGTATTCAAAGCAAAGAAAAAGCCCAAGAGCTAGACTTCAGTCCCTCAGAAAGTCCTATCACTGTTAGCAAGGTTTAACCAGTCAGGGAATTTATGGGGAGCCCAAAACGCTCTTCACTAGGGGAGCTCAACCAGTGAGGTTATTGCATGTATTCCCAGGGAGCACGAGCTCAGCTTGGAAGGCACCTTGCAGCAGGTGTCCAGAAGCCACCTGGAAAGACCAACTACTCTACTGGGAAAACTCAGCCCTTAGGCTGTGATCCCAAGCATAAGGTGGACAGAAAACAAAATATTAAAAAAAAGAATAGCTGTACCTGTCTAGCAACCACCATCTACTGCTGTTCTAAAACTAGCGGTGATGTCACTAGAAGTTTCTAGTTTTATCTGCATCATTGCTGGTGTAGGGCATTACCCTTTTGTCTAGACCGGTCTAGCAGGATGAACTGGAAAGCACACAATATAGCTGTGCGTATAACAACAATTTTGCTCTACTGTTTTGGGACTCCAGGGTAGAAAATATGACCTGATGTTTCCTCATAGTCAGCTATTTAAATGTGCCAATATTTTTTCTTTCTCAGCTTATCATTTCACATACTCTACAGCAGTACACAAGGATGAGTGCCAGTAATAGGCTGCTGTTTGTCGCTTCCAGTCCTGAGCCCTCGAGTAAACACATTTCAGATTGGACTGGTTAGAAGTCTGTAGAAGTATAATGCACATCTCTATCCTATTGCTGTTCTCAGTGCCATATTTCTGCTTGCTGTTCACATATGAGTTCACCATAGTATATATCTGGGAATCCTTTTTATTTCTGCTATTGAATTTGGTCAAGTCCATAGTGAGGTGGAATCCAGACGGAGCTGAGAGCTAAAAGGGTTACTGGTGAAACAGAGCTGAAAGGGATACTGGTGAAACACCCTGGTTCTTCCCTGCTTTGCTGTGTGAAAGGGATCACCCCGCCCCCCCCCCCCCCCGCCCGTGGTGACAACACACCCTTGTTCCTCCCTGCTTTGTTCTGTTTTTCCCTGCTTTGCTGTGTCAATACTGCGGCAAATTTTCTCCAATCATGGGCTCACTGTGGCACTAAGTAAGCTATCATGAAGTGATGCTATGATGAACTGATACAAATATCTATATAGTGTGCACGGGCCCCATAAATGGGGCTCAGTCTTTGAAAGTGATTTCACTGAGCCTATGCTGGCATAATAAAGACTTGTTTTCCTAAGAGACTCCAGGTATCCTTTCCTAACTCGTTCTGCTACATTTCTGGTTCCCTGACTGGGAAAGGAAAGGAAAGTCTCAGTCTTTGCCGCCTCTGGGTTCGGACTGGTTGGGGTCGGGGGGTGGTGAACTTTAGAGGAAATCTCAGGTGTTACCAGACAGCCTCTGGAGAGTATTGCCTCTTGTTTCACCAGGGCCGCTGGCTCCTTCTGTCCGACACCCACAAACCCTTGTGGAATTCAGGAACCAACCCACTGGTCTCCTGAAGACATCTGAGTGGGGTAAGTGAAAAAGGAGGGTCTGTTTCTGTATCTGTAGTTCAGATAAAATATATGTCCTTCCTGCGGGAAGTTGGGGAGCCTGATCACCTCCAGAGGGATGCCTTAGTAGCCCGTGCTCCTCATAGACGATTTTCTGGGACCGGGAAGGTGTCTGTGTGCTGGTGGGTGATTGGTCTATGTCTTCGGAGCAAGCAGAGGCTTGTGGAGTGAGAGCAGACTCCTGAGTAGTGCAGTTCCTGGCCGGGCGACCACGCCCAGGTCACAAAAAGGAGGAAGCGATTGATAGTTGGTCACCCTTCTTGTGTCGAGGGCAGCTGCACCCCTCACCTGCTGCCCAAATTCCCTTTCCCTTGGTGTCCATTTGTTCTATGTTTTTTCAGGGACCAGGATATTTTAATAACAGGGGTTCTGTTGTTCCGATATGGGTGGACCAGAGTCAAGGCTTAGCCCCCTAGAGTGTATGGTAAAACATTTTCGGAAAGGATTCTCTGCAGACTATGGGGTTTGTATGACCCCATCCCTGTTAAAGAAATATTGTCAGAATGAGTGGCCGAGTTTTAATACTGATTGGCCCCTGGAAGGAACCTTTGATTATGACCTGGTTAGTAGAGTGCACCACGTAGTGGTGGCTAATCATCGTGATCGATTCCCTTATATTGATTCCTGGCTGGATATATGTCAGCGGAGACCCCAGTGGGTCCGGAAATGCCATGAGGAACAATATCGCATACTCCTGTCCCATAGTCCTCTGGAAATGCAGCCTAAAGAAAAAACAAAACCACCAGTTTTAGTACAGGAGCCAGAGAAAGAAGAATTCCCTCCCCCTTATGTTCTCAGGCCAATCCCTATGACCCCAGCAGGGACTCCGGCTAGGACGGATACGAGCTCTCCCCCGCCTCTCTCGACTGATACTCTCTCTGATAGTCAAAGGGACAGTGAGGCAGAGCACCATTTTCAGATACAGACACCCCCCCCCCCCCAGCACTCCAGAAAGTTCCCGGAGCCCCGGGTCTGAAGGAAGTCAGTCCCAGCTTAGTACCCCTTCTCCCCCAGTACTGGAGCCTTACAACTTCAGGAGAGACCACCACACACTATGCCCTAGCAAACAGACTCCAGAAGTTAGTCTCCACCTACCCCTCCGAGAGGCTCGAGGACCGGCTGCCTTTAATGCCCAGAGACAGCTCATTGAGGGCCCTTGGACATTTGTGTATGTATCCTTCTCAACCACTGACTTGTTGAACTGGGAAACTCATTATCCTTCATATACTGATAAACCTCAAGCTATGATAGATTTGTTTTTGTCTATCAATCAAACCTTTTAACCTTACTCAGTATAGAAGAGAGATACCGGGTGACTAGGTCAGCAAAGAAATGGTTGGAAGAGAACCCTCCAGGTGACCAGGATCCCCGGCAATCAGCTCTGAGAGACTTTCCTGACCTAGAACCTAACTGGGATGCAAACGCTGAGGCAGACCACCTTGCTCTGAATCGCTATCATCGAGCTCTCCTCGAAGGCCTTAAAAAGGGGGTACAGAAAGCGATGAATGTGGGAAAAACATCTGAGGTCCTGCAAACCTCCGATAAGAGTCCTGGCCAGTTTTATGAAAGAATATTTCCGTGTTTTCATGAGGCTGGAGCTAGGGAAGAAACAGCCTTGAAAAAAACTCCTGATTTGCATAAATCTCAGAAAAGCCAGAGAGCGCAGTTCCAGTGTAGCTCAGCCAGAGGGCGCATGAACAGCTACACGGTGCCTGAACCCACGTGCTCAAGCTCTGAGCACCTTAATGATGAGTGTTTTCATCTGTCCTCAAACTCACAGCGTGCAAGCTGGAAATCCCTTTATAAGGGAAGTCAGATGAGCAGAGAGAGAGAACAGGACGGAGAGTGGTACGAGGACCAGCAAGGGGGTGACTGGGAAGGGACCTCCGGTGCCAGCACAAGGGAACGAAAAGGAGAACGATACAGGATCCAGTACAGAGACCAGAAAGGGGGCTCAAGAGACCCAGGTGTGCAGCAAGGACTGCAGCAAAGAGTCCAGCACAGAGACCGGGAAGAGAGCTCAGGTACCAGCACAGGAGTGCATCAGAGAGAACAAGGAGTCCAGGAAAGAGAGGCACCCAGGAGGGTTGCCAACAGACCAACCGGAAGGGTACCAGCGAGGGTACCAGTTATAGTAACAGGAGAAGGAAGGAGAAGAACGGATACAGACAGAGGCAAGTCTCAGCCCTGGGATAAGGCCCAGAGAAGTAGCCTGCCTGTTAAAAGAAGTTCTCCAAATAAAGACTGGAAATCCACGTCTGGTTTTCCTAGCAGCCTTAATTGTGGAGCAGTGCACAGGACAAAGGATCAGCAAGAAAAGCTACAGAGTAAGCTGAATCCTAGGCGTGGCACTCCACCGAAGATAAGGTATGAAAAGCCTTTTATATTAAAAGGAACTTTCAATGAAGACAGTTTTATGCAGGTAGATAAACCTCATTATCAGAGGAGAAGCAAAGTTAACTATTTAAAACCACTTTCCAAAAGGGTTCTACAGAAGTTATATGAGAAGCCAAGGAACTTCTATGAGGAACTAAGTAACACTGAGGATACTCTAAACATTGAAGAGTGTAGTGAGACAGAATCCATGGACTTGGATTACAGCTCCAGTGTTCCCATGCCTCACACAGAACCTATGGAATGTAACTTGTGCTTAAGAGGTAGTTGCCTGCCATGCTAATTGTACAGTGAAGAAATGAGTCTGAAAATGGTGAAGCTGATAACCATTCTGTTCTAATTGTTTTCTGTTGTTTGGAAAATCCCTTAACCCAGCTAAACAGTCAATTGTACAGCCTACAACATTTCACTGTTTAGTCCATGGTGGAACTTTATTATTCTTTGAGGAAAACCTTACCTCCACTTTAAGTTTGTTGTCTCATTTGAACCTAGAGCATTAAGCGGGGAAATAAAGCCTTATTTACCCTCCATTTGGCGTAGTTATTCATTTCAGGGAGCACTACACTACAAGGACCACAATCCTTTGGGTCTTGCAGCTCAAATACTCCCTGATTCAAATTAAATGTCGGCAGACGCCCTTACTCAACTACGCCAGTAGGGGCGCCGCCCGACAGTGTCCATACTCCATTCGACCCGGAAGCACCCAAAAACCAGCGGATGGTGAATGCAGCATTTGTGGGGCAGTCACAAGGGGACATTCGAAGAAAACTTCAGAAGATTAAGGGCTTTACTGGAATGAACATGACCCAGCTGATGGAAGTTGCTATGAAAGTATTTGTGAACAGATATCAGGAGATGAAGCATGAGTGTGAATGAAAGATGAAAAAGAAAGCTGTTATGTTTGCAGCAGCGCTAGTTGAGAAAGGACAAGGGAAGTCAATGTGGGAACCGAGGGGCAGAGGCCGGGCAGGGGCGGCCCAAGGGGGATGCGGGGCCATATGTGGAGACTTGGTGTGGGCCTCATTTGTGTAAGGGCCTCATTTGCATTAATGTTTGCATAATGTTACCATACGCTAACTTTTAGTAAACAAACCTCTTAATGAGTGTATGGATAAAGAAAGACTAAAAGATTTCTACATTACTATAATCCAGTGCCAACCGCCAGGCATATTAGGAACTACTACAAACACTGCCCATTTAGAACCATAGCAAACCCGCCGTATCGAAACAGCACTACCAGGACTCACAAAGCACCATTACCTATCAAACGGCAACACTGCAAATATTAAACCAATAGATTTCAGAGAATAACAATACATGACCTACTGGGAAAAGAGAACAAGTGGCAATGTCAAATAGGAATTACATAAACAGAATACCTCAGCTCAGTTACACATGCAGAACATAGACCATCACCAAACAAGGAATCACAATTTAGAAACAGGAAGGCAATAATTAAACTGGGAACCCCAAAAGCCAAACTTGGAATGTACAACAACACTTTAGAAATAAAACTATAAATTAATTTCCTCTTGTACTAAACAAAGCACAGACGTTAAAGATGCACATTTCCCAGAGCTGACATATTCCAGTTAATAAATTCAAAATAAAGAGATATTTTTCTACCTTTTGTGCATTTCTTTTCAGTTGCAATTGATCCAGCCACTTTCTTCTGGTTTCTTCATATCTTCCGCTCACTCTCCATTGTCTGCTGTCCATTTGTCCTTTCTTCTCTCTTCTAGTTTTTTTTTTTTCATTCTCTCTCTATATCTGCTTTAACATACTAATCTTTCTCCTTTTGCTCTTTACTCATTCCTATTTCATCCACTCAAATTTTACCCCTCCATCCTTTATTTATTTATTTATTTATTTAACATTTCTTATATACCGCTCTCTTTGACATCAGTGCGGTTTACATTGAACAATATAACACTTGGTCAGTTAAAATTGGCCGTCGTTTACATAGAACAGGGATTTAACATGGAGGTCAACTTGGGGAAACTATTTACATTCCTAGTACATTACATCTTGGAGCTCAATTCGCTGTAGGTTTAGCAATCATATAGCAAAGATTTGAGATTGTGCGGGTGGAGGAGGGTGAAAGGGGGGATATCTAGATGTGTAAAATGCATGAGAAAAAGGTGGTGTTTGAGGGCTTTTCTGAACAGCCTAAGTTCCCTGATTGCTCTAATGCTGGGAGAAAGTTTGTTCCAAGACCTGGGAGCATGGCTCTAGAATGCCCTATTGATGGTGGTCTGGTTGAGCTTTGTAGATTCACTTGGTATGAGTAGCATGTCTGCAGCTAGTGATCTCTGGGATCTGTTGTTTGCGGTGTGTATGATGAGGTCAGAAATACATTCAGGTGACATTTTGTTGAAGGCCTTGAAGGTAATGAGGAGTGCCTTGTATAGGATTCTACAGCTTATTGGAAGCCAGTGGAGTTCTTTTAGAATGGGGGAGATGTGGTCATTCCTTGAGGCTCCGCAAAGTACGTGGGCTGCTACATTCATGGCTAACTGTAGAGGATTGAGGGTAACCTTTGGGAGGCCATGCAGTATTATATTGGCATTATCGAAGTGTGGTGTGAATAGCGCTTGGAAGATGGTGCGGAAGTCACCAGGTTCAATCATAGGTCTCAAGTGCCACAGGGTTTTGATCTTGAAGTAGATGGCTTTTACAGTGTGTTTTATGTGCTCCTTGAAGTCCAACTGTCGATCCAGTATGACCCCAAGATAACGTATATTGGATTTGACTGGAAGTTCTGCGTCTCTGACTTTCAGTGTTGGTGGAGGAGGGAAACCTTTATTTCTTGTGATTATTAGGACTTCTGTTTTTTTTAAATTTATACGGAGGTTCTGAGTGAGTAGCCAGTCCATTATTGCGTTGAAGCAGTTGATTAACACTGTATAGTCTGGGCAAGTGACAGTTATAGGTGAAAATAGCAGCACGTCGTCTGCGTACATAAGGCAAGATACGCCGAAAGAGCGAGTAATGTCACAAATTGGCTGCATATAGATATTAAAGAGCAGAGCAGACAGGGAGGAACCTTGGGGTACACCATGTTTCTGCTGGAAGGGTTCGGATGTGGTGTTACCAATACGGACTTGTTGCCATCTGCCTTCGAGGTAGGATTTGCACCAGTTCCATGCTTGGTCCCGGATTCCCTTCTCATGAAGCCGCTTGAGGAGCTGCACGTGGTCTACGGAGTCGAACGCTGCTGCTATATCAAAGAATATTAGCGCAAAGCCCTTCTTGATGCTGTCTATTTCATTGATAAGTGTACTGGTTAATGTTGTTAGTAGAGTTTCTACACTGTGGGCTTCTCTGAATCCATGTTGACATGGGTCTAATGGGGAGAATGAATCCACATGTTGCTGAATCTGCCTCTGTGTGCTTGAGAGCATCAGGGAAGACTCCGATTACAAAGAACAACTTGGCAATGTTGGCTATGAATGGGCTGAGATCAGAGCACATAGTCCTGATCCATTGGGCTGGGCAAGGGTCAATTGGTGCTGTCGTAGTGTTGATTGAGGCAATGACTTCATCGATGGTCTTTGGTGAGGGAGGTGAGAGTTTGGTGATTGAAAACTGCATGTTGGGAGTCTTGGAGGGTTCCTGTGATGTTGTTGTAGTTATCTGTATTGCCTTGGATTGAATGTAGTTTGCGTATGCCTGGGGCTGAATACATTTTTGTTGAGGTGGGGAAGGTTGGTTGGTAGGGGATTTTACTAAGTTGAATAGGTCTCTTGGCTTATTTAGTGAGTGGATGAGGATCTCAGTGTGTAATTCCTTCCTCTTGGCCCAGGTTGATTCGCGATGGAGTTTCAGATATTCGAAATAGATGACTTGATCAGAGGTATGATGGGTAATTCTCCATTTTCTCTCCAGTTTTCTGAGGTGGAGCAGGGAAGCTCGTAGCTCGGGGGAGAACCGTGGAGCAGACTGCTTTTTAACGGCTCCGCTGTCAGGTGTAGCCTTTTTGATGAAGGCCGGCTGTTGAGCATATGATGAAAGGGTATCATTCCAGTTGGACACCATTTCATTGGGGTTGACTGTTGGTGCAAGTTTTGGGAGTGCATAGTTCGTGATCATCTCTTTGTCAAGTTGCTTGAAGCGGGCGGCTCTTGATGTCTCCATTGTGTTTGAGTGGTGTTGTGTGGTTTGTTGCGTTGGTATCTGGAATGTTATCAGGTTATGGTCTGACCAGGGAACCGGAGAGATGGACAGCTCCAAATGTTTTGTCATTCTTGTTACTGGATGGGAGACGAAGACTAGGTCGAGGAGGTTGCCTCCTTGGTAGGTGGGATCCATCACGACTTGCTTGTAGTTAAGGTTGGACATTGCTTCTAGGAAGGCTTTGGCTAGGGCGGGTTGAGTAGAAGCAAGATTAAAATCTCCCAACAGCCAGTTGGGTTTGGAAGGGTCTTCCAGGTTACAGACTAAGTCGATAATGTCTGAGAGTTATTCTGATTCATTACCTGGTGCCCTATAAATGAGGTTAATGGTATTGAATTTATTGGTAATAGTTAGCGTGTTCAGGTGCGGTATACTCCTGGTCAAGTTAGCCCGATACTGTAGCTCTATTTTTGCAAGTACCAGCACATCTCTACCTCTTCTGTTTTCCCTGTTACAGGTGTAGATCGAGAAGTTAGGTGGTGTAAGGTGCTTTAGTATGACGTTGTCGGTGTCGGAGAGCCATGTTTCTGTGACCATTAGTATGTCTAGATTGTGGGTGGCTATTAGGTCTGTGATTACAGGCCATTTATTACGGGCCGAGCGTGCGTTGATGAGTGCACACCTAAGTTCTCGCTGATGCTTTGCTTCTTTGTCTTTTGTGGGGGTTGTGATTTCCATAGATACATAAAGTAGGTGTGACTGTCTTCTCTGATGAGGGCTAGGAGGTAGTTGGCGTTGGTTGTTGTAGTGTTTCCTGCTTGCGCTTTGGATTAGTTGGATAGGGTGTAGCCGTTTGCAAACACAGCAGAATCATGGAGTGTGTTGGCTAGTGTGTAGATTAGGGCAAGAGTAAATAAGGGGTAGGCCATTTATGTTGCTGTAAAGGGTTAGCCCTATGTCAAAGAGTATTGTATTGGGGTGGTTGGCGCGTTTTCTGGTGGTGGGAGGGGTGGGAGCAGGTAAGTCAGGATACAGGCTATGGATGAGCGGATCGGCATACAGGTAAAGACTGGCTCTCGTGTTTGAATCAATGTTCCAGGAAGGCTGATTTGGTACCCAACTCGAGGAAATGACTTTGAAGGTTATGTTTGAAATTAGCTATACTTAGTGCAACAATTCAGTTACTTTGCAGCAGACACTTATAACAGATACTTGTAATAGATACTTTGTAACGGATGTCAGTAACTATATTATTTAACAGTTACTGTGTAACAGATACTTTGAACAGCAGACTAAATTACATCAGGCAAGTACAGGGGACATGCAGACTTATGATGGTGGCAGGTGGAGGTTTACTCTATGGAAATTTGCAGAGTAACACACTGATCACTGGTTAGAGTTCAAGTACACTTACAGACTTAGTTGTGGTGCTTGGGAAGGCATCATGGTTGGGGATGCATCCTGGGGAAGTCCGTTTGTTTTTTCATCCAGTTCTTATGCTCTGCTGATGTCTGGTAATGCCGGTGAGCAGGTGTAGGGTGCAAATCTGTGAGAATGGCTGCGTTGTTGGAGGGGTGTGAGCTTGACCTTGGGGGAGCTGAAGCTGCTGAATCGTAGCGTTGAGGCAGGTATATCCTTGGGTTTTCGGCTGTTTTTTTTAAAGGCTCAAGTATGTGCCACTGCCTAAGGGCCACGCCAAAGGGCCCTCTGGTGAGGCCCTCAGGTGCAGGCCCGTCAAGCGCGGGTACGCCCTCTGGCGCTCCTTTTTAAATGCAAAGAGCTGCCCCAATTGGGCAGCAGGAGCTGGCTGGGATGTCGGCGATGGCCCGCGCTGGAAAGAAGAGAACTCTCCCTCCAGGGAGATGTGCAGGGCCGAAGAGAGGGTCGCTGATCCTCAATCCCCACTTACTCTCCCAATACCCGGCCAATTGTAGATTTGTCTTCCCTCAATCCCCAAAGAGAGGGTCGCTGATCCTCAATCCCCACTTACTCTCCCAATACCCAGCCAATTGTAGATTTGTCTTCCCTCCCACACAAAAAAAATTTCCCCTCTCCATTTCACTCTCCCAGCTCCATCCCATTCTAATCCTCCCACAACATCAGCTCCCTTCTAGTTACAGCCCCACCCAGCATCCACTCCCTTCTAGTCCCCGCATCAGCTCATTTCCAGTCCTAGCCCCCCATTAGCCCATTTCCAATCCTATCCTAGCCACACCATCAGCCCATTTCCAGTCCTAGCTCCCTCATCCATTTCCATTCCTACCTGAGTTCCTCCATCAGCTCATTTCTAATCCCAGCCCCCCATCAGCCCATTTCTAGTCCTTTCCTAGCCCCACCATCATCAGATGTCAAATCCTAGCTCCCCTCCACTCAGCCCATTAACAATCCAAGCCCCCCATGAGCCTACTTCCAGTTCTAGCCCATGAGTCCATTTCAATCCAAGCCCCCACCACAGCCCATTTCCAATCTTAGCACCTCCCCAACAGCCCATTTCCAGCCCTATCCTAGCCCCTCCATCAGCCCATTACCAGTCCTAACCCCACCCCATAGCACATTACCAGTCCTAACCTCCCCATAGCTCATTACCAGTCCTAGCACCCCCATCAGCCCAATTCCAATCCTAGCCCCCCATAGCCCATTACCAGTCCTAGCCCCCCCATCAGCCCATTACCAGTCCTATGCCCCATCAATCCACTTCCAGTCTTAGCCTCCCCCCCCCCAATAGCCCAGGTATATTTTTTAAAAAAAAACTTGCTGCTGCTGCTGCCGCTGCTACCATGGCAGCAGCAGAATCGAGCATCCTGCGGGGCCCCCCCCTAACCGGCAGAGTCCTCCATGCGGCCTCAGCTTCCTCAGCGCGTGCTTTTCAGAGCCGTGAAGTGAGAGTTTCCCTTCCTCGCAGCTCTGTTTAAGCACACGGGGCTGATGGGAAACAGGAAATCCTGTTTCCCATCAGTGCCAGTGGCTTAACAGAGCCACAAGGGAGAAGCTCTCCCTTCGCGGCTCTGAAAGCCAGCACTTAGGGAGCTGAGGCCACATGGAGGACTCTGCCGGGCAGGGAGGACCCCGTGGGACGCTCGATTCTGCCGCTGCCACGGCGGCAGTGGCAGCAGCTTCAAGGTTTGTTTGGTTTTTTTAATATATTTACCAGCAGATGCAGAATGTTGTTTGCGCAGGGCCTCCTGAAACGCGGGGCCCTGTGCAAACAACATTCTTGCACAATGGATGAGCTGGCCCTGAGGCCGGGGTAGAGGAACCCGGCGAGTTTCATTGGAGCAGGGACCATTGGAATGAGATCAATGTGCCTATTGCAAAGAAATGGGCCACTGGAAAAACTAATGTCCCATTTCTGTCAGGCAATATTCCCTGCCCCGAAGAGCTGTTGAGGGCATTCATAAACATCTCCAGCGATTACTCAAGTTTGGACTCCTGAAACCATGCCAATTGCCCTGGAATACCCCTTTGCTGCCAGTTCAAAAATCAAGTACTAATGATTATTGACCTGTACAGGACCTACAGAGGGTCAATGAAGCTGTCATTACCATTCATCCTGTTGTGCCAAACGCTTACAATTTACTAAGTTTGATTCCTGCACAAGCCACCTGCTTTACCATTTTGGATTTAAAGGATGCCTTCTTCTGCTTGAGATTGGCCACTCCTAGCCAGCCACTGTTTGCATTTGAATGGGAAGACCCTATAACCGGCAGTAAGGGGACAATTGACATGGACATGGTTACCCCAAGGATTCAAGAATTCCCCCACACTGTTTGGGGACACCCTTAATCAAGACTTGTATCAGTTCCAGTCATGCCTTACTCAACATGTATTGCTACAATATGTGGATGATCTACTCATTGCCGCTGTTTCCCGGGGAGAATGTCTAGCCGCTACTTCAGAACTTCTGCACCTACTTTGGATGTCTGGTTATCGGGTGCACCGAAGTAAGGCCCAATTGCGCCAGACTGAATTCAAGTACTTGGGATTCCATGTTGCCCAAACTCGTCGCAGGCTGGAGTTTTTTTTATCAACATGCCTTATTGCTGTGCCTACTAATCTGTGTGAAATGCAGAAGTTTACTGCACTGAATAATTTGAACTGCAAATTGCCAAACCTAACATTTTCTGCTTTTTTCTACTTAATAGGGGTTACCTGTCCTTCCTCAGCTTATTTTAACAAGATCCCTTTTTCCTTGCAGGTTGTCTCCACGCTTAGAGCAACAGATCGCTTTATCTTTGTAAATGCAACTATAGGGGTTTTTAATTTGTCTAACACTGTACTATCTTGTAAGTTCATTACAAAGGTATCTGATGCAATCCCTTCCACAGTCAGATCCATTAATATGAGAAGATGCCTTAGGCTTCCTTCATAAAGAAGGATTTTTTTTTTTTTTTTAAAGGGGGGAATGAGGTGGAATCCAGACGGGGCTGAGAGCTGAAAGGGTTACTGGTGAAACACCCTGGCTCTTCCCTACTTTGCTGTGTGAAAGGGATACCCCCCTCCCCATGGTGACGACACACCCTTGTTCCTCCCTGCTTTATTATGTTCTTCCCTGCTTTGCTGTGTCAATACTGCAGCAAATTTTCTCCAATCATGGACTTACTGCGGCACTAAGTAACCTATCATGAAGAGATGCTATGATGAACTGATAAAAATGTCTATATATTTTTCTTTATATGTATTTATTACAGATTTTCTTTTTAGAGGACGCACCCCCCTTGATGTGGTTGCTCACTGTATTTCCTTTTATTGTTAGATGGATGGTTGGGGATTTAAATTGATTTATTTGTTTCTTGTAATGTTTAAAAATTTTCATAAATAAAAAATTAAAAAAAAAAATGTCTATATAGTGCACGGGCCCCATAAAAGAGGCTCAGTCTTTGAAAGTGATTTCACTGAGGCTATGCTGGCATAATAAAGGCTTGTTTTCCTAAGAGACTCCAGGTATCCTTTCCTAACTCATTCTGCTACAATAGCTTTGGATTCAGCTGGCCAGATGTGATCCACATAATCCCTAAAATTCTCAGGAAGAATAAAACCCTTGGACTAAATCACATCTGGCAATGATTGACAGAGGTGACTGTTACAGCTTGAAACAAGATATGGTCTCACCCCAAACCTTTTAATGCTGAACATCTGGGTGAATCCTTCGCACAGTGCTGCCACCTATTGCTTCTGCTGAATTCCTGTCACTCTGTCACTGATACATTCTTCTATCCTCTTTGGATCAGGGTAGAGATTCTCCTCAGAGTAGCAGCCATCTTATCACTTGATCTGCACATATTTCTTTGTTGGATATATGGGGCTGAAACTCAGAACAGATGGGAAAGTTGATGTCCAGCAGGCAATTTCAGTGTTGAACTATATTGGATTTCCTTTATTCAGAGAAGCACTGACTATCTCCCTCTGTGATTTCATTGCTTTGGCTTTTCCTGGCCATACTTCTTCATCCTCCTGTTTTGCACTTTGTGGGTGTCTAAGGTTTGTTATTATATGCCTCTGTTTTGCTATCCACTTTGGCACGAAGTTCATAACAACCTGAATCCAGAAGAAACTTGAGCTCAGTGCAGTTGGGTGAACATTACAAACTTAGCACATCAACAAATCTTGAGCTCTCTCTTTTTAGAAGGTTCTATCAGGAGAGTGAAAGCTATTGTTATACCCTGACCAACGAATGGTATTTCTATCAGGAGAGAAGAGCATTAAGCGCTGTCAGAGGAAGGGGGCATCTGCCTATCCAGCCTGATAGCCCAATCAATTCTAGCTATCATGGGGAGCAGATTGCTTCACATTTACCATCCTCCATTACTGTACTTCTTGACTAAGAAACTGTACTCGCAGAATCTTTGACTAAGAAACTGTTAGATTGATTGCTATGAGTGACTGGAGTGCATTCCATTAGTGCTTGTCTCACCTGAGGGTCTTTCTCCTTACTTAATGTTTCAATGATGGGACCAAAGTCCTCAGTGCCAGAACTCAAATTTTTAGGCACACAACTTATGTGAATGCATGCTACTCCTGTGGCCTGGGTTTGAGCTATCTCTTCTGCTTATGCTGGCCCACCTCTGCTGTTTTATAATCTTCCAGCCAACCTTAGTGGTTCTCCTTGCATAATTTAGGGCCCTCCAGCCAATCTGGGTGCTCTGCTGTGCTGGTCCTCCTGGCATAATTTAGGACATTCCAAGCAATCTAGATGCTGGGCTGTGGTGGTCCTCCTGGTGTAATTAAGGGCTTTTCAGCCAATTTGGAGGCTGTGTTGGTCCTCCTGGCATAATACATAGTTATGCTATGCAGACCTGTGTGCAGTGAGCTTCAGCTTTTTTATTCCATTGAAGTGGTGGATTACTGCCTCCACTCCACATTGCAGAGGCCCAGGGCAGGCCTGCATGTAAGTGTAGGGTCATTTAGGCCTACTAAGGCCTATTTTCAGATCTGGCTTGAATGCACCTTCTGAGAAACATATGGGCCATTGTAGGGTCAAGTCAAATGGTCTGCTATTTAGGAAACCTTACCAGCTAGGCTTTAAGAAGCTAGAAAATTACAAGCCTTCTGAGGTGTAGATTCTCAATCATCTACTGATGCAACTTCCAGGTATGCTAGCTCTAGAGCTTCTGCTAGAAACTCTACACAGGGGCCTAGTTCTTACCAGGTGCTCTCAGGTTCTCCTGGGCACAACCTTAACGCCTTACCAGGGTTATCTGGCAATTCTCTACTTGCCACTGAAAATACTTCTCTAGAGGAGAAGTCTAGTGTTTAGAAGAACAGCCTGCTACCCAAGAGATCTAGGTTCAATTTCCACTGGCACTCCTTTGTGACCTTGGGCAAGTCACTTTACCCTCCATTGCCTCAGAAGAAAAGGCCTGGAAATCTACTTCCATTTCCACCTTGCCATAAAAACCCAGATTGCCAGGAGTCAGCATTGACTTGAATGCACTTAAGAAATATATTTCCAAATAAGCAATATATAGATTCATTCATAATTCATTTATATAGGAGACATTATTATTATTATTAATAAAGACTTATAAAGCACCAAAACATATGAAGCGCTGTACAAACATTGAAGAGAGATAGTCCCTGCTCATCAGAGCTCACAATCTAATAAGACAGAAAACAAAATAAGTTACATAATACAAATAACAAAAATTTACAGGACAAAGTAAGCAAGTGTTGATAGAGAGATCAAGATAGGGTAAGACAGGAACGGAAAGCAATAGTGAAGAAATGGGATTTTAGTCTGGACTTGAAAATGGCCAGGGAGGATGCCTGGCGCACAGAGATAGGAAGACTATTCCAAGCAAAGAGTGCTGCCAGTTGGAAGGAGCGAAGTCTGGACTTGGCAGTATGAGTAAAGGGCACAGATAATGAAGATTATTAGAAGAGTGAAGCAACCGAGAGGGGGTGTAAGGAGAGATGAGATATGAAAGGTACTGGGGGGCAAAAGAGTGAATACATTTATAGGTCAGAAGGAGAAGTTTAAATTGGATACGGAGACGGACTTGAACTCAATTTGTGGAATGGTAGTATTAACTTCATCCTACCTAATTCCTTCTTTTAAGTTCCAGAAAAAAATGGTGAAACCATTATAAAGAAGAAAATTACTGAACATGTAGATAGTCATGGTTTAATGGGAAAATGTTAACATGGCTTTAGCCAATGAAGGTCTTTTCTTACTAATCTGTTAATTATTTTGTAGATGTGAATAAACAGACAAAGGTGAGCCAGTCGCTATAGTTATCTGGATTTTCAGAAAGTCTTTGACAAGGTCCCTCATGAGAGACTCTTGGCAAAATTAAAAAGTTATGGGATAGGAGGGAATGTGCTATTGTGGTTCAGGAACTGGTTAAAGACAGAAAGCAGAGGGTAGGCCAATTTTCCCAAAGGAGAAAGGTGAATAGTGGCATACCCCAAGGTTCTGTGCTGGGTCCGCTGCTTTTTAACATATTCGTAAATGACCTGGAAATGGGAATAATGAGTGAGGTAATCAAATTTGCAGATAACACAAAACTATTCAAAGTTGTTAAAACCCAAGAGGATTGTGAAAAAATGGCAAGAGGACCTTGATAAATTGGAAGACTGTTCAAATGGCAGATGAAATTTGATGTAGACAAGTGCAAAGTTACGCACCTAGAAAAGAACAACCCAAACCATGGTAACACGACGCAAGGTTCCACATTAGGAACCACCACCCAGTAACAAGATTTAGGTGTCATCATGGATAACATGTTGAAACCCTTCGCCCAGTATGCAGCGGTAGCCAAGAAAGCAAATAGAATGCTAGGAGTTATAAGGAAAGGAATGGAGAATAAAACAAAGGCTATTATAATGTCTCTCTATCGTTCCATGGTGTGACCACAACTTGAATATTGCTCGCTTATTCTTAAAGAAGATATAGCGGAATTAGAAAAGGTACAGAGAAGAGCCACCAAAATGGTGAAGAGGATGGAAGGACATCCCTATGATGAGAGGCTTAAAAGGTCAGGGCTTTTCAATGTGGAGAAGAGAAGGCTGAAGGGAGATATAATAGAGGTCTATAAATTAATGAATGGAGCGGAACGGGTAAACATAGATTGTTTCTTTATGCCATCAAAAAGTAGAAAGACTAGGGGACATTCAATGAAGCTATATTAGTGTAACCCTTTTAAGACTAATAAGAGAAAATATTTATTCACTCAGCGTGTAATCAAACTCTGAAATTCGTTACTGGAGGATGTAGTAACAGCTGTTAGTGTAGCTAGGTTTAAAAAAGATTTGGACAAGTTCCTGGAGGAAAGGTCCATAAACCATTATTAAAGAGGACCAGGCAATCCAGTGCTTGTGCCAATACAAGCATTAAGGAACCTGTGTGGCTTGTGACCTGGATTAGCCACTGTTGGAAAGAGGATACTGGGCTTGATGGTCTGATCCAATATGGCATATCTCATGCTCTTATGTTAGTACCCTGGAAAGCATCACTGCTTGCTAGACGTACCCCTGACCTCTCAGCATATACAAAATGTTTGTTAGCAAATTGTTGTTGACTCATCTGCTACCAATGATTCTGTGGAAAATCAAGTTAGTCTGTTACAGGAAGCCTCAGTGCTCCAAAATAATTCAGAGAATGTCATTGCTACAGTACATAAAAAAATCATATAGCTTGAAGAGGAGCCTATTGACCTGGCAAAGCATGTTAATTCTGTGAGAAATTTGTGTGCAGTAGTACCTGAAGATGGGAACAAATGCTGCCAAATGGAACTAGACAGTTTGACTCAAAAGGTACAATATGAATTAGCCTTTTTGAAAGACCTTAAACATCATGGCTGTGGAGCTTTATTCAAATTTTTTGTTAACAAAGACAAATAGAAGATGCGATCTGCTCTTGTTGGTAGTAACAACATGCCTTCATTTAACATACCTTAAGATTGCCTCCCACACAAAACTCATTGGAGAAGGACTTTATTTCCTTAAAATCCCGTAGTGCTCCTCGGTTCCTATTAACCTCTCCCATCTCATGTGTGCCCTCTGAAAATGTTGCCACTGTGAGTGTGAAAACACCATTGTTTCCTCCTTTATTTTCCCTTCTGGCCAATTCAGTAGTGAAACTGTTTTCCAGCCAAAGGTTAATACCCTACAAGTGCCTTCACACTCCAGGTGTGCATACTCAAATGAAAGTTTTAGCTTCACAATCTTTGAATTCCTCTCAGCTTATTTCTGCACCGGTGACACCCTGTCCTTTCCTGCAGTCTTCTGCTTCTACTTTGTCTTTTCCAGGAGGAATGCATTCTGCTTTAGATAACAAACGCCCCTTTTTAATTGTGAAGAATGAGAACTGTTTAAGAAAATTGCTGCTAAACATAGTTTCCAGAGCAATCCTTTAATTTGCATGAACTTTTCTCCTGTGTCTGTTGCAGTTCCCTCTGCTTCTCAGCCTTGCTGACTTTTTCTTCAGTGTTGTCAGTGTCTGATGTCAGCAAAGATCCCGGACTTCCATTTTCTTCAAGCACGGTGTGCACAGAAGAGGCAGGGCTCCCTGGTTCAGCTATTCTGCTCGCTAATGGACTATCTCTCCTGTCCACTCATAGTGGTGCATATCCTTTTATTTAGTTAGTTTATTTATTTAACAGTGTTTTTATACCATCTTTCTACAAGTCAAGATGATTTACAAAGAACTTAATGCAAAAACATTGTAACAACAATAAAGTGTGCATTATAGGGAACATTCAGTACACAAAAGATTAAAGGCAGCACATTTAGGTAATTATTTAATTCTTTCAATTGTTCTCAACTTGTTGGTTTGTATCAGAAGGGGACAGAGTCTGCAGCTGGCACTGGGTAATACTTACAGTGATGCTTCTGCAGCTCCCACAGCTGCATGTTTCTTCCGTATCAAATGTTGACAATACTTTGACCTTGCCTCCCTGTGTTTCATGCTGAACTCCTTCCTCCGCCTAACCTGCTTCCAGACTTGGAGACTGCCTGTTACAATTTATTTATTTATTTAGACAGATTTGTATCCCACCTTATCCTTCATTCAAAGTGGTCACCATACAAATGGAAGGTTACAAATAACAAAGGTTAGATAAGACATTAACAAACAAACTAAAAGAATTAATGTAATAAAATGGACCGAATGGTAAAAATTACACAGGTACACTAAAAAAAAATTTTTTAAACTGCCTCTAATGTTTCGATTGATTTTTACGTTTTTTGGTGCGCTGAATCCAAATCTGGTAACCAATTTGCTCCATCACGTACAGATTTTTTGCTACATTGGGTTAGCAGTTTGAGGTGAACGTTTCAGATTGAGTGCGATCGAGATAAAAGTTTCTTGGATGAATTCTTTATACTAATTGTTTAGTAGTTATTCAAATAAGAATAAAGAAAATTGTAACAAGGCAGCACATAAGAATAGAGTAATGTCAACAAAACACACTGTGATGGTAGCAAAATTGTCTGCACTTAAAACAGCCACATACATGTGCACAAACAATGAGCATATAAGAGCGAGGTTAGACACAAAGCAAAGCAAAGAAATGTGCAAAAAATGTTGTACAGGTATGTATGTAAGAATAGAAAACGCAAACCGCACCATTGCAATACATGAAGACAAACACCCGATGGTGTGAAAATAAAATTCTAATAAATGAGATCCGACACTGTGGTAATAACTAGCAAATTTTTATTTCAAAGTTTAGTAAAAACACGATATTTGTCAACACAGTTTAGATTTTAAAGTCATTCTTGGGTCAATCAATCTCCTGGTGGGCCCGTTTCTTCTTCCCCCGAATGCTTCTCTTGGTGCGCTGCTTGGCGTATTTTTCATCTGGGGTTTCCCGCAGCAGCAACCAGCAGAAATCAGCCATCATAGTGGTGTTCCATCTTCCTTGGTACCTTCTCTCTGCGTCCTTGATGTCCTGGTGAAACCTTTCACCTTGTTCTTCACTGTACGCCCCCAAGTTTTCGGGAAAGTAGTTCACATGGGAGTGCAAGAAATGGACTTTCAGGCTCATGTTACAGCCTTGTTCTTTGAAGGCATTGAGCATCCTAGCAACAATATCCTTATAGTTCTCATCCCGCCTGTTCCCCAAGAATTTGAGAACAACATACTTGAAGGAATCCCAGGCTTCTTTTTCCTTCTCAGACATCGTTTCAGCGAATGCTCCATCTGAAATGAGTTTCCTTATATCAGGGCCAACAAACACTCCTTCCTTTAGCTTTGCTTCAGAAAGTCGGGGGAACTTTGAGCAAAGGTACCGAAAGCACTCACCATCTTTTGGAAGGGACTTGATGAATTGCTTAATGAGACCCAACTTAATGTGGAGAGGTGGTAATAGAATTTTATCACGAGGTACCAAGCTCTCATGAAGAACATTTTTCTCACCGGGTCTCAAATACTCCCGAATTGGCCAGTCTTTTTTCCCCCAGTGTAGGTCGCGGGCCCGGCTATCCCACAAACAAAGGAAGCAGGGATATTTGGTGAAACCGGATTGCTGCCCTAATAGCATGGATAGAATTTTAAAGTCTCCACAAATCATCCACTTATGCTCATCATAACGAATCTTCTGAAGAATCAGGGCCAAATTCTCGTATTTTTCTTGGAGAATAACAGAGTGAGCAATAGGAACTGAAGCGAATGTGTTGCCATTATGAAGAAGAACACCTTTTATGCTGTCTTTTGACGAATCAATGAACAGCCGCCATTCAGCAGGATCATACTTGAGTTTAAACTTTTCCATCACTCCATATATATCGTTGCAAAATACCAAATCTTCCTCTTTGCTGAAATACTTCAAAAATTGTGTCTCGCGGTTGCGGTACCAATAAAAAGTTGTTCCTGGTGACAATAGATCTTTCTGTTTAAGCCGAGAACCTAGCAGTTGGGCAGCATCTTTTGGGAGTCCTAAATCCCGGACTAAATCATTCAATTCAGCTTCAGAGAAAAGTTCAGGTTTCGGATCTGGTTTAGTTTCAAACTCGGAAGTACTGGACTCATCGGGAAAAGCCATCTGATGAGTCTCATCATGATCAGAACCGTCCACACAAATATGATCCAAAGATTTTGGTGGTTCAGGCACAGGTACTTCATTGCTATGAGGCATAGGCCTAATTGCTGAGGGAAGGTTGGGGTAACTTATTACGTTCTTATTTTTTAAGTTGTATCCCTTCACAATGCAAGAGCAAAAATAGCAGTCACTGCTGTGGTCTCTTTGTTCACGCCACATCATAGGTATTCCGAAACGAAATGCTTGTTTTTTACCTTTCATCCATAAGCGTAGATCTTCCTCACATGTCTTGCACACTTTGTGAGGATCCCACGGTTTGTCTTGATCGCCTAACTTCAAACCAAAATAGGCGAAATATACTTTTTTAATAAATGCAGAAATGTTCCTCTGCCGCTTTTTCACGGTATATTCCCCACAAATAAAACAAAAACTGTCCGGAGAGTTGACACAACCTCTGGCTCTGTGAGCCATCACAAATACACAGCACTGCAAACTACAACTGTAGTGAACCACTTCGGAATAAAGCTGGATTACGACTGAGCAAACAAATGTTAATAATGAACTTGCAAGAAACTGAAATTTGACAGGAACGTTCATGTCGCAACCACCATGTTTGAGCGAGCGAACGAGGCGAGGCGAACAGGAAAGAACATGCGCCAGCGCGAGTACTGGATTTAGCCCCCCGCCTCCCAATTGTCCTGTTAATGTATAAAATGAATACAAAACACTCTAAAATATCATGAGGGAGTGTTTCTAGTTAGTTAACTATTACAACCTCTATTTTGGGCCAAGAAAATAAACTGCAGTCGGCTAAAAAGAAATTATGTGAACATTCCTTATATGGGTAAGAAATCTAATTTTGCAAGAAAACATGACGTGATGGAACATTTTGGCTATTTTTCCTGGATTCAGCACCCCAAAATCTATAGGAATCAGTTGCAAAACTGGAGGCAGTTTTTTGGTAGTGTACCTGTGTTATTGATTATATATCAAATCATAAGTTTCAGCAAATAGCAGGGTCTTCAAAGCTTTGCGAAAATCTTTAATATCAGTCATAATTCTAAGGTCCATCGGGAGAGAGTTTCAAAGTTTGGAAGCCGGTAAGGAAGGAACTCTTTTTGAAGTTGCTTGTTTAGTCCTACAGTATCCAGCAGGAGTACCAATTATATTGTCATTATTGGCACTGCTTCTTCTTGGTCTATTGATAACATCTCTAGTTATAATATTTTGTAATACATCTGCTGATAGGTGATTGTAAATCCTAAAGATAATTAAAAGTGTCTTGAATTTTGACCTGACACTTACTGGAAGCCAGTGCAATTGTTGTAGGACAGGGAAGATATGATCCGTTTTCGCTGAACCAGTAATAATATGTGCAGCAGTATTCTGAACCATCTGGAGAGGGTGTAGAGTTAGCTGAGGGAGGCCTTGATAAAACAGATTTCCGTAATCTAGGAGGGGGATGATGAGAGCCTGACAAACGGTATGGAAATGGTCTTGATGGAGTAATGGCTTTAGTTTTCTCACAATCTTTAGACGATGATAGGCCTTGTTAGCAGTTTTAGCAATGTGAGATTTAAGGTTCAATGCCTTATCTAAAATTATGCCAAGGTATTTTATTTTGTTTTTAACTATGATTGGCCTACCTAGTAAATCAATAGTATTTGGAGGAATGAAATTAGGGTTCCTAGTAACAAACATTACCTCAGTTTTGTCATAATTAGGTGTAAAGTTATTATTTAAAAGACAGGTATTCATGTCTTGGAGACATCTAGAAATTGCTGAAAAGTCAAGAGACTGTAAAACAATTGGAGTGTATACCATGATGTCATCAGCATAAAGATGATAATGGAATTTGTGTAGTTTAAAAATATTGCATAAAGGTTGGATATAAATATTGAATAGTATAAAAGATAAAGCTGAACCTTGTGGCACTCCTTGAATGATTGGGAATTGCAACAAATTTGTTTGGTCACATTTGACTTGCTGCATACGACCTTCCAAGTAAGAGCTAAACCAGTTTAGAGTATTCTTTCGTAAACCTATATGATGCAAATGGTGCAGTAGCTTAGAATGAGATATTGTGTCAAAAGCAGCTGAAACATCCATGAATACTAGCAGGAATCCATTCTTAATGCTATCAATACCTCTTAAAAGATTATCAAACAGAGAGGTGAGCAAGGTTTCAACATTGTGTTGAGGTTTGAAGCCATGCTGGTGAATGTCCAGTGGTGCATGTAAGTCCAAGTGATCCTGAAGTTGATTTTGTACTGACTTTTCAATGACTTTGTAAGGAATGGTAAGCTGGAAATTGGACAGTAAGATTTTGAATAAGAAGGGTCTAGTGTGTTATTCTTAAGGACTGGCCAAATCATGGCTTGTTTTAATGACTGTGGTAAGTATCCTTGTTTGAGGGAGTTCTTAACAATCTTATGAATGTAAGGTGAAAGCAGATGTTTTGTTGCGTTGATCCAAGACACTGGACATGGGTCTGAAGGTGACGTTGTAGTATTAAGTCCCTGTATTATGTCTTCAATTTGCTGGGGTTAAGGAATAGTGAGGTTCTCCCAAATGTGTTAGGAATCATTGATGCTATAGTTATTTGTCAGTGTAGAAGAAGGGCATGTATGAGTGGTGATATTTTTGGATCTTAGGTAATCTGCAAAAACCTGTGGGTCTATATGGTAGGCACGATGCTGCATAGAGTCTTTTGTGAGCTTCAAAACAATGGTAAACAGCTCCCTCGGTCTATTGATAGATTTCATAATTATATTGGTATGATAAAGTTGTTTATGTTCATTTATAAGATCATTATATTCAAGTTGTTTAACTCTGTATTGGGTCAGTAAGTCATGAGATTTAAATCTCCTCCATCTTCTTTCTAACCTTCGGAGAGTGTGTTTCAAAATCCTGATAGCACAATTGCCTTGAATGTAGAGGCTGCCCATTTAGACAATTCTTATTTATTTAGACAGTTTTGTATACCACTTTATCCTTCAAAGTGGTCACAACACAATTGGGGATACATTTAACACAAGGGGATATGAGACATATACACTAATACTTACAGGGAACATGGGCAATGGAGGGTTAAGTGGCTTGCCCAAGACCACAAGGAGCACCTGTGGCACTAGAAACCTCAGTCCTTCTGACTCAAGGTTTCTGTCCTCTAGTGGAATTTGAACCCCTGACCTTCCAGCCTGAGGTAATTTGCCCCAACCACTAGGCCACTCCTCCCTAATTCGTATAGCTTGCCATGGATGTTTCTGCACAGGGCTGGTGCTGGGGCCTGCCGCCCCCTGCAACCTTTAGATTGCTGCCCTCCTCCCTCATTATTATTATTTCACCTCAATGTGTGGCGTTAATTGTACCTGTGGCATTTTTCCACATTGAAGAGTGGTAACTGCAGGGGGACATATGTGCCTTTCTGCAATTAGCCTACAGTCCCACGCTGTTAACACAGCCCACGTATGTTACTAGTTTGGAGTTTAGGAGTCATGCTGCTAAATGTACCAAACAAGAGGGTCTTAATAGCACCAACAAAACACCTCCCACTTCCACAAAAGCAACTTGGAGGCCCCAACACAGCATTTTCCACCTTCGCAAAAACAAGAGGGTCTTAATAGCACTGACACAATACCTTCCACTCCAATATAAACACCAAGAGGGACTTGACAATCCTAACATAATTCCTGAAACTGCACACTAGACCAGTATGGTATTAGTGCAAATATATATGCTTCAAAAAACAAAGGAAATGCAAGATGCTCGCACACCAAGGAATTAAAAGAAAATGTGAGAATTACAGTACAGTTTGTAATAACAAATTATAAAATTATAAGTCATTTTATTTTGTTGCTATAAACTGTGTTATGGTTCTTGCTTTTTATTTTTTAAAAATATATTCTGCATCCACAGAAACCCCTTTCTTGACAATGGGTGCAAAGCAGAACTAGGACAATCATACACAGAACTCAGTATATATAAAAAAAATCTGATTCTGGTCATCTCAGTAACAAAATAAACATTCTCCAGTACCAGGCATATTATGAACTAACTTAAAACCCTGCAAAAATCACTGAGGATCTACAGAGCAAATCTACCATACTATACTAGCACCAACTTCCAAAACTCACATAAAAAGGAGCTTACACAGAGAAAAAGTAGCACTGTAAATAATGAGTGGATCCTAGAACATCCTTACACCTATTTGAAAAGCTGAATAAAATCAGATTACTACAGTACAGGTCCCTACATACAAACTCCATGTTCTCAGAATACTTTGTCACAATTGCACACTCAGATTACAGACCCCCACCAAGTACAGAATAAGTGACTACAACCTAAATAAAAATACAAATATGTAGATCAAATTAAACTAAAACTCCAAGAAGCTAGACTCTGCATGCAGTGCAACAGAGAAACAGAGATGCCTTGCTCCATACTGTGCAAAATATAAAAATAGCACAATGTCCAATCACTAAAATGAAAATAAAATTGTTTTTTCTACTGTTGTATTCTCTGATCATGCTGGTCCCAATCTGAAGTTTCTGCTTTCCTCCATCTTCCCTTAGGTTTCTTTCTACTGTCTCTAGGCCATCTGCCATTTGTTGTTTTCTTCACTTCCTTCCTCCTTGGATAGTGATCTTTTCCATTCAGCTTTCTTCTATTTATTTTTTCGCTTTGTCCACTCACATTTCACTACACTTCTTACTATCCAGTCCTCATCCCCTCCCCTTTTTACTCCATCTACCTACCACTTTTCAACCCTCACCCCAGTCTTCCCCGATACATTATTTCCCAGTCTTTCACTCATTCTATCTCTTCCCTCCATGTTTAATATCCCTCCACCCACCCACTCACTTTCTCTTTCCCTCCATCCAGTACCTATCCAGAGGGTCGCCATAAGTCAACACTGACTCAATGGCACTTAACAACAAAAAGTATCTCTGCTCTCCCTATCCTTCTGTGTCCCCCTTCTCACTTCCTATCCCATGTCCATCATCTCTCCACAGGGATGGCACAAGGGGGGGCGGGGCCATGTGTGGAGAGTCGGTGCGGGGCCTCATTTGCATAAGGGGCCTCATTTGCATAAATATTTGCATAATGTTGCCATTCACTAACTTTTAGTAAACATGCTTCTTCATGAGTGTATGGATAAAGAAAGACTAAAAGATTTCTACACTACTATAATACAGTGCCAACCGCCAGGCACATTAGGAACTACTACAAACACTACCCATTTAAACCCATAGCAAACCTGCCGTATCCTAACAGCACTACAAGGACTCATAAAACACCATACCATACCTATCAAAAGGCAACACTGCAAATATTAAACCAATACATTTCAGAGAATAACAATACATGGCCTACTGGGGAAAGAGAACAAGTGGCAATGTCAAATAGGAATTACATAAACAGAATACCTCAGCTCAGTTACACATGCAGAGCATAGACCATCACCAAACAAGGAATCACAATTTAGAAACAGGAAGACAATAATTAAACTGGGAACCCTAAAAGCCAAACTTGGAATGTACAACACTGTAGAAATAAAACTATAAATTAATTTCCATTCTACCTCTACATCTGTTTTAACATACTAATCTTTCTCCTTTTGCTCTTTCCTCATTCCTATTTCATCCACTCAAATTTTACCCCTCCATCCTCAATCCCCACTTACTCTCCCAACACCCGGCCAATTGTAGATTTTTCTTCCCTCCCACACAAAATATTTTTCCCCTCTCCATTTCACTCTCCCAGCCCCATCCCCTTCTAATCTCCCCAACATCAGCTCCCTTCTAGTTCCAGCCCCACCCAGTATCCACTCCCTTCTAGTCCCCCCATCAGCCCATTTCCAGTCCTAGCTCCCCCATCCATTTCCAGTCCTATACGAGTCCCTTCATCAGCTCATTTCCAATACCAGCCTCCCATCAGCCCATTTCTAGTCCTTTCCTAGCCCCACCATCAGCCCATGTCAAATCCTAGCTCCCCTCCACTCAGCCCATTTCCAATCCAAGCCCCCATGAGCCTACTTCCAGTTCTAGCCCCTCCATGAGTCCATTTCAATCCAAGCCCCCACCACAGCCCATTTCCAATCTTAGCTCCCCCCAACACCCAATTCTCAGTCCTATCCTAGCCCCTCCATCAGCCCATTTCCTGTCCTAGCTCCCTCCCATAAGAGCCCATTCCAAGCCCCCCTTCCCACCGGCTATTTGCAGTTCAAGCCCCCTTCCACTCAGCCCATTTCCATTCCAATCCCCCCTCCCCATCAACTATTTGCAGTTCAAGCCCCCTACTTCCCCTCAGCCCATTTCCATTCCAAGCCCCGTCCCCATCAGCTATTTACAGTTCTAGCCCCCTTCCACTCAGCTCATTTCCATTCCAAGCCCCCCCATCAGCTATTTGCAGTTCAAGCCTTCCCTTCCACTCAGCCCATTTCCAGTCCTAGCAGCCCCCCCAACCCATTACCAGTCCTAGCCCCCCAAAGCCTATTACCAGTCCTAAACCCCCATCAGCCCACTCCCAGTCCAAATCCCACCAGCCCAGTTCCAGTCCTAACCCCCCATAACCCAATTTTCAGTTTAAGCCCCCCCCAAAGCCCATTACCAGTCCTAACCTCCCCATCAGCCAACTCCCAGTCCTAATCCCATCAGCCCATTTCTAGTCCTAACCCCCATCACCCAATTTTCAGTTTAAACCCCCATAGCCCATCACCACTCCTAACCCCCCACCCCCCAGCCCAGGGAAAATTTAAAATAGAAAAAACTGTCTGCTGCCATTGCCGGGGCCGCGGCCGGGGCCTTGGCTGCCACGGCATTATCGAGTGTGCTGCGGGGCCTCCCCCTTCCCGGCAGAGCCTGCCCTCCCCTGCATCAGCTCCCTCTTTGCAGCTGCAGTCACACACGCTGGCTTTCAGAGCACGAAGGGAGAGTTTCCCTTTCGTGGCTCTGTTAAGCCCGCAGGGGCTGATGGGAACTTCCCATCAGCCCCCGCGGGCTTAACAGAGCCGCGAGGGAGAAACTCTCCCCTCGCGCTCTGAAAGCCGGTGTGTGTGACTGCAGCTGTAAAGAGGGAGTTGATGCAGGGGAGGGCAGGCTCTGCCGGGCAGGAGGGCCCCGCGGCACACTCGATTCTGCCGCGGCAGCCATGGCCCAGGCCCCGGCAGCGGCAGCAGACAGTTTTTTTTTTAAAATTTTAAATTTTACTTTTAGATCAGAATGTTTTTTGCGCGGGGCCCTGTGCAAAAAACATTCTCGCTCAATGGACGGGCCGGCCCTGTCTCTCCATTCCTATCACCTGATGCCCAGCGTCTCTCCCTCTCCAGTCCTGTCACCCAATGTCCATCATCTCATTTCATCCCATTTCCATATACCCTTATCAAGCATCTTCCATCTCAGTTCCATTCCACCCCTCCCTATTATTCCCATGACTAGCATCTCTCTCTCTCTTTCTTGACCTATTTATTCCATGTCCATCTTCTCCCCTCCCTCTCCCCCTATTATCCCATGTCCTTCATTTCCCCCATTGCTCTCGTGTCCAGCATCTCTCCTCTGTCTCTCTCTCTCTCTCTGTTCTACCACCTATATCCAACATCTCATAGTTTCCCTATAACCCCGTGTACTAGGGCCTGCTATTAGGGAATGTGGCCAGATATAGTGCAATTTATGTGGTTTATTGAGTCATCCATTTAATAGGTGCCCCATAGCATGTAATAATAGATCCACTGCTGAGACTCAAGTTTTGGCTTCCACAGAGTTAATGTTCCCTTCTGTAAATCTACCTCCTGAGGGAAATATAAGATCCAGGCCAGAAGGCTCAGTCTCTGATAGAGGAGAAAAGTGTTCTCTCCACTATGCAGTTAGGTGGTGAAAGTGTGGGGAATGGACAGATTGTGGAAACCTCTGCGGCCTTTGGGAACAGATGTCAAAGAGTAGTTCACAAAGCTCGTCACACTAGCACTCTGCAATATCTGGCAGATCTCATCTCATTCCACACCCCCATACAGCCCCTCCGCTCATTCCACCTAAACCGTCTTCATCTTCCCTCCCCCTCCCACGCTCACATCCAATCGACACGGTCCTCTGCATTCTTCTTCATCGGCTCGGCACTCTGGAACTCACTGCCCACTTCCCTCAGATTAGAACCCCAACACAACTCTTTCAAACAAAACCTAAAAACCCATCTCTTCTCCCTGGCTTTTGACCTTCCCTCCCCTTTTGTCTGATTTTGTCCCTCTATGCAGGGTCAGCTCGTCCATTGAGCGAGAATGTTTTTTGCACAGGGCCCCGCATTTCAGGGGGCCCTGAGGAAAAAACATTCTGCTTTAAAAATAAATTAAATTAAAATAAAAAGTTGGCCGCTGCCGCTGCAGCAGTGGCATAATTGAGTGTCCCATGGACCCCCCCCCCCCCTGCCGGGTTCAGCCCTCCCTGCCCGGCTGAGCCTCTCCGCAATGGCTTTCAGATCCGCGAAGGGAGAGCGTCTCCCTCGTGGCTCTGTTAAGTCCGCAGGAGCTGATGGGAAATTTGGCTCTGTTAAGCCTGCAGGGGCAGATGGGAAATTTCCCATCAGCCCCTGTGGGCTTAACAGAGCCATGAGGGAGATGTGTTTCCTTCGCGGATCTGAAATCCGTCACAGAGAGGCTCAGCCGGGCAGGGAGGGCTCAGCCGGGCAGGGGGGGGCCCCACGGGACACTCAATTCTGCTGCGGCGGCAGCAGCCAGCTTTTATTTTTATTTTTAATTTTCCCTGGGCCGAGGGGGGGTTAGGACTGGTAATGGGCTCTGGGCTGATGGGGGTGTTAGGACTGGTAATGGGCTATGGGGGGTCTAGGACTGGAAATGGGCTGATGTGGGGGTTAGGACTGGAGGTGGGTTGATGGGGTTAGGACTGTGATGGGCTGTGGTCTGATGGGGGGCTTAGGGCTGGTAATGGGGGGTATGAGGGGGCTAAGTATGGAAATGGGATGATGGGGGGGTTAGGACTTGAGGTGGGCTGATGGGATTAGGACTGGTAATGGGCTGTGGGCTTATTGGGGTTAGGACTGGTAATGGGCTATGTGGGGCTTTCTGGAAATGGGGTGATGGGGGTTAGAACTAGTAATGGGCTATGGGAGGGCTAGGACAGGAAATGGGCTGATCGGGAGGGGTTAGGACTTGAGGTGGGCTGATGGGGTTAGGACTGGTAATGGGCTGTGGGCTTATGGGGGGTTAGGACTGGTAATGGGCTACGTGGGGCTTTCTGTAAATTGGATGATGGGGGGTTAGGACTAGTAATGGACTATGGGGGGGCTAGGACAGGAAATGGGCTGATCGGGAGGGGTTAGGACTTGAGGTGGGCTGATGGGGTTAGGACTGGTAATGGGCTGTGGGCTGATGGGGGGGGTTAGGACTGGTAATGGGTTATGGGGGGGCTAAGACTGGAAATGGGATGATGGGGTTAGGACTGGAAGTGGGCTGATGGGGGTTAGGACTGGTAATGGGCTATGGGGGGCTTAAACTGAAAATGGGGTGATGGGGGGTTAGGACTGGAAGTGGGTTTATGGGAGGCTAGGGCTGGTAATGGGTTGGGGGATTGCTAGGACTGGAAATGGTCTGAGTGAAAGGGGAGGCTTGAACTGCAAATAGCTGATGGGGACGAGGACTTGGAATGGAAATGGGCTGAGTGGAAGGGGGACTTGAAATGCAAATAGCTGATGGGGAGGGGGGCTTGGAATGGAAATGGGCTGAGTGGAAGGGGGCTTAAACTGCAAATAGCTGATGGGGAGGGGTGCTTGGAATGGAAATCGGCTGTGAGGGGAGGGAGCTAGGACTGGAAATGGGCTGAGTGGGGGGGGAGCTAGGACAGGAAATTGGCTGATGGAGCAGCTAGGATAGGACTGGAAATGGGCTGTTGGGGGGAGCTAAGATTGGAAATGGGCTGTGGTGGAGGCTTGGATTGAAATGGACTCATGGAGGGGCTAGAACTGGAAGTAGGCTCATGGGGGGCTTGGATTGGAATTGGGCTGAGTGGAGGGGAGCTAGGATTTGACATAGGCTGATGGTGGGGGCTAGGAAATGACTAGAAATGGACTGATGGGGGGCTTGGATTGGAAATGAGATGATGGAGGGAGCTAGGATAGGACTAGAAATGGATGGGGGAGCTAGGACTGGAAATGGGCTCATGGGGGGCTAGGACTGGTAATGGGCTGATGCAGGGACTAGAAGGGAGTGGATGCTGGGTGAGGCTGGAACTAGAAGGGTGCTGATGTTGGGGGAGGATTAGAATGGGATGGGGCTGGGAGAGTGAAATGGAGAAGGGACAAATATTTTGTGTGAGAGGGATGAAAAATCTACAATTGGCTGGGTATTGGGAGAGTAAGTGGGGATTGAGGATGGAGGGGTAAAATTTGAGTGGATGAAATAGGAATGAGGAAAGAGCAAAAGAAGAAAGATTAGTTTGTTAAAGCAGATGTAGAGAGAGAGAATGGAAAAAAACTAGAAAAGAGAAGAAAGGACAAATGGACAGCAGACGATGGAGAGTTAGCAGAAGACACGAAGAAACCAGAAGAAAGTGGCTGGAGCAATTGCAACTGAAAAAAAATGCACAAAAGGTAGAAAGATGTCTCTTTATTTTGAGTTTATTAACTGGAATATGTCAGCTCTGGGAAATGTGTATCATTAACGTCTGCACTTTGTTTAGTACAAGAGGAAATTAATTTATAGTTTTATTTCTACAGTGTTGTTGTACATTCCAAGTTTGGCTTTTAGGGTTTGCTGTTTAATTATTGCCTTCCTTTTTCTAAATTGTGATTCCTTGTTTGGTGATGGTCTATGTTCTGCTTGTGTAACTGAGCTGAGGTATTCTGTTTATGTAATTCCTATTTGACATTGCCACTTGTTCTCTTTCCCCAGTAGGTCATGTGTTGTTATTCTCTGAAATGCATTAGTTTAATATTTGCAGTGTTGCCTTTTGATAGGTAGGGTTTGGTGCTTTATGAGTCCTGGTACTGCTGTTATGATACGGTGGGTTTGCTATGAGTTTTAAATGGGCAGCATATGTAGTAGTTCCTAATGTGCCTGGCGGTTGGCACTGGATTATAGTAATGTAGAAATCTTTTAGTCTTTCTTTATCCATACATTCATTAAGAGACATGTTTACTAAAAGTTAGTGTATGGTAACATTATGCAAATATTTATGCAAATGGAGCCACTTATGCAAATGAGGCCCTGCACCGAGTCTCCACACATGGCCCCGGACCCCCCTTGGGCCGCCCCTGGAAGGAAGTACCTGGGTGGGTGTGCAGAAGGGATGTAGGAGGCAGTACTGGCCCCTGCCTCTATGTATAGTCCTGTATGCCTCTCTCTGTCTGTCCTATCAACAATTGTAATTTCCTTTTCCCTTTCTGGCCCTGTGCCTATTTCTAATTGTTTGTAATTTTGTGAACCGCTCTGTTTGCCAAGGAAGGGCGGTATATCAAATAAATAACCATAACCATAACCATAGGAATGGGGGTTTGTTCAAATTGTCTATTCTTTATAGCTCTAGTTCAGATCTGATGGTCCATAATAAGTTTGAAGCTCTTCAGGACTGTCAAGACCCTGATGAAGGAAAGGAGTATTTAATTTCTGAGTCTACTGAGCAATGTACAGGACAAGTAGAGTTTATGAGGGAGAAGGGCAGAAAAGAGTAACATACCAAAGGGGGAAAGAAAACTAAAGAGGGTCCAAGTTGAAGTTGTTTCTTCATATGATTCTAGATGATATTGATGAGGGGAGCCTTTCTATGCAAGAACCTGTCATCTCTTCTAGTTTGTCTTCTATGTTTGCATAGATTGTCACAAACAGTAACTGTCAGCAGGCTTTGCCTGTCTGTTACTAATGCAGGAGTGGCACTACTGTAAGTTTGACATAGTTTCTCCTCTTCTTGATAGGCAAGAAAGAGAATTAGGTGGTGTCCTGCAATTGCTTAATAACCAGACCTTTGTTGTTCTTTGGTCACTGGATTCCCTTGCCCCCTGGGCATAGACAGGCTATATTAGGCTCCCAGACACTGTTCATGTTCTTGATGACACTGCCAAAAAGATCAAACAGAAACCATATTTCTTAGGTGTTGACCCCCCCCCCCCCTTCCTGAGACTCTGTCTGATTGGGAAGAAGTAGTGGATCCAAAGGGCATGGTCTCTTCAAGAGTGTCTGCTAGGGGAGGCCCTGATGAAGTTGATAGTCATCAAGGAGTAAAATTGGTATATAACATCATGATTGGTCTTCAATTGTACCTTGCAACTTTAAATGTTGCCAGCATTAAGATAGTTAAATCACATATATAAGCATATGACTTCCTTTCTCAAGAAGACATTCATTATTTCTTTTTGCAGGGAACTAGGATTGACTTTTGTCAGAACTGTGAAGTGCTAAAAATCCTGACAGTTAGGGCCTTCTGTGTAATCTCTGGTGGAAAAACCTTATAGCAGGGTCTCATGTTGTTCTATTCTACTTGCCTCCAGTTACACTATGATCCTAAAATGGTCTTTCGCAGTTGTCTTGTTCTCGATGTTCCTTATCATGACACTGCCATTCACCTTAGGGTCCAATCTAATTACATGCACGTCTTGCCCAAATTAAACAGGATTCCTCATTAGATGCACATGTGGTTTCGGAATAGGGACATACACGTTTGTGGTGCTGCATGAACAAAGCATTATAGAGTATGGTACATGACTATACGCAGCAAATGGCTTTGTACATCACCACACTCACCATCTTCTGAAAGGTTGAATGTTCATGAACCTGTCCATCTTGGTGATAATCTCACGCACAGCCACGCCTCTGTGTAAACATGCATCTCCGAAGCTGCTCTACGCACTGACAGTGTTGTGCTAATGCAAACCACACATGAAAACTGATGAGACAGAAAAGGTGATGTAAACTAGACTATCTAAATCAATCTGTTGCATGCTTTGAACCCCTCAAAGATAGCTCTGTGCACTCTGTGATAGTTTAGGTAGAAACTGATATGTTAGACAAGACATACTGTGTATCACAACATACATGGCAGTGGAAGACATCCTTAGTTATGCTTCCATTGGTCATCAAAGAAAACATTTTGCGCACTGCTCAGTGTGGCCCAGACAAAATCAGAAGAAGGTCTCTATAGCGAAATGTTAGAGCATCTCCCCATCACTGATAAGTGACCCACAGAATGGGTGCAAACAGAACTAATGAATGACCGAAGCACCATCCTCACTCTCTACAATTGTGCACATTTCTAGAGACCTGTGATGGTGCCCCTGGGCATATCTTGTGCTGTTTGCACTGTTGACTGTTCTCATTCTGAGGGGTCCCTATTAGTGACAGGGATGTGTTGTGACATTTTGTTATAGAGAATCTCCTCTGTTTTAACATAAGAACATAAGATATGCCATAGTGATTCAGACCAAGATCCATCAAGCCCAATATCCTGTATCCAACAGTGGACAATCTATGTTGTACGTACCTAGCAGTTTCCCCAAAAGACACAGGTCCCACAGTGCTTGTATTGGGTCAAGCAGTGATATCCTGGGTCCCCTTTTAATAATGGTTTATGGACCTTTCCTCCAGGAACTTGTCCAAACCTATTTTAAACCCAGCTACACCAACAGCCTCCACTACATCCTCAAGCAAAAAATTGCAGAGTTTGATTACACGTTAAGTGAAAAAATATTTTCTCTTATTTGTCTTGAATAGTTTACCCTGCAGCTTCATTGCCTGTCCCCTAGACTTTCTATATTCTGATGATGTAAACAATCGATCTACGTTTACCCGTTCCACTCCGTTCATTAATTTATAGACTTCTATCATATCTCCCCTCAGTCGTCTCTTTTCCAGGTTAAAGAGCCCTAACCTTTTTAGCCTTTCTTCATAGGGATATCCTTCCATCCCCTTTACCATTTTGATGGCTCTTCTCTGAACCTTTTCTAATAGCGCTATATCCTTTTTAAGATAAGGCAACCAGAATTGCACACAATATTCAAGGTGTGGTCGCACCATGGAACGATATAGAGGCATTATAATATCCTTTGTTTTATTTTCCATTCTTTTCCTTATGATACCTAGCATTCTATTTGCTCTCTTGGCCGCTGCTGCACACTGGGTGGAGGGTTTTAACATGTTATCCACAATGACGCTTAAAACCTTGCATCGTGTAAGCATAGTTTGGGTTGTTCTTCCCTATGTGCATAACTTTGCACTTGTCCACATTAAATTTCATCTGCCATTTTGATGCGTCTTCCTATTTATCAAGATCCTCTTGCAATTTTCCACTATCCTCATGGGTTTTAAGAATTTTAAATAGTTTTGTGTCATCTGCAAATTTGATAACCTCTCTTATTATTCCCTTTCCCAGGTCATTTATGAATATGTCAAAAAGCAGCGGACCCAGCACAGATCCCTGGGGTACACTACTATTCATCTTTCTCCATTGGGAAAATAGGCCATTTAGCCCTACGCTCTGATTTCTATCTTTTAACCAGTTCCTGATCCACAATAGTACACTGCCTCCTATCCCATGACTCTTTAGTTTTGCCAAAAGTCTCTGATGAGGGACCTTGTCAAAGGCTTTCTTACTCTCCTTTGTCTACCTGTTTATTCACACCTTCAAAAAAACATAACAGTTTAGTAGACAAGATCTTCCTTGTCTAAAACCATGTTGATTGTCTCCCATTAATCCATGACTATCTACATGTTTAGTAATTTTGTTCTTTATGTTATTTTCTACCATTGTTCCCAGTACTGACGTCAGGCTCACCAGTCTGTAGTTTCCTGGATCACCCCTGGAAACCTTTTTAAAAGATTGGCATTACGTTGGCTATCCTCCAACCTTCAGGTATTACAGATGATTTTAATGATAGTTCACAGATTACTAATAGCAGGTGTATAATCTCACATTTCAGTTCTTTTAACACCCTTGGATGTATACCATCCGGCCCAAATGATTTGCTACTCTTCAGTTTATCAAATAGTTGTAATACATCTTCCCGATGTATCGATATTTCCTTCAATTATTCCGCACCTTTATATACCACTTCAGTCATGGGTAACATCCCTACATCTTCCTCAGTAAAGACCGAAGCAAATAATTCATTCAGTCTCTCCGCTATCGCCTTGTCGCCTCTTAGTGCCCCTTTAACCCCTCTATCATCTAATGGACCAACTGACTCTCTCAAAGTTTTTTTGCTATGAATGTACTTGAAAAAGTCTTTATTATGTGTTTTTGCTTCCACAGCAAGCTTCTTCTCAAATTATCCCTTTGCCTGCCTTATCAGTGCCTTGCATCTATGTTGCCAGTGCTTGTGCTGTTTCCAGTTTTGGTCATTTGGCTCTTTTTTCCATTTCCTGAAAGATGCTTTTTTGGCAACAACAGCCTCTCTGACCTCACCTTTAAACCATGCTGGCAGTTTTTTGGACTTCCTTCCACTTTTTTTAAAGCGTGTTTATAGCTGGTCTGGGCTTCCAAGATAGTATTTTTAAACAACACCCAAGCTTGATGTAAGTCTTTAACCTTTGCAACTGCTCCTTTTAGTTTTTTCTTAACTATTTTCCTCATTTTATCATAGTCTCCCTTTTAAAAGTTAAAAGGTAGTACTGTGGATTTTCCTTACAATCCCTCCTCCACTAATTAAATCAAACGCGGTCATGCTATGATCACTATTGTGAAGTGGCCCCAACACCTTATCTCTTGTACCAGATCTGGTGTTCCATTAAGGAGTAGGTACAAAATGGCTTCCCCTCTGGTTGGTTCATGAGCCAGCTGCTCCAAGAACCAGTCATTTATTTCATCTAGGAACTTTATTTCCCTAGCATGTCCTGCCATGACACTGACCCAGTCGATACTGGGATAATTGAAATCACCCATTATTATTACTGTGCTGTAATGTTTGTTAGCTTCCTTGATTTCTTTGAGCATTTCTTTATCCATTTGTTCATTCTGGCCAGGTGGTCGATAGTACATTCCCACAGCAATTGCCTATCCCTTTTTACATGGAATTTACATCCATAGAGATTCTACAGCATATTTTGTTTCCTGCAAAATTTTAATCCTTTCTGACTCAGTGCCCTCTCTAACATAGAGTGAAACCCCTCCACAAATTTCATCAGCTCTATCATTACAATATAGTTTGTACCCAGGTATCACTGTGTCCCACTGGTTGTCCTCCTTTTAGCATGTCTCTGAGGTTGTCTCTGAGATTCCAATCATATCTAACCTCTTATTTGATGCTATATATTCTAACTCTCCCATCTTATTTTTTAGACTTCTAGCATTTGCATACAAGCATTTTAGAGACTGTATTTTATTCCTATTAATCTGGCTATTGGTAGGCATGGGAAATTCGTAGGGACAAACCTAATTCACGATTTCACGGCCGTGGCATTTTCCGTGAATTTGGCTGTCTTCCATGAAAAATGTGAAATTCCCGTGAAGGGGTGAGAGAGCCGGTTCGGGAGCTGCTGACCTGTGTGTGGCAGCCCTCCTGATGTCATCTCTGGGCCCCGATAAAAGAACTGTGCATGGTGCTTCAATTTGGGAGCGTTTACTTACAGCCTGATTCCCGCCGAGGGGTGAGAGAGCCGGTTCGGGAGCAGCCCTTCTGACGTCATCTCTTGGCCCCAATAAAAAGAACTGCGCAGGGTGCTTCAATCTCTTCTACCACCAATTGAGCTGCTGACCTGTGTGTGGCAGCCCTTCCAACGTCATCTCTGAGCCCCGATAAAAAGAACTGCACAGGGTGCTTCAATTGGGAGCGTTTACTTACAGCCTGATTCAGGTAGTCCACAGTATACACAGTATTCTTTGCCACCACCATAATTTGAAGGCAGGGTTCTTCAATTTGGGAGCGTTTAATCTGAATTAAAAATTGAATTATGTCAAAGTGCATCAATGATGTCGATAATGAAGAAAGCTGAACATGTCTCTTGTGCAGAACGAGCTAAGCAGTATCCAAAGGGAACTTTACATGCCGATTCTGGAAAATTATTTTGTTCATACTGTAACATTACTGTTGATCACACCAGGAAAGCAAGTATTGATAGGCACTTGGAATCATCAGTTCATGCTTCCAAAAGAAAAGCAGCAGAAGAAGCACTGGATAGAAAGGCAAAAAAGCAGGCGACGGTTACGGGAATGTTTCCACGTAGCACGGAAGCAAGGGACACGCGCAATATGGCTGTATTTGAATTGGCTGAAGTATTTACTGAAGCTAACATTCCCTTGGAAAAACTAGATCATCCCACCTTGTGCTCCTACCTACAAAACCACATCCCGAACCTCGGGCTGTTGCCTGCTTCACAACAGCTGCGAACAGACTTCCAACAGAAAGTTTTTTCCAACCACAAACAACAATTGAAGGAACTTTTGTCAGCTGCACCATCCGTTGCGATTGTTACTGATGAAGCCAGCGATTCTCAGGACAGGTTTTGTTTTCATATTTTGTTTGTTACTGAAGTTAAAGCGTCTGCAGCTCGTCCAACTGCTTATTTAGCGGATGTCATTTATCTTGAAAAGGTAAATGCAGTTACTGTTAGCCAAGCTGTACTTGCATGTGTGGCTAACATGGGAATTTCTTACAATAACATTAGTGCTTTCGTAACTGATAATGCGTCATACATGTCCAAAGCATTTGAGAAAATAGCAACAGTGCTACCGAACGCTGTTCACTCTACATGCAACGCGTACATTGTTAGCCTGGTTGGCGAGACCTGGCGAAAAAACTTCAAACACGTCGATCGTCTGGTGGCATTGTTCAAGTCCATTTTTAGTTACTGCTCTGCTAGGAAGTGCAGATACAAGGAGTTCTTGGCTGTGAAAACTGAAACAGTAGTGCCACTGCCTCCTATCCCATTAGTTACCAGGTGGAACAGCTAGTTTAAAACTGTTATGCACCATGCCAAATTCATCCATTTCTACAAAGATTTCATTGCGGAAGAATTGCAACTGAGAGATGCATACCTGGAATGGATGACCGTCATCTCTTGGCTGAATTTGCAGCTTACAAAGTAGTGGCTGTAGATGTTCCTGCAGAAACGTCTGTCACATCATTGTGGTTTGTAAGCACTGGCAGATTCCCGCTGTTGAGCCGGTTGGCGCTATGATACTTATCTGTGCCCACAAACAGTGTTGATGCTGAAAGGAGTGTGAGCCAATACATGACTATCAGTGCACCGCAGCGCCAGAGAATGTTGACGAGTAATTTGACAAATCAAGTGATTATTGCAAAGAATTCAAAACTGTGAATGCCTGAGTATTTGTTGTTTAATTGTGTCTTCTTTAATAAAGTTCTTTTTGGATATTCCTTGTGTTGGCCGTGGTTTTTGTCCTCCATTCTGACAGTTGACAGCAATTACTTGAAATAGACACTGTAACTGCTAGTTAAGGTTTGTATAAAATGTAGAAATAAAGGCCCATGAATTTTCCGTGAAATATGTTGAATTTTCAAAGATCTGTGAAATAGCGCATTTTTTCACGTGACTTTGGTTGGTCCCTAGTAATTTGGAATCCTTAAGCTCTGTCTGCTCCATACTCAAGGGCATTTGTGCTACTTTACTCTTTTTTGGAACCTCTCTGCTTTTGGTAGTATCCATCAAGGATACATTGTTCCAAACCATGCGCTCTTGGGCGACTGATGGCTTTCCCCTATTATCTAGTTTAAAAGCTGCTGTATCGCCTTTTTAAAGGTTAATGCCAGCAGCCTGGTTCCATCCTGGTAAAGGTGAAGCCCATCCCTTCGGAAGAGCCCCTTCTTTCCCCAAAATGTTCCCCAGTTCCTAACAAATCCAAACCCCTCATTCTTGCACCATCGTCTCATCCACGCATTGAGTCTTTGGAGCTCTGCCTGCCTTTTGGTTGCTGTGCATGGAACAGGAAGCATTTTGGAGAAAGCTACCTTGGAAGTTCTGGATTTCAACGTCCTACCTAAAAGCCTAAATTTAGCCTCCAGAACCTCCCTATCACATTTTCCTATGTCATTGGTACCAACATGTACCAAGACAGCAGACTCCTCCCCAGCACTATCTAAGACCTTATCTAGGTGGCACGTGAGGTCCAATACCTTCGCAACAGGCAGGCATGTTACCAGGTGATCCTCAGGTCCACCAGCCACCCAGCTATCTACATGCCTAATGATTGAATCACCAACTATAACAGCTGTCCTAACCCTCCCTCATGGGCACATGACCCTGGAGAATCTTTCTTGGTACGAGATTGTTTTACATCACCTGGAGGATAGGTCCTAGTTACATGATCACTTCCTGCCACACCAGGGTGATGCTCTCCTGTCACGTGACCTCTCTTCTCCATGGCAACAGAGATGCTGCCAGACTGGAGGTGGGACTTCAGGACTATATCCCTGTAGGTCTTGTCTATGTACATCTCTGTCTTTCTTATGTCTTCCAAATCTGCTACTCTAGCTTCTAGAGAATGGACTCGTTCCCTCAGAGCAAAGAGCTCCTTGCACCTAGTGCACACTTAAGACCTCGCACCAATTGGGAGAAAATCATACATGTGACACTCAATGCAAAAGACTGGAAAGCCCCCATCTCGCTGCTGGACTGCTGCCTGCATCTTAGTTTTAAGCTTGTGTTTAGATCTTTAAGTTCTTTACTTACTAAGGTTGCTGTGGATACTTATACTAATAAAAGTGTACCCAATATGTTTACTATACCTTGTTCACCTGAAGCTTAATTAATCCCAGGTCCTTAATGTATGACCTATTTGGATAAGGAGCTGCACCTGAGAGCAGCTCCTTTCCTTTAAGATGTGTAAGTACCTATAAAGCTATGATTATCCCAGGGGTGGGTTGGTGTTGGGGAGGGAGGGAGGGGAATAAGACTCATTAAAAGTGGGCTGCTACACAGTAACCTGTCCTGTGCTTCTGAGGTAAGCTGTGACCATCTTCCTGGGTGATTAACAGTCCTTGCTTGGATAGAAGGAGTCTTTCAAAATGGCCTTTTGACCTGCCACCTGGCTTTAAAACATATTTAAAAAGTTTCACAGGTCTCTTGCCCACTAGGTATAAGGCCTCTTTGTAAAGATCTTTAGAAAAAGTTATTCAGTGCTCAAAGAATACTGACCTTGTTTTGCCTTTTATGCTAAGTTATATTCTGATTTGATTTAAATTAAAGCTCTTTGCTGCTGTTAGGCTCTGACTTAGCATGAAATTTAAAATAGAAGCTCTCTGTTAGGTTCTAAATTTAACCAGAAAGCTCTCTTCTGTGTTTTAAATTTAAACTTAAACTGCTGCTACTAGGCCTTGACTGATTTAACAAATACACTGGGTTCACAGATTAATCAGCTTTAATCCAAAGAATTCTCTTCAGATAAAATTCCCTTCAGAAAAATTCCCAGACGTATATGCTCACTATTGCTGATCTCTCTCGAGACGTAGCAGTCTCCTTTTGTAGTCCTTCACGAACCTCCCCAATCACACTGGCACCTGGTGATGCTGCTGTCATCCCTACGATCCAGGTACTGGACAAACATTCACATTCCCCCAGATTAGTGGATGAGCACAACTGTTCCTCCTGTGCAACACTCAGATCACACACACGCATGCATGCACACATTCTCTCACTTGCAGTCATAACTACCATCCTCTGCAAAAACCATGCCCTGCACCAATACACAAATGATCTGAGACTATGATGGCATGGCATCTCAAGACTCCGTGGTTGCATTTCTCAGGCAAACACAATTCTGCTCCCTACTACCTCACTTACCAACCCTACATCTACATCCGCATTGTTCCGGTCACTGGGATTGTTTGGGAAGATGAGAATATCCCCTTTGGCATAAGTAGCAAATGTCAACATAGCCAGAATAAAGTCTAAAGTATATATTTCTGTAAGGGTGGTGGGGGGTGGGGTTATTGTTCTTTAACCTTACAAATGTCCCTCACCTGTGCATTCCATTCTGACCAACCGCATCTTGTGCACTCCCAGATAGCAGACACACCAGTTCAGTAGAGACATGTCAAAACCATGCATCTCTATGGGATGCGTTGGGGATCTGAGCAGAATATTTCTAAGTCCTGGCCTTATTCCACATTTTCACAGGTATAGTCCATGGGTAACACTAAAGGTGTACATGGGCCTCCACTGAATACGCCCCCATTCTGCCCCCTCCCACCCATGTTCAGAGATCCCCATGCAAGTGCCATGTATATGCAGGTATGCGTGTTTTTGGAATACGGTTCTAGATGTATTAGCGAGAAAAATGTCTGACCTGCATGTCTTATTCATAGTTCAGAATGACCTCGCTTGTGAATATGTACAGGCAGTTGTTTCAGGCTAATTGACTTTATCCTTTTACCTCTAAATTAGTAGCTTTAGGAGATCATTTTAATACCATGGTGGCAAATAGAACAAGGAAGTATCCTCCTTGTTATGATGGTCAGTTTTTGACCTCCATAACTCAGATGGCCCAACTCAAGAAATGGACTGGAGGAGTAGCCTAATGGAGATTGCAAATGATTTCTTTTTTTCTTTAAGAAAGGTGAAACTACTGAGAAAACTGGGTCTTTAGTTCAGAATAAGTCCATCTGGATACCACCAGTACCTCTTGATCCAATCTTGTACACATTTAAGGAAGAGGTTTTGACCGATGTTAAGTTGTTTGAACAAAGTAAGTAATTTTATCATCATAATATGAGACACCAAGAGCAACTGAGTTTAAGTAAATTGCGGACAGCCAATCATCTAGTGATTCATAAAGTTAATAAAGGCAGTGCTATGGTTTGCAGAATGTGGAAGATTATGTTTCAGAATTAATCAGTCAATTGTCTTATCATAATTATTATGAGAAACTGCAAGGAGATCTCACAAGAAAACTACAGCAGCAGATAAAAGAAATTACGAAAGAGGTCTACGATCAAGAGTATGTAACCAAGTATGAATTTGATTTTTTAAATCATCAGCATCCAAGGGTATCCATAATTTATATAGTACCTAAAATTCATAACTTGCTGAATCATCCTGCAGGATGTCCCATGGTGATGGCTAATGATTGCCATTTGGAGAGGTTATGTATTTCTGTTGATAAGCTTTTGCAACCATTTGTGGTGGCAATTTCATCATATGTTAAATACACTATCTACTTTCTCAACATGTTATAAGAGGTGCACAACCGGGTAAGGGCCATGAAGTCCCTGGGTAAGTCTGACCCCACTCCTTCCTCCCTATCCCTTTCCCTAAACACCACCCCCACCCCCCATTTATCCCTTTGCTCCATTCCCCCTACTGTTTTGGTTGGCCCTTGTCATGACAAAGCTGCACAGACACCAGCTTCTTCAACAAATACGGATCTTTATTGGACAGTGTTGGCCACAGCATAACCGTAACATAACCACGTTTGTACCTTACAATTATCATAGATGCACGACCTTAATTGTCTGAACTCACTTTCCCTATCCTAGAGATACACAGCCCAAACTTGCCTAAGGGAGGTGCCATCAAAACCCCCACCCCTCAGCCCAGAAAACACTTCTTGACAGTTTCTGGTCATACTTATACTCAAATTATATTGTGCTGTGTGGGACTGCTGCCATTAAAGCATGCACTCTACCTCAGTTGCAGCAGTGTCACCTTTTGTCTGTCTCTGTCCCAGCCCGTCAAAGATTGGTGTTACAACTTATTGTACGACAATGAGGTATACCTCCCTCCCCCTTCCCTCCCCCAACATCCAAGCATGGGGAGGAAAACTACTCCATCGACCCAGTCAGGGGGAGGGCAGCATTAATTATGGCCACTCCCCCTAATACTCAACTGCATGGCTGTGAACTCTGTCTTATGGCCCTTCAACTCCAGCTATGCTGTGGCAAAAGAAACTCTCCACCCCAGGGTGGGTGGAAGAGTGTGTTCTTCCTTCTCCCGTCAGGCTGGAGGGGCAAAAGGGTGGCACCTGGCCAGGTAGCCCCTCATAAAGCCAATCATGACCTCCTTCCTGCCTCCACCCCCTCCACAACCCTTGTCTGGATCCCCCTGCCCTCTTGTGCACGGCAGCTGGTAATACAGCCAGCCGGGTCTGAACTTCACATCTCAATATATTATGGTAAAATTGGGTATAAAATCATTGTATACAGTGATCCCACAAGATGAGGACATTGGGATATCGAAGCAAATGTTGGACAGATGGAAGATGTCCATCAAGTTCCTACAGAGCTTTTGATTTATTTAGTGGCCACTACATTGAAAAACATTTAGTTTGTATTTTAAAATCAGTTTTATTTATCATTTCTGAAACCACCATGGGAGCATCTTTTGCTCCATTGTTAGCAACCTTTATATAGAGCTTTTTGAAGAACAGTATGTGTTGACATTGATGTTCACATCCCACATTTATATGTGGAAGCGGTACATAGATGATATATTTGTCCGATGATCTGGGACTCATTGAAGAATGGTCTAGAATTTGGCAGCTGGGATTTAATGTTAAAAAATGTAAGGTCATGCATTTGGGCTGCAGCAATCCAAGGGAGCAATACAGTATAGGAGGTGAAGTACTTTTGTCCACTAAAGAAGAGCGGGACCTAGGTGTGGTTGTGTCTGATGGTCTTAAAGTAGCTAAACAGGTAGAAAAGGCGATGGCAAAAGCTAGAAGGATGCTTGGGTGCATACGGAGAGGAATGGCTAGCAGAAAAAAGGAGGTGATAATGCCTCTGTATAAGTCTTTGGTGTGACCTCATTTGGAGTATAGTGTGCAATTCTGGAGACCGCACCTTCAAAAGGATGTGAACAGGATGGAGTCGGTGCAGAGGGTGGCTACTAAAATGATTAGTGGTCTTCATTATAAAGCATATGAGGACAGACTGAAGGATCTTAATATGTACACCTTAGAGGAAAGGCGGGATAGAGGTGATATGATTGAGATGTTTAAATACCTCTGTGGCATAAATGTTCAGGGAGAGAGCCTCTTTCAATTGAAGGCAAGTTCTGCTACGAGGGGACATGGGATGAGGGTGAAGGGAGATAGATTCAGGAGTGATATGCGGAAATATTTCTTTACGGAAAGAGTAGTGGATCCGTGGAATAGTCTCCCAGTGGAGGTGGTAGAGATGAGGACAGTAACTGAATTCAAAAAAGCATGGGACCAACACAAAGGATCTCTAAAGGTTAAAAGTGGACTGTTGTAGTTGTTGATATGGAAGGACAGACTAGATAGGCCATGTGGTCTTTTTCTGTCATCATGTTTCTATGTTTCTATGTTTCATGAGCACCTGTTATTATTTCATGATTGCAATTTGAGAGGCCCAGTAATGTCCAAGTTATTAATTTTTTTGGATGTGAAAGTCGCTCAGAACACTAATGGATTCAGCACCTCTATTTACACAAAAACCCACAGATAGAATTTTATTTCTCCAGTAAAATAACAGCCATCCTTTCCATTTAAAGAACTATTTACCGTTATCTCAATTATCAAGAAACCCTGGCCACTGCTGCGGTTCCATGAGTGTTTTCAGGAGTGACTAATGTTCACATACAGTAGGAATTGCAACCTTAAGGATTTAATCAGTCTGTCCAATATTGATTATAAGATTGACGATACCCCAATTGAGATAGGGCATTTTAAATGTGGGCATTGTAAAACATGTGGCATTATGGAAGAAGGGGTGTCTTTCTTCAATCCTGTGATGGGCCATCTTTAACATTTGAAATTTAGTGCCACTTGCTCTTCTGATCATGTAATCTACAGGTTTCTCTGACCTTGTGATAAGATATATTTTGATGACCATTAGGGCTTTGAGGACAAGGATTAATGAACACTGATATTGTCTACGACATAAGAAAGAATCAGCACCAATTGTACAACACTGTGTTGAGCATGCACACACATTTTCTTCATTCAGATGTATGACAATTGGTCATGTTGCTCAGACCAACAGGAGAGGTTACAGAGAGAGTTAGCTGTTATAGTTAGAGATAAAATCGATTTATAATTTTCAAACATGACATTCACAGGGTTTGAATTCATCTGTTGAGTCCCAGAGTCCTAACTCCCTTTTCCTGTCTCCCTCTGTTTATTTTGTTGTGTGACTGTGTCGCTTTCCTATCCAGATATTGGTGTTTTTTTCATACGTTCTTATTTTTTTAGGTATTACATTGTACACTGCCCTGCTACATGGTTATAAGCGCAGTATATCAAATATAAATAAACATAACCATAATTTTCTGTGATAATTTGTACAAGAGATGGTGAGGTTTTTTGACTCTGTAGCAATACGTTTGTGAAGCTCTTTGCTTGCATAGGATGACCCACTGTTTGGGAATTAACATGTTAGATTGCTTGCAGCACACATCGGGACTTGATTGGAATGGCTTCCGTTGTCTTGCCTCCATGGTATTTTAAATCACAGCACCATGTTTCTAGATTGAGATCATTTGAGCACTATGCAAGAAGGGGTGTTCTTTATGAGTGGTGGAGTGGTCTAGTGGTTGGGACAAGGTACCTCAGTCCAGAAAGTCAGGGGTTCAAATACCACTAGAGGACAGCAACCTTTGGCCAGAAGGACTGGTGTTTCTAGTCCCACAGGTGCTCCTTGTGGTCTTGAGCAAGCCACATAACCCTCCATGTTCTGTGTAAAATAGCTATCTCCAAGTTATAATGCCCTGTTCAATGTAAACCACTTTGATATCATGAAAGGCAGCATATAAGAAATGTTAAAAATGAAATTTAATAAGCAGCATCTATGGAGTAAGTAGAATAAAGTAGTTGCATATAGAATTGTTTTGTATTATGGCATTTACAAAGTGTTCTTTATGAAATTTTTGCAGGTAGTGCTGCTAGACGTAATGCCAGGGATGTAACCAGATAAGTGACTGGTGTGGCATATCCAATAGTGTTATAAAGGGTTGCCACAGAATGAGAGACAATGGCAGAATTTAATATAGAATGAGAGACACTGTCAACATGCATTATACAGATGTGTACTGAACAGACGGGGATATTAACACCTTAAAATGTTTTGATAAGCTTTATCTATTTAGTGACAAAATGGCTGTAATTGAGTAAGGTTGAAGCAATTGGTTAGATCTGACCAACATGTACTTATTTGAAGCTTTGTACTGAATTCAGATTGTGGAACAACTTTGAAAATTATGTTTTAGTCAGCATATCAGTAAGATGATAATTGACCTAAAGAAAGTGGTACAGTTGTATTTATTAGTTGTATGTTATGCCTTAGAGAGAGCTAAGATGAAATCCATTGTATTTGAGCATATTTTTTATTTTATATTTTAGATGATGGCATTATTTAGAATTGCTTGTGTACACACTTCTGATGCAGTGCAGATGAGCGAAATGTAGGCCTTATTGAGTGTGTCACATAACTGATATGCATGAGAAGTACCCATCAAGGGGGGCAGTGAAGCTCAGAGTTATATAAGTGATTCAATTTAAGATTCCACACAGAGGTAATGAACATATGTTACAAAAAAAAAGTTCTTTTTTTCCTTGACCTATGAGGAATACTTACAGCCATTTGAAAGCCCTCTGTGGAGCATCTCATGACACTGCTACATTGTTTCAACTCACTGTTTCAATATATCTCTTCAGAGACAATTGCTCATATTAGAACTACTAATCTCCAGGAACAAGCAGGAATGTAGTCATCACATATGGGTATCGTCGGTACCGACGGAGACTGCGCGGGAACGCTCCCCAGCATCCAATCAGAATGCTTTTGGAAGCATCCCACAGCACCTGCGTGCTGCCTTCCCGCCTTTCCCAACTGCCTCTCTCCAGTTCTTCTTTTTCCGCGGAGCCAGCAGATCGTGCTTCCTATCACTGCAGAAGAATTTCTTTTTTATTTCTTTCTTTTTGTGGTTGCGTCTGCCTTCTTTGACGCTCTACCGGTACCACCGGTCTTTCTTTCTTATTTCTGTAAAAAAAAAAATAAAAAATAAAAAATTTCCTTTTCTTCAGGTGCACGCACCTTTTTTGGGCCTTAGGCCCAAAAATATTTTCCTCAACATGGAAAAAGCTGCTTCAGGGTTTAAAAAGTGCACCAAGTGTAGCGGTACCATCTCCGTCACCGACACCCATGAATGGTGTTTAAAATGTTTAGGTCCTGACCACTCCATCACGGATTGTGTGTACTGTGACATGATGTCTAAAAGAGATCGACAGATCCGAGCTCAGTACCCTGTTTCCCTCTGATGTGGCTTCGGTGGCATCGACATCTTTCAGGGCTTCTTCTTCCTCCCGTGGATCTCAGGTAACTAAACATAAATCCAGCCAGTCCTCAAAGGGTAGATCTCCTTCTAAGCATCGAGATGCCTCTAGCGTTGCCCTCGAGGATTCTGCACCGGCAAAATTACCCCGGCGGGAGGCTTCGGCTTCCAAAGCATTATTGGGGTTCCAGGATGTTCTAGATGGCTCGGCCTTGACAGATCTCCTGGTGCCATGCTCTGGGGTACCGGTGGTCCCCACCAGTACCGACATCCAGGCATTGGCAGCATCCATGGACCAGAGAATTCTGACCATGGAATGCAGTCTGGCAGCTTTCCTTGCGGCATTGATGCCCTTGGTACTGCGACAGACAACTCCACTGGTACCGGCATCGGTATCGGTATTGGTACCGGTACCGATAGCATCGACATCGGCATCAGTGTCTGCTATGCCGGTACTCTGTCCTCCGATGCCCTCCGGTACCGATTCTCCGGTACCGGTTATTCCCGGTACCGACCTTGGTAGGTACAGGTATCGGGCTCTGCACGAGCATCCCGACAGACGATACTTCGAGTCCTCAGAAGAATCTGAGGATTCTGAAAGTTCTGTCGATGCAGCGATGCTTCATCCAGAGGAGTCCTCCTCCCCTAAACGTAGGATGTCTCCTCCAGAGGACATGCCCTTCCAAGACTTTATCAGGGAGGTGGCTCGGGGCCTGTCCATTACTGTGACCCCAGAAACAGAGCCAAGGGCCAAGGAGTTGGAAATTTTACAATATCCCAAAACTCCTAAGGAGGCAGCTACCTTACCCATTCATAAGGTTCTATATGATCTCATGCTGAGAATGTGGGAAACACCTCTTACCACCTCTCCTCATTCTCATAGACTAGATACTATGTATTGAGTCCCTCCTTGTCCTGGGTTCCATAAGACTCTATTGTGGTGAAGTCAGCTATGAGAAGGATCAGAAGTGCAAAAAGACATGCCTCTAATCCCCCAGCATGTGAGTGCAGAACCTTGGATGCTTTTGGACGTAGAGTCTTCCAAGCTTCCATGCTTGCTTCAAGAATCAGTTCCTATAGTCTCTACATGGGAATGTTCCTAAAGGAGGTCACAGATAATTTACAGACTTTAAGTCCTTTCATTTCTGAGGATAAAAGACAGGATTTTCTCACTTGGGTCAAACATGCCCAAGATGTTTCTAAGTTCTCCAACCGTGCAGCCTTTGACTTCTTTGAGTATATAAGCAGAACTTCGGCTATTGCCATAGGTTCATGTAGAATTGCTTGGCTCCAGGCATCTGATTTAGAGCTCTGGGTACAAGATAAATTGGGAAATATCCCTTGTACTGGTGAGAACCTGTTTGGTAAAGATTGGCAGGAAAAAGCCAATGAAATGGATGCTGAAAATTCTACCTTGGATAGATTATCCAAGTCTACTGCTGATCCTGTTAGGAAGAAATTGTTCAAGAAAACATCTTTTTCTAAAAATAAAAGATTTTATCCTGCTTATGGTCAGCAGGCATCTTCTGCAGGTCAGTTTTCAAGCAAACGTCAGCAACCACCCAAACAGAAGAAAGCAACGGCTGCTAGGCTTCCACCGGCCCAGCAGCCTCAGCCTCCTCAGGGCCTTTGACTTTCAGCTAGAGAACCTAGCCTTTCTGGTTCTGGAGGGACCAGAACCGTCCACCATTCCAGGAAGGTTATGTCATTTTGCCCCCAGATGGGGGCAAATAACAGCAGAGCATTGGACACTCTCCATCATAAAGGAGTGGTACAAACTTCATTTTTCAAGCATGCCCTCTCACACAATAGTGAAGCAGTTCAATTCTCCGACCTCTCTCATCAACCTGTTAGGTCAGGAGGTTGCCATCCTTCTTGCCCAAGGGGCAATAGAAGAAGTGCCTCTTCATCAACAGGGCACAGGGTTCTATTCCCCTTATTTTCTTATTCCAAAGACAACAGGGGGATACAGAACTATTTTAGATCTCAGAGAATTGATCAAATTCCTTGTCAAGGAGAAATTCAAGATGATTTCTCTCGGAGCTCTGCTATCATACCTTCAGAGTCAGGATTGGCTTTGTTCTCTAGATCTCAGGGATGCGTACACCCATGTCCTCATCCATCCAACCCACAGAAGGTTCCTTCGGTTCCTTTTTCAAGGAAAGCACTACCAATACAGGGTGCTTCCTTTTGGTCTGGCCTCAGCACCAAGGGTGTTCACGAAATGCATGGCTATGGTAGCAGCATTTCTCCGCACTCTAGGAATATTCGTCTTCCCTTACTTGGACGACTGTCTCATTCGAGCTCCAACTCAGTCAGAGGCCAAGACTTCTCTATCCTGCACAATGTGTATCCTTCAGTATTTAGGGCTGGTAATAAACATCCCAAAATCCAATCTGACTCCCACTCAGCCTTTAGAGTTCATAGGAGCTCTTTTGGATACCACAAGGGCAAGGGCCTATCTTCCCCAGGCCCTTTGCCTTTGCTTGGTGCAGTTAGCTTCTCAAGCAGTGCTAAAGCCTCATCTAACTGCTCGAGAAATGTTGCAATTGCTAGGCCACATGGCATCCACCATGCATGTGGTTCCATATGCTTGCCTCCACATGAGGGCAGCTCAGTGGACTTTATCTACCCAATGGACCCAGGCATCAGGGTGCCTGTCAAAGAAAATAGCAAACACAAGTCGCCTCATTTTGTCTCTCCAATGGTGGAGGTCCACTCAAAACCTGTTGCTGGGGTCCCCCTTTCAACAACCCTTACCCTAAGCAACTCTCACAACAGATGCTTCTCCAAAGGGTTGGGGAGCTCATCTGCAAGACTTCTCCACACAGGGCACCTGGTCGCCTCAAGAGAGTTGTCTGCATATCAATATTTTGGAACTCAGAGCAATTTTCCTGGCTCTGCAAGTGTTCCACTCCCTGCTCAGCTACAAGACACTGGCAACACAGTGGTGCAGTGCACACAACCAGTGTGTTTGGAGGCAAGAGGTCAGAGGTTCAAGTCCCTGCTATGGTGCCTGCCAACCCAGTCCCCATATTTTACCCACAACTGAAAAGTGCTACTACAGACAGAACGCTTATTGCAGATGACGTAAACATGCCCAAAACACCTACATTTTACCCTACAGAACAAAGACACCATATACAGGTGCATTACCTAGAGCAGAGTCTCCCAAATGCAGTCCTGGAGGGCCAAACACCATTCAGGTTCCATGCTGCCTCTAATAAAGATGCCTGTGCTGCATATCTATGCACCACCCCTATGGTATGCAGATGTATCTCATGCATATTCAAGAGGGACAGCATGACAACCCGAACAGTGTTTGACACACCAGGACTGGAGTTGTGAACCTCAGCCATAAAGCAGCAGCCAACAGGGGCAGACACACCCACACCCACAGGCTCCATTAGCCAATGCCTCCTGGAGAGGCAGGACATTGGGCCCTGCGTGCATCTCCCAATACTAGCACTTGCATACCTTAGCAATTCCACCCTACACCTGGGAATACGGTACACAGCTATCAAAAGTTTGCTATGATTACTGGCAGATAGCAATTCCTACGTTAAGCACAGTTTGCTGCTTGAGCTCCATCATAGCAACCTTTCTGATGTCTGTGGAGTGTGCTTCAGGTCTGGTCTCTGACAGTGTTTACCACCCTGGGGAGTGACCCCCAACAGTATTGCGTACCATATCCATGCCTGCACTGAGCCCAGGACTGGTGTGGTGGCCAGGGCTGCTAAACTCCTCTATAGTAGCACAATGCTGGCATAGGTGTGGGAGTGTGTGTCTGTCTATCCAGTGTGTGGTGGCTGCAAACACCCTCCACAGCCCACACTGCCAGCACTGTTGCCAGTATTGGCCTGCCAATGTGCATAATGAGGAGCAAGGTACCATGGGTATAGCCCGGACAGGGTGGCCTGGCCAGGATGCATCTGCACAGGGCATAGGGCACTGGCTGGGACATTGTAGTGCCCGGCCACCACCTGCACAGACAGGGTGGCCACAGCATGTCCTAATGGGAGATCACTCTCACCCTGACTGTGCAGTGACCACAGCATGGCTAGGCACCCCCATAGTGTTGTACAGTATTTTTTTCATGTGATATTTATGGGTTTTCTTTTGGGGCCCAGTCACTGACTTATCTGTTTGTTGTGTATGCTGACATCCCAGTTCTGGGTGCATGCATTTCCGCCAGGAACATTTACTATGGACTAGCTAGCAGACTGTCTGTAGCTGGTATGTGTCTTGATGGAGCGCCTTGCAGAGTGCAGCGGCTGAAGGCTTGCTGCAGGAGAATATCAGATAGTGGTAGGGTGCAGCTTAGCATATCCGGGACTAAGGTCTGTCTGCTATTGCATTATGGAAGTGTACAGAGCTGCATTGACTGCCTTTTAGGGTGTCTGCTCCCCAGTAGGACTGGGGTTGATGGTCCTCTCTACTGCCACCATTGCAGGGAGGTAGAATGTGGAACTGTTGGTAGGAGACCCTGTTTACCACCCTTAGCCCTGAAGGAGGAGAGTGGTGGTGCATAATCCTCCTAGGGGTCCATAGGGGCTACACCTAACTGAGACATATAGATATATCCAAGGTGTGTCTGCAGAAACTACCTATCTCACACATTAGCACTGCTGGGGACCTGCAGCATGGCCTATCTCTGCTGTGGACATGGTGCTGGGTACCCCACCTCACCCTCAGGTTGAGTGCAGTACCTGCACAATGTGATGGTGTGTAGCTACTCTGTGCCAGTATCACACATGGTCAGTTCCCCCTACCAGGCCGAGGTGCTGTGGGGGTGCATACCCCATCTTGTGATCATCTGTAGACTGCTGATTTGCATGTGCAGTGCATCATGGGTGTGGGTGGGTTAACCCTATCCTGGTGACCACAGCAGACTGTTTGTGTGGTGACTTGCAGTCCTTCTGCAGCCAGCCAGGGGTTTGCTAGCAGCTATAGAGCTGTAGCCCACTGGTTACTTCACTGCCAGTGGAGTCAGAGGTCATGGGTTCAAACCCACAGTGGGGTTGTTTGATAGGGCTGTCCAAAGCATTATCTATTTTTAATGTACATTAGTGCTGCCAGCAAAAACGCCCTCAGCGTACTGTACCCATAAGGTGCCTCAGAGGGCGCCCTATAGGGCACCTTATGGTTACCGTCCATATAAGGTGCACTATACAGTATCCTATGGAGCGACTGATAGGGTGCCCTATAGGGGACATTATAGGGTGCCATGGCAGATAGTGCACTTTATAATGTGCCCTATGGAGTGCCTTATAGGGTGCCTTATGCGGCACCATAGGTTATGGCACATGAGGGTGTGTTTGATGGCAGCGATTAATAAAATACAAATAAAGTGCAGCAGGAAACAATATTTACATGTCAAAGCTGATGCCTCAGCCAGTCTTACTTATTAGGCACACTGGGGATTGAACTCATGATCCCTGCATCATCAGTCAGTGCCTTAACAATTGTGCTACACTGCTGGTCCTCCTTGCATGTCAGCGCACCTACTTAAGATTTTCATGTGTTTAAATGCACAGTGCTACCATCAAAAACAGTGCTATGACCTTGCTGTGCCTCATAGGGCACCCTATATGGCACCCTATAGGCCACCCTTTAAGCAACATTGTAGGGTGCCGTGGCGGACAGTGCACTTTAAAATGTGCCCTCTGGGGTACCTTATGGGGTGCCTTATGCAGCACCTTATGTTACAGCGCTTTGAGAGAGTGTGTTTGCTAGCAGCAGTAATTAAAATAAAATGCCTCATAATGCAATATTACACATAAATGGTAGTGCCTCAGCCAGCCTTATTCATTGGGCACAGTGGGGGATTGAACCCATGACCCCTGCATTATTCATCAGTGTCTTTACCATTGTACTACAGCCCTGTTCCTCTGTTTGCACATCAGCGCGCCTGCTTATGCTTCCCGGGCGCGTTACTCATGCGCTAATGTGTGTGGCGCACAAGAGCGCTCTCGCTAATCCCGTTTTGCTATTTTTGACTGGACCGCCCACTCCTTATATGGCATCCTGCAGACTAACGCGGCGCGCACGTTAAGAAACTTTAGTAAACATACCCCTAAGTGTTTATCGCAGGAATGTCTATCCTATGCTGAGTGCATGTCCATGCAATTTATTTTGCATGCAGGGATGTGCATCAATGTGCCAAATCCAAAACAAGTATCCCCGTTTCCCTTCAATTTTGTATTCTTATTATGGAAAATATAGGGGATATCAGAGTACCTTCATCGCTATACCCTCCAGTTGTCAGGATGTCAGAATGTCTCTGGCATTGGTTTTGGACGTTTTGCCCTGGATGCCCCAGATTTTACCTGGATATCCCTTATAAAATACCTTTTTTTTTTTTTTTAACTTTTATTTTCATTTTGCAACAAACAAAAGAAACAACACACCAAAGGAGACAAAACAAGTATACAATAAGGAAAAGCAAACCCTATTACCCCCCACCCCCATGCTTCTTCTCTGAGCCGATAATATCAGCATGTGAGCGCTTCCAAACAACAGTGATTGTACATCAAAACGAACAAAAGAGTATCTACGATACAGAATGATCATGGGACAGAGATTTATACAAATTTAAACAGTCAGATGAGAGCATTTAGCAGTGTGAACATAGTCATTGAGCATCTTCCATTTAGACAGATGATGAGGAGTCTGAACGGAAGAAGCAAACATACGAGGTATTTGTTCATATTTACTGTAGAGACAGACATGATTCCACCATTCATTGGGGCTCAGATGGGAGCTATTTTTCCAGTATTTCGTAATTAGGGAAATAGCAATGCCTAGCATAAAGTCCAAAAGGAAGTAAGCCGTTTTTGGAAGAGAGGGGATCCCCGCAGCTGAGCGAAGTCCCACTATCCTCCAAGAAAGGGGCTCTTGAAAGTGCAAAATAGACTGGATACGACCCCAGACCCGACGCCAGTAATACTGTAGTGCGGGACATTCATACATAACATGAGGTAGTGAACCAATGGCCTCATGGCATGTCCAACAGCTATTGCCCTGAGTGGTGTTCCATTTGGCTAATCTGTCAGGAGTGTAGAAACACCGGTGGGCTAGAAAGAAGAGTGTCTGAGTGAGTGAGGCGGATCGAGAAACCCGTGTCACTCTACTCCAGACAAGGCTCCATTGCTCCGGGGTCAAAGTTAAATGCAATTCTCGCTCCCATGCTTTCTGCGCTATAGGGGTACCTCTAATTATAGCATTACATAAGGTTTTGTAAAAATTAGATGCTACACCCGGTGAACTACCGATAGATCGGATAGTCTCCGACAAACCTTGTGTAGGGGATGCCGATGGCGGGAGCACCTTAGCACTCCGAAGACAATGCTGAAGTTGCACCAACTGAAAGTAGTGTTTTGCTGGGAGACCAAATTCAATTTGCAATTCACTAAAAGTTTTCCAGCGACCATCATGGAACAACTGGTTAGGAATCCAAATGCCCCTAGTGTACCAGGGGCTCCACGCCATCGGTTTATTTTGTATTCGAAATCGAGTATTGTACCAAAGCGGGAGCCTGTCTAACGGACAGAGTCGGGAGTCTAAAGATTGCATAAGAGTATTAAAGGCACCTAAAGTGTCTAAAAGCATTGGTGGATAGTGGGAGTCTGATGGGAGAGTCATACCAGGGAGAAAAGTAAGAGGAATCGGTTTGCAAAGGTCCTCCTCTATGTCTAGCCACACAGGTCTACTCGGTGATAGATCTTCCAGCCAACGAGCGCCTTGTTTGAGAAGAAAAGATTGATGGTATTTCAGGAAATCAGGGAATCTGACACCCCCATTTTCCTTATCTGCTTGCAGCTTATGTTTCGCTATCCTAGGTGTCTTGTTTTGCCATAGGTATCTAGTCAGAAGGCCCTCTATATCTTTATATGTACGTCGAGGTAAGAGACAGGGCAACATTTCTAAAATATAATTCACTTTCGGAACAATCATCATTTTTATGGTTTCTAGGCGACCCCACCAGGTAAGTGTTAAAGGAGTCCAACGGTGAGTAAGCGCCCGGACTTTAGAGGTTAAGTCTTTGGCATTAAAAGAAATAGTGTCTTCCAAAGGAGAGCAATAGTGAACCCCAAGGTATTTGACCATGCGAGGTTGCCATAAAAAGGGAAAGGGTTGCATATCTGCCTGATGAAGCAGAGGATTTAGTGGAAAGGCTACCGACTTGGTCCAATTTATCTTATAACCGGAGAGTTGTGAGTATTTACCAATTTGCTCTAGGACAGCCGGCACTGAGTCTATAGAGACAAAGAGCATAAGGTCATCAGCATATGCTGAAATTTTGATTTCCCTATGAGAGAAGGGGACTCCATGAATCTCCTCCGATTGCCGGATTAGTAAAGCTAAGGGTTCGAGTGCAAGATCGAAAAGAAGTGGAGACAATGGGCATCCCTGGCGAGTACCGCGTTGAAGGGGAAATGGCTGAGACTTTAAAGCATTAGCACAGATACTGGCTGTAGGCTGTGCATACATGGTGCGGAGACAACGGAGAAAACCTTCTCCGAATCCGTACCAGCGGAGGGCTGCAAACAGGAAGGGCCATTCTAAGCGATCAAAGGCCTTCTCAGCATCAAGTGAGAGGCCAACAAATGGGCGATCAAGATTAACTGCGGCAGTCAGTACATGACATAGAGTCCGAGCATTGTCAGCAGTTGATCTACCGGGAATGAAACCGCATTGATCTGGGTGTATTAAGGTAGACATCCTATCAGAGAGCCGGGTGGAGAGAATGGTGGCAAATATTTTATAGTCCGCGTTTAGGAGGGAAATTGGATGATAATTAGCTGTTAGTTGCGGGTCTCTCCCCTCTTTCTCAAAAACTACTACATTTGCCATTGAAAAGGACCCAGAAGGAGATCCCTCCTCGGCCAGAGCAGAAAAATAAAGTTTCAAAACTGGAGCTAAGTCAGCGTTAAAGGTTTTGTAGAATTCAGCAGGGAGACCGTCTGGGTCTGCAGCACGACCTGTGGCACATTTCTTGATAGCAGAATGAATTTCTGATAAAGTGAATGGTTTGTCCATGGCCACTCTATCTTCGTCAGATAGGGTCGGTCTTTGTACCCCTGAAAGTAAGCGTTCAAATACTTCTGGCTCAAAATCACATTCAGATTGATAAAGCCGAGTATAAAAATCACGAAAGAGTTCTAAGATTTCTGTATCTTTAGTGACCAAGCCCCCCCCCCCGACGGATTACGGAGAGCGGTAACACGCTTGGCTTCTTTTTGACCTTTTAGGGCATTTGCTAACAATTTGCCAGCACGGTTATTTTCCCGGTAATATATCCCTTGTTGTGATTCAATATTTTTAGCAGCAGCAGTATACAAAAGCTGATTATATTGAAAACGCAAGCGTTGTAAACGGAGTAAAATACATGGGTCAGTACGGGACGTGAGGAGACGCTCCCCAGCTTGTATCTGCTGCTCTAGAATCAGTAAGTGCTGCTTTCTTTGTTTCCCCTGCCGAATTTGATAGCTAGTTATAGTTGCACGGATAGATGCCTTAAAACCCTCCCACCAAGCCCAGCTCGCTGTGTCATGGGGTGAGTTAAAATGAAAATAATCTTGGATAGCGGCCTTTATATCAACCTGAAAATCTTTTTGATCTAGTAGGGATCTATCAAAAAACCAAGCTCGGGGAGAATCGTCTCGCGCAGTGACATGTAATGATAAAGATATGGCAGCATGATCTGAAATATGGAGAGGATGAGTCCTAGCCATGTCCACTTGAGAAATCAGTGCTTTGGAAATGAGAAAGAAATCTATTCTAGATTGTGAGTGATGGGGGGCAGAAAAAAAGGTGAACTCTAAGTCGGAGGGGTGAAGCAGCCTCCATATATCTACTAGCGCAAGATCTTGCATCAGAGCTGTAAGGGTAGCAAGACTCTTGGGTGGACTACTCGTTCTAGGCAGTTGTCTATCTATCAAAGGGTCTAACACTTGATTAAAATCACCACCAAGTATTAATGGAGTATTGGCAGAGGCCTGTGCCAACTGCGCAATACTTGCATAGTAAGCAGGGTTGTCCACATTCGGGGCATAAATACAAATACACGTGAATTCACTATCTCCAACCTTAAGGTGTGCACGGGCCCATCTACCCTCCTTGTCAGAGCTAGTATCCATTACGGTAGCTTGCAAAGACTTCTTAACCAGAATGGCTACCCCACACCGTTTGGAAACGGCGGGAGAATAGGCAGCCACCATGTAAGGCTTAGCATTGAGTTTCAGTGTTTCAGCAGAGTTTAGATGCGTTTCCTGAAGAAACACTAAATCAGCATGCTCATGGCTAAGATAGCTAAGGATTTTCTTTCTTTTGATTGGACTATTGATGCCTTTTACGTTAAGTGATAAGATTTTACATAAGGCCATTCAGAAAGGTTAAAAATTCTGAGCATGATAGCGCACATAATTTCACAATGTCCCTCATATTAACTGTATCTGGCTGTACACATGACATGAAAGAAAATAAGCTAATATAATACAATGAAGCGCCCCACATTAAAAAAGAAAAACCGCGGTGCGGTAGAGAAGAAGCAGAACCCCAGAAATTACTGGCGACCATGTGTCTGCGGGGAGAAACCCCAGAGAAGGCCGAAATTGAAAAAACATATAACCTGTAGAACTGTGCGTGCTCCGAATCCGACCGAGGCACACATCATGGAGGGATAGGAGACCAAAAACAAAAAAGTCATATAGAGAAAGAAAGAAAGTCCAGGTAGTCTCTGTGCTTGGCTATGACCGCCGCGTCGGGCCCTTCAAAATGGCGGACAGAGCCGGCAGATAATAAGTCCAAGTTGTTGGATTAGCGCATCTGCTCTGCTTCTTTGGAGTCTAAAAATGTTGATAGTAGATCAGGATCTTCGAATGTCCTAGTTTGGTTGTGGAGAGTCACTCGGAGCTTCGCTGGATACAACAGGCCAAAGCGAGCCTGTAGTTGTTGAAGTCGAGGGCGAAAAGCAAGGAGTTTCTTCCGACGGTCAATGGTAGGCTTTGCCAAATCAGGGAAGAAGGAGACTTTATGACCTTCAAATTCCAAATGATGATTCGCCCGGGCAGCATTTAAAATTTGTTCCACTTGTTGATATCGTAGTAATCGAAAGATAATAGGCCGGGGGGTCGTTCGGTTGAGCGCCATGTGGGTAGGAACACGGTGTGCTCGATCGATTTCCAGATCTCTATGAAAAGTGATCTTCAGCAAGGAGGGAAGAGTTTTGAGCAGGAATTCTCTTATATCTCCTGCTTCCACCCCCTCCGGTATTCCAATGAGCCTCACATTGTTGCGACGGGCTCGATTATTGCTATCTTCTAACTCCTTTTGAAGATTCTGTATCTGGCGCTCAGCCTTGTCCAGTTTGCCCAAGCGCACCGCGTGCGAGTCGAGGACCCCCGCCATGTTGTCCTGCCGTAATGAAAGACTTTCAAGTCGGTCCTGGAGCACTCCGAAGTCTTCTCGCATGGCTCGAAGCGCTTCTCCATTGGACTGCACCAGTTCCTTCACGCCGCGTATTTCCTCTAAAATCTCCAGGTGCATTTCGGGGTTTTCACGAAGTGGAACCATCTTCTGTGGGGAAGACACCTCTGTTTTGGAGCGTTTTCCGTGTGAAGAAGAAGGAGACCCGAAGTCCAAGCGCGCTGGTTTATGGGCCGCCATCCCCCCGAGGTACCCCGGTAAGCTCGGAGCAAAATAGTAAGTTTGTATAGGTATTAAGTCAGGATTCTGAGTAGGCCTCTCGGGAGCTTCAGCGCGAAGCGTCTTACCCGCTGGACATCAGGCTCCGCCCCCTATAAAATACCTTTTTAATTGAATGGCCATATTGGGATGAACAAAAATGAGCACAAAAATCTTTGGTTCAAATGACATTTTAGAAAGGACATCCTAGTGCAATCTGGGATGTCCAAGCCAGAATGTCTGAAAAAAACACAAGCACATCCAGGTGCAGACACAATTTCACAAACGTGGACATGCAGGAACAACTACATAGATAACCCCAGAACAATACTTCAGAGCCTGGATGTCCAGGAGTAGCCAAATGGTTAGAGTAATAGGCTAGGGCAGGCTTCAAAGCCCACTGATGTTATCATTGTGATTGTGCTGAATACTGAGGGTGATGGAGTGATCTCTGCCCTACATACTCTGGATGTTTTTCAGCCAAAAAGAACACTTTCCTGATGCTTATTCTAAACTTGGATGTGACTCCAGACATCCAGGATCTTTCTGCAATCAAACAGTGACATACAGGTTCCTGGGAATGCCCCAGTGTTCAGGAACTGACATGTAGGGATGCTATTTTAGACCTAGTCATCAGTGGAATATAGGATCTAGTTCGAGAGGTAACTGCTTTGGGGCCACTTGGCAATAGTGATCATAACATGATTTTTTATTTTATTTATTTATTTAACAGTTTAATATACCACTTTATAATTTCAACCAAAGTGGTTTATATTGAAACTTAAACTTGGAAATGTACATTAAGAATCCTGGATTTTTCTGAGGCAATGGAGGGTGAAGTGACTTGCCCAAGGCTACAAGGAGTGCTAGTGGGAATTGAACCCTAGTCTTTGGGTTCCTAAGCCAGTGTTCTTAACCATTAGGCTACTCCTCCACTCCAAAATGGAGCTGTTTTGTATTTGTTTGTTTTGTTTTAATACATGGCGGGAGGATAGCAAGGAATTGACTGTGCTAGCATTAAACTTTAAAAAAGACTATAATAAAAGGAGGAAAATGGTTTAAAAAAACTAAAATAAGCAACTGTAAAGGTTAGGAGTTTACTGTGCCTTGTGAAAGTATTCATCCCCTCGGTTTTTGTCCTGTTTTGTCGCATTACAACCTGGAATGAAAATGGAGGTTCATGTGGATGTTAGGTGATGGACCTAACAATATAGTCTAAATTGGTGACGCGGAGTGACAATAAAATAACTTGTATATATAGAAAAACAAATAAAAACTGAAAAGTTGTGAGTGTATATGTATTCATCCCTTTTGCTACGAAACCCTTAAATAAGATCTGGTCCAACCAATTAACCTCTGAAGTCACATAATTAGTTGATTAGGGTCCACCTGTGTGCAATCAGTGTCACTTGCTACCTCACATGATGCCTGTATAAATATACCTGTTCTGAAAGGCCCCTGACTCTGCAACATTATTAATTACTACAAATTAAGAATAATACAAAAGCTCAAACCTCTTCTAAACTCTAATGACTTCCGCACAGTCTGTCAAGCATTGATTTTGCCCATCTTAGACTATTGTAACATCATCTATCAGGGTCTACCTATCTAAACTATCTACCCTTTACAATTACTACAAAATACAATGGGAAATCAAGAACCAATCATATAACTCCAACACTAAAACAACTCCATTGGCTCCCCATAATTATCAGGACTAAATACAAAGTTATACTCACTATCTTTAAAATCTTCTACCATTTATCACCACCTATACTACAAGCTCTCATAAGTAAAGGCTCTGAAAGCCGAAGAAAAAGGAAAAACAATAAAAACAATTAAAATACCAATAAACAAAACCAAAGCAAAACAAACAACTTGAAGCAGAGCCTTCTCAATATATGCTCCATCGCTCCGGAACGCACTCCCAGCAAGCAAAAGAACAATCAATGATTTATGGGACTTCTGGGAAGCATTAAAAACTCACCTATTTTTGGAATACTATGGTCCAGAGACCGAAACATCAGGCAGAAAAAACTCATTACAATAAATTATGAACAGATCTACACCTCTTTGTAGACTATACTCCTGTTTCATCCAAGTTCAATATCCTTGTTCTATGTATAGTTTTCTTGTTTATTGTTGAATGTAAACCACTTTGAATTTAAGAAAAGTGGTATAGAAAAATTGTTAAATAAATAAGCAAGCAACATGAAGACCAAGGAGCACTCCAAACGGGTCAAGGACAAAATTGTGGAGAAGTATAGATCAGGGTTGGGTTATAAAAAAATATGCCAAATTCTGAATATTCCACAGAGCAACATTAAATCCATTATAGCAAAATGAAATAATTTGGCACCACTACAAACCTGAAAGAGAAGGCCGCCCAACAAATCTCACAGACTGGGCAAGGAGAGCATTAATCAGAGATGCCACAAAGACACCAAGGATAACACTGAAGGAGCTGGAAAGATCCACTATGGAGATGGGAGTATCTGTCCATAGGACCTCTTTAAGCTGTACACTCCACAGAGTGGAGCTTTATGGAAGAGTAGCCAGAAAAAAGCCATTGCTTAAAGAAAGAAATAAGAAAACATTTTTGGAGTTTGCATAACAACATGTGGCATACCCCCCAAACACATGGAAGAAGGTTCTCTGGTCAGATGAGACAAAAATTGAACTTTTTGGCCATCGTGATAAATACCATGGGGTATGTTTACTAAACTGCGTTAGTGCAAATCGCGTTAGGAGTCGCGTTAGTGAAAGGAAAGCCAAAAAAGGACATGGGCGGGACATCATAACCACTAACGCGCGTTCCCAAAACTAACGAGCGTTACAAGGCGCCGTGGCGCGTTACTGCGCGTTAATCGTATGAAGGCGTACAGACACAAAACACTGAAACAGAGCTGTAGCACAATGGTTAGTGTACTGACCGCTGTTACAGGCAGCATGGGTTCGAGTGCCCAACGCAGAAGGCTGGCCCAGGCATCACCCTGTACATTACATAGGGAATGAGGAGGCATGTTTTTCTTTACGTTGAGTAGTGGTTACAGAAACACACCCTCGCAGTGTGCGTAGCCATGTACGTTGGTGCGTGCGTGGCTGCGTGCGTTGGTACGGGCGTAGCCGCGTGCGTTGGTACGGGCGTAGCCCCGTGCGTAGCTACGTGCGTTGATGCATGCGTACAAACGTGCATGGGTCCGTGTGTTTTTACCAGCGTGGGTACCTTATATTACAGACTCTTTAGGGTATCTTGCACCTATGCATTATGCTAACAGACCTATATTTTGTAAAAGAACCGCCGAGCTCTGGCGCGTTTGCTACAGGATACAATACGATTTTACGATTGCACATTTATGGTCGTAGGAAGAGTTTCTTGGTCAGCACAATTTTGAAGATATACACTGTTTTAGTCCTTTTTGGTTAATTTATACAGTCTGTTGATTCAGCCATTTAGCCCCTGAAGAAGGGAATTCCGAAACACGGCCTGTGTCGGCCCTTGGCTGATTTGACCAATAAAGATTTTCACACGTCCTTCGTTGCTATCCACGTTTCTTTGTTGGACGGGCACTAAAATGTGCCTGACACTGCCGTATGCCCTGTACAGATGCACCCTAGCCAGGCCACCCTGTACGGCCTATACCCATGGTACCTTGCTCCTCATTATGCACATTGGCAGCCCAATACTGGCAACATTTCTGGCAGTGTGGGCTGTGGAAGGTGTTTGCAGCCACCACACACTGGATAGGCAGACAGCCACCCCCACACCTATGCCAGCATTGTGCTACTATAAAGGAGTCCAGCAGCCATACCCACCACACCAGTCCTGGGCACAGTACAGGCATGGATATGGTACACAAGACTGTTGGGGGTCACTCCCCAGGGTGATAAACACTGTCAGAGACCAGACCTGCAGCACACACCACAGACATCAGGATGATTGTTATGGTGGAGCTCACTGAGCAAAATGTGCTTAACGTAGGAATTGATATCTGCCAGTTATCATAGGAAACGTTTGATAGCTGTGTACCATGTACCCAGGTGTAGGGTGGCATTGCTAAGGTATGCAACTGCTAGTATTGGGAGATACAGGCAGGGCCCAATGTCCTGCCTCTCCAGGAGGCATTGGCCAATGGGGCCTGTGGGCATGTGTGTGGGTGTGTCTGGCCCTGTTGGCTGCTGCTTTATGGCAGAGTTCCCCAACTCCAGTCCTGGTGTTCCAAACACTGTTCGGGTTTTTATGCTGTCCTTCATAACTATGCATGAGCTACATCTGCATACCATGGGGGTGGTGCATAGATATGCAGCACAGGCATCTTTATTAGAGGCAGCATGGAACATGAAAGGTTTGGGGCCCTCCAGGACTGCATTTGGGAGACTCTGCTCTAGGTAATGCGCCTGTTTCTGGTGTCTGTGTTTGGTGTGGTAAAATATAGGCGTCTTAACCATGCGTATCTTCTCTGCAATAAAGGTGTGTCTTTACTATCACTGTTTAGTGGTGGGTAAAACTATGGGGACTGGGTTGGCAGGAGCCCCAGCTGGGATTTGAACCTGTGACCCTTTGGTCTTACAGGTACTGGCTGTGTCCGTTGCACCACACTGTGGCCCCAGAGACAGTGCAGTCCCTGGAGATAGGAAAACCGGCCTGTCGAGTCGGAAACCCTGCTCTGCACAGGTTTACTGTGGGCTTATCTACCTTGTATGGAGACAGAGGTGCAAATAAACCTCAGAACAGACCTCGAAAAAGGGGCAAACACCCATAACCAAGCTGGGCAATGCTATCATTGTGCAACATTACAAAACACTCCCAGGACAGCTCCATTACAATGAAATGATCTTTGAGCGTAGACCCTTCCAAACATCATTTCTTTTTTTTGGTGATTTCCTGGGAGTGTTTTTCATTGTTGCCCATTGCTATCACTGTTGCCAAGCTGGATTATAATTTGTACAATGTTTCTTGTGGTCATTTTTAACGTTTTAGGTGAAATTTTGCTCTGTGCACATGTATCACACTGCTCACATTTTGTAGGTTTCCCCGGTTTCGCTGTACATTGCTGACGGAAATGGTTTCTCTTCCCTTTAATATGCCTTTAACGACAGGTTTTCATTCGCGTTGGAATTGAGCTCAGAAATTCAGCGCGTTAGTGTGAGGGGAGCCTCTCCCCGCCCACTCTCCGCCCATTGACCCCTTCTCTCCGCCCACTCTCCACCTTCTGCGCTGTTTTAACACGCGGGGCTTTACGATCGTTAACTACGGTTAACGTGCGTAGTATGACGTTAACGGTCATTGGCGCGTGATTATGCGCGTTATACTGCACTTACGATCGTTAATGTCACACAACGAGCATTATTCACATTTGCCGCACTTTAGTAAACACCCCCATGTGTGATGCAAACCCAACACTTCCCATCACCTCGAGAACACCATTCCCACAGTAAAACATGGTGGTGGCAGCATCATGTTGTGGGGATATTTTCAATTGGCAGGGACAGGCAAACTGGTCAGGATTGAAGAAACGATGGATGTCACTAAATACAGGGCAATTCTTGAGGAAACCTGTTTCAGTCTGCCAGAGATTTGAGACTATGATGGAGATTCACCTTCCAGCAGGACAATGACCCTAAACATACTGCTAAAACTACACAGAAGTGGTTTAAAGGGAAACATTTAAATGACTTGGAATGGCCTAGTCAAAGCCCAGACCTAAATCCAATTAAGAATCTGTGGCATGACTTGGATTGCTGTACACTAATGCAACCCATCTAACTTAAAGGAGTTGGAGCAATTTTGCCTTGAGGAATGGGTGAAAATCCCAGTGGCTAGATATGCTAAGCTAATAGAGACATACCCCAAGAGACTTGCAGCTGTATTTTCAGCAAAAGGTGTCTCTACAAAGTATTGACTTGGGGAGGGAGAATACCTATGAACACTCCTGATTTCTGGTTTTTTTTTGTCTTAATTATTGTTTGTGTCACAATAAAGGATATTTTGCACCTTCAACACGGTAGGCATGTTGTGTAAATCACATGGTGCTAACCCCCAAAACTCAATTTTAATTTCAGGTTGTAATGCGACAAAACAGGACAAACACTTCAGCGCCCCTCGGCGAACTCAGCAGCAGGAGCCGGACACCACTGGGGCCCGATCAGCATTGGGGAGTCGAGCAGGGGATCGCTCCTCCCCGATCGGCCCCCCCCAAGGCCAATCAGGCCCAACGCTCTTCATTTAAATCTTCAGTGCCCCTTGGCGCGCCCATGCCTGAGGGCCTCACCAGAAAGCCCTTTTGCATGGCCCTTAGGCGCGGTCCAGAGACCAGCAAGAAAGCAGCTGCATACCTGAATCCCTTAGGAAGCAATACCAAGTCTGGACGGTGACTAATCCAAAAAGAAAAACCCTTCAAACAAGTTGATGTCCAGCAAGAAGGCTGACACACTGTCCTCCACACTGGCAGCCAGATGGGCTACCACTGACACAACGTCCTCCACACCGGATCAACGTCGGGGAGTTGAGCAGGAAGGATCGCTTCTCCCCGATCAGCTTAGCAAAGCTAATCAAGCTGCAGCAACAGTTCTAAAAGTCTACCAGCTCAGAGGCACACCCACGTGGGGAACAGAGGCGCCAACCCAGATCAGCAGTTTCCTGTCACCCTCCTGAAGTCCAATAGATCCTGCCAGCACAACAAACACCCTGCTCGCCTCTCATTTTCATCAGCCAAAGCCGCTCACCAGGAAACCAAACAACCCTCCAAACCACTCTCACGGTGAGGTAAGCCACCCGCAAATTTACTCAACTTAAGCCTGCACCAACTATCTAATGATCAATCTAAACCATAGCAGAACACACATCTCCACAGCACACTAGCTATCCTCTTGACCTACGACCACCATGGCTGGACACCATGCACTACTACTCCTCCTCCTCTGGATAGCACAGCTCATAACATGAGCACAATCATTACAACAATTCCAAGGCCTGATCCCCACAGTGAGAACCCTGGGGCATAAAAGTTCAGACAATCCCCCTCACTATAGCAGACCACCTTTCACAGCAAACTATCACCGATTGATTCACATAAACTGCCTGCCCCCAGAAAAACCTAAGAGATGCAAGACTCCATCCCAGGTAAACCTTAGCAGCATGCTAATTAATTCTAGTTCCATCCATACCAAATGGTCTGCCCTCACCGACCATATTAATCACCGGAATCTAGATCTACTCCTCGTCACTGAAACATGGTTACACATGTTTCAGACACATATACAGTGATCACCAACCAGCTAAAAACTCCTGGATACGACCTCTTCAGCTGCCCCAGAACAAACCGGCGTGGAGGCGGGGTCCTAATAATAGCCAGAAGCAACCTCCATTTCCATTGTACTTTAACACAAAGCTCCATCAACCTAGACATCATCCAAATCTCCAACAAGACTTTAACAATCTGCCTCCTATACCGCCCACCTTCTTCAAGTACCGACGAATTGGCCACAATCCTTGATCAAGCATGCAACAACAATATCCAATGGAAACAATTCTGGATCCTTGGTGACTTTAATCTTCCCTCTCTCCCTGTCAAACATTCCACAGCATTCCTGGATGCAATGAACAGAATGGGCTACCACCAAATCGTTCACACTTCTACCCACACTGGAGGCAACAGCTTGGATCTCATTTTTGCTCCGCGACCTCACGACACCTTATGCAATCAGTACTCCCCACAGGTACTCCCAGTTCGATGGTCCAACCACAAGGCCATCCTCTTTGATATTCCACATGATAGTAAAGAACAGCAATCTACCACACCAAGCGCTCCTGTTCCCCGCCGATTCAGGCACTTCGACAAGGAAGCCTTCCTCAGCAACACGTTGCATCACCTCAACACCGACACTAATGACCTAGATAATCTACTAGACAGCTGGAACAACTACCTTTCTGGAGCTGCACTCCTCCCACCATCCACAAAGTCTGCCCACAAAAACCACACAGCAGTATGGTTCACCGCTGACCTGCGTGAATCACTAGTGCAACTCAGGAAGCTTGAACGCCGCTGGCGACGCTCCAAACTGACTAGTGATAAAGATGCCTACCTGAACAAACTACAACATAATCGAACAATGATCAACAACAAGAGAAAGGAATATCACACCAGCACCCTCATGCACTCTCTTAATAAACCTCGTGAACTCTTCAACCTAGCCAAATCACTCACAAAAGATCCATCTACAAAACAACCAATAAACACTCTGATCCCAGATGACTTTGCCACATACTTTCAAAGCAAAACTACTTCACCAACAACCAACCCAGATAATTATGAACTACCCAAGCACCCCTACAACTCAGCTGGCACTCCCCCCACCAACTCTGGTATCCTTCTATCCATACCCTCCTGATCAAATAGAAAGAATCATCAGTGGGATCAACACCACGACCTCCCCAATGGACCCTTGTCCACCATTCTGGATCAAACAAACACAAACCTACCTCAGCCCAATCATAACTAGAATCACCAACATATCCCTATCTGAAGGCATCCTTCCTCCTCCTTTGAAAACTGCCTCTATCAGACCTCTGATCAAGAATAACAAACTTGACCCATCAGATATCAAATCCTACAGACCTATCTCTAGCCTCCCCTTCCTAACCAAAATCATAGAAAAGATCATCTACCAATAGACCCAGGACCACATCGACTCCTACGCACTTCTAGACCAGCAACAGCATGGATTTCGGCAACAGCATGGTGTTGAAACCCTTCTCACGACTCTCCTTGACAGACTCCATACAGGCCTTGATAAGAAAAAACAAGGCATCATCCTCATATTTATGGACATTGCCTCAGCATTCGATACTGTCAACCACAACCTCTTGCTCACCCAACTGTATCAAAAAGGCATAAGAAACCTAGCCTTAGACTGGTTCAAGTCCTACCTATCCGACCGACAACAACAAGTCCGCATAGATAACCATGCATCCAGGACTTTCCAACAAACACAAGGGGTCCCCCAAGGATATTCCCTCTCATCCCTACTCTTTAATATCTACATGCAGCCAATCTATTCTATCATTCAATCATTCAACATACTCTACCACATCTACACCGATGATGTGTTACTGTATACTCCATTCCTCATTGACAGGCCGGATAACTCATCCATAGTTGAATGCTTCAACACAGTCTCAGACTGGCTCATGACACGCAACCTGATGGTCTACACCAATAAGCCTGAGGTCTTATTCATATCGAAAGACCCCATATTTATCCCACCACCCTCCCTCAAAGTGAAAGACTTTGAACTCATAACCAAACAAGAAGTCCGCTATCTGGGAATAACAATCGACCAATGCCTGTGCTGGGAGACCCACATTAGAAATATCTCCAAAACAGTCTACCACAAACTGAGAACCCTCCGGCATTTATGTCCTCTCCTCGAGTCCTCAGACTTCTGCTCGGTAACTCAAGCTCTCATCATCCCTCATCTGGACTATTCCAACATCATCTTTCATGGTATGTCGAAGCACACTCTCCAGCCACTACAACTCGCCATGAACACAGCTGCCCACACAATCCTATCTGGATCCAGATACGACCACATCACTCCTCTTCTGATTCAGGTTCATTGGCTCCCCATAGCAAGTCGCCTGACCTACAAAGCACTGCTACTCACTTTTAAGGCCCTGCATAGAATGTTTGCAACTTCACTTATACAACGAATGCCGGAAACCAGGACCAGCAGAACATGCATGGTAAACTCTCTCATGACCCCTTCAACAGTAAGAACCTGTATTCAATCAACTAAGAATCGCGCTGTTTCTCTATTTGCGCCAACCCAATGAATGCCCTACCCCCAATGATACGTGCCATCCCGGATCTTACATCTTTTGTAAATATTAGGAGGTTCAGACTGTTACTAGTGTATATACTTTGTAGATAGTTACCCCAGTTATGTCCAAGTTAGAGTTCCTGTTCATTGTAAATACAATGCAGCCCGACTGCCTTGTATAGGGTTCTGTTATATGTAAACCACACTGATTTGAATAGCACGGTATAGAAGAGAACGCAAATAAATAAATAAAATAAAATCTTTTAGGAAGGCATTAAAGACTTACTTCTTCCAACTAACTTATAACCATCCACCCTAGATCAGCCACACACTGTGTGCCAACCTTATACAAATAAACTCCTAACGATACCAACCTAATCCTGTGTTAATGTAAATATGCTCCAGCTATGTAAATATGTTCCTAGTCACAATTCCTGTAATGTAAATATGTGCCTAGTTATACCAACTTGTTGCAAATTGTCATATGTAACCTGTCTGATGTCATCTAGTTGTTATGTTATATGTAAACCATGTAATCTAGTTATTATGTTATATGTAAACCATGCTCAAACGTTATTTGTAAAACACGTTCATATGTTTCATGTAAACCACACTGATCTGTAATAGCGTGGTATATAAAAACAAATAAACAAATAAATAAATAAATAACACCAAGGGGATGGATACTTTCACAAGGCACTGTACATCAGACTTGGGCATTATTTAAAAATACTATCTTGTAAGCCCAGACCAGATGTATTCTATGCTTTAAAAAAGATGGAAGGAAGGGCAAATGACAGGCAGCATGGCTAAGAGGTGAGGTCAGAAAGGCTGTTATAGCTAAAAGATAATCTTTCAGAAAAAGGAAAAAAAACTGCCAAATGACAAAAACATGAAAAAGCATAAGCACTGGCAAGTTAAATGCAAGAAATTCATAAGGCAGACAAAGAGAAAATTTGAAAAGAAGCTCGTGGTGAAAGCAAAAGTGCATAATAAAATATTTTTACAGTATACTCATAGCAAAACACCTACTATTAGATGATGGAGGGGTAAAAGGTGCACTGAAGGAAGAAAAGGCCATAAAGCAGAGACTGAATAAATTCTATGCTTCATTCTTTACTGAAGAAGATATAGGAAGCATGCCCATGCAAGAAATCATATTTAAAGGTGATGTATCAGAGGAACTAAAAAAAATCTTGATAAATCAGGAAGATGTAACACAACTAATGGATAAACTAAAGAACAACAAATCACCTGGATTGGATGGCATATATCCCAGGGTGCTGAAAGAACCGAAATATGAGATTGTAGAACTACTATTAGTAATCTGTGATCTATTATTAAAATAATCTGCAGTGCCCAATGATTGGAGAATGGCCAATGTAATGCCAGTTTTTATAAAGGATTCCGGAGTGATCTCAGAAGCAGACCAGTGAGCCTAGTCTCAGTACCTGCAAAATGGTAGAAATCATTATAAAACACAAAATTATTGAACATGTACATATGGTTTAATGGCAGAAAGCCACCATGGATTTAGCCAAGGAAAGTCTTGCCTTACCAAACTTTTGTATTTTTTTAAGGTGTGAATAAACATGTAGATAAAGGTGAGCTAGTTGATGTGGAGCCTGATTTCCTAAGGGGTATGTCCAGATGTTCCCGTGGGTGCAGGATCAGGCCCTGGGATGGCCCGGCATGCCCCTGCATCATGTAGGGACATCATTCCAAAAGTACAACCTACCTTCTTCCTCTGTGACCCCTGATTCTCCACTGCCAAATCCTGATGGGGGCCACTGGGGCCTGGATTGGGCAGTGGGGACTCACCATGTGTATCCCATTGCTATGGTAGTGGGGCTGATGTTCTTTAAGCCAGGATCGGAGGGGCACCCCACTCTTATTCTGCTTCAGAGGTAGAATAAGCAAGGTGTCCTCCCGGTGATCCCCGGACATAAAGGGCCATCACTGGAATCGGCTCTGTATGTCTGGGGGGTCAGTCCTGCCCAGGCTCCACCCACTCTCCACCCCTGTGCCGCTCTGTATGTGCAGTGAGGTTGGGAAGCAGCATTGGCTGAAGGCAAATAGGGTGGCTGGATATCCCGATGGGATATCCAATCCCGTTATTCGACTTCATGGATCGGGCCCATCATATATCTTAATTTTCAGAAAGCCTTTGACTATGTTCCTCATAAGAGACTCTTGGGAAAATTAAAAAGCAATGGGATAGGAGGCAATGCAATATTGTGGATTAAGAACTGGTTGAATGATAGAAAACAGAGAGTAGGGCTAAATGGCCAGTTTACTCAATGGAGAAAGATAAATAGTAGAGTACCCCAGGGATAGAGGAGATCAAACCTAAGCTTTGCTTAGAAGCTCAGATGACAAGACTTTGGCTTTCATACTTTGGACATATCATGTGAAGAGAGAGAGAGAGAGAGAGTGTTCGTGAGAAACTAGCTCAACTTAAAGTAGACAAAGCGATGGGACCGGATGGGATACACCCTAGAATAATGAGGGAACTTGGGGACGTTCTAGCAACTCCACTGACTGACCTTTTCAATGCCTCGTTGGAGTCGGGAGTGGTGCCAAAGGACTGGAGAGAGGCTCATGTGGTGCCTTTACACAAAAGCGGAAGTAAGGATGTGGTTGAAAACTACAGGCCGGTTAGTTTAACTTTGGTGGTGAGTAAATTATTGGAAACGCTGCTGAAAGAGAAAATAGTGAGGTTTCTGGAGTCCAGCAGATTACAGGATCTGAGGCAGCATGGATTCACCAGAGGCAGGTCTTGTCAGACAAATCTGATTGATTTCTTTTACTGGGTAACCAGGGAGTTGGACCGAGGGAGAGCTCTAGATGTGGTGTATTTAGATTTCAGTAAAGCCTTTGACACTGTTCCTCACAGGCGACTTACAAACAAACTGAGCACCCTAGGGATGGACCCTAAAGTTACTGCTTGGGTTAGAAATTGGTTGGGTGGGAGGCAACAAAGAGTACAAGTAAATGGAGCTCACTCTGAGTAGAAGGATGTTACCAGTGGTGTGCCCCAGGGATCTGTCCTTGGTCCGATTCTTTTTAACATCTTTAAGAACATAAGAACATAAGATATGCCATACTGGGTCAGACCAAGGTCCATCAAGCCCAGTATTCTGTTTCCAACAGTGGCCAATCTAGGTCATATGTACCTAGCAGTTTCCCCAAGAGACACAAGTTTCACAATGCTTGTACTGGTTCAAGCATTGATATCTTCGGTCACTTCTTAATAATGGTTTATGAACCTTTCCTCCAGGAACTTGTCCAAACCTTTTTTAAACCCAGCTACACTAACAGCCTTTACTACATCCTCCGGTAACAAATTCCAGAGTTTGATTACACGTTGAGTGAAAAAATATTTTCTTTTATTAGTCTTAAATAGTTTACCCTGTAGCTTCATTGCATGTCCCATAGTCTTTCTATATTCTGATAAGGTAAACAATCGATCTACATTTACCCGTTCCACTCCGTTCATTAATTTATAGACTTCTATCATATCTCCCCTCAGCCGTCTCTTTTCCAGGTTAAAGAGCCCTAACCTTTTTAGCCTTTCTTCATAGGAGTATCCTTCCATCCCCTTTACCATTTTGGTGGCTCTTCTCTGTACCTTTTCTAAAATCGCTATATCCTTTTTAAGATACGGCGACCAGAATTGCACACAGTATTCAAGGTGCGGTCTCACCATGGAACGATATAGAGGCATTATAATATCTTTTGTTTTATTTTCCATTCCTTTCCTTATCATACCTAGCATTCTATTTGCTCTCTTGGCCGCCGCTGCACACTGGGCCGACGGTTTTAACATGGTATCCACAAAGACGCCTAAATCTTTTTCCTGGGTCGTGGTTCCTAATGTGGAACCTTGCATCGTGTAACCATAGTTTGGGTTGTTCTTCCCTAGGTGCATAACCTTGCACTTGTCCACATTACATTTCATCTGCCATTTTGATGCCCAGTCTTCCAATTTATCAAGATCCTCTTGCAATTTTCCTCAATCCTCTTGAGTTTTAACAACTTTAAATAGTTTTGTGTCATCTGCAAATTTGATAACCTCACTCGTTATTCCACTTTCCAGGTCATTTATGAATATATCAAAAAGCAGCGGACCCAGCACAGATCCCTGGGTACACCACTATTCACCTTTCTCCATTGGGAAAATTAGCCATTTAGCCTACCCTCTGTTTTCTATCTTTTAACCAGTTCCTGATCCACAATAGTACACTGCCTCCTATCCCATGACTCTTTAGTTTTGCCAAAAGTCTCTCATGAGGGACCTTGTCAAAGGCTTTCTGAAAGTCCAGATACACAATATCAACCGACTCACCTTTGTCCACCTGTTTATTCACTCCTTCAAAAAAACATAACAGATTAGTAAGACAAGATCTTCCTTGTCTAAAGCCATGTTGGCTGTCTCCCATTAGGTTTTGACGATCTACATGCTAAGTAATTTTATTCTTTATGATGGTTTCTACCATTTTTCCCGGTACTGACATCAGGCTCACTGGTCTGTAGTTTCCCGGATCACCCCTGGAACCCTTTTTAAAAATTGGTGTTACATTGGCGATCCTCCAATCTTCAGGTATTAGAGATGATTTTAATGATAGTTCACAGATTACTGATAGCAGTTCTGCAATCTCATATTTCAGTTCTTTCAACACCCTTGGATGTATACCATCCGGCCCAGGTGATTTTCTACTCTTCAGTTTATCTAATAGTTGTAAGACATCTTCCCGATGTATCAATATTTCCTTCAATTCTTCCGCACCTTTAAATACCACTTCAGTCATGGGTAACATCCCTACATCTTCCTCAGTAAAGACCGAAGCAAAGAATTCATTCAGTCTCTCCGCTATCGCCTTGTCACCTCTTAGTGCTCCTTTAACCCCTTTATCATCTAATGGACCAACTGACTCTCTCACTGGTTTTTTGCTACAAATGTACTTGAAAAGGTCTTTATTTCGCGTTTTTGCTTCTGCAGCAAGCTTCTTCTCAAATTCTCTCTTTGCCTGCCTTATTAATGCCTTGCATTTGACTTGCCAATGTTTGTGCTGTTTCCAGGTTTCGTCGTTTGGCTCTTTTTTCCATTTCCTGAAAGATGCTTTTTTGGCAACAATAGCCTCTCTGACCTCACCTTTAAACCATGCTGGCAGTTTTTTGGACTTCCTTCCACTTTTCTTAAAGCGTGGAATACAGCTGGTCTGGGCTTCCAAGATAGTATTTTTCAACAACACCCAAGCTTGATGTACGTCTTTAACCTTCGCAACTGCTCCTTTTAGTTTTTTCTTAACTGTTTTCCTCATTTTATCATAGTCTCCCTTTTGAAAGTTAAAAGGTAGTACTGTGGATTTCCTTACTATCCCTCCTCCACTAATTAAATCAAAGGCGATCATGCTATAATCACTATTGCCAAGTGGCCCCAACACCCTTATTTCTTGCACTAGATCTGGTGTTCCACTAAGGACTAGGTCTAATATGGCTTCCCCTCTGGTCGGTTCATGAACCAGCTGCTCCAAGAAGCAGTCATTTATTTCATCTAGGAACTTTATCTCCCTAGCATGTCCTGACGTGACACTGACCCAGTCGATACCGGGGTAATTGAAATCACCCATTATTATTACTGCGCTGTAACTTTTGTTAGCTTCCTTGATTTCTTTGAGCATTTCATCATCCATTTGGTCATACTGGCCAGGTGCTCGATAGTACACCCCCACTGCCATTGCCTTCCCCCTTTTATATGGAATTTCAATCCATATAGATTCTACAGCAGATTTTGTTTCCTGCAAAACTTTAATCCTTTCTGAGTCAATGCCCTCTCTAACATAGAGCGCAACCCCTCCACCAATTTGATCAGCTCTATCATTACGATATAGTTTGTACCCAGGTATCACAGTGTCCCACTGGTTGTCCTCCTTCCACCATGTCTCTGATATTCCAATCATATCTAACCTTTCATTTAGTGCTATATATTCCAACTCTCCCATCTTATTATTTAGACTTCTAGCATTTGCATACAAGCATTTTAGAGAATGTATTTTATTCATGTTAATTTGGCTATTGTTAGACATGGGTAAATTGGGATCTTTAAGCTCTGTCTGCTCCATACTTGAGGGCATTTGGGCTACTTTACTCTTTTGTGGAACCTCTCTGCTTTTGGTAGTATCCTTCAAGGATACATTCTTCCGAACCATCCGCTATTGGGCGACTGTCGGCTTTCCCCTAATATCAAGTTTAAAAGCTGCTCTATCTCCTTTTTAAAGGTTAATGCCAGCAGCCTGGTTCCATCCCAGTTAAGGTGAAGCCCATCCCTTCGGAAGAGCCCCTCCTTTCCCCAGAATGTTCCCCAGTTCCTAACAAATCCAAAACCCTCATCTCTGCACCATTGTCTCATCCACGCATTGAGACTCCGGAGCTCTGCCTGCCTTTTGGGTCCTGCGTGTGGAACAGGAAGCATTTCGGAGAATGCTACCCTGGAAGTTCTGGATTTCAACTTCCTACCTAAAAGCCTAAATTTTTCCTCCAGAACCTCCCTACCACATTTTCCTATGTCATTGGTACCGACATGTACCAAGACAGCAGACTCCTCCCCAGCACTATCTAAGACCTTATCTAGGTGGCGCGTGAGGTCCGCTACCTTCGCACCAGGCAGGCATGTTACCAGGCGATCCTCACGTCCACCAGCCACCCAGCTATCTACATGCCTAATGATCGAATCACCAACTATAACGGCTGTCCTAACCCTTCCCTCATGGGCACATGGCCCTGGAGAAACTTCCTCGGTGCGAGAGGGTTTTACATCACCTGGAGGACAGGTCCTAGTTACAGGATCACTTCCTGCCACATCAGGGTGATGCTCTCCTGTCACGTGACCTCTCTCCTCCATGGCAACAGGGGTGCTGCCAGACTGGAGGTGGGACTTCAGGACTATATCCCTGTAGGTCTCGTCTATGTACCTCTCTGTCTGTCTTATGTTTTCCAAGTCTGCTACTTTAGCCTCTAGAGAACGGACTTGTTCCCTGAGAGAAAAGAGCTCCTTGCACCTAGTGCACACGTAAGACCTCTCACCAACTGGGAGAAAATCATACATGTGACACTCAATGCAAAAGACTGGAAAGCCACCATCCCGCTGCTGGACTGCTGTCTTCATCTTAGTTTTAAGTTTGTGTCTAGATCTTTAAGTTCTTACTTACTAGGGGTTGCTATGGGTATGTATACCAATAAAACTGTACCTAATACGTTTAATATACCTTGTTCACCTGAAGCTTAATTAATCTCAGGTCCTCAGTGTATGACTGATTTGGGTAATGAGCTTCACCTGAAAGCACCTCCTGTCTTTTAAGATGTTAGTGATATAGCGGAAGGGCTGTCGGGTAAGGTTTGCCTCTTTGCAGATGATACCAAAATCTGCAATAGAGTAGACACCCAGGAAGGTGTAGATAACATTAGAAGGGATCTAGCTAAGCTTGAAGAATGGTCTAGAATTTGGCAGCTGGGATTTAATGTTAAAAAATGTAAGGTCATGCATTTGGGCTGCAGCAATCCAAGGGAGCAATATAGTATAGGGGGTGAAGTACTTTTGTCCTCTAAAGAAGAACGGGATCAAGGCGTGGTGGTGTCTGATGATCTTAAAGTAGCTAAACAGGTAGAAAAGGCGATGGCAAAAGCTAGAAGGATGCTTGGGTGCATACGGAGAGGAATGGCTAGCAGAAAAAAGGTGGTGATAATGCCTCTCTATAAGTCTTTTGTGCGACCTTATTTGGAGTATAGTGTGCAATTCTGGAGACCGCACCTTCAAAAGGATGTGAACAGGATGGAGTCGGTGCAGAGGGTGGCTACTAAAATGATTAGTGGTCTTCATTATAAATCATATGAGGACAGACTTAAGGATCTTAATATGTACACCTTAGAGGAAAGGCGGGATAGAGGTGATATGATTGAGATGTTTAAATACCTCCATGGCATAAATGTTCAAGGAGAGAGCCTCTTTCAATTGAAAGCAAGTTCTGCTATGAGGGGACATGGGATGAGGGTGAAGGGAAATAGATTCAGGAGTAATATGCGGAAATATTTCTTTACGGAAAGAGTAGTGGATCCATGGAATAGTCTCCCAGTGGAGGTGGTAGAGATGAGGACAATAAATAAATTCAAAATAGCATGGGACAAACACAGAGGATCTCTAAAGGTAAAAAGGGGACTGTTGTAGTTGTTGATATGGAAGGACAGACTAGGTAGGCCATGTGGTCTTTTTCTGTCATCAAATTTATATGTTTCTATGTTTCTATCATTGGAGAAAGACATAATGCTTGGTAAGGTAGAAGATCACCATAAAAGAGGAAGGATGGCAATGAGATAAATCAATATCAACAATGAGCTGCTTGGCTGAACACCAAACAAAGTTTAGGTCAACTATCCAGAGGGCCGCCAGGAGTCGAAACTGACTCGATGACACTTAACAACAATCCCAGGGATCTGTGCCAGACCCACTGCTTTCTAACATATTTATAAGTGACCTGGAAATAGGAATAATGAAGGAGGTGATCAAATTTGTAGATTATACCAAATTATCCAGTAGTTAAAACACAAGAGTATTGTAAGAAATTGCAAGAGGACCTTGATAAATTGGGAGACTAGATATCCAAAGGGACGAAGACATTTAATGTGGACAAGTGCAAAGTTATGCACTTAGGGAAGAACAACCCAAACTACAGTTACACAATGTAAGGTGCCACATTAGGAACCACTACCCAGGAAAGGTAGTTGGGTCTGTGAACATCCCCAATGTAAGGATTGAAAGGAATGGAGAATTAAACAATGGATATCATAATGTTTCTGCATTGCACCATGGCGTGACCACACCTTGAATATTGTGTGCAATTATGGTCGCCATATATTAAAAAGGATTTAGCACAGTTAGAAAAGGTACAGAGAAGAGTGACAAAAATGGCAAAGGGGTGGAAGGATATGTCTATAAGGAAAGGCTTAAAAGGTTAGGGTTCTTCAGCTTGGAAAAGAGATGGCCTAGGGGAGAGATATGATAGAGATCTATAAAATGATGAATGGAGTAGAATGGGTACATGTAGATTGGTTCAAAACATAGAAAGATTAGACTACACACAATGTAACATATTTAAGGCTAATCTGAGAAATATTTTTTCACTCAACGCATAATCAAACTCTGGAAGTCATTACTAGAGGATGTAGTAAAAGCTGTTATTGTGGCTGGATTTAAAAGGTCCAGAAAAGTTCCTGGAGGAAAAGTCTATAAATCACTATTAAAGAAGACCGGGGAAATCTACCACTTACCCATTGGAGAAGTAGCATGGAATCTGGATATCTTTTGGGAAACTGACAGGTACTTGTGACCTAGATTAGCCACTATTGGAAACAGGATACTAGACTAGATGGACCTTGGTCTGACCCAGTATGGCATATATTTTGATCTTATGTTATTATAACTCCACCATGCCCCCATTCAAATGTGGACACCGTTACATTGGGGATGTTCACAGACCCAACTCCTAAAATGGTTCTGGAGATATCTCTATGCCCATTTGCAGATGTCCAATGCAAGAATAGGGCTTCCAAAATAACCCTATGCCTAATATTTTCATTCTGGCAACCAGCTAAAGCCCTGTTCATGGATGTAAATAATTGAAAATAGGTGATTTGCATGGGCTGATGGTGCAAATCTATACACGGCTCCTTATAAAATTAGTTCCATAGTGGCTAAAAATACATGGATAAACACGCTATTCATTTACTGGCTGCCGGTAAATGTATAATGTCCTTAGAAAACGGACCTAATTAATTCCAATAATTCTTCAATTACAATAACTACTATTTTCAAGTGTGATCTTCATGCAAACTTTGCAAAAAAAGTTCTTGATCTTGGAATTGTGGGCAAACTAGAGTTGATGCACATTTTGTGCCACAATTAGATTAAATATTCTGTACTAGATTATGCAGAAAAAAGGATTGGCCCAAAGTTCAGCCCCTGATATATACAGATGTATAAGAATTCTAGATTTGTGTCTTCTTTCTCAAAAGTCACTCTTTATAATTGGGCTAGATAGTGCAGGAAGTATGTAGGCAGTAATAACTGAGACATCTTCTGTGTCCAGGGCAGATGCCTACTATATTCATTAAAGAGGTTTGTGGACCTCAGCTGAGGATTGTCATTACAATAACCTGGCTCTAAGCTCTCTGATACAGGCTAGACAAAAATAGAGCCTATATCCGAGAGAAAATCTCTAGTGGCTATGAATGAACCAAAAGAACCCAGTTTCAGATCTATTCTGTTCAAAATGGCAAATGCTGAATTGGTACCTAAAACAAATCACCAACCTTGGTTAAAAAAGTCAATAAGATCCCTAAAAATCACAATGAAACCTATTCACCTTACAAGGTTATTAATACACTTTTTCTTAGTATATATTTATTATAAACTTTACTCTGGATAAGCATTACAAGATGTAAATTAGATATTGCCCTACATTAGCCATTAACTACATAAACTATTTATCATAACATTTTATTTCCAAAATTACATTAAAATCCATCATTTTATAATACATAATAGTTCAACATATATCCATATACTCTACAGACACATTCATTGTGTATAAAACTGGAATCAGAGCACTTATAGCTTGTTTTACTTCCTTTTTTATCTTCTCTAAATGACTTGTACATTCAGAGAACTTGAATTGTGTAGTAAAACAGAGGGGTGAACAAAAGAGTTCAATTTTCCCCATCTGTCCTTAGGATTCCCCCTCTCTTGCCAGAGAACAACTAAACTCATGAATGTTTTCATAAGGCCAGCTGCTCTACTGGCTGAGTGACCTACACTTTTGCCTCCTCTGGTATTTCTACTATTGCAACAGTGTATGCAGCAATAGTTAAAAAAGAAAGAAGAGTCATATTCACATACATCTTAATAATGTCAATGTGAAGAAGAAGTACAATTCATATTTTATTTAATAGTATATCAACAGAAGTTGAAACTAGTGTTTTTCTAGCAGTGAAGCTTGAAGCTGGAATCATTGTTTTCTACAGATCCAACTGTTACATTTCATGAGACTCCAAAACATAATATTATACTAAATATAAGATTTAAGGTTTATAGATTGCCTTTCATCAAAAGACAGAAAAGCAACATAGAAGTACAGATTAATTCTAAGGGATCCTTTTTATTAAAGTATGCTAAGCAGTTATCATGAGTTTTTGAGCATGGCAAAGGGACACTTTGACCCATGGTAACTGTTACAAAAGGTGCATGACAGTTCCCTTGTTCTGATTTGTATACTGCCAGTTGTGAGTTGGGATCATGAATGGATGGGTTTGGACAGAGAATGGGCTGCAAGGACATATTGCACACTGTCAATATTGTGATTAATGTGTGTGCAATTAGTGCCACCTCAATAGGTGGAGTTAGGTACCTCAATAGGTGGAGTTAGATAGGTGTATGTGCGGTAATTGTGGCATACATTGGGGGATGTATCCTTGCATTAACTGCTGGGAACATACTTGCCATACCACACCAGTTACTCCAAATGTTTTGCACTTAGTGCATATTTGTTTTAGTGCTAAATGTGCATTACAGGCAAAAAACAAATGCTCTTTAGTAAAAGGGCCCCTAAGTTAAGGCGGCACAAACCAACACACAATAACAAAGAAGAGAGGGTGATGGTGCAAGAAGAAACACCAGGGAACAACTGCAAAAGCTTTAATAAACAGGGATACAGAATTTAATTAATTAAATCTGAACTTAGCATTCTATCATATAATATGTATTACAAATAAAATAAACAGAAAAGAGGAACTGGTCCAACAGGGCAAGAGAGATGGGATGGATATCATTTTGAGCAGGGATCACTCTTGCCCACTTACAGATCCTGCCACTTTGGGTTAAGTTGGGGAACAAGAATTTGGGCGTTCTCAAAGCAGCAACTTTTCTTCTAAAAGGGAGTCTAGGGAGAGGGTGATGTTTAGGAGAAGACGCCTGATGTTTAAGATGTTGTATAAAAGGTTGAAAGGTGGGGCGTGACCAAGATGGAGGCGAGTGGTTGAAGCGGAACGATGATGTTTTTCTTTCCTCTCTTTACCTTTGTTTCAATATAGCTCCAAAAGAGAAGGGGAAGGGGGTGGGCTAGGATGGCAAGGCCACCCGGAGGTACCCAAGCAGCCATCAGTTCTTGCTTAACTACAGAAGACATCCACTGATGTGAAAACTGCAAGCAAACTCTCTGCTGAAGGGCGGAATGGTGGTATTCTGTCCCTGCTCTGAGAAACTGTCAGCATTATCACACAGAAATGCTCGACCCCAGTGGAACAGCGCTCCCCAGCTGTTGCTATTGCAGCGCTGGTAGACCTGGCCCTAAGTGCCGGGAGCCCAAAGGAATCGGAGGTTTCAGTTGCACTCTTGTCAGTGAACCTCCAGCTTCTTTCTCATCATAGTCAAGTGCCCCTCAGCCAGTGACTTTGGGAATGTTAACTTTTCCTTCTCAGGTAACTGTGCCTTCTTCATCTTCAGATATCTCTCTGGCATTAATTTGAAATTTGTTGCTTAAGCTTTCGGAGACTGTCTCAAAAAGTGTGGCTGAACTAAATGCTTTGGTTCAAACTGTAAGTGTAATTGACCAAAAGCAAGATACCTTTCATCAAGAAACTGCTGCAAAAGTATCTGAATTAGATAAAAGAATATCAGTTACTGATTAAGTCACTGAGACTTTGGTTAAAAACAGAGTTATCATTCATAGGGAATTGGAAATTTATGAGAACTGGATGAGGCACTTAAATTTAAGAATCCTGAATTTTCCTCAGGTAGATTATATCTTACCAATAGAAATGTTCAAAAAATATCTTGTTGAAGTTATTTCGGATGCGGTATCTCTCCTTTAAATAAGATTTATTTTTTTGCCTTCTGGCAAAGGTAGTGGAACTAATGATGAACAACAATCTATTGATGTCTCTGCTGGATTGGACACTTCTAATTTAGAGAGTAAAGTGAGGGCAATACTATGGGGTAAATTCAAATCCCCGAATTGAGGGATTGTGTGTCCGGGTTGTATGTGCATCCTCCATTATTTGCAAGGACCGTATTCAGTGCCAGCTGTTCCTCGCACGTACAGAGGGTTTGTGTGGGGAGCACAGGATGGGGAGCAGGATGGAGGCAGAGAGGGGGCAGAGTGGGGGTGGGCCAGAGCATCCAGACATACAGGCCTATTCAGTTCAGGGTCCTGTACATCCGCAACCACATAGACAACCAACTTATTCCAACTCAAAGGTGGAATAAGTGCCAGGAGCTGCGGTGATCGAGCCCTGCAGCCCCTTGAAACACTGCATCACTGAAGGAGATATCCCACCACCCAATCCAGGCCCTGGCTTCCCCCACAGATGGATGGGCAGAGGGGAAGTGGTGTTTGTAGGATTGGGCATTGGGTGCTCCTGCTGGATGTGCCAGTGCCATGGCGACTGGACGCTACTGCACCAGCACACCAGCAGGAGCATGGGGCAGACTGGTCCAGCAGATAGGTGGACATCTCTTGTGGCAGAATTGGAGGCACATCGGGCCATCCAGGAGCCCTGATTCTGCACTGTGCAAAAGTCTAGCTCCCACAGTTGCAGAATCGGGTCCTGATCGGCCCCCACATTTTTTGGCTGTCCGAATGACCCCCTGTCAGAATCAGTTTCCATGTTTTTCTTTTGTTTTTGAGCAAGATTTAAATTCAGTTTTATATCTTTAAGAAAATGAGTGAACCATTTTTTGGTCAGCCAATAAGAATGTTTCCTGATGTAGCTCGGTCTACACAGGAAAGACGGAAGGCCTTTTTGGCTTTAAGATCCGAAACATTATCCTTGGGTGGTACTTTTATGCTTAGATACCCCTGTAAATGCTTAGTAAATTATCTGAATGTGAAGTATGTGTCCATGGTGCCTGAACAGTTGAGAGCCTTTTGGATATTAAGAAGCTTTTAAGATCCTGCCTCTCCACCTCAAATATTGAGCCCATCATAGAGTAGTCAGCATAATTACTTTCTGTTTTACCACCATTTCTGTCATTGTCCCCATGGATATATTTATGGGCTAATGGATTGCTAGTGGTTATTTTTTCAGGAGTCCCCCTTTCCCTTGTTGGAATATCAAGACTTCCCAAGCAAACCATCCATCCCTTGCAACTAGTCCAAAACACCGCCGCCCGAATCATCACCGGATCATCTCAACATGACCACATAACCCCCCCTCCCCCCTGTTGAACCAGCTCCACTGGCTTCCAGTCACTTCCCATGCCAAATATAAATCAGCTCTCACCATCTTCAAAATTAAGAACAGTTTATCAGCCGGAATATTACAAGGTCTGATCTGTACAAAGCCCATCAAAAGACCAGCAAGACATAGCTTGTTCACAAAGGTCAACCATTCCACTGCAAAGAGGGCTCTTTCACTTGCCGTCCCTGCCATCTGGAACTCCTTTCCAGAAAGTCTGAGAACCACCTTGGACTTAAAAGACTTTAGGAAGCAGCTCAAGACACTCCTTTTCATTGAATACTTTTGTGGAAACACCCAACATCTCCAGTAATCTCTGGACTCATGCACACACATCAGAAACAAATGTATTTATATGTCCCACAGTACATAAGTTGTGCTGTGTAGCACCTCCTTCATGATCCCCCCTCCCTTTGTTCTCCTTAGAGAGTTCCTTGTAATGGTTTGAGTTATGTTTTTCCTATGCAAGCTCTCTGTAATAGTTTTGAGTTACAATGTAAACCGCCTTGATTAAATGATAAGGCAGTATAGAAAAATTATTAAATAAAAAATAATAAATACATTTTTCCTTTTGCTTTTTTTTTCTGTTTTCTACTGGTGCTCATGTTTCTTATTGTGAGTATATGCTTATCATATTTTTTTTTCAAATGCAAATAAAGATAAAATAATAAGAGGTTGAAAGGTGAGGTGGTATATGCTGTGAAGGTCATTTCAAAAGGCTTAGATACGATTTGGGTGTCCAAAACGTGCAAGTAGACATCCAAATCACTGAAATGTCCCTAGAGCCATTTCACAAATGGATTGTAAGAAGTTTTTGCTGGCAGGATTTCCAGGTAGGTAAAGGGTATAACATAGGTGTGTCGGGAGCAGCTCACCAGACTTAGACGTCCCACTCAATTATAGAAACGTCAGGATTGTCTTCAGGGATTGTTCAAGTTTACAACTAAATCTAGGCATGAATAGGCATTGAAAAAGTGTTCCTTTGGGCCATAAAACATCAAGAGAATGTAGAGAAGTCGGCACTCCAGCATCTTCTGTACTCTCCACAATCACAGTGATTTTGGTAGGTTATTGGGATGTTTTGTGTTTCACCATCACTGTGGGGTATGTTTACTAAACCTTCTTAACGTGCGCGCTGTGCAATTAGCACACGCTAAGGTACCTTAGTGCGCGTTAATGACGCTTTACGGTGCAAAAATGCGCTGTAGTGCGCGCTCACGTGCGCAGCGGCGCAAACGACCGCTGAAGGCGGGGAAAGGCTCCTGGAGGGCGGAGGAAGGCTCCCCAGGGGTGGAGAGAAGGGGTCAATGGGTGGAGAGTGGGAGGGGAGAGGCTCCCCGCACACTAACGATGCAAAATTCGAGGCCAAAACTAACGCAATTGAAAACCTTGCGTTAGAGCTGATTTAAAGGGAAAAGAAACCATTTCTATCAGCAATGTACAGCAAAACCAGAGAAACCCACAAAAAAGTGATAAGTGTGATACATGTGCACGGAACAAAAGTGCAAATAAACATTGAAAATGACCCCAACAAAATAAAAAAAAATCATAATCAAGCTGGGCAATAGTGATAGTATTGGGAAACAGCAAAAAACACTCCCAAGAAAGCCCCAAAACATAAATATGAATTTTGAAAGGGTCTACGCTCCGTCCCCATACAAGGTGAATGATCCCACAGTGCAATAGCACTGATCAGGGTTTCCCTCTCCATTGGACAGGTTACCTATGGCATGCACATGTTCCACAACAGAAGGGCGGGCATGTCGGAAGGGGCAACTGGACAGATGCTGGGAAAGGGGATACAGAGGGCTGCAGGCGGCACATGCTGTGGTGCAGCTTGGGCACAGTGCGGACTAGGCAGATGCCTAGGTGGCACTTAGGAATGCTGAAACTGAACAGCAGCCAGACAGCAACTGATGAGAGCCCAACATGGTGCACGAGAGTGTTTATCACAGTGTCAAAGGGGATAGTACCGAGCAGGTACCCCCAAGGGCACAGAACATTGGCAGGCGGTGTTGGGGGGAAGTGTGGACGCCCATGCAGGCACCCTTACCCCAGAACACGCACCATAGGCAGCCACCTGCCTGAACACTGGATGGCTTGAGACTGCACACCACCAGCAGAAGGGCATGTCAGCATGGTTGCAGAGGGGTACTGGTGGTGGAGGGGGCAGTGGCAGCTACCCAGAGCAGACCATGGCCTAGCCCTTGTAGGTGGGTGCCATGCACTGCAACAGACAGGCCCTGCCAGACAAACAGTCATGGTATCACCAGGGAATGCCCTGTCACTGTGGCAACACAGAGGTGCAGTGCACACAACCAGTGTGTTTGGAGGCAAAAGGTCACAGGTTCAAGTCCCAGCTATGGTGCCTTCAAACCCAGTCCCCATATTTTACCTACTACTACAACGTGCTAATACAGACAGAACCTTTATTGCAGATGACGTAAACATGCCCAAAACACCTACATTTTACCCTACAGAGCAAAGACACCATAAACAGGCGCATTACCTAGAGCAGAGTCTCCCAAATGCAGTCCTGGAGGGCCAAACACCATTCAGGTTCCATGCTGCTTCTAATAAAGATGCCTGTACTGCATATCTATGCACCACCCCCATGGTATGCAGATATATCTCATGCATATTCATGAGAGACAGCATGAAAACCCGAACAGTGTTTGGCACACCAGGACTGGAGTTGGGAACCTCTGCCGTAAAGCAGCAGCCAACAGGGGCAGACACACCCACACACACAGGCTCCATTAGCCAATGCCTCCTGGAGAGGCAGGACATTGGGCCCTGCGTGCATCTCCCAATACTAGCACTTGCATACCTTAGCAATGCCACCCTACACCTAGGAATACCGTACACAGCTATCAAAAGTTTGCTATGATTACTGGCAGATAGCAATTCCTACGTTAAGCACAGTTTGCTGATTAAGCTCCATCATAGCAACCTTTCTGCTGTCTGTGGAGAGTGCTTCATGTCTGCTCTTCGACAGTGTTTACCACCCTGGGGTGTGACCCCCAACAGTATTGCGTACCATATCCATGCCTGCAGTGTGCCCAGGACTGGTGTGGTGGCCAGGGCTGCTAAACTCCTCTATAGTAGCAAAATGCTGGCATAGGTGTGGGAGTGTGTGTCTGTCTATCCAGTGTGTGGTGGCTGCAAACACCCTCCACAGCCCACACTGCCAGCACTGTTGCCACTATTGGCCTGCCAATGTGCATAATGAGGAGCAAGGTACCATGGGTATAGCCCGGACAGGGTGGCCTGGCCAGGATGCATCTGCACAGGGCATAGGGCACTGGCTGGGACATTGTAGTGCCCGGCCACCACCTGCACAGACAGGGTGGCCACAGCATGTCCTGCTTGGAGATCACTCTCACCCTGACTGTGCAGTGACCACAGCATGGCTAGGCACCCCCATAGTGCTATATAGTATTCCTCTCATGTGATATTTATGGGTTTCCTTTTGGGGCTCAGTCACTGACTTATCTGCTTGGTGTATATGTTGACATCCCAGTTCTGGGTGCACGCATTTCCACCAGGAACATGCACTATGGACTAGCTAGCAGATTGTCTGCAGCTGGTATGTGTCTTGATGGAGCGCCGTGCAGTGGTTGAAGGCTTGCTACAGAAGAATATCAGATAGTGGTGGGGTGCAGTTTCGCATATCCAGGCCTAATGTCTGTCTGCTTATTACGTTCTGGATGTGTACAGAGCTGCATTGACTGCCCTGTAGGGTGTCTGTTCCCCAGCAGGACTGGGGTTGATGGTCCCCTCTACTGCCACCATTGCAGGGAGGTAGAATGTGGATCTGTTGGTGGGAGACCCTGTTTACCATCCTCAGCCCTGGAGGAGGAGGAGGAGGAGGGTGGTGGTACATAATCCTCCTAGGGGTCCATAAGGGCTACACCTGACTGAGACATACAGATATATCCAAGGTGTGTCTGCAGAAACTACCTATCTCACACATTAGCACTGCTGGGGACCTGCAGCATGGCCTATCTCTGCTGTAGACCTCATGTTGTGCGCCCCACTTCACCCTCAGGGTGAGTGCAGTACCTGCACAATGTGACGGTGTGTAGCTACTCTGTGTCAGTACCACACACGGTCAGTTCCCCCTACCAGGCCGAGGTGCTGTGGGGGTGCATACCCCATCTTGTGATCATCTGTAGACTGCTGATTTGCATGTGCAGTGCATCATGGGTATGGGTGAGTTAACCCTATCCTGGTGACCACAGCAGACTGTTTGTGTGGTGACTTGCAGTCCTTCTGCAGCCAGCCAGGGGTTTGCTAGCAGGTATAGAGCTGTAGTCCACTGGTTACTTCACTGCCAGTTGAGCCAGAGTTCATGGGTTCAAACCCACAGTGGGGTTATTTGATAGTGCTGTCCAAAGCATTATCTATTTTTAATGTACATTAGTGCTGCCAGCAGAAACACCCTCAGTGTACTGTACCCATAAGGTGCCTCAGAGGGCGCCCTATAGGGCACCTTATGGTTACCGTCCATATAAGGTGCACTATACAGTATCCTTTGGAGCAACTGATAGGGTGCCCTATAGTAGACATTATAGGGTGCCATGGCGGATAGTGCACTTTATAATGTGCCCTATGTAGTGCCTTATAGGGTGCCTTATGCGGCACCTTAGGTTACGACACATGAGGGTGTGTTTGCTGGCAGCAATTAATAAAATACAAATAAAGTGCCGCAGGAAACAATACTTACATGTCAAAGCTGATGCCTCAGCCAACCTTACATGTTAGGCACACTGGGGATCAAACTCATCAACTGTATCATCCGTCAGTGCCTTAACCATTGTGCTACACTGCTGTTCCTCCTTGCATGTCAGCGCACCTACTTAAGATTTTCATGCATTTAAATGCACAGTGCTGCCATCAAAAACAGTGCTATGACCTTGCCGTGCCTCATAGGGCACCCTATATGGTGCCCTATAGGCCACCCTTTAAGCAACATTGTAGTGTGCCTTGGCAGACAGTGCACTTTAAAATGTGCCCTCTGGGGTACCTTATGGGGTGCCTTATGCAGCACCTTATGTTACAGCGCTTTGAGAGTGCGTTTGCTAGCAGCAGTAATTAAAATAAAATTAAAATGCCTCATAATGCATTATTACACATAAATGGTAGTGCCTCAGACAGCCTTATTCATTGGGCACAGTGGGGGATTGAACCTATGACCCCTGCACCATCTGTCAGTGTCTTCACCATTGTACTGAAGCCCTGTTCCTCTGTTTGCACATCAGCGCACCTGCTTATGTTTCCCGCGTGCTTTTCTCGTACGCTAATGTGCGCGGCGCACAAGAGCACGCTCGCTAATCCCATTTGGTACTTTTGACCGGACCGCCCACTCCTTTTATGGCATCCTGCAGACTAATGCGGCATGCACGTTAAGAGGGTTTAGTAAACATACCCCTGTATTTTTCAGAGACATCCCCAGACTGGAATGGTATTATGAGGGCATCTATGTGGATGGCCCAGCAGATCAGTGTTCGTGAAATTGTACCTGAACTTGGATATGCTTTTTTTTATTTTTAAAGAGAGTTGTGACTCAAATGTCCCAGAGTTTACATGGACGTCCTTTGTAAAATGTGTCTTCACGTTATTATCATAGATGCCTGGCATAAGGTATGTGTCTGGCATTTGATATTGTATATACAATCTCCTGGCACTTATTATTTGATACTTGACATTTAGCTGTTGTTATTTGATATTTCATCAAGTTTGCCAATCTTGGTTTCTTTGGAATGGGTATTACATGTATGATAACTGATGATGATGATTCTGTATGTGTGAAGGGGAAGTTGAGGAGAGAGGGAGGGTGGGAGGGAAAAGAGGTAGAGGAAGGAGGGAGGAATCTATCTTTGGGCAAGACTAGAAGTCCCTGAATGCAATGGGGTAAAACAAGGATAGAATTAAGCCTGTCGGGTGCATCTGGAGCCAGTTGGTAACCATAGTTTCTACTGCAGTCTTTCTGGGATGGTGCCCAATCTCAATGGGTACTTTGGAGGCCCCCCCCCCATGCAAAAATGTAAAAGAAAAAAAAACAAGAAATTCAAAAAAATAAACAAAAAAGGAAATAAAAAAAAACAGTTAAGAACATAAGATATGCCATACTGGATCAGACCAAGGTCCATCAAGCCTAGTATCCTGTTTCCAACAGTGGCCAATCTAGGTCATACGTACCTAGCAGTTTCCCCAAAAGACACAGGTTCCGCAATGCTTGTACTGGGTCAAGCATTGATATCCTAGGTTCCTTCTTAATAATGGTTTATGGACCTTTCCTCCAGGAACTTGTCCAAACCTTTTTTAAACCCAGCTACACTAACAGCCTTTACTACATCCTCCGGTAACAAATTCCAGAGTTTGATTACACGTTGAGTGAAAAAATATTTTCTTTTATTAGTCTTAAATAGTTTACCCTGTAGCTTCATTGCATGTCCCCCTAGTCTTTCTATATTCTGATAATGTAAACAATCGATCTACGTTTACCTGTTCCACATGGTTCATTAATTTATAGACTTCTATCATATCTCCCCTCAGCCGTCTCTTTTCCAGGTTAAAGAGCCCTAACCTTTTTAGCTTTTCTTCATAGGAGTATCCTTCCATCCCCTTTACCATTTTGGTGGCTCTTCTCTGAACCTTTTCTAATAACACTATATCCTTTTTAAGATACGGTGACCAGAATTGCACACAATTTTCAAGGTGCGGTCTCACCATGGAACGATATAGAGGCATTATAATATCTTTTGTTTTATTTTCCATTCCTTTCCTTATCATACCTAGCATTCTATTTGCTCTCTTGGCTGCTGCTGCACACTGGGCCGAAGGTTTAAACATATTATCCACAATGACGCCTAAATCCTTTTCCTGGGTGGTGGTTCCTAATGTGGAACCTTGCATCGTGTAACCATAGTTTGGGTTGTTCTTCCCTAGGTGCATAACTTTGCACTTGTCCACATTAAATTTCATCTGCCATTTTGATGCCCAGTCTTCCAATTTATCAAGATCCTCTTGCAATTTTCCACAGTCCTCTTGGGTTTTAACAACTTTAAATAGTTTTGTGTCATCTGCAAATTTGATAACCTCACTCGTTATTCCACTTTCCAGGTCATTTATGAATATGTCAAAAAGCAGCGGACCCAGCACAGATCCCTGGGGTACACCACTATTCACCTTTCTCCATTGGGAAAATTGGCCATTTAGCCCAACCCTCTGCTTTCTATCTTTTAACCAGTTTTTGATGCACAGTAGTACACTGCCTCCTATCCCATGACTCTTTAGTTTTGCCAAAAGTCTCTGATGAGGGACCTTGTCAAAGGCTTTCTGAAAGTCCAGATACACTATATCAACCAATTCACCTTTGTCCACCTGTTTATTCACACTTTCAAAAAAACATAACAGATTAGTAAGACAAGATCTTCCTTGTCTAAAGCCATGTTGGCTGTCTCCCATTAGGCCATGACTATCTACATGCTGAGTAATTTTATTCTGTATGATGGTTTCTAGCATTTTTCCCGGTACTGATGTGAGGCTAACTGGTCTGTAGTTTCCCGGATCACCCCTGGAACCCTTTTTAAAAATTCGTGTTACAATGGCAATCCTCCAATCTTCAGGTATTAGAGATGATTTTAATGATAGTTCACAGATTACTAATAGCAGGTCTGCAATCTCATATTTCAGTTCTTTCAACACCCTTGGATATATACCATCCAGCTCAGGTGATTTGCTACTCTTCAGTTTATCTGATAGTTGTAATACATCTTCCCGATGTATTGATATTTCCTTCAATTCTTCCGAAGCTTTAAATACCACTTCAGTCATGGGTAACATCCCTACATCTTCCTCAGTAAAGACCGAAGCAAAGAATTCATTCAGTCTCTCCGCTATTGCCTTGTCGCCTCTTAGTACCCCTTTAACTCCTCTATCATCTAATGGATCAACTGACTCTCTCACAGGTTTTTTGCTACAAATGTACTTGAAAAAAATCTTTATTTCGCGTTTTTGCTTCTGCAGCAAGCTTCTTCTCAAATTGTCCTTGTAAAGTCTCCGTCTGCTGCTGGTTCCTGTCTCACTTGACTGTCCTTTCTTTCACAGCCTGCCTCCTTGTTTCTGAGCCTGTTTTTGTGAGCCATACCTCTTCTATATTGCAGCAGTGTCACTCCCACTGCTGACTATTTAGTTTCTCTGTAGCTTGCTTTCTCATTTTCAGTAGGTTCCTTTGGTACTACATGACAAAAAACAAAACAAGCAAACAAAAGAAAAAAGAAAGAAACAAATAGAAAGAAAGACCTCCTGACTTTTCCCTCTCTCTGCCACTGCTGCCTGTGTCACCCTGTTGGCACTGTTCTCATCGTCTGCCCATTGCTATCCTTTGCCCTTCCTCTGCATATTTAGTGGGTTTATGCTACTTTTTCTCTGTGTTTCTCTGTCCTTTTTTTATTTTTGGCCACTCTTCATCCATGTCCTGCTCTGCATCTTTGTGGGTGCCTTAGCCTTTGGGATTTCCTTCTACCACTTTCACCCTCTTTGTATACCTCTTCTTTCTGTGTTCTGAGATTGATGTGTTAGTGGGTCAATACAATAGTACCCCCTCATTTTCCTGCTTTGCAACTTTCTGGTACCTATTATCTGGAATTTTATATTTGTACTTTTGCTATTGCCACTGTAGTCCTTTTGTACTGGGCAGGTTGTTCCTTCAAATGTTACTGCCACTTTCTACCATTCCTTACACATTTGGTTTCCTCATCTTTTCAAAGTACCCTATGAAAAGATATGAAGGGTTTTTCTTTTTCCAATATAGAAGTCCTCAGTGTTTACAGGTATTCCTTTTTGGGTAGTATAGTCCTCCAGCCTGTCTTTCCTCTGCATTGACACTCTGAGGTATCTTATGGCCGTCTGTCTTGATTCTCTGTTCACCCTCTTTGGGTGGTCTATAACTGGCTTCAGGATGCAGTTCCTAACAACTCAAATCTGAGAGAAACTGAACCTGGCACAGCTGGGGAACAATACCGGGTTAGTACTGTCGACAAACCTTGAACTCTCTCTTCAAAGTTCTTTTCAATTTCCCATTATTGTATTTGCTGGCCTAGCCACATTGTGAGAACATACATTTTCCCGATCTACTCAAAGCGCCTCAGGAAAAATTGCTTAGCTTTTTCTAAATGATTGGAGTTCAATCCTCAGTGCCTTCAGCTGTTCCTATTAGGGGTAAGTCCATTCAGCATAATTTCCAACTGTTCTGGCTCTCTTCAGGTGTTTTTGCCAATCTTGCAGCCAATCTTAATACTGTGCTGGTCCATTTTTAGGTGTTTAAGGGTCTTGCAACTGATCTTGGTGCTGTGATGGTCCTCTTGTTGTGTTTTAGGGCTTTACAGCCAATCAAGGTACTCTGCTGCTCCTCTTTGGGTCTTTTTAGGACCTTGTATTCAATCTTGCTGATGTGCTGGTCCTCTTGGGGTATTTTATTCATTTGCATTTGATCTTTCTGCTGTGTTGGTTCTTTTTGGGTGTTATAGAGAGTTCTAGCCTGTTTTGCTGCTCTGTTGGTTCTTTTCGGGTGTTATAGAGAGTTCTAGCCTGTCTTGCTGCCGTGTTGGTATTCTAGAGGTGTTTTAGGATCTTCCAGCCAATCTTAGTGCTATGTTGGTTCTGTTCTGGTATATTAGGGTCTTCTAGTCTTCTTGCTGATGTATTGGATCTCTTCAGGTACATTAGGGCCTTTAAGTCAATTGTGGTGCCATATCAGCCCTCCTCCAGTGTTCCTGTGCCTTCCAACCAACATTATTACTGCTTTAACCCATTCAGGTTCCACCTTGGGGTTTGTCCAGATAGTGTTGTTGCCACTTTTTACCCCTCTGTCTATGCCTTTGAGTCTTCCTCTTAATAATGGTAGCATTTTACCCCCTCAAAGTACCTTGGTGTGCTTTCACAAGTTTTGTTATTGCTTGGCACTCTTCACTGTCTTGAGGTGTTCATTCTGCTCTTTGAACTGCTTTGCCCTTCTGATGGTGATTTCTGGTATCTTCTTGCAAACTGTATATATCCTTTGTCCCTGTTCTGGTGTCATTGAGTGTTTGTGATACTGTTGGTGGCTTGTAATGTCACTACAGATGCCTGCCAGAAAGTTTCAAGCAGGTTTGAATGAAAATATATTGGCAAACCTCACTTTTTCATTGTAAAATAGCTTTCCCCATAGACTTGAATGGTGATGAATGAGACCAGTAGATGGTATCTGAGCACTAACGAAGCAGGGGTCTTCAGTCAAATACAAACAAGCACTAAAATGTTGATGTGCACCTTTCTATTATTCATATTTTCAACCAAACTGAGAAAGGGCAATTTACTGGAGCAAAATTACCCAGTTGAATGCATTTGAAAATTGCCCTCCTAAATATTAGAATATCTAAGTAGATCTATTTGAAAACAAATAGCCTATATTATAAAATCTAAGACACAGTATCTTGGTGTAAGGACAATATTTCTTGTAGTACGTAAAGCGCTGCTGTTTGAACTTTTCTATCATCCATTAATAAACTACAGATGCACGGAACAATGATTATATTATAATAGTCATACCTTAGCATGCATAAAATGTTTCTCTGACAAACAACTGCATATAGAAGTTACTAAAGATAACCCAACACAAATGGCAGCACACAGTGCAGTAATTACAGTTACAACAATCCAACAACTATTCAATTAATGTGAAGTCAACCTTGCACAAGTGTAAGCCATTTAGTGATTACTGAACAAACCATTGCTTCACTGCATCAGTAGTAACCTAAATTGCATGAAAATTTGGATATTCTTATAAGTAAATCTTGTAAAATTAAATTGTTCTGTACAGTTCCAGATATACCTGCTGCATATTTAGTGAGATGTGAGTGTGCATATAATACAGTATATATATATTATTTCTTTTTTAAAAGGTTTCATTTCTATGTTTTAATAGGTTAGTTTAAAAAGAATGAGGTTCATATGGAAAATGATTTATGTAGAAGAGAGAACATGGCAAACTTTCCTGTTGGCACCAAGGAGCTGGTACTGGTATAGGGAGCTAGAGTTGGAGTACATTCTGGGTCACAAGAGAGGAAGTTCTCTGTAGACTATGGATGCTGTGGTGGAACTCTACCCCACCAAAGGTGCACAGTTGAGGGCAAGTGACCAATGGAGAATGTTGCCCCTTTGGTGCAACTGAGGGACTACTGAGGTTCCTGGAGAAACAAATCATTTAGTGAGCATTTGTGCTGATATGCCAGGCAGTAGAGGTAAGAGGAAGATTAAGAACAAAGGTGAAACTCAGCAAGCTGGTAAAATTTTTGGCGCGGGTGTTTAAACATATAGAGCTGCCTTATGCTTTATGATGAATGTTTTAGGCCAACTTAAAGGCTTTCCTTCCTCTTCCTCAGGGGCTTCTTTAAGCCCAGTTGTAAGGACCTTTCACTGCAAGACATTGAGAGAATAAGGTCTAACCCAATCTTTGGTTTCTGACCTGAATTTTTCTACTGATTTTAATCTTGAGACATCTCTTTCTAATTTCAGTTTGTTCAATGTAAACCGCACTGATGCAGAATAGCGCGGTATATAAGAGAATGTAAATAAATAAATAAATAAAATGTATCTGAAACTTTGCTTCAAGGGTAAGATCCTCTACCCCAGGTGATTTCCTTTCCTGGGATGGTGGCCTCAGTTCAATCCTTTTCTCTTTCTTAGATAATTCTGAAGTATCCTTGAAGTTCATTCGGAGGTTCATTTCTGCTAACTATAGAATGTTGAACGTTTGTATGCCCAAGGCTGTGGCTGACCTCTGTTTTGATTCCTAGGTGTTCATGGAGTTTCCCTTCCCACTTAATTTGAAAAGGTTTATAAAACAAGCATCTCTTTTTTTCACAGGATGGTGATTAAACTGAAAGATCATGATACATGGGTGGCCAATTAGAGGGTTACCTATCTCATTTAGATAAACAGGTTACAGATTTTATGAACGTTGAAGTCTCTCATATTAAGAATAATGTTCTATTGCATAGACAAGCATCACCTGTTCCTTATGCACTACTCACAACTCAACAATGCCTCCCCCCCTCCTCCCCTTAACCCAACCCCTCATCATGATCTGCACAATAGGTAACCAACAGAGCATGTAATACTGACCACTGAACAACTGTTTTCAATTGTTCTACCTCTTGATGTATATTATTGTGAATAGAATACCCACATTGTAAATAGTATACCAACCCTGTATAAATTGTACATAGTTTTCCCCAGTTCTAGTCCTAGTTACTATCCCTGTTATATGTAATCTCAGGACAGACCCTACTGTCCGAGAGTCATTTTTGTTAATTGTAAACCGCACTGATAATAAAGAGTGTGGTATAGAAGAACTGTTAAATAAATAAATAAGTAAATATGATGAAATGTTGGAAAATATGTTCTTTGGAAAGAATCTTCACTTCTTAAGCTTTCCTAAAACCCATTTGTTGGCACCTATTATTTTGCTTAAGAAATATTTCCTGAAAGTATGGAGGATTATAGATGTTGAGTCTATAGCTAATCTAAAATATTTATAGTTCTTCTACTACTATTTTGAGGAATGGAGACATGGAGAGGATGGATATGGTGGATTTAACAGCTTTTCTAAAGTCATCTCGTGATGAAATTCCCACCTGGTTGAACCTCTTTGATATACTTTTAAAGGAAGATGCCAAATTAATGGTTTTAATTTTGTTGGCAGAAGTAGTATGTGTTTCCAGATGTTTCAAGGATCGCAGGAAACAATTTATTTTGCTGAAGCCCAGGATGCTGTCACTGGGTGTTTCTTTTTCTCTTAGGGGTCCTTTTAATAAAGTGGGTTAAGTAGTTAATAAATTTTTGGCATGTGGCAACCATTCATTTTGGCCCACTGTAACTGTTAATCGGGGGCATGACAGTTACTGCATACTGATTTGTGCACTAACTGTCACCTGTATGTTGGAGTGGAGAATGGGCATGGTAAACACATTGCAGTTAGCACAGGGTACCTATTGCATGCTGTCAATGTTGCAATTAGTGTGGAGGTAAGTGCACCCGCAGCAATAGTGCCATGTGTTATTGTGAACAACTGCAGGTCAGCTGTTGGGAACATGCTGGCCACACCTCTGACAGTTATCGCAGAGTCTTTGAACTTGGCATTTGTTAATGTTCATGCTAAAAAGCACATTGAATGCAAAACCATGGCACACTTTAATAAAAGGGCACCTTAGATTCCCATGCAAACACCTGATTACCCACCAGGGCACAAGATATAAGTTCTTTGATTCACTTCAGTTAGAAAGTTTCTTGAAAGATATATGAATATTTGGGTTATTTTTGTATTTTTGCTATGAGACTGTGTAATCAGAAGGGGCTGTAAATTGTATTTTCAGGTTGCATTCTTAATATTATTTTTACCTCTCACTTGAATCTGACTCTCTCAAGAATGTGGGCTAATGTATGTTCCTGTTGTCTTTGATTGCATTAGGACTTGTTTTCTTTCTTTATGTTAATATGAATTCTAAAAAATTCAATAATGGAAAAGAAAATTGTTTATGTAGTTATCCTCAGTGTTAATCACATAAACTTTGCTGAGCGGTCTGCACCCTTGTGCAGCCCCCCATTGCCATGGTGATGTGTCTTGCAGGGCCAAAGTCTTGTGGTACCGCTGTTATTAGGAGACTTCAGCCCAGGAGGAGCAGCCGGGCCAGCTGGAAACTTAAAAGAGCAAAGGTAGCACGTTAAATTAAGTTGGTCACTCTGCCTTACCACCACTGTGTGGGCCCCTTCCTGCCCCTGCCCCCACCCACGGGCACATTGCAGGGACTGCTGGAACAGAATTTAGGCCACTATCTTCTTCATTAAATTCAAGAGGACTTATGTCTGTGGATGGACTTGCCCATTTCTTAGAGTGGACCACTTTGGTGAAGATGAATATTCTTCCTCGTTTGCTATGCTTGTTTCAGCCCTCCCCTGTTAAATTCTTCATGCTACCTTTTATCACCTCAATGGGCAACTCTCCAGTTTTATCTGACATAACCGTAGTCCTCGGATTGAGCTTCATACTTTGTATTGTGTAAGAGAGGAAGGTGGTATGAAGTTTCTGAATTTGGAGGTTTGCTACTGGACATCCCAGTTGGTGGGTGTTAAACATTAGTTTGCTATTAGTTCTAAGGAGCCCAGTTGGCTACAGTTGTAGAGGGCTCTGATTGAGGGACTGTATAATCCTTTGCTGATTACCGTACCCCAAGAGACACAAGAATTCTGCATTATCATTTTGTTTTGGCTCAAACTATAGGGATCTTGCATCAGGTCTGTCAGCATCTTCAGCTGGCTGAACCTGCTCTTTCTCCACTGACGCCTCTTGGTAAAAAAATCCCAATATTGTAATGTACTTCTTAGCTAGAGATGGGTATGTGAGAGGCTAAGGGCCTTTGGTTTCTGTTGCAGTTGGTTTCTGAGGACTCAGTAAAGGATTTTGCTAATTTTTATGAGGAATTTGGGTTGGATCTACATAAGAACGTAAGATGTGCCATACTGCATTAGACCAAGGTTCATCAAGCCCAGTATCCTGTTTGGCCAATCTAGGTCACAAGTACCTAGCAGTTTCCCCACAGGTTCCACAGTGCTTGTATTGGAGCAAGCTGTAGATTTCCTGGGTCCCCTTTAATAATTGTTTATGAACCGTTCCTCCAGGAACTTGTTCAAACCTTTTTTAAACCTAGCTTTACTAACAGCTTTTACTACATCCTCCGGTAACAAATTCCAGAGTTTGATTATGTGTTGAGTGAAAATATATTTTCTCTTATCAGTATTAAATAAGCTAAAGTGTAGCTTCATTGCATGTTCCCTAGTCTTTCTATATTTTGATGGCATAAACTATTGATCTACGTTTACCCATTCCATTCAATTCATTAATTTATAGATCTCTATCATATCTCCCCTCAGCCATCTCTCTTCCAGGTTGAAGAACCTTTTTAACCACAGCCTGGATTTGAGAAGGACCAGAGAAGAGACCTGATGTACAGATTCAGGTAGTTTGTTCCAGGTATAAGGAGCAGTAAGGTGAAAGGAGTAAAGTCTGGAGTTGGCAGTAGAAGAGAAGGGCACAGGTAGAAGCGGCAAGCTAGAAGAGTCAAGTTCCCAAGGAGGGCTGCAGGGAGAGATAAGAGAGGAAAGGTAGTGTAGAACAGCAAAATGAGTGCACTTATAGGCCATAGGCACAAACAAGGCTCAGCAATTTTATTTATACTTTGGGAACTGTAATATTAGTTTCAGGTTTTATGCACTTGGAAAAGGGTCCATCCTTAGCAGTTTAAAGCATATTTGTAGAGATGACCAAGGCAGGAATCAATGGGGCTGTTTTATAATGCCAAGTACCATTTAATGCAAGGTATGTCCTGGCATACACGTTCATCGTTACATTCTCTTATACCATATTAGAGTGCATTGGGATTACCTAGCATGAAGAGTACTGGTATGCGGTCTAGGTTGCAGCAGCAGTCATTTCTCGTTTGTATTTATGTCTAGTGTGCATCAGCAAACTACTGTCAGTGTGAAGGGCAGCTTTGGAGATAGACGTTTTTATCGAGGAGGCATGGCATCCACAAGTACATCGCGGAGACATGCAGGATCAAAAATGTATAACTTTTCAGAATAAGGTGGGCATTTGAACATCTAAAACATTTACTTGTGTCCCATAATATTGATTGAGGATGTGCTTCTCCATTATATTGCATGGTCTGTGCCTGCACCCATGTGTGGGCCATGCGCTGGATGCATGCATGGGCTGGCTGAATAGTGCTTTGCCTGTGCCATGCCAGACACATCTATGTCCCTGATTCTGGACCTGCGGACACATCTAGACCCATGGATGTGAAATTAGGTTCAAACGGGGCCAATTTTCAATTTAGACGTGTCCATGGGCCAGACTTGCATGTTATTGAATCTGCCTCTATATCTACATAAATCACTTTGAAAATTGCTTCCTCAGGGCAAAACTAAGTCCACCATTGCAACTTGCCATTTAGTGAGTATTTTGTAAAGCAAGCACCCTACTGAATTTTCCCTGGATAGTCTCCAGCATGCACACCACAGACATTAGCCATGGAAACTGATACAGTGATATCAAAATGAAATCACAGCATGTACTTTTCAACCAGCCTATCCTCACCCCCTTTGTCCTGAGGGGGTGAGGATAGGCTGGTTGAAACATTTATTTCGCTATGAAGATTGCATTGTTTATTTAAACCCAGAATAGAAAATTCTGAAATATTATAAATGAATTATTATTTAGCCTTTTATCCATGCTGTTAGCTCTGGATTTAGCATCACAGTAAGCACACCATGCTAAAGGTTAGTGTGAGGATCCATGCTGAAAATTCCATGCTAACTGGGTAGAGTACAATTGGGTGTGGCTGGGTGGATTAGGGGTCGAAAGAGGGCATTGAGAGCACATCACGGTTAGCGGGGGCATTTTGGGCATGTGCTAACCATGAATTTTGCCTTAGTATAGGTGCGCTTGTGGGATGTGCACCCATGTGCCAGTTTGCTTGATGCTGCAGGTTTGCAACATTCTAATGGCAGGAGAATAGGTGCACATTCCTCTAAAGTTGTCATGGTCCTCTGCGCTTGATTCGAGGCCCAAACATGTGCTACTGGTACGCTCTTTAATCAGAAATTATTCCTTGAAATATGTCAGCTTTATTATTACCATAAAATGTACATCAATTAGCTCAATGGCCCAACTGATACTAGGGAACTACTGGAGTATACCAGATTTTTAACTACTAAAACTGTAATTGGATGATTTAAATTTCAGCTATCTCATGTTTTACTGTCTTTAATGTTCTATTATGCCTTCTTTATACTTTATTATGGGAATAGTTTGTGTCCTTAATTTGGCTTTTTTGGATCCTGTTCAAATCATTTTAATTAAATGTCAAAATTCAAATATGCAATATAGAAACTGTCCATTATGCACTTTTCCAATACCCGTGGTCTTATTTGGAATTAGAGAGGGTAATTCACAAAAGCATGCATAAGTGCTTGCATAACCACAGACATAACAGAACCACCACAGTGAGGGTAACTGTATAACAAGGTGCTAGGATAAGAGGGCACTTGGCAAATACATAAAGTAACTGGGGTGCAAGAGTGGTAAAGAAAGAAGTAGCTGTTCAGATAAACAGAGAGTAATTAAAGGAGTTCGGAAAAAAATGCCACTGCCTTTAACCATGTTTGACTAAGAAGGAGTTGACTTCTTGCAACAAAGTTATTGTTTGCTATTATTGCCTATTGCTATTATTGTTTTATTCAGTGACCCTTGATTCAGAACATAATTTCTGGCCTGGACTCAGTGTCAAGGGTCAAGACCCTCCTGGCTTATTCTAGTCCTTACCAAAAAGAACCCTGATACATAACATCTATGTGCTGCAGGGTAAAGGCTGTGAGACAAGCTCATACGAATGGCATGCTCTTTTGTCTACCAAGCAGTTTGTGAAGTGACTGCGAGGACCACATAGAAGGGGAGTTACACAGACATAGAAATCCAGATGCAGATTATAAGAATGAGTGTAAATTAAGGTATTTTATAATCTACATGATACGTCTATGTTCTGCCCATACAGCACTCCTAGTTACACCCACCAGCAAAGTGTACGCCTTCTTGATCAGGCACGTACATTTAAGCCAGTTGGTATTTTATAACAGGTCTTTCACAAGCAAATGTGGCCATGTACGTACAAAAAATAGTTTTATAAAATTGCCCCACTATGGGCCAGATTCTGTAAGGCAGTTAGAGGGGTTGTATGTCCTGGCGGGTCATCTAGCCCCTCTATCTGCCTGCACCGTATTCTGTCTTCTGGCCCCCCTGTACATACAGAGCCACTGTGCGTGTTGTGGTGGAGGGGGGAGGCAGGGGAGCGGAGAGTGGGTGGAGCGGGGGTGGTCCTGTGACCCAGATGTACAGGGCTGATTCAGGTCTGGGGAGCACCGGGAAGACGGCCAGCTTATTCTACCTGTGAGGAGGAATAAGCACTGGTCACCCCTCTTGATTGGCCATCCAGACCCCCAGCAGCAACAGCGGCATGCAAGGTTGGTACCCATGGCCTGATTAGGGCCCTGGCTGCGCCCATCAGGGGTCGGGCAGCGGGGTAACCGGGGTCGTCAATGTGGCAGGTTAGTGGGGAGGCTGAGAGGATGTCTCCCGCTGGCCTGCAGAGGCATGCTGGGCTGTCTACGTGCCCGATCATGTATTCACTCCTGCGGTACAGAATCAGATGCTCACAGGCCCATCCTGTTCGGGGCCATCCAAACGGTCCTGATGTGACCCTTCAGGGATCAGGCTCCACATGTAACATATACATATCTTTGCATCCAAAACTATACATAAACTTTTAACCTTATGTATATAATTTGCTGCACCAAAAATGTATGTCAATAAGTTGTACACTGGCAATGTGTAAAAAATGTCACCAAGAGCCAAGAAGTCAAATTTCACAGATATAGACATCCTTCTCCTTTCTGAACTGATCCTGCTGGAGGAGAGTTGTGACCTATGCCTTGCAGGTGGAAGAAATAGAGAAGAATGAACTGGTCATTGTAGACCTTCCTCTAGTACTACAATCAGCAGGTTTCCTACTACAGAGAGGTAGAAGACTTAAGGCATTTGGTTCCCTTCAGCATGAGATATTGTTGTTATGACGACAGTCCATTAAAGTCAAAGCCACTGAGTTAAAGTAGTTTCTTTTATACTTAACTGAGCATCATAAATTATAGTATTTTATAATCTGTGTGCATACTTGTATGGTCTGCCCATGCTCCATTCAAACTCCACCCTTGGGTACACCCACTGGCAAAGTATGCACCATCAAGCAATACTTGCTCTTTTACACTGGTTAGTATTTTCTAAGAAGTAAACACAGGTATGTAGCCACATATATGTGTTAATTAAAAAAATAGCTCCCAGTTAGGCACATATTTGATACCTTAGAGTATGTACACCCTTAAAAAATTACCACTTCCAAGAATATTGGGCACCAAGTGGTGGCTTAGAAATGCTAAGTAGAGTGGAGGACTTGATTGCTGAATATTCTCTTTCAGCCTCACAGTGGCTAGTCCTAGGAGAATTTAATGTCTCTTTGGGGATTGCTGGTGACTAACGATTTTTTAGTTACATGGAGCCCCATTCCAGGAGAGGGCCGTCCGGGTTGTCTGGATGTCCCTGCTGAAGACAGGGCTGCTAGTACCCGATTAGCTTGAGGATGGCCCAGTGTGCCCCCTCTGGATGCGGGGGCATACTCCCCACAGGCGTCCCAGACATCTATGGTTCTGGCCCCCCCAAAACCCCACCACTCTACCCATCGCTGGCCTCCCACGTTCTGGATCAGGTAGCAGGGACCCCCCTCCCGCACCCGACCTCGGCCTGGTAGGGGGTACCCAAACAGCACGTACAGAGCCTTAACCTGAATTGGCCTTGTACGTGCTATTGAGTGGCCCACCCCAACCCCACCTCCTCCCACCCCCCACAGGCTCTCCCCCTCCTGAAGCACAAGACGTATGGGGCAAGTTGGTGGGGGAATAAGATCTAGGTGGATTGTAGGGCTGCATGTGCAGCCCCATAACCTGCATTCCAGAATGAGGACCATTGTGACAGGTTTTACCCAATTAGTATCAGGCATCTCCCACACTGCAAGTAATATCTTGGATATGGTCTTTTTGAACGTGGCTAATAAGAAAGGACAGATAGATGAGATAAGAACCATTAGAGTACCTTGGTCAGATTATAGATTTGTTAACTTTAAGTTAACTGGTCTTTCCCTTTCTAAGGAAGGGAACTCAATTTTCTGCAGGGATAGATTTGGGGTGGAATGAAAATAGAATGCAGGAAACTGACCATATGGATCACTAGAATAAGGACGGCCATTATAGTTGGTGATTTCATGATTAGGCACCTAGATAGCTGGGTGACTGATAGATATGAGGACTTCCGGGTAACATGCCTGCCAGGTGTGAAGGCAGTGGACCTCATGTGCCACCTATATAAGGTGTTAGATAGTACTGGGGAGGAGTCTGCTGTCTTGGTACATGTTGGTATCAATGACATAGGAAAGTGTGGTAGGGAGGTTTTGGAGGCTAAATTTAGGCTTTTAGGTAGAAAGTTGAAATCCAGAACTTCCAGGGTAGCATTCTCAGAAATGGTTCCCATTCCATGTGCGGGACCCAAAAGGCAGGCAGAGCTCTGGAGTCTCATTACATGGATGAGAATATGGTGCAAAGAAGAGGGTTTTGGATTTGTTAAGAAATAGGGAACATTCTAGGGAAAGGAGGGGCTTTTCCAAAGGGATGGGCTCCACCTTAACTGGGTTGGAACCAGGCTGCTGGCATTAACCTTTAAAAAGGAGATGGAGCAGCTTTTAAACTAGATAATAGGGGAAAGCCGATAGTCGCCCAAGAGCTTATGGTTCAGAATGATGTATCCTTGAAGGATACTAGCAAAAGACTGAAATTAGGGCATATCGACAAAGAGGTTCCAATAAAGACAAGAGTAACCCAAACGTCTTTAAGTACAGAGCAGACAGAGTTTAAAGATTTCAAATTACCCCTGCCTATCTATAACCAGATTAATATGAATACAATAATACTCTAAAATGCTTGTATGCAAATGCTAGAAGTCTAAAAAATAAGATGAGGAAATTATATAGCACTAAATGAGACGTTAGATATGATTGGCATCTCAGAGACCTGGTGGAAGGAGGACAACCAGTGGGACACTGATACCTGTGTACAAATTATATCATAATGATAGAGTACATCAAATTGGTGGAGGGGTTGTGCTCTATGTTAGAGAGGGTATTGAGTCACACAGGATTAAAGTGTTGCAGAAAAAAAATACATGGTGAAATCTCTATGGATTGAGTTTTAATGTAAAAAGGGGAAGGCAATGACAGTAGGAGTGCACTACCGTCTGCCTGGTCAGAATGAACAAATGGATGATGAAATGCTCAAAGAAATCAGGGAAGTTAACAAAAGTTTCATTTACATTAATAATAATAGTGATTTCAATTACCCCAATATCAACTGGGTCAGTATCATGGCAGGATATGCAATGGAGATAATGTTTCTAGATGAAATAAATGACTGCTTCTTGGAGAAGCTGGTTCATGAACCAACAAGAGAGGAAACCATTTTGGACCTTCACCTTACTGGAACACAAGATCTGGTGCAAGAGATAAGGGTGTTGGGGCCACTTGGCAATAGTGATCATAGCATGATCACGTTTGATTTCATAAATGGAAGAAAGATGGCAAGGAAATCCACAGTACTGCCTTTTAACTTTCAAAAGAGAGACTATGATAAAATGAGGGAAATAGTTAAGGAAAAACTGAAAGGACCAGCTACAAAGGTTAGAGATTTACATCACGTAAAGGTGTTGTTTAAAAATACTATCTTGGAAGCCCAGACCAGCTGTATTCCATGCCTTAAGAGAGGTAGAAGAAAGTCCAAAAAGCTGCCAGCATGGTTCAAAGATGAGGTCAGAGAGGCTGTTGTAGCCAAAAAAGCATCTTTTAGGAAATGGAAAAAGGAGCCAGATTATGAAAACTGGAAACAACATCAGCAATAGTAAATTTCATGCAAGGTATCGATAAGGCAGGCAAAGAGAGAATTTGAGAAGAACTTACTTTGGAAGCAAAAACATATAATAAAGACTTTTTCAAGTACATTCATAGCAAAAAAACCTGTTAGAGAGTGAGCTGGACCATTAGATGATAGAGGGGTAAAAAGGGAACTAAGAGGGAACAAGGCCATAGCAGAGAAACTGACAGAAATCTTTGCTTCAGTCTTTACTGAAGAAGATATAGGGAAGTTACCCATGACTGAAAGGGTATTTAAAGGAGATGCATTGGAAGAATTGAAAGAAATGTCGATAAACTGGGAATATGTATTAGAATTATTTCATAAACTAAACAGTATCAAATCACCTGGACTGGATGGTATACAACGGAGGGTGTGAAAAGAACTGAAATATGACATTGCAGACCTACTATTAGTATACTGTGAGCTATCATTACAATCATCTGTAGTACCTGAAGATTAGCGAATGACTAATATAATGCCAATTTTTAAAAAGGGTTCCAGGGATGATCCTGGAAACTACAGGCCGGTGAGCCTGATATCAGTACTGGACAAAATAGTAGAAACCATTATAAATAACAAAATTACTGAACATGTAGATAGTCATGGTTTAAAGGAAAAAGTCAACATGGTTTTAGCCAAGGAAGTTCTTGTTTTTCTAATCTGTTATATTTTTTTGAAGGTATGAATCAACAGGTAGGCAAAGGTGAGCTGGTCGATATAGTGTATCTGGATTTTCAGAAAGCCTTTGATGGTGTCTCTCATGAGAGAGTCTTGGCGAAGTTAAATATTCATAAGATAAGAACATATAAGAACATAAGATATGCCATACTGGGTCAGACCAAGGTCCATCAAGCCCAGTATCCTGTTTCCAACAGTGGCCAATCTAGGTCATACGTACCTAGCAGTTTCCGCAAAAGGTTCCGCAATGCTTGTACTGGGTCAAGCATTGATATCCTGAGTCCCTTCTTAATAATGGTTTATGGACCTTTCCTCCAGGAACTTGTCCAAACCTTTTTTAAACCCAGCTACACTAACAGCCTTTACTACATCCTCCGGTAACAAATTCCAGAGTAGGATTACACGTTGAGTGAAAAAATATTTTCTTTTATTGGTCTTAAATAGTTTACCCTGTAGCTTCATTGTATGTCCCCTAGTCTTTCTATATTCTGATAACGTAAACAATTGATCTATGTTTACCCATTCCACTCCGTTCATTAATTTATAGACTTCTATCATATCTCCCCTCAGCGGTCGCTTTTCCAGGTTAAAGAGCCCTAACCTTTTTAGCCTTTCTTCATAGGAGTATCCTTCCATCCCCTTTACCATTTTGGTGGCTCTTCTCTGAACCTTTTCTAATAACGCTATATCCTTTTTAAGATACGGCGACCAGAATTGCACACAATATTCAAGGTGTGGTCTCACCATGGAACAGTAGAGAGGCATTATAATATCTTTTGTTTTATTTTCCATTCCTTTCCTTATGATACCTAGTATTCTATTTGCTCTCTTGGCTGCCGCTGCACACTGGGCCGAGGGCTTTAACATGTTATCCACAATGACGCCTAAATCTTTTTCCTGGATGGTGGTTCCTAATGTGGAACCTTGCATTGTGTAACCATAGTTTGGGTTGTTCTTCCCTAGGTGCATAACTTTGCACTTGTCCACATTAAATTTCATCTGCCATTTTGATGCCCAGTCTTCCAATTTATCAAGATGCTCTTCCAATTTTCCACAATCCTCTTGGGTTTTAACAACTTTAAATAGTTTTGTGTCATCTGCAAATTTGATAACCTCACTCGTTATTCCTCTTTCCAGGTCATTTATAAATATGTCAAAAAGCAGCGGACCCAGCACAGATCCCTGGGGTATACCACTATTCACCTTTCTCCATTGGGAAAATTGGCCATTTAGCCCAACCCTCTGCTTTCTATCTTTTAACCAGTTCCTGATCCACAGTAGTACACTGCCTCCTATCCCATGACTCTTTAGTTTTGCCAAAGGTCTCTGATGAGGGACCTTGTCAAAGGCTTTCTGAAAGTGAAGATACACTATATCAACCGACTCACCTTTGTCCACCTGTTTATTCACACTTTCAAAAAAACATAAGAGATTAGTAAGACAAGATCTTCCTTGTCTAAAGCCATGTTGGCTGTCTCCCATTAGGCCATGACTATCTACATGCTGAGTAATTTTATTCTTTATGATGGTTTCTACCATTTTTCCCGGTACTGACGTGAGTCTCATCGGTCTGTAGTTTCCCGGATCACCCCTGGAACCCTTTTTAAAAATTGCTATGATCACTATTGACAAGTGGTCCCAACATCCTTATCTCTTGCACCAGATCTGGTGTTCCACTAAGGACTAGGTCTAATATGGCTTCCCCTCTGGTCGGTTCATGAACCAGCTGCTCCAAGAAGCAGTCATTTATTTCATCTAGGAACTTTATCTCCCTAGGATAGGAAGCAGTGTACTGTTGTTTATCAGGAACTGGTTAAAAGATAGAAAACAGAAAGGTAGGACTGAATTGCCAATTTTCCTAATGAAGAAAGGTGAATAGTGGAGTACCCCTGGGATCTGTGCTGGATCCACTGCCTTTTAATATATTCGTAAATGACCTTGAAATTGGAATAACGAGTGAGATAGTCAAATTTGCAGATGACACAAGTTGTTAAAACCCAAGAGGATTATGAAAAATTGCAAGAGGACCTTGATAAATTGGAAGACTGTACGTTCAAATGTCAGATGAAATTTAATGCGGATAAGTATTAAGTATGCATCTAGGAAAGAATAATCCAAACTATGATTACACGATGCAAGGTTCCACATTAGGAACCACTACCCAGGAAAAAGATTTAGGCTTCATCTTGGATAACACATTGAAACCCTCCGACCAGTGTCCAGAAGCAACCAAGAAGGCAATTAAAATATTAGGGATCATAAGGAAAGGAATGGAGAATAAAACAAAGGATATGATAATGCCTCTGTATCATTACATAGTGTGACCACATTTTGAATATTGCATGCAATTCTGGTCACTGTATCTTAAAAAGGATATAGCAGAATTAGAAAGGGTAGAGAGAAGAGCCACCAAAATGGTAAATGGGATGGAAGGATGCCCCTATGAGGAGAGGCTTAAAAGGTTAAGCCCTTTCAATGTGGAAAAGAGACAGCTGAGGGGAGATATGATAGAGATCTATAAATTAATAAATGGAGTGGAATGGGTAAACATAGATCGATTGTTTATGTCATCAGAATATAAAAAGACTAGGGGACATGCAATGAAGCTACAGAGTAACCTATTTAAGACTAATAAGAGAAAATACTCAGCGTGTAATCAAACTCTGGAATTTGTTACCGGAGGATGTAGTTAAAGCTGTTAGTGTAGCTGGTTTTAAAAAAGGTTTGGGCAAGTTCATGGAGGAAAGGTCCATAAACCATTTTTAAAGATGACCCAAATGATACACTGCTTGCCCCAATACAAGCATTATGGAGCCAGTGTGTATTTTTGGGATACTGTTAGGTAGTTGTGATCTGGATTGGCCACTGTTGTAAACAGGATATTGGGCTTCATGGACTTTGATCTGACCCAATGTGGCATTTCTTATGTTCTTATTTAGATGCAATAGACCGCATGGCACCTTTAAAACAATGGGAATTAATTCTCATTCTAAATTTCCCTGGTAAACAAACAATTTGAGTTGTAAGAAGAGAGAATTAAGAAAAATGGAGAGGATAAGGTGGATGTTTAAAGAAGAAACATAGAAAAAGACCACATGGCCTATCTAGTCTGTCCTACCAAAGAAACAACTACAACAGTCCCCTTTTTTCCTTTAGCAATCCTCTGTGTTTGTCCTTGCTTTTTTTAATTCAGATACTGTCCTCATCTCTACCACTTCCACTGTTCCATGGATCCACCACTCTTTCCATAAAGAAATATTTCTGCGTATCACTCCTGAATCTATCCCCTTTCACCCTCATCCCATGTCTCCTCAAAGCAGTACTTGCTTTCAATCGAAAGAGGCTCCCCCCTGTGTATTTATGCCACGGAGGTATTTAAGCATCTCAATCATATCACCTCTATCCCGCCTTTCCTCTAATGTGTACATATTAAGATCCTTAAGTCTGTCCCCATATGCTTTATAATGAAGAGCACTAACCATTTTAGTAGCCACCCTCTGTACTGACTCCATTCTGTTTATATCCTTTTGAAGGTGCGGTCTCCAGAATTGCACACAATACTCCAAATGAGGCCGCACCAAGAACTTATACAGAGGCACTATCACCTCCTTTTTTCTGCTAGTCATTCCTCTCCGTATGCACCCAAGCATCCTTCTAGCTTTTGCTGTTGCCTTTTCTACCTGTTTAGTCACTTTAAGATCTTCAGACACAACCACGACTAGGTCCCGCTCTTTAGTGGACAAAATTACTTCACCCCCTATACTATATTGCTCCCTTGGATTGCTGCAGCCCAAATGCATGACCTTGCATTTTTTAACATTAAATCTGAGCTGCCAAATTCTAGACCATTCTTCAAGTTTAACTAGATCCTTCCTCATGTTAAGAGAAAGAAAAGGTGAATTGGAAAGTGTCAGCTAAGGAATATCAGTTGGCTGTAGAATACTGTAAAAGCTGTTTATCTAAAAGAGAATTAATCAAGCATGGAACAAGCCCCAAAAAACTATTTTCCAGGAGCTTACAGGAGGTAGACGTATGAAGCATCATGTCTTATCTCTTATCAGTCAGGTTTTCTTGGAATTCTTTGAAGACAACATCCTGAATTTGCATGATAGTGTAATACTGAGCCTTCTTTATGGACAGAATACTGATACAGAAGATTTACAAGAGATGGATGCTGTAGAGGAGCTCTCAAATGAGTTTTGAGGGCACACCTAACCAGCTATAATGAATATGCATGAGAGAGCTTTTCATACAGTGAAGGTGAATCTGTTTCATGCATATTTATTGTTGTTATCCTGAAAACCTGATTAAGTGTATCCCAAGGATTGAACTGTGAACCACTTTTGTTGAGGTAGGCTCTGAAAATTGGCAATAGTTTTATGCAATCTCAATTGATGAAGTAGTAGAAGTTTTAACATTTCTGAAACCTTCAGTGATCTATTTAATCCCTGCCCAACTGAAAGGATTTAGCTAAGATTTTTGCTAAGTTGATAAATGCTTCCCTCGCCCAAGGAGCTTTCCCTGTTGCTCTGAAGAAGGCAGTGATTTATCCCAAGCTAAAAGAAAAGAGGGGCTTGCTAGAGACAACCTTGAGAATGATAGGCCTCTGGCCTAATTGCCATTTCTGGTAAAAATAAATGAAAGAACATTTCCCCCCAATTAAATGTTTGTGGACTCAGCAGCTGTTGCATGCTCACCATGATGCCAGTAGGTTAGTGAGCTGGAACCCCTATTAGTAGCATTAATAATGTTAGACAGACATTTTTCAGTATTAGTTTTCTTCTTGGACATGTCTGCCACATGTGAAGTGGCAGTTTAGAAGGAACTCTAAGAAAAATCTGGGACGTCCAGAGCAGAACGTCCAAAAACTGGGGGAGTGACAGCAGTGCCTTCTGAAATCATTCCATCTCCATCTTGAAAAATGAATGTCCCCTAATTGTTTAGTGGCATGGTGGTGGGCCCTATGCAGGTTGCAGGCTTGGTATGTACATGAATGTTAGCCATTTCATCAATTTCAACGCCCCGACTTGCACAGCTCCAGAATCGGGTACTTGAATGTTCTGGAAGGGAGGGAGAAGGAGGGTCTCTATGCTATGAGACTTGCAAGCCAAAGCCTGACATTTTAGATACTCAGATGTGTGGTGGCAAACCAGTAAAATGGGATAAACATTTATGCTTAGGTTTTTGCAGGCAGGAAATAATAAAAGTGGTGATTTAAGCATTCCATTTATGAAACAAGCAGTTCTTTTCACCTTATTCATGGTCAGGAGCAGATATAGGCATGGACATATCATCAACCAGGGCCAGAGATGCTCGTATCATTCTGAAATTGCATCACAATGTGCATCCCCCTTGTCCTGCCCTGGCTATGCCTCCACCATGCCCCTTTTCTACATGGACTTTCTTGCCCCAGGGACATCTCTATACCTGGTTTCTAATGGGTCAAAAATAGAGCTTCTAAAATACTCCCATTGATATGGTTCAGCATACGACTTTGCTCCACCATTTTAAAAACTTGGGGATTAGAACTGTTTTAGAATGGTTTGGTTCCTTCTTAGAAAATTGAACACATCAAGTTATCTGGAACACACAAACTTCAGCATTGAAAAGCATAAGATGTGAGGTACCTCAGGGGTCACTCTCCCCTATACTTTTTCATCTGTTCTTCCTGCCACTGTGTTATATCTTGAATTCTCTGGAGCTGCTATAACCGAGGTAGGGCGGACTCGATGCTCATCACCCCCACTCACCTACCTTCCCCCTCCCCCCCCCCCCACATTTGCCCCCCTTTTAACAAAAAACTCTGACACCGTTCCTTTTTTGGGGAAAACATCTGGTCACAGCTTTATTAGCCATTAAACAGATTTTATTTTATTATTTATTTATTACAGGCTCTTATATACCGCTCTATTCAGCATCAGCGCGGTTCACAATATAACAACAGACCAGAACAACAAACTGTTTGGTTTTACAGAGAACAAGGTCAGAGAACTTGGATAAAACATGGGACGTCATTACTGCAACTATTTACATGAGTATTTACAAGTATACACAACAGGATTTGTTATTAGTTATAGGGTAAGGATCGAGATTGGTTAGCTGGTCAAGTAATATTGGGGGAAAAGGTGGGATTTGAGAGCCTTTCTAAAAAGGGATAGATCAGTGATAGCACGAATCTCTGGAGGTAGGGCGTTCCAGCACTTAGGGGCATAGAATCTGAAGGCCCTGTTAGATGTCGTTGATAGGCATTTTGTCGCTGCTTTAGGGATAACTAGTGCATTTGTTGATATCGTTCTCCTGGATCTATTGGGTGGAACAGTCTGAACGAGGTCTACTAGGGAGGAAGAGGTGATGATTTTAGTGGCCTTGAAAGTTAGTAGTAATGTTTTGAACAATATTCAGCCATGTATGGGGAGCCAGTGGAGTTGCTCTAGGATGGGTGTTATATGGTCCCTTCTTGATGCTAAGTAGAGGACTCTAGCAGCGGTATTCATGGCGAGTTGCAATGGGTTTAATGTGGAGTGTGGGAGGCCTTGGAGAATGAGAATCAACCATCAACTGCAATAACAATCCTTAACGCATACAATAGCGGAATGATACATCACCAGTCATACCACTAGCAAGGTGAGATCGCCTCCGCTTTTGCCAACTTCCTTCCCCCACTTAGCCCCGACTTCACCATGTAATTAGCAAAAGCCAGCCTTGAGTCGAGGGTATCCCATCCCCGTCCCAAGCTTATCCTAAGGCTCCGGATCCCAGAAACCTCCAGGATCCTGCCTAACCCCCCCCCCCCAAACTGCGACACCCCTACTCAACCCTTCACCCCTAAAAAGGTCGGGCGGGTGGGACACTGGCCACCGGACCTCTCCCTCGCCTCGCTCAGGACTGCTGGGGCATTCCCGCTAGTCTCGCCTCTTCCCCCATCTGCTCATTGGCTCCCCGTGCATGTTCACGCGAGGTGGGAGCCAATGAATTCAAACCATGCACCGCATCACAGCCTCTCCTCCCCCCCCCGCCCCGCCCCGCTTCCCTGACCACATGCTTGCCTCTCGCCATGCCGCCCGGTTACGGGCGGCCGGCCTGGACCTCGGCCTTCATTTCTCTTAGTTTGCTGATGATATTCAAATGTATGTCCCGGTGAGGACTAATTGGAGGAAGATATGACATGATTTAATCATAATTTCTGTTTTATAGCTCATTTGTTGAAGATCAATGATTTCATTGGATTTGTTCGAGTTATTAGTTATTTGCATTAAATCTGCATGGTTAAGGCCTTCTATACCTGACTGGACAGTTACGTTGCTATTCTTATGATCATGTCCTTAGACTGTAGTATGAAGGCTTGCAATGGTTAAGGAAGAAGGCTTTTTCAGTAGTTGGTCCCATTATGTGAAATAAGCTTCCAGTATCTGTTCATACAAAAAGCGACTATTTATGTTTTAGTAAGTTGGTAAACAGGTGGTTATGGAATTTTGCTCATAATAGAACTAATAGGGGTTGTTTTATGTTAATCTTTGATTAGATTTACAGTGTTGTTGCTATGCTATTTTACTGTTTGTTCTTTTTTACTTGTTATTCCTTCATGAATTATAAATTGTTGTGAGTTCAGGTGATAGTGGCAATACACACATCAATATAAATGAATAAACAGCATGCAGTAGATCCTTTAATGGGAACAAGGCTTCTTATGGCCTTTTTTGTGAAAGATCAAAAGATCATTCAGTTCTGCTGCTGCAACAGACACAAGAGCAATGGGAGGAAGGAAGAGGCATGAAAGATGACTATATAGGACCTAACAAAGGTGGGAGAACAAACCATTAGAATATATATTGTGGTAAGGAGAGTGCAGCCCAGCCTGGAGAAACAAAGGGAAAAGGGACTTTTTTCTCTTTGCGGGGGATGGGTGCACCTGAACACATATACCAAACTAAAGGCAGTGAGAGAAACCACAGCTGTAGAGCTAGGCTAAAGCCCCACCCAGACTCCATAGCAACCCTAAGTAAGGATAGGAGTTACATGGGGGTGGAGTCAGAGGGGGAGGTGCCCTGCTCAGCGTTTAAGTTTGAGCAAAGCAAGCAAAGCAGAGGAGATAAGCAAGACAAACAAGGCAAGCCACGCAAGCAAGGCAAGGAAGCCAAGGAGGCCAAGGAGAGCCAGGATAAGAACAAAGGTAGCCAGCGCTGCAGCCAAGAGAGCAGCAGACAACACTCCCAGGAGAGGACCAAACGCAGTGGCAAGAGGGAGAGAGACAGAAGGTTGGTGTTGGAGAAGCCAAGGCAAGAGAGCTCAGACTCCTCTGAAGAAAGGTGTGTCTTCAGGCAGAGGAAACCTCGGGTGGCTGAGAGGGATTCCTACAATGATTCCTTGACTAGCTCTGAGGCAGAGATAGCTACAGCCAGCAGAAACTCCAGCCGTGAAACTCCCACAGAAAAACTCCAAGGTAGGAGAAAGAAACCAGAGAGAGAGAATGTTTGTTTCTCTTGCTCAGACTCTGAGGAGAGGGTTATATCTGGAAAAACCCAGAGCAGAAGGAAGGGTTTTTTAAAAGAAAGCTGAACAAGGAAAGCCTGCTAGGGTTCTGCCCAAGGAAGGGAAGGCAGTACAGTGGGATAGGCTGTTTAAGCTTTTAAAAGACATTAACTAAAAAGTACCTGAACAGTTCCAAGATTCCCCAACAGCCAGCTCTGAAGAAAGCATGGAAGTGAATGATAGGGAGAGTGACCCGGGATCCACAGGCTCTGAGATGGAGTGTGCTGTGTGCATTGGTGCTAATTGAAGGAAGCCAAAATAGTGGGGAAGAATTAAGGAAGCTGTTATCAGTTTCGCATAGCTGAAAGCAAGGAAGAAAAGGGAGAAAGAATCCTATGTTGAAGCAATAAGATTCTTCATACAGAAAAGTGGATAGTGCAATCAAGTCTGTTTAATTGCAAGCAACAAAGAGGAAGCTGGCAGCACTGCTGAACTTGAGTGTGTGTTGTATCTACATGTACCTGTGTTAACCCTAAAGCAAGAAGCCTCTTAAAGGAAAGGGGGAAAAGAAGCCATTGTAAATAATTCCACTGAAACATTGTTTTCATGTTCTTTATTTTGGAGAAGTTTATCCTTGTTTCTTTTTGCTAAGAGTAAAAGTTTCTTTAAGGACTGTAACCAAGTTGACTTAAATGGAACCCAATAAAATTCCTGTGCGCTTTAAACATCCACTTGGTTTTACTTTGAGTTCACAACTACACCTTTGGAACAAGGGAATACAAGATGGACGCCCGTCCCTACTAGGCGACCGCCTAGGAGGGGCGCGAGCGCCACAATATGTACGAAGGGTTAAAATGGTTTAGTAGAAAATCATATAGGCAGCATTTTATTCAGATAAAATTAGTCCTTTTTTAATCCCAAAATTATAATACAAATACAATTTTTGACAAAATGACAATACTTTGCTAGGACTTTCATTTCAGAAAAGCTGTGAATCTGGAATCTCATGAGTATGAACAATGGAATGAAATCTAATTTGAGAGACTAATTAAATGAACTTGTTTCTGGCGATGTGTAATTATTTTAATATAGTACTTATGTATGAAAGCACTCTCTTGCTGTTTATGTTGGTCCAGGTGGTGCATGTAAACATCCAGAGGCTGGTGTTGAAACTAGAAAAACATGCAGAGAAACCTAATTGTTTCTTTTTATTATTATTATTATTGTTATTATTATTTTACATATTCCTTAGTGTGATGAGGTGAGTGCAGCCCAGCTAGGGAAAACTGGAAAAAAGAAGGATTTTTTTTCATTGCGGGGGATGGGAGCCCAAAATCCTAGGTTCCATACTAGAAGCACTGAAAGAAACCTAGAGGGCAGAGCTAATGGTAAACCAATCACAGACCACAGGACAACCCTGCAGAGGAGTAAGAGGTCCAAGTGGGAGGAGCTAGGAAGGGAGTTGCCCAGCTCAACAGTTAACAGAGGAAGTCCAATTCCCAGGAGGCACAGTTTGAAGGAGGGAGCTGTGAGCAGAAGGTCCCAGAGGAGTGCAGGAGCAAGCACCAGTGGCAGCTGCAGTTCAAGGCCTAGCCCAGGTTCAAGTCCAATTCCCAGGAGGCACAGACAGGAGAGATCTGGGGCCAAGCTGTGGAAAACCCTTGCAGCCAAGGAGAGCAGCAAATGGAGGAACCATTATAAAGGCAGCCAAGAAAGGTACGCAGGGAATGAGCAGTGCCACCAGAATAGTTCTTGCTCTGACTCAGAGGAGACTTTCATACACCTGAAGCCTCAGCACAGCAAGAAGTATCTCGGGAGGGAGGTTAAGCAGGAGAGACACACAGGAGACTGGCTTGGAGGAGCCAAGGCCAGGCAGTGTGAGAGACTGTTTAACATTGTGAAGACTCTGAAGGAAAAGACACCAGAGCACTTCCAGAGAGCACAAAGCTGTAGCTCAATTGAGAGTATGGAGGTAGGCCCTGAAGAAAGTGTTATTGAGTCAGAAGCCTCTGAGATGGAATGTGAGCTGTGCACTAAAATACAATAGCAATGTGTGTTAGAAACAGTGAAATATAAAAGGAAGCTGTTGCAAGTTAAAAGCAGTTTCAAGAGTTGAAGAGAAGAGTAACCCTGAAGACAAGAGGTTAGGAATCTCTCTCTTAGGAAGCTTAAACTGCTAAACTTCAGTGAAGGCCCAAACAGCTAGAACTGTTTGTATGGGGCATGGCAACAGCAGGTTGGAAGCTGTGAAGAGTTTTATAAATGCTTTTGTTTTGTAATGTCAAACAATTGCAGTGAAGAATAGAAACTGCTGTGAGTTTTGTTTGGACATTTTGATTTGGAGAAAATTATCCTGTATTTCTTTTGTCTGGAAAAAGTGCTTAAAGAATTTTTATGTTCATCACTTGCCAACTTTGGAAACCGAATAAAAATTTCCTGTGCGCTTTGAATAACCACTTGGCTTCTCTTATTAACACAACTACAACCCTCGAAGGGATAAAGGTGGCCAGCCGTCCCTACTAGGCAACCGCCTAGTAGGGGCGCGAGCGTCACAGGTGGCGTAGTTCTTGGATGCGGTGTTCCAGTGGTCAAGAAGAGCATCTTTGAGCCATACTTCTGGACGGAGAACTCCAGGAAAGGCGGTGACCGATCGAGGAAACGGAGGAAAAACCGGAGCGGATTCGGATCGGGAGCACTGTGACTGGTGGAAGTGCTGAGACCTGCATCAGAATCAGGTAACCCGTAGACTGGAAGGGGTAGGCCTGGATTCTGGTGTAAGGGGGCCACCAGCTGCTCACTAGGGGAAGTGAGAGAGAGAAAAAAAAAAAAAAAGTGCTGCACTTTGTGTGTGTCTTGTCTGTTTTGTTGCAGAGACTACAATCCGGGATGGAAGTAGCGGACGTATTGGCGTGGGTAGCGGACCAATTCACGAAGCAGCGGGAGATGGCAGCGTTAAGCCAGGAGAAGGCGACCTCCATGTTGCGGGCCCAACAGCAACCCCTGCTGGAAATGATGGCCAAATGGATCCGGACTCAGGAAGAAGCAACAAAGCAAGCGCAAGCTGTTCCAAAGACTCAACCTGTTGGTACAGGGGGGGAAGGACTAGCCTTCGGACCTTTTGCATGTGGTCGCTTAAGCAAGGATGATAACCTTGACGACCATATAGAGGCGTTTGAGAGAATAGCTGGTCTAGCTCAGTGGCCTAAAGAACAGCTAGCTGTAAGGTTTGCCACTACTCTAAGCAGTGAGGCATTAGCTGCCTACAGGGAAATGCCAGTTGATTCTATTCATAATTATGAGCATGTTAAAGAAGCCATAAGAGAACGGATGGGTTTAAGTTCCTCCACTTATAGGAGACTTCTAAGAGCATCTGTCTTAAAAGAAGGTGAAACACCACAAGCTCTATATTATAGAGTTAAGAGCTTAGTCTTTAAATGGCTACTGCCAGAAAAGAAAGATGTAGAGTCTATTATTGATGCAGTAATATTAGAACAATTTATTGAAGCTGTTCCTATAGACATGCAAAGCTTTTTGATAAAACAAAACTGTAAGAACACCCGAGAAGCCATAGTCTTGGCAGACTGCTTTCTGGAGGCCCAGAAACTGAGCCTAAAGAAAGGGGGCGTTTTCCAGAGTACAGGTGTGCAGGAAAAGAATGCAGCCTTGAGTAAATATAGGACAGAGAGAGATAAGCCCATGGAAAAGTTCAACCTGCAAAGGAAGTGTTTTTCTTGTGGTGAGCCTGGTCACCTCAAGAAAAATTGTAAGACAAAGAAAGCCTTTGTGATAACACACCCCAAGGAGATAGGTGAAGGATTCCTCCTAGCGGTAGAGGTAGAAGGAATAAAGACAGAAGCACTGTTAGATTCAGGGGCAAGTCAGTCCATGATCTCCAGAAAATTATGGAAAGTGATAGAAGCCCAGAAGCAGTGCGCCCAAGAGTCCTCAAGGGGGCAGGTTAAAATTAAATGTGTACATGGGGCTGCCTCTACCTACCCACTTCAAGCCGTTAAGATAAAGGGCTTAGGCAGGGGAAGGGAGGTAGCAGTAGCAGTAATACCAAGACTCCCTCATGAGATTATACTAGGCCGAGATTGGTCCCCATTCAGGAAGGGAGTGGAGAAAAAGCTGCAGGAAAAGGCGGGCCTGGTTACCACACGTGCAGGCTCTAGACCCTCAGAGGAAGGGGTAGATTCCCAGGAGGAACCCATACCAGGGACCTCTTTTCATGATGATCTGATAACCCCGGCTAAGGATACCATCAGGAAAGGAAAGGCTGAGAGGAAGCTAGGGAGGAGCCTCAGAACTCAGAATAGGAGACAGTTATTGTCCGGTTAGGAGATGCCCTGTGTCTCTGAGGAGGTAATAGCGAAGTTTCCCTCCTTTCCGGATGAGCAAAGAGCAGATCCTGCTTTGGGGCGAGCATGTGAATTCGCCCAGAAGGGATCTGAGGCCCTACCAAGATTTTTGTGGGATAGCAATTTATTGTATAGGGAGGGTATAAATCCTCGGACAGGTGAGCTACGGAGGCAGTTGGTGATACCTGCTTCTTTTAAAAATATCATTTTAAGGTTGGCCCATGATCACCCCGTGGGGGGGCATAAAGGTGTACAGAGCACTCTGGATCAGGTCCTTGATAGGTTTTACTGGCCAGGTGTATACGCAGAAACGGCGAGGTTCTGTGCTTCTTGCCCAGCTTGCCAAAGGGTTTCCAGTAACCGTCCACCAGAGGTGCCTTTAATTCCCCTACCAGTTATAAAGGAACCGGTGCATAGGTTGGGGGTGGACATTGTGGGGCCCTTACTAAAAACTCCTAGAGGTCACCAATATATTCTGGTCATAATGGACCATGCCACTCGCTTTCCGTGGGCCATTCCTTTGAGAAATACCTCAGCACGAGTGATAGCTCTAGAGCTCATACGTTTATTTTGTGAGATAGGGTTTCCTCGGGAGGTCTTAACAGACCAAGGAACAAATTTTATGTCCCGACATCTAGCTCAGGTATGGGATGCGTTCGGTATTCGGCATATCCGTACCGCCGCTTACCATCCCCAAACCAATGGGTTAGTGGAGAGGTTTAACCAAACTTTAAAGAACCTCTTAAGAAGGAGCTTGGAGGGCAGGTTTAGTGAATGGGATACGATGTTGCCTTTTGTGCTCTACGCATGCAGGGAGAGGAGACAGTCCTCTACTGGCACATCGCCCTATGAATTGATGTATGGGAGGACGCCGCGGGGAATATTAGATGTATTAAGGGAACAATGGGTTGCACCGGTAGAGGAGGTGCAGGAGGTTCCCAGGTTTTTGACAGACCTGAAGAATCGCCTACAGCGGATAGCTACAGTAGCGGAGGAAAATTTGAAAAAGAGTCAAACGAGACAGAAAGCCTATCACGATCGGCGGGCAAAGCCCCGACTTTTAAAGGTCGGAGATCGAGTCATGGTTATGATAGCCGCAGCGAATTCTCGCTTTGAGAACTCATGGAAGGGCCCTTATAAAATAATAAAACAACTTGGGCCAGTGTCTTATGTGGTGGATACTGGACGGGGGAAGTCCCAAGTGTATCACGCTAATCTGTTGCGACAGTGGCAAGAACGTACTGGAAGTACTCAACTAGCCCCACAGTTGAATGAAGATTCTCAGCCCATAGTTTGTATTTTGTGCTGTTCGCGGGATAAAGCGACAGCCCGAAATAGTCTAAGGGGGGGGGGGGGGATATGTGATGAGGTGAGTGCAGCCCAGCTAGGGAAAACTGGAAAAAAGAAGAATTTTTTTTCATTGCGGGGGATGGGAGCCCAAAATCCTAGGTTCCATACTAGAAGCACTGAAAGAAACCTAGAGGGCAGAGCTAATGGTAAACCAATCACAGACCACAGGACAACCCTGCAGAGGAGTAGGAGGTCCAAGTGGGAGGAGCTAGGAAGGGAGTTGCCCAGCTCAACAGTTAACAGAGGAAGTCCAATTCCCAGGAGGCACAGTTTGAAGGAGGGAGCTGTGAGCAGAAGGTCCAGGAGGAGTGCAGGAGCAAGCACCAGTGGCAGCTGCAGTTCAAGGCCTAGCCCAGGTTCAAGTCCAATTCCCAGGAGGCACAGACAGGAGAGATCTGGGGCCAAGCTGTGGAAAACCCTTGCAGCCAAGGAGAGCAGCAAATGGAGGAACCATTATAAAGGCAGCCAAGAAAGGTACGCAGGGAATGAGCAGTGCCACCAGAATAGTTCTTGCTCTGACTCAGAGGAGACTTTCATACACCTGAAGCCTCAGCACAGCAAGAAGTATCTCGGGAGGGAGGTTAAGCAGGAGAGACACACAGGAGACTGGCTTGGAGGAGCCAAGGCCAGGCAGTGTGAGAGACTGTTTAACATTGTGAAGACTCTGAAGGAAAAGACACCAGAGCACTTCCAGAGAGCACAAAGCTGTAGCTCAATTGAGAGTATGGAGGTAGGCCCTGAAGAAAGTGTTATTGAGTCAGAAGCCTCTGAGATGGAATGTGAGCTGTGCACTAAAATACAATAGCAATGTGTGTTAGAAACAGTGAAATATAAAAGGAAGCTGTTGCAAGTTAAAAGCAGTTTCAGGAGTTGAAGAGAAGAGTAACCCTGAAGACAAGAGGTTAGGAATCTCTCTCTTAGGAAGCTTAAACTGCTAAACTTCAGTGAAGGCCCAAACAGCTAGAACTGTTTGTATGGGGCGTGGCAACAGCAGGTTGGAAGCTGTGAAGAGTTTTATAAATGCTTTTGTTTTGTAATGTCAAACAATTGCAGTGATGAATAGAAACTGCTGTGAGTTTTGTTTGGACATTTTGATTTGGAGAAAATTATCCTGTATTTCTTTTGTCTGGAAAAAGTGCTTAAAGAATTTTTATGTTCATCACTTACCAACTTTGGAAACCGAATAAAAATTTCCTGTGCGCTTTGAATAACCACTTGGCTTCTCTTATTAACACAACTACAACCCTCGAAGGGATAAAGGTGGCCAGCCGTCCCTACTAGGCAACCGCCTAGTAGGGGCACGAGCGTCACATTAGGATAATACAGATGCAGTAATTTGCACAAACTTACTTTGCTATAACAAAATAAATAAATAAATAAATAAATATCAATCTTTACATTTGACAGCCTTCCTGAAGGATATAACAAACATATTATTATTTTGCAATATCAGTATCAAACATAGAATAATATGATGTCAGATACTGGTCTCAAGGCCCATCTAATCTGCTCAACTCCAAGACTTCAGTGGTGTTATAAACTTCAAATAATCTTTGTATTTTTGCCTTGAATTGCTTATAACCAGGATGTTTCTGGGATTGAATTCTTATCAGAGAGGTAACTGTGCTAGTCTGGAGTAACAAAATTCAAAGAGGCAGGCAGCACCGTAAAGGAGCCAAATGATTAGAGCAAAAAAGCTAGGAACCTGCAAAGCCAGATCTCAATCCCACTGCTGCTCCTGGTGATCTTGGGCAAGTCGCTTAACCCTCCTTTGTCTCAGGTACAAACTTAGATTGTAAACCCTCTAGGGATAGGAAAATAGTTGAATGTAATTTGCCCTGAGCCCTGAAAAAGGCTTTTGCTAAATCAAATTGATTGAGGCATGAGCTTTTGAGGACAAGCATCCACTTTGTCATGAATTTTGCCACTGTTTTTGTTTCTGTGCCCTCCCCCAGAGGATGCCACTCTATACCATCCACCACCATCTGCATTGAGAAATACTTCCTGATGTTGCTTCTGTGACTAATGAGAATGTGAATTCATTTTCGGATGAATGGTAAAACACAAAGAATGGAGGCATTTTTGGTTCACATAACTTTAAACCAACAGAATGAATGAAAGGGCAGAATGAGTGGAGGAATAGCCTAATGGTTAGATCACTGTTTTGGAAACCGAGCAACCAGGGTTCAATTCCCACTAGCACTCCTTATGGCCTTGGGCAAGTCATTTAACCTTCCATTGCCTCAGAAAATTCCAAGTTATCAATGTCTCTATTTAATGTACAGTACATTACCAAGTTTAACTTACAATATAAATGAATGAAATGATAAAGCAGTATAAAAGACCTGTTAAATCAAATAAATAAAAATGAAGCAAAATCCATAATCATTCCATTTGTTTTTTTGTCAGAAATGCATGAATGGGAGGGGGCAAGATACAGGTCTTGAAGGACTACAAAAGGGACTGCTACTGCTGGAAAGAGATCTGCAATTGTATTTACTTCTGGGAATTTTTGTAAATCTTGGTGAAAAAGGAGTTCTCTAGATTAAAGCTGATTAATCTGTAAATCCAGTATATTTGTTAAATCATTCAGGGCCTAGTATCAGCAAATAGCTTTTAGTTAAATTAAAAACTCCACAGGTAGCTTTCAATTTAAGTTTAAAACCCAGCAGAGAGCTTGTAGTTTAAATTTAATACTCAGTCAGGGCCTAGTAGCAAAAAAGAGCTTTTAGTTTAAATTTAAAACACAGCAGAGAGCTTTCTGGTTAAAATTAAAATCCAAGACTCCCTAATGCAAGCAAGGGCTGTGTGAATCACCCAGAACATTGGTCACAGATTACCTTAGAAGCACAGGACAGGGTACTGTGTAGCAGCCAGTTTTTAATGTCTTCTTTCCCTCCCTTCCTCCCTAACACCCATCCACCCCAGGGATAATCATAGCTTTATAGGTGTGCAAATCTCTTAAAAGAAAGGAGGCACCATATTCACTCACAGGTACAGCTTTTTATCCTCATCAGGCATACATTAAGGACCTGAGATTAATTAAGCTTCATGTGAACAAGGTACATTAAATGTATTAGGTATAGTTTTATTAGTATAAGTATCCCTAGCAACCCTTGGTAAGTAAAGAACTTAAATACCTAAACACAACCTTAAAACTAAGATGCAGATAGCAGTCCAGCAGTGAGAAGGGGAGAAGTCTTTTGCATCAAGTGTCACATGTATGATTTTCTCCCAGTTGGTGAGGGGTCTTACATGTGCACTAGGTACAAGGAGCTCTTTGCTTTCAGCAAATGAGTCCAATCTCTGTAGGCTAGAGTTGCAGACTTCGAAGACATAAGGAAGACAGAGAGGTAACATAGATGAGACCTACAGTGATATAGTACTGAAGTCCCACCTCCAGTTTGGCAGTATCCCTGTTGCCATGGAGGAGATAGGTCATGTGACAGGACAGCTTCACCCTGGTATGGCAGGAAGTGATCCTGTAACTAGAACTTGTCCTAAAGATGATGTAAAATCCTCTCACACTGAGGAGGTTTCTCCAGGGCCATGTGTCCACGAGAGAAGGCTTAGGACAGCCATTATAGTTGGTGATTCTATCATTAGGTATGTAGATAGCTGGGTGGCTGGTAGACGTGAAGAATCACCTGATAGCATGCCTGCTTGGTGTGAAGGTAGCGGATCTCACGTGCCACCTAGACAAGTTCTTAGATAGTGCTGGGGAGGAGTCTGCTGTCTTGGTATATGTCAGTACCGATGACATAGGAAAGTGTGGCAGGGAGCTTCTGGAGGCTAAATTTAGGATTTTAGGTAGGAAGTTGAAATCCAGAACTTCCAGGGTAGCAGTCTCCAAAATGCTTCCCATTCCACGTGCAGGACTCAAAAGACAGGCAGAGCTCTGGAGTGTCAATGCATTGATGAGACAATGGTGCAAGGATGAGGGTTTTGGATTTGTTAGGAACTGGGAAACATTCTGGGGAAAGAAGGGACTTTTCCAAAGGAATGGGCTCCATCTTAACTAGAATGGAACCAGGCTACTGACATTAACCTTTAAAAAGGAGAGAGAGCAGTTTTTAAACTAGATAATAGGGGAAAGCCAACAGTCACCCAACAGCACATGGTATGGAACAATGTATCCTTGAAGGATACTAGCAAAAGACTGAGGTTAGGGCATATCAACAGAGAGGTTCCAATAAAGACAAAAGTAGCCCAAATGCCCTTGAGTACGGAGCAGACAGAGCTTAAAGATTCCAAACTACCTCTTCCTACTAATAGCTAGATTAATATGAATAAAATACAGCCTCTAAAATGTTTATATGCAAATACTAGAAGTCTAAAAAATAAGATTGGAGAGTTAGAGTATATGGAAGTAAATGAGAGGTTAGATATGATTGGTATCTCAGAGACATGGTGGAAGGAGAACAACCAGTGAGACACTGTGATACCTGGGTACAAATTATATCATAATGATAGAGCAGATCAAATAGGTGGAGGGGTTGTGCTGTATGTTAGAGAGGGCATTGAGTCACAAAGGATTAAAGTATTGCAGGAAACAAAATTAATTATAGAATCTCTATGGATTGAAATTCCATGTAAAAAGGGGAAGGGGAAGGTGATGGCAGTGGGGGTGTACTATTGACTGCCTGGCCTGAATGAACTTATTGATGATGAAATGCTCAGACAAATCAGGGAAGCTAACAAAAGTTACAGCATAGTAATAATAATGGATGATTTTAATTACCCCGGTATTGACTTGGTCAGTGTCACGACAGGACATGTTAGAGAAATAAAGTTTCTAGATGAAATAAATGACTGTTTCCTGGAGAAGGTGGCTCATGAACTGAGTAGTGGGGAAGACATTTTGGACCTAGTCCTTAGAGGAACACAAGATGTGGTGCAAGAGATAAGGATTTGGGGCCACTTGGCAATAGTGATCATAGCATAATTGCGTTTGATTTAATAAATGAAGGAAGGACGGTAAAGAAATACACAGTATTACCTTTTAACTTTCAAAAGGGAGACTGACAAAATGAGGAAAATAGTTAAGAAAAAACTAAAAGGAGCAGTTGCAAATGTTAAAGATTTACATCAAGCTTGGGTATTGTTTAAAAATACTATCTTGGAAGCACAGACCAGTTGTACTCCACGCTTTATGAAAAGTTGAAGGAAGTCCAAAAAACTGCCAGCATGGTTCAAAGGTGAGGTCAGAAAGGCTGTTGTTGCCAAAAAAAGCAACTTTCAGGAAATGGAAAAAGGAGACAAATGATGAAAACTAGAAACAACACAAACACTGGCAAGTAAGATGCAAGGCATTGATAAGGCAGACAATGAGAGAATTTGAGAAGAAGCTTACTGTGGAAGCAAAAACTCATAATAATGACTTTTTCAAGTACATTTGTATCAAAAAAACCTGTGAGATAGTCAGTTGAACCATTAGATGATAGAGAGGTAAAAGGGGCACTAAGAGGTAACAAGGCCATAGTGGAGAGACTAAATGAATTCTTTATTTTTGGTCTTTACTGAGGATGTTACCCATGATGAAATGGTATTTAAAGGAGATGCTGCGGAAGAATTGAAATAAATATCGATACACCGTGAAAATGTATTACAACTATTTGATAAACTGAAGAGTAGCAAATCACGTGGACCAGATGGTATACATCCAAGGGTGTTAAAAGAAATGAAATGTGTGATTGAAGACCTACTATTAATAATCTGTGAACTATCATTAAAAAAATCTGTAATACCTTAAGATTGGAGCATGGCTAATGTAACGCCAATTTTTAAAAAGGGTTCCAGGGGTGATCCAGGAAACTACAGGCCGGTGAGCCTGATGTCAGTACCGGGAAAAATGGTGGAAACCATCATAAGAAACAAAATTACTGAACATGTAGATAGTCATGTCTTAATGGGAGACAGCCAACATGGCTTTAGCCAAAGAAGCTCTTAACTTTCTAATCTGTTATGTTTTTTTGAAGGTATGAATAAACAGGTAGACAAAGACGAGTCAGTTGATATAGTGTATCTGGACTTTCAGAAAGCCTTTGACAAAAGTAAAGAGTCATGGGATAGGTGGCAGTGTACTATTGTGGATCAGGAACTGGCTAAAAGATAGAAATCTGAAGGTAGGGCTAAATGGCCAATTTTCCCAATGGAGAATGTGAATAGTGGAGTATCTCAGGGATCTGTGCTGGATCTGCTGCTTTTTAACATATTAATAAATGACCTAGAAATGGGAATAACAAGTGAGGTTATCAAATTTGCAGATGACACAAAACTATTCAAAGTTGTTAAAACCCATGAGGCTTGTGGAAAATTGCAAGAGGATCTTGATAAATTGGGCAACAGGGCATCCAAATAGCAAATTCAATTTAATGTGGCAAGTGCAAAGTTATGCACCAAGGAAAGAAAAAGCCAAACTATAGTTACATGATGCAAGGTTCCACATTAGGAACCACCACCCAGGAAAAAGATTTAGGCGTCATCGTGGATAACATGTTAAACCCTCCGCCCTTGTGTGCATTGGTAGCCAAGAGAGCAAATAGAATGCTAGGTATCATAAGGAAAGGAATGGAGAATAAAACAAAGGATATTATAATGCCTCTGTATCGTTCCAGGGTGTGACCGCACCTTGAATATTATGTGCAATTCTGGTTGCCGTATCTTAAAAAGTATAGCGTTATTAGAAAAGGTTCAGAGAAGAGCCACCAAAATGGTAAAGGGGATGGAAGGATACCACTATGAAGAGAGGTTAAAAAGGTTAGGGCTCTTCAACATGGAAAAGAGATGGATGAGGTTAGATACGATGGTGATCTATAAATTAATGAATGGAGTGGAAAGGATAAACGTAAATCTATTTTTTACGCCATCAAAATATAGAAAGACTAGGGGCCATGCAATGAAGCTACAGGGTAACTTATTTAAGACTAGTAGGAGAAAATATTTTTTCACTTAACGTGTAATCAAACTCTGGAATTTGCTACCGGAGGATGTAGTAAAAGCTGTTATTGTAGCTGGGTTTAAAAAAGGTTTGGACAAGTTCCTAGAGGAAAGGTCTATAAACCATAATTAAAGTAGATTCAGAATATCTACTGCTTGCCCCAGTACAAGCATTTTGGAACCTGTGTCTTTTGGAGAAACTGCTAGGTACTTGTGACCTAGATTGGCCACTGTTGGAAACAGGATACTGGGCTTGATGGAGCTTGGCCTGACCCAGTAAGGCATATCTTATGTTCTTAGGTGTACCACTTTTTAAGGAAGAGAAGGCAGAAACATGAGACACTTCCCTGCTCATAGAAATATGATGGCAGATAAAGACCATACGGTCTATCTAGTCTGCCCTTCATACCAACTACTAAGCTCTACAGTCCCTTTTTTTTCCCCCTTCAGAAATCTTCCGTGTTGGTCCCATGCTTTCTTGAATTCAGATACAATCTTTGCCTCACCTATTTCCACTGTGAGATCATTCCATGCACATACCGCTCTTTCCATAAAGAAATATTTCTGCAAATTACTCCTATCTATCCTTTTTTACCTTTATCCTTTGCCCCCTTGTGACAGAGTTTTCTTTCCTGTGCATTTATGTGACAGAGGTATTTATACATCTCTATATCATCCCTCTCTCCTTTTTTTTCCCAAAGTATACACAGAGATCTTTAAGTCTGTCCCCATATGCCATATGACAAAGCCCACTGGCCATTTTGTTAGCCACTCTCTTTTATTGCTCCAGCCTGTTTATATGCTTTTGAAGGTATATACTCTAAATTAGGTCTCACCAAAGACTTACACAGAGGCACTATCACCTCCTTCTTTCTGCTGGCCATCTCTCTCCCTATGCTTCCAATCCCCCTTCTGGCTTTTGTTATTGCTTTTGCTACCTGTTTAGACACCTTAAGATCATCAGAAACAATCACCCCTATACATCGCTCTTCTTTCATGGACAGCAGCACTTCACCCCCTATTCTGTAGCACTCCCTTGGATTTTTGAAGCCCCAGGTGCATGAGTTTACATTTTTTAGCTTTAAATCTGAGCTGCTAAATTCTCAACCATTGTTCAATTAGCTAAATCCCTCATTATCTACACCTTCTTTGGTGCTACTCTATTGCAGATTTTGTTATCATCTGCAAAGAGGAAAGACTTACCCAATAGCTCTGCCATCATATCACTTACAAAAATGTTTAAAAAATTGGACCAAAGACAGATCCACTTTGAAACTTTCTGACAAGTATCCAAAAAGTCAATCCCTGCCTGCCAAATCCCATGGCAGTAGCTTAGTAGAAAATTAAAACAAATCTCCACGCAGAGAAATAAAGTAATTGCAAAATGATACTTCTGAAATGTACTTTATCCAGATATCAGAATAGAGGTCTAAGAAACAGACATGCAGCTTAATTGGTGGCATGCTGAACCTTGTCTCCTGGGCTTATCCATCCTCCCCCTCCTTTCTGTTCCACCCTCAAAAACATTGTGGGACTATGTTATACTTAACAAATCTTTATTGGTAGATAGATACAGGCCACAGCTTGACAACATTATAACCAATCAAATAGCAGCATCCTTCAACTCCTGAAGGGACACTTCCATTGAGTGCCTGCCTATTACTTACTGGATCTGGTTATTCTCATCAGACCCAGGTACCTGTATTCACACCTAGCCCCCTTTCTTATAGACCCAGGGCTTAATCCATTGCACTTAGGCCCCTAGTTAGTTTGTATCCCTTTACTGTATAATTCAGTGAGGCCCTGCACCATCTATAGCTATGCCTAATTTGACATTTATTTATTTATTTAGCAACATTTTTATACCACTATTTCTACAAGTTGAAGTGGTTTACAATTAACTGAAGGAAAGATTACAAATAACTTAGTGCATGACAATCAATTCAAATAACTGAAAACTTAGTAATAAGCAATTGACTCAAATATAGGTAAAAGAAGTGGCCAGTGCATAACAATTAACTCAATTATAGTTCAAAGAAGTGGATAGTGGCAGCTAAACAATATAAAGACTTACGTAAGGAAGAATTTTAAGTTATGTGAGTAGGGTACAGAAAAACTTTTAAGGTATGCTGGTAGGGTACAATAAGGAAGATATGATGATGTACCCTGGTAAAGCGTATTATAGAGAACAGTATCTTAAAGGGTATAGTAGCTTAATGAGGTAGGTCAGGTTCAGTTGTTCGTGTGTGTAATGAAGTAGGTCAGGTTCAGTTGTTCATGTGTGTAATGAAGTGCCTGGAGGCCTTAAATCTTGTGGGCATTGTGGGATGTGTCCACTCATGTTGGAATCCTCTGAATTTCTGTATAAAAATCTTACTTATAAGCTACGTGCACACACGGACTGTAGTTCTAAGTCTGTTGTGTATGGAATACGAGGTCCTTGCGATCTATGGTACATAGGAAAAACATCACGCCCTTTAAGGGTTCGATTAATTGAGCACAAGAGTCGTCTGAAATGTGGGAAACTTGAAGCACCACTGGTTTTTCACTGTTTAGAACATGGACATGCTTTTTTGCAGTTGCGCTGCATTGTGTTGGAACAAGTGTGTAGAGGTGCAGGCGGAAGAACTGTGGAAGAAACCCTGTTATGAAATGAACAGCGATGGATTTTTCAACTTAACACGGTGTCCCCTTCTGGTCTAAAACAAGAGATATAATGGGAGTCCTGTATATGATATAAGTTATGAGATCACGAATATTATGGGATTCATAAGGAGTTGATGTCCAATGCCGTCGGCATTTAAGAGGAAGCTGACTAATGTTTTCTTTTCCAAGTTTCCTGTGCCTTTAAGTTTAAGCAGGCATGATGGTCAATACACTATATAAGCTTTCTGGCATGATGTTGTCCGCATGCGCGGCGTTTTTTTGAGAGAAGCCGGGTGGCGGCAATTGCAAAGCTCCTGTTTTAAGAGTTCCAACACGGGCAGCATCAAGATTTGGAGGTTCGAGGTTTTTAAATTATTTTTAAATTATTTTTTACATGGTATGGAGAGTGGTGGAGACTTGACACATTTTTTATTATGTATTTTTTATTGCAGAACATTTGAGCAGCATTAGTATTGTGATCCCCTGAGGAAACCGGTAACGGTGAAACGTCTCAGTGGTGCCCTGCATGAACGTCGGGATTATGGCAAGAGTGCTTTGAAGATAGAGCGTGCACTTTCTGAAAGCTAAGTACTCGAATAAGCCATTTTGATTCTCACGCTGGATTCATTAAGCACTCGTTGTCTTGTTCTGTATTGAGAATACTGCACTGCAGATTTCTTTTGTAAAGGTCGTTGATGCAATACTAGCGACGTTTAGTCAGGCTTGCCTGCTAGGTTGCGAAGAATAAGTCTGAGACCTAAGAAATCGACAGTTGCAGTTTGTTTATAATGTGAAGTCCACAGAATAATGTATAAGTGAAGATTATTTGTACTGTTGAGATTGGATGCATCTTTGAAGTATTGTGATTGAGACATCCAGGAAGAGACCTAATATACGTTTGTAATGAGGAGGTCAGGTTCAGTTGTCCAAGTATGTAACATGGGGCTGTATATGTGATCATGATGGAGAGAGAGTGTAATGGCTAAAGGGATGAAGAGTCATAGTTCACTGAACTATTGTTTGACATTTGGTTAGGGAGTAAAGACAGAATAATGGACTGAACTTGTTGGAGCCTTATGTTTAGAGCTCTGGTTTTTACAGGAGAGTGGTATCCATAGTGTTCAGAGAAGAGGTAAGTCTGATATGCTATTTGAGGTTCAAATGTCGCTGGGTAGAGAATTCCAGGTGGAGGGTGAAAATAATGAGAAGGTTCACTTGGAGGTAGTTTGATTACATCTGGTTTGAAGAGTTGGGACCATTAATATCTCTTGATTGGCTTTGTGTCTTGTTCTGGTTTCGGAACCTTTAGTATGAAGTGCTGAAGAATTGGACAGGTTGCTGGTGGAATATCTTGAATGTTGTTAGTATGGCCTTTGTATTTAATTCTCATGTGGATTGGGAGCCAGTGCAGATGATAATATGGGGGTGATATGATTTCTACATGGGGAATTTGATATGATCCTTGCGGCCATATTTTGCAGCATTTGCAGAGGTTGAAGAGTAGCCTTTGGGATCCTTGGTAGACAATATTACAATAGTCCAGAAGTGGTGTTATGAAGGCCTGGTACACGTCTCTGAAAATGGAGTGATTGAGTTGCAGTCAAAACTAGTCATGACACGATTTCCAAGCTTGGCTCATCCATTTGCATGGGGGGTGGGCAAGCTTACCATTTCAGATCTTCTTTCCCTGCACCTTCTCACATCCCCATCCTATTGATTCATTTTTTTCTTGTTTCATGCTTCAATCCTGCATGCCCGGGCCCTTGCAACCAAGAAGCAGCAACATTATGTCAGTGTCACCTCTAGCTGGCTTGGCTCACTTAATGCTGCACCTTGTCTCCCAAGCTCATCCATTTTCCCCCAATATCCCTTCTTTCCCACCCTCATAAACATCGCAGAACAACATCAAGCTTAGAATGGATCTTTACTGGTGGCTAGATACAGACCACAGCTTAACAACGTCATAATAACAGATAACATGTTAGCCAATGAAGTCATGAACTCACCTTAATCTAAAACAGGGGCATTGTCAACCATCTGAAGGGGTATTTCACGGTTGCCTATTACTTACTGGACCAGGTTATCTAACCCATCTTAGCTTGCTCCATGGTTGAAATGGCAATTGTCCAACTGACCGCTTCTCTAAGCAGTCAGCTTGTTGTGGTCACTTTTATTCAGTCCATGCTTGTGATATGTGTAGGCTTATTTTTCCCTTGATTGTACCAAGGAGGTATTCCCCATAATTAAGCCCAGGTATTCCCTATATAATATCTGAGCCTCCTTCTTATCAGATTCAGGAGTCCATATCTGCACCTGAGCCCTCTTCTTGCAAGACCCAGATGCCCAACCTATTGCACCTTGGCCCCTAGTTTTGCCTATACCCCTTCATTATTTGGTGAGGTCCCATCACCAGGAAGTGACTGTTGATGACTTCAGACCCTGACTACCCCCACACCAGATCATCCTGATTAGGTCAATATTGAAAATATTTAGGTCAATATCTATTATATGCATTTTATCCTCCTTATATAACAATGAGCTTCCTAGCACAATCCCTTCATGTGTAATGACCCTGTCCCTATATCCCTGACAAAGCTACCACTCACTGCTATGCTTCCTTCCTTCTTCTGTCAATATCCTCCAGGTTCGTGGCCCATAACCATATCTGCCTCAAAATTATATGGGACCAAATGATATCAGTCCTCTTCCAACTGGCATTGATAACACACTATTTCTTTCTTCATTTTAATGATTAAATCTATGCTTTTTTGGTGATGACCAAATCATTTCCTCCAAGATGCAATATTATATAATCTGGGGGCTGCTTTCCATTGTTCTAGTTTTAATCAATTTTTGCTTTGCTTTGTTTTGTTTTTATATATTTGTACCTCAGGTCAATTTTGTTAATTAAAGAGGTAGCTGTAACTGCTGCCCAAAGGAAAAATATAGCTGAAAGGTTACTAGACATTTCAGGCAAACAAAAAGCACAACTGGCTTTTTCCCCCTTACATCCTAGAGAAGAATGCTTGGCTGCATGGATGGTGTCATTGAGAGTGTTTTGGCTTCCAAGGGCTGCTGAGCAGAGATGGCATCTACCTATTGAAGAAGGGGCAAAGTGACTTCTGCACCAGACTGTCTAATCTACTGATGAAGACCTTAAAGTAAGGTTGTTAGGGATGGGTGAAAACAGCCCCTAGATATGTAAAAACCCTCATATAAGTAAAATATTAAAAAATAGTGTATAAGAGGGAAACAAATCACCATAGTATGTGAAATAAAGTTCCAGATTTAGAAGCTGTAATGAAACAAGCTGACTTGGATTAGTGGCAGTCACAGACACACGGTTCACAGAAATATTCAGTAAACAGAGGGTAGGAAGAGAGGGAGGAGGAGTGACACTACATGTAATAAATAATTTTAAAGGCACAGGGATACAGGATGTATGAGGGAATTAGTAGGTATTGAGGGTCAATAGAAAATCTATTTACAAGGGTGTGATCAAAAAATATCAAGACTTGTTGTGTAACTATATAACAATACGTCATACCATGATGCTATTAAGCATACAGTGACCTAGTTATGTGCTCTATATGTCTGGGGTTGGTTCTGCCCACGATCCTCTGACTCTTTATCTCCATCATGCCCTGATCCACTGCAGCATGCACAGCAGCTTTGTGCATGCAGGAGGGACATGAGGCAGCATTTGGCAAAGGCGGATAGTGGAGCCGCACATCTTTGGATCAGTGCCATAGTGTCATCAATTAGAACATTAATGAATTAAATGTTACATTAAAAAAATAATAAAAACATTTAAACCATGTGTGGACTGTATGTAAAAGAGTAAATTAGGATGAATAATACCATTCATGATAAAATATTACTATTTAGAAACCAATAAGATCAATATGAAAAACTCACCAAATGGAAAATGACACACAGGGGGTCATTCTGTGTCAGACTGCAGGGCTCACACACACATCTAAAATCAAAGCAGGCACACTTGGAACATGATTCTGAATGCACAGACCTGCACATGCCCCGCAGGGATGGAATACCCAAGATAGATGTGTGCAGCGTGTACATGCATATCTCATGGAGCCGGCTTTGAGCCGTGGACATGGGAGGCTGTTTAGATGTTCCCAAGCGCACCATATTCTGTATCACAGCACGTGTCCATGATATACCCACGAATGCCATGTCCCTGAGAAAAACATGTCTCCCCAAGGCCACCCGGACATGAAAACTGATGGGAAATGACAGCTGCTTCAAAATAGACCAGACCCTCAATGTCCAGAACCACACACGGCAAACCTAGTGCACCCCAAGAAGGTGTACAAGACTGAACAGATGAATATGTATTTCGGGTCATACTGTGCAGCAAATGTTTTGTGGCATTAAGAACCTGCCCCAGTGAGCCATGCCTTCCCATAACTGCCAATATGCCTGACACTGCTAAGGATGGACCCCCACCAAGTCCACAGAACCCTGAACTAACCCTGCAGTACCCTAAATGATGCATAATACAGTTGAGTAATGAGTGTATGCCCTGTTCATACCTATGGCCTAGGGAGGCACAGATTCTGCTGCTCTGCACTACCAGTCCCTTTCAGCCCATCCAAAGTGCCCCCCCACACACTGCTTCTCCGTCAGATGGACACCTGAACATCGCTCCCTGCACCTTGATGCTCTGTCAGCTCATTACAAACTAACTGAATCTTAATGGCATGCATTGCCCTGGCCCATCTCTAAGCCAGGCAGAGCACATGCTCCATTGGTGCTGCTAATTGGGTCAGGTCCACCAAAGAACCCCAGTGGTCCCTGACCATCCCCCCCGAAAGTACCCTGTTCACAGCCCCTCTATCCAGACTAGATGGTACACTCAGCCTGGCAGAAACCAGCTGTTCTGAATATGCAGTTCTGCATGCGCCTTGTGGCACCATACAAATCAGCGGTGGTGTGGGTGTTGTGTCTCCCTATCCTGATGGTCCCTTAGTAGTAACAGGTGTGCATTCTCTCATGGGGATAGAGTGAGCCTATTCTGATGTCCCCTGCCCATACAGATTGGTCCCTGGTGATGCTGTGGTCATTCCTAAGGCCAAGGTAATGACCAGGCATTCCATTGCCCCCAGATAGGTGGATGGGCACTCCAGATCCCCCTGTACAATGTGCAGACCACACACACACTCACTCTTCCCTGCAGGCAATATCACATACCTCTGCCAACACACCACCCTACACCTGTCGATAGCAGCTGGTATACCATTATGGCATGGGTGTCAGCGGCTACATCAGCAATCCCCTTTTTCAAAACATGGGACTTGTTGGGACAAAAGCTTTGCTCCTTTATCATAATTAACACCTGTCAGCATAGCCAGGATCTATGCCATCTCCATTCCATTCCATCTAATTCCATTTCCCTACCTTAACGCCGTCTTGCCCCTCTGCTCCATGTCCTTTATTAATGCATCATGTGGCCTTCCAGACTGTAGACACACCAGTGCAGAACATATTTGTCACAGCCATTCATCTAGGTGGGACTGCCTGGAACAGTCCAGGGTCTGCTTTGACTGGTGGGCAAACATTCTCATGTTTTTTATGTGTTCCAATAGCACATTGGTTCTGTACACATGTTGTCTAATGGTTCTGCTGTAGGCCATTGCTGTGGGTCAGTCATGTTCACTCTGCAGATGTATGGCACTTGCATGGAGGAGCAGCCTAATGGTTTCAGCACTGGCTTGAGAACAAATAAACTAAGGCTTGATTTCCTCTAGTACTACTTGTGTGACTGGTTGGAACATTTTACTGAGGCTGCCAGGGGGTATGAGTTTGTCAGTTGGAGGCTTTTGATGAAGTTCTGTCAGACAGTGGTCAGATTGTGATCAGGGCCGTCAGAGAATGGGGCTTGTGATTTAATGCTGTGTTGTGTTGTCATTGGGTGTGATAAATGGGTGCAGAGTTGAGGTCAAGGCTATTGGTGGGTAGGGTGTTATTTGATTCCACCATCGGCCCCTTTAAGAGATTTTAGTGTTGCTGTGACTAGGAACATTCCATGTTTCCATGTGCAGCAATGTAAAATGAAATTTATCAAGTGAATTACTAAGCTGTGGTACTGAGGTATCATAGGTTAATTATATGTGGTTAATTTTGCTGCAATAGAATGTGATATTTTGTTGCAGTTAATTACCACCCATTAATGGATAGGCATGCAGAAATTCTGCTCAAAAATATCCCTGAGGTCTGTGTAATCTGTTTCAGAGAACCCATAGCATATCTCTAGATAAATACTTAGAGAGGAGGACAGTAACAGAATGTGAATAATTGAAAGACAGTCTTAATCTATAATATTCCTTGTATTATCAAAACAGAGTAGCAAATTTGCTGATTAACAAGTATGAATTATTTAATAAAACTGTTAATAGAATTTATTTCTTATAACTTTAATTGTAGAGCATGAGTCGTTTTCAAAAGGGCAATCAAGAGGATGATATAGTTTGATGAAACTGGAATACTGAATTACAAAAAAATCAGCAGAAATTGCTACCGTTCTTACATAGCTAAAATTTATATTGCAAATATTGATACAAAATAATCATTAGTTTTCATTTATTAATATATTTTGTATTGTCAGTTGTAGTCAAAATGCCATCAATTATTTTATAAATTGAGATCTCAACAACAGTAATTGAAATGGTGTGAATCAAGTGAATATATATCCATTTTTAAAGAATGCAGCTAGAATACAAGTCACCTTGAGCTCCTTTGGGATGAAACTCTAATTAACACTGAAACACATTTTGCCTATAAAAAATGCTTGTTGATTGCCAAGAGGTAACAAGATCTCATTCTGTTAGATTATGTTATCTTTAATGGGATGAGGTGGAGAGGGACAGTAGTCACAGCTCTAGATTCCATCCTTTAGGCATTCTATACCACACTATGGATTTTATTAATCTTGACATTCACATCTAATGTGGGGAATGTAACAGGAGAAGAAATGTTTCATTACCCCCCAGGTGTAAACTAAAACAAAAAAAAAGCATTAAAGCTTTTGAATATAATTTATGTGTGCATGTTTTTATTAAGTGTTGCCACATAAAATGTTGGCAAAATGTGTAGGAATGGACTGCCATAAAATATGCCTGAGTAGTCGCAACAAATTTTGCCTTTTGGGAGCTGATAAAAACAAACTGCTGAAGCATTTCCAATTCAACTTATGTTTCCATCTTAACAAAAATGCTAATGAATGCATGATTAATATGTTTTTGTACAATGTCTAGCAATCACTGGAAGCACAAAGTGCTTTATCAATTCATTACAGAGCACAGTAATAATTATGGGGGAAATTTTCACTTTTCTTATGTAGCTTGGAAGCCCATGGGTTCTTTTAACCCAAGGGCCTACAAAGTTATTTTTAAAAGAAAATTCACTAGGGAGTTAAATTTGCTTTGAAGTATTTGTGCATGCTGTGATCATGGGTACATAAGTACCAAAGGAGTTTGCAAGTCCTAATTTCCCACTAGGAAGTACAGCATGCAGGAGTTAAAAGTAAACTCCCTGCATGCATTAGCTGAGACAACCACAACCCTGGTCTGCCCTGCTCTGTTGACCAACAGTGAAAAATACAGGTCAATGCCCATAATGTGCACATTTCCCCACCCACTTGAGGAGGGTGGAAATATTCAGAAGGCATGGTTCTGCACGTGAATAACCATTAATCCATGGGAACACCTTTCAAAAGTTTCCTCTGATTATATTTGTATAGGATGTGACAGTTATTTTCTTCTGTTTAATAATTGCATCTTCTTTTCCTTTTACTATATGTAGCCTGCATTAAAGATAATATTAGTTTGACCCGGCTGCATTCCATTAAGAATTATAATGATTTGCAAAGTCTGTAAAATGTGCTATATTGCAGTTTATGTCTAAGCTAACATAATTTAAATAATTTTGAAGTACAATGACTTGTTCCTGAGTTTCAATGCATAAACTTTTCAAATTAAATAATTCAGGACCTTGTCTTTCTTTATCATCTTTCTTTGTCATCTGTAGGGTCATAACATTTTATAGCAAAATGCTATAAGAACACTGTGCTCCTGATAAGAATGTAGCTAATCTTCTTTTTAGAAAATTTATGTATGGAATCACTGATTGAGGCAAAGCAAAGATGAGTCATACAATGTGAGAGAGGTGTTGTTGTTAAGTGCCATTGAGTCAACACTGATTCACGGAGACCCTGTAGATAGTTGTCCTAAACTGTGCTTGATCTTTAGTCAGGAGGTTAAGAGCCTGATTCAGAGATGCGGGTTGCAGGGCTACACATCCCAGTGGGACATGCAGCCCTGCAAGTCATCCTGGCCAAATTCCCCCTCTGACTCTCTTCACATGACCAGAGCAGCAGAACAAGGAGAGACGGCAGGGGGGTGGGAGGGGGTGGGATCTGGGCAGAGCGGGGGCGGGCCAGCCTGGCAGGATGTACAGGGCCTATTCAGGTCGCTGCCCTCTACGTCCTGCCGGGTCAGAAGGGACATGCTGATTATTCCACCTCAAAGGTGGAATAATCAGCACTGACTCAGCAATCAGGCCCAGGGATTACCCCCCCCCCCCCACTGGGGTCAGGGCCAGATGCACAGATGCAGGAGGGTCCCCACCACCCAATCCAGGCCCCGACTGGCCAGCCGTGGGTCAGGCAGTGGGGAAGTGGGGGGTCTAAGCTGCAGGAGTCAGTGGCACACAGGTCACTTCAGGTGACAGGCACACAGTCAGAGAACGTGGTACAAAACCAAGGACTAGGATATATATATATATATAAATCTTTATTAACAATGCCAATAACTGCTGCCAACCCGACACAGGCTGTGTTTCGTTAATACTTCATCAGGGGTGAAGGCAACTAGAAACAGAAAAATTCAAATAAATAAATAAATACAATAATATCATAAATAGGATACATTTATTTATTTATTTAAAGTCTCTTTTATACCGCGCTATTCAGCATCAGCGCGGTTTACAATAAACAGTGAACATACACATTTCCAATAGTACTTTGTGTTTACATATGAACAGGATATTCAACTTGGCTAACAGGGTAACTATGTACAACCACAATACATTTGTATTCAAATAATCAACCTAAAACAAATACCCAAGTTAAACAGATATAAAAGCAAAATAAATTTATTTATTTTTATTTATTTATTTATGCTTATTTCTATACCGCTTTTTCCAAAGATCAAAGGCGGTTTACAGGTAACATTTAGTGAATATGGTTTTACATAGAACATCGGTTTTTTCATAACTATGTACAGTTAACATGATAAACGATAACATGGAACATTGTTACAGAACTAAATACAGTTTAACATGGATTATTGTTACAGAACTATATACATTTTAACATTAGCTAGTAATGCTTTGTCTATTTACATTGATTCTTTGTTAAATTAAGCTTTGTTTCTTAAATGTAGTGAGTGTTGAGGCTTGTTGAGCTGTAGTTAAGGAGGATTGTTATGGTTGTGTGGTGTGTTGGGTGGATAGGATTCATTTAAATTTGTGAAGTGTTCTTTAAATAGAAATGTCTTCAGTTCTTTTCGAAATGTTTCGAAATAAATAACAAATAAAAAATGTTGGAACGCTACATAAGAGCATTGTTTAAAAACCACACAAACTAACAATATGCATAAAAGTATTAAGAAAAAGCATAAAAACATCATAAATAATTAAAAAATAAATATGCAAAAAATAAAAGTACAGAGCAATAATAACAAAAAACAGTTGAATCATAAACATAAAAACACCTAACCAGTAAACAAAGAGCACCTCTTTCTAAAATCTATAAATAAAAGGGGGAGGGGGAAAAAAGGGGGAAAAAAAGAGAGAGAAGGAGTGAGTCTGGAATGGACCAATTTTAACTCATACAGTGAGACCCATTTTAAGTGTTTATGATATACTTTATTTGCCAAAGGGTGATACATGGATATGTTCTCCACATGAGGGAAGAGGAGAAAAGAGATAATTACCCAAACAACCATGTATTTAATGTACTAAGTATGTGCTATATCTTCCACATGGGGAAAGAAGAAAAAAACATTTTTCTCTACAGTGAATTAATCAACAGCAGAGTAAAGGAATACACTACACCGTATAGGGCTATCAACCATATCGTTATGCTATCAAACAATGTCATTCACAATCACCACCGTGTGAATCTACTAAAACCTGTCTATAACATTTATCAAGGAAGAAAAGTCGGATTGTAAAAAGCATTTACTTACTACCCGCGAGGTTTATTATCGGCATACAATGTGCTGAAAAGAATAAAACCGGGGAAACTTAAATCCTCCCATCAAAGTCAAAAGATACAAAGAAACAATATTGAACAGCACCTTAACAAAATGTCAAATTAGCCAAACTCACTTTGGTGGAGACTCCAAATATCGCCACTGAAATTAGCTTTCAAACAGAAAAAAGAAGAATGCTGCCGAGCTCAGCAAGTTTTTCAAACAGCCACAAGGGATCAGCTGCTTTAAACCCGCCGGCAGAACTAAATTGCTGCCAGCGATACTCACGTCGGCATGCAGTATTCTAGAAAAAATAAAAACAGAAAAAACATAACTCTTCACATCAAAGACGACGAGTCGAAGAAAGCAGCACCTGAATGAGATAGCGATTGGACCAAACTAACTGTGGTAAAGACTCCAAAAATATCGCCACTAAAAACAACCTTTCAAGCAAAGAAAAAACACTGCCGAGCTCTGCAAGTCCGTCAACATGTCACAAAAGATCAGCTACTCTAAAAACCTCCAGCGCATGTGCAATGAATAAATAGCATTCTAATCGCAACGCCAAGGATAGACGTGCTAAAAATGCTGTTTGGGCAGGAAGAGTAAAGCACAGTTACTTACCTGTAACAGGTGATCTCTGGGAACAGCAGGAATTAGTCATCACATATGGGTACGTCGGTACCGACGGAGCCCACGCGGGAAAGCTCCCCAGCTTTTCAGATTAAAAGCTTTTGGGGCCTCCCACTGCACATGCGCGCTGCCTTCCCGCCTTCCTGACCAGCTCTCGTCAGTTCGAGTTTAAAGCTGAGACAATAGAGAGAGAGGACAGGAAGATAGATAGATAGAGATACAACTCCTAGGGGAGGTGGGTGGGTTGTGATGACTAATTCCTGCTGTTCCCAGAGATCACCTGTTACAGGTAAGTAACTGTGCTATCTCCAGGAACAAGCAGGAATACGTCATCACATATGGGGACTCCCTAGCTAAGATGCCTGGGAGATCCCCCTCCAAGGGTAAACCATCTTCGCATGGATCTCAGGCATCCATCCAGGGAAGGTGGGCAGGAGTTGTTTAAGTATGGAACAGGTGTTTGAGGACAGCCTGACCAAACAAGGCATCCCGGCGGGAGTCCTTGTCCAAGCAGTAATGGGCTGTGAAGGTATGAACCGAGGCCCAAGTGGCTGCTCAACAGATCTGATCTATGGACACAGAGTGAAGATGAGCCATAGAAGTGGCCATGGCCCTCACATTGTGAGCTGTGACATGGCCCTCCATAGAAATGTTCTTACTCTGGTAAGCAAAAGAAATACACTGAGCGATCCAATTGGAAAGTGTACGCTTGGTGACTGGAAGTCCCAAATGAGAAGGATCAAAAGCCACGAAAAGTTGGGAAGACTTTCGATGTGGTTGAGTCCTGTTGAGGTAAAAGGCAAGAGCTCTTTTACAATCCAGAGTATGAAGGTTCCTCTCTGCACTGGATGCATGAGGAGCCGGGAAAAAGACAGGTAGATATACCTCTTGATTAAGATGAAAAGGCGAGACCACTTTGGGCATAAAGTGGGGATTCGTCCTAAGGACCACCTTATCATGATGAAACCTAGTATAAGGTGGATGAGCCACTAAAGCCTGCAGTTCACTGATGTGGCGAGCCGAAGTGACTGCAATAAGGAAAACAACCTTCCAGGAAAGAAATTTGAAGGAGGTAGAGTCCAAAGGCTCAAAAGGTGGCTTCATAAGCTGACCTAGAACTAGGTTCAAATCCCATGCTACCGGAGGAGGTCGGATGGGAGGTTTAGTTAGAGTCAGGCCTCTCATGAAACGTGAAACAAGAGGATGAGAGGAGACAGGTTGTCCATTTATAGGTTTTAAGGATGCTGCAATAGCACTCAAATGGACCCTTACTGAATTCGTCTTAAGGCCTGCATTTGAAAGATGCAGGAGATAGTCCAAGAGGGAATTCAAAGGAAGTGCTAGAGGGTCAAGACCCTGCTGAGCACACCAAATGGAAAAACGTTTCCATTTGAAAGCATAAGAACGCCTCGTGGAAGGTTTCCTAGAGGCATGAAGGATATCTGTCACAGGTTGAGAAAGATTAAAGTCTTGAAGACTTAGGCCTTCAGTAACCAAGCTCTGAGATGTAGGGATTTGGGGTTTGGGTGCCACAAAGTCCCCTCCTCCTGAGACAGGAGGTCTGGCGCAGCTCCCAGGTCCAGGGAGGATCCCTGGGAGAGATGCAGAAGTAGAGGGAACCACACCTGGCGTGGCCAGCGGGGAGCTATGAGGATCATAGTCCCGTGATCCCTCTGGAGCTTGAACAGAGTCTTGGATATTAGAGGAATGGGTGGAAAGGCATAGAGGAATTCCTGACCCCAATGCAGGAGGAAGGCATCGTGGGCCTGAGCTCCCTGACACTGAGTTCTGGAACAGAACCGGGGAAGTTTGGCATTCCACGGACTTGCAAAGAGGTCTATGTCCGGGGTCCCCCATTCCTGAAAGATTCTGCGTATCTGGTCCATATGTAGGGACCATTCGTGTGGAAGCAGAACTCGACTGAGTTTGTCTGCACGAGAGTTTTGAACTCCTGGAAGATACACTGCAAGAAGGTGAATTTGATGCTCTCTGGCGAAGGCCCATATTCTGAGAGCTTCGTTGCAAAGCGACAGAGAGCCTATCCCTCCTTGTTTGTTTATATAGAACATGGCTACCTGATTGTCTGTCTGAACTAGGACAGTCAGGTTGACAAGGAGGGTATAGAAGACCTTGAGGGCAAGGTAAATTGCTCGCAGTTCCAGGAGGTTGATATGAAGGGTGGCCTCCTGTGGAGACCAAGTGCCCTGAGTGGAGAGGTTCTGAAGATGAGCTCCCCACCCTGTCTGGGAGGCATCTGTTGTGAGGGTTGCTTGGGGCAACAAAGGTTGGAAGGGGGCCCCCAACAACAGATTCTTGGTGGATGTCCACCATTGGAGGGACCAAAATAGACGGCTTGAGGTGAGTATTTGGTCGGAGAGCGCTCCAGATGCTTGAGTCCACTGGGTGGCCAAGGTCCATTGAGCTGCTCTCATATGCAGACGAGCGTAGGGCACCACATGTACCGTGGAGGCCATGTGGCCCAGAAGTCGCAGCATTTCCCGGGCTGTCAAATGACTGCTGGACTGAGCTTGGGAGGCCAAACTCAGCAGGCGTTGGGCCCTGACCTGAGGCAGGTAGGCCCTTGCAGTGATGGTGTCTAACTGGGCCCCTATGAACTCGAGAGACTGAGTAGGGATTAGCTGAGACTTGGGAAGGTTTACTACCAGTCCTAGATATTGCAGAAGACGCCTTGTGCGGTCCAGGGAAATTTGGGCCTGGGACTGAGAGGGAGCTCGGATGAGCCAGTCGTCCAGGTATGGGAATATGAAAATTCCCAGGCCTCTTAGAAAGGCAGCTACGACTGCCATGCATTTGGTGAACACTCTTGGAGCAGAGGCTAGACCGAAGGGGAGTACTCTGTACTGGAAATGTTTTCCCTGAAACAGAAATCGAAGGTATTTTCTGTGGGATGGGTGGATGAGTATGTGTGTATACGCATCCTTTAGATCTAGAGAACAAAGCCAATCCTGACTCTGAAGGTATGGAAGGAGAATGCCCAGAGAAAGCATTTTGAATTTCTCCTTGAAAAGAAATTTGTTCAATTCTCTCAGATCCAGAATTGGTCTGAAGCCCTCTGTCTTCTTTGGTATTAGAAAATAAGGGGAGTAGAATCCCGTCCCCTGTTGAAGAAGAGGGACCTCCTCTATTGCCCCCTGGGCAAGGAGGGAGGAGACTTCCCGACCCAAGAGGGCCAGGAGAGATGGGGGAGAATTGAACTGCCTCACCATAGTATAAGGAGGAAGGTCGGAAAAATGGAGTTTGTAACCCTCTCTGATGATAGAGAGGGTCCATTGCTCTGATGTAATTTGCTCCCATCTGGGAGCAAAGTGAGCTAACCTTCCGGGTATGGTGAGGGGCTCTTGTTGTTCTAGAGCCAGAAAAGTTAAGTTCTCTAGGGGCAAGTCAAAACCCCTGAGGGGGTGGAGCCTGCTGAGGCGTAGCAGACGCCGCAGGCTTTGACCTTGCCTGTTTAGGTTGCTGATGTTTAACAGCAAAACGAGGCTGAGAGGATTGTTGGCCAGTATTTGTAGAAAATCTGGACTTCTTGTAATAAGGCCTCTTAAAAGACTTCTTCTTGGCAGGAGTGGAGGTAGACTTAGAAAGTCTATCTAAGGTGGCATTTTCTGCATCCATTTGAGTGGCCTTAATTTGCCACTCCTCACCAAATAAGTTCTCACCTGTACAGGGCAGATTTCGTAAGCCATCTAGGACCCAAGGTTCTAGATCAGAAGCCTGGAGCCAAGCAAGACGTCGGGCTGCTATAGCAATGCCCGAAGCCCTACCAGCACCCTCAAAGGAATCAAAAGCTGCCCTGTTGGAGAACTTTGAAATATCCAAAAGGTGTTTCACTAAGGAAATGAACTGCTCCCTCTTATCCTCAGGGATAAAGGGGGCAAAATGCCGAACTTTTAGAGCGATTTCACTGAGAAACATGCCCATGTAAAGACTATAGGAATTAATCCTGGCTATAAGCATAGTAGCCTGGAAAATTTTCCTGCCAAAAGAGTCTAGAGTCTTACATTCTCGCCCTGGAGGAGTAGAAGAGTGCCTTTTGGTACTCTTTATCTTCTTCATTGCAGACTTCACCACAATAGAATGGTGAGGCAACTGGGTTTTTTGGAAGCCAGGAGAAGGGGGGACACGGTACATGGTGTCCAACCTGCGAGAAGAAGGAGACAATGTTAGAGGAGCCTCCCATAAGTCCATCAAGTGTTCTTGAAGGATTTCATGGATAGGCAGGGTGACTGCCTCTTTAGGAGACTTAGAGTATCCTATAATATCCAGTTTCTTTGATCTGGGTTCCTTTTCAGAGGATGAAGCAATAGAAAGACCCTTAGCCATTTCTATGATGAAGTCCTGAAAGGACAAATCCTCTGGTGGAGACATTCTCCTGTTAGGAGAAGAAGGCTCCTCAGGAAGATCAAGGGAGAACTCATCAGAATCATCAGAGGAGTTAAAATCCTCTGAAGAAGCAGAGTATCCTCTATGTGCTTCCAACGCACGATACGCATACCGTTCGGTATCGACATCGGGCGTACCGGGTATGGGATCGGTACCGGGCAAAAGCCCGGATCCGGCATGCGGAACTGATCTGCGTTTGGAAGACGATGGCCTCGGTTCCGGTATGGAAGCCATTACCGGAACCGGACCCGGTACCGCTGGCTGCGGTACCGAGGGCGTAGCAGCATTAATAAAAGCCAGAATGGCCTGCTGCATGACTTGGACAGTATTGCCCATAGACGCCACTGCTGCCTGGATGTCGGTACCGGTATGGGCCGGTACCCCAGAGCAGTACAACAGGTGATCTGTCGAGGCCGCGCCATCGATGTCAACCTGTGACCCCATGATTGCTTTGGAGGCCGGAGCCTCCCGCCGGGGTTTTTTGGCCTGGGCAGAATCCTCGAACTCAGAATTGAGAGCCTCTCGATCTTTAGAAAGAGATTTGCTTTTAGAGGATTTGCCCACTGGAGTTTTGGTTACCTGAGATCCATCCGGAGAGGAAGACCTGGATGACTGTGATGCTTCTGAAGGAAACAGCACATGGAACTTGTTGGCCCGGTTCTGCAATCCACGTTTCGACATCTTGGAGCAGGATGGGCAGTCAGGTATAGAATGGTCAGGTCCTAAACATTTAAGACACCATTCATGGGTGTCTGTAAGAGGAATGACAGCACTGCACTTGGTACACTTTTTAAAACCAGGAACTGGCTTCTCCATGAGGAGAATTTGTGTAGGCCTGAAGGCCTAACAAAGTACCAAGCTGTGCTGAAGAAAAGAAAAATAATTTTTTTTTTAAAGAAAGAAAGAGAGACCGGCAGTACCGGTTTCAGAATGGGGAAGGCAGGTACGCGGTCTAAAGAAAACAATAAAATTAACAATTTCTTCAGCGGTGACAGGAACACGACCTGCTGGCTCCGCGGAAAAAAAAAAAACTGACGAGAGCTGGTCAGGAAGGCGGGAAGGCAGCGCGCATGTGCAGTGGGAGGCCCCAAAAGCTTTTAATCTGAAAAGCTGGGGAGCTTTCCCGCGCGGGCTCCGTCGGTACCGACGTACCCATATGTGATGACGTATTCCTGCTTGTTCCTGGAGATAAGACGTCATCCCAAAGTCCCTATATAAATCACTGTGGTCAAAAATACCACGTTCTCTGACTGTGTGCTTGGTTTGATGTGGCCCTTCAGGTGACAGGGGCATGCTGAGCCAGAATCAGGTCCTAATGGGCCCAGCTTCCTTCGGGACCTCTGGACAGCCCAGACATCTTCCTCTCCAGTATCGGGCTCACGTGTTGATAAAGTGTCATCCATAGTTGTTATTGTATCGATCCAGCACATTTTTCTTTTTAGTTGACCTAAACTTTGCCAAGAATTATGGGACAGATATTCAAAGGCATTTACATGGTCTGCACACCTGCAAACCATTTAAATGCTGCTTTGCGGGATATTCAGCAGCACTAACAGGATTAGTGCCGCAGAATATCCATGGATGCTGCCACTACATGCCCTGATGTTAACCAATTAGCATCGGGGCATGTCGGGGCATTTCCAGGATGACACCTGCCGCTAACTGGGCAGCAGCTCAATATTGCTGCTGCCCATTTAACATCCAGGTTCTGTGACCAACCCAGATATTCAATTCCAGGTCTAGGATTCAGAGCCAGTGGCTAGCTGCTATAGGAGTACTAGCTGCTAGTGCTGAATATTGGGCCCTATATCTTTCTGTATTGGTCTTTCTCTTTTGCATGATGTGATTAAAGTTTTGTCATTTGAGCTTCCAAATTCACTTCAGCTGAAGAACCAATATGCAGCCATAGAAGTGGAGGAGGAGAAACCTGAAATTGTATACCTCAAAGCTGCATGATCAGCGATTATTATGACTAGAAAGCAATGGGTAACACCAGTAAGTGATCAGAAATAGGGTATGATACACCAACTCAGTATGTGTGCTTCAGGCAAACAGTGCAGCAAGACTGCAGCAGGAATTAGCAAAGGAGAAGAACAGCACAAATATGAGTGATTTCCAGCTTAACAGATTTCACAAAGAAGAGTGTACGGAGAGAGAAAAGAAGTAATGAGGTTAATACCATACTATTTTTCAGTTATCTTGTTTAATGGCTACGGATAGCAGAGAAAATGAAAATACTGATTAATATGGAGTCAAAGCATTTAGTTATTAACTTCACTTTGCTTGGACAGTTATATATTTCCCAGATTCACCTCAAACTTGCACTTTAAGATTTATTAGTTATTAAATTGGTACTATTAGGTTTTAATGCACCTTTGAGGGACACATTCGTAGATTGCAAGTGAAATCACCTAATGAGATATTTAAACTAATTATGTTGCAAATACCATTTATATTTCTTTGATTCAGAAGATACTGTGCCACCAACTTCTGTTTAAAAAAATATATTTAGTTGATGGTACACACTGAGTCCTTGTTTCAAAATATTCTTGTGCCCTTTTACATTTATTAATAAACTATTTTAGGATGGGTTGCAAATACTGCACAACAATTTTGAAGGGTTCATTCGTAGAATAAGCCCTATTTTTGAATTTTCTTCAATATGCTAAGCAATAATTTGTAAGTGAGAAGATAAACAAGAGGATATGGACACACGTTTGGTGTAGCGATAGAATCCAAACAGAATGTACTTCATAAATTAATCAGCAACATTCTCTCATTTGTCAGGGCTGTAGTAAAGGCATGAACCATGATCAAGAAAGTAAAAAACATGCAGGAAAAATGTTTATCAGTTAGAAAGCAGTGGAGGTAGCAGTTGCCATCACAATTTGTTGAGACAGATAGACTTCCAGAAAGCTACAGTCTGCTGTCACAGTAATGCTTGCTAAGCTGGCAGAATTCTGGCTCTAAATGCTGGAATTTTATACAGTATATACATACTCTTCTCATTTGAGCAGCCTGTTTAACAGTTAGATATCGTGTTTTGCATGACATTCTTGTTCTGTTTTTAAGTAGTATACATATTATGGATTTTGCCAACATAATAAACTTTATTTACTATGATATGGTAAAACAGAATGTTAACATGCAATTTTGAAACAACCACATTAGCACAAAATTCCTTAAATTGTGGTACCCAAATGCCACAGTTTAACAAATTCCTCTCTAATTTGTTTGCATTGTCAGGACTGAGGAAACCATGCATTCTTGTCTGCTGCAATGCACAATAGCAACCCTCATTCAAGGGCTGCCATCTTACAAAGGGGCTGCAAGTGGTTAAAAAATATTTCCCCTGCCTCCATTGAATAAATGTCTGTGGTCTTGACTTCTACATCCCTACCCATCCTATTCTAGTCTATAAGGGGGTAATTTTATAAGGGCCACCTAGATTTACACAGCAAGTATATGCATACATGATGATATTTTTGCCATTTACATGTGTAAGTAGCCACTCGCATGAGGAAATGATCTCTTATAAAATACTGACTATTGTAAAAATATGTGAATTATTTGCATCATGCATATATTCACTGTGGGTGTGCATATGGGAGGAGTTTTTGTGGAGCATAGACGGCACGAGCAAGTACTTGTGTAGATGATAAAATCTCTTAATTTATATATGTAAGTTTAAAAAGTAGGTGCAGTCATTTACACCATCTTGGTATAAGTTGCCATGTCTTAAAATAACCTGACCCCCTTCCTTGGGGACAGCTCCTTTATCACCAATGGCCATCTCCATTCTTAACCTAAACGTTTTGGCAGTCTAGATGAATAAGAGTCAATTCCTATCTGCTCCTGCCTTGCTGGCAGCATCTTTTCAAAGTGCACCCGTTAAACATAGATATTTTGTCCTGCCCTAGGAAATGTACAATAACACCTGGAAGACAGATGCCAGGCTTGCACTATGCAGCAACCACATGCTGTAAGCCAACATGTGTCCATCTTCCCCTTTCAATGTAGGTGACAAAGGCTATCCACTGAGAAGGTGACTCCTGACCCCCATCATGGTGCCCTAGACACAAGTAGAGGAACACTACAACAGGGCCCAGAGGTGCACATGGCATATCAGTGAGCCTGGTTTGCGTGCATGTACATGTGATACAGCTCATTGGAATGAGTATTTTTCATCTACAGTATTTTAGTAGCTGGCAGAGATGTGCACAGGCAAAAGCTATTTAGTTTGTGTAGGAAAAATCTCTCTCCTACTTTTGTTATTTTTTCAGTTTGCTGTTACACATTCACATTAATTACACAGGTACACTACCAAAAACTGCCTCCAGTTTTGCAACTGATTCCTATAGATTTTGGGGTGCTGAATCCAGGAAAAATAGCCAAAATGTTCCATCATGTCACGTTTTCTTGCAAAATTAGATTTCTTACCCATATAAGGAATGTTCACATAATTTCTTTTTAGCCGACTGCAGTTTATTTTCTTGGCCCAAAATAGAGGTTGTAATGGTTAACTAACTAGAAACACTCCCTCATGATATTTTAGAGTGTTTTGTATTCATTTTATACATTAACAGGACAATTGAGAGGCGGGGGGCTAAATCCAGTACTCGCGCTGGCGCATGTTCTTTCCTGTTCGCCTCGCCTCGTTCGCTCGCTCAAACACGGTGGTTGCGACATGAACGTTCCTGTCAAATTTCAGTTTCTTGCAAGTTCATTATTACCTTTTGTTTGCTCAGTCGTAATCCAGCTTTATTCCGAAGTGGTTCACTACAGTTGTAGTTTGCAGTGCTGTATATTTGTGATGGCTCACAGAGTCAGAGGTTGCGTCAACTCTCCGGACAGTTTTTGTTTTATTTGTGGGGAATATACCGTGAAAAAGCGGCAGAGGAACATTTCTGCATTTATTAAAAAAGTATATTTCGCCTATTTCGGTTTGAAGTTAGGCGATCAAGACAAACCGTGGGCTCCTCACAAAGTGTGCAAGACATGTGAGGAAGATCTACGCTTATGAATGAAAGGTAAAAAACAAGCATTTCATTTCGGAATACCTATGATGTGGCGTGAACAAAGAGACCACAGCAGTGACTGCTATTTTTGCTCTTGCATTGTGAAGGGATACAACTTAAAAAATAAGAACGTAATAAGTTACCCCAACCTTCCCTCAGCAATTAGGCCTATGCCTCATAGCAACGAAGTACCTGTGCCTGAACCACCAAAATCTTTGGATCATATTTGTGTGGACGGTTCTGATCATGATGAGACTCATCAGATGGCTTTTCCCGATGAGTCCAGTACTTCCGAGTTTGAAACTGAACCAGATCCGAAACCTGAACTTTTCTCTCAAGCTGAATTGAATGATTTAGTCCGGGATTTAGGACTCCCAAAAGATGCTGCCCAACTGCTAGGTTCTCGGCTTAAACAGGAAAAATCTATTGTCACCAGGAACAACTTTTTATTGGTACCGCAACCGCGAGACACAATTTTTGAAGTATTTCAGCAAAGAGGAAGATTTGGTATTTTGCAACGATATATACGGAGTGATGGAAAAGTTTAAACTCAAGTATGATCCTGCTGAATGGCGGCTGTTCATTGATTCGTCAAAAGACAGCATAAAAGGTGTTCTTCTTCATAATGGCAACACATTCGCTTCAGTTCCTATAGCTCACTCTGTTATTCTCCAAGAAAAATACGAGAATTTGGCCCTGATTCTTCAGAAGATTCGTTATGATGAGCATAAGTGGATGATTTGTGGAGACTTTAAAATTCTATCCATGCTATTAGGGCAGCAATCCGGTTTCACCAAATATCCCTGCTTCCTTTGCATGTGGGATAGCCGGGCCCGCGACCTACACTGGGGGAAAAAAGACTGGCCAATTCGGGAGTATTTGAGACCCGGTGAGAAAAATGTTCTTCATGAGAGCTTGGTACCTCGTGATAAAATTCTATTACCACCTCTCCACATTAAGTTGGGTCTCATTAAGCAATTCATCAAGTCCCTTCCAAAAGATGGTGAGTGCTTTCGGTACCTTTGCTCAAAGTTCCCCCGACTTTCTGAAGCAAAGCTAAAGGAAGGAGTGTTTGTTGGCCCTGATATAAGGAAACTCATTTCAGATGGAGCATTCGCTGAAACGATGTCTGAGAAGGGAAAAGAAGCCTGGGATTCCTTCAAGGATGTTGTTCTCAAATTCTTGGGGAAAAGGCGGGATGAGAACTATAAGGATATTGTTGCCAGGATGCTCAATGCCTTCAAAGAACAAGGCTGTAACATGAGCCTGAAAGTCCATTTCTTGCACTCCCATGTGAACTACTTTCCCGAAAACATGGGGGCGTACCGTGAAGAACAAGGTGAAAGGTTTCACCAGGACATCAAGGACGCAGAGAGAAGGTACCAAGGAAGATGGACCACCACTATGATGGCTGATTTCTGCTGGTTGCTGCTGCGGGAAACCCCAGATGAAAAATACGCCAAGCAGCGCACCAAGAGAAGCATTCGGGGGAAGAAGAAACGGGCACACCAGGAAATTGATTGACCCAAGAATGACTTTAAAATCTAAACTGTGTTGACAAATATCGTGTTTTTACTAAACTTTGAAATAAAAATTTGCTAGTTATTACCACAGTGTCGGATCTCATTTATTAGAATTTTATTTTCACACCATCGGGTGTTTGTCTTCATGTATTGCAATGGTGCGGTTTGCGTTTTCTATTCTTACATACATACCTGTACAACATTTTTTGCACATTTCTTTGCTTTGCTTTGTGTCTAACCTCGCTCTTATATGCTCAATGTTTGTGCATATGTATGTGGCTGTTTTAAGTGCAGACAATTTTGCTACCATCACAGTGTGTTTTGTTGACATTACTCTATTCTTATGTGCTGCCTTGTTACAATTTTCTTTATTCTTATTTGAATAACTACTAAACAATTAGTATAAAGAATTCATCCAAGAAACTTTTATCTCGATCGCACTCAATCTGAAACGTTCACCTCAAACTGCTAACCCAATGTAGCAAAAAATCTGTACGTGATGGAGCAAATTGGTTACCAGATTTGGATTCAGCGCACCAAAAAACGTAAAAATCAATCGAAACATTAGAGGCAGTTTAAAAAAAATGTTTTTTATTGTACCTGTGTTATTTTTCTATACTCACTTTAGACTTTTTTTATGCATGAAAATTGTACACACATTAGTTCGTAAGTTAACATATATTGACAGCTAGAGTTACTAACGTGCACTACATTGTTATTTTGAGTTGTTAGTAAAATAACATGTGTTAATGGCATTAGCACATGTATGTTAATAGTGCACATTAGTAAGTCTAGCTCTAAATTGTTTTTGTGCACATAAAAATTTAAAGCAAATTGAGTGCGCACTAAAGAATTGAGCCTTGAAATGAGGAGTGGGGGGGGGGGGACTGATAGCTACTAACATATGTTGAATAAAACCCAATTTTTGCATGCAAAACATCTCATTATTACATAAATTAAATGACCAGCTTGTGGCGAACTTAGCATGCATTTACATGGATTTCCATGTTTTGCATCTCATTACTATGGATTACAAACTGTAGTAAACTAACATGAACTAAGGTAAAATAACATACAATTTTTCCTTTTAATGTATGATAAGAAGCAAAAATGCTACGTTATTCCCTTAATGCATGTTAGTAACTATCCCCACATTTCTAGGCTGAAACTTACAATTGTCAGCATTGAAGCATAAGCAGAGAGGGTCCAGGCAGGGTGTGATGGTATTCTTGGAAATAATAATCATTCCAGATAAAGGACGAGGATACAGTAAGATTAAAGGGATGCCAAGGAGCAGAAGCAACACGTGAAAAGTGGGAGATTGAGCTAGACTGTGATGAAGGATCAACAGCTACTGTTAATTAGTTAATAGGACTAGTTTGTAGTCTTTCATGAGCTATAGTAATAGGAAACTCACTCCTAATTTTAGCAGACAAGCATCCTGCAGATACTTCTTATGTAAAGGCAAGAATGGAAACTGTGTCGTACTTGATGAGAAGTCAGTTAATCCTCAGTCTCCTGTTGAACATAGATATTGCAGTCAATCTGGAAGAGTCTCTTGACCACTTTCATTCTTTGTACTAAGCTGGTAGAACTTCTGTTGTTCTAAATTTACTCAGAGGTGGAACATGTTTTTTTTTTATGTAATAAATTTTATTAAGTAGAATCAAATAACGTACACTCCACAACAACAAACCCAAACAATGAGATCTGACATCCCCCCAGTCGTACAACTCCGTTAACTCTCCAATGAGGAACAGGACAGGATATCAGCCTCTTTTAAAACAGTCAATATAAGTACAGAACATATCAACCGGAAAACAAATATGCATTAGATTCTACCCAGTTATCCCCCCTCCGTCCTCCCCCCAATTGTCCCCCCTCCCCATCCCCTCCCCCCCTTCTGACCCATCCTACCTGGAAGTGAGTGAAAGCAGAGCAAAGAAAGAAAGAAAGAAGGAAAGAAAGAAAAAGAAGAGAAGAGAAGTCGCAAAGAGAAGACCTTCTAGTAAAGTGCGAACAGCCTTCTGAAAATCGGTTCAGGTTATCTAACCCTCCTGAAACACTAAACTCCAGAGGGGCTCATCCAGAAAGGACCACCCTCGAACTTCAGCAGTAATCTTCTCCATCCGATAGATTTCCCAACATTTAGACCGCCATTGTGTAAGAGACGGAGCTTTACCACACTTCCAGAAACAAGCAATCACCGATCTGGCCGCTAGAAGGAGCAATCGAATGAGATGTTGAAAAGAACATCTAAGAGTGGATTCAGGAAAAAACCCTAGAACACAAGACTCCATATTCATGGGGAGGGTAACCTGTAACCTCTGACGAACATGTCCTATCACCTTCCCCCAATACCGCTGAATATGAGGGCAATGCCACCAAATATTATCAAAGGACCCCCTGCACCCACAAAGGCACCAGCAAAGCGGGTCATCGGCTCTTCTCCAGTGGAAAAGATCTACTGGTGTTATAGACAGGCGGTAAAGTATCCGAAGTTGGGTGTGAATCAATCCCAACGATAAGGAGCATGAATGTGAATACGAATAAACATCAAGCCAGAATTCTTTCCCCGGTAAAGTTGCCTCCCATCTCTGCTGAGGAAAGTTCAAGGCCGGTAGGACAGGCAAATCAGCCACTACTGATTTGCCTCCATACTGGCACCCCTCAATATCTTGCTGACCTTCTTTCCTTTCACTCTCCCCGGTATACTCCTCGCTCTTTCCATCTCAACCGCCTCACTCTTCCCTCCCCTTCTCGTGCCCACCTTCAATCCACACGCTCCTCTGCTTTCTTCTTTATTGGTCCCGCCCTTTGGAATTCCCTACCCTCTTCCCTCTGTTTAGAGCCCCACCATTCCACCTTCAAACAACATCTGAAAACCCACCTTTTCTCCCTTGCTTTCGATGTGCCCTCCCCTTTTGTGTAACCTCCACTCCCCTTGCCCTTTACCCTCCTTCTTGTTTCCTTTCCTATCCCTTTTCTGTTTCTCCTGTCTATACTATGTTTTTTTTATAAAGAAATTGTAACTTCCTTTTCCTTTTCCTTTCCATGGCTTCGGCCTTTTTTTAACTTTTATTTTAATTGTACACCGCTCTGATTTTTGGAGAAGGGCGGTTTTATCAAGAAACAATAAACATAAACATAAACATAAACACTATATGCCTTTACAATCGAGCCACAAAAGCTTTAAGTCTCTCAGATACAAAAAGATCCTGTTCTCAACACCTAGGGCGCTGAGATATATCAGTTACCGAGAACTGGGTTCTCATACAGTGGATTATTTGGAGAACCTGAAACGGAGAAAGTTGAAGACCCATCGCTTCCTCAAGCCTCTCCCTCGGGGCTGGACATTCATTCTCGTATAAGGTGGAGAGTTTTGTCCTCAGAGTTTCGGAGATAATGTCCTTATGCATAGTTCGGATAAATTCTAAGGCCCCCAGAATGGTGAAGGGTGAAGAGGAAGCGGGGAGCCCCATCCGCTTACATATCCCCCTCCAAGCCGCCCAGCAGGGGGCCGAGAAAAACATGTGCTTTCACCTGAGTGACCTCTTGGGGATCACTAAGGAAGGGTACAGCCTCCAACGGAGTCAGGCGTAGCCTTTCCTTTTCTAACAAAACCCATTCAGCCCCCGGGTGAATACTCCATAACAGTAAGGATCGCAGACAAAAACAAGAGTAATACAACTCCGGATCAGAGAGACCCAACCCTCCCGACCCTTTAGGGTGATGAGTATTTTCCAGCTAAGCAAGGGACATTTCCCCATCCACAAAAACCATGTCATAACCTTCCGAAGGGATGCAAAAAATGTGCTTGGGAGAAAAATAGGCAATTGCATAAACAGGAAAAGTAATCTTGGTAGGACCAACATCTTATAAGTATTAATACGTCCTAACCAAGAAACTGAACACGACTCCATCTTTCCAGATCGCCCCTAACCGATTTCAAAAAGGGGAGATAATTCAGACTGCACAACTTCTAAATGTCTCGGTGTATTACAACACCCAGATACCGAAAATGGTCCACCACCGGGAAGTTTCCATTGTTAGAGAGAGCTGCGTTGGAGGAGCGGGACAGACAATTAAGTAGCGTGGATTTCTGTCTGTTGATGGTAAACCCGGACACCAAAGAGAAGCGGTCTAATATATTTAGTACAATGGGTAAAGATCTAGAGGGTTCCCTCAGATAAATCAGTGTATCATCCGCATATAAAGAGATAACATGCCACTCAGAACCTAGATGGATACCTATGTCCTCTGCCCGTAATTGAATATGAGCTGCTAAAGGTTCCATTGCAAGGGCAAACAATAAGGGAGAGAGGGGACATCCCTGTCTTGTACCTCTACGCAAGGAGAAGGAAGGCGAGCTAACACCATTAACAGACACCACTGCCTAGGGGTTAGCATACAGTGAAGCAATCCATGTACAAAAGACGGAACCAAAGCCAAATTCCTTGAGGACCCGTAAAAGGTAGGGCCACTCTAGTTTATCGAAAGCCTTCTCCGCGTCCAGCGAGAGAATGGTAAACGATCCCTCTTTGAATTTTATGCCCTGTAGGACATTGATGAGAATGGCATTGATGTGCCTGCGAATAGAAGGTATAGTCCCTTTCCAAAGTATGCAATTGCCACCATACATCACATAAATCAAACTGCGAAGCCCAGTCCACCAGTAACTTCCACAAAGTGTTGCCAAGAGTTCGACTCCCCGAACGATCTATCTCTGAGCAGACACAGTTGAAGTCTCCTCCGAGAATCAAAGGCCCTTGACTAACTTTCTGAATCGCCTTGGAGAGCTCGATCAAGGAACTGCCCACTACTGCAGGAGGAAGATACACATTGACAAGAGTGAACGTTATCCCTTGAATAGAACCTACCAGAATAAAAAAATGGCCCTCCGGGTCAGTAACTTTATTAATCAATTGAAAGGGGCACGAAGAGGAAAACAGAATAGCTACACCCCTCTTCCAAGTAGAGTAATTAGCTAGGTGAATTTGTGGGAACCTACCTTTGGCAGAGTCAAAATGATCATGCCTAGAAAAATGCGTTTCTTGAAGAAAGATTATCTCAGCTTTCTCTCTACACAGCTGATCCAGAACCCTTCGTTGTTGGCACGGGTTATTTAATCCGTGCACATTCCAAGAAATAGCTTTAACCATTCCCAATTCTGGAGAAAAGCCACTTGTAAATTATCAACCTGAGCACCTCCTCCCTCTCTCCTTTATCCAATCTTGGAGTAGCAAACTCCCCTCCCTTAAAACCCCTAACAAAGCTGCTTTCACTCAGAGTTGGAAAATAAGGAATGCTCCTAATACCCGATAAAGATTTCCTGCTACTTTGATCAGAAGAGCCCCCCTCCCCCCATCTCCCTCCCCCCAACCCCCACCACCCTCCCCCTCCCTCTCATCCCAACCCCCCTCCCCCCACATTCCTATGATTGCAGGAAGTAAACCAAATCTGTGAACAGCACAATAATGGTAACACTCCAAGTGCCCCCAGGGAAGGCATGGAAAGAAAAAGCAACTGGTCCTCCCCCCATCGTCCCCCACCTACCCACTGGCAATAGGGAACTGGAAACCAAAAACCTCCTTTAAGTGTCTTCCTATTACTTAATGTATTTCGGAACCAACCTCACTCTCGCCTCCTACCCGTACCCCCCACTCCTTCATCCATACCACCCTCTACCCCCCACCCCACTCTCCCCCCTACACCCCCCTGTATATCCTCAACATCATACGGGGAGAGAGTGGGATGAGAGAAAAAAAAAACTCCCAGATACCATTCACACAAAAGATTTGACAGTCATAATAAATCAGGTAGGGGCGGAAGTATCCATCTCCTTCTGCGGATTCGGGTCAGTGTCTGAATTAGATGACTGTCTAGAACGCGGAACCTTGCGCCTCTTTGGTAAGGACATCTCCCACTCTCCATTCGTGCTTCTCTGTCGAGTTGGAAGTTCACCATGATGCATCAAGTCCAGGAACTCCATCGCTGCCGAGAGCTCCATAATTTTTTGTGGGCAGTTGTTCCAGTTGAACAGCAAGGCGAAGGGGAAGCCCCATCTATAGGAGATTTCTTGTTTCTGTAGCGCTTGAGTTAAGGGCTTAAAGCTTCATCACCGCCCCAGGGTGTACTGAGAGAGATCCTGATATATCTGCAGCTCCTGACCTTTGAAAACCACTGAGCGCTTACCCCTAAGACTTCTCAGCAGTGTTGTTTTGTCGTCAAAGAAGCTGAAACAAACTATAAGTGCTCAGGGCTGAGGACTGGAGGTCCTCTGGGCCCCTAGAGAATGGTGCGCCCTTTCAAGTCTCACCAGTTTCGGGGCATGTGGTACACAGCAGGCATAGACTTCTTGGACTAGAGCCATTGGATCCTCCGCACCTCCCATTTGTTCTGGAAGGCCAAAGATTCTTATATTGCTACGTCTCTGCCTGTTCTCAAGTTCGTCTTGTCTTTCCTTTAGGTCTCTCGTAAGTTGATCTAGTTTCACAATTTTAGTCTGGAGGGCCACGGAGGTGTCCATTTGCTCCCCTATATTTATCTCAGTCTGCATCACTCTGTCATCCAGGGATCTTAGGTCGGCACTGATATCACTTACCGCTTTGGTAAAGTCCTGGCGGAAAATCTTGAGTTCCTGAAGGATTTCCAAGAAACCGGCTTTAGTAACTGGGGCTTGCGGCCCAGAGCCACTCGCTTTAGGGGCAGCTGCACCCTCTGCCGGTTGCGAAGATTGTAAATTGAGGGTATACGAAGACCTAGCAAACTTAAGAGAGGAAAGCTGCATAGGATTTTGTATTGGCTATGGTTATCAGGCAGCGTAGACCTATCTTCAGTGCCTCCAGGGAGAGTAACAAAAAAAAAAAAAGTCCTCTTAATGATTCTCCTGGGAAAGTCGAGAGTAAGGAGATGGTAAAGCCAGCCAAGAAAAAGGCATAAATAAAGCTGTATTGCTGTTGGGCTGCTGTGCTAACAAACAACACAAGAGGGCGCTCTTGGCTTAAATATCTACAAAGCCATAGAGAAGACAGTCACCATTGTTAGACACCTCCCTGAGCCGGTCAATCACATGCAGCAACATTCAAGGGCAGCAGGAGCAAATTTCACCGCTCCGATGACATTTTCAATGCCCGATCCGGAAATCGGGATCGTTTTGAACACTGCAGCAGGGCCGGGACACTCAACGGAGCCCTGTCAGAAAGCGGTGGCCATTTTGAATTACCTCATGCATTCCAGCCATGCATGCCACTGAACGGCAGACATTCTGAAAGAGGAAACAGCATCGGAGAACACACAGCAGCTAGATCGTGGATGTCGTCAGCACCCGTTTGCGTTCCAGGAGGGCACAGGAATAGCTTTCCCGCCACAGCAAGATCTCCTTCTGCGTTCCACCGAAAATCCCTCAGGTACTTCAATAATGGCGGCGACACTATTTTAGGACAGTGAAAGCAGCGCGGGTAACAAACTTCAGGGCACACTACAACCCATGGTAATACACTGTTTTGATGGCTCCTGCACATTGGGGGTGTCCCGTTTTGAAAAAAATAATCCCAAGTTGAGAGAGTTATTATTAATGTACTTACAGTTGTAAAGAAAAGGTTAGCAGGCAGTATGCAGGTAGATTAAGGCACCGGAGAGGAACAGACCCACCATCATCCTCAAGAAATTAATCGTGAGCTGCCCCACATCTGAGAAACTCAATTTTCAGTGCTTGCTATTCGGTGATGAGGGTTCCTCCGGTGGATCCGGGATGGGGAAAGCGAGATTACATTGAGATCAGGCAGGAGGCAAGAGATCTGATCAAACCATCCTATATGGTTAGCTGAATGCTATTAAGAAGAACATTCAGATACCAAAAAATTGCCGTTCCAGAGCCCATTATCTAGATAATTGGGGAAAAAAGTGAGGAGCCTCAGGGAAGTGTGGCCATCATGGCTGGGCTCACGAGCGCCCCTCTGGACCATGTTTTTCACTATGTACATTCATCTTGGTGAACCTGGTATGATAGCAACTGAAGTTGATGAAGAAACCATGATGACACATGATTAAATAAATATAAAAATATTGAGAGAGGAACCACCTCATGATATGCTTGTTTCAGTCTATTATTCCATCTGGCAAACTGCTCATCTATGGTAAGAGGAGCCAGCTCACACGAAAGATCCTGACATTTCCTAGCAAGTAGGTCTAAGTTTAAATTCTTAATGTTGCAGTGGTCTCTAATTGGCCCATCAGTGCTTAACTACTAGCAAGAGAATGGCAGAATCAAAGCAGGTAATGGTTGTTCACAACAAAGGAAAAGGGGATAGATCTGAAGAAGCATCTAAGTGCCCACTGTAGACCACGGGCCCAATATTTAAAGGCAGTTACATGTTTACAGATCTGTAAACTCTGTAACTGTCTCTAAGCAGAATATTCAGTGGCACTGAATATCCCCAGATGCTGCTACTATATGCCCTAATACTATATGGTTAACATCAGGGTGTTCTGAGGGTGTTCCGAGGGCGGTATTCATTGCAAACGAGTCAGCAGCAATATTAAGACACTACCTGATTAGCCACCCATGGGTAAAGATAGATATAGTAAAAACTCAATATCACCACTGACCGACTAGTTTCCAGGCTGTGCAGCAAACCCGGATATTCAATGCTTTTGGCTGGATATGACCCTTGTATTGAATATCCAGGTTTAGTGTTAAGCGATGACGGCTAGGTGCTGTAATTGTTCTAGCTGCTGCCACTGAATATTGGGCCTCATGTCAATAGTATGCCCTCCCAAATGCATAGTCCAAGGATAACATGTTGAAACCCTCTGCCCAGTGTGCAGCGGTGGACAAGAAAGCAAATAGAATGCTAGGAATCATAAGAAAAGGAATGGAGAATAAAACCAAGGATAATATAATAACTCTGTATCATTCCATGGTGCGACCGCACCATGAATATTGTGTGCAATTCTGGTCGCCATATCTTAAAAAGGATATAGTGTTATTAGAAAAGGTACAGAGAAGAGCCACCAAAATGGTAAACGGGATGGAAGGATACCCCTATGAGGAGAGGCTAAAAAGGTTACGGCTCTTTAACCTGGAAAAGAGAAAGGAGATATGATAGAGATCTATAAATCAATGAATGGAGTGGAACGGGTAAATGTAGATCGATTGTTTATGCCATCAAAATATAGAAAGACTAGGGGACATGCAATGAAGCTACAGGGTAACCTATTTAAGACAAATAAGAGAAAATATTTTTTCACTCAATGTGTTATCAAACTCTGGAATTCATTACCAGAGGATGTATTAAAAGCTCTTAGTGGGGAGAAGCTGTTGCAGGCAGCCACAGGTCACTGGAACGGCAGGCTGTGGGCAGGACAGCCCCGACGCCCTCTGGGGCCATGCTGCATTGTATTTAATACCTCTCAGACTGCCCTGCGCGTGTAAGCACATGCGGGTGGCGCACATTCAAGGGGTGCAATACAAGGGACTTTTTAGGCCTCTTGGGAGCCCCTTGGAGCACCACAGAAGCACCTTTGAAGCAGTGCATGTGATTCTATCTATGGGGAAATGGAAGAATTCCATCTGCATAGCTGAAGCAGCTAACAGCCATCAGACATGCTGCCCAATCAGAGCTCCAGCTTGCTTTTTAAATAGGAAGCTGTGATTCCATCTGCATAGCTGAAGCAGCTAACAGCCATCAGACCTGCTGCCCAATCAGAGCTCCAGCTTGCTTTTTAAATAAGAAGCACCATCAGGCTCTGTGACAGAGACTCTCTCCAGCTCCTGTCCCCTCTGGGGATCTGTGATTCCATCTGCATAGCTGAAGCAGCTAACAACCATCAGACCTGCTGCCCAATCTCAAACAGCAGCTAACAGCCATCAGACCTGCTGCCCAATCTCAAATCAAATCCCAAACTCAAATCTTCTTCTGAATCAACACCACTAAGCAAATTTCTGCAACCAGGTTCACTACCTTAAATCAACATTATGTTTAATGTTATCTCCTTTGTCTACCTGTTACTGCCTACTATGTTAGTTTAATTAATAATGCTACCACACTAATGTAATTTTATAATTTGATCCTTTTATCAAAAATGCTATTTACACTGGTGTTCCATTGTTAATTTGACTACCTATATTTAGTTACCACCATTACTGATACAATTACTGTTCCTTATATTTGCATTACTTTAATTTATGTTGCTACTATACAAATGTGTACAATGTACTTATAGTATATATCTTGTAACCCATAGTACATAACCACATTATAGACACCCTATAGTCTCTTCTATTTACTTCACAATAATACAGATCTACTAAGACATTCAGGCCTTTTCTAATTTACTATCCTAAAATCTACCTACCTTGCAATCACATATGTTCCCTTCACTCAAGATACCAAAAATGCAGTCAATCATGAGCTTAACCCTACTCCTCCTTACCTCCTACTACCCCAACCTTCTTCACGCCTTTAACCCTGACACCAGCTTCATCCCAATTCTCCGCTACATGGGGAGAAAATGGTTTGAAACCCCCCGTCACCCTTCATCAAGACCCATCACAACCCACCCCCACCTACTATACATCCCATTGCAAAACCTCAAAAAGGACCATAGCCAGAAAAACAAATCCCAACACCCAATCAGGTCTGCACTTATAAATGCAAGATCTATACGTTCAAAATGGCCAGTGGTCCACGACCTGATATCTCAACACAATCTTGATATCCTAATGATAACCGAAACTTGGCTATCAGACTGCGATAATGCTCTCATCCACCAGATGTCACCACCTGGCTTCACCATCCACACTTGCCACAGATCTAATAAAAAAGGAGGAGGTACACTCATCCTCACAAAATCCAATCTCCAGTTCAAAACGAGCAATGCATCCAGCACCACTCACCTTGATATGATTACTATAACAAATGAACTCTGCTCTATCCACCTTTTATATCGAGCTCCAACACCCTCACCAGACGAATTACCAACAATAATCAATCTTGCTTGCAATTCCAGTATCCCAAGCTGGATAATGGGAGATTTTAACCTGCCTTCTCTAACAACTGCACATGCAACAGCCTTCATTGATGCTATGAAAGATCTGGGATACAATCAGATTATTGAATCATCTACCCACATCAAGGGAAGCACACTTGACCTGATCTTCGCCCCACAGATAGCAACAAATATAGCTCACCATTTCGCCACATCAATAACTTCAGTACCCTGGTCTGATCATGATCTTATCACATTTTAGATACTCACCATCCATTAGACTAACAGCACTATCAAGGCACAAGCCCCACCGAGCTCTCTATCTACACGTTTTAAGCCTTTTGTTAAGGATAAAGCCCTTGAGGAAATCTTACCTCGCCTTATTATCACACTATCTGACCCAGATAAACTAGTTTCCAACTGGGACCACGCCCTTAAATCAGCTGCCTCCCTTCCAACCACAAGAATAAACATCAAGAAGCGAGAACATGCTCCATGGTACACCAATGACCTTAGAGCGTCGTTCCTTCACTTACGTAAACTAGAGAGACACTGGCGCCACGCCTGGTCCCCTGAATCTCTACGTACATGCACCTCTTATCTACAATCTCATCGAGCAATGACGATGGAAAAAAGAAAACAATACCATGCAGATATTTTAAAGCGATCGCTTAACAAACCCCATGATCTGTTCAGCATAGTTAAGTCCCTAACAGGTGACCCAGCTCCCGCCCAAACAACTATGCCTCACCCACAAGATTATGCAAACTATCTACAATCAAAGATAATCCAAGCCAACAAGTTATCAACCTGCACAATATCCTCTACTACATGTAAAACCCCTCTACTCAAATTTTGCGAAGTATCCAATAAAGAAATACAAGATATTATCACATCCATTAATCTTACCACTGCCCCTAGTGACCCATGTCCAGCTAGTTGGATCAAAGAATTACGCCAAGAACTTAGTCCCGCTATAAGCAGAATCACAAACCAATCCCTCTCCATAGGATCTTTCCCACAAAGCCTGAAATTTACTTCAATCCGCCCATTATTAAAAAACAACAAACTTGATTCCTCCAAAGTTGAATCCTTTCGCCCAATATCAAGCATCCCCCTACTCGCCAAAATCATTGAAAAGGTAGTTCAACGACAAATCCAACAACATATTGATGATGTAGCTCCACTGGATCCATCTCAACATGGCTTCAGAGAAGCTCATGGTGTCGACACCATCCTCACAACTCTCTTCAATGATCTAGTTACAGGACTTGATAACATCCGCCAGGGATTTGTCCTCATTTTCATGGATATTGCTGTAGCCTTTGATTCAGTCAACCATGAAATTCTGATACTCCGGCTTGTGGAGAAAGGAATACAAGGCTCAGCTATAGCATGGTGCAAGTCCTCCCTATCTAACAGATGGCAACAAGTCAGAACAGGTCCCATGACTTCTGACCCATTCCCTCTCAATCAAGGTGTACCTCAGGGTTCATCCCTATCTGCATTAATGTTCAACATATATATGCAACCAATTTGTACCCTAATCCGCTCCTTCAACATCCAGTGCCTAGTCTACGCAGACGGCGTCCTAATCTACTCACCATTCCTGATTGATCAACCTGACTTTTCACCTATATCAAGCTGCTTCGAAGCTGTATCACAATGGCTTACAACACAAAATTTAAGGATCAACCATAGTAAAACAGATGTCTTATTCCTCACCAAGAACCAGATGTTCTCCCCACCCCCGCATTAAAAGTAAACAATATTGAGTTGATAGCAAAATCAACTATCCGCTATCTCGGCATCATGCTTGACCAACGGAGTGGAACGGGTAAACGTAGATCGATTGTTTACCTTATCAGAATATGGAAAGACTAGGGGACATGCAATGAAGCTACAGGGTAAACTATTTAAGACTAATAAAAGAAAATATTTTTTCACTCAACGTGTAATCAAACTCTGGAATTTGTTACCGGAGGATGTAGTAAAGGCTGTTAGTGTAGCTGGGTTTAAAAAAGGTTTGGACAAGTTCCTGGAGGAAAGGTCCATAAACCATTATTAAGAAGGGACCCAGGATATCAATGCTTGAACCAGTACAAGCATTGTGGAACCTGTGTCCCTTGGGGAAACTGCTAGGTACGTATGACCTAGATTGGCCACTGTTGGAAACAGAATGCTGGGCTTGATGGACCTTGGTCTGACCCAGTATGGCATATCTTATGTTCTTATGTTCTTATGTTTACACATGTGAAGAACATCACGAAAGCAATTTACCATAAGGTCCGGATACTACGTCACCTGCGCCCCCTATTGGACTTTAATGACTACCGAACTATCTTCCAAGCCTTGGTGCTCCCACATCTAGACTTTGCAAATATTATCCTTCATGGCCTCCCTCAGTCAACACTAGGACCTCTTCGCCTTGCAATGAATGCTGCAGCAAGGGTACTTGCAGGTACATCAAGAGCTAAACATATAACCCCAGTCATGATGGATCTCCACTGGCTTCCACTTCAGGCTAGAATCCAGTATAAGTCCCTAGTACTAACATTCAAAGCCCTAAGGAACCAGATCACCTCACCCATCAGCAAACTCATTCAAAGACGGCCGTTCAACAGGATCAGGAGATCTAATCAAGCAAACACTCTAGAGATCCCCAACATTCTAACTAAGTGCAAAAAGGCTACTGCCAATAGAGCCTTCTCCCTATTTGCACCCATGACCTGGAATGCCCTCCCCACTGAGCTCCGTTCCACCCCAGACCTATTGTCATTTAGAAAAGCCCTCAAACAACACCTTTTCCTCATCCATTACCCAGAATCCAATCCCAGAAACAACCACCCATCCTCACATCCTACACCCTACTCCACCCCACCCAAAATCCAACACCATAAAGAAAATGACTAGCTCTACCACCATATCCCCTCTCTTATTTATTATTGGTACTGATCACACATCTTATTGATTAAACCTCTTATAAATATGTTGAAACCAAGCTATACTATATGTATAATTTCTCACCATACTATATGTATAATTTCTCACCATACTCCATGAATAATTACTCTGTAATTAGTTACCCCTGTTACCTCCAGGTTATCTCGTCCATGTTCAATGTAAAAACTCAATTGTCGTGTGACATTGCAGTATGTTTTTTGTTCAATTGTAAACCGCACTGATTTTAATAGCGTGGTATAAATAAATAAATAAAATAAATAAGAAGAAAGTGGCATAACTGATTACTGTGTTGAGTGGCCCTATGGATAGACATGTACTGCCTTTTTCTGGGGCTGTTTCACATTCAGTTGTGGTTTCCCCTTCAGAGGTTTCTATGGGGGCTTCTTTAAGCTCCATTGATCATACTCTGCCCCTCCCCCTTTGGGATCTACTCCTGCAAATTCAACCTGTGGTTCTCCATCGTAACAGAGTGCCCCAGTTGTGGTGAGATCTCTTATACCAGTAATATGGACTCCCCTCTGGCTGAGGCCACATAGATCTTGGATTCACAGGTCTCCCTGGCTGATATCTGGAAGGTGGTGACACGGACTGAGCGCACTTTAGTTTCTATGGTGACCCAACTCTGCTCATTCACACAAGATGTGGTGGCAGGGTTGGCGCAGGTAGAGAAGCAGGTGGATTTGCTTAGTATTCAACTACCTAAATGTGAATCTTTGTGTCAGTCCTTGCAGGCAGGTCAGACAGCTGTAGTGAAGGATAATTTGTTGCTTAATCGTAAATTGGAGATGTATGAGAATGTTGCTAAATCTAAGAATATTAGGTTTTTGAATTTTCCAATGTGTCATTTGTTATCTTCAGAGATTCTTTTACGGAAATATTTTTGTGAGATATTAAAATTGCCCAACGCAGATATTATTTCCTTTTCTAAGCTGTATTACCTTTCTGGTCGGGGTATTTCCAATGGGTGGTCTGCTGCTGGTAATCAGCAGCAGTTAACTCCAGGGCTTGATCTAACCGAGTTTTTGGAGGACAGCCAGGATAATATTCCTACTAGAGCTACATTACTTGTGACTTTTGTTTCACATCATGATAAAGTCTCTGTTTTTAAAGAGTACTTTAAGAATATAAATATTTCTTTTTGTGGGGCCCCTATCCAGTTGTTTCCAGGTATGTCGAGAGCTATGCAGTCTCGGAAGAAAGCTTTTTTGGCTCTGAGATCTCGTGTATTGGTTCTTGGCACTTATTTTTTTTTGTGTGATATCCTTGTAAATGTTTGTCATCCCTCCAGGGAGTCAGGTATGTTTTTTTTTTATCCACTTCAGTTAGAGAATTTTCTGTCTAGTAAGGAAGACACGGTTCTATGAGGTTTGGTGGGCGGATGTATAGGGTTTTATTTTGGCTGCAAACATGGAGCTTAGCCTCCTTGTGATTTCCTTATTTTTGTATATTCTTATTGGGGTTGCTTCTCCTTAATTTTTGTGGACTATAATGATTTGTTTCTTTTTCCTTATAATGTGTTAGATTTTTGTGGTTAGTTTTGCTTTACTTGCTTGTAACCTGATGCATTATGGAAAATTAAGAACAAATATTTAATCTTAAAAGCTGTTAGTGTAGCTGGGTTTAAAAGAGGTTTGGACAAGTTCCTGGAGGAAAGGTCCATAAACCATTATTAAAGGGAACCTGGGAAATCCACTGCTTGCCGCAATACAAGCACTGTGGAAACAGTGTCCTTTGTGGAAGCTGCTAGGTACTTGTGACCTAGATTGGACACTGTTGGAAACAGGATACTGGACTTGATGGACCTTGGTCTGACTTAGTATGGCATATGGCATATCTTCTGATAAATTGTATAAATCCTAGAGATTCCATAAAAAGTGTGAGGTCAATGTCCTTAGCAGAAGCAGGACTAATGCAGTTTATATTAAAATCCTCTAATATACAGAAATCAGCAAAGGAGGAGACAGCTTTGGTGATAGCAGCAAGGACATTGTTCTAATCCTGTGCCAGTAAATAAGTTGGACAATAGAGTATTAGAAGATACAGCAGAAGAGTAACATTAAACCTTATATGCAGAGCTGTACATGCTGTTCTCAACGGACCAGCCAGACTTCTCCCCACTAACAACCTGCTTTGATGCCGTCACCGACTGGCTCCACACTCAAAACCTCCGAATAAACTACAACAAAACAGATGTCCTATTCATTACCAGGAACCAAGTATTTACCCCTCCTGCCTCATTAAAGGTAAAAGGCGCCGAGCTACTAAGCAAGCCCACTATCCAATATCTAGTGGTCACATTAGACCAACAACTAGACATGAAAGCCCATATAAACAACACCGTCAAGTCAGTCTACCACAAGCTATGGACAATCTGGCATCTACGACCCCTGCTGGCTCCAGATGATTTCCGGACAATCTATCAAGCACTTGTAATCCCCCACTTAGCCTATGCCAACTCAATACTACACGGACTCCTGAAGAACACGCTAAACCCACTCCAGCTCGCGATGAACGCCGCTGCCAGAATACTACATGGAGCCTCCAGGATGGATCACATAACACCAATCTTGAAACACCACCACTGGCTACCGATCCACTGCAGACTCTCCTTCAAAATACTATTAATAACCTTCAAGGCCATCAACAAGTGCTCCTCCACCTCCCTCACAGAGCTAGTCCACCCCACTCCCTCCAACAGATCCAGAAGATCCGCAGCTGCCAACACACTGGTAATTCCTAGTACAATAACGAAATACTCTCAGGCAACAATAAACAGGGCCTTTCTGTTCTATGCTCCCAGATGCTGGAATGCCTTACCTAGCACCATCAGGTCCATTACTGACCTCGCTCAATTTAGAAAGGCACTGAAGCACCATCTCTTCCTTCTGCACTACTCTAAGGACATACCACAAGCAGCCACCCACCACCACCTGGACTACACCTCCAACGCACCCATTTCACAATGATGCAGCCCCACCCACTGTCACAACTGACAACCTGTAAAGAATAGCATGTCTATAATCCCCTATTATTGTAAATAGTTCCAAGCAATTCTGGTCCTTACTGTATACCTGTGACTTGATTGCTCAATCTGTATATAACTACCCTAGCTATGCCCAAGTACATCACCTGTTCTTTGTAGAGACAATACAGTGTATATACTCCCCTACTCTTGTAAATTGTCTCTAAGCAATTATGGTCCTTCTGTACACCTGTGACTTGATCGCTCAACCTGTATATAGTTTACCCTAGTTAAGCCCAAGTTGCATCACCTGTTCATTGTAAATACAGTGCAGGCTCGGCCGCACTGTATAAATTAACTGTTTCATGTAAACTACACTGATTCTAAAGAGTGCGGTATAGAAAAGACATCAAATAAATAAATAAGACACTACAGTGCTGATAATCAACATTTAATAAAGTCCTGCTAGGCAGAAGTGGGCCTTTAAAAGTCTTGGAGCAGCAGATGTGGGTTCTGAGGTAGCCTGCTATGAGGAAGGGGGAATCTAGATTTGCAATGAACACCAAAATTAAACTCTACTATCTTTTATAAAAGTTGCAGCCACTGTTTCCATTCCAGAACAGGATTATATTTTGTATATTCTGGTATGAGATTCTGGGATGGTCAAGGGGCATATAGAGTCAGAAGGGGTTATGATTGCCCTCTTATGAGATTACAATAGTGTACTCTTTGACCCCTGAATACCCAGTTGATGAATTTGAATCTGAATGTAATGTTTATGTCAAATGCAGCACATTTGCCTATAAAGCTGCAAAAAATCTCAGTGTAACTATTAAAACTATACATTTGTTTATTCAATAGCTTGCCTTAAAACTTTAGGGGCCTGTTTACCAAAGTATGATATGTTTTTGCACTTACCACACATTAGCTGCAAAAATTAATGTGTGGTAAGTGCAAAGTCTGTGCTGTAACTGTTAGTGGTGTAACCTTATATGCAGTTACTGCATGGTAAATGCTTTGGCAGTATGGTAAGTGAATCCATACAATTTGTAGATGCATTAAATAACCCAAACCCCTAAGTAGAACCTCCTGTTTCTCACCCACGATAATTATCACCCTACTCTAATCCTCACTGAGTTGCTTGAATCCTTTACCTCCAATTCATCTAAATAGCAGAAACCCCTAACCAGCCACCCACCTCCACACCCCCTGAAGAGGCACTACACTCCCATCCCTTGCCCATTGGCACTTACTGGGGTTTTTCCTAGTAGCATAGTGGTAGGGTGGGAGCAATTCATGAACATTCCTGCCTCATTGACACCTGGTTTCAAAATGGCAGTTCTGATCCCTAGCAATGTCTTGCAGTAGTACAGCAATAAGAGTTTGTATACCTTATTCAACAGCTTGACTCCCTAGCAGTAGTACCACAAGACCTACTGCTAGGGGTTATAGCCACCATTTTGAACCCAGGAGGCAATGGGGAGGACTGTCCAGGGATTACTCTTGTCCTGAAACTATACCACCAGGGAATACCTAGGTAAGTGTTGGAGTCAGAGTGGTGGGTGAAGGGTTGGAAGGGGGATAATAGTGATTAGAGGGCTTCATGATACTAGGGGCATCAGTGTATGGGAGTGATGTAATACTTATCAGAAGGCCTAGCAGTGGTTTAGGATGCTGTTAGGTTGGATTGGGTGTTTTTTTTTTTTTAAACAGCAGCTATGTTAATTGCTGCTAACAGTGTGATGCATTTAATACCTCCTCCTGAGGAGGTGGTAAGTATACCCATGACCTCAGCAGTGGTGGCAGTGCATGGTTATTCACTCTGTCCTAACTGCAAGTGTCATCCATGCTCATAACCCAACATGTTTCTGCCTGATATCATGCTAAACAGATAACATGGGATTTTTAGTGTAGCTGGTGCTTTTAGTATATGGTAGCTGTTATCACAGACCTGTACTAATGATTAATACACACTTAAGGGCATGTTTACTAAGCCTCACTAACTGTTAAATGCATGCTCGAATGCAGGCTAACCATCATGAATGGAGCTGCACTAAGAGCACAAATGTAAAATACAGAGTGCATGATTAATTCCACACTATCCATTTCACATACAGCGGGGAGGGACATGGGCAGGGTAGGGGCAGAGGGTGGGCATTACTGCACATTGCACTTATCATGATGAAAACAGGAAACAACATACACATTGGCAAGTCAGATGCAAGGCAGAATGCCACCTCCCACCCCCATCTAGGCCTATCCGAACAAACCCACTATTTGTATGGAGAGGCTTTTGAAAGGGCCGTGAGGGACCTCCATAGTCTTTATCTGCCATCATGTTTCTATGTTTCTTTGAAAGCACATTTTGGAGATCACAACTGAGATCTTGAGGTTAGGATGTAATCTGTTCTGACAGCACTTTAGAAACAACTCTGCTAAAGGTAGAGTTGTTTCTAAAATGCAAATGGGGAGATGGAGGAACACACAGGGATTTATAATGGAAAGAACATTTGACAAATGTACACATGAGAAAACAGAAACTTACACCTGCAAGTGCCAACATTTCATAACTTGTACATACATATCTGAGCCATTTTGCAAACCTAGACATGCAGATGCTCTTAACTGAAAATAGAGGACTATCTCTACTTCATTTCAATTTGGAGGGGGAAATAAACATTGGGTATTAAGGGATATACCCCCTTTAATCCATCCTTTAAAGGGATGATCAAAAGGCACACTTTCTAAATACCTATTCATGTCAAAGAGCAAGAGTAAATCCCGGCATGGACAGCTTTGGCCTTACTCATGCGTTCCCCATATGAAATGGGGAATGCATGTATATACTTTTATTAGACCCAGACCATGCCTGGACACCCTTATGCAATTTTGATGTGATATGGACAGCCACATATAAAGAGCCCTTTCTAAAATGGCCAGTCACACGTTGATGCAATTTGAACATGAAAGTGTTTGTATTTACATATGGAAACTGCAATTAACACTTCTAAAATAACCTCCTTAATGTGTACTTTCCTATGAAGTAACATGCATTAAGTCTATCAGTACATGTTAAAAAGGACTAACATATTAAAAAGTTCTAAGGTTTTAATTTTTTTTTTTAAATTAAAGCGGATGTGTGAAATAAACCAAAAATCATGAAAAAGGCCCAAGTGATCGAAAAGTAAGCTAAACATTTTTGCTCTGTGCACATCCTTATTTTTCAGATAATTTTGTTTTGGCTGTAGCTTCCTTTACCTTAAGATAATTTCAGTAACTGTAAAAAATGGATTAGTAAATATACCCTTAAGTATGTTAGCATAACTTAAAATAATTAGTGCACGAAAAATTGATTGAATGTGCATTAACTTACAAATTAACATATGCAGGATCAATTTACATTTGTGGAAAAGTTCTTGTGTGTGTTTGTTTTTTTATTAATTAAAATGAATGTGTGAAACAGTATCTGCTATATAGTTACTATAAAATTTTGTGTTATGCCATATATACTTGCATAGAACATTGAAAAGTATTATTATTATGGTTCCTACATAATGATATGAGAATGCAATTTGAAATGTTAATTGTTGTGATTTTAAATAAGCCAGGAATTAAAATCTCTTCCAGCCTTTTGATGAGTCTATGCTATAAATCCTGCATCAGCTGATGGCCTTCACATCATAATTGTCTAGCTATAAAAACTTACTTTTGGTTTACCTTATTCTCCTTGACTACTACAGTTATTAACAGCATATCCTAGATTAGCAGAACTCTATTATATTTGAATTTATTTTGTGACTAGCTCATAAGACTGACTTACAAATTTTATTTCCTACAATATAGATCAAGTCAAGATCATCCACATTATACCGAGCTTTATCTTCCCCTTACAGATGTACCTACAAAAATAAAAATCAAACCTATATCAAATATCTTTGGACTGATAGGTCTCTGTTGGCCTGCGCGGAAAGCTAACAGCCTCAAAAGCAGTATGATATTATGGTTATACAGTGATAACACCATTTTGTTTCACCCTATCATTTCCCAAATTATTTTTCATTTCAATTTCCCTCAGGGGGTAATGAGTTTTGTTTGAAAAATACTAGGAATAGAACAACAGTGGCAAACAGACTAGTCCAAAGCAGCTTGGAATTTTATCCACCATGAAAGAGGCACCGTGGTGTACAATAAACACTTTGAAATATGAAGATTATCATCTCACTTTTAACATTTAATCCCATAATTCACCATGCAGCACAAGAATAACATGGCCTGAGACTTTGCATAGAATTAATATTGTAGCACAAAATAATAACTGTTAGCACTTTCCTAAAATATTTTTTTTCATTTTAAATAGAATGTCAAAGTTAAAATAGGTTACTAAAATGGCATCTAGTGCTAAGATTATATCCAGATTTTTGAAAAGTTGGTTCATTTCTATTATCACCAAGAAACTGGTTGAGAACATGATAATCACTTGCACGATTTGCTGGTCTATTAAAATGATAGGCAGAACCCCTGAGAAGGAAGGAGATAAAGAGACCAGCACTGATGACAAAGAAAAAAATTAACACTCTGCTGTTGATAGAGGTCTACTGTGTACAGTAGCACCCATAAAATAAATTCCCTCAACTCATTTGATAGTTTGTTTCCTTTTTTCATCAGATATTTAATATTACTTTATATTGGTGTTTTACTGAATACAACATATATGGAAAAGATATGGTGAGTATTATTCTAATGGACACAAAGGAGGTGATTTTAAAAGGCTTAAGGGGATGTTTACTAAACAGCGGTAGCTGCTTCTGTGCAATATCGGATCCGTGGTCCCATTGACTTCAATATGCCCACCCAGCTCTGTCACCTTCATTGTGCAGGCGCTATTAGCGCTCTCTAAACTGCATACCCGCTTGTAACGCCTGCTCAGTATGCCGGTGCTATCAGCCTGCCCTTCCATCCAGCCATGGGTAATGGAGCCTGTCTGTGTGGCTGATGGGTGTGTGGATTCTTGCTGGATGATACGTTGGTGGTTTCACATGCTGCTGCTGTATCTGCAGTGTAGGATAAGAAATGCCATACTGGGTCAGACCAAAATCCATCAAGCTCAGTATCCTGTTTCCAACAGTGGCTAATCCAGGTCAGAAGTACCTGGTAGGTTCTCAAAAAGGCAAATATATTCCACAGTGCTTGTATTGGGGTAAGCTGTGGATTTCCTGGGTCCTCTTTAATAATGTTTTATGGACCTTTCTCCAGGAACTTGTCTAAACCTTTTTCAAACCTAGCTATACTAACAACCTTTACTACATCCTCTGGTAACAAATTCCAGAGTTTGATTATGCATTGAGTGAAAAATATATTTTTCTTATTAGTCTTAAATGGATTATGTTGTAGCTTCATTGCATGCCCCCTAGTCTTTTTACTTTTTGATGAAGCAAACAATTGATCAATGTTTACCCAATCTACTCCACCCTACCTCTTCCTGCCACAATTTCAGAAGGGGAGAGCTGACCGGCTAGCTGTCCGAATGCTTAAGGGTAGCTAGGAGATGGTTTGTGGAGGAATTAAATCCTCCATTATTAGAACAATTTGGCAATTTGAGCCATTTTTGGGGTTATGGTTATTGTATTGTGCCCAATTTCTTTGAATGTTCCACGAATGTAGCAAAGCAATTAGTGCAGATATGTTTGTATTTGTAATCATGGAATATACAGATATCACTATTGAATCATCAGCATGTGTCATAAGTGGCATTTGAGTGCCAGTCATTGACATTAAAAATGAGAACAGTAAAAACATAAAACAAAGGGTGAAAACTAGAATGGTAAGACCATAAAAATAAATAAATAAACGGTGCTGGAGTTCCCCTAATGCCGGTTGCACAATCATGCATTAGAGCCCTCATCACAGAGAACCCTAACGCCAAGTAAAACCTTGTGGAAAAGGTCTATTTTGAAGGGACAGAGCCTATTCAAATGTCAGCAATGTGATCCACACACACATGGGAAACTAAGACAGTAATAGTAGTACTCTATTAGCAGCAACAGCATAGTGGTCAAGTATGAAAGGGTACTATGTTGATTCTGCAAATGGGATGAAGGAGGTGGCACATGGGTGATGCAGTGGGGGTTGCTTGTGTGCAAAACTGACCAGTCAGCTGCCCAGGTGGCACATCTGTGATGTCTGTCATGACCTCACAGTGACAGTGGCAGCACACAGACATGCTGCTGATGTGGAAAAGGTGATGTGTAACCAGGGGTGACCCAAGGGTCCCAGGTGCCCTAGGCAGAGACCCCGGCTGGCCCCCCACTACCATTGCTGCAGAAGCTGGCACCAGAGGAAGAGGCTGGCTGTGCCAGTGGCGGTAGCTCCAAAGGGGGCTGCAAAAAGTCTACGAAAATACTACCTCTGCAGCTGTCTGCCTCCCCATCAATAGAAGTGATGCAGCTGGGGATGGCGTACTGGTGGCAGCAGGTGGGTGGGGCAGCACTGGCATGCATGTGTGCTGCTGCAACCACCATGCAGACCTTTCGGCCTAAGCACTTGCCTATCCCACATAGTGGATGGGCTGGCACTGCGCCCTAACCCCACTGCCACCATGCTGCCATGTCAGCATGGTGTTGGGGTTGTGGTGGCAGGTGAAGCTGCTCCTGGCTGCAGCAGACAGAATCTCTGTTCTGGCCCTATGTGTCCTGCACAATGCAACATCTGCCAAAATTTGTCTGATGGTGAACATTTCAGCAGCATGGACAGTGGAGCACATGCTAATCTCCCCCCACCAAGGTCGGATATAACAGGATGCGTGCCCATATCCCCCAGTGGAAGTGAGCCATAGAGGCAAGATATGCATAGTTCCATGAGTGCACCATCAGTGAGGTCATCTGCAGCATTGAACTGGTGGGTGTGCCACAATGGCAGGAAGAGATGGAGTGGACAGCAGACTTCCCACATTGACCATTGGCCTATGGCACTGGTCTAGTTACCTGTGTGGATTGCTTGGCCTTTGGATAAGGATAACCCCCAGTCACATATAGTGAGTGGCTATGTGCATGTGGGTGGGGAAAAATGACACTGCAGGAGGAATACTACACAATAGGAGAACAAGGTACATCAGATTCAATATGCCGACCCAGCTCTGTCATCTTCAAGATGATAACACTACTGCTATTAATATACAGGGTACCTCAAGCGCTACAAGGCGTATGCAGTGCTGTACAAACACATAGGATGACAGTCCCTGGCCAAAGAGCTTACAATCAAGGGATGGCAGACAGTACAATACCAGAGAACGAGGGTACAATAGGGAGAGGAGACACCAGGTAAATGAGAGATAAGGATCCAACAGTAGCTCCAAAGAAGTAGGTCTTCTGAATGGATTTGAAGAGGGAGAGAGCTGAGATGTGATGTATGGATCAAGGCTGCTTGTGCCAGACATAAGGAGCCTTGATACATAAAGGCAGAGCTTCCTATGTGCACAGAGATTGGTTGTTGGATCCACAATATGTAAAGGAAGGTCCACACTTGGATGCATCGATAAATGGGGTATTGCCATATACTGAGCGCAGTTCTGGGATTCTACGGATTTTACATACTCACTGGTCAGTTTTACAATTGCATGTTTGTTTTAAGAAACCACTGCGTATTGCATTTTCTAGGGGCCAGAATTTTAGTGATCGTTTAGTGAAGACCTCTTTGTCACCTGACAGGGTGTTACTCCAACAGGTGATGAATGGACACAGTCCATGCAATAATTGCACAACACTTTCAGGAATGGAATGGAGCCATCCAAAGACTTTTAAAGTATATAAACACAGGTGGGATACTACATGCTTGTCATCATATGTGGTTTATATCTTACAATGTCTATGTAGTTTGATATATATTGGCAGGACAATTCATTCAATCAAGATACGGTTAGCGGAACATGCTACTCGCTTATGGCAACGGTTGGATTCCGCGCCAGTGGTGGCTCACTGTATTACCTTTAATCATTCCTTTGAGGATCTTCGGTGGACTATTATTGATCACGTGCCTCTGGACCCACATGATGGAGATAGAGAACGAAGACTTCAGTGGCTTGAACAAAAATGGATTTTCTTATTGGATTTGGTTAATCCCCATGGGCTTAATTGGGAGATTGACTGGCAGAGTGTGCTATGACATGATAGCGCTGTTGTTTCTGAGTAGCCAATTGTGACAGGGATTCCCCTGGTGGTGGGGTGTTCCCTGTTTCTATTGGCTGGTTCTCCATTTAAATGCCTTCATTCAGTCTGAGTAAATGATTGACCTGAGCCGCGGTGATGGCGTTTTCAGTACTGTTGCCTAATTTCTGTGTGGATAGTAAGCACTTGAAACAGGGCTTTTGCCCGAAATGTGCACGTCGTGTGGATATGACCTTTTGAGAGCAACCAAAGTGAAGATGATTTCTTGAGAGCGTCATGGTTCTTGGATTATTGGAAGATAAGTGCAATTAATATTTTAGGGGTGGTGAACCTTCAATGAATAAAAAGTAGCTTGCCGTCTGGTGAGGGTCGTGTTCCAATACCAATCCTCCTTCGGCCTGCTCCAACAAAAATAGATGTCTTTAACTGAAAGGTATTTTTCTGGTGGATTTTGTTTTTTGGTATGAATTTTTGATTCACTGGACTGGGTTTTTTTTGTTACCTAGACATAAGGAGCAGCAGGCTGAAAAGTTTGGAGTTGGAGATGGCAGCTTTCTAGAGCTACAGAGCACAGACTGAATCTTTTTTTCATAATGAAATGTCTTACCCTGGCAAATTTCTCTCTGATAATGAGTAGCTTGCTGCTTCCATTATTCATGATCTACATTTGTCTGTGATTTACACCACTTATGTTCCAAGATTCCACATTCCTGTTTTAGAGACCTCAAATGTACCATATACCATAGGGAGCTCTTATGTCTCCTTGTTTGCACCTGCACCCTCTTAATCAGGTAAATAGCACACATATATTTCTAGAGGATGGGACTAGCACATTTTCAAACAAACGTATGCATGTATTTTTGATCTGAGATTACCCCAGGGAATTTATGCATTGACATCTATACTGGCTCTTAACCATGCATGATTTTGTCAGGTTAACATATGTGCATATGTATATATTTTCTAAAGACTACTCATACAAACTAATCCCTCACCAACTCCATCTTCCTGAAAGCCTCCACTCAGTCTGGGTAAACTTTATATGCATACAGGCTATGGTGGTTATTTTAGAAGCACTCCACATGCATACAGCAAAAATTATAGGGAGTCTCTCCTAGTGGTAGTACTACAAGATTACCACTTCAGTTGTAAGTGCCATTTTGAACCTGGGACCAGGAAGAACAGTAGTGACTGGGGATTGCTTCTACTCCCACTAGTTCTTGGCAGGGGCGGCCCAAGGGGGGTGCGGGGCCATGTGCGGAGACTCGGTGCGGGGCCTCATTTGCATAAGGTGCCTCATTTGCATAAATATTTGCATAATGTTACCATACACTAACTTTTAGTAAACATGCCTCTTAATGAGTATATGGATAAAGAAAGACTAAAAGGTTTCTACATTACTATAATCCAGTACCAACCGCCAGGCACATTAGGAACTACTACAAACACTGCCCATTTAGAACCCATAGCAAACCCCCCGTATCCTAACAGCACTACCAGGACTCACAAAGCACCATACCCTAACTATCAAAAGGCAACACTGCAAATATTAAACCAATACATTTCAGAGAACAACAATACATGACCTACTGGGGAAAGAACAAGTGGCAATGTCAAATAGGAATTATATAAACAGAATACCTCAGCTCAGTTACACATGCACAACATAGACCATCACCAAACAAGGAATCACAATTTAGAAACAGGAAGACAATAATTAAACTGGGAACCCCAAAAGCCAAACTTGGAATATACAACAACACTGTAGAAATAAAACTATAAATTAATTTCCTCTTGTACTAAACAAAGCGCAAAAATTAATGATGCACATTTCCCAGAGCTGACATATTCCAGTTAATAAATTCAAAATAAAGAGATATTTTTCTACCTTTTGTGCATTTTTTTTCAGTTGCAATTGTTCCAGCCACTTTCTTCTGGTTTCTTCGTGTCTTCTGCTAACTCTCCATTTGCTGTCCATTTGTCCTTTCTTCTGTCTTCTTGGTTTTTTTTCCATTCTCCCTCTACATCTGCTTTAACATACTAATCTTTCTCCTTTTGCTCTTTCCTCATTCCTATTTCATCTACTCAAAATTTACCCCTCCATCCTCAATCCCCACTTACTCTCCCAATACCCGGCCAATTGTAGATTTTTTATCCTTCCCACACAAAATATTTTTCCCCTCTCCATTTTACTCTCCCAGCCCCATCCCATTCTAATCCTCCCCCAACACCAGCTCCCTTCTAGTTCCAGCCTCACCCAGCATCCATTCCCTTCTAGTCCCTGCATCAGCCCATTTCCAGTCCTAGCCCCCCATCAGCCCATTTCCAGTCCTAGCCACCCCCCAACCCAATACCAGTCCTAGCCCCCCCATCAACTCACTTCCAGTCCTAACCCCCCCATCACCCCATTTTCAGTTTAAGCCCCCCTATAACCCATTACCAGTCCTAACCCCCCATCAGCCCACTTCCAGTCCTAACCCCCATCAACCCATTTCCAGTCAGCCCCCCATAGCCCATTGCCAGTCCTAACCCCCCTCATCAGCCCACAGTCCATTACCAGTCCTAACCCCATCAGCCCACCTCAAGTACTAACCCCACCCCATCAGCCCATTTCCTGTCCTAGCCCCCCCCATAGTCCATTATCAGTCCTAACCCCCCATAGCCCATTACAAGACAGCCACCCTCAGCCAACAGCCCATTACCAGTCTTAACCCCCCCATAGCCCATTGCCAGTCCTAACCCCCCCATCAGCCCACAGCCCATTACCAGTCCTAACCCCATCAGCCCACCTCAAGTCCTAACCCCTCCCCATCAGCCCATTTCCTGTCCCAGCCCCCCCATAGCCCATTATCAGTCCTAACCCCCCCATAGCCCATTACCAGTCCTAACCCCATCAGCCCACCTCCAGTCTTAATCCCCCAGCCCATTTCCAGTCCTAGCAACCCCCCCAACCCATTACCAGTCCTAGCCCCCCATAGCCCACTCCCAGTCCTAATCCCACCAGCCCATTTCCAGTCCTAATCCCCCATCACCCAATCTTTAGTTTAAGCCCCCCCCATAGCCCACTTCCAGTCCTAAGCCCCCATCAACCCACTTCCAGTCCTAATCCCATCAGCCCATATAGACTTAGCTCCCTCATAGCCCCCATAGCCCCCCCCCCATAGCCCATCACCACTCCTAACCTCCCCCAGCCCATCACCACTCCTAACCCCCCCATCAGTCCATTTCCTGTCCTAGCCCCCCATAGCCCATTACCAGTCCTAACCCCAACAACAGACCACAGCCATTACCACTCCTAACCCACCACAGCCCATCACCAGTCCTAACCCCCCCCAACAGCTCACAGCCATTACCACTCCTAACCCCCCCAGCCCATCACCAGTCCTAACCCCCCAACAGCCCATAGCCATTACCACTCCTAACCCCCCCCCAGCCCATTACCAGTCCTAACCCCCCCAACAGCCCACAGCCATTACCACCCCTAACCCCACCAGCCCATCACCACTCCTAACCCCCCCCCCCCAGCGAAATTTTTTTACAAAAAAAGCTGTCGCTGCCTCTGCCGGGGCCGGGGCCGGGGCCGCCGCGGCAGAATCGAGTGTGCCGCGGGGCCCCCCCCTGCCCAGCAGAGCCTGCCCTCCTCGGTATCCCCGGTATCACCTCTCTCAGCTGCCTCCGGTCACACGCGCCGGCTTTCAGCGCGTGTGACTGGAGGCAGCTGAGTGAGAGAGGTGATACCGGGGAAGGCAGGCTCTGCTGGGCAGGGGGGGTCCCGCGGCACACTCGATTCTGCCGCGGCGGCCCCGGCAGCTTTTTTTTTTTCTTTTTTTTTAATTTTAATGTTGGATCAGAATGTTTTTTGCGCGGGGCCCCCTGAAACGCGGGGCCCTGTGCAAAAAACATTCTTGCTCAATGGACGGGCCGGCCCTGGTTCTTGGTATGGGATAAAGGGATGGGGGTCTTTCCAGTAGCAATTGGGGAGTTCTTCATGCTGGGGGAGGGGAGGGAGGTTGGGATGTTGATACTAGGAAGGTCAGGGACAATCAGCTGTACAGAGGTTTGGGGGATCGGTTGTTGGTGGTGTCTAGAGAGTGATCGGATGTCTAGATTGGAATTGTCCTTTTATGAGAGCAATCCATATGGATATTATAAAAGTTAGATGTTGGCATTTTCAGCTACCCTAAGGCACAAAGAAGTGCCTACGTAAAGAAGCACATATAAAGGCTGAGGTTAGTTTCCCCAAATTACCCCCCTACATTGATGCTCTGACCTGCCAGTGGTAACTGATACCCCCTCTTCTATGTCTGACTATCACCCCTGGATACCCCACAGTATTGAATCCTTTTGGAGCCTCTTTATTTATTTAGACAGTTTTGTATGCTACCTTATCCTTCAATGAAGTTGGTCACAACACAATTGGGGGGATACATTTAACATGAGGGGATATGAGACACACACACTAATACTTACAGGGAACATGGGCAAAGGAGGGTTAAGTGGCTTGCCCAAGACCACAAGGAACACCTGTGGGACTAGAAACTCCACTTATGTTGGCCCAAGGTTGCTGTACTTTGGTGTGATTTGAACCACTGACTTTCTGGCCTAAGGCAACTTGTCCCAACCACTAGGCCACTCCTCCCTCCTCTTTGTATCAAGAACCCCCCCAATTCCCCACCCAACTCCTCTAAGCAATACCCTCGCAGCATCCATCAACCTTTCATTCAACACTCCCCAGCCTCAGAACCCCCTCTCCATGGAACCAGGCAAATCCCTTAACCCTTAGCTGCAATTTTACCCATGGGTCCCTCCAAGGTGCTTACTGTATAATGGCCATAAGTTGTGCATTACTTGCATCATAAATTTGAAATCAAAGCAATTATGCAGTGGGCTCCCTCCAATTGTTTTATTGATTCTTAATATGAAAAGTATTTTTATGGGGAATAAATAGTATGTGTTCCTTATGTGTCACAGACTAAGCAGTAGTGGTGATGATGTATATTACTAAAGTTTCAAATAACAGACATTACTATAGAATGTTAAGCAGTTAGGAGTTGAGGGCCTGATATTCAGCACCAGCGGCTAGCATGATTACAGTATCTGGTCATTGGCGCTGAACATTAAATGTGGATATTTAATGCTAGGGTCATATCCGGTCCCGACATTGATATCTGGGGTTGCCACAGAGCCTGATCGCTAACCAGGCAGCTGCGATACTGAGAACTGTCCAGTTAATGATATGTGGTGAAATTTAATTCAGAGTTTCTTGCTCCTGGCTTTCATCGCAGAATGCAAACTGGGCAGTAGCTCAATTTCACCGCTGACCAGTTTGCGATCGGCTTCACCCCCGCTTCACCCCAGAATGTCCACAACACACCACGATGCTAACTGCTTAGCATCAGGGCATATAGTGGCGTTACTCAGAGATATTCAGTGGCACTAACCCTGTTAGTACTGCTGAATATTCTGCTTAAGATAATCGGGACTTGAAATATTGTGCCTCCTAATTTTATAAGGAGCCACATACAAAATATGCACCATTTACACAAAGAAGTCACCTATTTTCAAGGACTTATGCCCATGAAAGGTTCATGCTCACATTAGACAGTCACTATTTAGTAAGCACACTTGTAAGTCCTATTATGTATACTTTCACTGTGTGCATGCACAGAGGCAGAGTTTGTACGAAGCATAGGCAGAGCTTATATATAACTTAAATGAGTTTCTGAAAAATCCAGGAATAGTCATTTGCACATATACAGCAGGCCTAGCAGCCACAAGTAGTCTGATGTGTGTTCTTATGCCTCTATTTCGTAAAGTAAAATAAGCGCATACTTCATATTATATAATAGGCCCCAGATGTGTGCATGGCAATGCATGTTAACTCCATGGGACTTTTATAAAATTATCTTTTTAATGCACAAATTAGCATGCACTAAGGGGTATGTTTACTAAAGGGCGATAAGGGAGCCATGGTGCTGTTAACACACATTATTGGCACACTTGCATCCTTGTGTGTTGTTGTTAAGTGCCATCAAGTCAGTGTCGACTCATAGCGACCCTCTGGATAGTTGTCCTAAATTGTTTTCAGTCTTCAATCAGAAGGCTCATTGTTGACAGACTGGCACCCGTAGCTGCTGTTATTGTATCAATCCATCTCATTGCTGGCCTTCCTCTTTTGTGTTGACCTTCTACCTTGCCAAGCATGATATCTTTCTCTAATGATCTCTTTCTTCACATAATGTGTCCAAAGAATGAATAGTCTTGTCATCTGAGCTTCTAAAGAAAGCTTAGGTTTGATCTCCTCTAGTACTGACTGGTTTGTTCTTCAGGCAGTCCATGGTATGCACAGTATTCTACTACTACTACTACTACTACTCAGCATTTATATAGTGTTACCAGTCGTATGCAACACTGCACAGACATGTAAGAGACAATCCCTGCTCATCAGAGCTTACAATCTAGTCAAGCCAAAATGCAGAAAACAAGGGAGAGAAAAAGGAGATCAGGTGAGTCAAGATCCAAAAGCAGAAGCAAAGAGGTGAGCTTCTCAAGTTATATATATACAGGGTGGCCCAAAAAAAGTGAGAATATCTCGTAGCATATAAGTTATTTAAAAATTCAAAAAGACGGGGGGCCCTTTCAAGATGGCGGCAGCAGTCTTAGCGGTGTGAGGACGTTTTTCTTCTATGGGCAGGAAACGTAAAGGCAAAACGGGGCCGTTGCCCTCACTGCCCCTGGGTGCCTCGACGCCTGTTACTGCAGTAACTGGCCCTATCGACGCTTACTTACAGCGTTCCGCTCCGAATTCAGTTAAAGCGGGTGGAGAGTGCCGAGCTGCGGTTTCGCCGGAATCGGGTGGTTCGGCGTCTGCTTCGGCGATATCCTTCTCCCCCGTGTTGAGTCCTGCGCCGAAGGTCCCACGCAGCTCCCTATTGCCGGAAGGCTTCCTGGAAGTGCTCTCTCCTGCGACAACAGGAGACGGTGAATCTTCACGAGGGCCAGGAGAGGGAGGGCTGGTGGAGCGCGATCAGCAATCTGGTGGCGTGAGTGTTTCCTTACCAATCTCGGCGAGAATCGGAGGTGCCTCGGCAGAGGGAACAGCTGTCTCTGCGGGACGAGTCGACCTGCTGGTGCCTATGGAGGCTGAAGGTTCGCATCCCGACTCAGGGTTGACTTTTACATTACACCGTCCTACTGACTTTACTTTAGAAACAATATGGAACGCTATAGCCTCTTTGGGTGAAGCTTTACTCCCTCAGTTTTCCTCTTTGGCCTCTCAGGTGAAATTTGTGACGACCTCTGTTACGGACTTAGAAAGGAGACTTTCAGAAGTTACTGTGACTGTGGGGGGCTTACAAAATAGAGTTGTTAATGTGGAGGATCAAGTTGATGTCTTTAAGAAGAATTTTCTGTCAGTACAATATAGAATGGAACATTTGGATAATCTTTCTCGGGCACATAATTTGCGTATTGTAAATTTTCCCAGGGTTCCTTCTGTTTCTCCAAGAGATATGTTTCAGGAATATCTACGTGAAATACTGGGGGTATCTCCTGATTTAATGCCCCCTTTGGTTAAGATCTATTACCTCCCTAAGGGGAAGAGAATAACTGGTGGGGATCTAGGGATTGGTTTGGGTCAAGGGGAAGTTTTGAATATCACGGATCTGATAGAGAATTCTGGGATTAACTCTCAGGAGTCTTCCACTTTACTTATTACATTTGCTCTATTGTCAGATAAAGAGTGGATGTTGAGGTTATTTTTTAGGAAAAGGAAGCTTCCCTTCAGGGGTATGGCTGTCCGTATGTACCCTGACTTGGCTCGTGACACCCAAAAAAGACGCAGGGAGTTTCTCCTGCTTCGTTCTGGAGTTTTACAGCTGGGAGGGCTTTTCTTTCTTAAGCACCCTTGTAAATGCCTGGTGAGATACCAGGCGGTTTCCTATATTTTTTATGAGCCCTCTCAGCTGGTAGCCTTCATTAGTGCTAAGCGGCCAGACTCTATAAGTGATCCTCCTTAGCTCACAATATGAATTGTTCTGAATTTGACTGCTGCCTTGTTTCTTACGCATTTGGTATAGTATAATGTTAATAAGAGTTCCCCTTGTATGGTGGGCTAGTGGGGTTGGCATCTTATGTATATTTTCTTTATTGGGCATGGACTTGTAGTAGAGCCGTGTATAATTTCTATTTTGATATTTGTTCTGTTTTCTTTTTGTCAACCTGTTTCCGCAGGAAAGAACTATGTTTTCTTTCTTGATTATATTATAAAATTTCATAAATAAAAAATTTAAAAAAAAAAAAAAAAAATTCAAAAAGACAGATGTAAACGATTGACAAATTAAAAAAAAAAAGATGGTGACCGGAAATTGTTGAAATAAAGACGTTATATAGCTAAAAAAGATACATAAGTAAACTATTTAAGCTTTTACTTTACGAGATGTTCTCACTTTTTTTGGGCCACCCTGTATATATCAAGTTATATATATATTCGTTGCCAGCACCATAATTCAAAGGCATCAATTTTCTTCCTGTCTATCTTTTTCACTGTCCAACATTTGCATCCATATGACATTATTGAAAATACCATGGCTTGAACAAGTGTAATCTTTGTCTGGAGAGAGACATCTCTGCTCTTGAGAATCTTGTCTAGGTCCTTCATAGCCATTCTGCCAAGAGCAATGTGTCGTCGGTTTTCTTGACTGCTTGTTGCTTCTTTATTGATAGTTGATCCAAGTAGGTTAAAGTTGTCCACTATTTCAATTTCTTCTCCATCAATGATGAACTTATTGATTTTGCCAGTTGCCAGGATCTTTGTCTTCTTAATGTTAAGATGCAGACCCATTTTAAGACTATATTCCTTGATCTTGAGAAGCAAATGTTTCAGATCGTCTTCACTTTCAGCCAGTAATGTGATATCATCAACATAGCAAAGTTTGTGATGAGTCTTCCACCAATCTTCACACCTCGGTTGTCTTCATACAGTCCTGCTTCTCTGATGATTTGTTCTGCATATAAATTAAAGAGGTAGGGGGAAAGTATGTAGCCTTGTTGTAAACCTTTGCTGAGTTTAAACCATTCTGTTTCTCCTAGTTCCATTCAAACTGTTGCTTCTTTATCAATGCAAAGATTGTGCAAAATAATGATCAGTTGTTCTGGTATACCCATGCTTCTTAAAGTGGCCGAGAGTTTCTCATGGTTTACACAGTCAAAAGCCTTGCTGTAATCAATAAAACACATATGGATATCCTTTTGGTATTCCTTTGTCTTTTCAAGGATCCATCTCACATCCATGATAATGTCTCTTGTTCCACACCCTTTCCTGAACCCTGCTTGCACTTCAGCCAGTTCTCGTTCCAGGTATAGTTGTAGTCTCTGCTGAATGATCTTGAGAAGAATCTTGCAGGCAAGTGGGATCAGACCGATTGTGTGATAATTTCCACACTCAGTCAGGTCACCTTTCTTCAGTATTGGTTTAAACAGAGCTCTTTTCCAGTCATATGGCCATGAATTTGTCTTCCAAATTTCCTGGCAGAGCCTTGTAAGTATGGTAACAGCTTCATCCGATTGCTGTAATTCTTCAATAGGAATGCCATCATTGCCCGGTGCTTTGTTCTTTGATAAGGCTTTCAATGCTGCTTCAACTTCTTCTTTCATCACCAATAGTTCCTGATCATAAGGTATAGGAGGGGTCTAGTGGTTGGCGCAAGTTACCTCAGGCCAGAGAGCCATGGGTTTGAAACCTGCTAGAGGATAGCAACCTTGGGCTGGAAGGACTGGGGTTTCTAGTCCCACAGGTGCTTCTTGTGGCCTTCGGCAAACCACTTAACTCTCTGTTGTCTCAGGTACAAAAACCTTAGATCGTGAGCTCTTTCGAGACAAGGGAAATATAAATATATACAGTACCTGAATGTACACCACCTTGACTAGTAGAAAATCAGTATATAAACCCAGTTAAATAAATAGTTTGAAATGGCTGTTGGTCCACTTGATCTTTATGATATAATGACTGTATATTTTTTCAACCTGTTCTTGATCTTCTCAGCATCATTCAACATGGATCATTGAACATCTTGTAGCATTCCAATTTGAGGCTGAATTTTTTTTCTTTAACTCTCATAGCTTTAGAAAAGCCAATCTTGTTCTTCATCTAATAGCTTCTGATTCTATTTCCTTACATGCATCATTGTAGTACTTCTCCTTGTCTTGTCTTGCTGCACATTGGAAATTTCTGTTGAGTTCTGCGATTCCCTCTCTTTCTCCTTTGACTTTAGCTTCTCTGTGTTTTTGGACAATATTCGGAGTTTCTTCAGTCACCTATTTTGGCTGTTTTTGCTTTTTCACCTTATGGAGTGACTTCTCGCTTTCTTCCAATACAACCTTTTTGATGTCACCCCATAACCTTTCTGGAACTCTGTCATTTATATCTTAAGCAGCAAATCAATTTTTCAGGCAGTCTTTAAATTCCACTGGTATACTCTCAAGGTCCTAATTTGCTACATTCATGAATGGCTTGCTATTTTTCAACTTTAGCTTGAGTTTTCATACTAGTAGTTGGTGATCTGTACCACAGTCAGCTCCAGGTTTTCTTTGTTGTTGTTATCGAGCTTTTCTATCATTGTCTTCCATAGATAGTCATTTTGATTTTTGTACAATCCAATGGGTGAAGTCCACGTCTACAGTTGGCGCTTGTGTTGCTGGAAGAAGGTGTTTGATATGATTAGATCATTGGTCTTGCAGAATTCTATCATTTTTTCTCCAGCTTTGTTTCTGTTGCCAAGTCCATATTTTCCAACCACTTTGCCTTCTTCTTTGTTGCCAACTTTTGCATTCCAGTCACCCATGACTAGGATATCCTGTTTGCATGTTCTGTCAATTTCAGCTTGTACTTGTTCATAGAACTCATCAACATCATCCTCTTCTGCAACTGTTGTTGGGGGCATATACCTGAATTATAGTTCTGTTGATGGGCTTTCCTCGTAGATGAATAGAAATTAAGTGTTTACTGGTTGCATTATATTTCATTACAGTTCTTGCAAATTTCTTCTTAACTATAAATGCAACACTATTTCTTCTTTGTCATTCATTTCCAGCATAGTAAACCATATGATCATTTGATGCAAAGTGTCCAAATCCAGTCCATTTCAGTTCACTGATATCCAACAGATCAAGCTGTACATATTCCATTTCATTCTTGACCACCTCCAACTTCCCTTGATTCATGCTTCGTATATTCCATTTCCCAATATGTAAAATATCTTTGCAACTTCTAACTCTCTCTTCATGTGCAGCTACATCAGCAGATCCAACCACATCATAAATGTTGGCTTTACGATGAGAAGTCTTTAGCTCATCCCCAGTAGCCATTTGAGTGCCTTCCAACCTGAGGATCTCATCTTCCAGCACTGTAGGGCAATTTGTTTTGTGACTATCCTTTGGGTTTTCAAGGGAAGATACAGAAGAAGATTTGCCAAGCCTTTCTTCTGTACAGTTAATTCCAGTGTTGTTGCATGCAGATCAGAATGACTCCCATAACCTATTTGGATAGTGGCTGAATATCACTACTATCTGTGACCGGAAAGCTTTAACTGTATCAGTTCAAAAATGTTTTATAGCATTGCACGCTATCACAGGGGGGAGGGGGGCTCATCTAGGCTTGCAGGGGGTTGTTACTACAATCCTGCTGGCCCTACCATTACCACATGGGGTAGGCCTGGAACACCTTACATCTCAACCACCTAGGTTTAACAATCACTCACAGCAAGTACAGTCAGACTGCGCCTGCTTCCCAACACTGGGTTTTCCAGCCATAAACACACCAACTGCAGACAGCCCTCTGGTCAGTACACATTGCATGTGCACCCAGCATTCTATTCACTAATGAGGCCTCCAGGACAGAAGGTGCACTCTCAACACTAGAACTAGTCACTATATAACACTATGTGGATACATAGCCGTGCCATGGTCACTGTTCGGTCAAAGTGAGAGAGCCCTCCCAGCATGACATGCTGTGGCCACCCAGTCCATGCACATGCCAGGCAGGCAATGTGACATCTCAGCCATTCGCCTTACCTCAGATGCAGACACATCCTGGCCAATCTGCCCTGTCTCAGACCCTATCCACAATATTTTGCTCCTCATCATGCACATGTGCAAACTAACGCTAGAAACAGCTTAGGCACTGCGAGGCTCAGTGAGGTGTAGAAAGCCACAAAACAATGGATAGGCATACACACACACTCATACTGATGTGCTGTGCAATAATGGGGATGGTTGGCACCTTGGTCCCGATATCACCTCAAGCATTGTTAACATGGCAAATCGTGCAGGATCTAGTAGCATGCTCTGATGTTAGCACTCACTCAGTGTGCTGGTGCTATCAGTCTGACTCTATCCAGCTGTGGATAGCGGTTCCTGTCTGTGTGGCTCATGGGTGATTGTACCCTTGCTGGCTGATTCATTGGGGGTTGCACATGTTGGTGTTGTACCTGCACTGAGGGATTGAGGTTAGCCACTGGGACATGCAATACATGATCCACAGTCAGAACCCAAACCTGTGACCTTCCACTCTTTATACACACCCACTGTGTGCATTGAGCCACAGTGCTGCCATATGGATGCAACAGTCTCTGGGGCTGACATGCTTCCCATCAGTCAGACCTTGGCACATGTTGCAATGCGCACAGTTCACAGGACCAGACATGGCTTTGGTCTGCTGCAGGCGGGTGTCTCTGCCCCCTCTGCCAACACCCCCATACCATGCTGATATGCCCGTGTGCTGTCAGTGTTGGTGGTGCGCAGTCCCAGTCCATCCAACATGCAGGTTGGCAGGTGCCTAGGGCACAAGGTCTGGATGGGGGAGACAGAGGCATACATGGATGGCCAAACACCCCCCCCCAACCATCTGCCTCGACAGGGACCCCATCTCTGCCTGCCAACAATACGTCTCGGGGGGGATGACAGCCACTGTTCTGGTAGTCCCCTGGGTGCCTGTATGTTGCAGCTACTTGGAGGGCTACAGCTGCTGGCACTATCATCCTCTTCCTCCACAGCTGAGTACAGTAGCAGCAGAGGGGGCCAGCAAGGATCTCTGCCTAGGGTACTAGAACCCTTGGATTGCCCCATGTGGCACATCTCCTTTCCGCAGCAGTAGCATGTCTGTGTGCCACCACTGTAACTGTGGGATCATGATGGACATCACAGATGGTAATGCAGATGGCAGGATACCCCTATGTGGAGAGGCTACAAAGGTTGGGGCTCTTCTACCTGGGGGAGAGAAAGCTGAGGGGATATATAATAGAGTTCTATAAATTATTGACTGGAGTGGAACAGGTAAACATAGATCAATTGTTTATACCATCAAACTGTAGAAAGACTAGGGGACATGCAATGAGGATACAGTGTAACCCATTTAAGACTACTAGGAGACACTATTTTTTCAGTCAGCATGTAATCATACTCTGGAATTCATTACCGAAGGATGTAGTAAAAGCTGTTAGTGTATCTGGGTTTAAAAAGGTTTGGACAGATTCCTGGTGAAAGGTCCATAAACCATTATTAGAGAGGACCTGGGATATCCACTGCTTGCCCCAATACAACTATTATGGATCCTGTGTGGTTTTTGGGGAAACTGCTAGATAATTGTGACCTGGATTGGCCACTGTTGGACACAGGATAATGGGCATGATTGACCTTGGTCTGACACAGTCTGGCATATTTTGTTATCTTATTTTCCTATGTGTCACCTGGGTAGCTGCCTGGTCCACCCCATCCACCAGCAATCCCCACTGCATGACCCATGTGCCACCTCCATTGCCCCATTTGCACCATCAACATAGTGCAATTTGATACTGTGGCACTATGCTATTGCTGCTAATGGAGCTCTATTATCACTCTCTTGGGCTCTCCTGTCTGTGCATCACATTACAAATATTAAAATAGGCTCTGTGTCCTCAAAATAAACCCTTTACTCATGGTTTTACTTTGCATTAGAGTTCCCAGCGTTAAGGTGCTTTAGGACACTTTTGCATAACACGCATTAAGAGAACACCCATTGTTAACGCCCTCTCTCCACCCTGTTAAGGCCCACTCTCTGCCCACTATGCCTTTTACACTGCTGGCACCTTTAACACCTGTTAAAGCAATGTTTTCACAGCATAAATGGTGCAAGGGTACCGTGTTAACATCGTACTGGCTACCTTAAGGCGCTTTAGTAAACCTACCCCTTAGTATCCTCCCATGTTGTTTGATTTGTTATTAAAGTCTAGTATATTCAGCATAAACATATACTGCCCAAACCTAGCATAATTATTGACCACAATGAATGCACATTAAGTAAAACTGGAGAGAGGAGAAACCCTGACTGCTCTATCTGCAAAGAACCTTAAAGTGGTGTTCTGTTCGCCCACCTTAAACTTAAAGGCATCACTCTCCATAAATGAGGAAATCCATGCAACACCTCTCCTTCCACTTTCAGTTCTTTTAACCTCTTAAGTAACATTTTGGCAGATCAAACACAGCTGTGAGAATGCCTCGGTGAACAACATTGGCTGATCTAGACGTTTGCTGCTGGATTACTGCTTATGTTGTTTGAAGCTGAAGATTTTTGAATAAGCAGTTTTGATGACTTAGTTCTTGATGGTCTTAGGCTTATATTGATTGAAAATGGAGATTGTTTGATCACTTTTTAAATTGATTTGGACATATACATATTTGTTATATTATTTAAACTGATGAATGATATATGACTTTCCTTGGAAGTTGAGAAGAGCAGGCAAGCAACTACTCATATCTAATAGTCGCTTTTCATTATTATTATTTGCCCCTTTGCACTGGGCTGTTTTTTTTTTTTTGTTGTTGTGGTTTATATTTGTATAACTTTCTCTACAGTTTTTGATAGTTTTTCTTTTGCTTATACTTCAAAATATGGCAGCTATTGTCTTTCTGTATTATTTTCTAACTTGGTGACAGCAGTAAAGGTAGTTGTGAGAATATGTTAAGGATAATCATTGCTTGGATGACATGCAATCAGATTTTAGAATGTAGTTGTAGCGTGGAGATGTTTGTAGATGTAAATCCATCATTTTCTCCTTTGGGGTTTGTTTTTATGACATTAGTGTTCGTTGTCGTTTCTACTGTTCATTACAGTTTCAGCCTCTGATACAGGCAGTGTTTGTCAAAATACCATGGCACAAAGTTGACTGTTTTGGACATTACAATCAAATTGAATCTGAAGCACTGAACACTGATTTGCTGAATGTTTTAAATCTCAGGGGCCAGATATTCAAAGGCATTTATATGGTTTACAGACCTGTAAACTGTGTAAATGCCGCTTAGAGGGATATTCAGTGGCACCAACATGGTTAGTGCCGCTGAATATCCCCGTGTAACACTGCTACATGCCCCGATGCTAACCGTGTAGTATCAGGGCATGTCATAGGCATTCTGGGGCAGAGCCTGCCACTAAACATGAAGCAGTGATATTGAACTGCTGCCTAGTTAGCAACCTGTGGGTAAAAATAGGCATGACAAAAACTGGCCTATTTGTAGCTATAGGAGCTAGCCAGGCAGCCTCTCATTATCGCCTATGCCTGGTTAGCTTCCACTCTATGTGACGCTGTGCAGCAGACCCAGGTAGTCAATGCTGGTGGCTGGATATGGCCCCCAGCATTGAACATCCAGGGTTAGGTTTTAGCGGCGACAGCTATGCATAGCCGCCGCCACTGAATATCTGGCCCTGGAGTTTTAGACAGAACTTACAACCTGTGCTTCCTTCTCAAGGTAAGTATCCATTTTTGTTGAAATAAGTTTTGAGAAATTTTTAACCTATGTAAAACAATATTTAAGATTGCAATGTGTGTTTTTGGACTAATTAATTAATTTATAATGGACAACACAGAGCAGAAATTAGCACATTTATTTTGTGTATGATGCAAATTGGTGTTACTTTATAAAAATGAAAATGTAGGACAAATGATGATGCAGCACAGTAATGTGTGTCAAGACTATTAGGTGTGGTTAGCATCAAAAGGCCTCTGACTGGTTCCTATAATTACAATTTAATACCCCTATAATAAGAAAACATTTCCTTAAGAACATATTAGTTGCATAGAGAAGACATTACATTTGAGGGTCATTTTAAAAGGTTTAGTTGTGATTTGGACGTCTGAAGATGTGCACTTGGACGTCAAAATCACGGACATGCCTCCATAGCCATTCCACAAATGACGTTCACAGATTTCTCCACTGCAGGGAAACCCAAGTAGGCACAAGGGTATGGCAGAGGCATTTTCAAGGAGGGACGATGAACTGACATGTCCCCGTTTGATCTCAGAAATGTCTGTAAGCCTGTCCATGTTTATATCTGCCCCAGGTACAAATAAGCATCATGAAAGTGCTTATTTTCACCTTAAAATATCCAGGGGGTATCGAGAAGATGGAGAATTAAGTGACCAGCCTTAGAAAACAAAGGCCCACACTGGGATTTAAACCCAAGCCACTATGCTGATAAGTTATTGCTCTAACCATTATGCCATTATATATCTTGATTCTGAAATGCTAACCTGGGGACATCTATTTAGATGTTTGATATACGTGCATATTGGGCACATCCATGTTTCCAAAATCATGCCTGCTTTTTTTTTTTTCAGATGTTCTAGATTTGATATCCCAGATTGCACTTGGGTGTCCCATTGTGAAATGTGCCTCTAAATGTGTAAAGATGTATGGCTCTACTGATGTTTTAATTGTTTTTTTATAATAAAGAAGCCCTACTTTTTGGCTTGATAAATAAAAATGTTTGGCAAATGTCTGCAGATTCTTCATGGATACTATTAAAGAACATCATGCTGTGTCGGACAAAAGCTCACCTGGTGTCCCATTTCCTACAGTTCCCAATCCAGGTCACAAGTACATGGTGTTTCCCAGAAGTAGCCAGTTCTATGCTAATTATTCTTAGGGATAAGACTGGGGTTTTCTCAGTCTACCTTAATAAAGCTTATGGATTTTTCCTCTACGAATGTTTATGTTTATGTTTATTTAGATTTGATATACCGCTCAGGCCAGAGGCATTAGAGCGGTTTACAATGCAATATCATTCTAGGAAATAGGAAAAGAATGCCATTATATAATAGGACAGAATAGAGGACAGAGACAGTCAAACAGATAATAGCAGAGGAGAAACATAGAACAGCAGGTTACCACATCACAGACGCACGTCAGCCCAGTCCAAGTCATCAGTGGAACTCTCAGCAACAAGCGCCACAGACCAACGCCTAAGGGCCACGCCAAAGGGCCCTCTGGCGAGGCCCTCAGGCGCGGGCACGCCTCAGAAGCGGCGGTTTTTATGGTGGTGAAGGGCCGCTGATAGGTAGGTCCGGGAGGTGAAGGGGAGCTCCTGCTCACTCCCTCTGTGACTGGCTGCTGTTTCACGCGCCTCAGAAGCGGCGTTTTTTATGGTGGTGAAGGGCCGCTGATAGGCAGGTCGAAACCTTTTATAAACACAACTACTTTACGTACTGTTACCACATCCTCCAGCAATGAGTACCAAGAATTAATTATATACTTGTATATGTTGAAAGAAAACATATTTTATCCTATTTGCTTTAAATATACTTTTTTTGTAACTTCATGGCATATCCTCTAGTCTTTGCACTTTTTGAAAGAGTAAACAATCAATTTGTATTTAGCTATTCCACTCTTCTCATGATTTTATAGATTTTATAGATTATAAGATTTTTATGATATATCTCTCCTCAGACATTTCTTCTCAGAGCCGAAGATCCCTAAACTCTTTGGTCTTTCCTCATATGAAGATCATTGTATTCCCTTTATCATTTTCTTTAACTTTCTCTGTACTTTTTATAATGCTACAATTATTTTTTTTAAAGTTGCACAGACCATGATTGCACACAATACTCAAGATGCAGTCACATTATGGAGTGATACAGAGACATTATAATAATCTTTGTTTTATTCTCTATTCCTTTCCTAATGATTCCTAACATTCTTTGGGCTATGTTATCAATGCAGGGTCCATGCTAACTTCAGGAGGCACTTGAATCCATCCCCTTTCAGTTAGAGTGGGCCCAAGATGCCAAACCATGCTAGCCGGCCTGCTGATACACTTAATACCACCCCATGGTGTTAAGTGCACCTGCGCTAAAGTCAGCAGTTAGTTTAGGATACTAACATCCACACTAGCCACGATGTACCAGCAATGCCTTTGTTCTGCCCCTGTTCTGCCCAGTCCCTGCCCCATTGCGTGCAACCCTGGTAGTGTGGGATTTTTAGCATGAAGACCCTTGCTACCAGGTAGTGTACTTTAGTAAACATGCCCCATTTGTTTGGGGGGTTTTGGCCACCACCACACACTGAACAGAAGATTTTGACATATGGTCCACAATGACATCTAGAACCTTTTCCTAGAATCTACAGTAGCATTGTGCATCAATTGTTTAGATTATTCTTCCTTATGTGCATCACTTTGCACTTGTCCACATAGAAATGGGGTTAACTGAAGGGAGTGCTTATGGTATTAAGTGAAAGACTGTGTGAAGAGACAGGAGAAGGGAAAACAAAAAGAAAAATGTTTGAACAAAAGGAATCTTCTATTTGGTTTAGCAGTCTTTGTGCCTTGGGATTGATTAACTTTGTCTTTTTATTAATATTAACAAGAAACTAGTAAGAATTGATGGGTGTGTGTCTGTGCCTTGTGAAAGAGAGAGAAACAGAGAGAGAGAGGGAGAGAGAGAGAGGGAGAGAGAGAAAGAGAGGGAGAGAGAGAAAGAGAGAGAGAGCGAGAGAGAGAGAAAGGGAGGGAGAGAGGGAGAGCTGAAACTTCTTGTTTTCAGCTGTTGTTTTATGATCCATATGGCTGAGATTTTGGCAGAAAATAAGAAGAAAGTATGCCAGAATGCATACCTAAAAAGGATAATGAAAGCAGCAGAGTACACAATGAGATCAATAATGCCTTGAATGGCAAAGCAAGTCCAGGCTTAAAAGCTATGCAATCCCCAGTGACAGTCACCATTTATCCCTTCCTTAGACTGCAAATTTTTAGCTCTCTCTTGTCTCTGCCCTGCACATTATGATTAATATGTCTCTGCACTGCACACTCTCTTACTCTGTCTGAAGTATTCCACAGCTACTTTTAGAGTATGGTCACAGTACTTTATGGGGATTTATCATTAGGGTTTCAAAAACAGGTGTTCAAGTACTCTGCAGTATAATATGGGGCAGAGGTGCTACGCATAAGCTCCAAATTTGCTGGAACAGATTACCTCCAATTCATCTAAGTCATGAATTTACACAAATCAACCAATAAAATAGGACACAGGGTCTGTAAACCATGTGAATGTCTTTAATGATCCCCCCCCCCCCCCCAAGGTTTTAGCCTGGATTAGAAGTTTTTACATATACTGATTAGCATTAACTCATCATCTTAGAAAGGCTGTTAAGCAGTTATCTGGGAGCCCATGTCAAATATCTGAAAATCTGTGGAAGAGGCAGCAGGAAAGGTGGGCATGTATAAATGTGTTCTAAAATTGATTTATCTCCGCCCCAAAAGATAAATGTATCTGCCAAAATGAAAAAGGATGAGGATGTTCAGAACAGCACAACAGATACTTCCAGGTCAACGAATGATATCAGAAAGATGCATGAGCAAAACCTACACATTTATGAAATCGGCAGCGGTATTCCATAATGTGCATGTGTATCTGCCTCTACATGCACGGCCATGCCTGACATTTTGCAAATGCAGATGTGCAGTAGCATGACAATTCACAAAAAGATCTCTGTATTTATCTGCATGCTTTTTTGAGGTGCTGCATTCCGATCTTCTCCGAACTGTTGCTTGCTGGCCATAATGAGCACTTTTCAAATGACTTTGTGCTCAGGAGCAAGCATAGACATGGAAGTTTCTGCCGGGGAGCGTAGATGTGCAGTGTCATTCTAAAATTGTCTATAGATGTGCATCCTTTAAAGACCTCTCCAGATACGCCTATTCACATCCCCATGTGGCAGATATGATTTTACCATATTCATGTAAATTAGGATCTTTCTAAAATGGCTCTTTAGACATGGATGTTATTGGCACCTCCAAATGGGCATGTCAGACATGTAATTCATGAATAGAGCTTCTAAAATTACCCCACCTTAATATTTATGAATTTATACATTAAATTACATTAAATAAATTGAGTGCTCACTGATGGGGATAGTTACTAAAGTACAGTAAGCACTTTCCATGGGTTTTAAAATATTGTAACCCTTAGCATGGGTTCATGCTAATGGCTAGCATGTGGCAAAAATCTCACAGTGTTTATTGTTAGTTGGGATGGGTTCAGAGCAGTTCTGGATGGAAATCGGGTATAACTGACACTGTTAGCTATCACATGATAAGTTATCAGCTGTCATGAATTCTGATAGCACAACTGCACTTAACATCACCTCAAGAGGTGACATTAATTGCAGCCATGCTATCTGCAGTCAGGTAGCGTGATCATAGCATATAAAACATAAATCTCTGGCCCTCCTAACATATAGCCTCAATCAATCCACTGAAAGTAAACCCCTCCCCTCCCCAATCCAATCTCCCCTCAGTTAGTCCCCCCATCCAAACCCTCCATCAGTACCTACCTGATAGTATCTCCCAGTAGGAATCCTCCCAGAACCGAAGCCCACCTATACACCATAGCCCTGACCCCACCCCCCCCCCCCAACCTCCTTTGGACTCACCTGAGGGTTTTCCATCTCAGAGTCATTGGGTTTCAAAATGGTGTATATGACCCATGGCAGTAGTCTTGTGATATTTATCTTTATCTTTATTGCCAGACTTGATATACTGCTACATGCACCAAAGCGGTTTATAGACCAATGAATTACAAAATATATACAAATAACCACCAATAACATCTGACAACTGCCCTGGAGCTCCTTTCCCTACAGACCACCATAGTCTTGTTCAAAAAATATGTCTTAAGGTTCTTCTTAAAAGATTTAAGAGAATTATCTTGCTGAATGTAAAGAGAAAGTGAATTCCACAAATGGAATGCTAAAAAATAAATAGCTGACTGGCGAGTAGACTCAAGCCACACCAAATGAACAGCAAGCACCACCAACTGATTGTGCGACTGAGATCGCAAAGCCATAATAGGAACATAAGAAAGAAGGGAATCAAGGAGATAACATTGGACATTAAAATAAAAAAACCTTAAAGGCTAACAACTGAATATTAAATTTAAACCTATAAGAAAGAGGAAGCCAATGATGTGACCTCAACAACAGAATAACATGATCAGAGGATCAAGAACAAGTAAGGAGCTTATATGATAGTCATCCTTTTAAACCTTGGCTGCTCCAGGGCAGGAGTGGAGAAGGCACTCCCACCCCAGCCTACTAGACTATTAAGATAACTACCCAGGAGAGTCCTGGGTTGGGGAAGGTTGGGATATGGGGTTTGAGGAGGCTTCATTTTGAAGAATGAACTTGAAGGGGATCTTGAGGTATTGCCTTGTATGGGTGCTGATGAGGGGGTCTGGATCAGAGGAAATCAAATCAGGAGAGCGATTCACTTGTCTCTAGGGTCATGTTTCATGGCTCAGTAGATAACACTGAGGCATGTACTGCTACTACTACTATTCAGCACTTATAAAGCGCCATGCACGCAGCGCTGCACAGCTAACCTAAAAGAGGTAGCCAACATACAAGAGACAGTCCCTACCTGTCAGAGTCATGCTCATCGGAGCTTACAATCTAGTAAGAACAGTACATTAATTAGAACAGTTCAGAGCATTAGTAAGTTCTGCGCAAGGTACGGTGTGGTACAGTTTGGTCATAAACGTTGACGGGGGTTAGGGTAAGATGAGGAAGGAGTCAGGATCTGAATGCAACGGTGAAGAGGTGTGTCTTCAACCTGGATTTGAAGAGGGCCAGGGAGGATGCCTGGCGCACAGACTCAGGTAGGCTGTTCCAGGCATAAGGTGCAGCAAGGTGAAAGGAGCGAAGTCAGGAGTTCGCAGTGCGGGTGAAAGGCATTGATAGAAGTAATTTGTTAGCGGAGCACAAATTTTGAGAAGGAACATAGGGAGAGATAAGAGATAAGAGGTATTGAGGGGCCATAGAGTGAATGCATTTATAGGTCAGCAGGAGAAGCTTGAATTGGATGCAGAACTGAATAAGGAGCCAGTGAAGCGACTGGAGAAGAGGAGTAATATAGGGCATGGCTAGGCTGGCAAAAGATTAGTCAAGCAGCGTGATTTTGTATAGATTGAAGGGGAAGGAGGTGGCTCACGGGAAGACCAGCGAGGAGTAGGTTACAGTAATCGAATTGAGAGGAGATTAAGGAGTGGATAAGCGTTTTGGTAGTGTGTTCAGGGAGGAAGGGGCGGATTTTGCTGATGTTGTAGAGAAAGAAGAAGCAGGTCTTAGCTACAAGCTGGATATGAGCAGAGGAGAGAGAGGTGTCAAAGATAACCCTTAGATTGCGAGCCGAGGGAACAGGAAGGATAGTAGATCCATCGACATGGATTGAGAGAGGGGGGAGTGGGGGGGAGTTAGGTGGAAAGACAAGGAGTTCATTCTTGGCCATGTTCAATTTCACTCATCAATGAGACATCCAGGCAGTGATGTCCGAAAGACAGGCAGAGATCTTGGACTGGGTTGCCGGAGAAATATTAGGTGTAGAGAGGTAGATTTGGGAGTCATCGGCATAGAGATGGTACTGAAAGCCATGGGAGGAGATAAGCGCGCCAAGGCCTTGGGTATAGAGAGAGAAGAGGAGGGGGCCCAAGAGAGATCCCTGGGGTACACCTACATGGAGCAGGGTAGGGGAAGAGGAGGAACCACCAGAGCATACACCAAATGAGTGATGGGAGAGGTAGGAGGAGAACCAGGATAGTACGGAGTCCTTGAAGCCAAGCAAGGAGAGGGTGATGAGGAGAAGGTCGTGGTCAATGGTGTCAAAGGCAGCAGAAAGGTCAAGAAGGATGAGGATAGAATAGTTGTCCTTGGATTTAGCCAGGAACAGGTCATTTGTGACTTTTGTGAGTGTCATTTCAGTGGAGTGTAGGGGACGGAAGCCGGATTGAAGTGGGTCGAAGAGGGCCTGGGAGGTGAGGAAGTCGAGGCAGCGACGGTGGACTACTCTTTCTAATAGCTTGGATATGAAGGGAAGGAGGGAGATGGGTCGATAGTTAGAAGGGCTTGTGGGATCAAGTGAGGGTTTCTTGAGGAGGGGTGTGACAACATCATGTTTGAAGTCAACAGGGACAGTTGCAGTGGAGAGTGAGAGGTTGAGGATATGAGTGATGGAGGGGGCAATGGTGAGGGGGATGGAACGTAGGAGATGGGTGGGGATAGGGTCTGATGAACAGGTGGTGGGTTTGGAGGAGGACAGAAGGAGTGCAGTTTCATTCTAAGAGATCGGAGGGAAGGAGGAGAGGGTGGCAGAGGTATGGATGGGGGAGGAGAATTGGGGAGGAGGGGAGGTAGATGGGGGGATAGGGAATTGGAGGGTAATCTTGTGGATTTTGTCATGAAAGTAGTCGTCTAGGGTTTGGGCAGAAAGGGAGGGTGGGATCGGGGTGGGGGAACCTTGAGGAGAGAATTGAGGGTATTAAAGAGACGGCGAGGATCAGAGGCAAGGGAGTTGGTCAGATGGATGTAGTAATCTTGTTTGGAAAGTGCTAAGGCTGACTGGAAGGAGCCAAACATGAATTTGAAGTGTAAAGGTCTTCCAGGGAGCGGGATTTGGACCAAGCTCATTCGGTAGAACGGGCGCAGATGCGTAGATAATGGATTGTGGGTACAATATGCAATCTACTCCCACTCTCCACCCTACTCACCTAGGGGATTATTCTGAGCCACGAATAGTGGGGATGGATGTCCTGCTGCTTCTCCTGCCCCCAAATAACTTCCCCGCTGGTTATGCAGGGAAGTTAGATGGAGGTGGAGAATGGGCAGCCCAGGGGCAGAGTCTGGGTGGGCAGTAGGCGGTCACTGGCCCTGGACATACAGGGCCGATTCTAATGTCAGCCCTCTATGTCTAGGGCTGGTGACATGTTCGGGGAAGCTATTTCACCTCCAAGATGGAATAAGTTCCCTGGACATTTTGTTTTGCAGCTGCCGGGGTGCAGATGGGGCAAGGGGGGCCAGGGGATATTTCCTGCAGCCTGATCCTGGCCTTAGGAGGCCATATCTAGGGTTGGGCTGCAGGGAATTAACATTAGATGCAGGTGGCCGGCTTCGCAGCTTTTAAATGGAGCCGCGGTGCCATGGCAACAGGACACCATAGTACCGCAGCTCCATTTAAAAGCCCTGACTGAGTTATCCGGGCTGTGCATATACATGCAAGCCAGATTGAATCACAGTTCCGTCTTGCACATACATGCCTGATTGCGATTCTGATCCCATGAGGATAGACCTACCCTGCGGGATCAGAATTGCGATCCCCTCTGTACATCCAGGACAGAATTGGGCCCCTAGTTTCCACCCTATCACTTATTAAGCAGTTAGCATGGGATTTTTACAGTTCTGACTGTTTCTAGTGCACAGAAGCAAGAAAAGTTAAAGCACACCTTAAGTGTTAGCATAGATTAGTAAACGTGCCCCAAGGTACAGTACAGTAAATTCACACTTTAGTAAACATGCCCCTAACGAATCAAATGCACACTAATGAATATATACAATTGTAATTTTAAATACAAAGCTTTTGAGAACAGATTGGCTGATTTAATAGCAGAGTCCTAACTCATTTCCAGAGAGGTGTTCATCAATGTTTTCTTTTGTTTTGTTTGTGCATGTGTGTGTGTGGGGGGGGGGGGGGGGTGATTTAGCAGGTTCATGTTTACAGACTGGCATTTCTAATCAAAATTCATGTCTTCATTATTTTTCCTGTTATTTACCTTTATATTTTTAAGGACTCCTGAGAACCTTTCTTTTGAATTGGGGGAGACTGGACCTTTTGGGGCTGTCCAAATTTACAGGGCTGGTGCTCAGGCAAAAAGCCTCCTTGTCCAGCAGAGAGGGGCGGGAAGCGGGACGTTCCCTGCCAGGTCCACCTGGCAATCCAGTAGGGGGGCTGGCAGATCTGGATATAAGGCAGGAGGCAGAGGAGGTCTAAACAACATGAAGGGAAGCAAGCTCCACTCTACCTTCCCCATGCATTGGAGAATGATTGGGAAGGGAACGCTATCACAGAGAGGGAGCGGGGACCTCACCAGCCAAATGAGGAGAAAGGAATGATGTAACAAGGCTCAGGTGCTGGACACGGGACGTTGGGGCCAGGTGGCGAACAAGAAGGGGGAGGGGGTCAGGCACCACAAATGTAAAGGGGGTGACATCTGGGCCTGAGTGCAATCCTTGGCCACCAAAAGGGGTCAAGGGATGATAAGTTCCCAGTTTAGCCTAGTGGGCGATGGGGGCAAGATGGACATGGCTGACCGCACGGATGGCCGCACGGAGCAACGGCCAGCCTTGGGGCATTCCACAACAATAGCTGTGCATGAAAGTGTGGGTGGTCAGGTAAAGGGAAGCCTGGAAAGACTGCACATTTTGATAAAACACACAGATTGGTACCTCTTTTGTGCTGGTGAGGTCAGGATCAGTTCATGTAGGTTGATAATGGGTGATGTTAATTGTTGTTATGAATAAGGCTGTGTCTGTTTGTTCCTACATTAACCAAAACAGGCTCTTGTTTATTGGTAACAGGAGGGGACGGCAGGGGAAGAAAAGGGATATGATGTGAGAGGTGGACAGCCCTGTAGTGCCATGCTGGTGTTATTGTTTGTAGACATCAAATGTACATCAGCATCTATATCAAATTCAGGGGGGGGGGGGGTATTCAGAGGTGGCACCTGTTACTTCTACAGTGGCTAATTGTTGCCACTGAACTTGAAATCCAGATATTCAATGCCTGGGCCATATCCATCCAAAGGAATTGAATATCCAGGTCAGCTGGATAGTGCGGAACCTAACCAGTCAGGAACCTAACCACTGCCCAGTTAACTTCAGCAGTGAAAGTTAGGTGAGTTTTTCAGGTGCCTAAATCTTGCTGCTGAGGGATAACCCAAAAACAAACAAAATACATTTACCCAATGTTTTACATAGGAATTCAGAAACTAGCTCAGTCAATATGAATGGAGGAAAAATATCTCAGATTTACAGGAACCACTTTTTCGTCTGACAATATTATTATAAGACAATCCCCGTCTGATTGTCTTATAATAATATTGTTGTTTTTGCCCCGTCTGCCCATCACATCAGTGATCCAAGAAAACTTCCATTTCATAATATCCAATTTCATAATTTCAAATTTCATCTTAAAAATCGTATTCACAGTTCATACAGTCTGAATAATGTTAAAGGTTGTACATATCTGCAAATTAACCATAGGCAGAACTCTATGCATAACCCATTGCTGATGTAAAAATGGTCACATACTCCCCAGCGCTATTGAAGGTGTCACAGTATTTTCCCAGGAGCTTTGTCAGGGAGTGATTCAGGACTTCACTATTTCATAATTGTGCACATAGATATCTCTTTACAGACCAGTTTATTTACAGTCTCTTCCAACAATGGATATAGCAAAGCCATTCAATAATCCTTTCTACAAAATAAGGATGGCAAAACAAAACTGCAATGTCTCCGATTCACCTCCGGAATACCCCAATGTTAACCAGCTAGCATCGGGGTGTTTAGTGTGGACACCCAGGTATATTCAGTGGCACTAACACTGGTAGTTCCCTTGGAAATGCCACTCACTGCAATTAAAGTGGTTAGCAAGTCTGATAACCGCTTTAATCGCTTTGAAAATTTCCCCCTGAATTTATGACCCAATTCCTGCATTCATTATAGAGAACTTATTTATTTTCATTTAAATTGTGTAACCTTTAATAAAGTCTGTTGTAAAGCTTATATAATTTACAGCTCATTAGCCTCACCATTCATATCACTGAATTTGTATTACTGGTACGAATTATCTTTCAATGGAGCTGTTCTTATGGGAACTCTAAATCTATTAATTCTGTTACTCATGTTAAAGGCTAAAAGGTTTCAGTGCTATGGGAATATAAGATAACTACAGATTATGGAATCTGTCAATGAAAGTTGAAACAAAGCAAATTAGTCTTTTATTAAAGGATTTTGGTAGCTTGGGTATATGACAACTGTCTACCAAGCTGATAAAAAAAGGTTACACATGGGGGGAGAAGATGATTTTAAAACTTTGTTTAACTCAGAAAAGAAAAAAATAAACCATAATGATAATGGTAAGAAGTGGTAGGGAAGTAAGAAGGTGGATAAAAGATGAGATGTTCTTTTATTTGCATGATTGCATTTTACACATGGTCCCAACATTTAGCACCATGTAGGTTTATGTCCTAGCTTTCAAAATCTGATTATTGATATTCAGACTTGCATTCCCAATGGAGTGGAGGAGTGGCCTAGTGGTTGGGGCAAGGTACTTCAGGCTGGAAGGTCGGGGGTTCAAATCCCACTGGAGGGCAGCAACCTTGGGCCGGAAGGACTGGGGTTTCTAGTCCCACAGGTGCTCCTTGTGGTCTTGGGCAAGCCACTTAACCCTCCATAGCCCATGTTCCCTGTAAAATAGTTCTCTGTGTGCTGTGCTTTCCTGTCTAATCAATGTGTTTATACCTCAAAAATTTCCTGTCATGATTTGACAATTTCCAATCTGTAATCAAAACCGCTGCTGATCGCTGGAAGTAGCGGTATACAAATGTATACTAAATAAATAAATTTGAAATGAAGTTTCTGATCTCAATTTAGTACCTAACAAACCATGGGATAGATTTATTTGGATGGGAACCCGCTGATTTAATGCAACACTTTAATAAGGCTGAACCCAACTCCTTCCATGACTCCCATTGTTCAGTACTGCTTTCCCACCATGAGACTTGATCTAGTGCCAGTGGGAAGACCGAAGAAAGAACAGGAATCGCTGAACAATCGTATCTAATATGAAAATCAGTGCTACATCAAAGGGAAAGATAGTGGTAAGTCATCCACAAAGAAGAACTTAGTTTGACTCCTTAGTGATATTTCCGCACGCCCTGTAGTTATGAATTTTGGGGATGGAGCTTGATGTGAGATCATTGGGTGGTGGGGAGATTGGGTGTTCATTACAGTTTAAGGAATTTGTTACACTTTTTTCCCCCCCAGGTAGCAGTCTAAGGTTAGTCACATTTTATTTCAGGGCTGATTCCCAGCATTCTATAAGAAGAGAAATAACGAGGATTTTAGGGCTATACCACTAGTCATTTGGGGCATTTGGTACTTGGACAGCCTAATGTCAGTGCAAGTTTTGGATACTGATGGAGTGATTCACAGGTTGCATGGCCAAGTGTGGCAGCAGATTCTCAGTTAGGGCTAATAGTCTTCTTGCAGAATTGTTCAAGCTGGTGGCCACACATATATTTTAGGGAGTAAGTAAGAGGAATATTTGTGAGAGTATTTTATTGATTTATGTTCACTTTCATATTGTTTATATGAGGGCTTGATTTTCAAAAGTCATTTGCACAGTTTACATCCCAGTAAATCATGTAAATGCCTTAAATCGGGATATTCAACGGCACTTACATGCTTAATGCCATTGAATATCCCCTTCTAACTCCTCTACGCTATCCCGTTAGCATCAGGGCATGTCAGGGGCATTCCGGGGCAGAGAGGAGGCAGCGACAAGTGATAACCGGGCAGCAGCAATATTGCATGCTTCCTGGTTAGCGATCTGCACCAAAAAGATAGATGAGGAAAACCCTTGCCTATCTTTAATGCACAAGAGTTAACCAGACAGCATGCAATATCACTGCCATCCCATTAGCTTCAATGACTTCCGGAGTGTTTGGCGATCCCCAGATATTCAATGCCATCGTGCAGCATTGAATATCTTTTTTTTTTTTAATTTTTATTTATGCAATTTATCATATATTACAAGAAACACTTGTATACAGAACACAATCCATCCTCCAGATTATAGTTATAATAGGCAAAATTACTTAATAAAAATAAACATACAGAAGGATTTATCAAATAGACCTCAACATCAACATGGGCAAGGTGGACCACAAACACAGGATAAATTATAAATCTATAGCAGTTAAGGAAAAAGAGCAAACACAAGGGCGGTGATTATATCTATTCGCACTAACTCTCTATCACAAGAGAGCTACTCATAGAAGGAGGTGGAGATGACTCCTGTACTAAGGCTAGCCTAGAAGACACAAAACCTTTTCTTAGGTTTCCTTGTAAGTGCCTAGTCAAATTAGGCGGGCATAGTTTTATTTTCTTTGAACCCTCCCAGCTGGCTAGTTTTGTGTCTTCTAGGCTAGCCTTAGCATTGAATATCTAGGTTAGAGGTTGGTGGGGAGGGCTATGCACTGATGAGGTGCATAGCCTTTTGAAAATGAGCCTAGCTCAATATCAGGCCTTGAAATTATGCATAGCAATAACACTGTAGCCAAGGCTGGTGCTAGGGCTCCTGGCACCCCTCTGTAACCTATAAATTGGTGCCTTCCTTTCTCATTAGCCAATGACCCATAACTATACCCACAATGCTATTTTTTGATAACACCTTTTTTTAATGTTTTAAAGCTATTGGCAAAATTGACAGCATGCAATATGTCCTCCTGTGCTAACTGTAATGTGCTCACCATGCCCATGTTCCAGCTCTTCCCTGCCCATTTAGCATCCCAGTGCATGAGTGGACCTTAGCATGCAAATCAACATTCAGTACTGTCATGCCCCCATGGTAACAGTTACTGTGGGCCCGAGCACACAGGTACAGCATGCAAAAACACATGCTAACTACTTAACACACTTTAGTAAAAGGACCCCCAAAATATACTCTACTTAGGGGCATGTTTACTAAACCACATTAGGCGTTTAACATAGTTTCTTACATGTATTGACCTTTCTGGGAGGAGTCGTGTTGGAGTGATCTTGATTATTAGTTATCAAAATCTCGTTAGGAGGCTGTGGAAAGTAAGCTCTGGAGGCAAGATGGCGGCAGCGTGCTGCATCGACTGAGCTGGCTTCTGTAGTAGGGCTATAGTTCGGCGGTTGTTTGTGCTTCATGGAGTGGAAATGGGGTGGAAGAAGCACAAGCAAGCCCCCCTACTCTCGGATGAGGCTGTTTCTACCATTGCCGGATAAAGAACTCTGCATGCATGTGTCTTTGCTGTAGCGGATGCAGGAGCGGCATCTTCGGCAGGTCAGCAGGAGTTTCACGCTGCAGACCTGAGCACGTCGGGGTTTTGCTGTCCCCTGAATCGTGGATCTCCTCTCCATGCCCCGGAAGTGTTGTGGCGACTGATGAAGTGTTTCTCTCTGGCTTGCTGACTAGCACACCGTCACAGGGAAATAAAGAGGGCTCACTGGTGGTATAGGCTCTGCTCCATGGACCAATTGGGGAGGTGGAAACAGCAGTGGGTACATCTGTTTTGGATGCTAGTCAGCTACCTGTTGGTCCTGGAGCTATGTCCACTCTGAGTGCAGGTGTATTGGTGAGACCTGCTAAAGTTACTTTGGATGTGCTGTGGGAGGCTATTTCGACCATGAACTCTTCCCTTGTGTCAGTTACTGCAGTGTTAAGTACTGAGACTAATTCAAGAGATGTTCAGAGTACAAAAGAAACAGGAGGAGAAAATGTCCCATTTGGAAGAAGATCTTGAACAACTTCAGGGACTGCACATTGCTCAGCTGAAGGATAGGACTGTGATTTCTAGGAAGTTGGAATATCTTGAGAATCAAATCAAGTCCATAAGAACAATCTGAGACTTTTTAACTTTCCTAGATCTCCGTTGCAGTCATCTATGGAGATGGTTCGTAGATATTTCCAGGAGGTCTTGAAGATCTCCCGGGACGCCTACCACCTTTGACAAAGGTTCAATATCTTTTGGTTGGGCAGGGTAATCAGGGAGTTAGTCTTGGAAATCCTTCAGAGGTTGGAGACCTGACAGGGTTTCTGGAAAGTTCTCTGGAGCTGATTACGGCTCGTTCTACTCTCCTTTACTTTGGCACTGGAATGTGATAAATTTTAAAATTCTTAGATCTTATTTCAGGAATTTCAGTGAGAGGTTTATGGGCTCTTATGTTCATATTTACCTAGATCTTGCTAGGAATACCAAGCTGAGGAGGAGGGAATTTCTGGGACTTAAGCCCGGGGTGCTCTGCCTTGACAGGTCTTTTTTGTTGAAATTTCCTGCTCGATGTCATGTTACCTATAAAGAGAAATTGTTTCTGTTTTTTTGAGCGCCACCAGTTGCTGGAGTTTCTTGTAGCCAGGGAGGAACCTGTGGTTGCTTTAGCCTCCCATACGGCTGACGCTTAAGTCTCACACTGCTTTGATGTGTTTATTTCCTTTTGTTTTACATAAAGACTTACTTCTTTGGGATTTCCTGAGGCCTCCTGTCTTTTTCCTATTGTTTGTGGTCTAATGAATGTCTATTAATATCTTTTTTATTTTGTTATATACTATTTCTTTTGATGTATTTCAGCCATATGCTTTTCATTCATGGTATTCCTGAATGTATTTGAATAATTTAATAAATGTAAAATAAAAAAAATATCATAAGGAGAGAGGGCTAAAGTCCTGAACTGTGTGTTGGAGTGGATGTGAGGAGCAAGGCTGAAGGCCAGCTTAGGGACACCTATTGCCCTTGTGTCAGGCATTTCTTTTGTATATCACAGTTCAATAAATCAAAACATTTATTTTCAAAAACAATATCTAAGATGTCTGCACCCTTCCCAGAATACATGGACATTTAAAAAGCATTGCTTCTGTCTTTCAATTGTATATCTACATATTTCAGGAGCTCAGTTGATGGTGAGATTATTGTTCATGCCCATCAGATCAAGATAAACATAAAAAAATATGCATTCATTAGAATTAGTTGAAGTTAAACTAAAGGACAAAAGAAAAAACATGAAAGTTGGAGGAGTGTCTAATTTTTAATTCCATCTGCAGATTTCAGTGTTTCAAAGTCAGATGAATAGAAATCAGTTAAGCTTCATTACACCTGCAATCTAGCCATAAAGAAGTGAGAGAAAAGTACTGGTACATTAATTTTTACACTTGTAACCCAGTAAATAATTCTAGTTAAAACTATGATTTCTTGCAGTCCTAGTTTCAATATTCAAGCTGAGATTTCTTCTGTATTCTGCTAAACCTCAGCTAAATTATATATTTAGTTAAATCATAGTTTTATTACAGATTTTGTGTTCAAATATTTGTGACTGGCTGTAAGTTATTTAAGATGTTTTAAATATTAGTACAGCATCTGGGATATCACTCTCTGTTCTACCCCAAGCCAGCACGATGATGATCATGACATTTTCAGACAATATGCCCCTTTGTCATATATGACAAATAGATTTATCTAGGGGGTTTTTAAGCTCATGCACAGGATTTGTTTACAGATCTACATGGTGTAACATGAAGCATAACAGGAAAGATAATGAGATGAATTGGTGATAAAATATATTCATGAGACTTCCAGAGATAGAGCCTGGATGCCATAAACCTAACAAGTGAGGAAAGTATGCAAAGGCATGGCTTCAGGAATGCTAAACAGAGTTTCAGAAATGGGGTAGTAGGTTTCTCATATCATATAGTGAGGGCCTTATTAAAAATAAAAGCCAATTTACCCCCCCCCCCCCGCCTTTAAAAAAATATCTGGATGCTCGGTAGATTTTATTCCAACCATTTTCCTTCTGCATATATCCAGAATAAAACCGGTTGGAAAACTGGATAACGTTAGATCTGCTATTTTTGTGTGGCCTGACTTTACTAGACAACTTTGTTTGGGCAGCATCAAATATCAGCACTGCCTGATAAAGTAAGATCATGCCCTGAGAATGTTTTCACTGCCATCTCTTTCTATCCAGATACATTTTGTGGGGTTATGAGTGATGGGAGGTAATTATTCAGATATTGGACTTTTTCCACTTATTTTCTCCACTATCTCTCCGGGTAGCTGTAATTTATCAACCCCCCCCCCCCCAACATGTCCACCTAATAGACTTTAACTTCTGTCTCTCTTCCTTTCTGGATACATCTTCCCCTTCCCTTATTCTTGGGGATTTTAACATTTACGTTGATGACCCTTCTGACACTTCTGCCTTAAAGCTCCTTTCCCTAACCTCCTCATTCAACCTCCAATTGTGCTTTACCGCTCGTTCTCATGAGCATGGCCACTATCTTGACCTTGTCTTCTCCTCCAACTGCTTACCCTTAAACTTATCCATCTCCGTTCTGCCCTTATCTGACCATCACCTGCTAACCTTCAACCTTAACCACCACTCATCTTGGACTCGCCCAATCTCCACCAACATGTTTAGGAACCGTCACACTGTCGACCCTTCAACTCTCTCCACTGCTGTCTTATCACATCTTTCCTCCACTATGCCATCTGAGTCCATTGATGGGGTTGTATCCTCCTGCTATAACACTATACTCTCCTCTGCTCTGGATACACTTGCTCCTCCCTGCATGTACTGCATGTCCATGCCCTGTGAAGCATACGGTATCTCAACCCTGGCCAATCTCAACAACCCATTACCTACTTTCCTGTGTCTGCTCAGCTGAACGCCTTTGGCTTAAACCACATACCCTTGCTGACTACCTACATTTCAAATTCATACTAACCTCTTTCCAGTCAGCTATAGCTCTCGCCAAGCAAGAGTACTGTATCCATCTGACTAACTCTCTTGCCTCTGACCCTCACTGTCGTTTTGCTACGCTCAACTATCTCCTCAAGATCCCTCCTCTCAAATCCCTCCTTCATTGTATTCCCAAACCTTGGCTGACTACTTCCATGATAAAGTCCAGAAGATTAGCCTTGAATTCTCTGCAGGATCACCTCCACCTCATCTTCCCCTCTTCAATCTCAAATCCTTCCCTCACCTTTGTCATCGTTCTTCCATTTCTGAATTCACTGAGGAGGAAACTGCAAATCTCTCCTCATCCAAACTGACTACCTGCTCCTCTGATCCCAACCCCACCTGTCTACTAAGCTCTATCTCTTCTGCTGTCATCCCTTCCATCTTTCATATCCTTAACATATTGCTTTTCACTGCAAATGTTCCTGTGGCCTTCAAACATACTGTGGTTACACCTCTCCTCATAAAGCCTTCACTAGATCCTACCTGTCCTTCCATTTATTGACCTATCTCTCTTGTCTCCTTTGCTTCAAAACTACTTGATTGAGTGTTTCACCACCACTTTCTTGATTTTTCTTTCCCCTCAAGACCTTCTGGACTGACTGCAATCTGGTTTTCGTTCTCTACATTCCACAGAAACGGTTTTTCCAGAGTCTCCAGCACCAAATCCAAAGGTCTCTATTCGATTCTCATCCTTTTTGACCTTTCTGATGTTTTTGACATTGTTGATCACCACCTTCTCCTTGATACCTTGTCCTCACTTGGATTTAGGAGCTCTGTTCTGTCCTGTTTTTTTTTTTCTTTTCTTCCATCTGGCGGATCCTCCTCTACCACCATCCCACTTTCAGTTGGTGTACCTCAGGGCTCTGTCTTGGGACCTTTCCTTTTCTCTCTCTATACTCGATCCCTTGGTGCACTTATTTCTTCCCATAGTTTTCAGTACCATCTTTATGCTGATGACTCTCAGATCTACCTTTCTATGCATGAAATCTCTCCAGGAATCCAGGCCCAGACCTCTTCCTGCTTATCCAAAATTTCTGTTTGGATGTCTCACCGCCGTCTGAAACTGAACATGGCCAAAATTGATCCTTGACAATTGTAACATGCTCTTCGCTGGTCTTCCTTTGAATCATCTCTCTCCCCTTCAATCTGTTGAAAACTCAACTGCATGGCTAATCTTCTGCCAGCCTCAATATGCTCATATAACCTCTCTTCTCAAATCGCTTCACTGGCTCCCTATCTATTTCTGTATGGCTCCCTATCCATATCCACCAATCTATAAGTGCACTCTTTCTGCTGCTCCTCACTACCTTTCTTATCTCTCCCTCTTCTGGCAGATCCCTTCTATCTGTGACCGTCTCTTCTACTGCCAACTCCAGACTTCGATCCTTCCACATTGCTGCTCCTTATGCCTGGAATGAACTACCCGAATCTATGTGCCAGCCTTCACTTCTGGCCCTTTTCAAATATAGCTGAAACCACCTTTTCAAAGCCGCTTTTGGATCCTGATCTGCTTAGCCTCCTATGGCCCTCATTCTTGAATGCGGATTGCAGAGCTGCATGTCCACCTAGGTTCTATTCCCCCACTGGCTCTCTTGTTCTTCAGGATGGGGAGAGCTGGTGGAGGATGGGAGGAGCGCAGGCCTCCCAGAAGCATGTATAGGGCAGATTCAGGTCACAGCCCTGTACGTGCTGCTGGGCCTACTGGGACTTGCTGCTTATACCATCTCAGAGGTGGTATAAGCAGCATTTTGTGGCCAATTTGGGCAGGGGAGCCACCCTCGGGGCCAGGGAGGGGGTCCTGGTCACCCAATCCAGGCTGTGGGAGGCCAGCCTTGGGTCGGGCAGTGGGGAAAAGAGGGGCCAGGAAGGCAGATGTCTGGGGCATGTGCAGGAAGGATATCCCTGCAGGTGGAGAGAACATGTTGGGCTGTCCTCAGGCCCAATTCTGGCTCCCATGGGAACGTTTTGTTCCTGTGGACCAGAATTGGGTCCTAATGGCCCCATCTTCAGCGGGGATCTCCCCCTCCAAGAATGTGGCTCCACGTGTTTCCTTACCACTCTCCTAGTTATATCCTTGTTCTCAATTTTTGTTTTGTCTGTCTTGACTAGATTGTAAGCTCTGATGAGCAGGGACCATCTTTTACATGTGTCTATACAATGCTGTGTACACCTTGTAGCACGATACAAATAATAAGTAGCAGTAGTAAATAGTGCAACATATTCCCCCAGTAACAATTTGTAATGGGAAGGGGATAGGTAAAGCAGTTTGAAAGGTTCATTTGTGTGTGTGTACATGCATGTCTGTTTATGGGTTCTTCACCATGGTGCATACTCTGACTCTTATTTAAATGCCTTAGTATGTCATCTAAGCAGCCCATGAGTGCCTTTCCACTTAAGATTCCTACACTGGAACCAAAATCCTCAGTGCCAGGACTTTAACTTGCGGGCACAGCTTCGCTGAATTTATCCACTCCTGTGACCTAGGGTCATGCCACCTCGTCTGCTGTTGCGATGGCTCTTTTCTGGTATTTTAAGACATTCCTGCCAATCTTGGTGCAGTGCTGGGCCCCTTCCCATTTTAGTCCTCTCAAAGTGCCTTAGTGTGTTGTGTTGCTCTCTTCCAACACCCTGAGATGCTCACTGCATTCTTTTTACCACTTTGCTCTTCTAATGGTGGTTTCTGGTACTCATCCTGCCATTGTACATATTCTTTGCTCCACTTCTGGTGCCCCTGGGGCTTTTGTGACTCTCTTGATGGTTTGTAGTGCCTTGGTCCCTAAAGATGAATTGATATATTCTGACAAACAAAAGTGAGCCTGAAAATCGTTGGCACACATATCCCTCATAGAAAGTGTTTTGTTTGTATGTTTGTTTGTTTTAAGAAGTTAGGGCCTGATATTCAAAAGGCATTTACATGGTTTACAGCTAAGTAAATCATGTAAATGCCTTAAACAGGGATATTCAACGGCACCTACATGGTTAGTGCCATTGAATATCCCCAACTGTTTTCCCTATGCACCCCGATGCTATCCACTTAGCATCGAGGTGTGTTGGTGACATTCTGGGGCGGAGCGGAGGTGATGATTGCCGCTAACTATGTAGTGGTGATATTGGACCGCTACACGGATAGTGGTCTGCAGCTTAAACTAGGCCAGCTTTTGGCTCGCCTAGTTCTAGCTGCAGACCACTAACCATGTTGCAGTCCAATATCGTTGTTACATGGTTAGGCTCTGCGGCATTGCCCCATTGGTATTGAATATCTGGGGTTGAGAGTGAGCAGGCAGAGCTATGTGCATGCCTGGAAGAAAATGGGGGTAAAAGACACCATTTTGAAAGCCATTGCAGCTTGTCAGGAGCAGAGTAGGACAGCTCCTACCTAGGCCCTTCTAGACACTAGGTGATCCCCTAGGTAAGTACCAAGGGTTTTTTGGATGAGTGGGGGAAGGAGAGGGTGATAAAGGAGGGGGGGTGTCTGTGCTAATTGGGTGTCTGGTTTTGGGGGATCCTTATTTGCCAAGTCTTCATTCCAGGAGAGTGGGGATCTGGATCAGAAAGGAGGAATTGCCTGTTAGTGTCTTTGCTTTCTGCTTTTTTGCTATCCAGGGGGTGTTGAAAAGGTGGGGAGAGCTGTCTGGCCAGGAAAATACATGTGAGTGTAGGGTTCAGACAGGGTGGCTTTCCATATTTGGGGATGGTATTGAATCATGGGGGTTATTTTAAAAGTGGATGTAATCAGAGAGGGGACCTACAGTAATCGCGGCTGCATTTATCTTATAAAGAGCCTGGCAGCTGCTGCCCTACTACATTGTCGGTAGTACAGCTTTGTTTAACAGTTCCTCTTGAGAGCATAGTTCCATTCAGTGTGCTAGATGTTACTCGCTACCATGGTCATTTTTCATCCAGAAACTACCCTGATACTTCCCTGCCATGTCCCATGCAGTTAGCATGGGATTATTACTGCATGGCTGCTTTTAGCATGCAGTATCAGTTACTGCAGTCATTGCTAAAATGTGTGTTAACTATTAGCATGCTTTAGTAAAGATGCCCCATAGACACAAGTATGCACACATACATACCACAAACATACTCATACAGACATATGAACAGTATATATCTCAGATGTGATGTTGTCTCTTTGTATGTCTTTGATAAAGTGTGTGGGTATGTGCATGCCTCTTTGTGTGTGTGCAGGCATGCATGTGTGTACATGTTTTTGTGTGTTGTTTTTTGTGGATGTATGGACATGTGGAAGCATATTCTAAGATGTGCGTCTCAGCCCTCTGTGCGTCCAGTCGGAACCGGACGCACAGAGGTAGACAGGATTCTGATCCAGTGAGGCACGTCTAGTCCCTGTGGGATCAGAATCCCATCTAAGCCTGTTTGTGCAGGCCCAGATCCGATTCCAGTTGGCCTGCACATATCGGCACCTGCCCGGCTAACTTAGTCAAGGCTCCTTATTGGAGCCGTCATACCATGGTATCCAGTTGCCATGGCATCACGGCTGCATTCAGGAGCCACAATCCCTGGCTGCCACCGATTTCATTTATTCCCCGCAGCCTGACCCTGATCTGGTCTCCCAAGGCCAGGGTTAGGCCACAGGGAATCTCCTGCAACCCCTCCACCTTTTGATGTGCCCCAGGCCTGCTGTCCCTGCCATCTAGGAGAATTTATTCCACCTCAGAGGTGGAAGAAGTTCTCCATCTACTCTGATGGTCCCGGATGAACAGGGCGAACATCAGAATCAGTCCTGTACATCCGGGGCCGCAGACCGCCCATTGCCTGCCCTAACTCCGCCTCCACACCACCCCTTTCCTGCCTCCATCTGACCTCCCCATACAAACTCCTTGTTCATATGGGGAGGCTTGGTGGGGATGGGAAAGGTGGGCAAATAGCAGGGATGGACATCCCAATGGGACATTCATCCCCGCTATTCATGTTACAGAATAGACCCCATAATGGGTATTAGTGTGTGAGTGTGAGTGTGGGTGTAGGTATGGGGGGTGAGGGTGTATTTTCTCTGTGTTTGTGTATAGGTTTGTGGAGGAAGGTGGTTTGTGTGTTCCACCTAAAGGTTTTTTTTATGTCACCTTTACACAGACTATAACTGCCAGACATAGGGAAGCAATGGAACATTTTTGGGAAGACTAGTTCTCTGAGAACTGTCTAGATGCTTTTGCTTTTCAAACATCTTCAAAATATTTCAGTTTTCTTGTAGTGACTCAATTTACGATTGTCCATCCCTTCTTTGGAAAGCAATTTTTCCCCCGAAAGAAATGGATGCACAGACTGACAGACAAATCGTTATTACCTAATTCTATCCACACAAGTAAACCGCACCCCCACACAAACACACACACACATACACATAAAGGTATCACTTAGAAATTGCTTAGTATTATTTCTATGTATCCAAGTGGATTTACATGGCAACCACACTGCTGTTCTTTGAATAATAATGTTTACCTTCTAAGATGGAAAATTTCTCTGTAGTCTCAGAGCATGCATTTTATCCTGCTATGCAGCTTATCGTGTTAAACTGTCAATCTGCATGTGTCGCTACTCCTCTTCCCCTCTATTATTATTTTGTAAAACACATTAGGGTCAAATCACTCTTTTAATATATTACAAAAGAATCTTTCCAACTGGGACACCTAATACATATACATTAAATTAGCATATTAATAAAATCTATAAGCTCACAAACTAATATGACACACAACCAACAATGCAGAATGAATCATATTACAACATAATTTATTCTAATAACACAATCTTGCAACTCTGTTTTTCTTATCAGACCTTATGGTCAAAATCATTGTTTTTACTTAACCCCCTGCTTGCAGTTTAGCAAAGCAGATAGTTCATTTAATACATCAAACATTGTTACATGGCTAATGTGCATGAAACATAACAGCAAACCATAATTTAAGGTTCCAAAGCTGCATTATGTTATGGTAATTATATAACTTAATATGCTAGAAAATAGAGAAAAAGAATATAGGAGCTGTTTCATAAAACAACATTACATAGCAAAACTATAAGCAAAGCAATGGTAATTGTATAACAGGGCCAGCTAACATGCATAACATATTACAACAGTATTATAAAGGGAAAATACATGCATACTTTCCTTTTAAAAAACTCCATGGGAATTACATGCAGACATTTTCCAGTTTATTTTACAATCTTATGCTCATGGGGCCAGTTTTCATTGGTGGGGTTCAGTACTTTTAAAGTGCCTGGCTGCCACTGCTTATCATTTATTTATTTAAACCTTTTTTTATATATCACTTTACAAGATATCAAAGGGGTTTACATAGAACAATTTGATATAGAGAACATGGAGAGAAAAAGTGTGTTGGGAACATTATCACTTTAAAACAATAAACCTATGTACAATAGGTTGCATAATCGGGTGGGTGGGGTGGATTTGAGTTGGGGGTTGGTTGGGGAGGTAGTTATAGATGGGGGAGTTGGGAGGGGCTTGGGGGGATGTTTGGGTGTCAGTTCCAAAGGATTCTTGAAAGAGGAAAATGTTTTTAGCTTCCTTCAGAATTCTGTTAGGTCATTGATGGCACTTAGGTTGCTTGGAAGGGCAGTTATTAGTGCTTGACATACTGTCCAGAAGTGGTCAGAGGATAACAGTGGGCATAGTTTGTGGAGGATCCTGATTTTGTGATAGACTGTTGAGGTAGTTTTTTTGAATGCCCGATTGGAAGTTTAGCCATTGGTCTAGTGTAACTCCCAGTTATTTGACCAGATTTTACTTTTATTTCATTGTTGATCTTGATTGTTTCTGGGGGTATGAAAATTGGGTCGTTGGTTATGTGCAGAATTTTTGTTTTGCTGTAGTTTATTGAGAGTTTATGGTTGATAAGACACTGTGTGACCGTCTTGAAGCGCTTTTTGATTGCCATGTAGACTGGGTTACTTGTGGAGAAGGGGGCGTTCAGTATCAGGTAGCAAAGTATGTTGTGTTGATTGATGAGGTTACAAATTGGTTGCAGGTAGAAGTTGAATGAGTGCAGATAGTGAGGAGCCAGTAGATATTTGAACTTGGTCGAAGTTTGGGTGCGGTTTATGAGGTAGGAGTGGAATCATGTTAGAGGAGTTTTTGATATCCCAATTTCCATAAGGTGTTCAATGAGCTTGTTGTGGTTTATGGAATTGAATACCACTGAGATGTCAATGAATATTAGTATAAAGCCTTGTTCAGTTTTATCCATTCCTTTGATTAAGGTATTTTGTAGAAAGGTGAATAGAGTTTCCACACTATGATCTAGTCTAAATCCATGTTGCTGGGGATCAAGTGAGTCAGATGTATTAATGTATTTCTAGTCCCACAGGTGCTCCTTGTGGTCTTGGGCAAGCCACTTAACACTCCATTGCCCATGTTCCCTGCAAGTATTAGTATATGTGTCTCATATCCCCTCGTGTTAAATGTATCCCCCAATTGTGTGTTCTGACCACTTTGATTGAAGGATAAGGTGGTATACAAAACTGTCTAAATAAAATAAATAAAATTCCTGTAATTGGAGTTGAACATTTTTTTCAACTATTTTGACTAGAAAGGGGATGCTTATAATGAGTCTGTAAGAGCTCGGGAGGTTGGAGTCAAGGGAGATATTCTTCAAGATAAGTCTTATAGAGGTGTTTTTAAGATTGATGGGAATGTGGTCTTGAGTGAGGGATACGTTGATGATGTTGAGTATGGTATGGGAGAATTCATGTCTAGACATCTTGATCCATAAGACCAGGCATGGATCAAGTTGAGAGTGGTGGTATTAATGGATGTGATGGTATGTTCTAGTTGTTCAGCCGAGACAAAGTCGAAGGTTGCCCATCTCTGTAATGGTTGAGAGTTTTTTGTGAGTGGGTGAGGGTTGAGGTCAAGATCAGTATTCTGTTTATTCTGGAGGAAGAGAGCTATGTCTTGTGGTCCCAGTTCTTGGTTTTGTTGTGGTGGTGTGTCCTGTGTGAGGCATTTAACTATATCAAATAGTTCTCTGGGGCAATTCAATGAGTTTAGGATTTGGTTTGTATGGTATTCATTTTTGTTCTTGTTGATAAGTTTGTTGTATTCATTTTGTTTGGATGAAATTTCTGTTAGGAGAAGTGGATCCCTTGTGGTCCCAGTTCTTGGTTTTGTTGTTGTGGTGGGTCTATGTGAGGGGTTTAACTATATTGACTAGTTCTCTGGGGCAATTCAATTAGTTTAGGATTTGGTTTGTATGATATTCTTTTTGTATTTGTTGATAAGGTTATTGTATTCATTTTGTTTGGATGTGAGGAGGAGTGGATACCTTGAACATCTCCATTGATGTTCAGTCTACCTTCAGTTAAATTTGATTTCTCATATTTCATAGGAATGCCATGGTGCTTGTTGATTTCTTGTGCTGTTGTTACATTTTGGTGCTATGGCAAATGGAGCTTTAGTACCATGCCAGTTTTTTCTCAGTGCAGTTAAGTCAAAGGAGTTGCTGTTCAGCCTTGGAATAATGTAAGTTAACAGTTATTGCTTATCGAATGTCTTAAATCTTCATATATTGTGGGGTTGATTTACTGGGTAGAGGTGGGAGGGTGTTGCGGCAGTTCAAATGTGACCATGTGATGGTCTGACCATGGGACTGGGGTTACATTGATTGGGATGAGTGGACTGTTTGAGATGAGCTCAGTGGATGCAAATAGGAGGTCCAAGGTGTTTCCTTTTTTGTGGGTGGGCACTTGATTGGTTGGGTGAGGTCTAGTGCATCCATAGCTTACAGGAATGAGCTGATTTGATTGGTGGGAGCTGAGGTGCAGCTAAGATTGCTAAGAAGGATGAAAGGTTTGGTTTTTTTGCTGTATGGGCGCAAGATGTTTCTAGCAGGGTGGAAAGGTCTTTGGTGCTCATTTTCAATGACCATGATATTTGAGTTATCCATTGAGATGAATGTAACGGTGGAGAAGTTTAGCTGTTTGTTGCTTTGGATGAAAATACCTCCACCTTTCCTGTTTTTTTAGGGCAGTTGTGGAAGGAGTGTGATGGGTGGATTAGCTGGTTGAGTAAGACATTATCCAAATTTGTGAAATATGATTCTGTGATGCACATGATCTCTAGTTTTTGATCATGTACATGGTCAGCTGTTATGTGGATTTTGTTTCTGCCAGAGTGTGCATTGATAAGTCCACATTTTATCATTGAGGTAGACATGTTGAGGTATGAGAGTATGGAGGTTATATTAGCTTTGATGTTTATGAGTCAGTGTTGCTTCTTGCAGCCCGTGTTAGGATTGGATTTGCATGTTGCAAGTTTTTTTATTTATATATAATAGGTATGATGCCATTGTGTGGAACTGTTGTTACTGCATTCGTCGTGAGAGTGGGCAAGAGTAATAGTATTATAATGGGGATAGTGAGTCTCATTTTAGATGGGAAGCATCTGTGGCTTGGGGGGTATTTAGTGGGTGAATGGCATCCTTGTAGATGGGTTGGTTGTGCTTTCTGTTATATGAGGTATGAGAACATAAGAACATAAGAACATAAGATATGCCATACTGGGTCAGACCAAGGTCCATCAAGCCCAGTATCCTATTTCCAACATTGGCCAATCTAGATCATACGTACCTAGCAGTTTCCCCAAAAGACACAAGTTCTGCAATGCTTGTACTAGGTCAAGCATTGATATCCTGGGTCCCTTCTTAATAATGGTTTATGGACCTTTCCTCCAGGAACTTGTCCAAACCTTTTTTAAACCCAGCTACACTAACAGCCTTTACTACATCCTCCGGTAACAAATTCCAGAGTTTGATTACACGTTGAGTGAAAAAATATTTTCTTTTATTAGTCTTAAATAGTTTACCCAGTAGCTTCATTGCATGTCCCCTAGCCTTCCTATATTCTGATAATGTAAACAGTCGATCTACGTTTACACGTTCCACTCCATTCATTAATTTATAGACTTCTATCATATCTCCCCTCAGCCGTCTCTTTTCCAGGTTAAAGAGCCCTAACCTTTTTAGCCTTTCTTCATAGGAGTATCCTTCCATCCCCTTTACCATTTTGGTTGCTCTTCTCTGAACCTTATCTAATATCGCTATATCCTTTTTAAGATACAGTGACCAGAATTGCACACAATATTCAAGGTGCGGTCTCACCATGGAACGGAATAGAGGCATTATAATATCTTTTGTTTTATTTTCCATTCCTTTCCTTATGATACCTAGCATTCTGTTTGCTCTCTTGGTTGCCGCTGCACACTGAGCTGAGGGTTTTAACATGTTATCCACAATGACGCCTAAATCTTTTTCCTGGGTGGTGGTTCCTAATGTGGATCCTTGCATCGTGTAACCATAGTTTGGGTTGTTCTTCCCTAGGTGCATAACTTTGCACTTGTCCACATTAAATTTCATCTGCCATTTTGATGCCCAGTCTTCCAATTTATCAAGATCCTCTTGCAATTTTCCACAATCCTCTTGGGTTTTAACAACTTTAAATAGTTTTGTGTCATCTGCAAATTTGATAACCTCACTCGTTATTCCACTTTCCAGGTCATTTATGAATATGTCAAAAAGAAGCGGACCCAGCACAGATCCCTGGGGTACACCACTATTCACCTTTCTCCATTGGGAAAATTGGCCATTTAGCCCAACCCTCTGCTTTCTATCTTTTAACCAGTTCTTGATCCACAGTAGTACACTGCCTCCTATCCCATGACACTTTAGTTTTGCCAAAGGTCTCTGATTAGGGACTTTGTCATAGGCTTTCTGAAAGTCTAGATACACTATATCAACCGACTCACTTTTATTCACCTGTTTGTTCACACTTTCAAAAAAACATAACAGATTAGTAAGACAAGATCTTCCTTGTCTAAAGCCATGTTGGCTGTCTCCCATTAGGCCATGACTATCTACATGCTGAGTAATTTTATTCTTTATGATAATTTCTACCATTTTTCCCGGTACTGACGTGAGGCTCACCGGTCTGTAGTTTCCCGGATCACACCTGGAACCCTTTTTAAAAATTGGTGTTACATTGGCGATCCTCCATTCTTCAGGTATTAGAGATTATTTTAATGATAGTTCACAGATTACTAACAGCAGGTCTGCAATCTCATATTTCAGTTCTTTCAACACCCTGGGATGTATACCATCCAGCCCAGGTGATTTGCTACTCTTCAGTTTATCAAATAGTTGTAATACATCTTCCCGATGTATCGATATTTCCTTCAATTCTTCTGCACCTTTAAATACCACTTCTGTCATGGGTAACATCCCTACATCTTCCTCAGTAAAGACCGAAGCAAAGAATTCATTCAGTCTCTCCGCTATCGCCTTGTCGCCTCTTAGTGCCCCTTTAACTCCTCTGTCATCTAATGGTCCAACTGACTCTCTCACAGGTTTTTTGCTACGAATGCACTTGAAAAAATCTTTATTTCGCGTTTTTACTTCTGCAGCAAGCTTCTTCTCAAATTCTCTCTTTGTCTTCTTTATCAATGCCTTGCATTTGACCTGCCAGTGCTTGTGCTGTTTCCAGGTTTCATCGTTTGGCTCTTTCTTCCATTTCCTGAAAGATGCTTTCTTGGCAACAACAGCCTCTCTGACCTTACCTTTAAAGCATGCTGGCAGTTTTTTGGACTTCCTTCCAATTTTCTTAAAGCGTGGAATACAGCTGGTCTGGGCTTCCAAGATAGTATTTTTCAACAGCACCCAAGCTTGATGTAAGTCTTTAACCTTTGCAACTGCTCCTTTTAGTGAGTGGTCGGGGCAGTGTTTTTTTGGCAAGATGTGTGAGGGAGGATACCTAGGGCTTACCTCCCTTTTCCTTGTTGTTACGCGCTAACAGTTGCAGGTTTTTTGTGGTCCACTCTAATTTGACTTGATATTCAGCACTACTGCCTATCTGGTATTCAGTGCTGAATAACTAGTCTCCCTGGGAAACACTATTGCTATCTATTTAGTGACAATATTTAGCCACAAATTTGATATCAGTAACCAGATAAAGTTAGGACAGTCATTGACCTGTACTAACATTACCTGCTTTAGCTATCTGGTTAGCGGCTGAATATCTCCACTAACCAGATAGCTGCTGGGATCGACCCCCATCTGCCCAAAAACTGCCCCAGTTTTCACCAGGTATGTTTTCCTCAGTCTGTGGGGATTAAGTATCCAGCGGCAATATTATTACTTCACTGCCTGTGGAGACAGAAGTCATGGGTTCAAACCCACAGTGGGGTTATTTGATAGGGCTGTCCAAAGCATTATCTATTTTTAATGTACATTAGTGCTGGCAGCAAAAAACCCCTCAACGTACTGTAACCATAAGATGCCTCAGAAGGTGCTTTATAGGGCGCCCTATAAAGCACCTTCTGAGGCACCTTATGGTTGCCATCCATATAAGGTGCCTTATAAGGTATGCTATGGAGTGCCCTATAGGGGACATTATAGGGTGCCGTGGTGGACAGTGCACTTTATAATGTGCCCTATGGAGTGCCTTACAGGGTGCCTTATGCGGCACCTTAGGTTACGGCACTTGAGGGTGTGTTTGCTGGCAGCAATAATTAAAATACAAATAAACTGCCACAAGAAACAATACTTACATGTCAAAGCTGATGCTTCATCCTGCCTTATGTATTAGGCACACTGGAGATCAAACTCGTGACCTTTGTATTAGTAGTCAGTGTATTAACCATTGTACTATGCTTCTGCTTCTGTGTTTGCATGTCTGGGCGCCTACTTAAGATTACTGCGTGTTAACGCGCTTAGGGGTATGTTTACTAAAACCCCGGTAGAGTGCGGGCCCCGGTAGTGTGCGGGTGCCACATAAGGAGTGGGCGTTCCATCCTGAAAAAGAAAAGCCGGAATTTACATATGCGCTAAGGTGCGCCCATGTGCGCCCCGCACCTTAGCATGAGATAGCTGCGCGGGAGGCATAAGCAGCGCGCTGAAGTACAAGAAAAAAAGCAGAGCCACAGCACAATGGTTAAGACACTGACCAATGGTGCAGGGATCAGGGGTTCAATCCTCCACAGTGCCCAATGAAGACGGCCAGCTGAGGCAGTAATTTATGAGGCACAGAAATACTGGGCAGCATAAGGCAGCGAGCTAATGTTTTTGGAGGCATATTAATACTGGGCGGCATAAGGCGGCGCGCTGATGTTTATGGAGGCATTATAATACTGGGAAGTATAAGTGGCGCGCTGATGTGCAGGAAGAAAAGCAGAGCAACAGCACAATGGTTAAGACACTGACCAATGGTGCAGGGATCAGGGGTTCAATCCCCAAAGTGCCCAATGAACAAGGCTGGCTGAGGCATAACATATTATGGGGAAGAATGCTTTAGGAGGCATTTTATTCATATTTTAATTATCACTACTAGCAAATGCACTCTCAAAGCGTGTTAACATAAGGCGCCCTATAAGGCACATTTTAAAGTGCACTGTCAGCCAAGGCACCCTAGAATGTTGCTTATAGGGCGCTTTAGAGGGTGCCGTATGAGGTACCGCAAGGTCAGTGTACTGTTTTTTATGGTAGCACTGTGCAGTTTAAGGAATGAAAAGCATAAGTAGGTGCGCTGACAGGCAAGGAGGAGCAGCAGTGGAGCACAATGGTTAAGGCACTGACTGCTGATACAGGGGTCATGAGTTTGCTCCCCAGTGTGCCTAATACATAAGGCTGGCTGTGGCATCAGCTTTGCATTGTACATATTTTGTCCTGCAGCACTTTATTTTTATGTTATTAATTGCTGCCAGCAAAAACGCCCTCACGTGCCGTAATTGAAGTTGCCGTATAAGGCACCCTATAAGGCACTTCATAGGGCACATTATAAATTGCACTGTCCGCCACAGCACCCTAAAATGTCCCCTATAGGGCACCCTATAGGTTGCGTCACAGGATATTGTATAGTGCACCTTATATGGACGGGAACCATAAGGTGCCCTATAGGGCGCCCTATAAAGCACCCTCAGAGGCACCTGATGGGTACAGTACGCTGAGGGTGTTTTTGCTGGCATCAAAATATGTACATTAAAAAAAATAATGCTTTGGACAACCTTATCAAATAACCCCACTGTGGTTTTGAATCCATGACCTCTGGCTTCACAGGCAGTAAAGCAACCATTGGGCTACAGCTCTATGGCTGCTAGCAAGCCCCTGGCTGGCTGCAGAGAGCATGCACGTCACCACACAGACAGTCTGCTGTGGTCACCAGGATAGGGTTAGCCCACCCATACCCATGATGCACTGCACATGCAAATCAGCTGTCCACAAATTAATACAAGATGGGCAATGCACCCCCACAGCACCTCGGCCCAGTAGAGGGAAGTGACCATGTGCACCCACACACCACCTCGGCCTGGTAGGGGGTACTGACCATATGTTTTACTGGCACAGAGTAGCTACACACCGTCACATTGTGTGGGTACTGTGCTCACCCTGAGGGTGCAATGAGGTGCCCAGGACCAGGTCCACAACACCTTCCATGGCTGAAAGAGGCCATGCCAGAGGTCCAAAGCAGTTTTACTTTGTGAGCTAGGTGGCTTCTGCACAAACACCTTGAATATCTCTGTCTGACTCAGTCAGGTGTAGCCCCCCATGGACCCCCCAGGTGGGACATGTACCACCACCACCACCCCCCTCCACAAGGGCTGAGGGTGGCAAACAGGGCCCCCCATCAATAGATCCACATTCTACCCACCTCTGCAAAGGTGGCAGTAGAAGGGTCCATCAACCCTGGTCCTGCTGAGGAGCTGACACCCCACAGGGCAGTCAATGCAGCTCTATACACATCCATAACACTATAGCAGACAGACATTAGGCCTGGATGTGGTGAGCTGCACCCCCCACCACTATCTGATATTCTCCTGCAGCAAGTCATCATCCACTGCACCCCTGCAAGCTGCTCCATCACAACACATACCAGCTGTAAACAGTGTGCTAGTTAGTCCACCATGCATGTTCCCAGTGGAGATGTATACACAGCAAACAGATAAATCAGTGACTGAGCCCCAAAAGAAAACCCATATCTATCACATGAGATAAATACCATATGGCACTATGGGGGTGCCTAGCCATGCTGTGGTCACTCCACAGTCAGGGTGAGAGTGATCTCTCAGCAGGACATACTGAGGTCACCCTGTCCGTGTAGGTGGTGGCCAGGCACTAAAATGTCCCAGTCAGTGCCCTATGCCCTGTGCAGATGCACCCTGGCCAGGCCACACTGTCCGGCCTATACCCATGGTACTTTGCTCCTCATTATGCACATTGGCAGCCCAATACTGGCAGCATTGCTGGCAGTGTGGGCTGTGGAAGGTGTTTGCAGCCACGACACACTGGATAGACAGACAGCCACCCCCACACCTATGCCAGCATTGTGCTACTATAGAGGGGTTCAGTAGCCATACCCACCACACCAGTCCTGGGCACAGTACAGGCATGGATATGGTACGCAATACTGTTGTTGGTCACTCCCCAGGGCGGTAAACACTGTCAGAGACCAGACCTGCAGCACACACCGCATACATCAGAATGATTGTTATGGTGGAGGCCAAGGAGCAAGATGTGCTTAACGTAGGAATTGATATCTGCCAGTTATCATGGGAAATCTTTGATAGCTGTGGACCATATACCCAGGTGTAGGGTGGCATTGCTAAGGTATGCAACTGCTAGTATTGGGAGATACAGGTAAGGCCCAATGTCCTGCCTCTCCAGGAGGCATTGGCCAATGGGGCCTGTGGGTGTGGGTGTGGGTGTGTCTGGCCCTGTTGGCTGCTGCTTTACGGCAGAGTTTCCCAACTCCAGTCCTGGTGTTCCAAACACTGTTCTGGTTTTCATGCTGTCCCTCATAAATATGCATGAGCTACATCTGCATACCATGGGGGTGCTGCATAGATATGCAGCACAGGCATCTTTATTAGAGGCAGCATGGAACCTGAATGGTGTGGGGCCCTCCAGGACTGCATTTGGGAGACTCTGCTCTAGGTAATGCGGCTGTTTATGGTGTCTGTGTTTGTTGTGGTAAAATATAGGCGTATCAACCATGCGTATGTTCTCAGCAATAAAGATTTGTCCTTACTATCACGGTTTAGTTGTGGGAAAAATATGTAGACAGGATTGGAGGTAGCCCCAGCTGGTCTTTGAACCTGTGACCTTCTGTTTCTGCACACACTGTCTGTGTGCACTGCACCACTGTGTTGCCACAGATATGCTGCTTTCCCTGGGGAGTCCATGACTGTACATCCAACAGAGCCTGTCTGTTGTGGTGGACGGTGCCAGCCTGCACACGCCTAGGCCACTGTCTGCTGTGGCTTGCAGCCACTGCCCCCTCCACCACTTGTACCCTCCGCCAACATGCAGACATGTCCTTATGTTGGAAAAAGCATATGACCTGATTGAGTTGTGGCACTCCAGGACTGAATTTGGGGGACTTGGCTGTAGGTAATGCCCATTGTTATGGTTTGTGTGTGGTGCAGGGTAAAATATGGGTGTTTGAACCATGCTTATGTTCTCAGCAATAAAGGAGTGTCTTTACTATCACTGTTTAGTGGTGGGTAAAACTATGGAGACTGGGTTGGCAGGTGCCCCAGCTGGGATTTGAACCTGTGACCCTCTGGTCCTACAGGCACTGGCTGTGTCTGCTGCACCACACTGTGGCCGCAGAGACAGTGTAGTCTCTGGAGATAGGAAACCTGGCCGCACGAGTCAGACACCCTGCTCTGCACAATTTTACTGTGGGCTCTTTTACCTTGTATGGGGACAAATGTGCAAATAAACCTCAAAAATTACCTCCAAAAAAGGGGAAGAAAACCAAAACCAAGATGTACAACAGTGATATTAATGGGCAACCATAAAAAACACTCCCAGGAAAGCTCCAATAAAATGCAGTGATTTTTGAAAGAGTCTATGGAGCGTAGACCCTTCCAAAAATCTTTTTTTTTTTTTAGCTTTCCTGGGAGTGTTTTTTATGGTTGCCCATTAATATCACTGTTGCCCAGCTGGATTATAATTTTTTTGGAATTTGTTGTGGTCATTTTCAATTTATATTTGCTATTTTGTTCTGTGCACATGTATCACACTGCTCACGTTTTGCATGTTTCCCCGGTTTTGCTGTACATTGCTGACGGAAATGGTTTCTCTTCCCTTTAAATCGGCTCTAACGCGAGGGTTTCACTCGCGGTATTTTTTGCCGAAATTCAGCCCCGCTCCTGTGCGTGGGGCCTCTCCCCTCCCACTCTCCACCCCTTGACCCTGTCCCCCCGCCCCTCGGGAGCCTTCCTCCACCCTCAAAATGCCTTTCCACGCCTCTATCGCACATCAGCGCACCGCACACTTGCGCGGGCCAGTCAGTGTGAGGGGCATGTGTGCAGGGGCCCGTTAGTGTGATGCACATGCATACGGGGCACTTAAGAGCACTTAAGTGCATCATTAGCGTACGCTACTGTGTGCCGCGCACGTGTGCGCGGTTTAGTAAACATACCCCTTAGTGGCACTCAGCCCGTTAATGTGCGCAGCAGCGCACATTATCACGCGATAAGCCCGTTTTGCTACTTTAAGACTGAAATGCCCACTCCTTTTATGGCAGCCTACACACTATCGCCGGGCGCACGTTAAGACGGTTTAGTAAACATACCCCTTGGTGTCTGTGATTTTAAAAGGCAGGGATCATTCCAAAATAACAACTGAAACACACAACGAGAGAATTTAAGATTACTCCTCCAATAGATTCTTGCAAGGTAGCTTAAAAATAAATTGGGACATTGCTACTCTAATCTCTTACACTTTCATGGATGTGATGTGTGCCGGGATCTTCAGTTAATCTACTAATATCAAAGAAAACATTATAACACACATTTACCACCTTGGTTTAATTACTTCATTTACTTGTTACTTGTTAAAATGAAGATGTATCATTCATTATTTGTGACTTGTAAAAGCTAAATCCCAATCTAACATCTTTTCTTTTATATTACATGTATGACTATGCTTCTTGTACAAAAGAAACAAAAAGAAAAAGAGATATTAGTATTACTAACCAGAAATCATGAAATGAAAACAAACCATCACATCTTCACATATCACTATGACATAAATGAACATGACAGATAATCTGCACCCCCACCATTCACTTTTTTTTTCACAATTTCCTTTAATCAAACAAACTTGCTTTGACTTTGACAAGCAATTAAATTTTCTGCAAAGTTTCTAACTTCTATCTTTTCCTTTAAACATAATTTTTCTTATCCTTTGTTACAGACTAAAGGGCTTGTTTACAAAGCCGCGGTAGTGGTTTCCACCCAATATCGGAGCCGCGGCCCCATTGAATTCAATGGGGCCGCGGCTCCGATATCGATCAGAAGCCGCTACCGCGGCTTTGTAAACAAGCCCCTAAATTATAAGCTATTACCTGCTGTACATATTATATATATCTACTAATATAAAGAAACTTTACTGAAGAATCCTGCATGCCTTCACCCCACTCCCCTTTGTTGAGTATGTACTTCCTTGTAGTTGCCATGTAAACCGCTTTGATTGAAGGAAAAAGTGGTATAGAAAACCTGTTAAATAAATAAATAAAATTGTATCATGCAAATTTATCAGATATCTACCATACAAATGTATATGCAGGCTGCCCTCTTCCCCTCTTATCAGGACAGCCAATGATTACAAATGACTATATCTGATAAATAAATAAATAAATAAAATTATATCATACAACTAATCAGATATCTACTATACATCAAAAAGCTACCACACATGTATGAAGATCTTCCCATTCATTCCTTTACAACTAAAAATAAAACAGGACACACAAAATGAAATCAACAGACTAATTCTCTCTTAACCGGGATAAGCTTAGTCCCATAACCTAGAAAACAAAACTTGCACATTGTGGATTAAACGTATTTACTGTACAAGCACAAGTAAATGGTATGGCCAATCATTTGGAGATTCCCCCCCCCCCCCCCTTCATAACTGTCAAATCCAGGATTCCTATAAAATAATCTTAAACATAGGGGTATGTTTATTAAACTGCGGTAACGTTACATAACGCGCGTAATGTAACGTTAACGATCGGCAATGCCACACACAGTCTGTTCCCCCTACCAGGCCGAGGTGCAGTGGGGGTGCATACCCAATCTTGTGCCCATCTGTCGACTGCTGATTTGCATATGCAGTGCATCATGGGTACAGGTGGGTTAACCCTATCCTGGTGACCACAGCAGACAGTTTGTGTGGTGACATGCAGTCCTTCTGCAACCAGCCAGGGCTTTGTTCACAGCCTTATAAGGTGTCCTATAGGGGACATTATAGGGTGCCTTGGTGGACAGTACACTTTATAATGTGCCCTATGGAGTGCCTTATGTGGCACCTTAGGTTATGCCACCGTGAGGGTGTGTTTGCTGGCAGCACTAATTAAAATACACGTCACATGCCTCAACAATCACTACTTAAATGTAAAGGGTGCTGCCTCAGCCAGCCTTATACATTAGGCCCACTGGGGAATCGAACACATGACCCCTGTACCATCAGTCAGTGTTGTAACCAGTGTGCTACAGCTCTGCTGCTGTCCTTGTATGGTTGCGCGCCTTCTTAAGATTAACGCGCGGTAACATGCCCTGTAGCGCTCGTTCATTTCTGGCCCCTCGTAACGCGCGTTATCGGTTACAATGTACCGCCCATGTCCTTATTTGGGATTTCTGTCTGTACCGCGGCTCCTAATGCAAATCACACTAACGCAGTTTAGTAAACATACCCCATAATCTAATAAAATCACAATCATAATCATGCAGATTTATTTCTCAATGATACTGCTGCCAATTGTAATCAGAAGCTGTTCTTTTTATCATATTTACAGGGAAAAGAAAGAAAGAACTAGCAACATTCATACTGTACTTTAATTGTATTCCATTTTGAAACTTCTCTAAAAGGCATACTGTTATCTGACAAGAAGTAATCTCTCATGCTCTTGAGCAACTGTGCAATATCTCTCTAGCAGAGCTATTGCTATAACACAAAATCCTGCCAAACTGTTGTTATCTGGGCAGTCTGCTTCTCAAGTTATTACTTCAGTGTACAGTACATTCCTCTTCCCAATCCATTAACTCTGAGAATCCACCTCATATGACAGTACAAACAGTACAAAACCCATACAGATAGCAAGGAACAAATACCAGCTGTGCAAGCGCATTACTGCTGCAAATCAATTATAGAATCTCGTCCCCATTTACATATTCATTAAATTGACACCTCACTTCACATCATTAGTCATTCCTTACCAGTTTACTGTCCATCAAAAATCCTTCTATTTATAATTAATATAATCTCACTTCACGCAATAACTTCTAATCATTTGCATCATACCACCAACTACATATAGCCTAATCGACTTTCATACCATGCTAATCTTTATAGACTAAAGCTTCTAGAAATTTTTTAAAACTTACTGCACTTTTAAGTGAACTGCTGGTAGAAAATATCAATTTATTTCTGCTCATTCAAATAACTCTCTAAATATCCTAATTAGTATTAAACATTCAACATAACGAAAATCCTTATGACATGAAAATTATTCTTTCAAAACATTTCATAACATGCATCCCCCAAGCATATCTAGAGTCTATATACTAACTAAGGGTTCAGGAAGGGCAATAAGTACAACAAATTGAATACTAATAATATCAGGTAATGGTACACGTTCCATAACTTCAGAGGAAGTCCCAGCCAGCTGGATTAGAAGCAGTTGGGCACAACTGGGCAAAGGGAGAAGGCAAGGGTTAAGGATGAATGGGAGATGGGGGACAGGAGGGTGGGCCTAGGCTGCAGGCTGCCCTCTTGCCCGTCTTATCGGGACAGACAATGAATGGCGCTCCAATGTCCAACAAACGGTGCTCCAGTGATCCAGTCCTACCTGCTGCAGCTTTCTCATCCAGCGAGCTTGGGGTGGCTTCAGAAGGCAGGGCTGTGATCCCTCACAGCAGAGCTTACTAATTAGGGTCAAAGGGCTCCCTCCAGTTTGGCAGGCAATCAGGGTATCTGTGGCTGACCCGTTCTGCAGGCAAACGTGGTGGCCGTGGTCCAACAATGAAATAAAAAAACAAACAAACAAAAAAAACCCCCAGCACAGCCTTGATTGACACCAAGGCCAGTCATGTGACCTGGGAGACAAATGCGGCTTCTTGCCAACCTCACCCCAGAGAGTTATGAGCCCCTTTAGGCTTCTCTGGCATATCCGGGCAATTTACGGGCTTTCCTGGATCTCTCCAGTATTCTGATGCTGGATGAATGGTCACCGCCCTTACCCTGGTGATTTATAGATCTCCACAGGCCTCCCCGACATATCCGGTTCTGGCGGCATGATCTCAGGTCTCACCGCCCTTACCCTGGCAAATTCTGGGCCCTTCTGGGCCATTCTCAGTGGGTTCAGGGCATGCCACAGCCTCTTTGGCTGCACAAGATGGTCCTGCTAACCCTCACCAGCTCCTGCAGGGTCAGGCAGAATCACCTGGTGACATCAAAGGAGGGACAAGGCTGCCTCGGGGGGGGGGGGGGGGGGTGGAGCCAGGGGTATCCAACACAGGGTGCAGAGGAAAGAAAAAAAGAAGGAGGGGAGAAGCGGGGATGTAGGGGGTCCGGGCCGGCGTGCCTGGACATCATCCCTTGGCCTGGCCGATCAGCGACAGGGGATTCAGGCTGAGTGCTGTTTTCTGGAAAAAATCTGTCTTATGGCAGTTGTGGACTATGGTACATAGGACATGAATTGGTGCTAATCTCCTGCAGGGGGCGGTGCTGCCTTCTGGTGATGGTTAGGGCCATGGCTCCTAGAGAAAACAGGGATGCAGAGAAACATAGAAACATGATGGCAAAAAAAGAACACATGGCCTATCTAGTCTGCCCTTCCATATCAAACACTACAACTGTTCCCTTTTTTCCTTTTGAGATCCTCTGTTTTTGAATTTAGATACTGTCCTCATCTGTACTCCACTAGGAGACTATTCCATTCATCTACCACATAAGATCATAAGAACACAGGATATGCCATACTGTCCTTCAAGCCCAGTATCCTGTTTCTGACAATGGCCAATCTAGGACACAAGTACCTAGCAGTTTCCCCAGAAGACACAAGTTCCACAGTGCTTGTATTGGTACAAGCAGTGGATTTCCCGGGTACTCTTTTTTAAACCCAGCTACACTAACAGCTTTTACTACATCCTCCGGTAAGGAATTCCAGAGTTTGATTATGCATTGAGTGAAAAAATATTTTCTCTTATTAGTCTTATATGGGTTACACTGTAACTTTATTGCAGGTCCCCTAATCTTTCTACATTTTGATGGCGTAAACAATCAATCTACATTTACCTGTTCAACTCCATTCATTAATATATAGACCACTATCATCTCTCCCCTAAGTCATCTCTTTTCCAAGTTGAAGAGCCCTAAACCTTTAGCCTCTCTTCATAGGAGTATCCTTCCATCCCCTTTACCATTTTGGAGGCTCCTCTGTACCTTTTCTAATTCCGCTATATCCTTTTTAAGATACGGCGACCAGAATTGCACACAATACTCAAGGTGAGGTTGCACCACGGAACGATACAGAGGCATTATAATATCCTTTGTTTTATTCTCCATTCCTTTCCATATGATTCCTAGCATTCTATTTGCTTTCTTGGCCACCACTGCACATTGAGCAGAAGGTTTCAATGTGTTATCCACGATGACGCCTACAAATGTTTTCTGGGTGGTGGTTCCTAATGTGGAACCTTGCATCATGTAACCATAGTTTGGGTTGTTCTTTCCTAGGTGCATAACTTTGCACTTGTCCACATTAAATTTCATCTGCCATTTGAATGTACAGTCTTCCAATTTATTAATGTCCTTTTGCAGTTTTTCACAATCTTCTTGGGTTTAAACAACATTGAATAATTTTCTGTCATCTGCAAATTTGATTACCTAACTTGTTATTCACATTTCTAGGTCATTTAAGAATATGTTATAAAATAGCAGACCCAGGACAGATCCCTGGGGTACTCCACTGTTCACCTTTCTCCATCGGGAAAATTGGACTACCCTCTGCTTTCTATCTTTTAATCAGTTCTTGATACACAATAGTAAAGTGCCCCCTATCCCATGACATTTTAATTATACCAAGGGGTATGTTTATTAAACTGGGGTAACGTTACAGACCGTGCGTTAGGTAACGTTTACGATCATTAGGTAACGGTAACATGCCGTATGTAACTTTAACGAGTGTTAACGTTACCTAACAATCGTTAATGTTTCTGGCTGAGGGCGGAGAGAAGGAGTCAATGGGCAGGCAGAGGCCGGGGAGAGGCTCCTTTCACACTAACGCGCTGAACTGAAGGGCTGAATCCTACCGCAAATGAAAACCTGCCGTTAGATGCACATTTGATGGAGAGAGGGAGCGCATGAAAAATGATAGTGGTGCTCAATGGTCCCTCTAATTTTCTGTAGGCTGTGTGCGCATAAAATATCAGCTGTGTGCAGCTTTTGAAGGAAGGTTAAATTTTTGTGCGGCACATAACGACACTCGGAGTTATATACTTTAAAATTTGACTACACGTCAGAATACAGTATGTACACCACATTGATTTTAATCAAATTAAATGAAAATAGATGATTACTAAATGAAGTGGGAAATTTCTAGTAATTACAATCATAACTTTTAAATTTTAAGATGTCTGTGTTGTTTTCTATCAGAATCAGAGACGGAATTTTTGTGCGCTCTGTTGTAAAGTATGTGCGCTCGCTCGGCGAGGTGTGTGCGCGCGCACACGCACACAGCTTAGAGGGAACAGTGGTGGTGCTCCAACAGCATAGTGCCCAAGTATGAAAGGCCACTATGGTGATGGTGCAAGTGGGACATAGGGGGCTGCAGGCGGGACATGTAGTGGGGGCAGCTGGGGCACAGGGTGGACTAGGCGGGCGCCTAGGTGGCACATAGTAACAGAGAAACCGGAAATCAGCATGACAGCAGCTGACAAAGGCCAAACACAATCCACCTACATCTACTTGGTCCACCCGAGCTAACAGTTGCCAGGGCACTGACCTAACATCCCCCCAGCCAACCCTCCCCCAAGCGGAAGGGACATACTATTGGTAGGCGGTGATGGGGGGGATGTGAGGATGCTCTTGTATGCCCCCTGCTCCAGACCCCGTTCCCTAGGTGACCACCTACCCACACAGTGGATGGCCTTGGACTGCGCCCTACCAGCACCGACAGCATATGGTCATCTCAGAATGGCAGGGGGGTGTGCCCATGCTGGAAGGGGCAGTGGCACCTGCCTGCAGTGGACCTAGGCCATGCCCTGTACCAGTACTTGATGTGTAGTGCAACATAAAAGGTCTGGCTGAGGAAAAGTGCAGATAGCTCCAGGGACTGCCATGCACCTGTGGCAACAGTGTGGTGCAGTACACCCAGCCAGTGTATCCAGAAGCAGAGGGTCACAGGTTCAAGTCCCAGATGTGGTTCCTGCAGAACATGTCCCTATATTTTACCCTACAATGCAGATGCAACAGCAACATATGCAAAGCCCAAAGCAGCAGCGAACAGGGTACAAACACCCACTCACACAGGCTCCACAATCCAAAGATGCATGGAGAGTCAGGCTGTTGGTCCCAGCATTGAGCTGCAGTTATCACCAGAGCAGTACTACTACCTCCTGCACTGTTTAGCAATGTCGTCACTGTGATCAGGACCAGTGTGGCGGGCAGGGTTGCCAACCACCCCTATCTTTGCACAATGCTGCAATAGAAATGTGTGTGTGTGTGTATGTCTATCCATTGTTCTGTGGCTGCCCACCCCTCACTGGGCCCAAAATATCCCAGTATTACCAGCATTAGCCTGAATATGTGCAAAATGAGGAGCAAAGTGTTGTGGGTATGGCACAGACAGGTCGGATTGGCCAGGTTGCATCTTCACAGGGTGTGGGGCAATGGCTGGGACACTGTAGTGCCTGACCACAGCCTGCATGGGCAGGGTGGCCACAGCATGGCATACTGGGAGGGCACTCACTCTGACCGAGCAGTGAACATGGCATGTGTAGGTTCCCACATAGTGCTCTATACTATCTGCCTCCAGTGATACTTTTCGTGTTTCTAGTGCTGGGGCCTTAGTCCCTGAGATGACTGCTTGGTGCACAGTGTTTCTCTGTGAGCATGTCCTATGGGCTGGCTAGTGGACTGTCTGCAGTTCAACTGTGTCTTGTTGGAACACCTATAAAGTGCTATCTGACTGTGCTGTCTGCTGGTGACTGGCAGACAGTGGTATGAGGCAGTTGGGGCTTTCCAGACCTAACCCCAGTATTGCTGATGGTCTGCCCCAGTCACAGGTATGGCTCTGGCTCACCAACCCTGAAGGATTGTCTTATACCAGCAGGATGGAGGTTGCTTCACCTGGGCTGGGGCTCCTGTCCCTTACCTAAAAAAGGGGTGATGTGGGCCCTTTGGGGTATGTAGTGTATACCACTTTGACCTATAAAGACACTGCTGCACAAATCTCATGCAAGTCTAGAAACCACTCTGCCTTGATAACAAGTGCCCATGTAAGCCAGACCCTAACACAAGGTACACATTAATCTGGATGGTGTCTGGTCCCAGAGAACCACATGTGATTGCAGGGTACAGATAAACACCAAATTATCTTCAGCTGTACTGCAAGGAACACCTGTCACACACAGATAGTGATGGAGATGTACAGCAGGACCTATCTCTAGCACCACATGTACTGCAGACCTAGTGCTGGGCACCCATCCTATCCCTCAGGGTGAACACAGAACCTGCACAATGGCATGGTCTGTAACTATTCTGTGCCAGTATCACACAGTGTCAGTTCGTCTTTCCAAGCTGAGGTACCGGAGAGGTGCAGACCCCATTTGGTGATCAGCTGTAGACAGCTATTCAGAATGTGAATTGCATCATGGGTACTGGTGGGGGTTACCCTATCCTGGCTCTCAGAGCAGACAGTTTGTGCAGTGACCTGCAGTCCTTCTGTACCCAGCCATTGCTGTGACATACACCACAGAGGTATCGCGTACTGGTTAATATAATGCCATTCTCGCAGTGTTCATGGGTTTAATTCCTCATTGTTCCCACCTCTCATGCCTGTCCTACTCAAATAGTGTGCATGCCTGTAACAGTCATATTTTGCAGATCTGTGCTGCCAGCCCACAATACCCTCACCACAATTGCCAACATTCCCTCGGTCCGTCTATCTGCGTCTGTCATCTGTGTAAAGTCCTGTCTGCCTGTGCAGCCTGACACCCCATGTCCTGCACTGCTACCCTTTCCTGAATTGTGCCTCATCGTGCTTGCCTCGCCTGTGCCTGATCTGCATTGCACCACCACTCCTCTGTCCACCCATCATTGTAACTATCCTGCCACCTCCGCCTCCACTGGGGGACACGTATTCCCATCGTCTGCCACCAACTGTCTTTCCAGTACTTTACATTGCCAACACCCTGTGCTGTGGTACAGTTGCCCCCGCCATGTTTGTCATCAGTTACTGGCAGCCACATGTGATGCCCGCAGATATGGCAGGTCCAGCGGCTCCCAGCTCTCCCTCCTTCACTCACCAGTTCATTGCCTTTCCTGAGTGCTCTATCTAGTGTTAGGGCTACATCTGTCTCTGTTCCTCACAGGTCATGCATGTCATCCTGCAGCACCTTGCAGCCCTTAGGGCACGTTAACCTAGGGCACTGTAACCTTGTTAGGCCACCTTAACCTATGGTTCAGTAGCCCAGGGTGCCTTCTACAGTGCCTTGTCCAGGGGTGCCTCATATGGCGCTTAGCCTAAGGAGCCCTATAGGGCGCCTTATGAGGCACCTTACAAGGCACCTTGTAATGTGCCTTGTAAGGTGCCTTATAAGGCACCTTGTAAAGTGCATTAGTCTACGACACCTTGTAACATGTGTTAGCTGATGTGGCTTGCTGTAATGATGCACCCCGTATGCCTTTATATGGGCATCTGTACCTTTACCGCGGAACCTAATGCGAGTGACATTACCGCAGTTTAGTAAACATACCCCCAAGAGTGTCTCATGAGGGACCTTGTCAACAACTGCATCAACTAATCCATCTTTGTCTACCTGTTTATTTACATCTTCAAAAATATGTAACAGATTAGTAAGACAAGACCTTCCCCTGCTAAAGCCAAGTTATCTGTCTCCCATTAAACCATGACTATCTACGTGTTCAGAAATTTTGTCCTACATAATGGTTTCTACCATTTTTTTCTGGTACTGACATCAATATCACTGGTCTGTAGTTTCCTGGATCACCCCTTGAGCCCTTGTTAATAAGTGGCATTACATTGGCCAACCTCTGATCTTCAGGTATTACTGATGATTTTAATGATAGTTCACAGATTAGTAATAGTAGGTCTGCAGTCTCATATTTCAGTTCTTTCAACATCCTTGGATGTGTACCATCCAGTCCAGGTGATTTGCTATACTTTATCAAATATTTGTAATGTACCTTCCCAGTTTATCGATATTTCTATCAATTCTTCTGCTGCATCAGCTTTAAATACCATTTCAGTCATGAGTAACTTCCCTACATCTTCTTTAGTAAAGATTGAAGCAAAGAATTTATTCAGTCTCTCTGTTATGGCATTGTCCCCTGTTAGTGCCCCCTTTACCCCTTTATCATCCAATGGTCCAACTGACTCTCTCATAGGTTTTTTAATACAAATGGGTGGAGAAGGCTCTGAGGGAGAATAAAGGGGGGGGGGAGTATAAACCTGGCATAGTGGATTGTAACAGTAACTTTTGGAGTAAGTTGAATGTGAAAAATTCAATAAAGTTAAAGTAAAAAAAAAGGTTTTCTTGTGTGGTTTTGCTTCCACAGCAAGCTTTTTTTCAAATTTTCTCTTTGCTTACCTTATCAGAGCCTTGCATCTAACTTGCCAGTGCTTATGTATTTACTGAAGAGGGCTTTAAACTAGATTCTTTGGGAATGGGTGAAGAAAGCCCCTAGATAAGTGAAAGCCCCCAGGTAAATGAAACATTAAATACCTTTATGGAAATGGGTAAAAGATGCAACATATGGAAAGCAGTGTGTATAAATGCCCATAACATGGGAAATAAGATCCCATATGTTGAAGCTTTAATGGAAGAGGCTGACTTGGATTTAGTGGCAGTTACAGAAACATGGTTCACAAAAAAACATGACTGGGATGTATCTATACCAGGCTGTACTTTATTCAGAAAGGACAGGGTAGGAAGAAGGGGAGGAGGAGTGGCACTATATGTAAAAAAATAATATTAAAGCTTTGGAACTACAGAGCTTAAAAGGGAGAGGAGGCACTGTGGGTTAAACTAGAAAGAGGGAAAGAAAAATCTATTTGCATGGGTGTGATATGCAGACCTCCCTCACAGGAGGAAGAGGTGAGCGGAGAGTTAATTGAAGACATATGCAGCATTGCTAGAAAAGGGGAAGTGCTACTGATAGGGGATTTCAATATGCCAGATGTTGATTGGCACATTCCTGCTGCAGTATCATCTAGAAGTAAGGAGAACCTGGATTCTCTACATGGAGAACTATTCAGGTGACTGGTAACAGAACCGATATATGAAGGGGCCATCCTGGACTTGGTGCTTACCAATGGTGAATGTATTTCTGATGTTACAGTGGGAGATCATTTTGCATCCAGTGATCACCAGATGGTGTGGTTCAGTATTAGGACTAGGGCTGTTAAAATCCATTCAAAAGCGAAGGTCTTAGACTTTAGGAAAACTACTTTGCCAAGATGGGCCAATACCTCAGGGAGTTATTAGCAGGATGGGAACAGCTGGGGGATGTAGAAAAACAGTGGGCAAAACTGAAAGGGGATATTTTAAGGGCAACCAACCTTTTTGTTAAAATGGTAAATAAAGGTAAAAGGAAAAGGAGACGACTATAGTTTTTGAAAGAAATAGCTAAAAAGGTGAAGAAAAAGAGGGAGGCCTTCATGAAATATAAGAGATCACAGAGAGAGGAAAACAGGCATCTATTATTTGGAAAAACTTAGAGAAGCTAGCAAAGTAGTCAGGAAAGCAAAGATTCAAAAAGAGGAGGAAATAGCCAATGAAATGAAATGGGGGGGGATAAGACATTTTTCAGATATGTTAGTGAGTAAAGGAAGGGCAAAGGTGGTATTTTCAGATTCAAGGGTGAAGGGGAAGAATATGTAGAAGCTGATGAGGATAAAGCGGAATTCCTTAACAAATATTTCTGTTCTGTGTTCACAGATGAAGAACCAGGAGCAGGACCTCAGAAAACACCCACAAACAGAAATAGAAGTGAGGGGCATCCTGAACAATTTTCAGAAGACCATTCTTGAGAAACTAGCTAAACTTAAAGTAGACAAAGGGAAGGGACTGGATGGGATACACCCTAGGATACTGAGGGAAATTGGGGACATTCTAGCAGCTCCACTGACCGACCTTTACAATGCCTTGTTGGAGTCGGGAGTGGTGCCAAAGGACTGGAGAGAGGCACATGTGGTCCCTTTACACAAAAGTGGAAGTAAGGATGTGGTTGAAAACTACAGGCTGGTTTGTTTAACTTCGGTGGTGAGTAAATTATTGGAAACGCTGCTGGAAGAGAAAATAGTGAGGTTTCTGGAGTCCAGCGGATTACAGAATCCGAGGCAGCATGGATTCACCAGAGGCAGGTCTTGTCAGACAAATCTGATTGATTTCTTTGACTGGGTGACCAGGAAGTTGGACCGAGGGAGAGCCCTAAATGTGGTGTATTTAGATGTCAGTAAAGCCTTTGACACTGTTCCTCACAGGCAACTTATAAACAAACTGAGCAACCTAGGGATGGACCCTAAAGTTTCTGTACAGGCGACAAATGATACAGGTAAATGGAGCTCACTCCAAGGAGAAGGAGATTACCAGTGGTGTTCCCCTTGGTCTGATTCTTTTTAACATATTTGTTAGTGATATAGGGGAAGGGCTGTCGGGTAAGGTTTGTCTCTTTGTGAATGATACCAAAATCTGCAATAGAGTAGACACCCAGGAAGGTGTAGATGACATGAGGAGGGATCTAGCTAAGCTTGAAGAATGGTCTCAAATTTGGCAGCTGAGATTTAATGTTAAAAAATGCAAGGTCATGCATTTGGGGTGCTGCAATCCAAGGGAGCAATATAGTACAGGGGGTGAAGTACTTTTGTCCACTAAAGAAGAGCAGGACCTAGGCGTGATGGTGTCTGATGATCTTAAAGTAGCTAAACAGGTAGAAAAGGCAATAGCAAAAACTAGAAGGATGCTTAGGTGCATAAGGAGAGGAATGGCCAGCAGAAGAAAGGAGGCAATAGTCCCTTTGTATAAGTCTTTGGTGTGACCTCATTTGCAGTATTGTGTGCAATTCTGGAGACCGCACCTTCAAAAGAATATAAACAGGCTGGAGTCAGTACAGATGGTGGCTACTAAAATGGTTAGTGGTCTTATTATAAAGCATATGAGGACAGACTTAAGGATCTTAATATGTACACCTTAGAGGAAAGGCGGGATAGAGGTGATATGATTGAGATGTTTAAATACCTCCATGGCATAAATGCACAGGAGGAAAGCCTCTTTTGATTGAAAGAAAGCTCTGCTACAAGGGGACATGGGATGAGGGTGAAAGGGGATAGATTCAGGAGTGATATGCGAAAATATTTCTTTATGGATACAGTGGTGTATCCATGGAATAGTCTCTAAATTCAAAGAAGCATGGGACAAACACAGAGGATCTCTAAAAGAAAAAAGGGGACCGTTGTAGTGGTAGTTAGGTTAAGACAGACTAGATAGGCCATGCGGTCTTTTTCTGTCATCATGTTTCTATGTTGTTCCAGTTTTCGTCATTTGTGTCCTTTTTCTATTTCCTGAAAGATGCTTTTTTGGCTACAATAGCCTCTCTGACCTTACCTAAACCATGCTGGCAGTTTTCCGCACTTCCTTCCACTTTTCTTAAAGCGTGATCGGGGCTTCCAAGATAGTATTTTTAAACAACATCCATGCTTGAAGTAAATCTTTAGCCATTGCAGCTGCTCCTTTTAGTTTTTTTCTTAACTGTTTTCCTCATTTTATCATAGTTTCCCTTTTGAAAGTTAAAAGGTATGTACTGTGGATTTCCTTACCTTCCTTCCTCCATTTATTAAATCAAATGTGATTATGCTATGATCACTATTGCCAAATGGCCCCAACACCCTTATCTCTTGCACCAGATCTTGCAATTTCATATTTCAGTTCTTTCAAAACCCTTGGATATATACCATCCAGTTTAGGTGATTTTCTACTCTTCATTTTATCAATAGTTGCAATACATCCTCCCGGTGTACCGATATTTCTTTCAATTCTTCTGCAGCATCACCTTTAAATATCATTTCAGTCATGGGTAACATTCCTACATCTTCCTCAGTAAAGACTGAAGCAAAGAATCCATTCAGTCTCTCCGCTATGGCCTTACCCCCTCTTAGTGCCCCTTTTACCCTTGTATCATCTAATGGTCCAACTGACTCACAGGTTTTTTAATACAAATTTACTTGAAAAAGTCTTTAAATTGCATTTTTGCTTCTACAACAGGCTTCTTCTGAAGTTTTCTCTTTGTCTGTCTTATCAGTGCCTTGCATCTAATTTGCCAGTGCTTGTGTTGTTTCCAGTTATTGTCATTTGGCTCCTTTTTCCATTTCCTGAAAGATGCTTTTTTAGCAACAACAGCCTCTCTGACCTCACTTTTAAACCATGCTGGCAGTTTTTTTGATTTCCTTCCACTTTTCTTAAAGCATGGAATACAGCTGGTCTGGGCTTCCAAGATAGTATTTTTAAACAACATCCAAGCTTGATGCAAATCTTTAACCTTTGCAACTGCTCCTTTTAGTTTTTTCTTAACTATTTCCCTCATTTTATCATAGTCTTCCTTTTGAAATTTAAAAGGTCATACTGTGGATTTCCTTACCATTCTTCCTTCATTTATTAAATCAAACACGATCATGCTATGATCACTATTGCCAAGTGGCTCCAACACCCTTGTCTCTTACACCAGATCTTGTGTTCCACTAAGGACTAGGTCCAAAATGGTTTCCCCTCTGGTTGGTTCATGATCCAGCTGCTCTAAGAAGCAATCATTTATTTCCTCAAGAAACTTTATCTCCCTAGCATGTCCTGCTGTGACACTGACCCAGTCGATACCGGGGTAATTGAAATCACCCATTATTATTATTGTGATGTAACTTTTGTTAGCTTCCCTGATTTCTTTGAGCATTTCATAATCCATTTGTTCATTTTGGCCAGGCATTCGATAGTACATCCCCACTACCATCGCTTTCCTCTTCCCTTTTTACATGGAGTTTCAATCCATAGAGATTCTACAGTGAATTTTGTTTCCTGCAAAACGTTAGTCCTTTGTGGCTCAATTCCCTCTTTAACATAGAGTGTAACCCCTCCACCAATTTGATCAGCTCTATCTTTATGATTTAGTTTGTAGGCACGTATCACAGTGTCACACTGGTTGTCCTCCTTCCACCATGTCTCTGCAATACCAATCATATCTAGCTTCTCATTTAGTGGTATATATTCTAACTCTCCCATCTTATTTTTTAGACTTCTAGCAGTTGCATACAAGCATTTTAGAGGCAATATTTTATTCATATTAATCTGGCTATTGGTAGGCAGGGGTAATTTGGAATCTTTAAGCTCTGTCTGCTCTGTACTCAAGGGCATTTGGGATACTTTTGTCTTTACTGGAACCTCTCTGCTGATATGCCCTAACTTCAATCTTTTGCTAGTATCCTTCAAGGATACGTTGTTCCAAACAATGTGCTCTTGGGCAACTTCCCGCTTTCCCCTATAATCTAGTCTAAAAGCTGCTGACCGCAGCCTGGTTCTGTTCTGGTTAAGGTGGAGCCCATCCATTCAGAAGAGCCCCTCCTTTCCCCAGAATGTTCTCCAGTTCCTAACAAATCCAAAACCCTCATCCTTGCACTACTGTCTCATCCACTCATTGAGACTCCGGAGCTCTGCCTGCCTTTTGGGTCCTTCACGTGGAACAGGAAACATTTCGGAGAATGCTACCCTGGAAGTTCTGGATTTCAACTTCCTACCTAAAAGCCTAAATTTATTTTTTTACATTCTCTTATATACCATGCTATTCTGCATCAGTGTGGTTTACATTGAACAAACAGAAATCACATTGAACAGGGCATTATAACTTGGAGATAACTATTTTACAGGGAACATGGGCTATGGAGGGTTAAGTGGCTTGCCCAAGACCACAAGGAGCACCTGTGGGATTAGAAACCCCAGTCCTTCCAACCCAAGGTTGCTGTTCTCTAGTGGGATTTGAACCCCCAACCTTCTGGCATGAAGTACCTTGTCCCAACCACTAGGCCACTCCTCCACTCCAGAACCTCCCCACCACACTTTCCTATGTCATTGGTACCAACATGTTGCTAGACAGCAGACTCCTCCCCAGCACTAAGACCTTGTCTGCTACCTACGCACCAGGCATGCATGTTACCAGGTGATCTTCACGTCCACCAGCCACCCAGCTATCTACATGCCTAATGATCGAATCACCAACTATAATGGCTGTCCTAACCCCTCCTTTGTGCGAGAGGGTTTTGCATCACCTGGAGGACAAGTCCTAGCTACAGGATCACTTCCTGACAAACCAGGGTGATTTTCTCCTGTCACGTGACCTCCCTCCTCCATGGCAACAGAGATGCTGCCAGACTGGAGGTGGGACTTATTTTATTTATTTATTTATTTGAACATATTTTTATACCACCCCTTCCAGAGATCAGGAGCAGTTTACATCATAACAGGCAAACTAAAGCTTTTACATGGAACAATATTCATGCAAGAACCTTATGCAATTAACAATGTGGGTGAGGTAAACCCTTTAACTATTTACATATCATGGTACTGAGTGGAGCCACTACTAACTTTTTACAAAACTGTGTACAGATGAATTAGGTTCATAGATGGTGTTCTTATTCAGAGCAACAGTTGATATGTGGGGGGGGAGGAAGAGAAGAGTGGACATTATGTGATATTGTTCTTTGTGTTGATATAATATTCTCTAAATAAATGGGTTTTTAATTCTTTGCGGAAAGATTGTATATCTGTAATTCCTCTTAGCATCTCCAGGATGGCGTTCCACTGTGAGGGTGCTATGTATGTAAATGCCCTATTGCTGATGGATTGTTTAGTGTTGCATATTGTATTGGGTACTTTTAGAATGTTTTGCTTGGGAGTTCTTCTGAGTCTGTTGAGTGGTTGTATTTGGATGAGTGTTGAGAGGTAAGAGGGGGCTACGTTATGTATCAGTTTGAAAGTGGTCATTATTATTTTGTATCTTATTCTTGAGGAAATTGGAAGCCAGTGGAGTTCGAATAGATGGGTGTTATGTGGTCAGAGAGTCTTGCTTTCATTATAATTCTGGCTGTGACATTTTGGGCCATTTGTAGTATGTTTAGTGTTCTTTTGGGTATTCCCTGCAGCAGGCTATTGCAGTAGTCAAAGTGGGGTGTTATGAGTGCTTGGACCACTGTTCTGAAGTCAGATAGCTCAATGATGTTTCTCAATGGTTGTAATCAGCTTATAGAATATGGTTCTGTTCAGAAGTTTTAAGTGGGGTTCCATGCTGAGTGTTTTGTCCAAAGTGACTCCTAAGTATTTCACTTCCTGCTTAACTGGAAATTGATTGTTATTTAGGTGGATTGTTTGTGGAGGGTTGAATTCCTGGTTTCTGGATATGAACATTAGTTCAGTTTTCTTGAAGTGGATACTCATGTTGTTTTCATTTAGACAGGTTTGAGTGTCTTCCAGGCAAGCGGCTAATTTATCATAATTCAGTTACATATGTCTAAGTGAATGTACAACATAATGTCATCCACATATATGTGGTAATTTATTTTGTGTTTTTTAAATATTGTGTTTCAAAAAAATCTCAAGTCACTAGTAGAGTGTACAGTATCCAAAAAATCAAAAGAGCACACACTCAAATATAACAAGAATAGACTTATATAGTTTTGTGGCTTAACTTCTATAGCCAACTGCTGCTGTTTTTACCACCGGTTATTCTTTATATAGGAAGGTCTCGGGTTATAACGGGCCAGGGTTCACCGTGACACAAGATCACAAACACCTATTTTCAATGCCCTTTTCACATCAATGACCTCCTACACAGAATCCCCAAACAATACAAGGGACATGCCGCAAAAGAACAGACTTAACTTGCAAACATTTCTGCTTGATGCGGTCGCTCCAACCCCGATGCTTCAATTTAAGCGCTTACAAGCGTTTCGCATTTCATGTCGCTTCTTCAGGGGGACAACGATACTAAAAGCATAAGCATACAGCAATCATTATAAAATATATTCATCCAAAGACATACAACCAATACAACAATTAACAAACTACCTACTCACCCTAACACATCCGAGTGCTGCACGCTAACAACCAGCCGTGTATCTAACAACTCTGCTTCAACCAGCCTACCAGCTTCACACCAACACACATGCACTCCTCCTCTCTTCAACTCCCTTTTTAAACCCTATCACGTCATCACACCTCTAGATCAGCAAACTCCACCCCCAAACTCCTCACCTAACATTCATTAGCAACTCAAATACAGCTACCCCACTCAATCTGAACATTCAGACCTTTGGGTGTCACAGTATCTACTGTAAAAATCCACCTCTGTTCACATAACACTAAAGATTGTTCCCGAGTACGACCCTCTCGGCCCACTAACACCTGATCCAAGCAAAAACATCGTAGATCAGAAAATGAATGACCTTTCTCACAGCACCGGGGCTTCCAGCACCTTACACAAAATCCTACTCTTATGTTCTGAAATACGCTTCCTAAATGATCTACTAGTTTTGCCTATGTATAATAATCCACAGGGGCAGAGAATCCCATATGCCACAGAACAAGAGTCACACAAAGTATGTTTTTTTTAATTTGAAGAGCTTACCTCCATAAATCAATTGAGAAATATTACTGGAGACACTGCATATTGAACAATTCCCACACACACTTTGGCCTTTCTCGACATCCAAGCTACAAAGGGGACATAGTACTGAGGGACACAGGTGATCCTGCAAATTATGTTGCCGTTTCCACACACATCTAATCATTTTTTCCTCTAAACCTGGAATGGTGTTTAACACCTTCATATGTCTCTTAATAATACATTGAATTTGGGAGCTGAACAGGGAGTATTTTGAAATTAAATTCATTTGATCCCAATCATCTTGATCAATCTTCTCACGGTGGGGGGGGGGGGGGGCAGGGGGTTCAACAGCAGGGCCCTATTGCTAAATGATGCCCTTTTATACACCTTCTGAATGACCCTCTTAGGATACCCCATAGAGACAAACCCCTCTGCCAAAGTCTTAGATTGTTTCCTAAAATCTTGATCATCAGAACAATTCCTACGATAGCGAACGAATTGTGAAAAAGGTAAACTATCCCGTAACCGAAGAGGATGTGCACTCTCATAGTGCAAAAACGTGTTTCTATAAGTGGGTTTCCTATGCACTGAAGTAATCCAACCATTTGGGCCCTTCCGTATCACCACATCTAAAAACGCTATTTCATTATCAGCACAAGTACTTTTAAAATGAATGTTCTCATTGTTCAATATGCAGTGTCTCCAGTAATATTTCTCAATTGATTTATGGAGGTAAGCTCTTCAAATTAAAAAAAACATACTTTGTGTGACTCTTGTTCTGTGACATATGGGATTCTCTGCCCCTGTGGATTATTATACATAGGCAAAACTAGTAGATCATTTAGGAAGCGTATTTCAGAACATAAGAGTAGGATTTTGTGTAAGGTGCTGGAAGCCCCGGTGCTGTGAGAAAGGTCATTCATTTTCTGATCTACAATGTTTTTGCTTGGATCAGGTGTTAGTGGGCCGAGAGGGTCGTACTCGGGAACAGCTGAGGCATCAACATTTATGGGCAAAAGTGGTTTAGGAGGCATATTAATTTTGGGCGGCAGAAGGCGGCGCACTGTTATTTTTCTTACGGCATGAGGCGGCGCACTGTTTAGTGTGGGCGGCAGATGGCGGCGCATTGTTAAGTTTGGGCGGCAGAAGGCGGTGCGCTGATAAATGTGGGCAACAGAAGGCGGCGAGCCGGTGGGCAGAAGGCGGCGCGCTGATGTGTGAGGGGGCAGTCCAATAGTAGGAGGGATAAGTGGCGCGCTGATGTGTGAATAACAGGAACGGAGCCATAGCACAATGGTTAAGACACTGACCACTCGTGCAGGGATCATGGGTTCAACTCCCCACAGTGCCCATTGAAGACAGCTGGCTGTGGCATTATTTTAGGGGCATTTCCATGTTGTGCGGCATAAGGTGGCGCGCTGTTAATTTAGTGTGCCACAAGATGCACAAACACAGGAACAGAGCCACAGCACAATGGTTAAGACACTGACCAATGGTGCAGGGGCCAGGGGTTCAACCCCTCCCAGTGAACAAGGCTGGCTGGGGCAGTATGTATCATGGTGAGGAGTGCTGTAGGAGGCCTTCCATTTATATTTTATTTCCCACCACTAGTAAACCCGCTCTCACAGTGTGTTAACATACGGATGCCCGTAAGGCACATGTTACAGTGCACTGTCTGCCAAGGCACCCTAGAATGTCCCCTATAGGGCACCATGTATGTTGCGACACAGGATAATGTATAGTGCACCCTATATGGATGGCAACCATAAGGTGGCCTATAGGGCGCCCTATAAAGCACCCTCAGAGGCACCCAATGGGTATAGTAAGCTGTGTGTGGTTTTGCCGGCATAGACATATGTACAGTAAATAAAAATAAACTGTGGACTGCCCTATCAAAGGACCCCACTGTGGGTTTGAACCCATGACCTCTGGCTGTACAGGGAGTGACATAACCATTGGGCTACAGCTCTATAACTGACAGCAAGCCCCTGGCTGGCTGCAGAGAGCCTGCACGTCACCCCACAGACAGTCTGCTGTTGTAGACAGGATAGGGTTAGGCCACCCATACCCATGATGCACTGCACATGCAAATCAGCTGTCCACAGATGCACACAAGATGGGGAATGCACCCCAAAAGCTACCCGGCCTGGTAGGGGGAATTGTCCATGTGCACCCACACAGCACCTCAGCCTGGTAGGGGGTCCTGAGCGGGTGGACTACCAGAAAAGTGTAGCTACACACCGTCACATTGTGCGGGTACTGTGCTCACCCTGAGGGTGTGATGTGGCGCCCAGGACCAGGTCCACAACACCAGCCATGGCTGGATGAGGCCATGACAGAGCTCCACAACAGTACTAACCTGTGAGATAAGAAGGTGCTGCAGAAGCATGTTGGATATCTCTGTCTGTCTCAGTTAGTGGAAACCCCCATGGACCCCTAGGTGGTCAAAGTAACCCCCCCCCCCCCCATGGCGGTAGAGTGGACCATCAAACCCCAGTCCTGCTGGGGAACAGACACCCTACAGGGCAGTCCAAGCAGCTCCACACACATCCATAACACAATATCAGACAGACTTTAGGCCTGGATGTCCAAAGATGCACCCCAGCACTATCTGATATTCACCTGCAGCAAGCCATCAGCCACTGCACCCTGCAAGGCACTCCATCAAGACACATACCAGCTGTGAACAGTCTGCTGGTTAGCCCTGATGGAAATGCATGCACCCAAAACTGGGGTGGCAGCACACACAAGCAGAGAGTTCTGTGAGGAGGCCCCAACAGGAAACCCATATATATCACAAGAGAGAAACACAATACAGCACTATGGGGGCACCTAGCCATGATGTCATCACTGCACACTCAGGGTGAGAGTGCTCCCCCAGCAGCATATACAGAGGTCACCCTGTCTGTGTAGGTGGTGGCCTGGCACTACAATGTCACAGCCAGTGCCCTATGCCCTGTGCAGATGCATCCTGGCCAGCCCACCATGTCTGACCTATACCCATGGTACCTTGCTGCTCATTATGCACATTGGCAGGCCAATACTGGCAGTAGTGCTGGCAGTGTGGGTTGGGGAAGGTGTTTGCAGCCAACACACACTGTATAGACAGACACACACTCCCACACCTATGCCAGCATTGTGCTACTATTGAGGGGGTGATTAGCCTTGGCCACCACACCGGTCCTGGGCACGGCACAGGCATGGATATGGTACGCAGTACTGCTGGGGGTCACTCCCCAGGGTGGTGAACACCGTCAGAGGCCAGGCCTGGAGCACGCACCGCAGACACCAAACAGATTGTTCGGATGGGGTCAACTAGCAGTATGTGCGTAACGTAGGGATATCTATCAGCCTGTACTCTTAGCAAACGTTTCAGAGCTGTGTACCTCAGGTGTAGGGTGACATTGCTAAGGTATGCAGGTGCTGGTATTGGGAGATGCACGCAGGGTCCAATGTTCTGCCTCTACAGGAGACATTGGCCAATGGGGCCTGTGGGTGTGGGTGTGGGTGTGTCTGCCCCTGTTGGCTGCTGCTTTACGGAAGCGCTTCCCCACTCCAGTCCAGTTTTGCATCACACTCTTCGGGTCTTCCTGCTGTCCCTCATGAATATGCATGAGCTACATCTACATGCCGTGGGGGTGGTGCATAGATATACAGCACAGGCATTTGTATGAGTGGCAGCATGGAACCTGACTGGTGTGTGGCCCACCAGGACTGCATTTGGGGGATTCTGCTGTAGGTTCTGCCCCTGTTCATGGTGTCTGTGCTCAGTGGGGTAAAAGATAGATGTATTACCATTGCATATGTCCTCCTCACGAAAGGTGTGTCCTTACTGTCACTGTTTATTTGTGGGGAAAATATGTGTGCAGGATTGCTGGTAGCCCCAGCTGGGCTTTGAACCTCTGACCCTCTTGACTTAGAGATACTGACTCTGTCCGCTGCACCACACTATGGCCACATAGACAGTGCTGCCCCTGGAGGTAGTAAGCCTGGCAGGATGGAGTCACAAACCCTGCTCTACGCAAATTTACTGTGGGCATATGCACCCTGTCTGGTTACAAACGTGCACATAAACCCCGGAAATGACCACGGGAAATGGGGGACAAAATATCACCACGCTGGGCAACAGTGATATTAATGGGCAACCATAGCAAACACTCCCAGGAAAGCTCCACAAAAGGAAATGTTTTTTGGAAGAGTCTCCGCTCCGTAAACCCTTCCAAAATTCATTTCTTTTTTCTGGAGCTTTGCTGGGTGTGTTTTCTGTATTTGCCCATCACTATAACTGTTCCCCAGCTGAATTACTATTTTTAATAGTTCTGTTGTGGTCATTTTCTATTTTTATTTGCACTTTTGTGCTGTGCACATGTATCACACTGCTCACGTTTTGCTGGTTTCCCCGGTTTTCCTGTACATTGCTGACGGAAATGGTTTCTCTTCCCTTTAAATGCTTTCTACCGCGAGTGTTTCACTGGCGGTATTTTTTCCTTGTAAATTCGGGCACGCTCCTGTGCGGGGAGTCTCTCCCCTCCCACATTCCACCCATAGACCCCGTCTCTCCGCCCCTCGGGGGCCTTCCTCCGCCCTCATTTCGCCTTTCCACGCCTCTATCGCACATGAGCGCCCCGCAAACGTGCGCGTTTTCGGCGCACGCATGCGGGACCCGTTAATGTGCCACGCACGCGTACGGGGCGCTTAAGAGCACTTAAATGCATCATTTTAGAGCGCTCAGGTGCGCCCCTCACAAGTGCCCCGTTTAGTAAACATACCCCATATTGTTGTTCATCCAAGGCATTTGTAGAATCAGTGAAATCTTGGAGTTGATGTTGCACTGCTTTCTCGATTGTTTTAGCTACAAATGGAATGCTTGATATTGGCCAATATGCAGCAGGGTCTTCTCTGTTTAGGTTTTTGTTTTTTTTAATATGGGTCGGATTACAGATTTTTTTGAGGATGCTCGGCATGTTTCCCTATTGGAGAGAATGGTTAAAATGTTTAATAAGTAGGTGCAATTTCAGTTTTTGTGGCTTTTATCCATGACAATGGACAGGGATCTAGTGGGGATGTTGTTGTATTTATGTTTGAAATGATATCCATAATTTGTCTCATGTCGATGGATTGAAATGCATGCCAGATGTATGTAGTAGCCAGGTTAGATGTTTTAGGTGGGAGGCATGGGGTTTCTTTGGGGTTTAGTTTACTAGCATAGAAATCAGCTAGAATCCGGGGCTGGATTAGGACTTTGGAAGAAATACCTTGGGGGCCTTAGTGATCATTTTTACCAGTTCAAAAGCTCTCTAGGGAGATTGATGGCATTATTTAATATTTTTGAGTGATAGTTATTCTTTGCTGTGTTTATTGCTTCTTTGTAATCTTTAAGCTTTAATAGGTAAAGTGTTTTGTTATCCGTGGTCTTCTTGGATCTCCATTTGTGTTCTATTTTTCTGAGATCTTTTTTTATCTTAACTAGTTCTGGGGTGTACCATCTTTCTGACTGTTTGTGGGGGTGTTTTTGGTGTTTAGGTGTGGGTTTTTGCAGCTAAGGCAATTCCTGCGTCCATAGAGTTATTAGTTCGTCAAGGTCAGTTTGAGCTGTACTGAACTTGATAGTAATCGATTTAAAAAATGTGTCGTAATCAAATGATTTAAATCTAGCTGTTGAGGGTTTGGTATCGGAGTGTGTTCAGTGTGATATAATGGTAAATTATAAGTAAGTTGAATTAAAAAGTGGTCTGACCAGGGGACCTGTGTTATATTACGAGGACATGAGGTAGTGTTGGCTGGTGAAGACTTTGGGAGGAACATCATGTCTAGTATATTTCCTTTATTGTGGATGGGGTGGAGTATTGTTTGTTGGAAACCTATCTGTTCCATTGCCTCTAAGAATGAGTTAATAAGTGTTATCGGGAGGGATGGAAGTTTGAGGTCACCTAATACAATTTGAGGCTTTCTTATTGGTGAAGTGCATACAGTTTCTAGTACAGAGGACATGCCTTCATGGTTAGTTGTGGGGGGTCTATATAATAGGCAGACTGTTATATTTCTATTCTTTATTTTGAGGATGTCAATTCCTTTGTATGTGTTGCATGCACTGGTGGATAGTTTAAGGTTTGCCTTGGCTACTATCATTCCACCTCTACCTCTTTTCTTTTCTCTAAAGCAGTTAAAGAGGTTATATCATGGGATTCTTAGTTGGTTCAGGAGCACTGTGTCGGTGTCAGGTATCCATATTTCCATAAAACATGCTACATCTGGCCTCTCATCTTTGATTAGGTCCAGTATTATAGGGATTTTATTTCTGATGGACCTGGTGTTGACTAGTATAAAATATAATGGGTCTACTATAGGAGCGCTGTGTGCAAATAGATTTGGTGTTGTGTTTATTTGGATTAATTTTGAATGGTGCTTATTCTCTTTTAAATAGGGTGTGATGTACTGGTGAGTTCTCTAGGGTGCACAATGATGGTGGTTTTGTCTAGGGTAGTTGAAATAAGCTGTGATGGAAAATGCTAGTAGTGGGGCCTTAACTTGGGAGTAAGCCAAGGTTTATTATATGTACAATAGCATACAATAGTATAGACATATCATCATTTTTGTTACCTCCGTTCTTGCCTATGTTTGTTTTGTGTAGGTTACAGTATAAGATACAATTGCAAAGACACACTTTGGATATCATATATAGTTGAAGGGTGTATGCTAGCAAAATATTTCTGGCTCTGTGTTCTGTATGGCGGTATTTTAGCGAATGACAAAGGCTTTTCACATACACATGCTGTAGCTATATTTTACAACTATCCTAATAACAAACTTAGCATATGTTTTAGTTATACATACGTTTTGGGAGCAAGATAATCCTTCTGCATCTTGGTTCCATGCCTAAGGACCATGCCAAAGGGCCCTCTGGTGAGGCCCTCAGACGCGGGCCCACCAGGCACGGGCACACCTGCAGCATGCTTGCTCTTATGGCGATCTGCTGATCTCCCGATTGGTTGTTGTTGCAGAGGGAGGAGTGCTGTCCTGCTGCTGCTGCTGCCCCGATGGCTGAGAGGGGGACCGTAGAAGGTGGAGAGTCCAGTGGAAGAGACTGGCTTCCTGCAGTACTATATCCCTGTAGGTCTCATCTATGTACCTCTCTGTCTTCCTTATGTCCTCCAACTCTGCTACTCTAGCCTCAAGAGATAGGACTCATTCCCTGAGAGCAAAGAGCTCCTTGCACCTAGTGCACACATAAGACCCCTCACCAACTGGGAGAAAATCATACATGTGACACTCGATGCAAAAGACTGGAAAACAACCATTTTGCTGCTGAACTGCTGTCTGCATCTTAGTTTTAAGGTTGTGTTTAGGTATTTAACTTTTTTACTTACTATGGGTGGTTAGGGATACTTATGCTAATAAAACTATACCTAATATGTTTAATGTACTTTGTTTAACTGAAGATTAATTAATCTCAGGTCCTTAATGTATGCCTGATGAGAAGAAACAGCTGCACCTGAGAGTGAATATGGCACCTCCTTTCCTTTAAGAGATTTAAGTACCTATAAAGCTACGATTATCCCAGGGGTGGGTGGATGTCGGGGAGGGAGGGATGGAAAGAAGACTTATTAAATCTGGCTGTTATACAGTACCTTGTCCTGTGCTTCTAAGGTAATCTGTGACAATTTCCTGGGTGATTCACACAGCCCTTGCTTGGATTGAGGGAGTCCTGAGTTCTAAATTTAACCAAAAAGCTCTCTGCTGTGTTTTAAATTTAAACTGAAAGCTCTTTGCTGCTATTAGGCCCTGACTGAGTATTAAATTTAAACTAAAAGTTCTCTGCTTGGTTTTAAACTTAAACTGCAAGCTACCTGTTGAGTTTTTAATTTAACTAAAAGCTATTTGCTGATACTAGTTCCTGGCTGATTTAACAAATACATAGGATTCACAGATTAATCAGCTTTAATCTAAAGAATTCCTTTTTCACCAAGATTTAGAAAAATTCCCAGAAGTAAATACTTACAATTACAGATCTCTCTCCAGAAATAGCGCCCCTTTTTGTAGTCCTTCAAGACGTACTTATACTTGTAAGCCTCCGGGTTTCCCTGCTGATTTTTCCCATGTGCACATTTGTGAGACAGTGCCTCCTACTGCACATGGATATCAATTCCTCTGCATTACTGCACTTCTTTCTGGCCATAATATGTTTTAACATGCATTTCAAGAGGTAGAGATAGGTCAGTATTATATTGGACTTAAACATGCACACCCTCTCTTCTGAAATGGATGTTAGTTTGCAGACGTTTTCTCTCACCACATGCATGTCTCTCTCACCACATAAATGTTCTTTCTGAAATATGCAGTGGTAAAAGTGGCATTGCTGTGTATGTATATATATATTGTGATAAGGAAGACTCTAGTGAGCCCATGGAAGTAGAAGAAAAAAATGATTCTACTTTTAGGAAAGGTCACAGCCCTGAAAAGCACACGTTCTAACATTTCTCTGGAGAAAACAAACACAGGGATTCAAAAGCTAAGCTGACACACCCAAGCCCTGATGACGTAGCAACAGGCTTGGAAACTGATTACAAACATCTGTCTAGAGAGTCAGGGAGGCTGATCAGAGAACGGGAATATAAACCAAGGCTGGAGAGTGAGTCAAGAGAGAAGCCCGAAAGAGAGCAGCCCGAGGAAGAGCAGCATGAGAGGAAACAGCTCGAGAGAGAGCAGCACGAAAGGCAGCCCAGTCGGGAGAACAGTTGGAGGAAACACAGTAGTTGGAGGAAGGAAGCTATGTGGAGGAAAGGAACTGAAGCAAGCAAAGCAGAAGGGGAGAGGACACAAAGGTGGTCTGGAGTGCTCAGAGAGAAAGAGCAGAAAAACCTTCAAACCCCAGCACTGAAGGAAAAGATTCAGAGAGTTCAGAGGTGGGTACCTAAGACTCAGTGCAGAAGTCTGCAGAGCCCAGCCTTGAATGGAGAACTGTGGCAGAGCTCCAGGGAGGAACATAAGCTAAGGGACAGGGGACTGTTTCCCCAGAGCTGGCAAGAGATAGCCGCACAGCTGCAGAGAGGAGTTTCCTCAGGCTCAGGTACTGCTTATCCCTATTCACTAGAGCTGTGTTTAAAAGACCCACAGGGAGTTTTAGGGAGAAAACACCTTGAGGCATTCGCCAGTAGTTTAAAGCAAGGCAGTGCAGCACAAGAACCTGAAGCAATGCAGGTGGACTCTAAGGAGAGTGATTCCTTACAGCCAGAACAACCTATGGATTGTATTTGTGCTTTGCAGACAGTATTGAAAGCCTTTGCTAAACTAGATAGTATAAGCTGAGCGTAACCTAAAGAAAATAAGATATTTTCTTTGGTAAAGGAAGCTGCCATGTTTTGTTCTTTTTCTGTATATGTGAGAAGCAGCTGCACTTGGATTGAATGAATGTAAAAGCTCAACCAGCACACTTGTATAAAGAACCTTTTTGAACAAATACTGGAGAAGTATCCTGGTGCAACTTACTTTGAACCTTTACTTTTTGGAGAAATAAGCTTTGTTATAGTTTTGCCTATAACTCTGGCTTCATGACTATTTTCTATCAGAAGGAAAACTACTTTTCCCAGCATGCATCACGAGAGGAAAGTTAGTTAATTTAACCTTCAATAGAGATAAATAATGGCAACCCCAGCCCTCCAAGCCTAAGGCAGAGGGCGGGGTATGACAATATATATATGTATATATATATATATATATATATATATATATATATATATATATATATATATATATATATATCGAGAATGGAGAGCACTGCCACTATATAGATAGCTGCAATATTTAATCTGCTATCTGAATAACTATCTAAATAAACTTTCATTCTAAGATCTATCCACATAGGAGTATGTTTACTAAACCATCTTAACATCACAGCAGTGATATTATCACGCGATAAGTAACGTTATCATGTGAAAACATCACTTAGCAAGCGATAACGTGGCTGCGGCGTTAAGGCACACTAACGCTGTGAAATACGGCTCTGAAGGGTGGAGTAAGGCTTCCCAGAGGGCGGAGAGAATGGGTCAATGGGCGGAGAGTGGGAGGGGAGATGCTCCAGGCACATTAATGCTGTGAAATCTGGGTCTGAACACTAACGCCAGTGAAACCCTCGCATTAAGGCACATTTGCAGGAAAGAGAAACCATTTCAGTCAGCAATGTGCAGCAAAGGCAGGGAAACCCAAAAATGTGATAGTTGTGATATATGTGCAGGGAACAAAGAGGCAAATAAACATATAAAAGGACCAGAACCACATCTAAAAGCCCAATAACCAAGCTGACCAAAAGTGATAGTAATGATAAACATAAAGCAACACCACTGACAAAGCTCAAAAAATAAGATATAATGTTTGGAAGGGTCTATTCTCTGTCCCCCTAGAAAGTGAATGATCCCACATTGAAATAGTGCTGATCAGGGTTTTTTCACGTCTATATTGGGCAGGTTTGTTATGGCATGCACATGTGCAGTAACAGCAGAGTGGGCACATAGGAAAGGGCAACTGTACTGATGCTGTAAATGGGATATAGAGGGCTGCAGACGGCACATGCTGTGGTCCAGCTGGGGCACAGTGCGTGTTAGGCAGATGCCTAGGTGGCACATACGAATGCCGAAACTGTAAAGCAGCAAGACATTAACTGACGAGGGTCCAACATGGGCACGAGTGTGTGTTCCACAGTGTCACAAGGAGATTACCCAGCAGGTATCCCCAAGGACACATAACATTGGCAGGCAGTGTGTGTGTGTGTGTGTGGGGGGGGGGGGGGGTAAGCACGCATATCCATGTAGGCACCCCTACCTGAGAACCCACACCATAGGCAGCTGCCCACCGGCATACTGGATGGCCTGGGACTGTGCACCACCAGCACCACCAGCATAATGGCATGGCAGCATGGTGGCGGAGGGGTGCTGGTGGTGGAGGGGGCAGTGGCATCTGCCCACAGCAAACCATGGCCTAGCCCCGTTTAGGTGGGTGCCGTGCACTGCAACAGACAGGGTCTGTCTGACGAACAGTCATGGTATCCCCAGGGAATGAACAGTCCCTGTGGCAACAGTGTGGTGCAGTACACACAGCCAGTGTGTTCATGAACAGAAGGTCACAAGTTCAAGTCCCAGCTGTGGCTCCTGCCAATCCAGTCCCCACATTTTACCCAGTACTAAACCATGGTAATAAAGACGGAACCTTTATTGCAGATAACATAAACATGCCTGAAACACCTATATTTTACCCTACAGAGCACAGACACCATAAACATGTGCAATCCCTAGAGCAGAGTTTCCCAACTGCAGTCCTTGAGGGCCACACACCATTCAGGTTTCATGCTGCCTCTAATAAATATGCCTGTGCTGCATTTGTATGCACTGCCCCCATGGTATGCAAATATATTTCATGCATATTCATTAGGGACAGCATGAAAACCCGAACAGTGTTTGGCCCACCAGGACCGGAGTTGGGAACATAAGATAAGAACATAAGACATGCCATACTGGGTCAGACCGAGGTCCATCAAGTCCATCAAGCCCAGTATCCTGTTTCCAACAGTGGCCAATCTAGGTTATACGTACCTAGCAATATCCCCAAAGACACAGGTTCCACAATGCTTGTACTGGGTCAAGCATTGATATCCTGGGTCCCTTTTTAATAGTGGTTTATGGACCTTTCCTCCAGGAACTTGTCCAAACCTTTTTTAAACCCAGCTATACTAACAGCCCTTACTACATCCTCCGGTAACAGATTCCAGAGTTTGATTACACGTTGAGTGAAAAAATATTTTCTCTTATTTGTCTTAAATAGTTTACCCTGTAGCTTCATTACATGTCCCCTAGTCTTTCTATACTCTGATAGCGTAAACAATTGATCCACGTTTATCCGTTCCACTCCATTCATTAATTTATAGACCTCTATCATATATCCCCTCAGCCGTCTCTTCTCCAGGCTAAAGAGCCCTAACCTTCTTAGCCTCTCTTCATAGGAGTAGTCTTCCATCCCCTTCACCAATTTGGTGGCTCTTCTCTGTACTTTTTCTAATAACGCTATGTCCTTTTTAAGATACGGTGACCAGAATTGCACACAATATTCAAGGTGCGGTCGTACCATGGAGCGATACAGAGGCATTATAATATCCTTTGTTTTGTTCTCCATCCCTTTCCTTATGATACCTAGCATTCTATTTGCTTTCTTGGCTGCCGCTGCACACTGGGCGGAGGGTTTTAACATGTTATCCACAATGACTCCTAAATCTTTTTCCTGGGTGGTGGTTTCTTTTTTTTTTTAAACTTTTATTTTCATTTTACAACAAACAAAGTAACAACACACCAAAAGAAACAAATACACACATACAATAAAGAAAGCAACCCCAATTACCCCCCACCCCAATGCTTCTTCTCTAAGCTGATAAGAGTCATCATATAAGCGCTGACATACAACAATTATTGTGCATCAAACAAACAGAAGTAGAATCTGTGAGACCGGATGAGCATATGACAAAGATTATTACAGAATCAAACAGTCAACTGAGAGCATTGAATAGTGTTAACATAATCGTTGAGCGTCTCCTAGCTAGACCAGTAGTGAATGGTTTGAACGGAAGAGGCTGACATACAAGGTATTTGCGCATATTTACAATAAAGACAGATATGTTTCACCATTCATTAGAGCTCAAAAAGAGCTATTTTCCCAATATTTCGTGATTAAGGAAATAGGAAATAACAATGCCCAGCATAAAGGCTAAAAGGAAATAAGCCAATTTAGGAAGAGAGGGGATCCCCGCAGCTGAGCGGAGCCCCACAATCTTCCAAAAGAGGGGTTCCGGAAAATATAAAATAGAATGAAGACGACCCCAGACCCGACTCGAGTAATACTGTAATGCGGGACAATCATACTTAACAGGAGTTTAGTAAGCCAAAGGCACATGGCATGTCCAGCATCAAGCGCACTGGATGGCATTCCAATTGGCTAACCTATCAGGAGTATATGTCCACTTGGGATAGCAGTACTGAGGAGATAAGAAAAAATCTGATCTAGATTGTGAGTGATGGGGGGGCTGAGAAAAGGTGAGCTCTAAGTCAGAGGGGTGAAGCAGCTTCCATATAGCTACTCACGCAAAATCTTGCATCAGAGCTGGCAGGGTGTAGAGACTCTTGGGCGGACCACTCGTTCTAGGCGGCAGTCTATCTATCAAAGGATCAAATACTTGGTGGAAGTCACCGCCGAGTAACAGTAACAGGGTCATCCACATTCGGAGCATAAATACAAATACACGTAAATTCACTATCTCCAACCGTAAAATATACACAGGCCCAGCTACCCTCCCCATCAGAGCTAGTATCCATTACAGTAGTTGGCAAAGATTTCTCAACCAAGATGGCTACCCCGTACCGCTTAGAAACGGCGGGAGAATAGGCAGCCACCATATAAGGTTTAGCAGGAAGTTTCAGTGGTTCAACGGAGGTGAAATGGGTTTCCTGAAGAAACACTGAATCAGCATGGTCATGATTAAAATAACTAAGGATGGTCATTCTTTTGATTAGACTAGTGAGGCCTCTTACGTTCAGTGATAGGAGCGGACATAAGGCCATACAACAAAGTCAAACATTCTGAGAAAGGAACATGATGGCGCACCGAGTTGCGCAATGTCCCTCATATCAACTATAAATGACTGTACACACGATATGATAGAAAATAAGCCAATGAAAAATCATGAAGCGCCCTATATAACAGTAGAAGCACCGAAGTGCCTTAGAGAAGAAGCAAAACCCCAGAAATTACTGGCGACCTGATGTCTGCGGGGTGAAACCCCAGAGAAGGCCTAAATTGAAACATATAACCGGTATAGCTGTGCGTGCTCCGAATCCAACCGAGGTGCACATCATGGAGGAAAAGGAGACCAAGGAAGGTAGATATAAAAGAAAGAAAGGTCCAGGCAGTCTCTATTCCAGGCAATGATCACCGCGTCGGGCCATTCAAAATGGCGGGCAGTTCCAGCGGAGTCCATCCGAGTTGTTGACTTAGCGCATCTGGTCTGCCTCTTTGGAATCTAAAAATGTTGCTAGCAGAGCAGGATCTTCGAAGGTTCTAGTTTGGTTATGGAGAGTCACTCTGAGCTTCGCTGGATATAAGAGGCCAAAGCGAGCCTGTAACTGTTGAAGTCTAGGTCGAAAAGCAAGGAGTCCCTTCCGCCGGTCAACTGTGGGCTTTGCCAAATCGGGGAAGAAAGAGACTTTATGATCTTCAAACTGCAGATGTTGCATCACCCGGGCAGCCTTGAAAATTTGCTCAACTTGCTGATACCTCAGTAAACGAAAGATAATGGGCCGGGGGGTCGTCCGATTGAGTGCGATGTTGGTAGGAGCACGATATGCTCGGTCAATTTCCAGATCTCTGCAAAAGGTAATCTTCAGCAAGGAGGGGAGAGTTTTGACCAGAAATTCTCTGATATCTCCTGCTTCCGCCCCCTCTGGAACTCCTATGAGCCTTACATTGTTGCGACGGGCTCGATTATTGCAATCCTCTAACTCTTTTTGAAGATTCTTTATCTGACGCTCAGCCTTGTCCAGGTTCACCAAGCGCACCGCGTGCGAATCGAGGACCCCCGCCATGTTGTCCAGCCGTAGTGAAAGACCTTCAAGCCGGTCCTGAAGCATACCGAAATCTTCTCGCATGGCTCGGAGCGCTTCTCCGTTGGACTGTACCAGTTCCTTCACACCACGTATTTCCTCCAAGATCTCCTGTTGCATTTCGGGGCTTACCCGAAGTGGAACCATCTTTGGTGGGGAAGACAACTCTGTTTTGGAGCGTTTTCCATGTGAAGAAGAGGGAGACCCGAAGTCCAAGCGCACTGGTTTGTGGGCCGCCATTCCCCCCAAGGCACCCCGGTAAGTTCGGTGTCAAATATTAAGTTTATGCAGATATTAAGTCAGGATTCTGAGTAGGCCCCTCAGGAGCTTCAGCGCGAAGCGTCTAACCCGCTGGACATCAGGCTCCGCCCCCCTGGGTGGTGGTTTCTAATGTGGAGCCTTGCATCGTGTAACTATAGTGTGGGTTGTTCTTTCCTAGGTGCATAACTTTGCACTTGTCCACATTAAATTTCATCTGCCATTTGGATGCCCAGTCTTCCAATTTATCCAGATCCTCCTGCAGTTTTCCACAATCCTCTTGGGTTTTAACACACAATATAAGAGAACAAAGGAGCGGAGCCTGGACTGACAAATTGTAAAACTTGTTTATTACGGCCCAACGCGTTTCGGCCACCGGCCTTCTTCAGGGGGTCTTAAAGAGCACACCTCAAAAATAATAAACATAAACATATAGATTAAATAAACACATTATATTGTTTCTCCTCGTCTCTCTTCCCTCCTTTTTTTTTTTAGTTTTTTTAGTAGTTTAATATGTTCTTATCATTTATTACTATTTTTTATAATTTTTTAACATTTTTATCTATCAGTTGGTTTTTAACTAACCGTTATGAATCAATAGATTGTCCTTTAGATGTTTTGGGTGAAATTATGTTTTTAATTATTATTTCATTTATTTATTTTATTTTTTGATATAAGACAGTGTTTTTTTATATAATGTGTTTATTTAATCTATATGTTTATGTTTATTATTTTTGAGGTGTGCTCTTTAAGACCCCCTGAAGAAGGACAGTGGCCGAAACGCGTTGGGGCGTAATAAACAAGTTTTACAATTTGTCAGTCCAGGCTCCGCTCCTTTGTTCTCTTATATTGTGCGGATCCTTAGCTCCTTTTGGTACTGTACTACTACCACTTCCCCTCTGGTCGATTCATGAACCAGCTGCTCCAAGAAGCAGTCATTTATTCCATCTAGAAACTTTATCTCTTTAGCTTGTCCTGCTGTGACACTGACCCAGTCGATACCGGGGTAATTGAAATCACCCATTATTACTACTCTGTTGTGACTTTTGTTAGCTTCCTTGATTTCTTTGAGCATTTCATCATCCATTTGTTCATTCTGGCCAGGTGGTCGATAGTATACTCCCACTGCCATCACCTTCCCCTTCATAAATGGAATTTCAATCCATAGAGATTCTAGAGCCCTAGAGCAGCGGCCAACAGAGGCATAAACACCCACACCCATAGGCTCCACTATCCAAAGCCTCATGGAGAGTCAGGCTGTTGGGCCCTGCATGCAGCAGCATCTCCCAATACTAGCACTTGCATACCTTAGCAATGCCACCCTAAACCTGGGAATACGTTCCACATATATCAAAAGGTTGCTATGATTAATGGCAGATAGCAATTCCTAAGTTAAGCACAATTTGCTGATAGAGCTGCATCATAACAACCTTTCTGATATCTGTGGAGTATGTTTCAGTTTTGGTTTATGACAGTGTTTACCACCCTGGGAGTGACCCCAATAGTACTGCGTACCATAGCCATGCCTGCACTGTGCCCAGGACTGGTGTGGTGGCCAGGGCTGCCAAAAGACTCTATATTTGCACAATGCTGGCATAGGTGTGGGAGTGTGTGTCTGTCTATCCAGTGTGTTGTGGCTGCCTACACCTTACTCAGCCCACACTGCTTGGACTGTTTCCAGTGTTAGCCTGACAATGTGCATAATAAGGAGCAAGGTACTGTGGGTATAGCCCGGACAGGGTGGCCTGGGCAGGATGCTTCTGCACAGGGCATAGGGCAATGGCTGGGACATTGTAGTGCCCGGCCACCACCTGCACGGACAGGGTGGCCACAGCATGTCCTGCTGGGAGGTCACTCTCACCCTGACTGTGCAGTGACCACGGCATGGATAGGTTCCCCCATAGTGCTATTTTGTTTTTCTCTCAAGTGATATTTATGGGTTCTCTTTTCTGGGACCTAATCACTGACTTATCTGCTTGGTGTGTGTGTGCTCTCATCCTAGTTTTGGGTGCACACATCTCCTCCAGGAACATGCACTATGGACTAGCTAGCAGACTATCTGCAGTTAGTATGTGTATGGTTGGAGCACCTTGCAGCGTGTAATGGCTGGAGACTCACTTTGCTTGCTGCTGGAGAATGTCAGATTGTGGTTGGGGAGGGGTGCAGCTGAGCATTTCCAGGCCTACTGTCTGTCTGCCATTGTTTTATGGATGCGTACAGATCTGCATTGACTGCCCTGTAGGGTGCTTGTTCCCCAGCAGTCTGTTCATTCCCTGGGGATACCATGACTGTTCGTCAGACAGACCCTGCCATCATTGCAGTGATGTAGAATGTGGATCTGTTAGTGGGAGCCCCAGAGGGGAGGGAAGGGGAGGGGAGGGGAGGGTGGTGCTACATAATCCGCCTATGGGTCCAAACATCCCCCCCCTTCACTTAAATCATGTGACCATTGCACCCACACAGGATATGCACTATTCTGGGTACATCATAGTCCACAATGGCTAGACATGAATGGGAAATATGGATGGACACAGGTGGGTCTGCAAGGACTACCTATCACACACTGGCACTGATGGTGACCTGCAGCATAGCCTATCTCAGCTAAGCCAGGTGCTGCGGACCTGGTGCTGGGCGCCCCACCTCGCCCTCAGGGTCAGCAGAGTACCCCAACAATGTGTCGGTCTGTAGCTACTCTGTGCCAGTAACACACACGGTCATTTTCCCCTACCAGGCCGAGGTGCTGTGGGGGTGCATACCCCATCTTGTGATCATCTGTAGACTGCTGATCTGCATGTGCAGTGCATCATGGGTATGGGTGGGTTAACCCTATCCTGGTAACCACAGCAGACAGTTTGTGTGGTGACCTGCAGTCCTTCTGTAGTCAGCCAGGGGTTTGTTAGTAGCTATAGAGATGTAGCCTACTGGTTACTTCACTGACTGTGGAGGCAGAGGTCATGGGTTTGATCCTACAGTGGTGTTATTTGATAGGGCTGTCTGAGGCATTTCCTCTTTTACTTTAATGTAGTGCTGCCAGCAAAAACACCCTCACAGTGCTGTAAACTTAAGGTGCCTCATAAGGCGCCCTATAGGGAACATTATAAGGTGCCTTGGTGGACAGTGCACTTTATAATGTGCCCACTGGAGTGCCTTATAGGGTGCCTTATGCAGCTCCTTAGCTTATGGCACTGTGAGGGTGTGTTTACTGGCAGCACTAATTTAAATTAAAAAAGAAAATGCCTCAGACTGCACTGATTTAAAGTAAAGGGCAATGCCTCAGACAGCTTTACTCATTAAGCCCACTGGGGTATCAAACTCATAATCCCTGTTTCATCAGTCATTGTATTAACCAGTGTGCTACACCTCTGTTGCCATAGATGTAGGTCAGCTTGCCTAATTAAGGCTAACACGCATTAATGTGCCCCGGTTCCCTCTATCGAGTGATAACGGACTTTATCGGGCGATAACCCGAAATGCTACCTTAAGACCAGAACGCCCACTACCTTATAAGGCATTCGTCACAGTAAGTCTGCAACTAACACCGGTAACATTAAGACGGTTTAGTAAACATACCCCATAGTTTGTACATGAGAGTGGACTGAATATTGCTGCTCTCCATATAGTTAAGCGGAATTCCATGTTCTACCTTAACTCTCTTTGAATAGTGCTTCTGAAAATTATTACCGGCTGCCCTGACATTATCCAGAAAATTGATGAATGGGGCACATATCCGAACGGTGACTGCCATTATCCAGATAAGTGCTTTGGAGTATTGAATTGTTAATTTTTTAACAAGCTAGTTAAAAGAATCTTCACTAAGTTGTAGCATATTTTTAACACAGCTTTTATTACATCAGTTTTTATGCTAAACAACTATTTTATCTACTTACTATTCAGCAATGATGCATGGAAAGTCTTAATAAATATATCTTGTGTCACAGATCTCGTTGTTGCACTCACTGCACTTAGTCACGTATTATGCACCCTGAACTTACCTATACAAATGTTCTGTCAGTTGGACATTATTGAGAAGCACATAGTTTTACAGTAGTTTTCAGCGTATGAAAATCTATTGCAATATCTAATAAAACATTTGCGTAGAGCTGAATTTAAATAAAATGTATTTGCATTTTGAATGACTTCTTTTATATTTGTTACAATACTGCACATTAGCTGTGTTAGTATATCTTTCCGATTTTCATTGCAGGATCAATCTGCAGTTTGTGTGATGGGCAGAGCCTCACAAGACAGGAATTTGTACAAAAGAAAAGCATACAGTGGGAAAACACACAGCTGGGTCCAAACAATTTAGCTGTGATTTGGTACTCTAAATGGCCTACTCAATTTCTAAACAGCAATTTGACAAAATCTTTTCTGTCAAAGGCTTCTGTGTTGCGAAGACTGATGGAACAAAATGCCATTTGTTTGAAGTGAAAGAAAAATGAGAGTTCAGTACCTGTCTAGAAGCATTTTTTACCCTGTTTGCTTACTGCAAAGATGCAATAGCTTCCATAATATTGCTTCACATTGTTTTAAATGAAAGATATAAATATCACTTTCTATTTAAATAGTTAATTCATTTTCAAATAACTTCAAATCCCAGGTAGCCCTGGCTGCTTGCAAATACACAATTGAATAGACCATTGTTTCCCATCCCTTTCCTGGAGGCACACCTATAAAACCAGGCCAGAGGTGTTGCAAACTATAAACTTTTTTTCAGTATGCAATTCTGGACATGTGGAGGAGGATTTCATAACATGGGCATGGCTAAATTATAGATGAAGCTGAATTAAACCCGATTCCTCAATTGCGGGGTCTAGATGCAACCACAATGGCGGAATCATGGAGAAAAATGAGCTGGTGCTCACTGGATTCCAATACAGTATACATGGCTGGACCTGCTCGTCCCCACGTGATCACGCAACCCTGGTGCGAGTGTGCAGTGGTGTCTGGTAACCATGCTACTGGCACGTATACCAAGCACTGCAGAATCGCAGGTTCCTCTGCGGCCCCTGAAAACTGATGTCCAAATGCCGCCAGAGCCCATATAGCCTGGATCATGTTGGCAGGTGCCACAGCCAGCCATCACCATGTGGGGCAGGGGGTTTCAGGCCATAAATGCCAGCCACGCCCTGCCCTTGTACCACCTTCAGGCAGGGATAGACTGCATGTCTGTCAGGGTGCCGGGAAACGTACACAGTTCGTTCCTGAATATGCTGTGTACGTCCCAGCACCTGGCCATGCTCTTGCTCTGCCCCATCCCACCCACATACAGCGATCTCCGCACAAGCACAGGGAATATTCAGGGCACGATGGGTGCAGCATACGCTCAGGGAGATTTTCACTGATTCTATGTCTGGCCTGCTTTGGACATCTCTATGCTCATTTTAGGATGTCCAAAGCATGAATGGGACTTACAAAACGAGCCCCATAATGGATGAGAAGAGACACGAGGCAGTGATGGAAAGAACACAAGGTCAAAAGTCTAGAAACGCCTGTGCTGGTGGTGACTAGATGAAATTGTAAGAGAGGGTAGAAAAAAAAAACAAGACTGAGGCACTGGCCATGCTGATGAGTAAGGGTGGTAGGGCACATTTGAAGGTCAAATGAGGATGTTAAAACAAGGAACTTTGAGGCATAAAAATCTGAAACACCAATATCTAAGAATTAAGGAAAAAGAGGATAGTTCAAAAAAGAAGGAAAGATAGGAATCAAAGTCAGTAAGAAAGGAACATTGACACTTAACAGAGGTTTGATAAATGACAGTTACCTGATGAGGAAGTATAGTGAAGAGACAGATGGAATGGACCTTAAAGGAAAAAAAGAGAAGTGGGGCTGGGCTGCAAGAAGGGAGTGAAATGTACAGGAATGGGAGAATAGTAACCAGACTCCACCACTGCTGTCAACTGGGTGAGGAGTGTAAGAGTAAAAGTAACCTCCATGACAGAGGTAGCAACTGGATTGGATTTAGATGATACCTTTATTAGAGGTCAAGGCAAATTACAGTAAGGTACAGTAGGTATTTTCCTGTCCACCTGAAGCAGTAGAGGTTTAAATGACTGAAGGAAGGGAAAACCAAGTCTCAGTGAAAGCAATAAGGTGTATAATATGAGAGAGTTAAAGGTCATGAATATAAGTGAGGTTTTTGTAAATACAGTGCATGAAACGGAAAAAAGGTGGATTGAGATGGATAGGGACAAGACTGATGTGAATAGATGGGGTAAGAGTTGCCTTGGAGGGATAGGATTGGAATTGATGTACCAAGCTGAGAGAAGGAACATAGTAAAAAGAGAAGAGAAGGAGAGGTGTGACAACAGTGAAATGGAAATTGTTGAATGAGAGGAAGAAAACATTGAAGCTCAAGAACAGAGGGAAGGGTAGAAGAAAAATGCTGGTGAGGAAAATATACAGAATGAATAAAGTGGTCTTGAGATTTGCCCTGGTTTGAAGTAGGGAATAAGATTTGGGAGAGTTGATATCAAGGAAAAAGAAGTGTAGCAGAGTCATAGGAATTAAAGAAGAGACAATATAAACCTAAAGTGAAGGAATGATGCATATCTTCTTACAAATAGCTAGATACAGCATGGAATATCAGCAGTGCAAGCCAGGTACATCATGGTAGACCTGAGATTCACCATGGAGGAAGGTAGAAGGAGAACACAGATGGCCTGCAACCTACTCTATACTTGGCAAGCAGCCAGATTGAGTATGGGGTATCAGCTGTAAAAGCTCAAGTGGGTTGTCATAAACATGGGAATCACCATGGAGAAATTTGAGAGGAGTATTCAATAGCCTGAAACCAAACTGAAAATGGTCCAGTACATTAACGCCATCTAGGAACTCCTATGGTTGGATACTGACTATATAGTCAGTTAATTTTAACAAACAAGAAAGATTGGCAATAGGTCGATATTTATTACATAAATAGGCTCCTAAATCATGCATCTTAACAATGGGAATCCAGATTGTCTGTTTAAGGATAGTTTTTATTTATTTTTTATTTATTTACTTATTTCTTCTATACTGCCCCTTCCAGTGATCAAGGGCGGTTTACATGGAACAAATTAACAAATTATGTATACTTCTGTATACTTTACATTGAACAGAGAACTTTTTAACTTTTTACATGGAATAGATATACATTACATTGAAACAGAGAAACTTTCTAACTTTTTACAAATAATGACAGATGTAAAAAACTGTCCAAACTATTTACATAGGTTATTTACAAGTGATTCTATACAGGGGTTTTCAGAATAATCGTGCATCATGTGTAGGTGGTGGAATTTATTTCCATTTTTTATCAAGAATTTTGTGTGTGTGTGAGGGGGCTGTATGGGGTTGTCTAGTTGTGGTTTAGGGAGTTCTGAGTTGGTGTGTCTGTGGATGTTGTGGGACAGAGCTTGGGGGGTAGGGGATTTGGAAATGTTCGGAGAATAGGTACGTTTTGAGTTCCTTCCGAAATTGGGCGAGGTCTTTTATGGTGCGGAGGTCTAGTGGGAGATCATTCCAGAGCATGGGGGCAGTGAACGTGAAGGCTCTGTCACTTGTGGATTTTTTAGTCTTCTTGAATGATTTTGGTATATCAAGTGAGTGGGCTGCATTTTGTCTGCGAGCTCTTGATTCAGATGGGGTCTGTAGTAATGTAGATAGATGTGATGGGGCGATGTCATTTAGGAGCTTGAATGTTGTTAGGAGAATTTTGTATCTGATACGGCTGTTTATGGGGAGCCAATGTAGTTCTAGGAGTATAGGGGTCACATGGTCTGTTAGACGAGCTTTGGTAGTTACTTTTGCACAGATGTTCTGGGCTCTTTGTAATAGGTATGTGTTTTTCTGTGGTAGGCCAATCAGGAGACTGTTGCAATAATCAAAATGGGGTGTGATGAGTGTATTGACAACCGATCTAAAGTCATGTGTATCCAAGAGGGGCCTTAGGTGTTGTATGGTTTTGAGTTTAAGGAATATGGTTCTTACTGTCTTCTTTATGTGAGGTAGCATGGTGAGAGTATGATCTATTATTACACCCAAGTATTTTACCTCTTTTTTAACGGGTATAGAGGTATTATTGATTGAGATTGTTGTTGGAAAAGTGTCCTCAGTCACAGGTGTTCTTGTAACGAACATTGCTTCCGTTTTTTTGAGGTTAATGCTGAGGTAATTGGTTTCCATCCAAGAGGTGGTCTCAGCCATGCACTCAGCTAGGTTGTCGTAAGTGTGGTTTTTTGTGGTTATGGGGATAGCGAGCATGATATCGTCAGCATATATAAAGTGATAAATCTTGTGTTTTCTAAATATGTTTGTGATAGGTTGCAGGTATAAGTTGAATAAGAGGGCAGAAAGGGCTGATCCCTGAGGTATACCTTGTCCTTGGGGGAAGGTTTCTGATGCTTCTTGATCTATTTGGACACGTATTAGTCTATGTGTGATGTATGACTTGAACCATTTGAGAACAGTACCACCTATTCCTAAGTTTTCTAGTCTGTTGATCAGGGTAGGGTGGTTGATGTTATCGAAGGCGGCCGAGATATCAATAAAGAGTAGTAGGAAACCTTGATTGTTGACATCTGTGCCTCTGATGAGGTAGTCAATCAGTGTAATCAAGAGGGTTTCCACTCCGTGGAAAGGGCAAAAACCGAATTGGTGTGAGTCAAGGGGTTTATGTTCATCAATATGCTCGTGTAATTGTAATTGAATTGATTTTTCTATTATTTTAGCAATAAAAGGAATGCTAGCTATCGGTCTGTATGAATTGGGGTCTTTTGAGTCAAGTTTGTTGTTTTTTATTATTGGGCGAAGCGTTGTGAGCTTTAGAGCATCAGGCATGATGCCCTGAGAAAGGGACAGGTTCACCATGTATTGAATGTTTTCAACAAGTTCTTCCTTTGTGCATTTAATCCAAGACACAGGGCAAGGATCGAGTGGGGAGGTTGTAGTATTGATCATTGTTATGATTTTAATGAGCTGCTTTCGGTCAATTGTGTGGAATGTTGTCCAATTGTTATTGATTTCGGTGCTTGTAGTCAGTATTGGTGTTACAGTATTGGGTTTAGATTTTAGTTTTTCTGCAAAGTGAGTTGCTAAAGTTTGAATGCTTATTGTTGGTAGCTTTGGCTCGGAGTTCTTTGTTTTGGTTAGTGTTTTTACAATTGTAAATAGTTCTCTAGGTCGTTTGATGGCTAGATTTATTACTTTAGAGTGGTAATCCCTTTTCGAGTTGTTTATTGCGTTTTTGTATTCGTTAAGTGTGTTCATATATTGTGATTTATTTTCATCTGTTTTAGTTTTCCTCCATCTCTTTTCCTGTTTCCTCAGTTGCTTTTTTAGTTTTGCTAGTTCTTTGGTGAACCATTTTTCTGACTTCTTCGTTTGTTTATGCCTATTATGTGTGGGGATAGCTGCTTCATGTATTGTTAGGTTCCAGTGATTTACAGTGGAGTTGATGTCAGGGAAGTTTGCGTTGAGTACTGGTAATACTTTGTCAAGGAAAGTATCCTTGTCAAAGTGAGCAAAGCGTGATAAATGGGGTGATGTGCTTATTGTATTTGGTGTTGCTTGTGCTGGGAGGTGGAGTGTTATGAGGTTATGGTCGGACCATGGTACTTCTGTTGTAGTCGGAGGTGTGAGTTGTTGATGGTTATTAAGGGAAGAAGGGAGGAAGGGAGGAAGATGAGATCTAAAATGTTGCCTTTTATGTGTGTGGGGGTATGAACTATCTGTGTGTATCCCATTTGGTTCATGGCATCCATGAAGTTATCTGATTGAGATTTATTTAGAGAGGGGAGGTTTAGGTCACCTAGAATTACTAGTGGTTTGTTTTGCGATGCAGTGCATGCAAGTTCAAGGATGGAGGAGAGGTTTTTTTGATCAGCTGAGGGTGGTCTATAAATGAGGGAGAGTGCCATGGTTCTGCTTTGTATATTGATGATGTCCATTCCATCTATATTATTTAGGCTTGTTAAGGTGTATTGCAGGACTTTTTTGGCTAGTATGAGAGCACCACCACCTCTTTTTACATCTCAATGGCAGTTGAATATATCATATTGATGTGTGGTTATTTGGTTTAATAATATGGTGTCCGTGGGTGAGAGCCATGTCTCAGTGATGCAGATAATATCTGGGTTTTTGTCTTTTATCATGTCATTAATTATTGGTATTTTGTTTCGTATGGATCTGATATCTATTAGGTAGAGCTTGGTTTTAGTGTCTATATTAGCTGTGTTGTCCTTTATATTGCTTTGTGGTTGACATTTTATTTTTATTTAGTTAGATAATCACTCTTAACTAAAATTAAATTTATCAGTCAAGTAAGCCATGCCAAGTAATTCTAATGGCATGTCTCACAACAAGTCAAGAGGACATGGATCTAAATCCCCCTCCCCCACCAATAAGATCTGTTAAACCTCCAACCAAGTAACGTCCCTGAATTTCTACTATGATCTTCTTGTACAATCTTTATCAATTCAGTCTAAATCTGAATTACATCCTTCGTCCCCCATCATCCAAATTACTATAGAGCATCTTTGTTCTCTTTCAGTAAAGGCTCTCTGATATTCCTAATCTTCTCAGCAAAACAGTGAGCTAATTGATTTGAATCAGGAACTGAATGTGATACATCCATGTTAATATCAGAGGTCTCTAACAATTTATTTGTAATAAGGAATAATTATTTTGTTCCATTCTTTAGCATTTTGGTTTGCATAATAAGTTGTCTTAGCCAAGACAGTTTCCTGCTTGTAAAGTTTGCCTTTCAAAGTTCTTATTTATTTTTCATATTCCTTCAAATGACCTAGACTCTCTTTGACTTCTTACCAAAAAGAGGGTTTTTTTAATTCAGTGTCTTGTGCTATTTCAATGAAACAACTCCATTTAGGGCTTTAGAGATTGCCTAATTCCAATTATAATATAAAAAAATCACCAAAAATAACCCCCGTGGAAATTTACTAAATAATTATTTTTGTCGGATGTTACAGGAAAGGAACATGTAAGGATACTATGTCCACCACTCAGTTACATCCATTTTAATTAGTTTTTTATAAAACCATGAAAACTCCACTACTTAGTTGGATAAGAAGAAGCAAAACTTAGGGGGATGTTTACTAAAGTGCGGTAAACGTGACTAACGCGCGTTATATGACGTTAACGACCGTAAGTGCCGTATAACGCACGTACCAACGCGCTAATGACCGTTAACGTCATACTACGCGCGTTAACCGTAGTTAACGATTGTAAAGCTCCGCGGCACGTTAAAACAGCGCAGAAGGTGGAGAGTGGGCGGAGAGAAGGGGTCAATGGGCGGAGAGTGGGCGGGGAGAGGCTCCCCTCATACTAACGCGCTGAATTTCAGAGCTCAATTCCAACGCGAATGAAAACCTGTCGTTAAAGGCATTTAAAGGGAAGAGAAACAATTTCCGTCAGCAATGTACAGAAAAACCGGGGAAACCCACAAAACGTGAGCAGTGTGATACATGTGCACAGAACAAAATTTCACATAAAACGTTAAAAATGACCACAAGAAACATTTTAAAAAGCATAATTCAGCTGGGCAACAGTGATAGCAATGGGCAACAAGGAACAACACTCCCTGGAAAGCACAAAAATAAAAAGAAATGATGTATGGAAGGGTCTACGCTCCGCAGACAATTTCAAAGAGCATTACATTGTAATGGAGCTGTCCTGGGCGTGTGGTGTAATGTTTTCCAATGATATCATTGTTGCCCAGCTTGGCTATGGGTGTGTGCCCCTTTTGTGAGTTTTTTTCTGAGGTTTATGTGCACCTTTGTCTGCATACAAGGTAAATGAGGCCACAGTAAACCAGTTGCAGAGCAGGGTTTCTGGCTCGTCAGGCTGGTTTAACTAACTCCAGGGACTGCACTGTCCCTGTGGCCACAGTGTGGTGCAACAGACACAGCCAGTGCCTGTAAAACCAGAGGGTCACAGGTTCAAATCCCAGCTGGGGCTCTTGCCAACCCAGCCCCCATAGGTTTACCCACCACTAAACAGTGATAGTAAAGAAACTCCTTTATTGCAGAGAACATACGCATAGCCTATATTTTACCACACCAAACACAGACACCAGAAACAGGAACATTACCTAAAGCAGAGTCCCGCAAATGCAGTCCTGGAGGGCCCCACACCATTCCGGCTTCATGCTGCCTCTAATAAAGATGCCTGTGCTGCATAGCTATGCACCACCCCCATGGTATGCAGATGTAGCTCATGCATATTTATGAGGGACAGCATGAAAACCCGAACAGTGTTTGGAACACCAGGACTGGAGTTGGGGAACTCTGCCGTAAAGCAGCAGCCAACAGGGCCACACACCCACCCACAGGCCCCATTGGCCAATGCCTCCTGGAGAGGCAAGACATTGGGCCCTGCCTGTATCTCCCAATACTAGCAGTTGCATACCTTAGCAATGCCACCCTACACCTGGGTATATGGTACAGAGCTATCAAACGTTCCCTATGATAACTGTCAGATATCAATTCCTACGTTAAGCACAGTTTGCTCATTGCGCTCCACCATAACAATCATTCTGATGTCTGCGGTGTTTGCTGCAGGTCTGGTCTCTGACAGTGTTCACCACCCTGGGGAGTGACCCCCCAACAGCCTTGTGTACCATATCCATGCCTGTACTATGCCCATGACTGGTGTGGTGGGTATGGCTGCTGACCACCTCTATAGTAGCACAATGCTGGCATAGGTGTGGGGGTGGCTGTCTGTCTATCCAGCAATGTTGCCAGTATTGGGCTGCCAATGTGCATAATGAGGAGCAAGGTACCATGGGTATAGGCCGGACAGGGTGGCCTGGCCAGGGTGCATCTGCACAGGGCATAGGGCAGTGACAGGCACATTGTAGTGCCCGGCCACCACCTACACAGACAGGGTGACCTCAGTATATCCTGCTGAGAGATCACTCTCACCCTGACTGTGCAGTGACCACAGCATGGCTAGGCACTCCCATAGTGCTATCTACTATTTCTCTCATGTGATAAATATGGGCTTCCTTTTGGGGCCCAGTCACTGATGTATCTGCTTGCTGTGTATGCTGACATCCCAGTTCTGGGTGCAGGCATCTCCACTGGGCACTAGTAGACTGTTTGCAGCTGGTAGGTGTTGTGATGGAGTGGCTTGCAGGGTGCAGTGGCTGATGGCTTGCACCAGGGGAATATCAGATAGTGGTGGGGTGCAGCATACCATATCCAGGCCTAATGTCTGTCTGCTGTTGTGTTATGGCTGTGTACAGAGCTGCATTGACTGCCCTGTGGGGTGTCTGTTCCTCAGCAGGACTAGGGTTAATGTTCCCCTCTACTGCTACCTTTGCAGGGAGGTAGACTGTGGATCTTTTGATGGGAGACCCTGTTTGCCACCCTCAGCTCTGGGGGAGGGGGGTGGTGGTGCATGGGGGCTACACCTGACTGAAACAGACAGAGATGTCCAAGGTGGTCCTGTAGAACCTACCTATCTCACACAGTAACACTGCTTTGGACCTGTGCTATGGCTGGTGCTGTGGACCTGGTGCTGGGCACCTCACTGCACCCTCAGGGTGAGCACAGTACCCGCACAATGTGACGGTGTGTAGCTACTCTGTGCCAGTACAACACAAGGTCAGTACCCCCCCTACCAGGCCGAGGTGCTGTGGGGGTGCACATGGTCAGTTCCCCCTACCAGGCTGAGGTGCTGTGTGGGTGCATTCCCCATGGTGTGTATCTGTGGACAGCTGATTTGCATGTGCAGTGCATCATGGGTGTGACTGGCACAATCCAACCCTGTGCAACCCCAGCACCTGCTCACAGGCTCTGATAAACCATAGGCCATCACACGTACATCTGCTAGCATAATGCATAGGTGCAAGACACCCTACAGAGTCTATAAAATAAGATGCCCACACTGGTAAAAAGACACGTACCCACGCACGTAAAAGCACACGTACCCACGCACGATTGTACGCGCGCAGCTACGCACGGGGCTACGCACGTACCAATGCACGCAACCTCGCACGCACCAACGTACGTGGCTAGGCACACTCCGAGGGTGTTTTTCTGACACCAATACTCAGCGTAACGAAAAACATGCCTCCTCTTTCCCTCTGTAATATACAGGGTGATGCCTGGGACAGCCTTCTGCGTTAGGCACACTGAGGACTCGAACCCATGCTGCCTGTAACAGCGGTCAGTACCATAACCATTGTGCTACAGCTCTGTTTCAATGTTTTGTGTCGTTACGTCTTCTTACGTTTAACGCGCAGTGATGCACCACGGCGCCAGGTAACGCTCGTTAATTTTTTTAACACGCGTTAGTGGTGACGATGTACCGCCCATGTCCTTATTTGGGGTTTCTGTTACTACCGCGGCTCCTAACGCGAATTGCACTAACGCAGTTTAGTAAACATACCCCTTAGACTGCTCAGGCACGACGTGCACGTTTCGGGTCTGTAGCCCTGTTTCAAGTGCTGCCATACTTTGATTCAACCGCCATCAAACGCTGAAATCAGCTGCTTCCTCAAAAGGGTCAAGGACTTCAAAGAATGGCTATACTTCGCTGTCAATCACTTCTGGCAACCAATGAAACTCCAGAGACACCCCACCAACCAGGGGAAGCCCTGTGATCATCAGAGAACGTCAGTAAATACTGAGCCAATCGATCTCTTTGTTAAGACCATCAGGATGCACTGTCCGCAATTGATAAATCCAACGCTGTTCACAGCTCTGTAATTTATTAATGTGATCCCCACCACGAGGGTCAATTGGTACATGATCAATGACAGACCACCATAAGTCCTGAAAAACATGGCCAAAAGCAAGACAATGTTCAACCATTGGAGCTGTCGTAATCCCCTGTCGAAGTCGAGAGGCATGCTCACTTAGCCGAAGTTTAATCATCCGTGTAGTTCTACCCACATAAGCCAAAGGACACGGACAGTAAATCAGGTACACGACAAAAGATGAGGTACAATCCGTTTCCCACCGTCTCTTAAAATGCCGACCCGTACCTGAATGAGTCCATTCCAGTCCTGTTGCTGCTAAAGAACAATAATTACAATTACCACAAACACTATGGCCATTATGTGGGAATGTAGGCAAAAGAGGTCTATCCTCAACAACTGCAGAGCAGGCCACCAAATCTCCCAAATTAGCACCTCGTGTAAAAGCCACTAATAGAGGTTTTTGGAAACAAGAATGCAATTCCAAAATCGGCCAATGTTTGTGGAGAATATCAACAACACCTTTACTGGATGTCATATAGGGTAAAATTCCCACTATAGGTGAAGATGTTTGTTCAGTGGTGGCATCTGATTGATTATCAGTCAATAGCCATTCACGATGAGTGTATAACGCCCGACGATAAGCAAATTTTATCAGGGGTTCTATGCTTGCATATGCTACGCTCCATTATTGATAATATTATTGACCGCAAGGCAGCAGCACAAATATTAGCAATGTAGGACTACTACCCTATACCACGGAGTGATCCCTCTACCATAGTTTAAAGTACTTTCATATATATGTGTGATTTGATTCTCACCCTTTCTCACTTGCGGGTGTGAATAATCAAAAGGGGGGAATGTGATAGGCGATGGCCTAGTTCATTCTGTAGGTAGTAGAGGCCTGTATATTAGGCCTGAGTCCCCCTCCCTTACTTTAGAATATTATAACTGACTTTGGAATATTATAGCAGAACCAGACAGACAGAAAATGCCAGTAGCTGTTAGAATCACTGCTCTGCTCTGCTTTTGATAAGAATGCTTCTGATAAACAAAAGTAAAACTTTTCCACTGTTATGATACTCAGAGCTGTGTTTTCCACTATCTCTGCCGGCTAACTGACCTTGCAAAAGCAGCGAAATGTACTGTAGCAGAAGTATTATGTCTAGAGATTTGAGCCCCTGTTAGAAATGCCTGCACAGAATAAAAACAGGTACAAGCAAGATCAGAGGTGGCTATTGGGAGAGGGAGGGGGGCCACCGAGACCAATGAGGAGTTTTGCCTGTATTAGACTGGAGAAGAACAGTATATAACCTGTCGTTTTTCTGAGCTCAGGGCTCAGACATTTTATATGTCATATTGGCCTGAGACTGTGCACATTAAATTGGTTTGAATTCTAGTCAATAGACTCCTGGTTTTATTCGTTGCGGGCCCTTCGCTATTACAATATGAGGTGCCTTCCAAAACTATCGGAACTTGTGTTGTAGGTCATATGCTTGCACTGAATTGGTGCCTATCAACAACTGCTTGGCCAGATGTGATGAGTAACCTGGGCAAGTCTCATGATGGCAGTACCATTCAGCATTCCTGTGGCACTCAGCCATCTTACAAGCAAAGGTAATCTCTGCAACATGCCCACAGTGGGACGTCAAGGTCTATATTAATGGTTGTGTCTTTCTGAGCATACGATAGTGGTCAATGTCATTGGCACCCTTACATTTTTGGTAGGTTGTGTACAATATATTAAGATGTAATTTCAAGGGGGTGGAGCCTAACATCTGGTCAAGATGGACATGTAAGAGCAATGCTCTGGAGGGCAAAGACAAGAATCCTGTTTTTCTGCAATATTTGATCATATAGTTCCTAACTACGTGGTCACCATTTGATCCTGGATATGTCAGGTTCCAAGCAGACGCAGTTGGGTTTCCAACTTTCTCAGAATGCTAGTGCAAAGAGATCCGAGACAGAGCCTCTCTAACCTCACAAGATGGCGGTCATCCGAGATGGCCCTGAGACCACACAGGAGATCTTGGCTGAGATTTGGGCAGTCAAAGAAATGGACAATGCAGGAAGACATCAACGCTCTGAGGTCTTCATTAGAGGCAAATACAACCCATTTGGAGAAGGTAGAAGAGGTGGTGGCGTCGCATGAGGAGAGACTTTTAGGCCATCGAGAAACAGGCCAAATTGATTCGCTCACTGCAAAGAGAGGTGGAAGATGGCAATAATCACTCACGGAGAAACAACATAAGGGTGCTGTGAGTGCCTGAAGGAGCAGAGGGACACAATCTGATATCTTTTCTGCGGGCTATGATTCCAGATTTGTTAAAGTTGCATTTCATTATGCCGTTTGAGAGTGAGCGTGCCCATATAGTGACTATGCAATCCAAGGCCATAAATAAGCGTTCACACCCAATTATCCTGAAAGTTTTGCACTTTCAACAAGTGTTGCAGATAATGGGAGCTGCCAGAGCACTCACAGCTTTGGAATATCAAGGTCATAAACTCCTGTTTTTTCCAGACTTTGCAAAGACGACGGTGGACCGGAGAAGGAGTCTTTTGGCGCTGCGTCCACGCTTCATACAAATGAAGGCCCATTTTGGATTGCTATATCTTGCTGGCATCAAAGTTAAGCTTTTAATTTATGAGATGTTCTCACTTTTTTTAGGCCACCCTCTATTTAGTATGTTCCTTTCTGGGATTGGGTACCTAAACGTTAAGGGCATTAACATTCGCTACTAAATGGTAAGATAGAAATTGTTGACATCTCATTGCTGCAAAAGACAAATTTTAATGTAATGGAGCTGTTGAAGTTTGGCACACCAGCCTGATTTCAAAGGAATTTCTGCTGCTCATGTAACAATCTCATTTACCCTCTTTGACTTAATGAGCTCTAAATATACACAGTAATGTGGTCGTCGGTCTGATTCTTGGTGGGGTCTTTTTGAAGACATAAATATGTCTATCACTCATAAAGTGAATTATATAATAATTCAAATAATTATATAATTCCTTCAAATAATACACATTGTTAATAATGGATAGAATCTTAACTCAGTTCTCAGAGAGAAATAACCACCTGGATTTACTTGTGGGAAACTTGGGTGTGAATAAGTCAGTGGGGGAAGAATCACTGAATAAAAGGCCCATAGTACGGTTTTGTCAATGCAAGGTTCACGATGGGTGGAGGGGGCCGTAGGTACATGTACAATGTATAAATGAAAATAAATGTTGGTCTCATCAAAGAGAGGTCAGCAAACTGGGATAATTGACATAGGACTGCGTTTAACCCTCGGATACACTCGGTAAATCGACTGACACGTATACACTACCCCCGGGTCACCCCTGACCCATATGTAGAAATATGGTAAAACATCTACTTTTGTTTGTAAAACATGGTTAAATTGTGAAGAAAAAGACATACTTTTATTTATTTTTTATAATACTTGTTATTAATTCACCCTTTCAAGTGAATAATGTGCAATGCTAGCCAAGATCAGGCAGGACAAGTTGTACAAGGTCAGATATATGCTGCATAATGTCAATACCTGTTAACTATTCAGTTGCAAGCTTAAAATGGTGTGCAGCACTGCACGCTTTGCAAACTACAATAGTTCTATATTTATTTGCTAAGTGGACAGCAACAGTCAAAGTATGGTGCCATTATGTCAAGTAATGGCATGATGCAAATTGTGACAAAAAAATTACCGTGTTATAACAAATTGACAACGGTGCATTGTAAACAACAGAAAACTAGTAAGCAATACATGAAGTACATTGACTGTTTTTTTCAACAACAGTTTATGCACAATGTGCTAGTAGTTGTTCTTGAATGTTCAGGACACACTCGCTTCAGACAGATTTCACATTCGGTAAATACTTTTCGATCTCTGTCACTTGGACAAAAGGAGCATCTTTTTCTTTTCTTTGCTGATGCCCGTGTGGTCAACGGTCTTGGTGGCTTAGGCATTTCAAGGCAAGGATAGCCAACATTGGCCATGGATTGACGTGTATGGCTTGTCAGACCTTCTGGATGGCTTTGACGATTTTGTAGCTGAGGCTTCATGAGATTCAAAGCGAGTTCCTCCAGAAAAAACCTTCTCTTGCAGTTTTACTTGTGATGAAACATAGGATTGTTGTACATAAATATTATGAATGAATTTACAGCCGCGATATCAAGCAGTCCATAAAACACGCAAAGTGGCCATTGACGAGTTGATCTTTTCACACTGTATGTGTGGCACAACTGATCTACTGTGTGAACACCCCCTTTCGTTCTGTTGTAGTCAAGTATTATTTCTGGCTTCTTTGATGTTTCATCAATTTTATTATCATGGTGAAGTGTTGACAGCAGCATAACTGATTTGTTTTGTTTTGGGACGAATGACACCAAAGTCTTGTCTCCACTGAAGCCAAATATTGAGGATCCCACAATTCTTGAGCGATTTGCCTGGAATTCTGAAGGTATGTCACTGTTGCAATGTCTTACAGTGCCCAGTAGTGTCAAATTCTTGCTAAGAAGAACATCAGCCAATTGTACGTTAGTAAAGAAATTGTCGCAAGTAATGTTCCTGCCAGACTGTTCCATAGGTTCAATAAGCTTCAAAACAACATCAGCTTCTAGAGATACTGTTTTGTCATGAGTAACTGACTCTTCACGCCCTAGGTATGGCTTCATGTTGAATACATAATACGTTTCGGCATCTGCACACACCCATAACTTTATACCGTATCGGTCTGGTTTAGACTTGATGTATTGACGAAATGGACACTTGCCTCTGAACCCCAACAATTGTTCATCAACAGTCAAGTATGCAGATGGTGTGTACATTTTCATGCACTGAGAAATGAATAAATTCCAAACATCTCTGACTGGAGTAAATTTGTCATTGGCCCTTCGTGATTCACGGGTTTGTTTGTCATCAAATCGAAGTAAACTCAATATTTCTGCAAACCTTTACCTGACATAACAGCTGGAAATATAGGATTCTGGATAGGACTTTTAGCCCAAGTTCTGCGTACAGATACTTTGTTCAACCTGAAAACACCACTCATGTACAGAAGACCCAATGTTACTTGGAGCTCTTCCATTGTTACCTGCTTCCAGTCAGTACATGGTGGCTGCATTGCTTCAGCTCTACGTATGCCTTCAGAATTTGTGAAATCTAACACTGCTGACAATATATCTGGAGTTACAAACATGTCAAAAATATCCTTAGCATTAGTTATACCTCTGATCAGAGCAATTGGTCCAGAAGATTCTCTGACTATATTTGCTTCCCTTGTTCTTGATGTTGGCGGTACAGTTTTATTCCAATGCATGCCAGAACGAGCTGTGTAATGACTGTCAGTAACTTCCTCATTTTCAGAATGTGATTCAGAAGTTTCAGAATTGCTGTATGAACTGCTATCGTCATCACTTGTTTTATTTTCTTCGACAGCATCTTCCGCTTCACTGCCGCTATCATCAAGATCAAGCTGATCGGACTGGGCGGGAACGACTGCACTATCCGTATCAGCACCTTCAGTATCATTACTCAAACTATCATTACTGTCACTTTCTTCATTCAACCAACGTCTAATTTTTTCAGTTGCTGCACAGCTGCTGAAGCGTTCTGGGAGTGGCATTGTTTACCTTTGTTGTAAAAAATTTTAATCCACAGAAACAAACAAGGAACTGACGTCAGGTGACGTCATAAATGTAAGCAAGACGTTAGAAAACACAGGATTGTAATGTGGACTTGGAGTGGTGACTTTCTTTGCTGCTATAAAACAAAGGAGAGTGTTATTGTGCGAGTGTCGAAAATCACCCCTTGTTTGTTCAGCAGCATGCAGTACTGTATAAAAACGTTATTTTTGCAAACCATATGTATGAAAATACTTAAAAATGGTTCGTTGAGGAATACCTAGAGTACCAAAATACAATTCCTTACCATTTTGAAGAAAAAACACAAAAACCGATACCCGGGTCACCCCTGACCCGGGGTAGTGTATCCGAGGGTTAAGTGTGGTGCTGGGATTTGGGGCCACTCTCTCCTGTTCTGGGGTCGTTTTTCAATCAGCAAATTGGCATTTCATATTTAAAAGATCTGTCATTTTGAATTGACTCCATATTGGGGAGTGGCCCTTTTGCTGTTATTTCTAATTGGAAACATACTATTGAGTATGGTAGTCATTCATGATGATGCAGTTGTGCTTATATTTTCTCCACAATGGAGTTCTGGCTTCTTTATAGCCCTTGTAGGCCTTGCAGGTTTGCAGTTTTCATTGGTTCCTGATGATAGTAGGAAAATGGGAAGGACAGGATGGGGTGGGCTGTGTTCTGTTTTTGGATATCTTATGTTACAGAGATGTGTATTTTAATTTTATTGTAACCTAGTTATTTTCTTTCTGTTTTGATCTTCTGTGTTGTATTTTGTTGGAAAATTTAAATAAAGAAATTTAAAAAAAAGATATAATTTCAAATATTCTAACTGTATTGTCATCTTCATGTTTTTAGCGTATGGTCCAAGAGGTAGACAACAATACAAGGGAGATGCCTGTGTGATTGAGATGTCATACATTCTGAGTGATATACATATGATGTCATGGACAGCATTTCTGCCTCCCCTCACTGAAATTTGGTGCCACATTCCTTGCAGTGCTGACCGCCTGCAAAAATTTCTGATAGCCATGTAAGAGTTTCTTAAATGTGTCTGCTGGTTGTATCTCACACTCTTAAATTGTGATTTGTTTGAACTCATGAATGTTGCAGGTAGCAGCTCTCGGCAAAAGGTCTCAATTGAATAGAGATCTGGACTCATTGGCAGCCATTTTCACAGAGTCCATTTGGTCCTATGATACAATGATATTGTACTTTGGGATGTATTTCCTGGGTCATTGTGTTGTTGTAGGACATGAGCCTCAACCCAGACCTTGCTTTCTGAGGCTAGGTAGGCCATTCCACTCGGAAAAACCTTGGTACTCCTGGGATCTCAGGATTCCTTGAATACATTTCCAGCCTCCAGTTCATGAGGCAGCAAAAGGAGCACACAACATTATGCCATATCCACCATATTTATCTGTGGGCAAGGTTTGTTTTTCCTTATAACCTGCAATTATTCACCTTTAGATGTCTCAGTGGTCTGTCTTGGTGAGGAGGTCTAATTAGGTTTTCTCTTTCCACACAACTTTGTCACAGATGGATTGTGGCTTCTCAAGGTGGGTTTGGGCAAAGATCAAGTGTGCCTTTTGAGGTCTTTGTCCTGCTCAGCCTTGTGCACTGAGGTCCTTCTTTGTTTAATGCATGGTACATGGTGCAGGTTGAAACTGCCAGCCCAGGTTCATGCAGTCCACCTTAAGATCTTTAGATCTTGTACTGGGCATCTGGGCAACAGTCAGCACTGACCTCCAGAGACATCTGGAATTAATTCTCTTCATCCTACAACATCCATAGAGGTTAAACAATGATCCATTAGCAGAGATATTCCAAATAACATGGGATACTTTTGATACAGGAATCCTGGGGTCCTTGGAAATGTCCTTGTACAGCTTTAACGTTTAATGTTAGGTCAGGGATGGCTTTTCAGATGGGCTCAGCCAGATTTCTTGTCTTCACCATTGTGAAAGCTTGAACCATGAATGAATGTGGCCATTGTACACATTAGAGGCAGCATGTAGTGGTTGATTCCAATCATGTGTGTACTGACAGTTGATCACATGTGCCTCTCGTGTGACAGCAATAGTATTAGGGTTATTTCTATCACAACTGATGTGACGAGTTCGTAAGGGTGGCAATAATCATGTCCTAGCAATGTCACTGCTTTTCCATTTGGTCCAACTCATGTCTCATTTAATTTCTCTGGTTGTAGTGCATTGTCCTAGGTGTCACATATCTCTGCACATATCATCACAAGACATTTCAGTGCACACATTTCTCTGGGAGATATGTGACATTTCTGGGTTGGACAGAGAGGCTGCCAGTATTGTGGACCACGTTCCGATGGTTTTAGATGGCACCTCGTATGGCCTGTCCCTCCCTTAACAACCGCACATGTTACAATTAACATGTTTGTGCACAGTTGCTTTTGCTGCCTTGTATACTGTGTATATATATATATATATATATATATAATTTTTTTTTGTGAATGTGTTGAATAAACACATCTTTGTGTTCATTTGAAAGAACAGCTGTATATACTTTTTTGCAAATATTTTTCTATGTTGTTAGCTTCTGGGTTCACATGTTTGGTTCATTGGGCTCATGTCTGTTCACTGTTTCACACACATGCCAAGTGGTATCTGGTGATGTGATATGCAGTGATTTGAGACACACATAACAGTGTGCATTCAATGTGCCTTTAAATATGTGCATGCATACTGGAAGCTGTAGCATACTGGGATATACATCAGCAGGTAGGTTGACCTGATCCAGTGACATGTTTGAAACTGTACCAAAATGTGTATGTGAAAACATGACTCCATCCTAACAAACATTGATCACATGTAGATTCGTATACCCTTGGCACTCACCGCTAACTCAGCAGTATATCCAAGACAGTACTTTTCCAAGACCCATTATGATATTACCTTTAATGCCTGTTTGGAGATGGGTATGACATCTGCTGTATCACAGCCCTATGCAGCAGCCCATCACCCTGCATGCAGTCACCAGCACATCTCTTGCAAACTTAAATAGAATATTGTCCCTTAGGCACATCACAGCATTTATTGCAATGGCTCCTCAGATTCACAGGACATATGGGGGTATGTTTACTAAACTGCGTTAGTTTGATTCACGTTAGGAGCCGTGGTAGAGACATAAATCCCAAATAAGGACATGGGCGGTACATCGTTACCGATAACGCGCGTTACAGAAATTAACGAGCGTTAGAGGGCGCGTTACCACGTGTTAATCTTAAGAAGGCGCACAGACACAAAACATTGAAACAGAGCTGTAGGGGGGGCGGAGCCTGATGTCCAGCGGGATGGTCGTATAACGCTGAGGCTCCCGAGAGGCCTACTCAGAATCCTGAATTAACACCGTACATACTTGGAACTTCGACTCTGATCTTGCCGGGGCACATTGGTGAGATGGCGGGGACCAAACCCACGCGCCTGGAATTTGGATCTCCAGCGGCTTCTCACGGCAAACGTTCCAAAACTGAACCTCCGTCCCCGCAGAAGGGGCTGGCCTCGCGCGAGGGCCCCGAAATGCAGCAGGAAATCCTCGCAGAGATTAGAGGGGTCAAGGACCTCGTGCAGTCAAACGGTGAAGCACTCCGAGCGCTGCGGGAAGATTTTGGTGTGCTGCAAAGCAAGCTAGAAGGGCTTTCTCTTCGCGTCAGGACAAAATGGAGAGCATATTGGACTCCCATGCGGCCCGGTTGTCCAAACTCGACAAAGTTGAACGTCAGGTGCGGGCCTTGCAGAAAGAAGTGGAAGATGGCAATAATAGAGCGCACCGCAACAACATACAACTCGTGGGCATACCGGAGGGAGCGGAATCGGGAGACATGAAAGAGTTTTTATGCAAAATCCTCCCTTCCCTGCTCCAAATCACCTTTACCAAAGATTTGGAGATCGATCGCGCTCATCGTGTACCCACAAGCATAACGCTCAACAGGAAGACCCCGCGGCCTATCATTTTTCGACTTCTGAGATATCAACACGTTGAGCAAATTCTAAATGCCTCCCGGGCAAAGGGCCATATGGAGTTTGAGAGCCACAAGATCTCCTTCTATCCCGACTTGGCTAAACCCACGGTCGACCGCCGAAAGCGCTTTCTGGAATTCCGGCCGAGGCTTCAACAACTACAAGCACGCTATGGCCTGATGTACCCGGCCAAGCTCCGAGTCACGCTTCACAATCAGACAAGAACATTTGAGGACCCTGATCTACTAGCGGAGTTTTTGGATTCCAAAGAAGCCGACTTGATGCGTTGACTTCCAGAATATTCCTGCAAGTATTCTCATATCTGCTGTACCTGCCATATTGGATTTGTCGCAGCCCAGCAAAGAGTCTGGCGAGGGCAGTTTGTCGCCTTACTTTTGATGATATCTGTGACCCGACTCCATCTACCCACAGTAGCCTCGATGAGTATCAGAGACAGTGTTAATTATGGACTCTGGTGTTTCTTTTCTTTTTTTCATGTCTTTCTATTTCCTCTCTAGGGCCTCCTCCCGCAGACATATGGTCGCCATATTCTTTGGGGGTTTTGCTTCTTCTCTAAGATACTTTGGTACATACTTTTCAATATGGGGTGTATTAGCCAGAATACTCGGTGATTATGTCATTGTTGCACAGATCCTGATTATGTTGTATGTTTTCAAGCGCCCTTACCTAAAATGTCTATTACTGATTGATGGCACCATGTAAGATTTTCTCATTGAACGTAAAAGGAATCAATAATCCGATAAAACGGAAGAAAATCCTAAGCTACCTAAGTCAGGAAGCTGCGGATCTGATTTTTCTCCAAGAAACGCATTTAAATTCGAAGGAAACTCTTAAACTCAATATTAAACCTTACATGGTGGCCGCCTATTCCCCAGCCGTTTCTAAGAAATGTGGGGTTGCCATACTGGTTAGGAAATCTTTGCATGCTACTATTATTGCGACTAGCTCAGATACAGAAGGTAGATGGTCCAGAGTTCACCTCAAGATAGGTAGCCTTGAAGTTACATGTATATGCCTTTATGCTCCTAATGTGGATGACCCTGCCTTTTTTGCTACCATTGCTCAGGTTGCGCAGGCCTCTGCTAATACTTCATTGATAATCGGGGGGATTTCAATCTAGTCCTTGATCCCCTGATTGACAAACAGCCGCCTAGGACAAGTGGCCCCCCCAAGAGTCATACCACGCTTACCTCCCTGATCAAAGATCTTGCTTTAGTTGATCTATGGAGGTTACTACACCCCAATGAGCTTGACTTCACCTTCTTCTCTTCCCCTCATAAATCCCAGTCTCGCATAGACTTCTTTCTAATATCAAAACTGTTAGTGCCTCAGGTGGACACTGCAAAGATTCACTCCCAACATATTTCAGATCATGCTGCCATTTCCTTTCAATTACTCACTACTGCACCCCAAGGGAATTCGGGGGCCTGGTTCTTTGATAGAGCCCTGTTAACTCAGCCAGAGTTCCAGTTAGAAATTCGAGCAGCCATACAGGATTACTTCCATTTTAATCTACCCCAGGATACTGCGAATTGGGCTTGGTGGGAGGGCTTCAAAGCGGCCATTCGAGCAACGATCACTAGCTATCAAATCCGCCTGCGAAAACAACGCAAACAGCAGTTACTCATACTAGACCAACAAATAAAAGCAGGCGAACGAGTTCTAACTTCACGTACTGATCCATGTGTATTAATTTGATTACAGCGTCTCCGTTTTCAATATAATTCAATCCTCTCAACTGCAGCTTCTAAGAGTATTGAGCTTCAGCGAGGGACATATTATCGTGAAAATAACCGAGCCGGTCGACTCTTAGCCAACGCCTTGAAAGGTCAAAAAGAAGCCAAACGCGTAGCGGCCCTTCGAGCTCCACAGGGAGGGGGCATAGTGACCACAGACTCCGACATTGTAAAGCTCTTTCGGGATTTCTATACCCGCCTATATCAATCTGAATGTGAGTTCTCGTCAGAGACATTCGAGCGATTGCTTTCTGGCATTCAGCGGCCGACCCTCTCTGAAGATGATAGGGATGCGATGGATGAACCCTTCTCTACTTCAGAGATCCAATCTGCCCTAAAACGAACAGCCTCGGGCCGTGCCGCAGGGCCCGATGGTCTCCCGACCGAATTCTACAGAACGTTCAGTGCAGATTTAGTTCCCTATTTAAAACTCTATTTTACTGCCCTTGCGGTAGATACATCCTCTTTGGGATCCTTTTCTGCAGCTAATGTGGTAGTATTTGAGAAAGAAGGCAGAGACCCGCTACTAACCGCCAACTACCATCCAATCTCCCTACTTAATGCCGATTATAAGATCTTCGCAACGATCTTGGCCACCCGGCTATCTGACAGGATGGCCACCCTAATTCACCCCGACCAATGCGGTTTTATACCTGGCAGATCAACTGCAGACAATGCTCGGACCTTGTGCCATGTGCTATCCAGTGCTGCCAATCTAGATCATCCATGGGTGGGTCTTTCCCTGGATGCCGAAAAAGCCTTTGACCGCCTAGAATGGCCCTTCTTATTTGCAGTTCTCCGATGGTATGGCTTTGGGGAGGGCTTCCTCCGATATCTCCAAGTCATGTATACTCAACCCGTCGCCAGTATTTGTGTAAATGCCATCAAGTCTCAGCCATTTAATCTCCAAAGAGGCACGCGTCAAGGTTGCCCCCTATCACCAATGCTCTTTGATCTAGCTCTTGAACCCCTAGCCCTCCTTATTAGACAGTCCGCACGTATTCGAGGTGTCCCCTTCAGTCATAGGGAGATTAAACTCTCTGCATATGCAGATGACCTTATGCTTTTCGTATCCCTCGATTCGGTTCCAGCTGTCTTGGATCTGATTGACGGATACTCACAATTATCGGGCTATAAAATTAACTGGACCAAATCTGTAGCATTCCCACTGAACCGCTGGGTACATGAGGCTGACATGCAGGCCTTTCCCTTCCTTTGGCAATCCCGCATGGTGAAGTATCTCGGGGTCCATTACTCTTCTCCTTTAGAAGACACTATCAGTTTTAATGCCAAAGAGGTAGTCTCCAAAGTCCGTGAGCTCACGAATCGTTGGTCTCCCTTATCTCTTACATGGTGGGGCCGCTTAGAAACTGTGAAAATGATGATAGTCCCCAAAGTGAACTACATTTTAGAAATGCTGCCATGCTTACTCCCGCTACATACTTATAAAGATATTGAGGGCCTTCTCGTCCGTTATCTCTGGCAGGGCAAGCCACCAAGGATAGCTAAACAAAAACTACAGTCTGCAAGGAAAGAGGGGGTACCAGATTTCCTGATTTTCTTAGATATCATCAAGCCTTCCTACTTAAGCAAGGTGCCCGATGGCTAGATGCCTCAACAGACAGCAGACCAGTTTGGCTTGACATAGAAGAGGAGCTTAGTAGTCCAATTCCGTTGACCCATCTCCCCGGTATGTCCTATCAAGTAGACACCCGCCATCCACCAATGATTGTCGATACTCTTGCGGCCTTTCACACTCTCATTCTATCACTGGGCCCCCGCGTTTTCTGGAGCAAAGTAGTGCGGGTTTCCCGGTCTGCCTCTGTTACCCAAACTCTCTTCTTTTTTGCACACAGATGCTTTTATACCCCAGAAAAAATAGCCAAATGGAACACAAATGCTAGGGACCAGTGTTGGTCTTGCCATACTGCTGTGGGAACCTTCGCTCATGTTATTTATGAATGTCCTCAACTACAGGTTTATTGGGGGCGGGTCTGGGGTCATATTCAATTTATCTTACACCTTCACAAACCTTTCTCTTGGAAGATCGTGGGACTCCGCTCTGTGGCGGAGGTCCCCTCTCTTCCTAAGAAGGGTCGCTTTCTCCTTGATTTCATGCTGGGTATAGCCATATGCTTAATCACGAGGAATTGGAAGGATAGCTCTCGACTTACTGTCAATGAATGGTGGAACCTCGTCTGCTTATATAGTAAATTTGAGCAGATACCCCGGAGAGCTATTCCCCATACCAAACCTCACTCTCGCTTGTCTAAATGGCAGATGCTTAATGATTATGTACAATCTGCTCATTGCTCCAACATGCCTGTATAATGTGCACTCATCATGTTTCAGATCACCGTTAGGTTTTGTAACACAATAATGTAAGTACACGCCCGCTTCGGGAATGATTAGTTTTCTAGAGAAGAAGCAGGGGGGAGGGGGGTGGCAGGGGTTTACTTTGGTGTATGTATTATACTTCATGTATCTGTCTTTTAGCTGTATGTCTTCCTTTTCCTTTGTTGTTATAAAACGAAAATAAAGAATTAAAAAAAAAAAAGATACAGAGCTGTAGCACAATGGTTACTGCACTGACTGATGATACAGGTGTCATGGGTTTGATTCCCCAGTATGCATAAGGCTGGCTGAGATATCACCCTGTATGTTTAAGTAGTGAATGAGGAGGCATTTTACGTTTATTTTCAGTAGTGTTGCCAGCAAACACACCCTCACAGTGGCGTATCCTAAGGTGCCGCATAAGGCACCCCATAACGTACTCCATAGGCTATATTATAAAGTGCACTGTCCACTGAGGCACCCCATAATGCCCCCTATAGAACACCCTATAAGGCACCTTATAGGGCGCCATGTAAGGTGCCGCATGGGGCACCTTATGAGGCACTGTAAGGTTACAGTACGCTGAGGGGTTGTCGCTGGCAGCACTAATGTACATTAAAAATAGACAATGCTGCAGACAGCCCTATAAAATAACCCCACTGTGGGTTTGAACCCATGACCACTGGCCCCACAGGTAGTGAAGGAACCACTGGGCTACAGCCCCATAACTGCTAACATCCCCCTGGCTGCCTACTGAAGGGCGTCAGGCCACCACCCAAACCACCTGCTGTGTTGGCCAGGATCTGGGTCAATGCACCCATACCCATGGTGCACTGCACATGCAGATCAGCAGTCCAGAGATGAACACAAGATGGGGTATGCACCCCCACAGCACCCTGGCCCGGTAGGGCGAGATGACCATGTGCGTCACTGCCACAGAGTAGCAACAGACAGTAGCCTAACAGGGTGCCCCATAAGGAGCTTGAAAAGGTGTCCAGTAAGGCAGCCTGAGCCATAGCACAATGGTTAATACACTAACAGATAGTGCAAGGGTTGTGAGTTCAATCCCCCTGTGGGTCTAAGGACTAAAGCTGGCTGAGATATTACCTTTACACTAATTCAGTGCTGTCTGAAGCAGTTTGTTTTGTACGTTTAAGAAGTGCTGCTGGCAAACACACACTCACAGGGCCGTAACCCAAGGTGCCGCATAAGGTACCCTACAGGGCACACCAGAGGGTACAGTATAATGTGCACTGTCCGCCAGGGCGCAGTACAGGGTGCCTCATAGGGCACGTTATAGGGTGCCCGATGAGGCACCGTGAGGAGTCCACACTGTGAGGGTGGTGTTGCTGGCAGCAGCAATGTAAAGTAAAAAAAAAGAAAATGCCTCAGACACCCCCACCAAATAACACCACTGTGGGATCAAACCCATGACCTCTGGCCCCCACAGGCAGTGAAGTAACGTTTCACCTATATCACTAGTGCGACAAACAAATCCCTAATAACGATGTGGCCAGCTTATGGAGTAGAACTGTCCAATGTCAAAACCCCCCACCCCAGATAAACCACAGTTTCACTACGTACAAACAAAGAAGGTTTGGCAGTGAAACAAGCCAAGGTCTCAGCAAACAAGGGCACATGGCAAACACAATCAAGACCAAGGTCTAGATCATTATCAAATACAGAAAGCCCAATAACATCACAGACCTTTTCATACACTGAAAGCTACTGGCAAAAGCAAAGGAAAAAACAAACTCACTATGAATATGTGGATAAAGAATATCCAGGCGCCTGTTCCCCCAGCACCAACAACCCCCTTGACTGCCTACTGAAGGGCGTCAGGCCACCACCCAAACCGCCTGCTGTGTTGGCCAGGATCTGGGTCAACGCACCCATACCCATGGTGCACTGCACATGCAGATCAGCAGTCCAGAGATGAACACAAGATGGGGTATGCACCCCCACAGCACCCTGGCCCGGTAGGGCGAGATGACCGTGTGCGTCACTGCCACAGAGTAGCAACAGACAGTAGCCCAACAGGGTGCCCTATATGGAGCTTGAAAAGGTGACCAGTAAGGTGTCTAAGAGGGAGTCCCAGGCTAAGTGCAATATCAGGTACACATGGATAAGACAGTGCAGATGGCACCCTGGCCTATAGAAACATAAGTCAAGGTGCCCCAAAAAGGGTATGGTGTCCAAGGTCAGTGTGCCCTAGGGACTGCATGGTGCGTCAGGAAGACCTGCATGACGTGTGGGGAACAGAGACAGATGTAGCCCGAACAGCACATAGAACGCACAGTAAAGGCAATGAACAGGTGAGTGAAGGAATGGAGAGCAGGGAGCCAGTGGACCTGCCATATCTGCGGAAATCCCATGTGGCTGGCAGCAGCACTGACAAACATGGTGGGGGCAACTGTACCACACCACAGGGTGCTGGCAATGTAGAGTACTGGAAAAACAGTGTGTGGTAGGTGAAGGGAATATGTGTCCCCCAGTGGAGATGGAGGTGGCAGGATAGTCTCACCGATGGGTGGACAGAGGAGTGGTGGTTCCATGCAGATCAGGCACAGGCACGTCAAGCACAAAGAGATGCAATGCAGGAAAGGGTAGCAGTGCAGGACATGGGGTGACAACCCACACTGACATACAGGACACCTCACAGCTGACAGATGCAGATAGATGGACCAAAGGATGGTCCGCCACTGTAATGAGGGCAATATGAGCAGGCAGGACATAGCAGCCAAGAGATGAATGTTACAGGGATTACAGGTACCAGTGTAGGAAAGGCAGAAAAACAGGAGAACAAAGAGTGTGTGAATCCATGGCCACTAGGATGGAAAGCACTGCACAAACCAATAGGCTACAAAAACACTCTGAGGCGCACATCAATGGCTGCATACAGGACCACTGCACGGCACCACAGAAAACACCAGCTGTGTGTCAGGAAAGGGCAACCCCAAGAGTCACCATGATGCAATGCACAGGTAGAGCAGGTGTCCACAGCTCATATCACAGTCCATAGGTGGGATGGGAGGCACATATGAACAGATGCACACACACCAGGAGATGTAATGCAGTGTAAACAACTTGCAATTGAGCAGGGGAGCGACACATGAGGGGTGTAAGGGGCAAGCCGAATGGAAAGCTATGTGGATGGCCTGTGGACGATGGCAATGGACTGAAAAAGGAGCATGTGAAAGAACAGCCTGCCCAGTGATGTGGCCCAGACAAAACCAGCAGCAGCAGTACCAATCTACATGCAGCCCAGTCACATGCTTGCCCCCAGGAAAAAAACTACAGTTAATCTACAAGATGCGGCAGAGAGGCAGCAGACAGGCCACACTGACATGCACATCCCAACTATGGTAGGGTGCATGGAGATGTGATGGGGCTGCAGACAACACATGGGCAGGTAATTAGCAAACATGAAAGGAAAAGAAACAGGTCATGTGTGGTTCAAACCGGCAAACTATGGAGTGGCAATGCAAGTCTGTGACCACTATCCCAAAGAACCCAAACAACCAAAGTGCAAGCAATGGTCCACAAAAGGCACCCACTAGATCACAGCAGATATCGTATCCTGTACCCTGATGCAACGTATATCATGAATGCATAGATATCACACCATGACACGGCCACAACACAGAGCACAGTGCACATGGACCACTGCAGGAGATGGCTCTGCAGACCAGGACAACATCCCAACATGGTCATGTAAATGCCCATGACACACAGGCATCCCAGGGGTCCATAGCATGTCCAGCAGTAAAACTCCTTTATATCCAAAAGAAATCAGCTTTCCTCCTGTCACAGAGAAGAAGTAGCTTCCACTCAGTTCCACGTGTGCACTGGTGCCTTCAATTAACCACAGGGGGTTAACAAGCTTAAACTCTGGCTTGATCACTCTCTTCAGGTGGCAAAACGTTACCCAAAAGCTTCCTCATCAGGCAGCTTTCTGGGTTGCTAATAGGCAGTACAAGGTCCCTTTTGGTGTATGATCCTTAACTGTGCAATACTTTAGAACAGCAAGTCACTGAGAACTGTATTTGAACAACAAGTTACTGAGAGAGCAATCCATGCATTCAACTTCTGTATTTGGTATTTCCCCCTGTTCTTCACATACCATAGTAACATTTACATATTCTAAATCACAGGATTTCCCTAACTGATCCCTATCAGGATAGGAACTGCTCCCCTGCTGATTTCCTTGCCTAAAGCTAGGGAAGAAATTAGTGTCCATACCTGGGATCACATTGCCATTAGGGTTCCTCTCTGGGTGCTTTGGCCAGTAGGTAAGAAAGCTACTGTGCCCAGCTCTTCAGTCAGAATCACAGGTCTCCAGGTCCCTGTTCCCATACCTCCTTGAATAGGTATTAGAGTCCCTTCCTTCTGTAGATGCAGCTGTCTCCTTTGCAGGCACTGTACGAGGATCCCTGGTTGTATACCTCCAAGCCTTTGGCTCCTGCTAGTCCAATGGAGAATCTTTGCCCCAAAAATCTCTCCCAGCATACATACTGCCTTGGCCTTCACACCTGGACCTTCTGTGTTCTTGCTCTTTTCCCTTCTTCCCTCTGGTCATGATACGTCTCTCCTTGTTCTTCGTCCTTCTGTTGCAGACACAGCTTCTGCACCAGTTCGTCTTCCAATTTGTGTCTCCACTCCTGTCCTGTTCTAATTTTTCTGATGAATGTCCTCTAGTTTTAAAGTGCCTAGATGGACACTCCACCCTAGTGCACTGCAGGTGTTCTGAATTAGACCCAGCCCTAGTAGATGTGTGATTAGGGATTACATCATTGCCCTTCTGATTAGACACATGTTTCCCAGGTACAGCTTTACCAAAGGTCTTCTGTTTGCTAGTGCATTCTGGGTCTGGTAGTCTTTTAGGTAAAGAGGTACCTTTAATGCTCTTACCAGCCAGCACATGTTGCTTATTCAGAACCAATTCATCTCTTGTAGCATTTCTGTCTGTACAGTGATAAGCTTCCTTATCACAGTGCACATCCCAGTGGGGGGGCGAGGTGGTGACGGCGTGCAGGGGGCTGCACAGGGCAGTGCATGAGTGCTGAGGCGGGGGGAACAGGACCATAGTAGCAGCAGAGGACGACAATGTCATGTGGGTAAACAGTGCAGGGATGGCGGGGACAGCAGGGTCACACAGGTAATTATACTGGTGACAGGGGGGCGCCCTGCACCTGTGCTTGCCAGGGTCATTGCTTGCAAAGGCACAGGTGGTGCTGGGGTGGCATGGGGTGTGTGGTAGTGTGCAGTGGGTGGAGGTGCCCTGATAGTGCAGGGCACAGGGTGCACCAGCAGGACTGTGGTGATGCTGGGGGGGAGGCACACGGGCCATTTAGTGAGATTCACGTGGCCTACACACAGGCTCCCGTCAGTATCACTGCCACAGTTCGTTCCCACTCTGCCCATGCAACTATGCCCACATATCCCCCCGCCACAAGGCATGGCTGTCCCCGGCTCCAGTGGATCAGCACACTGGAGGTGCCACAGCATGACATGGGCCCCGAGGACACGGAAATGGGATGGTCCAGGTTTCATCCATGCACAGGCGGGCTCCATGTCCACACCTCTGTAGCCTTGGCGGCATGACAACGACCAGGGTGCCCTGCATCCCACATACCGCATATGTAGGGGGGCACGACAGGGGCAGACAGTCAGCCACGCCCCACCTGACCTATGTATCATTTCGCCCTAAAGGTGACATCTACTCCATTGAGGCGGCAGAGGAAGTTGCCTGGGGAACAGACCCTGTGCCGGGGTGCATCCAACACGCTGACCACGGGCCACATGTGGATCCTGGCGCCATCACCATGTGCTCCTGTCCAATCACACCTGTGGTGATCTCGGCCCCTCCCCCATGCCCCATATATGCCACCCATCACCTGTCCCCCTGCATCCATGGCCACTCGGTCCACCCCTAGCCATGTGCACTGTCCACCACAGTGTCCTTTAGCCCATGTGCCTTGTCCATGTCAGCGTCCACCCTGGTCTGTACCTATCGCCACTGTTGCCCATACCCTTGCATGGCCCATCACAGATGGCCCATACCCACCGTGACACGTGTGTTGGTTTGTCCATGTGTGGCACCTCCCCATATGATGCCCGTATTATCCCCCCACCCCTGACATGGGTACAGTATCCTGCGCTCTCCCATTTTGGTGCACGCTGACACGCATGTGGGTGTTCACATTTGTCATTCACACAACACTGACACATAGCATTGAGGAACATCTGGCCACCATTGGTATATGCAAAATATTAACATCTTTATTTACATTGCCCTCTGTTAACATGGCCGCACATGGCAACATTTGTGGGGCCCACCCATCCCTGTCCCTGTAGGGTGTGGCAGGCCATGGCACGGGCCATTACAGGGCTGGTATGCCATGTGTATCACAACACTACACACCCCAGGGACCCATGTCACATGGTGGCTGGATGGGTGCGCCACTGGCAATGCGCTCATCCAGCTCAAGCAGCCGGTCAGCCACCATGGCCAGGGTCGCCAGCACCTGCCCCTGGATGAGGGCATACTGCCTCTGAGTGTGCGCCTGGGCACGCACAGCCGCAGCCAGGCGCAGCCCACACATGCAGCTGCACAGACACACATCTCCCCTTGTCTGTGTGGCTGCATGCACGGTGCACCTGTCTGCGGCTATGTGTGGCAGGCACATGTCCAGTAGGTGTGCATCGCTGACATCAAGGGGCAGGTGGCTGGTGCCCCCGTTTCCCTGTGGCAGAGCATGCCAATGGGGACCTGCCATAGCCACCCCCCCATCCCCGTGCCCAAACCATCCCCTTCCCCCCCCCGGCCCCCACCTCCCTCTCCCTCTCCACATCCCCTTCCTCCCCCACCTCCCCCTCCCCCACCTCCCCCTCCCTTTCCCTGTCCCCCACCTCCTCCCCATCTCCATCCCACTCCCCCTCCCCCTCCTCCCTGTCCCCCTCATCATCTTCCAGGTCCCCCTCCTCCCCCTGCCACTCCTCCCCTTCCCTTTCCCTGTCCCCCACCTTCTCCCCCTCCCCCTCCCCAATCCCACTCCCCCTCATCATCCTCCCCACCCCCCTCCTCCCCCTCAGTGAGGGCTGGGGAACCCCCCTCGTGGCCTCCACTGCCATTGGCCTCCTCCATGGGCTCTTGACCGTTGTCGCCCTCCTGGCCCACATCGCCATCTGCCTCCTCCAGGCCCGCTGCACTATCCGCCTCCTCAGGCCCCACTGGCTCCACGGCAGCACGTGCATCTGCTGTGGGAGAGGGGAACACATATCATCTCCATGGTCACACATCAGATAACGCAGTCACATGCATCCTATGGATCTGCCACCCATTGCCCCACAGGGCCATGTCAAATTACTCACCATTCCTTTGGGCCATCCGTTCCCGCTGGACGCGTGCAACAAAGCGCGGGTATCTTGCCCTTAACTCCCGGGCCTTTTTACGCAGGTCCTCCACCTGTAGGGTTGACAACGCACATTGACATTAGCTAGCACAGACACTTTAAGGTCCTCTGACGCAACACATATCTATCTCTTTATGCCACAGGTGCCTGCCCCTATTGAGTGATACATTCATGCCCCATGCTTTCATAAGGGACAGCCCCATGTTTCCCCCGCGCACACGCCTGTCCGGCCTGGGCCCCATGTGCCCTGTGTATGGGCCCCAGCGAGCCAGACACAGCACATCTCTGTGGGCCACCTCCACACATCTGCCAGTGCCCATCAGCCAATGCCGGGGTGGGTGGTGGGCCTCTGCAGTGCTCCCTGCAGTATCCTGGGGCTATAGTTGAGCCTTGTAAACACAAACAGGGCCCGATACCATGGCACCAGGACGGGAGATGGACCCTTTTTTGGGTCTGCAGCATCCTGGGGCTATAGTTGAGGCTGGTAATCACAAACAGGGCCAGATTCCATAGCACCAGGACGGGAGATGGACCACTCTTTTGGGGCCTGCAGCATCCTGGGGCTATAGTTGAGGCTGGTAATCACAAACAGGGCCAGATTCCATAGCACCAGGACGGGGGATGGGCCCCTCTTTTGGGGCCTGCAGCATCCTGGGGCTATAGTTGAGGCTGGTAATCACAAACAGGGCCAGATTCCATAGCACCAGGACGGGGGATGGACCCCTCTTTTGGGGCCTGCAGCATCCTGGGGCTATAGTTGAGGCAGGTAATCACAAACAGGGCCAGATTCCATAGCACCAGGACGGGAGAAGGACCCCTCTTTTGGGGCCTGCAGCATCCTGGGGCTATAGTTGAGGCTGGTAATTACAAACAGGGCCAGATTCCATAGCACCAGGACGGGGGATGGACCCCTCTTTTGGGGCCTGCAGCATCCTGGGGCGATAGTTGAGGCTGGTAATCACAAACAGGGCCAGATTCCATAGCACCAGGATGGGAGATGGACCATTCTTTTGGGGCCTGCGGCATCCTGGGGCTATAGTGGAGGCTGGTAATTACAAACAGGGCCAGATTCCATAGCACCAGGATAGGGGATGGACCCCTCTTTTGGGGACTGCAGCATCCTGGGGCTATAGTTTGTTTCTTGTAATCACAAACAGGGCCAGATACCATAGCACCAGGACGGGAGATGGACCCCTCTTGGGGCCTGCAGCATCCTGGGGCTATAGTTAGGCCTGGTAATCACAAACAGGGCCTGAAACCATGGCACCAGGACGGGGGATGGACCCCTCTTTTGGGGCCTGCAGCATCCTGGGGCTATAGTTTGTTTCTTGTAATCACAAACGGGGCCAGATACCATAGCACCAGGACAGGAGATGGACCCCTCTTTTGGGGCCTGCAGCATCCTGGGGCTATAGTTAGGCCTGGTAATCACAAACAGGGCCCGAAACCATGGCACCAGGATGGGGGATGGACCCCTCTTTTGGGGCCTGCAGCATCCTGGGGCTATAGTTTGTTTCTTGTAATCACAAACAGGGCCAGATACCATAGCACCAGGACTGGAGATGGACTCCTCTTTTGGGGCCTGCAGCATCCTGGGGCTATAGTTAGGCCTGGTAATCACAAACAGGTCCCGATACCATGGCACCAGGACGGGGGATGGACCCCTCTTTTGGGGCCTGCAGCATCCTGGGGCTATAGTTTGTTTCTTGTAATCACAAACAGGGCCAGATAGCATAGCACCAGGATGGGAGATGGACCCCTCTTTTTGGACCTGCAGCATCCTGGGGCTATAGTTGAGGCTGGTAATCACAAACAGGGTCAGATTCCATAGCACCAGGACAGGGGATGGACCCCTCTTTTGGGGCCTGCAGCATCCTGGAGCTATTCTTGAGGCTGCTAATCACAAACAGGGCCAGATTCCATAGCACCAGGACGGGAGATGGACCCCTCTTTTGGGGCCTGCAGCATCCTGGGGCTATAGTTGAGGCTGGTAATCACAAACAGGGTCAGATTCCATAGCACCAGGACGGGGGATGGACCCCTCTTTTGGGGCCTGCAGCATCCTGGGGCTATAGTTGAGGCTGCTAATCACAAACAGGGCCAGATTCCATAGCACCAGGATGGGGATGGACCCCTCTTTTGGGGCCTGCAGCATCCTGGGGCTATAGTTTGTTTCTTGTAATCATAAACAGGGCTAGATACCATAGCACCGGGATGGGAGATGGACCCCTCTTTTGGGGCCTGCAGCATCCTGGGGCTATAGTTGAGGCTGGTACTCACAAACAGGGTCAGATTCCATAGCACCAGGACGGGGGATGGACCCCTCTTTTGGGGCCTGCAGCATCCTGGGGCAAAATTTGTTTCTTGTAATCACAAACAGGGCCAGATAGCATAGCACCAGGACGGGAGACGGACCCCTCTTTTGGGGCCTGCAGCATCCTGGGGCTATAGTTAGGCCTGGTAATCACAAACAGGGCCCGATACCATGGCACCAGGACGTGGGATGGACCCCTCTTTTGGGGCTTGCAGCATCCTGGGGCTATAGTTGAGGCTGGTAATCACAAACAGGGCCAGATTCCATAGCACCAGGACGGGGGATGGACCCCTCTTTTTGGACCTGCAGCATCCTGGGGCTATAGTTGAGGCTGGTAATCACAAACAGGGTCAGATTCCATAGCACCAAGACGGGAGATGGACCCTTCTTTTGGGGCCTGCAGCATCCTGGGGCTATAGTTGAGGCTGGTAAACACAAACAGGGCCAGATTCCATAGCACCAGGACGGGAGATGGACCCCTCTTTTGGGGCCTGCATCATCCTGGGGCTATAGTTGAGGCTGGTAATTACAAACAGGGCCAGATTCCATAGCACCAGGATGGGGATGGACCCCTCTTTTAGGGCCTGCAGCATCCTGGGGCTATTGCAGAGCTACTCAATTCCAGTCCTGGTGGCCCACAACCCTGCAGGTTTTTGGGATATCCTTAATGATATGCATGAGATATATATGCATTAGAGATAGCCTGCCAACCTGACTGGTTTGTGGCCCTCCAGGGCTGGATTTGGAGACTCCTGCCTTACATCTCTGTCATTTAAGATTGTGAGTGGGCAAGGTACAGATGTTCTAGACATCAAAAGGGTAGATAGAATGTGTCACATTCCTCCTAGATTCTCAACACCACCAAAACGTGGTCTAATAGACAATATTTTGGTGGTGGTGAGAAGCAAGGAGGAATGTGACAAATTCTAACCTCTTTGATGTCTTGGACATCTGCACCTTGCCCACTTACAATCTTAAATGACAGAGGTGTAAGGCAGGGGTCTCCAAATCCAGCCCTGGAGGGCTAATCAGGTTGGCAGGCTATCTCTAATGCATATATATCTCATGCATATCATTAGGGATATCCCAAAAACCTGCAGGGTTGCGGGCCACCAGGACTGGAATTGAGTAGCTCTGGGCTATAGTTTGTTTCTTGTAATCACAAACAGGGCCAGATACCATAGCACCAGGACGGGAGATGGACCCCTCTTTTGGGGCCTGCAGCATCCTGGGGCTATAGTTGAGGCTGGTAATCACAAACAGGGTCAGATTCCATAGCACCAGGATGGGGGATGGACCCCTCTTTTGGGGCCTGCAGCATCCTGGGGCTATAGTTGAGGCTGGTAATCACAAACAGGGCCAGATTCCATAGCACCAGGACGGGAGATGGACCCCTCTTATGGGGCCTGGAGCATCCTGGGGCTATAGTTGAGGCTGGTAATTACAAACAGGGTCAGATTCCATAGCACCAGGATGGGGATGGACCCCTCTTTTGGGGCCTGCAGCATCCTGGGGCTATAGTTTGTTTCTTGTAATCACAAACAGGGCCAGATACCATAGCACTGGGACGGGAGATGGACCCCTCTTTTGGGGCCTGCAGCATCCTGGGGCTATAGTTAGGCCTGGTAATCACAAACAGGGCCCGATACCATGGCACCAGGACAGGGGATGGACCCCTTTTTGGGGGCCTGCAGCATCCTGGGGCTATAGTTTGTTTCTTGTAATCACAAACAGGGCCAGATACCATAGCACCAGGACGGGAGATGGACCCCTCTTTTGGGGCCTGCAGCATCCTGGGGCTATAGTTGAGGCTGGTAATTACAAACAGGGCCAGATTCCCTAGCACCAGGACGGGGGATGGACCCCTCTTTTGGGGCCTGCAGCATCCTGGGGCTATAGTTTGTTTCTTGTAATCACAAACAGGGCCCGATACCATAGCACCAGGACGGGAGATGGACCCCTCTTTTGGGGCCTGCAGCATCCTGGGATGTATTCGGGCCTTGTGATAGCTGACAAGGGCAAGTGACAGACCCCTGTGTGTCTCTTGGCCTTAGTGGTGGGCCTGTGGTTTCCTGTGGATAGGGCACATCACTGAGGCTGCAACAGCGCCACATACCATACCAATGTGGTCTGTAATTCACCTCTGCGACGGTTGCAGCTACCCCCTGGGGGCTGGGGGGTTCTGTTTTTGGGGGTGGGGCAGACTTAACTCCTAGCTGGATGCGGCAACACCTGACATTCCCTGGCAGTGCATTGTTGATTGGTGCTTTGGTTACAGGGTGTTCTTCCTCACATCCTAAGTTGGGGTGCCTATCCCCATGCACTTACCTCACGTGGGTAATCAGAGCTCCTGTTATACCTATTTGTGAGGCGCTCCCAGGCCCTCCTGACCCTTGCCAGATTCTGCCTCCTGGATGAGCCAGGAAAGAGGCGCTGCTGGCGGAGGCAGAACAGCTCTGTGAGCATGTAGAGCTCTCTCTGTGTGAACGCAGGCTTCCTGGACATGGTAGCCATCTCCTCAGAATGTATCTCTGGTGCGTAGCCACATGTGTTGGTGCGGGCGTAGCCACGTGCGTTGGTGCGGGCGTAGCAGCATGCGTGCGTACGTGCGTGGATACATGCGTTGGTGCCGGCGTGGGCACTTTAGATTACAGACCCTTGAGGGTGTATTGCACCTCAAATTAATGTTACCATCTATAGGTGTGATGGCCTATGGCTTATCAGAGACTGTGAGCAAGAGCTGGATTTTAAACCCCCCACTTTTTAGTACTGCTGCTACATATCCGAGTTAAAGGTTTTAGGACTCTGCTTATTGCAGAGTCTGCATTATGTTTTATAACACCTTCTGCTTCACACATCTCGCATTAGGATACATTCAAATTCCTTTGGCTAGAGATGTCCTTGACGTGGAGATGTATCTCACATTTCTAATATCCCTTTTGTTTAGATGAATTGAGGATGGTGTGTGGAGACAAAGGCACAGAGAGAGTCCCTGATTGGATAAATGTAGGGGTGGCATTGGGACCAATGGAGAGCTTGTGTGTATTAGACTGTTTGGAAATGTATAGCATGAATTTGCTCCTGTTCAAGCGTGCTCATTCACCTTTGGACTCGTTCCTCTCTGGGTTTTTGGCAGAAAACATAGGCTTGGATTCTGTACTTTACCTCTGGTATTATTTGGTTGCTGACACCACTGCTCCAGATGGAAATGCATCTAACAGCCCTGCCATGTATTACCACAGTGGGTTCAAACCCATAACCTCTGGCTTCACAGTCAGTGCATTTGCCAGTGGACTACATCTCTGTAGCTCCTTCTAAATACCTGGCTGGCTACAGAGGGACTTCAGTTCACCACACAGTCCATCTGCAGTGGTTCACAGGGTTGGATTGGGGCAGTCACACCCATGATGCACTGCACATGCAAATCAGCCATGTACAGATGGTCATATGTTGAGGTGTGCACCCCCCCCCCCCACCATCACCTAGGACTGGTGGGGGGTCCTGACCATGTGCAGCCCCACAGCACCTCGGCATGGTAGGGTGTACTGACCATGTGTGTGTTACTGTCACAGAGTGCCTAGAGACCATCACAGTGGACGGGTCCTGTGCTCACCCTGAGGGTGAGGTGGGGTGCCTAACACCATGTCCGCAGCACCTGGTCTGGTTGCAGTGGCCTATGCTATAGGTCCCCATTGGTGCCACTGTGTGTTAAGTGGTTGTTGCAGGTAGTCCTAGCATATGCCTGTGTTTATCTGTATATCACATCATGCACCTGTTGACTATGTTGCAACTGGAATAGTGCATAATCCAGGGGTGGGGAACCCTGGTCCTGGAGATCCGCAGACCAGTCAGGTTTTTGGGATATCCCTAATGAATATGCATGAGATATATATGCATTAGAGGTATCCTGCCAACCTGACTGGTTTGTGGCCCTCCAGGGCTGGATTTGGAGACCCCTGCCTTACACCTCTGTCATTTAAGATTGTGAGTGGGCAAGGTGCAGATGTCCTAGACATCGAAAGGGTATATAGAATGTGTCACATTCCTCCTCGATTCTCACCACCACCAAAAAGTTGTCTAATAGACAATATTTTGGTGGTAGTGAGGAGGAATGTGACACATTCTATCTAACCTTTTTGATGTCTTGGACATCTGCACCTTGCCCACTCACAATCTTAATTGACAGAGGTGTAAGGCAGGGGTCTCCAAATCCAGCCCTGGAGGGCCACAAACCAGTCAGGTTGGCAGGATATCTCTAATGCATATATATCTCATGCATATTCATTAGGGATATCCCAAAAACCTGACTGGTCTGCGGCTCTCCAGGACCAGGGTTCCCCACCCCTGGCATAAGCTGTGTGGGTGCCATGGTCACATGATTTCATGACAGGGTGTAGAGGTTTATGGACCCCTAGGTGGTTTCCGTACCAACAACCAACACACCCTCGGTGGGTCTGGGTGGGCAACAGGATTTCCAAGCAAAACATCGACACCTTACACCCTGCACTGGTGAAAGTAGTTGGTATCATTCACCCCTGTCCCGGCAGGGAATGGATACCCACCCATACATTGGGCAGGGCCAGACAGACAGTAGACCTGTTACAACAAAGCTGCCTCACACCACTATCTAACATTCTCCAGCAGCAAGGCATGCAAGTCACCAGCCGCTACTGCACCCTGCAAGGTGTTCCAAACACACACATACTAACTGCAGACAGTCTGCTTGCTAGTCCATAGTGCATGTTCCTGGAGGTGCTGTGTGCGCACACACCAAGCAGATAGGTCAGTGATTGGGCTCAAGAGGACAAAGCCCATATATCTCACTGAAGGGGGACACTATGTAGCACTATGGGGGAACCCAGCCATGCCGTGGTCACAGCACAGTCAGGGTGAGCGTGACCTCACAGCAGGAAGTGCCATGGCCACCCTAACCGTGTAGGTGATGGTCAGGCACTCCACTGTCACACCCATTGCCCTGGGCCCTGTGCAGGTGCATCCTGCCCAGGCTGCCCTGTCCTGCCATATCCACAGTACCTTGCTCCTCATTATGCATATTGGAAGGCCAATACTGGCAACAGTGCCAGTGTTGTGGGCTGCAGAGGGTTTTTGAAAAAAACACACTCTGGATGGACTGACACACACTCCCACACCTCTGCCATCACTGTGCACCCATAGAGGCTTTTGGCAGCCTCAGGCACCTCACCAGTCCTGGACACAGTGCAGGCATGGCTATGGGATGCAGTACTGTTGGGGTATCTCCCCAAGGTGGTGGACACTGTCAGGTACCATACCTGACACTCACTCCACAGACATCACAGAGGTTGTTATGCTACAGCCCACTGGGAAGCTTGTGCTAAAGTTATGGATTGCTATGTGGCAGTTATCATAGCGACCTTTTGCCATCTGTGTACCATATTCCAGGGTTTTGGATGGCATTGCTAGGGTATGCAAGTGCTGATCTTGGGGGATGCCCACAGGGCCTAACATTCTGCCTTTCCAGGGGGTGTGGCTAATAGGGCCTGTGGGTGCAGGTGTTTCCGCCCCTGTTGGACAGTGCTCTTGGACAGGGGATTCTCAAATCCGGTCATGGTGACACGCACCATGTTCAGTTTTTCATGATGTCCCTGATAAATATTCATGAGATACATCTGCATAACATAGGGGCGACGCATAGACATGCAGCACTGGCATCTTTTTTGCAGACGGCATAGAACGTGACTGTTGTTAGGACATCTGGGACTTCATTTGGGAGACTCTCCTCTCAGTAATGTGCCTGTTTGGGGTGTCTGTGCTCTGTTGATTAGAATGTAAGTGTTCCAGGCATGTTTATTCTATCAGCACTAAAAGTTTCTGTCTTTCTTACCATGGTTTAATACTGGATAAAACTATGGGGAGAGAGTTGGCAGGGAGTGCAGCTAAGGTTTGAACCTGTGACCTTCTGCTCCTGAGTGCACTAGCTGTGCAGACTGCACCACACTGATGCCACAGGGGTGCTTCATTCCCTGGAGATACCATGCCTGTTTGTCATACAGGGCCTGTCTGCTGCGGTGCAGGGCACCCACTTGGCCCGGACTGGGCCATGGTCTGCTGCAGCCAGGTGGCACTGCCCCCTCCACCGCCTGTACGCCCTCCGCCACCATGCTGCCATGTCCTTCTGTTAATGACAGCATGAGAACTGCATGTGTTGTAGCCCTCCCGGACTGCATTTGGCTGACTCTGCTCTCGGTAATGTGCCTGTTTGGGGTGTCTGTGCTCTGTTGATTAGATGTAGGTGTTCCAGGCATGTTTATTCTATCAGCACTAAAAGGTTCTGTCTTTCTTACCACGGTTTATTACTGGGTAAAACTATGGGGAGAGAGTTGGCAGGAAGCACAGCTAGGGTTTGAACCTGTCACCTTCTGCTCATGAGCACACTGGCTGTGCAGACTGCACCACACTGATGACACAGGGGTGCTTCATTCCCTGGAGATACCATGCCTGTTTGTCATACAGGGCCTGTCTGCTGCGGTGCAGGGCAACCACTTGGCCCGGACTAGGCCATGGTCTGCTCTCAGCCAGGTGGCACTGCCCCCTCCACTGCCTGTACGCCCTCCGCCACCATGCTGCCATGCCTTTCTGCTGGTTTTGTTGGTGGTGCACAATCTCGGGCCAGACAGTGTGCAGGTGGCAGCTGCCTATGTTGCGGGTTCTGGGGTAGGGTTGCCTGCATAGATGTCCACGCTTCCCCCCAGCACCGCCTGCCACTGTTCTGTGCCCTTGAAGGTAGCTGCTGGGTACTATCCCCTGTGACACTGTGGGAAACACACTCGTGCCTATGTTGGGCCTTCAGCAGTTGCTGTCTGGCTGTTCTTCTGTTTCAGCATTTGTATGGGACACCTAGGCATCACCCTAGTACGCACTGTGGCTCAGCTGCACCACAGCATGTGCCGCCTGCGGGCCTCTGTATCCCCTTCTCCGGCATCTGTCCAGTTGCCATTCCGACATGCCCTCCCTGATGTTGTGGGACATGTGCATGCCATAGGAACCCTGTCCGATGGAGGGGAAAACCCTGAGCAGCGCTATTTCACTGTGGGCTCATTCACCTTGTATGGGGACGGAGTATAGACCCTTCCACGATTTATATCTTTTCTATGGAGCTTACTCGGGGGGGGGGGGGGTTGATGTTTCTCATTGATACCACTTGGCCAGCTTGGTTATGTTTTTTTTCCAGTTTGTTGAGGTCATTTTCAGTGTTTATGTGCCCTTTTGTTCTGTGCACATGTATCACACTTATCACTTGTTTTTGGTTTCCCTGCCTGGGCTGTACATTGCTGACACTGAAATGGTTTCTCTCCCCTTTAATGAGCATTTAACGGCAGGTTTTCATTCGCGTTGGGATTGAGCTCTTCAGATCAGCACGTTAGTGTGAAGGGAGCCTCTCCCCGTCCACTCTCCGCCCATTGACCCCTTCTCTCCGCCCTCTCTCCACCTTCTTCGGTGTTTTACCGCACTGCGCGAGTTTATGATCGTTAACTACGGTTAACGCGCGTTATGTAACGTTAACGATCGCAAGCGCATCATAACACGCGTTATGATGCGCTTACGATTGTTAATGTTACATAACGTGCGTTATGTACCGTTACCGCAGTTTAGTAAACATACCCCAAGGTGTTACATCTGCCATGTGATTGCTGTGACATGGCAATTTACCGAGATACTGCATGACACTACATCACATACCCTCCTACTCACACATGTGGTGGGTAGCAGACATATAGACAAACACCCAGGTTTGTCAAATGTACAATGAGTGCACATAACCTCCATATGAAAGGAGATATGTACACAACTGCATATTGCTCCTGTCAGGATGTATGGGCAATCAGTTTGATGCCTTCAGTCCAGCAATGCACAATTTAACACAGTTCCTCTATGAACTGTGTATTTCTGAAAGGCAGCAGTGAGGCTCGTGTTTCCTCATAGATTAAAAAAAAAATTGTCATCAGACATGATATTCTTACTGACTGTCATTGTTGGTACCAATGACATAGGAAAATGTGGTAGGGAGGTTCTGGAGGCTAAATTTAGGCTTTTAGGTAGGAAGTTGAAATCCAGAACTTCCAGGGTAGCATTCTCCGAAATGCTTCCTGTTCCACGCGCAGGACCCACAAGGCAGGCAGAGCTCCGGAGTCTCAATGCGTGAATGAGACAATAGTGCAGAGATGAGGGGTTTGGATTTGTTAGGAACTGGGGAACATTCTGGGGAAAGGAGGGGCTCTTCCGAAGGGATGGGCTTCACCTTAACCGGGATGGAACCAGGCTGCTGGCATTAACCTTTAAAAAGGAGATAGAACAGCTTTTAAACTAGATATTAGGGGAAAGCCGACAGTCACCCAAGAGCGGATGGTTCGGAAGAATGTATCTTTGAAGGATACTACCAAAAGCAGAGAGGTTCCACAAAAGAGTAAAGTAGCCCAAATGCCCTCAAGTATGGAGCACACAGAGCTTAAAGATCCTAAATTACCCATGTCTAACAATAGCCAAATTAATATGAATAAAATACATTCTCTAAAATGCTTGTATGCAAATGCTAGAAGTCTAAAAAATAAGATGGGAGAGTTAGAATATATAGCACTAAATGAAAGGTTAGATATGATTGGAATATCAGAGACATGGTGGAAGGAGGACAACCAGTGGGACACTGTGATACCTGGGTACAAACTATATCGTAATGATAGAGCTGATCAAATTGGTGGAGGGGTTGCTCTCTATGTTAGAGAGGGCATTGAGTCAGAAAGGATTAAAGTTTTGCAGGAAACAAAATCTGCTGTAGAATCTATATGGATTGAAATTCCATGTAAAAGGGGGAAGGCAATGGCAGTGGGGGTGTACTATCGAGCGCCTGGCCAGAATGACCAAATGGATGATGAAATGCTCAAAGAAATCAAGGAAGCTAACAAAAGTTACAGCACAGTAATAATAATGGGTGATTTCAACTACCCCGGTATCGACTGGGTCAGTGTCATGTCAGGACATGCTAGGGAGATAAAGTTCCTAGATGAAATAAATGACTGCTTCTTGGAGCAGCTCGTTCATCATCTGACCAGAGGGGAAGCCATATTAGACCGAATCCTTAGTGGAACACCAGATCTAGTGCAAGAGATAAGGTTGTTGGGGCCACTTGGCAATAGTAATCATAGCATGATCGCCTTTGATTTAATTAGTGGAGGAGGGATAGTAAGGAAATCCACAGTACTACCTTTTAACTTTCGAAAGGGAGACTATGATAAAATGAGGAAAACAGTTAAGAAAAAACTAAAAGGAGCAGTTGCAAAGGTTAAAGACATACATCAGGCTTGGCTGTTGTTGAAAAATACTATCTTGGAAGCCCAGACCAGCTGTATTCCACGCTTTAAGAAAAGTGGAAGGAAGTCCAAAAAACTGCCAGCATGGTTTAAAGGTGAGGTCAGAGAGGCTGTTGTTGCCAAAAAAGCATCTTTCAGGAAATGGAAAAAAGATCCAAACGACGAAACCTGGAAACAGCACAAGCACTGGCAAGTCAAATGCAAGGCATTGATAAGGCAGGCAAAGGGAGAATTTGAGAAGAAGCTTGCTGCGGAAGCAAAAATGTGAAGTAAAGACCTTTTCAAGTACATTCGTAGCAAAAAAACTGTGAGAGAGTCAGTTGGTCCATTAGATGATAAAGGGGTTAAAGGAGCACTAAGAGGCAACAAGGCGATAGCGGAGAGACTGAGTGAATTCTTTGCTTCAGTCTTTACTGAGGAAGATGTAGGGATGTTACCCATGACTGAAGTGGTATTTAAAGGTGCGGAAGAATTGAAGGAAATATCGATACATCGGGAAGATGTATTACAACTATTTGATAAACTGAAGAGTAGCAAATCACCTGGGCCGGATGGTATACATCCAAGGGTGTTTAAAGAACTGAAATACTAGATTGCAGACCTGCTATTAGTAATCTGTGAACTATCATTAAAATCATTGGCGATCCTCCAAAGCTGAAGATTGGAGGATCGCCAATGTAACACCAATTTTTAAAAAGGGTTCCAGGGGTGATCCGGGAAACTACAGACCGGTGAGCCTGACATCAGTACCGGGAAAAATGGTAGAAACCATCATAAAGAATAAAATTACTCAGCATGTAGATAGTCATGACCTAATGGGAGACAGCCAACATGGCTTTAGACAAGGAAGATCTTGTCTTACTAATCTGTCATGTTTTTTTGAAGGAGTGAATAATCAAGTGGACAAAGGTGAGTCGGTTGATATTGTGTATCTGGACTTTCAGAAAGCCTTTGACAAGGTCCCTCATGAGAGACTTTTGGCAAAACTAAAGAGTCATGGGATAGGAGGCAGTGTACTATTGTGGATCAGGAACTGGTTAAAAGATAGAAAGCAGAGGGTAGGGCTAAATGGCCAATTTTCCCAATGGAGAAAGGTGAATAGTGGTGTACCCCAAGGATCTGTGCTGGGTCCGCTGCTTTTTGACATATTCATAAATGACCTGGAAAGTGGAATAACGAGTGAGGTTATCAAATTTGCAGATGACACAAAACTATTTAAAGTTGTTAAAACCCAAGAGGATTGTGGAAAATTGCAAGAGGATCTTGATAAATTGGAAGACTGGGCATAAAAATGGCAGATGAAATTTAATGTGGACAAGTGCAAGGTTATGCACCTAGGGAAGAACAACCCAAACTATGGTTACACGATGCAAGGTTCCACATTAGGAACCACCACCCAGGAAAAGATTTAGGCGTCATTGTGGATACCATGTTAAAACCCTCAGCCCAGTGTGCAGCGGCGGCCAAGAGAGCAAATAGAATGCTAGGTATGATATGGAAAGGAATGGAAAATAAAACAAAAGATATTATAATGCCTCTATATCGTTCCATGGTGAGACCGCACCTTGAATATTGTGTGCAATTCTGGTCGCCGTATCTTAAAAAGGATATAGCAATTTTAGAAAAGGTTCAGAGAAGAGCCACCAAAATGGTAAAGGGGATGGAAGGATACTCCTATGAAGAAAGGCTAAAAAGGTTAGGGCTCTTTAACCTGGAAAAGAGATGGCTGAGGGGAGATATGATAGAAGTCTATAAATTAATGAACGGAGTGGAACGGGTAAACGTAGATCGATTGTTTACCTTATCAGAATATAGAAAGACTAGGGGACATGCAATGAAGCTACAGGGTAAACTATTTAAGACTAATAAAAGAAAATATTTTTTCACTTAACGTGTAATCAAACTCTGGAATTTGTTACCGGAGGATGTAGTAATGGCTTTTAGTGTAGCTGGGTTTAAAAAAGGTTTGGACAAGTTCCTGGAGGAAAGGTCCGTAAACCATTATTAAGAAGGGACCCAGGATATCAATGCTTGAACCAATACAAGCATTGTGGAACCTGTGTCCCTTGGGGAAACTGCTAGGTACATATGACCTAGATTGGCCACTGTTGGAAACAGAATACTGGGCTTGACCGACCTTGCTCTGACCCAGTATGGCATACCTTATGTTCTTATGTTATGTTCTTATGACTCTCATTCCTTGCAGAAAACAGGTCCAGACTCCCTACAATGATTTCACAGTGAACATTGTATGCATGTAAATCATGAATCACATATGCTAATTTGCCTCTTGTTTCTACCACAGGTTGCTTCTCGCTAGGGACCCATGTTGGATTCCCAGTAGCAGCCATGGTGCCAAATGATCACACTATTAGACCTCCATTTCATTGGAGGAGACCACAGACTATTCTGTCACATTGCAGGTATCAGTGGAGAGCAGGGGTGTCTGCATCTGTGGTATTTACCAACATCAGGACACACATATGCTTGGGGTCTTGCCTTAATAGTTTGTTTGGACAGCACATTGTGTCTGCAAGCATGGATGTCACAACCAGGCCCTGCAGACAGCATGACTGTATAGCGGATCATGCAGCACATTGCAATTTGGCATGCTTCTACAGCTGATTTGTCCAGGAAATCTGATTTTGACATGTCAGTGATAGTGTATGATACTTGCATGCCATGGACTTTGCGTCCTTCACATATATGCATTGCAGACTGCCACATCTCACTCCAGTGATGGTGAGCTGCTGACATTTTCACACATTGCATGCAGGGACTTAAGTATTTTTGTTTGTATACTTTCATTTGTCAAAAGATGTGGAGGTGTAGTATAATGGTTTGAACACTTTCTTTGTAAGCAGCAGACCATGGTTTGTTTCCCACCTGTTCTATTGTGGGGAAACCCACCTCCATATTACTGCGTGTAATGTTCCTGGGTCTGTATTTACTGAAGGACACATGGCAGCATTTATTTTTATGTGTTCCAAACTTGCACATTGCAATGATGCCCATATGACAGCACAACTTTCTTGACTCTGCTGTAGCACATGGCAGAGGGTCAGATGTGGACCCAGCAGCTGTATGACATACATGGTGACAAGATTGGCATATGTCATTCCAAATGTGACCAAACATCTTTGGCTCCAGCACATATATGTGGTACTTCATGGCACATCCTACTGCTGTAATGGTGAGCTGCAAACACTTTCACACATTTCAGGAAGGGACATTCAGTATCTTTGTTGGTACACTTTCATAAGCCACACAGTGTGAAGGTGTATCATAATGGTCAGAGCACTGGCTTAATAAACAACAGACCTGGTTTTTGAATCCCATCTGTGCTACTCACATCAATATATTTCTGTTATGCATTTATTATACTGCCAAAAACAGGCTGGGGTCTGCATTGCCTGGGAGACACACATCATTATTGTTTTTAATGCCTTCCAATAGCACATTTGACAGCATGTCTGTATTGGCTCTGCTGTAGGCCATTTCAAAGAATGTATGACACACGGTTTGTACATGATTAGTATATTTCATCATAATTGTGCCTGCACATCTTTGCCTCCATCACATATCTACAGTACATGCAGGCACATTATGCTCAAGGGATAGACACCTGGAGGGTTAATCACACGTCCTTACTTGCCCCATTGTCCAGTTGTTCAATGCACATGTGTCAGGAATATTGCATAGCAACATAGGGGTATGTTTACTAAACTGTCTTAACGTGCGCTCTGGGATATTATCGCGCAATAAGGTACCTTATCGCGCGATGATGGCACTTTTTAAGGCGCACAGGTACCATATTGCGCGATAACGCGCGCTGCAGCGCAAACGAGCGCTGAAGGCGGGGAAAGGCTCCCGGAGAGCGGAGGAAGGCTCCCCAGGGGCAGAGAGAAGGGGTCAATGGGTGGAGAGTGGGAGGGGAGAGGCTCCCTGCACACCAACGCTGTGAAATCCGAGGCTCAAAACTAACGCCAGTGAAACCCTGGCGTTAGAGGTGATTTAAAGGGAAAAGAAACCATTTCCGTCAGCAATGTACAGCAAAACCAGGGAAACCCACAAAACAGTGATAAGTGTGATACATGTGCACGGAACAAAAGGGCAAATAAACATTGAAAACGAACAGAAGTAAATGTAAAAAAAACCATAACCAAGCTGGGCAATAGTGATAGTAATGGGAAACATCAAAAAACACTCCCAAGAAAGCCCCCCAAAAAAGATATGAATTTTGGAAGGGTCTACGCTCCGTCCCCATACAAGATGAATGATCCCACAGTGAAATAGCACTGATCAGGGTTTCCCTCTCCATTGGAAATGTTTCCTATGGCATGCACATGTTCCACAACAGCAGGGAAGGCAGGTCGGAATGGGCAACTGGACAGATGCTGGGAAAGGGGATACAGAGGGCTGTAGGAGGCACATGCTGTGGTGCAGCTGGGGCACAGTGCGGACTAGGCAGATGCCTAGGTGGCACTTAGGAATGCTGAAACTGTACAGCAGCCAGACAGCAACTTATGAGGCCCCAACATGGGCACGAGAGTGTTTATCACAGTGTCACAGGGGATAGTACCCAGCAGGTACCTCCAAGGGCACAGAACATTGGCAGGCGGTGTTGGGGGGAAGCGTGGACATCTATGCAGGCACCCCTACCACAGAGCACGCACCATAGGCAGCCGCCTACCTGCACACTGGATGGCTTGAGACTGCACACCACAAGCACCACCAGCAGAAGGGCATATCTGCATGGTGGCAGAGGGGTACTGGTGGTGGAGGGGGGCAGTGGCAGCTGCCCAGAGCAGACCATGGCCTAGCCATGTGTAGGTGGGTGCCATGCACTGCAACAGACAGGCCCTGCCGGACAAACAGTCATCACTAGAAGGTGAGTCGTTCACTGCTAACTTAAATAAGCATTTAGAAAATATGCAACTTCTGCGTAAACGTCAAACAAATAATCAACTCTTTTATGAAACAAGGACTCATACTTAACCAGCCCCACTTTCCGACTCACGTCCTGGAAAGAAAAGTGCCTTATCGCATCAATGACCTTATGACGTTTCACAATGAATGAGTCAGTCCAATGATTCAACTCTACCCTAAATTAATAGCGTCTTTTCTATCTCATAATATGGTACAACATTGGGCTGAATTTCTTCACTGTGCTTTGTTGATCCCGACGCTTGCCTCAGGTACCACTCCCGCGTTTCACATTAATGGTTCCTCAGGGGATCCTATGACTGGTCTCATAACGTCATGCCGACTACCATGATGCGCGGCATTTTTCCCAGCCCGGTAAGAGACTGACAGAGTAGATATCGAGCGAGGCTGTGGTTTTAAAAGTGAGCGTTGGCAGCATTTATGGTAGTCGGCATGACGTTATGAGACCAGTCATAGGATCCCCTGAGGAACCATTAATGTGAAACGCGGGAGTGGTACCTGAGGTAAGCGTCGGGATCAACAAAGCACAGTGAAGAAATTCAGCCCAATGTTGTACCATATTATGAGATAGAAAAGACGCTATTAATTTAGGGTAGAGTTGAATCATTGGACTGACTCATTCATTGTGAAATGTCATAAGGTCATTGATGCGATAAGGCACTTTTCTTTCCAGGACGTGAGTCGGAAAGTGGTGCTGGTTAAGTCTGAGACCTTGTTTCATAAAAGAGTTGATTAACACAGGTACACTAAAAAAATTTTTTTTTAAACTGCCTCTAATGTTTCGATTGATTTTTAAGTTTTTTGGTGCGCTGAATTCAAATCTGGTAACCAATTTGCTCCATCACGTACAGATTTTTTGCTACATTGGGTTAGCAGTTTGAGGTGAACGTTTCAGATTGAGTGCGATCGAGATAAAAGTTTCTTGGATGAATTCTTTATACTAATTGTTTAGTAGTTATTCAAATAAGAATAAAGAAAATTGTAACAAGGCAGCACATAAGAATAGAGTAATGTCAACAAAACACAATGTGATGGTAGCAAAATTGTCTGCACTTAAAACAGCCACATACATGTGCACAAACATTGAGCATATAAGAACGAGGTTAGACACAAAGCAAAGCAAAGAAATGTGCAAAAAATGTTGTACAGGTATGTATGTAAGAATAGAAAACGCAAACCGCACCATTGCAATACATGAAGACAAACACCCGATGGTGTGAAAATAAAATTCTAATAAATGAGATCCGACACTGTGGTAATAACTAGCAAATTTTTATTTCAAAGTTTAGTAAAAACACGATATTTGTCAACACAGTTTAGATTTTAAAGTCATTCTTGGGTCAATCAATCTCCTGGTGGGCCCGTTTCTTCTTCCCCCGAATGCTTCTCTTGGTGCGCTGCTTGGCGTATTTTTCATCTGGGGTTTCCCGCAGCAGCAACCAGCAGAAATCAGCCATCATAGTGGTGTTCCATCTTCCTTGGTACCTTCTCTCTGCGTCCTTGATGTCCTGGTGAAACCTTTCACCTTGTTCTTCACTGTACGCCCCCAAGTTTTCGGGAAAGTAGTTCACATGGGAGTGCAAGAAATGGACTTTCAGGCTCATGTTACAGCCTTGTTCTTTGAAGGCATTGAGCATCCTGGCAACAATAATGTTCTCATCCCGCCTGTTCCCCAAGAATTTGAGAACAACATCCTTGAAGGAATCCCAGGCTTCTTTTTCCTTCTCAGACATCGTTTCAGCGAATGCTCCATCTGAAATGAGTTTCCTTATATCAGGGCCAACAAACACTCCTTCCTTTAGCTTTGCTTCAGAAAGTCGGGGGAACTTTGAGCAAAGGTACCGAAAGCACTCACCATCTTTTGGAAGGGACTTGATGAATTGCTTAATGAGACCCAACTTAATGTGGAGAGGTGGTAATAGAATTTTATCACGAGGTACCAAGCTCTCATGAAGAACATTTTTCTCACCGGGTCTCAAATACTCCCGAATTGGCCAGTCTTTTTTCCCCCAGTGTAGGTCGCGGGCCCGGCTATCCCACAAGCAAAGGAAGCAGGGATATTTGGTGAAACCGGATTGCTGCCCTAATAGCATGGATAGAATTTTAAAGTCTCCACAAATCATCCACTTATGCTCATCATAACGAATCTTCTGAAGAATCAGGGCCAAATTCTCGTATTTTTCTTGGAGAATAACAGAGTGAGCAATAGGAACTGAAGCGAATGTGTTGCCATTATGAAGAAGAACACCTTTTATGCTGTCTTTTGACGAATCAATGAACAGCCGCCATTCAGCAGGATCATACTTGAGTTTAAACTTTTCCATCACTCCGTATATATCGTTGCAAAATACCAAATCTTCCTCTTTGCTGAAATACTTCAAAAATTGTGTCTCGCGGTTGCGGTACCAATAAAAAGTTGTTCCTGGTGACAACAGATTTTTCTGTTTAAGTCGAGAACCTAGCAGTTGGGCAGCATCTTATGGGAGTCCTAAATCCCGGACTAAATCATTCAATTCAGCTTGAGAGAAAAGTTCAGGTTTCGGATCTGGTTCAGTTTAAAACTCGGAAGTACTGGACTTATCGGGAAAAGCCATCTGATGTGTCTCATCATGATCAGAACCGTCCACACAAATATGATCCAAAGATTTTGGTGGTTCAGGCACAGGTACTTCGTTGCTATGAGGCATAGGCCTAATTGCTGAGGGAAGGTTGGGGTAACTTATTATGTTCTTATTTTTTAAGTTGTATCCCTTCACAATGCAAGAGCAAAAATAGCAGTCACTGCTGTGGTCTCTTTGTTCACGCCACATCATAGGTATTCCGAAACAAAATGCTTGTTTTTTACCTTTCATCCATAAGCGTAGATCTTCCTCACATGTCTTGCACACTTTGTGAGGAGCCCACGGTTTGTCTTGATCTCCTAACTTCAAACCGAAATAGGCGAAATATACTTTTTAAATAAATGCAGAAATGTTCCTCTGCCGCTTTTTCACGGTATAGTCCCCACAAATAAAACAAAAACTGTCCGGAGAGTTGACGCAACCTCTGGCTCTGTGAGCCATCACAAATACACAGCACTGCAAACTACAACTGTAGTGAACCACTTCGGAATAAAGCTGGATTATGACTGAGCAAACAAAAGGTAATAATGAACTTGCAAGAAACTGAAATTTGACAGGAACGTTCATGTCGCAACCACCGTGTTTGAGCGAGCGAACGAGGCGAGGCGAACAGGAAAGAACATGCGCCAGCGCGAGTACTGGATTTAGCCCCCCGCCTCCCAATTGTCCTGTTAATGTATAAAATGAATACAAAACACTCTAAAATATCATGAGGGAGTGTTTCTAGTTAGTTAACCATTACAACCTCTATTTTGGGCCAAGAAAATAAACTGCAGTCGGCTAAAAAGAAATTATGTGAACATTCCTTATATGGGTAAGAAATCTAATTTTGCAAGAAAACGTGACGTGATGGAACATTTTGGCTATTTTTCCTGGATTCAGCACCCCAAAATCTATAGGAATCAGTTGCAAAACTGGAGGCAGTTTTTTGGTAGTGTACCTGTGTTATTTGTTTGAAGTTTACGCAGAAGTTGAATATTTTCTAAATGCTTATTTAAGTTAGCAGTGAACGACTCACCTTCTAGTGATTATAGTTTATTGCTCCTGAAAAGACCGAGTAGTAACGTGTTTGGACAAACAGTCATGGCATCACCAGGGAATGCACTGTCTCTGTGGCAACACGGTTGTGCAGTGCACCCAACCAGTGTGTTAGGAGGCAAAAGGTCACAGCTTCAAGTCCCAGCTATGGTGCCTGCCAACCCAGTCCCCATAACTTACCCACTACTACAACGTGCTAATACAGACAGAACCTTTATTGCAGATGACATAAACATGCCCAAAACACCTACATTTTACCCTACAGAGCAAAGGCACCATAAACAGGCGCATTACCTAGAGCAGAGTCTCCCAAATGCAGTCCTGGAGGGACAAACACCATTCAGGTTCCATGCTGCCTCTAATAAAGATGCCTGTGCTGCATATCTATGCACCACCCCCATGGTATGCAGATGTATCTCATGCATATTCATGAGGGACAGCATGAAAACCCGAACAGTGTTTGGCACACCAGGACTGGAGTTGGGAACCTCTGCCATAAAGCAGCAGCCAACAGGGGCAGACACAGCCACACCCACAGGTTCCATTAGCCAATGCCTCCTGGAGAGGCAGGACATTGGGCCCTGCGTGTATCTCCCAATACTAGCACTTGCATACCTTAGCAATGCCACCCTACACCTGGGAATATGGTACACAGCTATCAAACGTTTGCTATGAATACTGACAGATAGCAATTCCTACGTTAAGCACAGTTTGCTGATTGAGCTCCATCATAGCAACCTTTCTGATGTCTGTGGAGTGTGCTTCAGGTCTGGTCTCTGACAGTGTTTACCACCCTGGGGAGTGACCCCCAACAGTATTGCGTACCATATCCATGCCTGCACTGTGCCCAGGACTGGTGTGGTGGCCAGGGCTGCTAAACACCTCTATAGTAGCACAATGCTGGCATAGGTGTGGGAGTGTGTGTCTGTATATCCAGTGTGTGGTGGCTGCAAACACCCTCCACAGCCCACACTGCCAGCACTGTTGCCAGTATTGGCCTGACAATGTGCATAATGAGGAGCAAGGTACCATGGGTATAGCCCGGACAGGGTGGCCTGGCCAGGATGCATCTGCACAGGGCATAGGGCACTGGCTGCGACATTGTAGTGCTCGGCCACCACCTGCACAGACAGGGTGGCCACAGCATGTTCCGCTGGGAGATCACTCTCACCCTGACTGTGCAGTGACCACGGCATGGCTAGGCTCCCCCATAGTGCTATATAGTATGTCTCTCATGTGATATTTATGGGTTCTCTTTTGGGGTCCAGTCACTGACTTATCTGCTTGGTGTGTATGCTGATGTCCCAGTTTTGGGTGCATGCATTTCTACCAGAAACATGCACTATGGATTAGCTAGCAGACTGTCTGCAGCTGACATGTGTCTTGATGGAATGCCTTGCAGGGTGCAGCGGCTGAAGGCTTGCTGCAGGAGACTCTCAGATAGTGGTGGGGGGTAGCTTAGCATATCCAGGCCTAATGTCTGTTTGCTATTGCGTTATGGATGTGTACAGAGCTGCATTGACTGCCCTGTAGGGTGTCTGTTCCCTGGCAGGACTGGGGTTGATGGTCCCCTCTACTGCCACCATTGCAGGGAGGTAAAATGTGGATCTGTTGGTGGGAGACCTGTTTACTCCCCGCAGCCCAGGAGAAGGAGGAGGGTGGTGGTATATAAGCCTCCTAGAGGTCCATAGGGGCTACACCTGACTGAGACATGCAGAAACTACCTATCTCACACATTAGCACTGCTGGAGACCTGCAGCATTGCCTATCTCTGCTGTGGACCTGGTGCTGGGTGCCCCACCTCACCCTCAGGGTGAGTGCAGTACCTGCACAATGTGACGGTGTGCAGCTACTCTGTGCCAGTACCACACACGGTCAGTTCCCCCTACCAGGCCGAGGTGCTGTGGGGGTGCATACCCCATCTTGTGATCATCTGTAGACTGCTGATTTGCATGTGCAGTGCATCATGGGTATGGGTGGGTTAACCCTATCCTGGTGACCACAGTAGACTGTTTGTGTGGTGATGTGCAGTCCTTCTACAGCCAGACAGGGGTTTGCTAGCAGTTATGGAGCGGTAGCCCACTGGTTATTTCACTACTTGTGAAGCCTAAGGTCATGGGTTCAAACCCACAGTAGGGGTTCTTTGATAGGGCTGTCCAAAGCATTGTCTTTTTTTAATGTACATTAGAGCTGCCAGCAAAACACCCTCAGGGTACTGTAACCATAAGGTGCCTCAGAAGACGCCCTATAAGGCGCCTTATAGGGCACCCTATAAAGCGCCTTCTGAGGCACCTTATGGTTACAGTCCGTATAAGGTGCCTTATAAGGTGTCCTATGGAGCGCCTTATAGGGTGCCATGGTGGACAGTGCACTTTATAATGAGCCCTATGGGGTGCCTTATAGGGTGCCTTATGCGGCACCTTAGGTTATGGCACGTGAGGGTGTGTTTGCTGGCAGCAATAAATAAAATACCTCAGGAAAGAATACTTACAAGTCACAGCTGATGCCTCAGCCAGCCTTATGTTTTAAGCACACTGGGGGATCAAACTCATGACCCCTGTATCATCAGTCAATGTATTAACCATTGTGCTACACTTTTGTTTCTATGTTTGGCTGTCTGTGCGCCTACTTAAGATTAACGCGCGGTAACGCGCTTAGTGGCGCTTTGCACGATCATGTGCACAGCAGCGCGCGTTATCGCGCGATACTCCCGTTTTGCTGCTTTAAGACTGAAACGCCCACTCCTTTTATGGCAGCCTGCACACTATCGCCAGGCGCACATTAAGACGGTTTAGTAAATATACCCCATAGTAACATAGAAGAAACATGACAGCAGAAAAAAAACACACGGCCTATCTAGTCTGCCCTTCCATATCAACTACTATAGTCCCCCTTTTTTCCTTTAGAGAACCTCTATGTTTGTCCCATGCTTATTAAAATTCAGATAGGGGGTCATTCAGCTTGGACGTCCAACCCCCGTGTAGCCTGGGATAGCTATTCCACTTCCTGAGCTCCCCACACATACAAGGGTTTGTGCGGGGAGCGCTGGACTAGGTGGGAGGGGGAGTTGCAGAGGCAGAGCGTGGACAGTGCAAGGGAGGGGCCAGGCACCCAGATTTACAGAGACCATTCTGGACAGGTCTATGTACATCCCCTAGAACAATGCTGGATGCCTGCCTTATTCCACCCCAAAGGTGGCATAAGTGCTGGGCGAGGGTGTGATTGGGGCCTGCAGCCCCCTCTAGAACATCATGCCGCCATGGGAGGTGTCCCATCACCTGATCCCAACCCTGGCTGCCCCCACCGAAGGTCTTTCTATGCGGTCAGACACTGGGTGCTCAGGCTCGATATGCTGGTGCCATGGCGATGAGATGCTGCAGCACTGGCACACCAGCTGGAGCATTGAGCGGTGGGGAATACTGTGCATGTCAGGCCATCCAAGTGCACTGATTCCACAACTGTGGGAGCAATTAGCTCCCACAGTTGTGGAATCAGGTGCAAATTGGCCCCATTCATTTTCTGCACGTCCGGACAGCCAGGCCATACACAGTTCAGAATTGGCCTCATACTGTCCACATCTCCACCGCCTCCACTGGGAGACTATTCCATGCATCTAGCACTCTTTCCATAGACATATTTCCACATATTACTCCTGTATCTATCCCCTTTCACTCTTATCCTATGCCCCCTCTTAGCAGAGCTTCCCTTCAATTAGAAGGGACTCTCCTGTGCATTTATGCCATGGAGATATTTAAATGTTTCTATTATATCTCCCCTACTCCACTTTTCCTCTAAAGTATACATATTAAGGTCTTTAAGTCTGTCCTGATATGTCTCATAATGGAGACCACTAACCTTTTAAGTAACCACCCTTGGCATTGACTGTAACCTGCTTATATAGTGGTTAGAAAAGCTGAGACAGTTGTCATACCCAACAAGCTGTTATTGCAACTACCTCATGCCACAGCTACTATTTTTTCACACACACACACTGACTGCATTGATGCAGTCACATCAGGTACATTGGGCCAGCGCGGCCATACCACACTCTCATCTACCACCATATATCCTTCAGTCCCTCCATCTGCATATGCCCATCATGTACAGTCATGTATTTTCCTGGCAGCTGCTACACCATGGGCAACACCTCTCCTGTTTATTCTTTTTATTTATTGCATGCTATTTTTTTGACCGCTTTATCCTACAGTCAAAGTGGATTACATTACAGCAGATTTGGGGGTTCATTATGATAGGAACATAAAACTTGGAGGATTCATAATGTCCTGGGTTTGACCATTGCAGTTAACATGGAGGGAGCAGGTTTAGTGGATGTGGAGCTGCACACAAACCTGTTTGATTATATCATTGGTGAGGCATTCTAGGAATAGGAATGGGTTTCATTCTTTCCAGATGGCTGTCAGGTCCTTTGTGGCACGTAGGTTGTTTGGTATTTTATGTTTGTTTATGTTTATTGTTTTTTGATAAAACCACCTTTCTCCAATAATCAAAGCGGTGTACAATTAAAATCAAGTTAAAACAAAAGGCCAAAGCCATGGAAAAGGAAAAAGAAAGTTACAATTCCTTCATAAAAGATAGTGTAGACAGGAGAAACAAAAGAGGGATGGGGAAATAAACAAGAAGATAGGTGGAGGGGAAGGGGAGTGGAGGTTACACAAAAGGGGAGGGCACATCGAAAGCCAGGGAGAAAAAGTGGGTTTTCAGATTTTGCTTAAAGGTGGAATGGTGGGGCTCTAAACGGAGGGAAGAGGGAAGGGAATTCCAAAGGACGGGACCAATAAAGAAGAAAGCAGAAGAACGGGTGGATTGAAGGTGAGCACGAGAAGGGGAAGGAAGGGCAAGGCGGTTGAGATGGAAAGAACGAGGAGTATACCGGGGAGAGTGAAAGGAGAGGAGGTCGGAAAGATATTGAGGGGTGCCAGTATGGAGAGCTTTGTGAACCAAAGTGAGCAGCTTGAATTGGGAGCGGTAAGGGAAAGGCAACCAGTGGAGGTGGAAAAGCAGAGGTGTAACGTGGTCCCGAGGAGAAGCGTGACAGACAAGGCGAGCGGCAGTATTCTGTATCCGTTGTAGCCGAGATAACCGAGACTTGGGAAGTCCAATGAGAGCAGAGTTAGCGAAATCTACATGAGACATAACCAGGGACAACAACAGGGTAGAGAGGGCCGAAGGGGACAGAAAAGGGTGCACAGCACGAATTTGACAGAGAAAGAAGAAAGATGATTTAGTGATGTGGGAGAGGTGCGACTGAAAGGATAGATCCGAATCAAAGTGAACACCAAGATAACGAAAAGTGGAAACTAAAGGGACAGAGGAAGCAGAAAATGAGGGGGCCAACAGGGGGGGTGGACAACCATGAGAGAACCAAATAGCAACAGTCTTTGTGAGATTAAGGTGAAGGCAGTGGAGAGTCAACCAGTTAGCCACTTCAGTAAGACAGGAGTTGAGTACAGAAAGGTCAGGGCAAGAGGGGGAAGTGTGATGAAGTAGTACGATATCATCAGCATAAAGGAAAGCGGAAACTCCAGACTGTTGAATTAAAAGAGTAAGGGGAGCCAGAAAGAGATTGAAAAGAAGAGGAGCTAAAACAGAACCCTGGGGGACCCCACAGGGGAGGGGAAAGGAATCTGAAGAGGGGGAGGAAGGAGAGGGGGAAAGAACCACACAGGATTGAGAAGAAAGGAAAGAATGAAACCAGTGGTGAACAGTACTACATAGGCCAGCTTCCCGCAGGCGATGAAGGAGGAGGGAGTGGCCAACAAGATCAAAAGCCGCTGAGAGATCAAGAGCAACCGCCACCGAAATGTCACCACGGTCGTGAGCCACATGCAGTGCGTTAGTAAAAGCGAGAAGAATAGTGTTGACACTGTGACCCTGATGAAACCCAGATTGGCGAGGGTGAAGAAAGTTAATAGAGTCCGGATAATGTGAAAGTTGTGCAAAGACAAACTTCTCAAGAAGTTTAGAAAGGAAAGGAAGATTTGAAACAGGACGGTAGTGAGCAGGAACCAGAGGGTCGAGTGAAGGATTTTTAAGGATAGGGCGAATTAGGGCGTGCTTCCAAGCGGAGGGAAAAGTACCTGTGGACAAACTGGAGTTAAACATAGTGAGAATGTGAGGTAGAAGTGCCAGAGAAGGATCTAGAAGCCAGGAGGAGGGGATAGGGTCAAGAGAACAAGATGTCTTCTTGGAAGAAGAAATAAGGAGGTGAAGTTCAGGGGGAGTGATCAAGGAAAAAGAGGCCCAGGAATGGGAAAGTTGGGCAGTTGGAGGGGGGGAGGCAACCGGAGGAGGAGAGTGGATCGGGGCGGGACAGGAAGGTAACGATGATGATGTGAATGATGTGCACATCAATACTCCTGCTTAGTCCTCCTTGTTCTGCCCACATCATGGTGATTCCGGCTCCAGAGGGGGACACATCTTCCCCATCCTATGCCATACACTGACATTACAGCAATTTCTGTGGGCACCCCTCACTTAATCTGTCCATCTGCCTCCCACATGATCATCCCAGTTACTGACTGCCATGTAGGATGGCCATGGTTCTGTCCTTCTATCCATCATCTTTACATTGTCTTTCACTGGGGCTCCCTTATCCAGCATAAAGATGACTGCCCTTTTCAGGCATTAAGGTGCACATTAATGTCCACTGTCCTGTTAGCACATGTTAAGTGGGCCCTTACTGCAGGAATGCCTATTACCCATTCCGAGCCTTTTTCTCATGCAATCATCCTTAACACTGCCATTTTCACTCAATATCCCCTGCTCCCTTAATGCTCTTTAGTAAACATACCCCTAAAAATCTCATCCACTTTCCCATGTAAACCATATTTATTTATGCATGAAAATTTTATTTCTGGAGAGTATGGGTGTAATTTTATAAAGAGGTAGCTACATTTATCACGTACAAAGCCCTACTAACTACGCTCAAGATAATCCACCAGTTATCCTCCCAATACCTGCAATCTATCATGAGAAAGACACCAGAAAACCACCAAAGATGGAATAATACATCAAACCTCCTAATCCTGCCTTCCAAAATGAACGAGAGCAACCAGACAACTTGCATTACGGCATTCTCCATATATGCTTCGTGACTCTGGAATGCTCTACCACACCACATCAGAAACACCCAAGACCTAATAACCTTCAAGAAGCTGATAAAGATGCATCTGTTCATGAAACATTTCAATGGGATCACTTGACTTGCCCACCTATGATCTCTCACCCTACCCATCCCTTCCTCCCCTTTCCTCTACCCCTAACTTAATATATGTACCGGACTATTACTACCTCGTGCACCTCTCTATTGTGTACATAATTACCTTGTTCTCTGTTTTACCTAACATGTTTAAGTAATCCAGTTCTAGTACAATTGCTCCATGTATGGTTGAAGTTTGGTTCTCTGTAAACTGCATTAATCCTAGGAAAAAGAAAAGTGGTATAAAAGAATAAATAAATGTATGCATGAAAATATGCACTTATAAGGATTATTTAGTCATTTATGTGCGTAAATGGCAAATCTTATGTTCTTATAAATGGCTTCTTTTAAAATGTGTCCAGCATAAAAGTATGCATATTAATTTCCTGGTGGGGCAGAGATTGGGTGGCACATCAGCAGAGTGCACAAGTATGCATGTTGATTATAGAATGCTATAATTAAATAAGAAATGTCAGAATGAGATAGACCATAAGTCCATCAGGTCCAGTATTCTGTTTCCAAAAGTAGCCAATCCAGGTTATAAGAATCTGCCAGGTTTCCAAAGATATAGCCAGATTCCATGCTGCTTATCCTAGGGATAAGCGGTGTATTTCCCCAGTCCACTTTAAAAATGGTTTTCATCCAGGAACCTGTCCAAACCTTTTTTAAACCCAGCTACACTAACAACATTTGCCGTATCCTCCAGCTACAAATTCCAGAATTTGATTATGCACGATTATGATTTTGCCAAACTAGCTCCAGGAATGGTGTAAATATCCATGCCTGAAATGAAGACACTTTTTTGTCCATTTATGCTTCATAAAGAAAACTAGGTGCTTACTTTTATTTGTAAGATAGGCTTACAGAGGTGCATTATGCCAGACTTGAATTTGTTGCATTATTTTTACTCAGTGTTATGAAGATCTGTTTTTTAAGCAAGCTTTTGCATGAGCTAGCCTTTTGCTGCTTCTCAGTGGCATGCACATGCAGGCATGAATAGTGCACAGTACTCCTCAACAGCATGAACTATTACATGATAGCATGCACTATTGCTCAATAGTGCACACTATTCATCCATAGTATGCACTGTTGCTCAAAAGTGCGCACTACTCTATGCACTGTTGCTCAAACGTGCACACTACTCATCCAGAGTATTCACTGTTACTCAATAGTGCACACTATTCATCCAGAGTATGTACTGTTGCTCAAATGTGCACACTACTCATCCAGAGTGTGCACTGTTGCTCAAAAGTGCACACTACTCATCCAGAGTATGCACTGTTGCTCAATAGTGCACACTACTCATCCAGAGTATGTACTGTTGCTCAAAAGTGCACATTACTCATCCAGAGTATGCACTGTTGCTCAAAAGTGCACATTACTCATCCAGAGTATTCACTGTTACTCAATAGTGCACATTACTCATCCAGAGTATGTACTGTTGCTCAAAAGTGCATATTACTCATCCAGAGTATGCACTGTTGCTCAAAAGTGCACACTACTCATCTAGAGTATTCACTGTTACTCAATAGTGCACACTATTCATCCAGAGTATGAACTGTTGCTCAATAGTGCATACTACTCATACAGAGTATGCACTGTTGCTCAAAAGTGCACACTACTCTATGCACTGTTGCTCAAAAGTGCACACTACTCATCCAGGATATGCAATGACACTCAAAAGTGCACATTGCTCATCCAGAGTATGTCACATTCACTCCACCCTGAAATGCCCCAATGCTGTCTGGCTAGCATTAGGGCATTCAGCGTCAGCACCTGTGGATATTCAGTGGGAGTAACTGCTTTTGTGCTGCTAAATATCCCCGGTGACTGTGATTAGTGCAGTTAGCATGCTGAATACCCCCCTAGTAAATTTAGACGCTTGGTGCTAATAAAGTTTCAAAGATGGTAATTTAAGACTTGATTCCTAAAATTAGACTCTTAAGCCTTTTGAAAATCAAAGATTATTCTTGCTCAGTTTTATGAAGATTAGAATAATCAATGAAGAAAAAAAAACTTTCAATGCATGTAAATGGGTACCAAAAGCTCCCAATGATTGATGTTTTCCCATACTTCTTAATAAATTGTTTTCTGAGGCCCATGATACTGTATAAAGCATATATCTTTATAGTATTGTTCCTATACAAATTAGAATGCATGCTTTGTTTTTGCTTAGGAGCATTTGCATTAATTGTTTCTAATAAACATTTAATTGGCATTTAACAACTTAGTTATGGCAAGTTAATTGCAGCAAAATAATTAGCACAATTAACAGTCTATTGCTATTTAAATAATCTGCAGTAACTTCTAAAATGTCAATTAAACGCTTGTGAGAGCCAATAAATCTGAGCTATTGCAAGTCCATTAAATACCAATCGACTGTTATTTATTAGTTAGTACTCCATGATTTGTCTTGAACTGTTTAACTTACTAGAACAATCTATACTATTACTTAAAACAACAATATTCCATTTAGCATATAATATAGGCAATTGATTGATGGTGGTTCTCATTGGGATCCTGAACTACTATTGCTGGGGAGATCACGTTGCTTCCCAATCCCTATAACACATAGGGGTATATTTACTAAACTGTCTTAATGTTACCGGCGCCAGTTGCAGTGTTAATGTCAGGAATGCCATATAAGGTAGTAGGCGTTCTGGAGGGAAGGTAGCAAGGAATCTGTATCACGCGATAGAGGGCGCCTTGGCTCGTTAACGCGCGTTAACCTTAAGTTCATGCCAGTGCCATGTTAGAAGCTCTAAAGATGTAGTCCACCGGTTACTGCAATGACTGTGGAGGCAGAGGTCATGGGATGATCCCGCAGTGATGTTATATAATAAGACTATCTGAGACATTTCATTTTAATTTAAATATGTGCTGCCAGCAAAAACACCCTCACTGTGCCGTAACCTAAGGTGCCTCATAAGGCGCCCTATAAGACGCCCCATAGGGCACATTATAAAATGCCCTGTCCATCAAGGCACCTTATAATGTGCCCCATAGGGCGCTTTATAGGGCGCCTTATGAGGCACCTTAGGTTATAGCACTGTGAGAGTGTTTTTGCTGGCAGCACAGATTTAAATTAAAAGGAAAAGCCTTAGACAGCCTTATTAAATAATACCACCACCAGGCTAACACTGGAAACAGTGCAAGTAGTGTTGGCTCAGTAAGGTGTAGGCAGCCACAACACACTGGATAGACATACACACACCTATGCCAGCTTTGTGCAACTATAGAGGTTTGTGGCAACCCTGGCCGCCACACCAGTCCTGGGTACAGTGCGGGCATTGCCATGGAACACAATACTGTTGGGGTCATTCCCCCGGGTGGTAAACACTGTCAGAAGCAAAAACGGAAACACACTCCACAGATATAAGAAAGGTTGCTATGATGAATCTCTGTCAACAAATCGTGTTTAACCTAGGATATGTTATCTGACATTAATCATAGCAACCTTTTGATATATGTGGAACGTGTTCCCAAGTTTAGGATGGCATTGCTAAGGTATGCAGGTGCCAGTATTGGGAGATGCTGCTCCGCGCAGGGCCCAACAGCCTGACTCTCCAAGAGGCTTTGGATAGTAGGACCTGTGGTTGTGGGTATTTGTGCCCCTGTTGGCCGCTGCTCTAGGGCAGAGGATCCCAAGTCTGGTCCTGGTGGGCCAAACACTGTTCAGGTTTTCATGTTGTCCCTAATGAATATGCATGAGATATATTTGCATACAATGGGGGCGGTGCATACAAATATATTTGCATACAATGGTGTGCAGTGCAACATAAAAGGTCTGGCTGAGGAAAAGTACAGGTAGCTCCAGGGACTACTGTGCATCTGTGGCAACAGTGTGGTGCAGTACACACAGCCAGTGTGTCCAACAGAAGAGGGTCACAGGTTCAAGTTCCAGTTGTGGATCCTGCAGAGGGTGCTCCTATCTTTTACCCTACAATGCAGATACAACAGCAACATGTGTAAAGCCCAAAGCAGGGACGAACAGGGGTTCAAACACCCACTCACACAGGCTCCACAATCCAAAGCTGCATGGAGAGTCAGGCTGTTGGCCCCAGCACAGAGCTGCAGTTATCACCAGAGCACTACTACTACCTCCTGCACAGTTTATCAATGTCAGCACTGTGATCAGGAACAGTGTAGCGGGCAGGGTTGTCAACCACCTCTATCTCTGCACAATGCTCAGATAGGTGTGGGAGTGTGCGTATGTCTATCCATTGTTTTGTGTCTGCCCACACCTCACTGGGCCCACAATGTTCCACTGTTACCAGTGTTAGCCTGAATATGTGCATTATGAAGAGCAAGGTATTGTGGGTATGGCCCAGACAGGGCGGATTGGCCAGAATGCATCTTCACAGGGTGTGGGGCAATGGCTGGGACACTGTAGTGCCCAGCCACCGCCTGCATGGACAGGGTGGCCACAGCATGTCATGCTGGGAGGGCACTCACTCTGACCGGCAGTGACAATGGCATGTCTAGGTTCCCACATAGCACTCTACATTATCTGTCTCCAGTGATACTTGTGGGTTCCCATTGCTGGAGCACAATCACTGAGATGTTTGCTTGGTGCACACAGTTCCTCTGTGAGTATACATTATGGACTGGTTAGTAGACTGTCTATGGTTAGAACACCTTCTAGAGTCCTGCAGGTGCAGTCTGACTGTGCTATCTGCTGGTGAATGGCAGGCAGTGGTGTGAGGTAGTTGGGGTTTTCCAGACCTGACCACAGCATTGCTGCTGGTCTTCCACTGCCCCTGTGGTAGGTATGGCTCTGGCCCACCAGCTCTGGAGGGCTGTCTTATACCAGCAAGATGGAGGTTGCTTCAGCAGAGCTCAGGCACCTGTCCTATGCCTACAAAAAGGGTGCTTGTGGGCCCTTTGGGGGATATAGTGTATACCACTTTGACCTGTAGAGGCACTGCAACACAAACCTCCTGCAAGCCTAGAAACCCCTCTGCCCTGTTAACAGGTATACATGTCAGCCAGACCCTAACACTGGGTACACATTAATTTTGGTGGTGCCTGGTCCCAGAGGGCCACTTGTGATTGCAGAATACAGATGGACACCAAATTACCCTTAGATGCACTACAAGGAACACCTGTCACACACTGGTAGTGATGGGAATGTACAGGAGGACCTATCTCTAGTACCACCTGTACTGCAGACCTAGGGCTGGGCACCCATCGTATCCCTCAGGGTGAACACAGAACCTGCACAATGGCATGATCAGTAGCTACTCTGTGCCAGTATCACACACTGTCAGTTCATCTTTCCAAGCTGGGGTACCAGAGAGGTGCAGACCGTATTTGGTGATCAGCTGTAGACAGATATTCAGCATGTGCATTGCATCTTAGGTAATGGTGGAGTTACCCTATCCTGGCACTCAGAGCAGACAGTTTGTACGGTGACCTGCAGTCCTTCTGTACCAAGCCATTGTTGTGAGATATGCCATGGAGGTATAGCCTACTGGTTAGTTCAATGCTGTTCTCGGCAGTGTTCATGGGCTTAATTCCTCATTGTTCCCTCCTTTCATGCCTGTCCTACTCAAATAGTTTGCATGCCTGTAACAGTCATAATTTTTGCAGAGCTGTACTGCCAACCCATAATACCCTCACCACAGTTGCAAACATTTTTTCTGTCCGTCTATCTGCGTCTGTCAGCTGTGTGGAGTCCTGTCTGCCTGTGCAGGCTGCCACCCCATGTCCTGTACTGCTAACCTTTCCTGCATAGGCCTCTTCATGCTTGCCTTGCCTGTACCTGATCTGCATGGCACCACCACTCCTCTGTCCACCCATCATTGTAACTATCCTGCCACCTTTGCCTCCACTGGGGGACACATATTCCCATTGTCTGCCACCCACTGTCTTTCCAGTACTTTACATTGTCAACACCCTGTGCTGTGGTACAGTTGCCCCCACCATGTTTGTCAACAGTACTGGCAACCACATGGGATGCACACAGATATGGCAGGTCCAGCAGCTCCCAGCTCTCCCTCCTTCACTCATCTGTTCATTGCCTTTCCTCGGTGCTCTATCTAGTGTTAGGGCTACATCTGTCTCTATGCCTCACAGGTCATGCATGTCATCCTGAAGCACCTTGCAGTCCTTAGGGCTCACTAACCTAGCGCACCGTAACCTTGTTAGGCCACCTTAACCTATGGTTCCATAACACAGGGTGCCTTCTAAGGTGCCTTTTCCAGGTGTGCCTAATACGGCGCTTAGCCTAAGGAGCCCTATAGGATGCCTTACAAAGCGCCTTATGAGTCACCTTATAAGGCACATTACAAGGCACCTTATAAGGCACCTAACAAGGCACCTTACAGGGCACCTTATAAGGCACCTAACAGGGCACTTTATAAGGCACCTTACTTATAAGGCACCTTACAAGGCAACTGTAATGTGCCTTGTAAGTTGCCTTATAAGTAAGGTGCCTTATAGGGCGTCTTGTAACGCGTGTTAGTCTAAGGCGCCTTGTAACACGTGTTAGCTGATACGGTTTGCCGTAACAATGCAACGCCCACGCCTTTATATGGACATCTGTACCATTACCACGGAACCTAACGAAGGTAACATTACCGCGGTTTAGTAAACATACCCCTGAATTTCCAAGAACATCCTTAGATATGAAATATTAAATGTCTCATGATTCTTCTGGAAATCCCTTACACAATGATGCATAATATTCTGAATCTGCCAGAAACTGCACAGTACACTTCTGAGTATAAAACAGGAAACACCTGATTCTCTGGTCTTTTAGTTTTACCTGTTGCTAATCTCCCACCTCCTTCCCATCCTGCACTTCTTCTGCCTCCTTCTGATTCTCTCTTAAGATGATACCAGACCAATGGTCTTTCACATTTTGACTGGAAGTTGCAGCTGTTGGTACTCTCCTCTTAAGGAAACTTTCTTTCAGCTTGTCTGGTGAACTATAGGGGGTTGGAGACCTTCCTTTCTTCCTCTCTACTAGTGCTTCTGTTGTTCCTAGATCTCTTGAAAAGTTAACTAACTTCCCTCCCTTACTATTATCACTATTTCCATGCCTACCCTTTCCAAGCTATGAATCAGATTAGATCATAAACTCTGCAAAGGAAGAACAGTCTCATATATGCCTTTGTAAATTATGAACTGCAATAGTAGTAGCAGCAGTAGCAGTATTAGTAGATGACTGTCTGAGTCTGCCTGTCTATCCTGTCTGTGTTCTCTTTTGGTTCCTTTTCTTTGACTTCTGTCCTCTTTCTTTGACTCTGCAATCAGAGAGCTTGAGAGATTTTTAAGCTTGCTTTTCTCTGCTACTGAGACAGAAATAGTGTTGTACCTTCCTTTCTCAGAGCCTATCTTGATTTTTTTATGAAACTTAGTCATAGAAAATGATAGCAGATAACAACCATACAAGTTATTCAGTCTGACCATCCACATCAATTGCTAAGCTTTATAATTTCTTCCTATGCTTTCTAGAATTCAGATACCATCCTCTTCTGCACTGTTTCATGCATTCACTACCCTTTCCATAAGGAGCTATTTCCTTAGATTATTCCTGAGTATATTTCCTTAATCCTCATCCTATAACCTGTCTAAAGATTTTTATATTTTTAAACCTTTTGGACTTCATCAAAGTAACATTCTGCAGCACCAACTTTCTGCCACCTTTTTTCTCTGAATACCCATAAGAAAATGGCACTGGATTGCTGCTATTTGTTTTCAGTTTCCTGTCGAGCTGATGACATCATCAGCCATGTGATTGGAGAGATATGAGGCTTGTAAAAAAATTTCAACATGACGGGTAAAGTGGCTCTTGCTTCTTCCTTCTCTCTCTCCCGAAGCAGCCCCATTGTCTCGGGCCCCACAGACAGCAATGTTGCCAAGAATGAATTCCATGAATGAGAATTTGGTTAATTTCAACCCCACAGTCATTTGGTTCACTTATAAGGATAAGCACTGAAAATGTCCTCATTCATCAAATGTTACCACTACTTTTAAAACAAATGCACTTCCTTAGTATTTCATTTTATTGTATTTATTTAGCTGCATTATTATATCGCTTTTCATCGGTCAAAGCAGTTTAACAAAAAGGGGTGGGGAGGTTACAATAATCAGCTCAGCAGTAAAGGGGGGGGGGACCAGCACCAGGGGGGCCAACATTGATGATCCAGACAGAATAAGTAACAGTACTTGACTTTTGATGCGAGACTCTCAATTGGTAGGAGGGTTAGTCCAGATTCAGTCTGGTTGGGAGACTGCCAGGAGGCTGGCAGTTAGTGAGAGATGACCATCTCAGGTCCAAGATATTCACAAAACAGGAGGGTTTTTAATTGTTTCCTGAATGAGGGAGGTCTTTGTTGTTTTGGATCTGGTTGGGAAGGGAGTTCCAGAGGGAGGGCGCATATAGTTCAAATGCCCTGTTACAGGTATGTTGATTGAACTTAGTTCTTTTGTGTGGGACAGTGAGTGTGTTGTTGGTGGTCTGGCGGGTAGGTCTGTTGAAGGTAGGCTGGGGAAGTAGAGTCTGGAACTGGGAAGTCTGCATTTGATGGAGGACTTTGGGGATAAGTAGCAGAGATTTGTATTTAATCCTTGCTTCGAGATGTAGAATGTGAAGCTCACTCAAGACTGGGGTGATGTGATCGTGTTTCTTGACCCTTTGGATGATTCTTGCAGTGGTGTTGAGGGCAGTCCATTGGGGGTTGGTGTGGGTGACCGGTAGTCCATGGTAGATTGCATTACAGTAGTTCAGTTGGGGGAGCATCATAGCCTGCATAACTGTTCTGAAATCCTGTTGGTCAATGAGTGGCCTGAGTCATTGTACCATCTTTGCTTTGAGGAATACTGTTCTAGCTGTTTTTTTAATCTGTTGCTTAAATGAAAGCATTTGATCAATGACGATTCCTAAGTATTTTATATAGGGTTGAACTCGTATTTGGGTGGTTCCCAAAGTGAGGTGCAGAGGTGGGGTGAAGGTTTGATCCTTGGTCACAAAGAGAGCTTCCCCAGGGACAAGAACTGGGGAAGAATCAAATTGATGTGACCGGCATGAAGAGCACTTGATACAGGGATGGTTGGTTCCCGAAACGTGCACGTCGTGTTCTCTGAGTTTGGACATTTCACGCAACGATTGTGCTTCTTCTCTTGGAGTTTTAAGATAAGTTTATTATAAAAATTTGCTAAAGAACAGTGTTTGTTCGATTAAAATGGACCCCAATTGGCGGGTGTGGTTTTGAAGACTATCTAAACCTCCCTCATTGTGGTCCGACAAAAAGTTATTTTCAATTCACATGGTGGGGATTGTTTCAGGGATTAACATTGGTTTGACAGAATAATAATTACCTGGTTCAGATCTTTTTATTTCTAAAAGCACCACCATGTTAACCTTCACTGCTATATCTCATTTCTAAAGAATTTTTGAAATATATATTTAAAAGTTTTGATGACATCTTTCTGAATATCCCAGGTTCAACTTTTTTGTAATATATCAGAAACTTTAATCTGTTGTTGCATTTATGCATAAGTGATATTCGTAACCTTTTCTTCGGATTCTGCTTTCTTTAGCATATTATCTGTTTCTTTTTCACTTGAGAATTTACAGATGACATTTGCTCCTTCATATACCTTATCCATTTATTTCAGTTTTCACTTATCCAACTCACTGATTCAAAATACTGTTTTAACAGATCAGCTGCCACAGTATTGCTGCTGACCACATTGCCATCTGCATGTCTAAATGAGTTTAATGATAAGTTCCTTCTTTCTCACTAAAGCAAACTTTAACAGAGCACCCTTCCAAGTTAAATTTACAATTATATCAAGGGCAATTAATATCCTTAATTTAACTTAAAATATATTTCCTCTTCAAACACATTTCAAGTCTCAAATTTGCCTGCAAAAAAAAATATTTACATGACTTTAGCATTTCTCTTACTTTTATAAGCTGTACTCCCAGATTTGAGAAGGGGAGGCACCATAACATGACAAAGTCCTGCTGAGTGGGACTAAGGGGCCAGGAAAGAAGGGAGTAACATGGATTGCATATGCAAATAAGGAAGGGAGAAGCAGAGAGATTGGAAAATGTGGGAAGGAAATTTTGGTAGGCATTTTTTGCACGGGTAAAACGAGCATGACAACTTCAGGGAGAGTGCAGTTGCTGCATTATCAAGTGCAATGTCTTTTTGTCTGCATTTACCTATATTGTGTTTACCTGCCAGTGTTCTATCCATCCTTCCAGTCAGGGTGGCCTTACATGCAGTCCAGTAGGGGGTTAAGGGTGGTTGGGTTTGGCTCAATGCATGAGCAAGACCTGGTCAGAGTGGTGGAGCCAAGCTCAGGGCTGGAGTTCTTAGTGGCCTATAGGAGAAAGGCGGATGATGGGAGAATCTGAAAGCTTGTTGGAAGTTAGGCCACTGCTGCAGTATTGGGGGAAAAAGCCTTCCAGGTGGTAAGCTCTGCATGGAAGCTTCAGCTCAGATGTGTGGTCCCCGGGTCTTAGGCCTGACTGGTTACTGCTGCAGCAGGAGTTTCAAACTAGTCGCCTTAAGGTCCTACATACAGTCATGTAAGTGCTGCTGAAGCCTAGGACAGGTTGGATGATAGGGGAAGTGGACTAGTTGTGTATTGTGAGGGTAGAAGGAGTTGGCAAGCATGACTCCAAAGCATGGGTATGGAGCTCACTGAATGGAGGAGCAGCAGACAGGAACAGTGAGTTAGAGTATACCATGAAAGCTGGTTTCCCTCATTGAACAACAAGGCACAGGATGGCATGGTGGGATAGGGCAGAGGAGGAAAAGGGGATCAGTGGGCTGGGATGGCAGGAGTGCCTAAGCTCATCCAATCCAGTGATCTAATATGAAGGGGTGGACTCCTATGCTGTACCAAGAGATGTCAGACCAGTCTGTAGAGCCGTCTTCAGAAACGGGCATGCAGGAACAGGGACAGTGATAGTGCAAATGAAGATGAGAACAGTAGTGAGTTGGTGGCATCCATGGCTAGTGGCCTTTTTCAGGAGAATGGGAAATAGAAAGGCATTAATTTTGGGGAAATGACTTGGGGGAGGGGTGGAAAAAGAGGTTCCAGACCTTGAGGTAAAGGTTCATGTATGAGCTTAGGGTATCACCTGTGGGTCAAACGTTTCCTTTAGGATCTCTGGTGAGTCGTTAAGTGTTTGGATCAGGCAAAGTGATAGCAATGGTCATGGGGACCAAACCTCATGAAGGTATGGAAGTCATCATTGCCCAACTCTGTCCTCAGAGTAGCAGGGTTCAGAGGTGGTTAGTGGACCTGGGGGCTGCGATGTGGTTCCACATTTGGCACAGTTTTTCTGGCACGGACATACTTTAAGGGCAGCTGCACGAATGGACAGGCAAAAAAAATCTTGATTAGAAAATATGTCAACATTTTCTTGCTGCTGGCTTGAGAACGGGAAGAGAAGAAATAGTGGACTGACAATGGTAAGGAAGAGATGAAGCTCAAGCTGCTGAAGGTACCCAAAACTATCCTTCATTGACAGCTTGCTTTTCAAATCTATTTGGGTATCCTGGGGGAAAATTTATTTTATTTATTTATTTTTATTTTATTTATTTAACATTTCTTATATACCACGCTATTTCTCATCAGTGTGGTTTACATCGAACAATAAACACTTGGACGTATAGATTTTGTCCTACGTTTACATAAAACAGGGTTTTAACATGGAATAAACTGGGGAAACTATATACATATGAGATTTAGCTACAAGTGATTAACAGTTGAACTCATAACAATTTTTACAATTCAAGTTAGAATTAAGCTTGATCTGTACCCTGAGTTGTTATGGTATTCTACTTGATCCTGAGAGGTGACAGACGTATGTGGGGTGGACTTGGTTTAAATATGGTAAGCACTTTCACAAAATGTTAGCTAAGGATACTGTAAATTGGAGGCATGGGATTTCTATAATATGGATGTTTGGTTGATGGAGATGACCCCAGTGAGATATCCTAAAACTTTCGATTAGGATCTCCTGCAGGTGTGTTCCCATCCGGTGGGTGGCCCTTAGTTGCCAGCATATCAGGGGTACACAAAGAACTAGAAAATTAGTTCCCTTTTCCCTGCCAAGCAGTACAGGCATGCTGTTAAGTCAGAAAACTGGAGGGGCCACCAACTTCTGTTATCACTTTAATGCCTGCAAATGTGAGCACCTAGGGCCTGATAGTCGAAGGGCAGTTACACGGTTTACAGCCTGTAAACCATGTAACTGCTGCTGAGAGGGATATTCAAAAGCACTAACATGGTTAGTGCTGCTGAATATCCTCAATTATGGCCCTTTGGTGGCCTGATGCTAACCACTTAGCATCAGGGTGTGTCAAGGGTGTTCCGGGGAGGAGTTAAGGTGGAGACAATTGATAACTGGGCAGCAGCAATACTGCCCAATTAGCGACCTGTGCCTAAAGGATAGGCGAGGAAAACCTTGCCTATCTTTTAGGCACAAGAGCTAACTGGGCAGCATGCAATATCGCTGCTGTCCGGTTAGCTACTGCAGCTTCTGGAGTGTGCAGTAATATCCAGATATTCACTGCCAGGGCCGCATATGACCCCAGCTTTGACTATCTGAGGTTAAGATTAGGTGGGCATGGCTATGCACCAAAGCAGCACATAGCCTGTCCAAGTGAATATTAGGTCCCTAGTGTTTAGCTTTCACCACAGATATAGTGTTTGCGGTGACCCCCACCTGGTCTTCCACTGTATTAGCCAGAAGAGTTGGGACAGAGCTCAGGGAGGTTTCCCTGGGCTGCTAGTTCCCACTGGAGCTGCACAACAAGGCTTCTTCCCCTATTTGGTATCATTGAGGCAACATAAATGAACAATTCATGTAGGATGGTTTTTTGTCAGGCTTCACGATCCCATTTATAGATCCCATATTGAGGTACAAAAGTTGTACTTTTCAGTCAGAAGAGAGGGATAAGATTATTGTGCATGAGAAACTTGTCAAGGAGAAAAACCTGGAACTTATTGCAGGCCCTTTCTTGGAGCCTCCATTTGCAGATCTGGTAATATCCCTCTTAGGTCTCATACCTAAAAAGGAACTGGTAAATGTTGCCTAATCCAGAACCTTTCCTATACAGTAGTGTGCAGTGTTAACTATTTCTTTGACCCTAGTCTTTGCTCTGTGCACTATGTCTCTTTCGATCAGGCATTTGGGTTACTTTTGTCTTGATTGGAACCTGTCTGTTGATATGCCCTAACTTCAATCTTTTGTTATTATCCTTAAAGGATACATCATTCTGAATCATGCACTCTTGGGCAACTGTGGCTTTCGCCTACTATCTAGTTTAAAAGCTGCTCTATCTCTTTTTTAAAGGTTAATGCCAGCAGTCTGGTTCCAAACCAGTTAAGGTGGACCCCATCCCTTCGGAAAAGCCCCTCCTTTCCCCAGAATGTTGCCCAGTTCCTAGCAAATCCCAAACCCTCTTCCTTGCAGCATCCTCTTATCCATGCATTGAGACTCCGGAGCTTTGCCTGCATTTTGGGTCCTGCATGTTGAATGGGAAGCACTTCTGAGAATGGTACCCTAGAATTTCTGGATTTGAACTTCCTATCTAAAAGCCTAAATTTGGCCTCTAGAACCTTCCTACCACACTTTCCTATGTCATTGGTACCAACAAGTACAAGACAGCAGACTCTTTCCCAGCATTATCTAAAATCTTGTTGATGTGGCAAATTTCCCATCAGCCCCTGCGGGCTTAACAGAGACGCGAGGGAGACACTCTCCCTTCACGCCTCTCAAAGCCGGCAGGGAGAGAGGGGATTCAGTCGGGCATAGGGAGCCCCACGGGACAATCCATGCTGCCGCGGCAGCAGAGGGGGCCCCGCGGGAACAGTCCATGCTGCCGCGGCGGCAGCCAGTGTTTTTTTTTTAAATTAAATTTTACTTTAGGCCGATGGGGGGGGGGGGTAGGACTGGTAATGGGCTATTGGGGGGGGCTGGGACTGGAAATGGGCTGGGGGGGTTAAGGCTGGAGGTGGGCTGATGGGGTTAGGACTGGTAATGGGCTGTGGGCTGTTGGGGGGGTTAGAACTGGTAATGGGCTGGGGGGGGTAGGACTGGTAATGGGCTATTTGGGGGGGCTGGGCTGGAAATGGGCTGGGGGGGTAACGGCTGGAGGTGGGCTGATGGGGTTAGGACTGGTAATGGGCTGTGGGCTGTTGGGGGGGTTTAGAACTGGTAATGGGCTAGGGGAGGTTGTTAAGACTATTAATGTTCTGTGGGCTTATGAGGGCAATCTGGTAATGGGCTATGGGGGGGCTAGGACTGGAAATGGGCTGGGGGGTTAAGACTGAAGGTGGGCTGATGGGGTTAGGACTGGTAATGGGCTGTGGGCTGTTGGGGGGGTTAGAACTGGTAATGGGCTATGGGGGGTTAGGACTGATAATGGGCTATGGGGGGGCTAGGACAGGAAATGGGCTGATGGGGAGGGGTTAGGACTTGAGGTGGGCTGATGGGGATAGGACTGGTAATGGGCTGTGGGCTGATGGGGGGGGGGTTAGGACTGGCAATGGGCTATGGGGGGCTGACTGGAAATGGGTTGATGGGGTTAGGACTGGAAGTTGGCTGATGGGGGTTAGGACTGGTAATGGGTTATAGGGGGGGCTTAAACTGAAAATGGGGTGATGGGGGGTTAGGACTGTAAGTGGGTTGATGGGGGGGCTAGGACTGGTATTGGGTTGGGGGTTGCTAGGACTGGAAATGGGCTGATGGGTGGCTAGGACTGGAAATGGGCTGATGCAGGAACTAGAAGGGAATGGATGCTGGGTGAGGCTGGAACTAGAAGGGAGCTGATGTTGGGGGAGGATTAGAATGGGATGGGGCTGGAAGAGTAAAATGGAGAAGGGAAAAATATTTTGTGTGGGAGGGATAAAAAATCTACAATTGGCCGGGTATTGGGAGAGTAAGTGGGGATTGAGGATGGAGGGGTAAAATTTGAGTGGATGAAATAGGAATGAGGAAAGAGCAAAAGGAGAAAGATTAGTATGTTAAAGCAGATGTAGAGAGAGAATGGAAAAAAACTAGAAGAGATAAGAAAGGACAAATGGACAGCAGACGATGGAGAGTTAGCAGAAGACACGAAGAAACCAGAAGAAAGTGGCTGGAGCAATTGCAGCTGAAAAAAATGCACAAAAGGTAGAAAAATATCTCTTTATTTTGAATTTATTAATTGGAATATGTCAGCTCTGGTAAATGTGCATCATTAACGTCTGCGCTTTGTTTAGTACAAGAGCAAATTAATGTATAGCTTTATTTCTACAGTGTTGTACATTCCAAGTTTGGCTTTTGGGATTCCCAGTTTAATTATTGTCTTCCTGTTTCTAAATTGTGATTCCTTGTTTGGTGACGGTCTATGTTGTGCATGTGCAACTGAGCTGAGGTGTTCTGTTTATATAATTCCTATTTGACAGTGCCACTTGTTCTCTTTCCCCAGTAGGTCATGTATTGTTGTTCTCTGAAATGTATTGGTTTAATATTTGTAGTGTTGCCTTTTGATTGGTAGAGTATGGTGCTTTGTGAGTCCTGGTAGTGCTGTTAGGATACAGCGGGTTTGCTATGGGTTCTAAATGGGCAGTGTTTGTAGTAGTTCCTAATGTGTCTGGCAGTTGGCACTGGATTATAGTAATGTAGAAATCTTTTAGTCTTTCTTTATCCATACACTCATTAAGAGGCACGTTTACTAAAAGTTAGTATATGGTAACATTATGCAAATATTTATGCAAATGATGCCCCTTATGCAAATGAGGCCCCGCACCCCCCTTGGGCCGCCCCTGCTGGGGGCCCACAATTTTTGTTGGCATAGGGCCTCACTCAAGGTAAATCCGGCCCTGCTCCCTTCCATTTCAATTTTTCAGCTTCTCCTTCTCTTTTTGTCATTTCTTGTAGTATATGAATGATAATCCCCTTATCTTTTTCAGCTAGAGCTTTGGAAATCCACAATTTCCTCTTTTATCTCTTACCTTGGTTTACTTTCCCAATAAAAAGGTTTATTCCTCTTACAATGCCTCCTTTCAGATTTGCACACTTCTCTTTTACTCTCTCTGTATTTTCCTATTCACTTCATGATTCCTTGAGGTATTCACTCATCTTAACCAAGTTACAGCTAGTGCATACTAGTACATTTTAATGCTGTTGATGTGTGTTGTTATGCTGCAGGTTCCATTTTATGCAATGGAACCTAGTTGCTAGTAACTTGAGTTAACAGAGTTAGTACGTACTAATACCACAGTGCACATTATCAACTCTAGTTGGTAGTTTTCTTGGAGTATAGAGTGAAAGAACAGTCACTGTCTGCCATCTAATACTGAACCAAATCATTCAGTGGTCATTGTATCCTAGGCAATCATTTACTATAACATCAGAAACACTCTCCTCATTCATAAGCACAAAGTCCATTAGCACCTCCTCCCTTGTGAATTTTGTTACAATTTCAGGAACAGTTTTTTCAGCAGAGTACTTAGGATGCTCTGCTTCTAGATGACACAACAGTTAGGCTGTCCTGATAAACATCTGGTAGATTGAAATAATCTATAAATAGCATCTGCCCTTTCAAAACAATTTTGTGGATGTCTTCAATTAAATCTGAAATCATTTCTTCTGCCTGAGGCAGATGACTATATCTCACACCGGGTTAACCCACAGTGCCTCCTCCTTATCTCATAAACTTTAAAGCTTATTTTTCTTAATATAATGATACACCTTCTCCATTTCTGTTACTATTTTTATGAGGGGAATAAGAATGGTAAGCATTAAAAAAATAAGCAATTAAATATTCAGCTGACTGCCAGCCATATAAAGCTTTTCATACTGCAGCGTGTTTTTCTAAAACTGAGCCATCAAATACACCTATATAAGTAAGCATGCTGACAAGCTGACCTAATTATACATGTGCCTGTGTAGGCATTGCTAGGGTGGGATAGGGTCAGAGCTATTGTGCGCACATATACAGTAGTGGTTAACATTATTGGCACCCTTGCTGTTCAACCCCTTAATATCCAATATCTCCTAAAAAAAATTGCCCGGTGAAATGGCTTTACGTAAGAACATAAGATATACCATACTGGGTCTGACCAAGGTCCATCAAGCCCAGTATCCTGTTTCCAACAGTGGCCAATCTAGGTTATAAGTACCTAGCAGTTTCCCCAAAAGACACATGTTCCACAATGCTTGTATTGGGTCAAGCAGTGATATCCTGGGTCCCTTTTAATAATGGTTTATGGAACCTTTAGGAACTTGTCCAAACCATTTTTAAACCCAGCTACACTAACAGTTTTTACAACATCCTCCGGTAACAAATTCCAGAGTTTGATTACATGTTGAGTTTAAAAAATATTTTCTCTTATTAGTCTTAAATAGGTTACCCTGTAGCTTCATTGCATGTCCCCTAGTCTTTCTATATTCTGATGACATAACAATTGATCTACGCTTATCTATTCCACTCCATTCATTAATTTATATGCCTCTATCATATCTCCCTTTGTTTTATTTTCCATTCCTTTCCTTATAATACCTAGCATTCTATTTGCTCTCTTGGCCATCGCTGCGCACTAGGCAGAGGATTTTAATATGTTATCCACGATGACACCTAAATTGTTTTCCTGGGTGGTAGTTCCTAATGTGGAACCTTGCATCATTTAATCATAGTTTGGATTGCTTTTTCCTAGGTGCATAACTTTGCAGTTGTCCACATTAAATTTTATCTGCCATTTGGATGCCCAGTCTTCCAATTTATCAAGATCTTCTTGCAATTTTTCACAATCCTCATGGGTTTTAACAACTTTAAATAGTTTTGTGTCATCTGCAAATTTGATAACCTCACTCGTTATACCCTTTTCCAGGCTTTGGACTATATATGCACACCTATTTGACCCACAAAAGAATCAAATAAAACAAGACCAATTAAAAAAAGGAAAGAGTAGGAAATAATATAAAAACTGGGACATTACAAGAACATGATGGTCGTCACCCTTATTATAAACAATTCAAATCAGTTTGAATAGAAGAACACATTCCCAGTGTAGTAAAACTAGACGCAACTGTGATCAATTGTCGGTATTCGCATGACTTGAATCAACCAATGAATTATAGCTCTAATGTTTAAAATGGCCACAGTCACTCCCTGTTCCATTTTCACAGTGGTGAAAACAAGAGAGCTGCCTGAGACCATCAGAAATGCCATTATCACCAAACATCAAGTTTCAAAGGGGGAAAAGACCATTTCCACAGACCTTGGGATTCTTGTGTCTACAGTTTGCAATGCTATTAAGAGGTTTTCTGCTCATGGAACGCTCAAGAACTTCCCAGGACGTAGTTGGAAGAGGAAAATGAATCCAAGAAATCTCCGAAGGTTAGAGCGAACTGTTGAAAATCACCATCTACAACATCCAAAGAGCTTAAGACTGACCTGGAGCAATGGAGTGGTGGTTTTACCCTGCACCATATGCTGCACCTTAAACAGAGAAGGACTTCATGGGCAAAGGCCAAGGAGGATCCCTGCTCAAAGACAGACATAAAAAGGCACGTCTGATCTTTGCCCAAACCCACCTTGAGAAGTCACAATCCTTTTGAGAAAATGCTCTGTGGACAGATGAAACCAAACTTGAGCTCTTTGGCAATGCAGATCAGCATTATATTTACAGGCAAAGAAATAAAGCTTATAAGGAAAATAACACCCTTCCTACAGTTAAATATGATAGAGGTTCCATAATGTTGTGGAGCTGTTTGCTGCCTCAGGGACTGGAAGCCTGGAACGTATTAAAGGAATCATGAAGTCAGAGAACTACCAAGGTATTTTGGAGTGAAATGTGCTACCTAGTTTCAGAAAATTAGGTCTAGGTCGAAGGTCATGGTCCTCCAGCAGGACAATGACCTGAAACATCCATCCAAAAGTAAAAAAGTATGGTTAAAAAAAGAACAAATAGACTTTTAAACTGGCCAGCAATGAGTTCTGATCTCATTTCAATTGAGAACCTTTGGAAATTGCTGAAATCTGCTATTGGTAAAAGGAATCCTGGAAAAATTCATGAGCTGGAAGAAATCAGAGTTGAAGAGTGGGAGATACTACCAGCAGGCAGATGTATGAAACTTATAGATGGCTACAAGAAACATTTGGAGGCTGCCATCACTGCTAATGGTTATGCAACCAAATATTAGTGAAGGATGCAATTAATCCTGTCCAGGTCATATTTTGTTTTTTTCTAAGACATTACTATGTCTAAGTTGCACAGACATCTTTTTTTTGTATGTTTGAACATACTATTAACGTATTTTTATGCCATACAGTTGCAATATTTCCAGTTATTTCTCAAGATATTGTACACAACATAGCTAAAATGTAAGGATGCCAATATGCTGACCTCAAATGTAATTTCAAAAATATGTCTGCATGCATACACATTTATCAGTCCAACAATGAAGCAAGATCACCACGTAGAGAAAACACCAAACCAGTCCAGAATGTAATATTACCACAAATGACAGTCTTTATTAGATGTGAAATTGTTGGGGTACGTAACACCTTCCCGTCATGGCCGTGTTTCAACAATGCCTTCTTCAGGGGTTATATAGGTATTCTAAGGAACATAAGGAGTGGAGGAGTAGCCTAGTGGTTAGAACACTGGCTTGGTAACCAAACAACCAGGGTTCAATTCCCACTAGCACTCCTTGTGGCCTTGGGCAAGTCACTTAACCCTCCATTGCCTCGGAAGAAAGGCCTGGCAATCTACTTCCAGTGACACTGCCAAGAAAACCCAGGAGCTTCTGGGTCACCAGGAGTCAGGACTGACTTGAAGGCACACATTGCATTGCAAGGAACATAAAAAACAAAATAAATAAAAATAAAGGTTTAAATCAATAAAAATGATACAAATAATAAATACTTCTATTGAGACTCACAACAAACTAAGGGTTATTTTTACTAAAGGGTGTTAAGGTAGCAGGCATTAATGGCAGTGATAAGGAGTTTTGCATGTGTAAAGGGCGCTGGGTGGGTAAGAGGCATTCTGGCATTAAGGATACTATGGGACATTTAACGTGTGTTAACAGGACATCGGGCGTCAAGGTGTCAAGCATGCACCATAATGTCTGAAAATGGCTATCATCCTAATGCTGGATAAGGGATCACCAAGGAAAGTCAATATAAAGATGATGAATAGAAGGGCAGGTGGGAGCCGATGGACCTACCAGATCCATGGGCACCCTATGTGGCAGCCAGTAATTTGGACAAGGAGGTGGGAGAGAGTTGTGCCAATGCATTAGGGAGTGCCAATATAAAATGGCGCAATGTCAATATATGGCATAGGATGGGGAAGATGTGACCCCCAGCGGAATCAGAAGTGGCAGGATGTGTGCAACGAAAGGAGGATGGAGCAGGAGTGGTGATGTGCAGATCAGGCACAGGAGAGGCATGCATGAAGAACTGAAATGCGGGAAAGAGTACCTCTGTAGGCCATGATGTAGCAACTTGCATGAGATTCATGACTGTACACCGCCAACAGAGGTGGATGGATGGGCTGAAGGAAGGATGGTGGCAGAGGAGAGGGTGGTATGGGCTGGCAGCACCGATATGCTGTAAGTGCTGCCAGTCCATACCACTCTCTTCTCTGCCACCATCCTTTGTATTTGTACTGTGTGTGAAAATGTGTGTCAGTGCCACGTGGAAGTCCTGTTACCAGACGTATGCCTCACACCTGTCCCTGTCACACAATCACCATACAACACCCCAGACTAATGTGCAGATAACAACTGGACAGGTGTCATCCAAACTGGGAAAATAGGGCACGTACGGACATGAGGTAATTCATATTCATATTCATTTATTTGATATACCGCCTTTCATTGGTAGGCAAAGCGGTTTACAATTAAAATTTACACACAAAAGGCACAAGGCCAGGAGTCGGAAAGGAAGTTACAAATTAGATAGGAAAGAAGAGCAAGAGCAGGAACAAGAGGGGTAGAGGAAGAGGCAAGAGGATCAGGGATCAGGAGGGGGAAGGTCAAAGGCAAGGGTGAAGAAATGAGTTTTAAGGGAACGCTTGAAGGTGGGGTAGTGGGATTCGAGACGGAGAGGTGGGGGAAGGGAGTTCCATAGGGCGGGGCCAACAAAGAAGAAGGCGGAGGATCGTGTGGACTGTAGGTGGGCACTTGAGGGGGGTGGTAATACTAGGCGGTTGAGGTGGAAAGAGCGAGGGGTATGGCGGGGGGTGTGGAAGCGGAGGAGATCAGACAGGTACTGAGGGGTAGAGGTGTGGAGGGCTTTGTGGACCAATGTGAGGAGTTTGAACTTGATACGGAAGGAAATAGGGAGCCAGTGAAGTTGAAGGAGAAGGGGAGTGATATGGTCTCGAGTAGAAGAGTGGGTGATAAGACGGGCAGCGGTGTTTTGGATGCGTTGGAGTCGTGAAAGTTGCAGTTTGGAGATACCGGAGAGAATGGAGATAGAGAAATCAATACGGGAGATGACGAGGGTCAGTGACAGTGTAGTTATGGCAGATGGAGACAGGAAAGGACGGATAGCGCGGATCTGACGAAGGTGAAAGAAAGAGACCTTAGAGATGTGAGAGATGTGCGTCGAGAAGGAGAGATCAGAATCAAAAAGAACCCCAAGGTATCGAAAAGAAGAGACTAGTGAAATGGGTGTATTGGGGAAAGATGGCGCCAAGGAAGGGGAGGGGTAGCCGTGGGAGAACCATATAGCTATAGTTTTTGACAAGTTAAGGTGCAAACAACTGTGTGTCAACCAGTCTGAAACGGCAGCTAGACAGGCATTGAGGGGAGCTAAATCAGGGGAGATGGGGGAGGTGTGATGAAGGAGGAGTATATCATCGGCGTAAAAGAAGGCAGTGATTCCAAATTGCTGAATGAGTAAAGTGAGAGGAGTGAGGAAGAGATTGAAGAGAAGGTTGCAGGTGACTATCTGAGGGGTAGGATGTGTCCGCATGTACTGCAGAGATGTGATGGAGTAAAAGCTGTACAGTCACAGTCATGATATCATATATTACTCATGTCTCACATGTATGTCGGGGTACATTCTATGGATGAATTGGTAATGTCAGATGATAAACAGGGACTGTACGGACCTGCAGTCAGCTGAGCCACTGGTGGGTTAAGTGACTTGCTTAAGGTCACAAGGAGGTGTTGTCAGTCCATGAAGGTTGTGGCAGACATAAAATGAGACAGTAACACTTTCTGAAATGTCACATAAGGAGTGCTAATGGGTCTCAAGCCCTGGCATCTTGGTCCCCTGCCATTGCCTTGACCATTATGCCACGCTTCTGAGCAGGTACCTGAAATTTGTAGGGTGAACATGTCTGATCCCCTGCAATGGGCTGCAGCAGAGCCAATAAAACCAGGCTCTCAGAAGGGCATGATGGGGAATAGCATGTTTGCTGACCCAAAGTGTGACCAGAAAGCATAACAAAGTAGAAAGATGTGTGTCTGCAAGTCACAGCAGAGCCTGGACTGTTACAGGCAGGGAAATGACCTAAGTAGCACATAGGCCCAAAATGAATTAGTGGGAATTGAACCTTTGTTCTCTCTTTATGGAGATATTGTACTAACCATTAGGCTACACCTCCATACTGCCTTGTGCTGCAATGTCTGGATTCAAAGAGACCTATGGATCAGGTTTCAGAGTGGAAACCTAACTAAAAAGATGCAACCCACTCTATACCATCAAAACAGCACTTTGAATGGCCCTTCTCCTGTTTTGGCAAAATTTTATTTATTGCCTAAAATACATAAGGACACGATACACCCTCCGGGTAGACCTATAGTTTTGACGAGGGGCACGGTTCTCGAATCGTTATCCACATTAGTAGATTCCTTTTTACGTCCGTTATTATTAGACATTCCACCATACATTAAAGACACTACCCATTTTTTGAACATTTTGGCTGATCATTGTGAGTGGGTAGGGGCACCGGACATATTGTTAGTGACCTTGGATGCCACTTCTCTTTACACAAGTATTCCACAGGTAACGGCTTATGAGGTAGTAGAGGTTTTTCTGCATCGTCGGGGTGATCTGTCCAATGAGATGATAAGTTTTTTGTTGCAGTTAGTTCACCTGGCAATTTTTCAGAATTATTTTGTATTTGAAGGGAGTCATCTATTACCAGATTTCTGGTGTGGCTATGGGAGTGACTTTTGTCCCCTCTATTGCCAACTTGTTTATGGATCTGTATGAGGGATAAATGGTTAGGTTCATCTCCTTATGTTTCCCATTTGAAGTTATGGAGAAGATATATTGATGATGTGTTTCTGATCTGTCAGGGTACGGTTGATTTATTGGAAACATTTTTTAAATGGTTGAATGGTTATGATCCCAGTATCCAATTCACTTGGGTCTACAATGCTAATGAAATTGTGGTTTTGGATTTAGCTGTGCATAAAGGGGTTACTAGGTGGATTACTTCAGTACATCATAAGCCTACTGACAGAAATATGTTTCTTCATTATGAGAGCGCTCATCCAGTGTGTCTGAGAGACGGGTTGCCGTTCTCTCAATTTATCAGATACCGGAGAAATTGCTCCGATGATTGCGATTTTAAAAGACAATCTAAGGTTTTGATTGCAAATTTCCTTGATAGGGGTTATCCCATATGAATTGTTAAGCAGACTTACCATAGAGCGTTATATAGCAATAGAACATTGCTTTTAAATTCCCATGCTGTTTGTAGTCAGAATGTAGATGAAAATCACGTTAATTTTATAACTAAGTATTCCCCTTTTAGCTCTCATGTGGAAAAGATCGTTAAAAAGCATTGCAGTGCGTTGCACACCATTCCTGGTTTAGAAAATAAGGTGATTCGATGTGTTTGGCAATGGCACAGTAATTTACAGGATAAGCTGAGTCCCTCGGCATTACGCTCTTTGCACTTCCAGTGGGACATAGCATTTGTGGGAATTGTTCAATCTGTTCGATCTCTAGTAATTTGACACAATTGGAATATCATGGAAAAAGTTTTTCATTGCGGAAATAAACTTCCTGTGATTCATCATTTGTAGTATATCGGATTTTGTGCCCGTGCAAACTGCTATATGTAGGTAAGACCATTAGGCAGTTTTGTACTAGAATTATTGAACATAAAAGCAGGTTAAATTGTGTGAGAGAAACACCATTAGTGCAACACTGTTTGGATTTTGGGCACCGTTTTTCTGACTTGAGGTGTTTTTGTATTGACAGAGTGCTAGAGGGCATAGTGGGGAAGTCGAGGGAACAGTCTGCTGCTTTGTGAACAGTGGTGGATTTTCCGTTTACGTATTGTTGATCCGGAGGGGTTGAACATGCAGATTGACTGGGGGGCGTGTATTTAGGGTATCCCATGATGGGAGGAGTTATCTTGTTCGGGGATCCCCTGAAGTCAGCTTGTAGTAGTATGCTTTAACGGTTTGTTCTCTGGGTATCCGCATGTGCGACGTTCTTTTGAAAAAAGCGGGTGTGTTGAAGTACGGTTGTGTGGTGAACGTATTGGCAGCATGAAGTTGGCATATGGTGAGTGTGTCCTGAGATGTTGGTTTTTTAGACTGTTCATGATTTATTCTGGCCAAGTCTGTTTTGTGATAGTGAATGTTATTAGTAATGGTGTGTTTTTGTGTTTTTATGACAGTTGGCAATTTTCCCCAGAGGAAGCTGGTTGCAAAACTTTCAGGGAGCACTTGGATGGGGCATTGAGATGTCATCAAAACCACATTAAATTTAAGAACATTCTCTGAGAAGTTAAGTGGATGTTCTGCAGTTTGTCCATTTTTTGCCTTATGTTTTGTTAATGGGAAGGTCAATGATGTAACCGGGCTTATGCTTATAGACTGCTACAAGGAAAAAAGTCAAAACATATATAATGCCTGTGAATTCGATTAACTAACAAACCTTACTCAAAGTAACAAAATAATATCTTATTCAAACAAACAGTTTTTCTGTCGGGATCCGCCGACCTGAGACGGGGAGAGGAAAAACTCCCCTCTCCGCGTCGGCAGAAGCCTTTTTTTATTTTCAAAATTAAATAGGGCGCGTATATTGATAGAATCAGCTTGATACAGGGCCCTTTTGGGCTCGAAACATGCATGTCGCTGCTCTGCTATTTTGCTGCCCTTTTGGTTCACTATCAGATAAGTGATTTTCACTACTATTCCTTTTGTGCTATTTAATTTTGAAAATTTAAAAAAAAAAAAAAAAAGGCTTCTGCCGACACGGAGAGGGGAGTTTTTCCTCTCCCCGTCTCAGGTCGGTGGATCCCGACAGAAAAACTGTTTGTTTGAATAAGATGTTATTTTGTTACTTTGAGTAAGGTTTGTTAGTTAATCGGATTCACAGGCATTATATATGTTTTGACTTTTTTCCTTGTGCCTTTTTGAGTGTCATCACATTTTTGAAGGTTTTTTCTTTATAGAATGCTACAAGCATATGAATTGCCCGTAAGTTCTGAGACCTTCCTTTTGTGTCATAAAATATATTTGTGATTACAAACAACATTTTTCACTATTTTCTGAGCAAGAGTGCTGTTTTGATGGTATAGAGTGGGTTGCATCTTTTTAGTTGGATTCAAAGAGACTGCAGGTCACTGCCTAAAATGTCTGCTGTGTGTGCCAGTATAGGTTAGCCTCTCCAGTACCCATGAGTCACTGCACACACAGGACAGCAGTCTGCAGCTGATCACCAAATGGAGAATGCACTAATCCATCACATCAGCTCAGTAAGACGCACTGACAGTGTGTGCTACAAGCACAGAACAGCTACAACTGTGCTACTGAGCAGTTTTAGCGGTCATGCTGAGGGTGAGAATGAGTGCCCAACACTTGGTTCCCAGAACTTGCATTGCTAGAGATAGTTTCTGCTGACCATGTTATAGGTCCACATTATTGCCAGTGTTTGGTAGGTATTGGCTGTAGCATGGTATGCTAGTCTCCTTGGCCCTGATTTTGAGCTGGGTAGTGCTTTGTGCCATGCTGGTGCATAGCCTTCCGCCACTCCTTTTACCTAACATGGATTTTCCATTCTGGGATCATATGTGGCCCCCCTGCATCAAAACTCTGGGTGTCACTGCACAGTCAGGAAGCTGCAGGAGCTACCCTTGTAGCATCAATTTTCGATGCTAAACGGTTAACCCCAGCGCCTTAAAGATAGGCAAGGTTTTTCCCATGCCTATCTTTAAGGCGCAGACCGCTAACTGTGTAGCTCCATGGCCCACCTCTGCTCCACCCCAGAATGCCCCCAACACACACCCATGCTAAGTGGATGGCATCTGGGCACGGTAAGGACATATCTGTGCTTTTCAAAGGGCACTACCCATGTAAGTGCCCATTGAAAATCCAGGATAAGACATTCACAAGGGTAACTAGGAAACTTACCCATGTAAATGCCTTCAAAAACTTGGCTCTTTGTTTTCTGTACAATTGCAGCATGTTGGGCAGGGATCCTCCTATAACACTGCACGTTAGTGTAACAGCAGCAGATGCTATGGATGTAAAATGCAGGGGGAGGGTTCTTCTAGGCTTTCATGGGGCTGTTGTTATCATTTTGTGGGTCCTCTCATGACCACAATGAGCAGGCCAGTAACAACTGCTGTCCCAACCATCTGGAAATACCAATTGACCACAGCAAGCACATTCAGACTGCACCTACTGCCCACCACAGGGCTATTTCAGTCATGCACACACAACCTGTAGCCAGTCAACACACAACGTATATGCACAGAGCAACTGCATACACCCTAGCTTAGGACAAACAGCATAGTCACCCAGCATCTTGGCTCTCAGAGAGCACCCATATCAATGAAGCTAGACATAATATAGCACTATGTGGATACATAGCCATGCCATGGTCACAGCTTCGTCAGAGTGAGAGTGCCCTCACAGCGTGAACTGCTGTGGTCATGAAGGCCATGCACATGGCAGATGGGCACTACGAAGTCTCAGCCATTGACCTGACTTCCAGTGCAGACACATCCTAGGCAAAGCGCTCTGTTTCAGGCCATACCACAAACCTCTGCTCCTCATCATGACCATTTTCTAACTAACGCTGGGAACAGCCTAGGCATTGTGGGGCACAGTGTAGTGCAGAAGGCCACAGAACTCTGCAGAGACATACACACACACTCACATCACCATGCTGTGCAAAACTGAAGATGGTTGGCATTCCTTCCTGCCACTTTGGTCTCCATATCAGCTCAGGCATTGTTAACATGTGCTCATTGTGCAAGGCTAGTAGCACACTCTGACATTCACACCCATTGATGCCCGCTCAGTGTGCCCATGCTATCAGTCTGCCTTTCCATCCAGCTGTGGATAGTGGATCCTGTCTGTATGGCTGATGGGTATTTGGACACTTGCTGGCTGATTCATTGGGGTTGTATATGCTGGCACTGTACCTGCACTGTAGACTAAATTTTACCCACAGGGATATGAAAGACATGCTCTAGAGACAGGTTTGAACCTGTGACATGCTGCTCATATATACACTGGCTTTGTGTGTTGCACCACAGAGCTGCCATATGGATTTGGTACTCCCTGTGTGGAGCTGCGGTCATTGGCAGGGTGAATGCAGGCATGAGTAGGGGACTTCCTATGTTTGCTATGATCTCTGCTCGTCCTGTGCCATACCTGTCTGACAAGGTGTGTTTGGCAGATGTTGTCTGGTCAGTATGTTGCCATGGCTCTGTATGCTACTGTTGGCAGATGCTGCACCCACCACCAATACCCTCATATCATGCTGACATGGCAAGCATGCTGTCAGTGGGGGTGGGGTTCAGTCCTGACCCATCCAGCATGCTGCTTAGGCGTGTGCCTAGGGCACCTGTTCTGGATGAGGGTGTATAGACACACATGGGCGGCCATGCTGCCCCCCCACAAACAACTGCCACCAGCATTTCTCCATCCCCACCAGCTGCAGATATGTTTCGGGGGCAGGCAGACAATCGCAGCAGTGGTATTTCCTTGGGTGGCTGCTTTTTGCATCCCCCTGTAGAGCTACAGCTGCTGACGCTACTGGCCTCTTCTTCCTAAGACATCAGCAGCAGGGGGGACAGCTGGGGTATCTGTCTAGGGTGCCAGAGACTCTTGGACCACCCCATGTTATGCATCACCTTTTCACAGCAACAGCATATTTGTGTGCCGCCACTGTCACTGTGGCATCATGGTGGACATCACAGATGTGCAACCTGGGCAGTTGCCTGGTCTGCCTTGTGCATCAGTAACCCCCACTGCATGACCCCTGTGCCACCCCCTTTGCATCATTTGTACCATCAACATAGTGCCCTTTCATACTTGGGCACTATACCATTTACTTACTTTACTTTATTTACTTACATTCTCTTATATACCGCGCTATTCTGCATCAGTGCGGTTTACATTGAACAAACTGAAATTACATTGAACAGGGCATTATAACTTGGAGATAACTATTTTACCATTGCTGCTAATGGAGCACTACTATCACTATCTTGGGCTCACCTGTCTGTGGACCCCCTTTCTGAAAGGATTTACTTGGTGTTAGAGTTCCCAGCGTTAAAGGGTGCTAATGCAACAGGCATTAAGGGAGCACCCACTGTTAATGCCCACTTTCTGCCTCGTTAATGCCCACTCTCCGCCTACTGTTCCCTTAATGCTGCAGAAGCCTTTAACGCTCATTAATGGAACTTTTTTGCGGCATTAAGGGCACAAGGGTGCCGATAACATGTGTTAATGGCATACTTGCTCCCTTAATGGCCTTTAGTAAACATACCCTTAAGAATACATAAAACAAAAACAAATGACATCTTGAATGTGTTAAATGTATGAGCATTTAGAGTGGAACACAAACATATATTGATGAGCACAACCCATAGATAAATAAGTAAGTAATTAAAAATGTAATAAATGATAATTGTTAAAACCTCAATGTAAAACTAGTAGCAAGAGTATCATGCAGAAGGTGACATTTTATTTACCAGTTAATGTCTTTTCGTTAAGTCCTGCTAGACCAGTCCACACAAATGGGTTGTGTTCCCCTACCAGCAGATTGGTGGCAACAAAGAACCAATAAAAAGCCCAGGTTTCAATGGCATCACTCCCATGCCTCTATCCACCTCAGCCAGTAGAGGTCTCTTCAGGAGAACATGGCAAGGCTCACACAACCTCAACGTGGGCAACAATGAGTAATCAAACAGTAGAGAACTATGTACAAAAAAGCATAAACAGAAGGCTATCTGTAGAAGATGGACCTGTGGAACCAAGTATATAAATCATAGTGGACCCAAGGGTACTGCTGCTGAAGAACAGTGCAAACACAGTTCAAGGAGTGGGCCCTAGACTGGTCTAGCAGGACTTAAGGAAAGGACATTATCTGGTAAGTAAAATGTCACCTTCCATATCATCCTGCTAGACCAGTCCAGACAAGTGAGATGTACCAAAGCTACTCCTCCACTGGGCAGGAAGAAGACACAATAGCTTGCAAAAGCTTAGAGCCATAGGCCATGTCCACCAGGGCATAGACATCCAAGCAGGAATGTTTGACAAAAGTGGAAAGCGACACCCATGTTGCTGCCCAACAAATGCCTTCAGGGGCTATCAAGCTCTGCTCCGCTCATGAGGATGCTTGTGCTCAGGAAGAATGAATGCACAAACCGTCCAGAACCAGCCAGTCCCACAACAGATCCACCAAGGCAATGGCATCCTTAACCCGCACCCCAATGAAGACTTAGCTGCCATGTCACCTTGCACGGGCCAACAAACAGCAGAAAAAGATGGTCTGACTTTATTTATTTATTTATTTATTTAATCAATTTCTATATCCCAATACTTCTAAACAAGTCAGATCAGCACAGTTTACACATAAAAGTCATCATGTGATGAACTAAGAATAGTTAATAAGAAGTTACGGAGAGAATAACCAAGCTTCAAAAAACCGGAGAAGCATCCTCTGGAAATCCACAAGGTGAAGATTTTTACTACACTGCTCATTAGAGAAGGAGAGCAGGCAAACTGTCTAGTTCACATGAAAATGAGAAATCACTTCAGAAAAGAAGGAAGGCACAGGCTGAATGGAAACAGGCTCCTCAGAAAAAGATAAATAAGAACAGAGCTGGCAGCTCAGAATCCTCCTTGTTGTACAAATTGCAACCAAGAAGACCATCTTGAGCATCAAATCCTTCAGAGTAGCATGCGTCAATGGTTCAAAAAGCTTCAACATCAGGGCCCTGAGAACCAGACACAGATCCCAGGAAGTGGCCACAGACCGGAGTGGAAGATGCAGATCCTGAACCCCCTGAAGAAGGCACAAAACATCCAGGTGTAAAGCTAGAGACTTAACAGTCAAAGGACTTCTGAAACAGGCCAAAGTTGCCACCTGAACCTTCAGAGATCTAAGAAAATAGGCCCTTCTCCAGACCATCCTGCATAAAAGGCCAACAGTGGCGGCACCTTGGCCGCCTCTGGAGACAGCTGCCATGCACCACACCGGCACTCAAGGCACCAGACCTGCACTTATGCTAGGTTGGTAGACCTCATCCAGGCTCTAAACAAAGTGGAAAATTTCTGCCAGAGAGTAGCCATATGCACTAACCATCTCCTTACAGGAGCCAAACAATAAGCAAGAAGGGAGCCGGGTCCTCCAGGACAAGCAGCCCCTGACACAATAGGCCCCAAGTCAGAGGCAAACAAAGAGGTGTTGCTTGCAGGAGCCAGATTCGATCTCCAAATCATGCTCTCCTTAGCCAATCCAGTGCCACAAGAATAATCCTTCTCAGGTGGCACTCCATATGCCTAATCACATGCCTCCACCAGGAGCCATGGAGGAAACACATACAGCAGGAGTTTATTTGGTCAAGGTGACTGAAGAAGCGGCACACTTTATCATTGGAGCAAGTTGCCATCAGATCCTTTGCAGGGCAGCCCCAGTGGCCCAGAAACAACTGAAACACCTCTTGAGTGAACTCACACTCTCCTGGAACCAGAGAGTGTCAGCTGAGAAAATCCACCCCAGCAATGTGCATAGCCAACAAACCAGGAGGCAAAGGACAAGGTACTTTGAGGATAGTTGTTGCTCAATGTTATAAAATACAGAGAAAGTGAATACTTATCTGATTTTGATGATCCAAAGCAATTATCCACTGTGAGTTGATGATGACTGTCTGAAAAGAAAATCCGAACTGTTAAAATATTTGGGTTCTAAGTTAAAATAAGTAAACTTGGCTTATTTAATAATTGATTGTTTAAAATAAATAATTGTTAATAATTTTTATTTAATTCTCTCTATTGATCTCATTTAAAATAATCAATTTATATTTTTATGGGGAAAACTTACCTGAGCATGACATCTTAAGAGAGCTAACCTGGACCTTAGCCACATGACCATGACTTCAAACATCCGTGGGGAAGCTGCATCTCAAGGGGGTGATGCATACTCTGCCAGTGACTATCACAGTCAGCGGGGCTTATTTGGCTAGTAGGTGATACATAAGTTGACACTTGTTTTTTAGGTCAAGTATGTGTGTACTTTGCATTATAAAATAAGAAGGTAAATGGTCAAAAGCGCATGTTAAATGTAAGCACAAGCACCTATGCCAGCCCTATGGCTGATGTAAATGCCCTTGCTTGGATGTTTCAAGAATGCATGCAAATTATTATGTTTTATAACTTATACATGTAAATCTATGCTCCGTCCATGCTGCACCCAAGCTCCACCTACATGCATGCCCACAGTGAAAGTATGTGCAATCAGCCAAATGTATGCTATTTACAGAACAGGTACTGCCTTGAATATATGCATAACTGCCAAGTCATGCACATAAGTCACTGAAAGTACATGACTTATGCACATATAAGGTTTTATGGTATAAGTGTGTAAGTGAAGGGCAGTGTCCCAAGGATCCACAGCAATCTCAGGCCGGAGGGATTGGGGTTTCTAGTCCTATATACACTCCTTGTGGCCTTGGGCAAGCCATTTAACCCTCTGTTGCCTCATATTGTGAACCCTTTGGGGATAAGGGACTGTATCCAATACCTGCTTATGGGGATTGCAAACCTCTCTGATGCCCTTCAGCCTGGGCGATATCTCAAGAAATTGCATAAACATAAACATACTGTGTAGCAGCCAGCTTTTAATGTCTTTTTCCCTCCCTCCCTCCCTCACTCCACAACACCCACCCACCCCTGGGATAATCGTAGCTTTATAGGTGCTTAAAACTCTTAAAGGAAAGGGGGTGCCATATTCACTCTCAGGTGCAGCTGTTTATTCTCATCAGCATACATTAAGGACCTAAGATTAATTAAATTCCAGGTGAATAAAGTACATTAAACGTATTTGGTATAGTTTTATTAGTATAAGTATCCCCAGCAACCCTTAGTAAATAAAGAACTTAAATATCTAAACACAACCTTAAAACGAAGATGCAGACAGCAGTCCAGCAGAGAGATGGGGGCTTTCCAGTCTTTTGCACTGAGTGTCACATGTATGATTTTCTCCCAGTTGGTGAGGGGTCTTACGTGTGCACAAGGTGCAAGGAGCTCTTTGCTCTCAGGGAACGAGTCTGATATCTGGAGGCAAGAGTAGCAGACTTGGAAGACATAAGGAAGATAGAGAGGTGCACAGATGAGATCTACAGGGATATAGTCCTGAAGTCCCACCTCCAGTCTGACAGCATCCCTGTTGCCATGTAGGAGAGAGGTCACGTGACAGGAGAGTATCACCTTGATGTGGCAGGAAGTGATCCTGTAACTAGGACCTGTCCTCCAGGTGATGTAAAACCCTCTCAAACCGAGGAGGTTTCTCCAGGGCCATATGCCCATGAGGGAAGGGTTAGGACAGCTGTTATAGTTGGTGATTTGATCATTAGGCATGTAGATGGCTGGGTGGCTGGTGGACATGAGGATCTCCTGGTAACATGCCTGCCTGGTGTGAAGGTAGTGGACCTCACGTGCCACCATAGGTTATGCTGGGGAGGAGTCTGCTGTCTTGGTACATGTTGGTACCAATGACATAGGAAAGTGTGGTAGAGCGGTTTTGGAGGCTAAATTTAGGCTTTTAGGTAGGAAGTTGAAATCCAGAACTTCCAGGGTAGAGTTCTCTGAAATGCCTCCTGTTCCACGTGCAGGACCAAAAAGGCAGGCAGATCTCTGGAGTCTCAATGCATGGATGAGACAATGATGCAAGGATGAGGGTTTTGGATTTGTTAGGAACTGGGGAACATTCTGGGGAAAGGAGGGGCTCTTCCGAAGGGATGGGCTTCACCTTAACTGGGATGGATCCAGGCTGCTGGCATAAAGGAGATAGAGCAGCTTTTAAAGTAGATAATAGGGGAAAGCCGACAATCGCCCAAGAGTGCATGGTTCGGAACAATGTATCCTTGAAGGATACTACCAAAAAAATGAAGTTAGGACACATCAGCAGAAAGGTTCCAGTAAAGACAAAGGTAGCCCAAAAGCACTTGAGTACAGAGCAGACAGAGCTTAAATATTCCAAATTACACCTGCCTACCAATAACCAGATTAATATGAATAAAATACAGTCTCTAAAATTCTTGTATGCAAATGCTAGAAGTCTAAAAAATAATATGGGAGAGTTAGAATATATAGCACTAAATGAAAAGTTAGATATGATTGGTATCTCAGAGACATAGTGGAAGGAGAACAACCAGTGGGAAACTGTGATACCTGGGTACAAACTATATTGTAATGATAGAGCTGATAAAATTGGTGGAGGGGTTGCGATCTATGTTCAAGAGGGCATTGAGTCACAAAGAATTAAAGTGCTATAGGAAACAAAATTTGCTGTAGAATCTATATGGATTGAAATTCCATGTAAAAAAGGGAAGGTGATGGTAGTGGGGGTGTATTATCGACCGCCTGGACAGAATGAACAAATGGATTAAGAAATGCTCAAAGAAATCAGGGAAGCTAACAAAAGTTACAGAACAGTAATAATAATAATGGGTGATTTCAATTACCCTGGTATCGATTGGGTCAGTGTCACAGCAGGACATGCTAGGGATATAAAGATTCTAGATTTATTTATTTATTATTTTATTTATTACAGTTGCTTATATACCGCACTATTCGGCATCAGCGCGGTTTACAGTATAACAAAATGACCAAAACACACATTCTGTTTGGTTTTACATAGAACAAGGGTATGAACTTGGATAACAGGGGGGGGATGAACTATATACATGAATTATATACATGAGATAGGTTACATGCATGACGCAAAAGTCCTGTAACATGGTTGAGTTGAACAATATGTAATGAGTCCGTTTCGAATACAAGAGACATTGTGAGAATGGGCTGTAAAAAGGCAGTGTTTCTTAGGTGGTGTTATCTAGAATCATCGCTGGCTGGGTAGTATTGGAGGAAGAGGTGATGTTTGATAGCCTTCCTGAATTGGGTCAGGTCAGCAATGGCTCGAATGTTTGGTGGGAGTGTATTCCAATATTTGGGGACGTAAAGACTGAAGGCCCTATTCGCTGTCGTGTTATTGCATTTAGTCAAGGTCTTCGGGGTTGTTAATAGATTTAGGGCTGTTGACCTCCTGGCTCTGTTGGGGGGCACTGTATGAATGAGATCAGTAAGTGCTGCAGAGGATAGGCGCTTGATGGCCTTGAATGAGAGGATTAATGTTTTGAAGATAATTCTTCCGTGTATAGGTAGCCAATGAAGCTGTTTTAGAATCGGAGTCACATGATCACTTCTGGTGGCTCCATGGAGAATCCTTGCTGCAGCATTCATGGCTAGTTGTAGTGGGTTTATTGTGGCTTGCGGGAGACCTTGTAGGATGGAGTTGGCAAAGTCAAAGTGCGGTAGGATCAGAGCTTGGAATATGGTCCGGAAATCATCTGGTTCCAGCAGGGAACGCAGATGCCTGAGTGAACGGATTTTAAAATAGACCGTTTTAACAATGTTGCCTATATGGCATTTCATGTCCAGATGTTTGTCTAAGGTGACTCCCAGGTATTTTATTGTTTCTTTGGTTTGTAATTCTGCTTCCTTGACCTTTATATGTGTTGGTGGGGTAAAGTCTGGGTCTCTGGCGATGAACAGTACCTCCGTTTTCTTATGCTGGATGCGTAGATTTTGTGCTTGTAGCCAGTCCGATATGGCATTGAAACATTCTATAATAGGTGTGAGGTCCATTTGAACGGTTGAAAAAGGCATATATAGGAGGATGTCGTCCGCATATATCATACAGCTCACGTTAAATGCTCTAATGATGTTGCAAATGGGCTGCATGTATATGTTGAATAGTAGAGATGACAATGAGGATCCTTGCGGCACACCCTGTGTTTGATGGAATTGTTTGGACTCTTCTGTTCCGGATTTCACATATTGACATCGTCCATTTAGATAAGAGCTGCACCAATCGAGTGCAGTATTGCAGATTCCCTTTTCTTTCAGTCGCCCGAGGAGAATCTCATGATGAACCGAGTCAAAGGCTGCAGCGATGTCTAAAAAGATTAACACAAAGCCTTGTCGGATGTTGTCAATGCCTGTGAATATGTTATTGAATAAGAAGGTGAGGAGTGTCTCTACTCCATGGTACTCTCTAAACCCGTGTTGGCAATAATCTAAGGGAGCTGTGGAGTCTATATGATCCTGAATTTGCCTTTGGACCTCTTTCTCCAATATCTTTGCTAGTATGGGAATACTAGCTATTGGTCTGTACGAATCGGCTTGTTGAGGATCAAGTTTAGGGTTCTTCATTAATGGCCTGATCGATGTTTGCTTGAGGGTTGTTGGGAAGGAACCGGTAGTAAAGGAAAGTTCTGTCAGTTTTGCGATGAATGGACTGACTTCCTTGCGTAGCTCCTTGATCCAAAAGGCCGGGCAAGGGTCTGTTTGTGCTGTGGAGGTATTGAGGGAAGCTATTGTATCTTCAATGCTTTTTCTAGATGGTGTGGAAAATTTGCATAAAGATGATATAAATGGCTGCTTCTTGGAGCAGCTGGTTCATGAACTGACCAGAGGGGAAGTCATTTTGGACTTAGTCCTTAGTGGAACAACAGACCTGATGCAAGAGATAAAGGTATTGGGGCCACTTGGCAATAGTGATCATAGCATGATCGTGTTTCATTTAATTAATGGAGGAGGAATGGTAAGGAAATCCACATTATACCTTTTAACTTTTGAAAGGAAGACTATGATAAAATGAGGAAAATAGTTAAGACAAAACTAAAAGGAGTGGAGGAGTGGCCTAGTGGTTGGGGCAAGGTACTTCAGGCTGGAAGGTCAGGGGTTCAAATCCCACTAGAGGACAGCAAACTTGGGCTGGAAGGACTGGGGTTTCTAGTCCCACAGGTGCTCCTTGTGGTCTTGGGCAAGCCACTTAACCCTCCATAGCCCATGTTCCCTGTAAAATAGTTATCTCCAAGTTATAATGCCCTGTTCAATGTAATTTCAGTTTGTTCAATGTAAACTGCACTGATGCAGAATAGTGCGGTATATAAGAGAATTTAAATAAATAAATAAATAAAAGGAACAATTGCAAAGGTTAAAGACTTACATCAAGCTTGGGTGTTGTTTAAAAATACTATCTTGGAAGCCCAGACCAGCTGTATTCCACACTTTAAGAAAAGTGGAAGGAAGTCCAAAAAACTGCCAGAATGGTTTAAATGTGAGGTCAGAGAGGCTATTGTTGCCAAAAAAGCATCTTTCAGGAAATGGAAACAAGAGCGAAATGATGAAAACTGGAAACAGCACAAGCACTGGCAAGTGAAATGCAAGGCATTGATAAAGCAGGCAAAAAGGGAATTTGAGAAGAAACTTCTGTGGAAGCAAAAACGCATAATAAAGACTGTTTCAAGTACATTCGTAGCAAAAAAACTGTGAGAGAGTCAGTTGGACCATTAGATGATAGAGGGGTGAAAGGGGCAGTAAGAGGGGACAAGGCAATAGCGGAGAGACAGAATGAATTCTTTTCTTCTTTACTGAGGAAGATGTAAGGATGTTACCCATGACTGAAGTGGTATTTAAAGGTGATGCTGCAGAAGAATTGAAAGAAATATCGCTACACCTGCAAGATGTATTGCAACTATTTGATAAACTGAACAGTAGAAAATCACCTGGACCGGATGGTATACATCAAAGTGTGTTGAAAGAACTGAAATATGAGATTGCAGACCTGCTATTAGTAATTTGTGAACTAACATTAAAATAATCTGTAATACCTGAAGATTGGAGGATTGCCAACGTAACATCAATTTTTAAAAAGGGTTCCTGGGTGATCCGGGAAACTACAGACCAGTGAGCCTGACGTCAGTACCGGGAAAAATAGTAGAAACCATCATAAAGAACAAAATTACTGAACAGGTAGATAGTCATGGCTTAATGGGAGACAGCCAACATGGCTTTAGACAAGGAAGATCTTGTATTACTAATCTGTTATGTGTTTTTGAAGGTGTGAATAAACAGGTAGACAAAGGTGAGTCGGTTGATATAGTGTATCTGGACTTTCAGAAAGCCTTTGACAAGGTCCCTCATCAGAGACGTTTGGCAAAACTAAAAAGTCATGGGATAGGAGGTGATATACTATTGTGGATCAGGAACTGGTTACAAGATAGAAAGCAGGGGGTAGGGCTAAATGTCCAATTTTTCCAGTGGAAAAAGGTGAATAGTGAGTACCCCAGGGATCTGTGCTGGGACTGCTGCTTTTTAACATATTCATAAATGACCTGGAAAGAGAAGAATGGGTGAGGTTATCAAACTTGCAGATGATACAAAACTATTTAAAGTTGCTAAAACCCAAGAGAATTGTGGAAAATTGCAAGAGGATCTTGATAATTTGGAAGACTGGGCTTCCAAATGATAAGTGAAAAGTTATGCATCTAGGAAAGAACAACCCAAACTATGGTTACACAATGCAAGGTTCCACATTGGGAACCACCACTCAGGAAAACGATTTAAGCACCATCGTGGATAACATGTTAAAACCCTCCTCCCAGTGTGCAGTGGCGGCCAAGAGAGCAAATAGAATGCTAAGTATCATAAGGAAAGGAATGGAAAATAAAACAAAGGATATTATAATGCCTCTGTATCGTTCCGTGGTGTGACTGCACCTTGAATATTGTGTGCAATTCTGGTCACCGTATATTAAAAAAGATATGGCATTACTAGAAAAGGTACAGAGAAGAGCCGCCAAAATGGTAAAGGGGATGGAAGGATACTCCTATGAATAGAGACTAAAAAGGTTAGGGCTCTTCAACCTGGAAAAGAGATGGCTGAGGGGAGATATGATAGGGGTCTATAAATTAATGAATGGAGTGGAACGGGTAAACGTAGATCGATTGTTTACATCATCAGAATATAAAAAGACTAGGGGACATGCAATGAAGCTACAGGGTAAACTATTTAAGACTAATAAGAGAAAATATTTTTTCACTCAATGTGTAATCAAATTTTGGAATTTGTTACTGGAGGATTTAGTAAAAGCTGTTAGTGTAGCTGGGTTTAAAAAAAGTTTGGACAAGTTCCTGGAGGAAATGTCCATAAACTATTATTAAAAGGGATACGAGATATCACTGCTTGACCCAATACAAGCATTGAGGAACCTGTGTCTTTTGGGGAAACTGCTAGGTACTGTGACAATGTGAGCTGTAGTGAGCAAATGGAAATAGAGGAATATAGGGATTACACCTTTAAGACAGAAGAAAGGCAAGGTTCCCAGAGAGCTCAAACTACAAACAAACTAGAGAAGCATGCTTTGGCTGAGGCAGAGCCCCGCCCAAGCCCTAGCATAGGGTCAGGTTTGAGCTTTGATAACAAACACGTGTGCAGAGCAGGGCGTGGTGGCTGAAAAGCACCTTTTTAAACCTGCGTCACTGAAGTCAGGGAGATCTGGAAGGGCAGAGGAAGCTGGAAGAGCTGGAGGATCTGGAGAATCTGGAGGAGCAAAGGAAGCAGAAGGTTCAGAGAGAGCTGAGAGGTCAGAATGGACAGAAGGCTCAGGGAGAGCAGGAAGCTCGTGGCCAGGATCCTGTTCAGAGGGAGTACTGAAGCCAGAGGGTTCAAAGGAGAAACCTGGTTTAAGGAATCCCAGAGAAGGGAGACATGGAAGGTTTTATTTCACGGGGAAATTTGGCTCCAGCAACAAGGGAAGCAATCCATTTGTAAAAGAAGCTTTGCTGAGGACATTGCTAATGAACTGAGAAAGAGTACAGAGCAGAGTGCTCCAGGAACCCGAGCTGCCAGAAGGTGGGTGAAAGCTATTACAAATGCTGATAACCAGAACCCAGCCAAGGGCAGTGAGACAGACCTGAACCTAATTGAAAAGCTAAGGCAACTGTTGCAGGATAGAGGAGCTTATTCTCAAAGCACAGCTAACCTTTCTCCAGGAGAGAAGTTTGTAAGGGAATTCCAGAAGCTTCTTCCAAACAGTAAGCTTGGATCTGCTAGTAAAAGTCCAGAGAGGGACAGACAACTTGCAATACAGGAAGATATGCAAGTAGATTTGTGTATGCCTGAAACTGAGTGCGATGTAATACCAATGGATTGTTTGTATTGTAAGAAGGGAAGCTTTCACATGTGCTAGAAGAAAGACTATGAAGGGAAGTCTTTGCATAGCCTGTGTCTCTTAGCTAGAAGAGAAACAAAAGCTTCCATTTTAAGTAAAGAACATTCCTGGAATCCTGAGTGTTAACTGAACAGTTTTGGATAAAGAGAAAAGAACTGTACCTGATTTAAAATTGAGGAAAGTAGCTGTGATTTTCTTACTGCTGAAGAATAGCTGTGAACAGCTACTGTGTTTGAAAAGGGTTTTACCAAGTTCTGAAGTTCCAGATGCTTTATGTTCCTGTTGAGTTTTCTTTTGGAGAATAATCCTTTACTGCCTTGTGTTTTGAATTTTGATGCGAAAGGGGAACCCAGATCAAAAATAAATTTTCTGTTTTGCCTTAAACAAACCGAGTGGTTGCAACTACTTTGTCTACAAGTAACTGTGAGAAACTACAACTCCCAGAATTCCCTGGTGAGAGAAAAATCTAGTGATTCTTTACTTAAAGGCAAATGAGGCCACCCTTCTGCCTATTGGCCTGGCCAGCAGGGGGAGTGTGACAGTACTTATGACCTAGATTGGCCACTGTTGGAGACAGGATACTGGGCTTGATGGACCTTGATCTGACCCAGTATGGCATATCTTATGTTCTTATGTAGGTTCTTCACTACCCAGGCAAACAGGAAAGCTATTTCCAGGGCAACTCTGGCACTCCTCATGCCTCCTTGCTGATTGACATAAGCCACCACTGTGGCATTGTGTGAGAACACTCGAACCACCTGGCCCTCGAACGGGGGCTAGAAACACAGAAGAGTCAACCTGATTTCCTTCATCTCAAGGCAGTTGATGGACCACACTGCCTCCCTGTGGTTCCAATGATCCTGGGCCATTCGGCCTTTGCAATGGTCTCCCCAGCCTGAGAGACTGGCCATTGTTAGAAGAATCCATAAGCAATTGTCCAGTGGCTCGCCCTACCTCAGAAGGTTGGGCTGCTGCCAGTTTAGCAGGACAGACATCACCATCAGTGGGAGTGGAAGCCTGAACTCAAATTGCTGAGAACTTGAGGACCACTAAATCAGTAAGGACCATTGGAGTGTCTGCATATGAGCATGCACCCAGAACACCATCTTGATTGTCATTGCCATCAATCTGAGGAGCTGCAGATTAACCCAGGCTCTGGGAGCCTGCTGCAAACAGAACAATGCTAGGCAATCCAACAGCCTTTGCCTTTCTCCTCTGGCAGAAAAGTTCTGTACACTTGAGTATTGAAACATGCTCCCAGGAACTCCAGGACTGGGTATGTAACAATTGGCTCTTTCCCCAGTTGATCACTCAGCCAAGGCTTATCAGAAAGGACAACACTCAGGGAGCTACTCAAGATGCCTCTGAAAGAGAATGGACTCAGATGAGCCAGTAGTCCAGATATGGGTGCACACAAGTCCCTTGTTGCTGCAGTGCCACAGCCACAACCACCATGACCTTGTAGAATGTCCTTGGGGTAGTGGGGAGTCCGAATAGGAGGGTGGTAAACTGAAGGGGTGAGCCAAGCACTGCAAAACACAGATTTTTGCTGATCCCCTGGATTGGGATATGAAAATATTTGCTTCAACCAAACCCAGAAATGCCCCTAGGCATCATGGATCACAAAGTTTCCAAAACAAGCAGGTGCAAAGACTGGTGGATATCAGATTCAGGTTTTAAAACCCCTTTTATTGACCCCTACGTGTTTTGGCATCAGTCCTTCTTCGGTGGGGGCTTTGAGGGAGCAAACCTTCGGAAATCTTGTCACTATAAAAAGACAATTGCCATATATCCCGTGACACACTGTATTCTCTGCCTTTCAACAGTGTGTCACGGGATACGTGACAATTGTCTTTTTATAGTGACAAGATTTCAGAAGGTTTGCTTGCTCCCTCAAAAAAAACCCTGAAGAAGGCCTGAGGCCAAAACATGTAGGGGTCAATAAAAGGGGTTTAAAACCTGAATCTGATATACGCCAGTCTTTGTACCCACTTGTTTTGTCTCTAATTGTTGGATGCAGGTACTTCATTGCTCTGCTTAGTTCTTTTGCAAAGTTTCCATCCAGAAGCTCATGATGTGCAAGGCTCATTGACACACCTGAGGTCCAGAATGGGCCGTAATGTTCCTTACATGTTGGCACCATGAAACAGATGGAATACCTGCCCTTTCCCTGATCATCTGGGGGAATGGGCACCACTGCCTTCAAGAGAGGCAACTTGTCCAAGGTGATCCACACAGCAGCCATGTTGTTTGCATAACCATAAGGGAAGAAGACAAAAGCGGCTAGGATCATCAATTTCCATTTCAGGACATAGCCGTACTGAATAGGGACTAACACCCAGTGAACCTTGGTGACCCAGGCTTATTCCTGAAAGAAGAGGGATAGCCTGCATCCAACTGGAGGAACAAGGGAATGGGCCCCCAAACCTTCTTTGAACAGACATGCAGTGCCCTCCTCTGGATGGGATTGGGTCTCTGGGCCCAAGCGCTCCATGAAGGGACAGAGAATAAGCCCGAAGTCCATAAGCAGAGGGGAAGAAAGGCTTTCCAGGTCACTGACCCTTTGCACCTGTCCTCCAGAAGGTGGAAAGATTTTGTCTCACCCAGGTCCTTCACCAGCTTTTCCAATCAGACTCAATAGAAGTGTCCCTCTAAAGCTTTGGAAGATGAGTCTGCTGCCCCTTGTTTGAGTCAAGCCATGGCATGTCACCATTGACCATTGACAGGGCACAATTCCTGGCCACGAGACATTCCAGACTAGACATTTTATCAGAAAAGAAGGTCATAGCCGACTCTAACAAAGGGGTAGAATAATCTGGCAGAAGAGACTGAATCCACTGGAGCAGGGCTTGAGACATCAGGCCTGCACATACAGTACTGCCAACTGAAGAACAGCAGCCACACCAATGAACTGGTTCTTCAATATGAATCCATATTTTGGTCCAGAGTATCCTTTAAGGCCGATCCACCTTCCACAGAAATGGTGGTCTATCTGAAAACCACTGTGACCTATGCATCCATCCTTGAAATATCAAATCACACAGTGCACTCTTCTCCATAGACCCTTAGACCCTTAGGCGGGGAGTCAAGGGAATCCCACACTGACTGGAACAAGCTCTTGAGCACCTCCAGGAACAAGAAGGCAGATGATTTTTATATCCCTTACAAGAGTGGATTCATCTGTGGTTCCTGCTCCATATCTGTTGCATCCACAAGCTCAAGGTAGATAAGACCTGGGAATCAACTCCTCCTGTTCCTCCTCCTGGAACAGGTAGATAATACCAGCCTCTTTGCAATCCTCTGAAAGTAAAAGTACTTCTTCATCCACATCTGACATCTGAATCCAAGCCACAGTTCAAATTTTGGCCAGATCCCAGCTGATCTCCATCTCCAGGGGGGAGCCCTTTGCCAGGGATGCTTAGCCATAGGCAATTCAACAGGGCTTCCACTCTCAGCCTGCCTCTCACTAAAATGCATGCAGATTAACCCAGAGATCGCAGGGTCCAAATTTCCATGCCAGAATGACCAGGCCTGTTGTAAAGGAAATATAATTCTGGGGAGAACAATCCAGACTCCAGAAGCTCTCCTCATGGAAATGGCCTCCCTACACCAGGGGACATAGTCACCATCAGTTCCCTAGAGGTCAAGGAGTGGTGCACTGCATGGTTGCCAGAACCTCCCGCCAGCTGGTTATCCTTACCCACAGTGCTATCCACCTCCTCCTGCCCTAAGACAGGCAAGGTGGACTAACCATATCCTCCAGCATAGAGAGGGTGATAAATCCCTCCAGGGACAACTCAGAAGCTGTCATACAAAAAGAGGAGAGTCCAGAAGCCTGAGTTGAAGCACCTTGCTTGCCACAGGCCAAAGAACATTTCCTGACTGAAATGGTTTCTCTCTCCTGCAAATGTGCCTCTAACACGAAGGTTTCACTGGCGTTAGTGTTCAGACCCGGATTTCACAGCGTGAGTGTGCCTGGAGCCTCTCCCCGCCCACTCTCTGCCCATTGACCCCTTTCTCCGTCCTCTGGGAGGCCTTACTCCAGCCTTCAGACCCGGATTTCACAGCGTTAGTGTGCCTTAACGCCGCTGCCGACGTTATCGCATGATATGTGACGTTATCACGCGATAATCACGCGATAACTTTACGTATCATGCGATAACATTGCCGCTGCTACATTAAGATGGTTTAGTAAACATACCCCATAGTTTGGGTAGAAATGGGGCATAGTTGTGAGCTACATGCATAGATGGTACATTTACTAAGTGGTGCTAATGGTGTATATGCTGTATATGCACCAAGGTCCCATGTTATTCAAAGGGACATAAGTACACATGCTTCACGTGCACTACTGGCACTGCTTAATAAACTTACCCTATGTTTATGGGGGTACACAGGGGCTGGTTTTGGGTGCCTATCTTATAAAAGCACATAGGCACCAATATTGTTTTTGTGGCATTAGCTTAATAGCAGAACATTTTTGGAGTAAGAGGGCAATTATAATAACAGGATGTCTATGAGATCCATATTAAACTTATTTTATAAAGACCTATGGGGATACTGCCAACTGCATAAATTCTTGAAATATCAACCCAATTAAGACTTGTAAGTAAAACCAAATAATTCTGGGAGGCCAGAAAGTCACCTACAGTATAAACTAGTTTATTATAAAAACAATATTTTATAAAAATCTGATTATAGCTTATATTTGTGCCTGAATATAGATGTTTACAATAATTTCATTTCATTTATTAATATGTATACCTTGCCTATCCAATATACAATTCTAGGCAACTTACAATTAAAACATACATAATAAAACAGATTATTCAAAAACACACAATAAAATACATTATCCCCCAACTTTTCCTATGAAATAAAAACAAATCCTATTCTTTACAAACACACAATAATAAAATGTATTACCTCCACCAACTGTTTCAAAAGCAAACGTATATTGGTGTGACTTTAATTTCCTTCAAAATAAGAACAAATCCTCTACCTATGAAAAATCCTCAGGCAATGAAATCCACAACAAAGTGCCTTTGACCAAACACATCTGGGCTCCCGTACAACTTTTTTTTTTTTCAAAACTTTATTTAAACACCAATTCAACACAGCAAAAAACAAACAGCACAACAGCCCCCGAGCGGGGTGGGTTTCTGATCCCCACATCAAGGGGAATGAGAGAACAGACAAGTGGTGTTAATTTTTACAATAAAGAGAAAACAGAACATCCTCCTCCTAACCCCCCCTCCCTCCCCTCCCCTCCCCCCCCCCGGAGACATGGCCAACCCCCATACCAGGAGCCTCCCCCAGACAAGATCAACCTAGTGTACCACGCACATTAGCAACTAATCACCCATACCGGCATTCTCATGCTCCAGTATCGCCCATTGTAAGACTTCATTACGACTACGGGGGCCCAACCGCTGAATGTAGGGATCCCACAGTGACTGGAAAGTAAGCCACCTCGCAGGATGACCCCGAGCACTCCAACACTCAGCCAGCATCAATTGATGAAAATTATTCCGCCATTCCCAGTAGGATGGTGGATCTCGTTCTCGCCATCTACGAAGCAGGGGTCCCTTAGCCACCAAACAGGCCTTGCGCACCAATATCCTCCCCCATTTGCCTTTGGGCGAGGTAAGTCCCAGGCAATCCAGAGTAACAAATAAGTCGTCCCAGCCCACCCGTTGCCCCAACAAGTCTTGCATATACGTAGAAATCCGTAACCAATAAGAACGGAGTTGCCGACAGCTCCACCACATGTGTAAGAGGGTTGCCATCGGTACAGAACACCTCGGGCAGCTGCCATCCTCCGTCAGATGGCTCCAAAAGGCCCTCCACGGAGAGAAATATACCCGTGTCAGCGATTTAAAATGTATTTCTCTCCATCGCACTCCCTCTGCTAAGTAAACCATACGCCGAAGACCCCGGAGAATAGTGCCCGGAGGGACCTCTCGCTGCAACTCCGCGGCCCACGCGAGTTCTACAAGCCGGTAGTCCGGCGACTGCCGAAAACTATCAAACCGTGCCCTTAGACGATGAATGGATGGCATGAAATCTCCTCCCAAATCGAAAAATTCAATTATCTGCGCCAAACGGTCAGCGTGGAGCTCATCCGCCGGCAACGAAGTTACGTAATAAGAAAGCTGCAAATAGAAAAACGGGTGCACCGAAGCCAGCCCGTATTCAGTTCTAAGCGCTTGAAAGGGCTTACACCGGCCTCCAGTATCCACCACGTGCCCAATAGTTCTTATCCCATTCGCTGCCCACGCCCGCATTGCGGCGTTCTCCGTGCCTGGTGTGAAGTTAACATTCCCCTGGAGCGGAAGCCAGCTGGAAATTTTCCAGCTTCTCTTCCAGTAACGGTTAAGCTGCCGCCAGGTCCTTCGAACGGCTCCCAGCAGCACACTGTCGGTAATATACAGTGGAAGCAAACGGTCCTCATGGTGCAGAATGGCCAACAAGGAATACGGGGCAGCACATGTCTCCTCCACCCGCCGCGGCGTGAAGATCTCAGTCCCTCCCAGCCAGTCCCCCAGGTGCCGAGCCTGACAGGCCAAGGCGTAGGCCCCCAGATCTGGAAGCCCCATACCCCCCCTGCCTCCATCCCCCCCTCAGCCTCACGTACGGTATTCGGGCTCTCGCCCCCTTCCATAAGAAACCTTTCAACATGCCTTCAAGTCGTAATAAATCCCGCCGTAGGACCCAGACTGGAAGAGTTTGTAACTAGTAAAGGATCTGAGGGAGGATTACCATTTTAATTGCAGCTATTCTGCCAGATAAAGACAAAGGGAGGGATCCCCACATTTGGAACTGGCCTCGTAATTTATTCATTACCCGACGTAGATTAACCTTATAGAGCTGTGCCGTACAAGGTGTCAAAATAATCCCCAGGTAGATAAAAGAGTCCTCCGCCCACCTAAGAGGAAACACGCCCCGCCACGCAGCCCGGACATCCCCCGAAACATCCAGCGCCTCCGATTTCTCCCGATTGATACTAAATCCCGCAAACCGACCAAAGGCCTGAAACTCCTGTAAGAGCGCCAACAACGAATCCTGGGGAGCGGACAGATGTACTAGGAGATCGTCAGCAAAGGCAGCCAGTTTAAAAACCTGCCTACCCATTGTTATACCGGATATCTCACGAGATTGTTCCACCCGGCGTATAAGAGGGTCTAAGGACAAAACAAAAAGGAGAGGGGACAAGGGGCAGCCCTGTCTAGTCCCCCTCCTGAGGGGAAAGGCCTCCGAAAGCAACCCATTACACAATATCGCTGCCCTGGGGTCTGCGTATAAACATTTCACCATTTTACAAAAGGAATCCCCCAGACCGTATCGCGGAAGCAGGTCCTCTAAATAGGCCCAACTAACCCTATCAAAAGCTTTTTCAGTGTCAAAGCTGATTAGGAGTGTCGTTTGGGCCCTTCGTCGTGCCCATTCTAGTGACACCACAATCCGCCGCAGATTGCATACGGCATATCGTTGCCGCACAAAGCCGACCTGTGACTCATGAACCAACTGGCCAAGGACCGCGGCCAATTGCTCCACCATGATTTTCGCTAACAATTTAAGGTCGAAGTTGAGCAGTGATATCGGGCGATAAGACGCTGCACAGAGCGGGTCCTTCCCAGGTTTCGGTATGAGTGTAACATGGGCCTGGTCACTACCCCACCGAAAAAAGCCCTGTGCCGCTCTCTGAGTGTGCACCGCCAGGAGGGTCGGAGAGACCAGATCATTCAAAATCTTATAAACCTCTGCCCCCAACCCATCGGGGCCCGGTGACTTATAGCAACTCGCCTTGGTTATAACTGCCTGCACTTCACTCACCGTAAGCGGTTGGTCCAACTGTTCCCTTTGCGCCTCCGTTAATTGAGGGAGAGTCATGTCCACAAAATAATCCCTCCACTCCTGAGAGGAGTCCGGCTCTGCGGAGTAAAGGTTCTGAAAGAAGGATTTAAACACCGCGGCAATTTGAGGGCTAGTCCTATGCAGCTTTCCCTGATCATCCCTTAAAGCCGAGACTAAGCGGGAACCCCGGGGACCCCGCAGGCATCGAGCCAACATTTTCCCAGGTTTATCCCCTGGGTATGCAACCTATACCGGTAATATAAAACAGATTTTTTCGCTCGTTGGTGCAAAACCTCGTTCAACAACACCTGAGTCTCCATGAGCTGTCTCCTATTTGCAGCAGTTGAATGGCGGGCACAGAGTCGACGCAACGTTGTTACCTCCTTCTCCAGGCGTATAATACGCTCAGACATCAATCTCCTCTTTTGGGCCTGAAAGCCTATAATGTCACCACGTAGAACCACTTTGGCTATTTCCCAGACTAATTCAGGATCATCTGAATGGTTCCTATGATCTGATTCAAATTCCTGCCACCGCCGGCGCAAAAAGGAACGAAAATGAGTATCGGTATAGAGTTCTAAGGGGAATCTCCAAAGGCATGTCTTAGGCAGCGCCTCACCCCAATGAAGGTCCAACCAGATTAGCGCATGATCGGAGATCTCTCCCGGCCCTATCCGAGCATCCCGGACCGCGGCGAACAGGGCACCCGTCACCAATAGTCAATGCGCACCGATGATCCGTGAGCTCGCGACTGGTGTGTGAAATCCCTTTCCGAAGGATGCAACAACTTCCAGAGGTCCACGAGTCCCATGCTGTCGCATAGCCGCAGAATTGCCCGAGTAAACTGTCGTCGCTCTCTGGACCCTCCAGAAGTAGTATCCAGGTCCACGTCCATCACTCCATTAAAATCGCCCCCCAGGATTACAGGAGCCTCCAGCAAGATCTCCAATTTAGAGGTCAACCTAGTATAAAGACCATGGTCGAGAACATTAGGAGAATAAAGGTTCCCCAGAGTCACTAGTTTTCCTTCTAACATTCCATGCAGAAGCAAGAATCGCCCAGAGGGATCAAGAATTAGCCGAATGATATCGAACCTTATACGCTTATGAATCAATATAACAATTCCACCTTTTCTCCCCATCGCCGGGGCTCCAAAAACCTGTCCTACCCACGCTCTACTCAATTTACTATGCTCTATTGCCGACTGGTGAGTCTCTTGAAGCATGGCTATATCTACGTTATGCCTGGCCAGAGCCTGCAACACCTTTGAGCGCTTCGTTGGGCTCCCCAATCCACACACATTCCAGGAAATAAGCCTCAGAGCACTATAGCTAGAGTCAAGTACCTTAACAATATGCAGTCCCTCAATCCAGAGAGAGCCCCCCCAGCCTGGGGCTCTCCCCAACCTCTTTCAGAGTGACAAATTCTTAGGAAAAGCACCCCCGCCTGGGCGTGACCATGTCTCCCCTTCCCCATCCCCCCGCCCCCCTCCCCCCTCCTACCCCCCACGCCACAAAGTGGCACCTCATCTTCCACGTAGCCACCCCCAGGTAGATTAAACTACCCATGTAGATCACTTTAGATGCGTCCAGTCTCCCGCGCCCCAGGCACAAACAGCTCCGGGCTCGAAGGAAGCCCGAGCCCCAAATGCTGGAGCGCAGATCGGGGCAATCAACAAAGAAACAGTGAGACTGCCCCACCTTCCCCTCCGCCAGCCCCCAGGGCCCAAGTTTTACAGAGCACTCACATATTATAGCCAATATCAAAATATATCACCTTATCCCTCGGATACACTTCCTCCGGGTCAGGGGTGACCCGTGTGTCAATTTTTGTGTTTTTTTTTCTTTTCTTTTCTCCCTTATCTTTTTTTTTTTCCCCTTCTTTCCTCCTTTTCTTCTTTCCATCCTCAAATTAGTAAGGAATTGCATTGTGATACTCTAGGTAGTCCACAACGAATCATTTTTAAGCATATCATACATATGGTTTGCAAAAATGACACATTCTTACAGTACTGGATGCTGCTGAACAAACAAGGGGGGACGTTCGCCACTCGCACAATAGCACTCGCCTTTGTTTTATAGCAACAAAGAAAGTCACCATTCCAAGTCTACATTACAATCCCGTGTTTTTGAACGTCTTGCCTACATTGATGACGTCGAAAACAGTCAATGTACGTCATGTATTGCTTACTAGTTTTCTGTTAGTTACAATGCACCATTGTCAATTTGTTAGAACATGGTACCTTGTTTGTCCCAATGTGCAGCATACCACTACTTGACAGAATAGCACCATATCTTGACTGTTACTGTCCACCTAGCAAATAAATATAGAACTATTGTATTTTGCAAAGCGTACAGTGCTGCACACCATTTGCAAGCCTACAGCTGAATAGTTAACAGGTATTGACATTATGTAGCATATATCTGACCATTTACAGCTGGTCCTGCCTGATCTTGGCTAGCATTGCACATTATTCATTTAAAAAGGTAAATTAATAATAAGCATTACAAGTGTGTCCGAGGGTTATACAGTACCAGGTTACCAGCATGTAGGGTAGGAAAATCTATTGGATATAACCCACTATTAAGATTGTGGGAACCCCTCCAACTATAGAAACGAACCAAGGGGAACATTGAGTGAAGGAGGGGCAAAAACACATGTAATCGAGCGGGATACTGCACTGAAAATTTGATTGTAGCAGCAAGCAATTTGGTACAGAGAGGGGCATACGCTCTACGCCTCTGGCTAAGGGAGGCAGAATAGTCCTGGGCAATCCTGAGAGTAAAATTATCACAGGTAAGACCATTCCGTTGGCGGGCAGCACGAAGAATCGCCTCTTTTTGGAGAAACTTGGCCAGGACTATCCTCGGCCGGGAGTCTCGGGCGTGCTTACTCCCCACGCGGTGGACCCGCTCGAGCAACAGATCTCCGCTCTCCAAACTGCCTTCAAAAAGTCGGGGGAGCAGATTTTCCACATACCGCTTAAGATCTTTATCCGCAATCGTCTCGGGGATGCCTAGCAGCCGTAAATTATTCCTCCTCAACCGGTTTTCTAGGTCGTCAATCTTGGCGGACTGAGCCAGTACCTGGGCCTTCAACGCAGTCAGCTCCTGGGAAGCGGTCTCAAGTGAGTCCTCCGCTCTCCCAATGCGCTCCTCGGCCTCCTAGATGCGACCCCCCAGAGCCCCCGCCGAAGTCTGAAGGGCATCCATTTTTTCATGGAGGGCTGCAAATTGCGTTGATAACGCCTCGGCTACCGCAGCCGATACCTCCTCCAGGAAGGCCGGAGAAGATGGGGAGCGCGGCATGGTGTTACTGTCGGCCATTTTGGCAGCAGAGGCCACACGCTCCTTCTCCCGCCGAGTCGTTTTTGCGGAAGCCGCCATCCAGATCCTAGCAAGATCACCCGAAATCCAGTGCCAAAGACCGCAGGGGAAGGCGTCCAAGATATTCAGCCCGGATTGACTCAACCAAGGCCCAGTAATCTGCCGGTTAGAGGTGCGGGGGACCGGAGCACATGCAGCACACGTCTACTGTCCTCACCGCATCACGTGATCTCTTTTCACGTACAACTTTTATAAACCATGGATACTGCGATGGCTTATACTTTTGTAATAGTAAAGATAATTCAATTAAAGTCTGCATCCACAAAACTTTAAATAATAGGCAAATGACATTTACATTTAATATGATATTTTATAAGTAGCCAATGAAACTCCTTCAAAACAGGGATGACATTTTGATAATGTTTACATTCAATCTGAGCAAGTGCATTTTCTTACATCCACAGAGGTTTAAGGGGTATATGTACTAAACTGTGGTAAAGGAGCAAGTGTGCATTTAATGTGTGCTTACTGTGCATGTGCACACTTAGGGGTATGTTTACTAAATGGCGCTAACGTCGTGGCTGAGATGTTATCGCCTGATACGTGATGTTATCGTGCAATAATGGTGCATTACCATGCGAGAACATCACGTATCGCGCAATAACTTCTCCTGCAGCTTTAAGATGCACAGAGGGTGGAGTATGGCTCCCCAGAGGGCGTAGTAAGGCTCCCCAGGGGCAGAGATAAGGGGTCAATGGGTGGAGAGTGGGCGGGGAGAGGCCCCATGCACACTAATGTCGTGAAATGAAGGTTTGAAAATTAGCACCAGTGAAAACCTCGCGCTAGAGGCACATTTGCAGGGGAGAGAGACCATTTCAGTCAGCAATGTGCAGCAAAGGCAGGGAAACTAAGAAAAGTGATAGTAGTGATACATGTGCAGCAACATCATAGTGCCCAAGTACGAGAGGGCACTACGGTGAGGCTGCAAATGGGGTACAGGGGGCTGCAGGCGGGACATGCATTGTGGCAGCTGTCACGGGGTAGAGCAGGAATTACCTATGGAAACAGAAAGAGCAGGGCTAGGTAGATCTGAAGCTGACAGATCCAAGCACATGTTGCAGGGTTGCTATAAGCAACCATGGAAAACAGGTAGAACGTGCTCCTGCAAAGGATTACCTCATCCTCAATCAGTTAATGAAAGGCAGCTGAGAGCAGGGCAAGGTCAACAGAATGCAGGTAGTGACGCAGTTAAAATGCATACAGAGTCACTTACCGGCAGAGCTAAGCAGGATTTCTCAGAGAACAGAGCTAAGCAGGATTTCTCAGAGAGCAGAGCTACCGAGGATTTCTCAGAGAGAGGAGCTAACTGGGATTTCTCAGAGGAGAGAGACACTAAAGATACTACAACAGCTGGGGCAGAAAAGGAGAATACTTCTCATTGGAGTTGGTATAAAGTTCCTAAGGAAAGAATATCCAAGGGCAATTGCAGGGTGCTAGGAAGCACGGAGCAAGAGGCCAGTGAAAAGAATCACAGAGGGATTCAATCCAGCAGGAAAGAGAAACCCTTGAGAGACGGTCCTTCTGCTAACAGGTACCCAGAAAACAGTAAGGGGTTTAGAAGGGACACTTACCTGTATAAAAACCAGCCAGTGGCTAGAGGCAGTAAAAAGCCTGCTTTTAGAAGTATCAATGCTGACTTTCCATGCTGTAAAAGCTCGAAAGAAATCCTCCCTGAGGACTGGCTGAAAGCCTGTAATAGAGAGGGCCTTAGAAGCATAAGTTTTCCCTCTACACAACTAGGAAGGTTGGGTCCCCTAGGGGCAGACTGTGAGAAATACGGTAACTTCCCATCCTACCTTGGTGAAGGGGGGAAGGGAAGTCTTGCAGAAGACGGAAGCTTGCACAGCCAAGAAAGGAGACACAGCTGTTCAGAGAGTAGCAACCAGGGAAGCTACGAGGCAATGGACTTTGAATTAGCTGAAGATAATACAGAGGTATCTCAAATGGAATGTGCTTTGACCCTGGCTAATGAGGTGTCTTCCTTATGCTAGGCTGTGCTAAGAAGATAACCTTTTAAAGAAAAAAGGATTTCTGAAAACTACCTGTATAAATTTAGTAGCTGTTATATTTTGAGTTAAGCTGAAATGAAGCACTTTTGGTTCCAGTAGTATTTTTATTTGTACCAGAAAACATGGTCTGTTTCTGTTAATTTCTCACGTGCAAGAATCCACCCGGAAAGGGATAATAAAAATACCTCTTACTAAAAAGCCTGGCTGCTCGTCACAACTACAACCTTTAGAACGGCTAGTGGGAGATAATTCCCAGGGGGCCTTAAAAGAGCCCCAGCTACATTAAAGAAGAGGCCCCACTGAAAGTCCCCTAGGCTGCCTCCTAGCAGGGTAAGTAGGTGGGTGACAAATGGCGTAGTTGGCAGGATGGAAAGTTTTAACGGAAAAGGGTATAAAAGAAATGTTAAAATGTTTGATGTTAATGCTGTGAATACTAATGTTTTGCATAGGCCCAAAGGTACATGTTTCACCTGCGGGAAGGCTGGGCACTTCCAGAGGAGCTGTTCTGAGAAAACTGTACTTATGGCAGGAGCGGAAGAGCCGGACCAAGACAGGTTGTTCTTACACGTTAAGGTGAAAGGTATGGACGTACTGGCTCTACTCGACTCGGGGGCCGAACAAAGCTTGGTTTCAGAGAAGTTTTGGGAAGCCGTTGTGAGGCATTGTTCGTCACCCCCGAGTCCAGTTGAAGACTGGGTACACCTTAGGTGCATGCATGGAACAGTTGCTCAATATCCTGTACACATAGTATCTGTGCGAGGGTTAGGCACCACTAGGAAGATAAAAGTGGCTGTAATCCCTGAATTATCTGTGGAAGTAGTTCTAGGTACAGATTGGCCTTCCTTTTGTGAGGAAATGGGCTGGGACTTAGGTACACGACAGGCTTTAGTGTCCACCCGCTCTCAAGCGGGAACCTCTGGGATGGGAGGAGTATCCACAGGAAATGCAGATAAATGTAAAGGAGGGAGAAGGTCCCAAGGGGAGGAAGAGTCCCAAGGGGAGGAGCAAGAAGAGGAAAACACAGGTATACTTCCTACGCATGAGGGTTTGATACATCCCCCACGGAAAAAAATGATAAAGGAAAAATCCAGGAAACGCTGGGAGAGGCATTGTAGGTCCCGGGGAAGGGCTGACTTAGAATCAGGCATAGGGCTGCCCTGGGTACCCGCTGAGGTAGTGAAGAAATTTCCCTCGTTCCCCGCGGAGCAGAGAGCTGACCCCGCTCTCAAGAAGGCCTTTGAGTGGGCTCAGAAAGTCCGACCCACCTTGCCTAGGTTTTTCTTAGAAAATGAGTTGTTGTACAGAGAAAGTATAAACCCCCATAATGAAGCTGTAAGGAAGCAACTAGTGGTACCGACAAATTTTAAGGCAGCTGTATTAAGGTTAGCGCACGATCACCCTATAGGGTGTCACAAGGCGATTCAAGGTACACTAGACCAGATTTTAGCGAGGTTTTACTGGCCAGGGGTTTTTAAAGAAACCCAATTGTACTGTGAATCATGCCCTGATTGCCAGAGGGTGACGGCTATAAAGCCCAAAGCAGTGCCTATGGTTCCTACGCCCACCATTACTGTCCCGATAAGCCGGTTAGGTATAGACATTATAGGACCATTGGTGAGGACGCCAAGAGGTTTTAAATACATCTTGGTAATAGTGGACCACGCCACAAGATTCCCGTGGGCTGTCCCAATGAGAAACACCTCGGCCCGTATAATAGCCTTAGAGCTTATAAAGCTCTTCTGCGAAATCGGCTTCCCTAGAGAAGTTTTGATGGATCAAGGCAGTAATTTCTTGTCTAGACACTTGGCCATGGTCTGGGAGGCCTTTGGCATTAAACATATTCGAACATCGGCATACCACCCACAGTCTAATGGGCTCGTTGAGAGAATGAATCAGTCCATTAAGCAGTTACTACGGAGGGGCTTAAAAAAAGGGGAAATGACTGAATGGGACGTATTGCTCCCATTCACACTATATGCATGTCGGGAACGTGTACAGACGTCCATGGCGGTAGCCCCCTATGAACTTCTGTTCGGCCGAGCTCCACGGGGGGTGCTGGACATTTTACAAGAACAGTGGGTTGAACCCGACACACGAGAGGTAGGGGTACCTCAATTTTTAAAAGAGTTACGGCAACGCCTAGAGAGGACGTCGAGAGCCTCTAGGGAGAATTTACGGGCTACTAAGAAAAAGCAGAAATATCATTATGATAAAGGCAAGAAACCTCGACAATTAAATTTAGGTGATAGGGTACTCATCCAAATATCGGATCCAGGTCCTAAGTTTGAGTCTAAATGGAAGGGTCCTGGTATAGTGGTGGGGAAAGTGGGCCCTGTGTCCTACCGGGTAGAAAATAGCCGAGGGCGCCAACAGGTCTATCACCTAAATGTGTTGAAGCTTTGGACAGATAGGTCAGCCGAGTCCAGCCTGGTCACTATAGACAAACCAGATCGCTCCCATACGCGAATTACGTGCTGTCCGGTAGCTACAGCAGCCCGTAATATTTTAGGGGGGGGGGGGATTTGTCATGGGGTAGAGCAGGAATTACCTATGGAAACAGAAAGAGCAGGGCTAGGTAGATCTGAAGCTGACAGATCCAAGCACATGTTGCAGGGTTGCTATAAGCAACCATGGAAAACAAAGGTAACCAGAGGTAGAACGTGCTCCTGCAAAGGATTACCTCATCCTCAATCAGTTAATGAAAGGCAGCTGAGAGCAGGGCAAGGTCAACAGAATGCAGGTAGTGACGCAGTTAAAATGCATACAGAGTCACTTACCGGCAGAGCTAAGCAGGATTTCTCAGAGAACAGAGCTAAGCAGGATTTCTCAGAGAGCAGAGCTACCGAGGATTTCTCAGAGAGAGGAGCTAACTGGGATTTCTCAGAGGAGAGAGACACTAAAGATACTACAACAGCTGGGGCAGAAAAGGAGAATACTTCTCATTGGAGTTGGTATAAAGTTCCTAAGGAAAGAATATCCAAGGGCAATTGCAGGGTGCTAGGAAGCACGGAGCAAGAGGCCAGTGAAAAGAATCACAGAGGGATTCAATCCAGCAGGAAAGAGAAACCCTTGAGAGACGGTCCTTCTGCTAACAGGTACCCAGAAAACAGTAAGGGGTTTAGAAGGGACACTTACCTGTATAAAAACCAGCCAGTGGCTAGAGGCAGTAAAAAGCCTGCTTTTAGAAGTATCAATGCTGACTTTCCATGCTGTAAAAGCTCGAGAGAAATCCTCCCTGAGGACTGGCTGAAAGCCTGTAATAGAGAGGGCCTTAGAAGCATAAGTTTTCCCTCTACACAACTAGGAAGGTTGGGTCCCCTAGGGGCAGACTGTGAGAAATACGGTAACTTCCCATCCTACCTTGGTGAAGGGGGGAAGGGAAGTCTTGCAGAAGACGGAAGCTTGCACAGCCAAGAAAGGAGACACAGCTGTTCAGAGAGTAGCAACCAGGGAAGCTACGAGGCAATGGACTTTGAATTAGCTGAAGATAATACAGAGGTATCTCAAATGGAATGTGCTTTGACCCTGGCTAATGAGGTGTCTTCCTTATGCTAGGCTGTGCTAAGAAGATAACCTTTTAAAGAAAAAAGGATTTCTGAAAACTACCTGTATAAATTTAGTAGCTGTTATATTTTGAGTTAAGCTGAAATGAAGCACTTTTGGTTCCAGTAGTATTTTTATTTGTACCAGAAAACATGGTCTGTTTCTGTTAATTTCTCACGTGCAAGAATCCACCCGGAAAGGGATAATAAAAATACCTCTTACTAAAAAGCCTGGCTGCTCGTCACAACTACAACCTTTAGAACGGCTAGTGGGAGATAATTCCCAGGGGGCCTTAAAAGAGCCCCAGCTACATTAAAGAAGAGGCCCCACTGAAAGTCCCCTAGGCTGCCTCCTAGCAGGGTAAGTAGGTGGGTGACAAATGGCGTAGTTGGCAGGATGGAAAGTTTTAACGGAAAAGGGTATAAAAGAAATGTTAAAATGTTTGATGTTAATGCTGTGAATACTAATGTTTTGCATAGGCCCAAAGGTACATGTTTCACCTGCGGGAAGGCTGGGCACTTCCAGAGGAGCTGTTCTGAGAAAACTGTACTTATGGCAGGAGCGGAAGAGCCGGACCAAGACAGGTTGTTCTTACACGTTAAGGTGAAAGGTATGGACGTACTGGCTCTACTCGACTCGGGGGCCGAACAAAGCTTGGTTTCAGAGAAGTTTTGGGAAGCCGTTGTGAGGCATTGTTCGTCACCCCCGAGTCCAGTTGAAGACTGGGTACACCTTAGGTGCATGCATGGAACAGTTGCTCAATATCCTGTACACATAGTATCTGTGCGAGGGTTAGGCACCACTAGGAAGATAAAAGTGGCTGTAATCCCTGAATTATCTGTGGAAGTAGTTCTAGGTACAGATTGGCCTTCCTTTTGTGAGGAAATGGGCTGGGACTTAGGTACACGACAGGCTTTAGTGTCCACCCGCTCTCAAGCGGGAACCTCTGGGATGGGAGGAGTATCCACAGGAAATGCAGATAAATGTAAAGGAGGGAGAAGGTCCCAAGGGGAGGAAGAGTCCCAAGGGGAGGAGCAAGAAGAGGAAAACACAGGTATACTTCCTACGCATGAGGGTTTGATACATCCCCCACGGAAAAAAATGATAAAGGAAAAATCCAGGAAACGCTGGGAGAGGCATTGTAGGTCCCGGGGAAGGGCTGACTTAGAATCAGGCATAGGGCTGCCCTGGGTACCCGCTGAGGTAGTGAAGAAATTTCCCTCGTTCCCCGCGGAGCAGAGAGCTGACCCCGCTCTCAAGAAGGCCTTTGAGTGGGCTCAGAAAGTCCGACCCACCTTGCCTAGGTTTTTCTTAGAAAATGAGTTGTTGTACAGAGAAAGTATAAACCCCCATAATGAAGCTGTAAGGAAGCAACTAGTGGTACCGACAAATTTTAAGGCAGCTGTATTAAGGTTAGCGCACGATCACCCTATAGGGTGTCACAAGGCGATTCAAGGTACACTAGACCAGATTTTAGCGAGGTTTTACTGGCCAGGGGTTTTTAAAGAAACCCAATTGTACTGTGAATCATGCCCTGATTGCCAGAGGGTGACGGCTATAAAGCCCAAAGCAGTGCCTATGGTTCCTACGCCCACCATTACTGTCCCGATAAGCCGGTTAGGTATAGACATTATAGGACCATTGGTGAGGACGCCAAGAGGTTTTAAATACATCTTGGTAATAGTGGACCACGCCACAAGATTCCCGTGGGCTGTCCCAATGAGAAACACCTCGGCCCGTATAATAGCCTTAGAGCTTATAAAGCTCTTCTGCGAAATCGGCTTCCCTAGAGAAGTTTTGATGGATCAAGGCAGTAATTTCTTGTCTAGACACTTGGCCATGGTCTGGGAGGCCTTTGGCATTAAACATATTCGAACATCGGCATACCACCCACAGTCTAATGGGCTCGTTGAGAGAATGAATCAGTCCATTAAGCAGTTACTACGGAGGGGCTTAAAAAAAGGGGAAATGACTGAATGGGACGTATTGCTCCCATTCACACTATATGCATGTCGGGAACGTGTACAGACGTCCATGGCGGTAGCCCCCTATGAACTTCTGTTCGGCCGAGCTCCACGGGGGGTGCTGGACATTTTACAAGAACAGTGGGTTGAACCCGACACACGAGAGGTAGGGGTACCTCAATTTTTAAAAGAGTTACGGCAACGCCTAGAGAGGACGTCGAGAGCCTCTAGGGAGAATTTACGGGCTACTAAGAAAAAGCAGAAATATCATTATGATAAAGGCAAGAAACCTCGACAATTAAATTTAGGTGATAGGGTACTCATCCAAATATCGGATCCAGGTCCTAAGTTTGAGTCTAAATGGAAGGGTCCTGGTATAGTGGTGGGGAAAGTGGGCCCTGTGTCCTACCGGGTAGAAAATAGCCGAGGGCGCCAACAGGTCTATCACCTAAATGTGTTGAAGCTTTGGACAGATAGGTCAGCCGAGTCCAGCCTGGTCACTATAGACAAACCAGATCGCTCCCATACGCGAATTACGTGCTGTCCGGTAGCTACAGCAGCCCGTAATATTTTAGGGGGGGGGGGATTTGTCATGGGGTAGAGCAGGAATTACCTATGGAAACAGAAAGAGCAGGGCTAGGTAGATCTGAAGCTGACAGATCCAAGCACATGTTGCAGGGTTGCTATAAGCAACCATGGAAAACAAAGGTAACCAGAGGTAGAACGTGCTCCTGCAAAGGATTACCTCATCCTCAATCAGTTAATGAAAGGCAGCTGAGAGCAGGGCAAGGTCAACAGAATGCAGGTAGTGACGCAGTTAAAATGCATACAGAGTCACTTACCGGCAGAGCTAAGCAGGATTTCTCAGAGAACAGAGCTAAGCAGGATTTCTCAGAGAGCAGAGCTACCGAGGATTTCTCAGAGAGAGGAGCTAACTGGGATTTCTCAGAGGAGAGAGACACTAAAGATACTACAACAGCTGGGGCAGAAAAGGAGAATACTTCTCATTGGAGTTGGTATAAAGTTCCTAAGGAAAGAATATCCAAGGGCAATTGCAGGGTGCTAGGAAGCACGGAGCAAGAGGCCAGTGAAAAGAATCACAGAGGGATTCAATCCAGCAGGAAAGAGAAACCCTTGAGAGACGGTCCTTCTGCTAACAGGTACCCAGAAAACAGTAAGGGGTTTAGAAGGGACACTTACCTGTATAAAAACCAGCCAGTGGCTAGAGGCAGTAAAAAGCCTGCTTTTAGAAGTATCAATGCTGACTTTCCATGCTGTAAAAGCTCGAGAGAAATCCTCCCTGAGGACTGGCTGAAAGCCTGTAATAGAGAGGGCCTTAGAAGCATAAGTTTTCCCTCTACACAACTAGGAAGGTTGGGTCCCCTAGGGGCAGACTGTGAGAAATACGGTAACTTCCCATCCTACCTTGGTGAAGGGGGGAAGGGAAGTCTTGCAGAAGACGGAAGCTTGCACAGCCAAGAAAGGAGACACAGCTGTTCAGAGAGTAGCAACCAGGGAAGCTACGAGGCAATGGACTTTGAATTAGCTGAAGATAATACAGAGGTATCTCAAATGGAATGTGCTTTGACCCTGGCTAATGAGGTGTCTTCCTTATGCTAGGCTGTGCTAAGAAGATAACCTTTTAAAGAAAAAAGGATTTCTGAAAACTACCTGTATAAATTTAGTAGCTGTTATATTTGAGTTAAGCTGAAATGAAGCACTTTTGGTTCCAGTAGTATTTTTATTTGTACCAGAAAACATGGTCTGTTTCTGTTAATTTCTCACGTGCAAGAATCCACCCGGAAAGGGATAATAAAAATACCTCTTACTAAAAAGCCTGGCTGCTCGTCACAACTACAACCTTTAGAACGGCTAGTGGGAGATAATTCCCAGGGGGCCTTAAAAGAGCCCCAGCTACATTAAAGAAGAGGCCCCACTGAAAGTCCCCTAGGCTGCCTCCTAGCGGGGTAAGTAGGTGGGTGACACAGCTGGGGCAAAGGGTGGGCTAGGCAGATGCCTAGGTAGCACATAGGAATGTGGAAGCGGAAAACCAGGAGGACAGCAACTGACCAAGGGCAAACATGGCCACGAGTGTGTGCCCCACAGTGTCCCGGGGACAATACCCAGCAAGTACCCCAAAGGGCATATAACATTGGCAGGTGGTGCCAGGGGAAGCGTGGATGTCTATGCAGGCACCCCTACCCCATATCACGCACCATAAGCAGCTGCCTATCGGCACACTGGATGGCCTGGGACTGTGTACCACCAGCACCACCGGCACAAGGGCATGTCAGCATGGTGGCGGAGGGGTGCTGGTGGCGGAGGGGGCAGTGGCATGTGCCCACAGCAGACCATGGCCAAGCCCCGTTTAGGTGGATGCTGTGCACAAAAACAGAAAAGGTCTGTCAGACGAACAGTCATGGTATCCCCAGGGAATGATCTACCCCTGAGGCAACAGTTTGGTGCACTACACACAGTCAGTGTGTTGAAAAACACAAGGTCATATGTTCAAGTCCCAGCTGTGCCTCCTGCAAACCACACCCCTATGTTTTACCCAGTACTAAACCATGGTAATAAAGATGGAACCTTTATTGCAGATAAAAGAAACATGCCATAAACGCCTATATTTTAACCTACAGAGCACAAACACCATAAACATGTGCAATCCCTAGAGCAGAGTTTCCCAACCACAGTCCTGGAGGGCCAAACACCATTCAGGTTTCATGCCGTCCCTAATAAATATGCCTGTGCTGCATTTCTATGCACCGCCCCCATTGTATGCAAATGTATTCATGCATATTCATTAGGGAAAGCTTGAAAACCTGAACAGTGTTTGGCCCACCAGGAATAGAGTTGGGAACCTCTGCCCTAGAGCAGCGGCCAACAGGGGCAGAAACACCCACACCCACAGGCTCCACTATCCAAAGCCTCATGGAGAGTCAGGCTGTTGGGCCCTGCGCGGAGCAGCATCTCCAAATACTGGCACCAGCATACCTTAGCAATGTCATCCTAAACTTGGGAACACGTTCCACATATATCAAAAGGTCGTTATGATTAATGTCAGATAACAAATCCTAGGTTTAACATGATTTGTTGACAGACTCATCATAGCAAACTTTCTGATATCTGTGGAGTATGTTTCAGTTTTTGCTCCTGACAGTGTTTACCACCCCAGGGAGTGACCCCAACAGTATTGCGTACCATAACAATGCCCACACTGTGCCCAGGACTGGTGTGGCGGCCAGGGCTGCCACAAACCTCTATATTTGCACAATGTTGGTATAGGTGTGGGAGTGTGTGTATGTCTATCAAGTATGTTGTGGCTACCTAAACTTTACTTAGCCCACACTGCTTGCACTGTTTCCAGTGTTAGCCTGTCAATGTGCATAACGAGGGGCAAGGTACTGTGGGTATGGCCCAGACAGGGTGGCCTGGGAAGGGCATAGGGCAATGGCTGAGACATTGTAGTACCCAACCACCACCTGCACGGAAAGGGTGGCCACAGCATGTCATGCTGGAAGGTCACTCTCACCCTGACCGAGCAGTGATCATGGCATGGCTAGGTTCCCCCATAGTGCTAAACAGCATTTTTTCTCAAGTGATGTTTATGTGGTTTTTTTTTTGGGGGGGGGCCTAATCACTGACATACCTGCTTGGTGTGTGCACGCACATCCCATTTTTGGGTGCACACAGTTCCTCTAGGAGCATGCACTGTGTACTAGTTATCAGACTGTCTGTAGTTAGTATGTGTATGGCTGGAACACCTTGCAGGGTGCAGTGGGTGGAAACTGACTGTGCCCTCTGCTGGTGAATGTCAGATAGTGGTGGGGGACAGCTGAGCTTTTCCAGTGTTCTACCTGTCTGCCATTGCCTTATGATACAGATCTGCATTGACTGCCCTGTAGGGTGCCCGTTCCCCAGCAGGACTGGGGTTGATGGTCCCCTCTACTGCCACCATTGCAGAGATGTAGAATATGGATCTGTTGGTGGGGGATCCTGTCCCCCACCCTGAGCCACAGAGGGGTGTTAATACATAATTTGCTTTTGGGTCCAAACACCCCCTGTCACCTATAACATGTGACCATGGCACCCACACAGGATATGTACTATTCTGGGTGCATCATAGTCCACAAGGGCAAGATGTGACTGGGAAATATAGATGGACACAGGGGTTCTTTAGGTGTGTTTACAAGGACTACCTATCACACACTGGTACTGATAGGGACCTGCAACATAGCCTATCTCAGCCAAGCTAGGTGCTGCGGACCTGGTGCTTGGCGCCCCACCTCACCCTCAGAGTGAGAACAGGACCCGCACAATGTCACGGTCTGCAGCTACTCTGTTCCACTAACACACACGGTCCGTTCCCCCTACCAGGCCGAGGTGCTGTGGGGGTGCATACCCCATTTCTTGATCAGCTGTAGTCTGCTGATCTGCATGTGCAGGGCATCATGGGTACGGGTGGGTTTACCCTATCCTGATAGCCACAGCAGACAGTTTGTGTGGTGACCTGCAGTCTTTCTGTAGCCAAACAGCATTGTGTTAGTAGCTATAGAGATATAGCCCTCTGGTTGCTTCAATGGCTATGGAGGCTGAGGTGATGAGTTTGATCCCACAGTGGTGTTATTTAAAAAGGCTGTCTGAGGCTTTTCCTTTTAATTTCAATCAGTGCTGCCAGCAAAATGCACCCTCACAGTGCTGCAACCTTAAGGTGCCTCATAAGGCACCCTATAGGGCACATTAGAAGGCACCTTGGCGGATAGGACACTTTACAACGTTCCCTATGGAGTGCCTTACAGGGTGCCTTATGTGGCACCTTATGTTACGGCACTGTGAGGGTGTTTTTGCTGGCAGCATTGATTTAACTTAAACAAGGAGATGCCTCAGACAGCACTGATTTAAATTAAAAAAGGGGGAATGCCTCAGACAGCACTGATTTAAATTAAAAAAGGGAAATGCCTCAGACAGCCTTCTTACATAACATCACCATGGGATAAAACCCTTGACCTCTGCCTCCACAGTCATTGCAGTAACCAGTGGGCTACATCTTTACAGCCTCTAACACTGCACTGACATGAACTTAAGGTTAACGCGCGTTAATGTGCCATGGCACCCACTATCGTGCGATACAGATTCTTGCTATCTTGCCGCCGGAACGCCCACTCCTTATAAGGCATCCTTCACATTATCGGTGCAACTAGCACCGGTAACATTAAGTCGGTTTAGTAAACATACCCCTTAATGCATGCAAAAATCCATTTTAGTGTGCGCTAATGGTACCAGCCACTTCAGCAAGTACTAATGGTATCTGTGGGCGGAGAGAAGGCATGCATGGGGCGAGAGAGTGGGGAGTCAGTGGGCAGGGAGTAGGTGGAAACAAGGCTTGCTCCCTTAACGCAGACACCTTAACGGCAGGAACCCTAATGCAATTCAAAACCTGGCGGAAAGAGAGTTTTTTGAGGAGAGAGCCTATTTTATATCTGCACAAACCGGGGAGCCCAAGTGAGTGATAGTAGTGCTCCATTAGCAGCAACAACATAGTGCCCAAATATGAAAGGCCACTATGTTGATAGTGCAAATGGGGTCAAAGGAGATGGCACATGAGTTATGCAGTAGGGGCTTATGGTGCACAGGGTGACCAGGCAGCTGCCTACATGGCACATAGGAACATAAGACTACAAAATATGTCAAACTGTGTCAGACCAAGGTCCATCATGCCCAGTATCCTGTGTATAACAGTGCACAATCTAGGTCACAAGTACCTAGAAGTTTCCCCAAAAGACTCACAGGATCCCCAGTAACTGTAATGGGGCAAGCAGTGCAGAGCTCAGGTCCTCTTTAGCAATGGTTTATGGACCGTTACTCAAGAACCTGTCCAAACATTTTTAAACCTAGCTACACTGACAGCTTTTATCACATCCTCCAGTAATGGATTTTAGGGTTTGTTTACATGTTGACTAAAAAAAATATATTCACCTAGAAGACCCAAATGGGTAACACTCTAGCCACATTGCAGGTCCCCTAGACTATTCACAGTCTGATGGCATAAAAAAGCGACCTATGTTTACCTGTTCCATTCCGGTCCCCTAGTCTTTCTACATTTCAATGCCGTAAATAATTGATCTACGTTTACCCATTCCACTCCAGTCATTAATTTATAGACCTCTATCATATCTCCCCTCAACCGTCTCTTCCCCAGGTTGATGAGTCTCAACCTTTTTAGCCTTTCCACAAAGGGGTATTCTGCCATCTTTGATATTCATCATGATCCCACATGGACAGTGGCAGCACACAGTCTTGCTACTGCTGTGGAAAGGCAATGTGACACATGGGGCGGTCCAAGGGTCCTGGCACCTCAGGCAGTGATCCAGGCTGCCTACCTCCCCCCACCCCCGCTGCCACAGACTTCAGCTGTGGGGGAAGAGGCTAATAGTGTCAGACAATGTAGCCCTCCAGGTATCTGGAAAATGCAGGTGCTGGGGAAATACCACAGCAGTGGCTGCCATCCTCCCCCTGAAACGTATAGGTGGCAGGTGGTGATGGGGCAGGTGGTGATGGGGCTCCTGCATGGGCAGCTGGTGGAGGACTGCATGGCCATCCATGTGTGCCCCTGCCCCCCCCCAATCCAGCCCTTTTTCCCAAGATGCCTGCCAAACCCGCATGTTTAGCATGCTGAGACTGCGACCACCACCACTGACAATGCATGGGCATGTCTGCATAGTGGGGTGTTGGTGGTGGCAAGGGAAGTGGCACCAGCCTGTAGCAGACAGAATCTTGTCATGGTCATGTGCGCTATGCACATTGCAGAATATGCCAAAGGCCATATAAAAGGAAGCATGTCAGCAACAGGAGCTGTTGTCCCCATAAGACAGCACTGTGTTGCAAGACAGTTGGTGTTTATATGTGTGGAGTGTCACAGGTTGAGGTCTCCACTGGGGTTTCTGTATTGCATCTTCTTATGGACAAGGTTTAGCTGACAATGTAAGTAGAGCTCCAGCATGTGCAACCCTCAAGGAGATGGCTAGCAAGGGTGTATACACCCACCAGCAGCACTGACATGCTCCACCATCCACAACTAGTTGGAGGCTAATATCACACAATAACAATGTGTGGTGAGGCCAAGGCATGATAATAGCATCTGCAAACAGAGCACATGTTATCAATCCTTGAGCTGACATTGAGACAGGCGTATCAGGCAGGAATGTCAGCCATCTCCAGTTTTGCACAGTGCGCCAATGAGAGAGTGTGTGTGTGTATATGGCTCCCTTGTCCTGTGGCTTTCTGCACTGCACTTTGGCTCACATTGTCTGAGTTTTTCCCAGCCTGTTTGGAAAATGTGACTAAGGAGAAGCAGAGCATTGTGGGTATCAATGGTAGGATCACTGGCTGAGATGCCATTGTGCCCATCTGCCACTTGCATTGCCTAAGTGGCCACTGTATGTCATGCTGAGTTGGCATTCTCACTATGACCAAAAAGTGACCATGGCATGGCTATGTATCCACATAGAGCTGTGATGTGGATGCATTTTCTGTCTTGAGATGCCAATTACTGAGTAAACAGCTGTGTGTCAATGCTGAGTATCCCAAGTCTCTGTGCTCATGGTCATACTATGTGCATGCTGACCAGCAGACCAACTGCCATTTGTTTAGACTTAGACTTCTGCAACCCTATCTTCCTTGGGCTCACAAAACAAACTCTCTGGCCCTTGCAGATGGCACAAAACACTGCTGCCCGCATGATAACTGGATCATCAAGACACGATCACATCACCCCCATTCTCAACCACCTCCACTGGCTCCCAATCAGCTCCCGCATCAGATATAAGGCAATACTAAACATCTTTAAAATCAAACAGAACCTCTCAGCAAATAATCTGCAACCCTCATCAGATATGACACAAGCACCAGACCAAGGAGGAGAGGCACCTCGGACACCATTGATACCCCCAAAGCATTCACCAAAGTAAGGCAAGACACCTCAAGAAGAGCACTATCCCTGGCTGTGCCCACTCTTTGGAACTCCCTCCTGGATGACCTACGATCAACTATGGACCTCAAGGACTTCAGGAAGCAGCTCAAAACTACGCTCTTCAATGAACACTATAGTGGCATCACATGAACTGACCAATGGCCCACTTCCCAATCCTCCTGACCCCCTCTGTACCTCCCCACCCTCCCTGTATATAACTCCTTGTACACAGCTCACTCTGTAAATAGCTCACCAATAAATCATCGCCATCACACATACAAAAACTCACCCGCATTAGCACTGCATGCCTACACCTACTGACATTGAACTTTGATTTGGTTGAAGTGTAAACCGCTTTGATTTCAGGATAAAGCGGTACATAAATCCTTTTTAAATAAATAAATAAAATAAATACAATTTGTTCATGCTTGGCTGACACAGCCCAGTAAAGGGCAGCAGAGGCAGTCTTACTGACTGTGCTGTAGTCAACACTTAAGGGTATGTTTGCTAAGGCACGGTAACGTAGCATTGGTAACGTTACCACGCGGTAACGTTACCGGCAGCAGTAACTGTCCCAGAGGGAGGAGAGAAGGCCGAGAGAAGGGGTCAATGGGTGAGGAGTGGGTGGGGAGAAGCTCCTGCTGCACTAACGCGGGAACATTAACACCGGGACATTACCGCCAGTGAAAACCTGTCCGTAAATGCACATTTACAGGAGAGAGAGACCATTTCAATGTCAGCAATGTAGAGCACAGACAGTGAGCCCAAAAACAGTGATAGTAGTGCCCATTTGCAGCAACAACATAGTGCCCAAGTATGAAAGGGCACTATGGTGATGGTGCAAATGGGGCAAAGGGGGCTGAAGGCGGGACATACAGTGGGGACAACTGGGGCACAGGGTGGACTAGGCTGTTGCTTAGGTGGCACATAGGAACACGGAAACTGGAAATCAGCAAGACAGTGTCTGATCAAGGTCAAACATGCCCAGTACTCTGTGTTCTACAGTGCCCCATCCAGGGGACACGTATCCAGCAGGTACCCCAAGCATCACACAGGAGCCACAATGCCTGTAATGGGGCAAGCAGTGCACATCTGGGGACCACTCTAACAAGGGTCTATGGACCTTCCCCAGGATAAGTCTCAAACTGTCCTTAAACCCAGCTAAATGAACACCCTTTACTACAGCCCCTGGTAAGGCAGTGCAGGGTGTGACCACACATTGGCTGAAATATGTATACACCCAGTAATCCAAACTGGGTACGCTGTACCCACATTGCATGTCCTAGCCCTTCCACAGTCTGCTGGCATGACACAATCTACCTACGTTTACCAGGTCCACCCTAGCCAATAGTTGCTAGATCACCAATTTGACACCCCCCAGTCGTCTCTCCCCCATGTGGAAGGGACATAACATTGGCAGGTGGTGATGGGGGGGGGATGTGTGGATGTCCATGTTTGCCTCCCCACCCCAGACCGTGCACTCTAGGCACTCGTCTATCTGCACATCGGATGTCCTAAGACAGCACCAACAGCATATGGGCATGTCAGCATGGCGGGGGGGGGGGGTATTGGTGGTGGAGGGGTAAGTGATACCCGTCTGCAGTGGCCCAAGGCCATGCCCTATTCCAGTGCATGGTGTGCAGTGCAACAAACAAGATCTATCTGATGACAGCAAAGGTAGCCCCAGGGACTGCTGTGCTTCTGTGGCAACAGTGTGGTGCAGTACACACAGCCAGTGTGTGGTGAAGCAGAGAGTCACAGGTTCAGCTCCCAGCAGTGGGTGTTGCAGAGTATGTCCGTACATTTTACCCAATATTGCAGATATATAACATCAACATGGGGGTACAAACACCCACACACAGACTCCACTATCCAAAGCTTCATGGAAAGTCAGACTGTTAGCCCCAGCACGGAGCAGCAGTTATCACCAGAGCACCACTACTAGCTCCTGCACATCTTAGTAATGCCTGCACTATGATTGGGACCAGTGTGGTGGGCAGGGTTGCCATCCACCCCTATCTTTGCACAATGCTGTAATAGGAGTGTGCATGTGTATGTCTATGTCACCTGGCCCACTGTTCCCAGCAATAGTCTGCAAATGTGCATACTAAGGAGCAAGGTATTGTGGGTATGGCCTAGACAGGGAGGATTAGGCAAGATGTGTCTGTATCAGGGGTAGAGCAATGGCTGGGACATTGTAGTGCCCAACCACCATGTGCATGGAGAGGGTGGCCACAGCATGTCCTACAGGGAGGACACTCTCACTCTGACCGAACAGTGACCATGGCACGGCTATGTTCCCACATAGTGCTCTATAGCATTTGTCTTTAATGATAATTGTGTGCTCCCTCTTTTGCAAGGTACCTTCTGTGTGGCTGTGCTGTTTATCCCATTTTTGGGAACATGCAATATGAGCTGGTTAGCAGACTGTCTGCAGTTAGCATGTGCATGGCTGCAACACCTGGTGGGGTGCAGCAGGTACAGTCTGACTGTGCATTCTGATGGTGAATGTCAGATCTTAATGGGGGTGCAGCTCAGGTTTTCCAGTGCTACTGGTGGGCTGCCAGTGCCCTAGTAGTATCTATAGATCTGGTCTAAGCGCCCCCCCCTCCCTTTGTTCAACAGCCTTTGGGTTGGGGTTGCTGGTCTCTCCAATACAAAAACATTTATTGTGGGCAAGGAGCATACATTGCAAACCACTGTGACCCTGAAAGGGTAGTATATTAGGCATTGCTATATGAACCTCATGCAAGTCTAGACACCTCTCTGCCCTGATAATAGGTGGCTATGGCAGCCACATTGCAACAGTGAACATACATTATTCTGGATGGATACCAGGCCACCAGAGCTGGCTGTAAATAAAGCATACAGATAGACACAGGGTGACTCTAGGTCACACTGCAGGAAACACTTACCACATACAGATAATAATGGGGATCTGCAGCAGAGTCTACCTCTAGCACCACAGGTACTGCGGACCTGATGCTGTGCGCCCATCCTCACCCTCAGGGTAATGTCACCAGCTCTCCTTAAACCCCCGTATATAAGTGAGTAGAGGTTAAGTGAGTGGATTTTCCCCACTGAAGCAGCTACTTTACAAATCCTGAAGCTGGGCTTTTTGGGAAATGTAGTCCCTTCACCGGATCAATGAGGAGCAGTTGTGGAAAAGTGGTTTAAGCAACCAAAGGATTTTATTTCCCCTCCCGGGGTGGATTTCACCATGAACAAAGTAACACAAACCAGGTATTTACTGGCATAAGGACAAATCAAAGGTTATTTAACAGAAAAGGCTTACTTCAGCAATAAACAGGTTGATATCTAGCATTCCAACATAACAATGCTGTTTCTTCACAGCTCTCTGCTTCTCAATGCTAGTAGTGCTGTACTTTCTCTTTCAAAACATGCCTTCAGCGTAATGAGATTATTTCATTAGCAAGCGATATCGTACAGTCCATGATATCTTCATCAATATTCACACACTCAGGTTCAAAGTCCATTAACTCTTCCTGGCTAGAAGGAAATGTTTGTAAGGGCAATTCTGGTGCCACGCCCTTTCTAACTGCTTCAGGTTTCACCTGATATTCCTGAGTTAAATACTAGCTTTCACAAACGTTATCAGCACAGATATTCTCTTCCCAGCTCCAACCCTCTGAGTAAATACAGTCACTGTAACTATTTTTATACCAGCCTTTTGGCTTACCTTTTAGCCTAGCTGGTGGAGGTTTTCTTTGTGGCTTTGGACTGGCTGTAAGTTCCCAACCTAAGCCTTGCACAGAAGATTTCACTTGCCTTCCTGGCTTCCTTTCACTTCTGTGTTCCCCTGGATCCTGCAGGTAATCCACTCTGCCCTTATTATATCCTTCCCTTGGGGTTTCTTTTCTTTTCCTGAAGAAAGAATCTGTCTCACCCTTCCACAGAGACTCTGGCTTTTTCCTGACACTGCTGTCTTCACCGTAGCTCTCATTAGCTTCCTTATCCAGCACACATGCCTCATCCACTTCTCCTTCTTCTGCTTCCTCCCCTTCCTCTTCTAACTCCATAAGCTCAACTGAACTCTCTTTATCAGGGTGAATTCTAGGGCAGTGCTCAACTACACCCCCTAACAGGTGTCCTGCATTAGCTCGTGACTCATTCCCTGAATGGTAGCACAGGTGTTTCTCTTGCCTCTGTGCTTGGTTTCTAAGGTAACCAGGAGCCATGTGCTTTTGTTTACAACTCAGCCCTACTCCTGTTCCTGGCTTTTTAGCCTCTTCTACTGGGCTGGAAGGACCCACTATGTCACAGTAAACATAGAACCTGCACAGTGGCATGGTCTGTAGCTGCTCTGTGCCAATATCACACACTGTCAGTTCTTCATACCAAACTGGGGTGCTGGAGAGGTGCATTCTCCATTTGGTGATCAGCTGTAGACTGCTGTTCTGCATGTGCATTGCATCATGGATACTGGTGGGATAACCTATCCTGGCACACACAGCAGACATTTTGTGTGGTGACCTGCAGTCTTTCTGTTTCCAGCCATTGCTGTGCAAAAAGCCTTGGAGGTGTAGGCTACTGGTTAGTACAGTGACTCCCAAGACCAGGGTTATGCGTTCAATTCCACTTTGTTCTCATTTTTTTCTGCCTGTCCTACTCAAATCATTTTCATGCCTGTCACAATCACATCTCTGCAGATCTGTGCTGCCAGCCTATTACATCCTCATCTCAGTTGCCAACCATCTGTCAGCTCATCTATCTGCCTCTGTCAGCTGTGTAGAGTCCTGTCTTCTTGTGCAGGCTGCTACCCCATATCCTGCACTAGTACCCTTTTCTGCATTGTGGCTCTTTGTGCTTGCCTCACCTGTGCCTGATCTGTATGGCACCACTACTCCACTGTCCTCCTATCATTGCAAATATCCTGCCATCTCTTCCTCCACTGAGGGACATATATTCCCATCCTCTGCCACCCACTGTCATTGCAGCACTTTACATTGCCAACACCCTGTGCATCGGTACAGCTGCTTCCAACTTGTTTGTCCACTTTACTGGTTGCCACATAGGTTGCCCGTAGATATGTCAGGTCCATCAGCTCCCACCTCTCCTTCCGTCCATCACTTGTTCATTGCATTTCCTTGGTGCTCTATCCTGTGTTAGGGTTACAGCTATTTTTGTACCTTACAGTTCATGCTTGTCAACTTGAAGCACCTTACAGCCCTTAGGGCACCTTACATTAGGGCACCTTACTGCCCTTAGGGCACCTTACCTTAAGGCACCTTAACATTCTTAGGGCACCTTAACCTAAGGGGCCTTCTAAGGTGCCTTAACCTAATGTGCCTTATAAGGTGCCTTAACCTACGGTGCCTTATAAGGCACCTTAACCTAAGGTTCCTTCTAAGGTGCCTTAACCTAAGGTACCTTATAGGGTGCCTTAACCTAAAGCACTTTAAAGCCCTTAGGGTGCCTTGCATTAAGGTGTCTTAACCCAAGGCGCCTTAGGTTAAGGCGCCTTAATTCAGGGTGCCCTGAGGGCTTTAAGGCACCCTAACCTAAGGTGCCTAGGTTGTGGCACCTTAAAGCCCTTAGGGCGCGTTGTCAGCCTTAACGTGCCCTGTCTGTCAGCTTAACATTCACTGTCCCATTGACGTGCATTAAACGGCCAGGGCACCCTTTACCGCACGTTAACGGGACATTGCTACCTTTATGTCGGAATGCCCCCTGCCTGCCTACTGCCTTATATGGCGTTGGTAACATTACCGCTGCACTTAACGCCAGTAACATTACCGCGCCTTAGTAAACATACCCCTTAGTGCTCAATGGTTTATGTATTTATTTAACAGGTTTTCTATACCGCCTTTTCCTTCAATTAAAGCAGTTTACATTACACTACAAGGTCATACAAAGGCGGGGGAGGGGGAGACATGCAGGGATATTTCATTAAGTAACCAGTTTTATATACCACTTTATCATTTCATCAAAGTGGTAGACAATGGGTCTACATAGAACAGGGAATGACAAGACACACATTAAGTTACATTTGATATATAGTTTACAGTCATACATCCATAAAGAATATATGGAAAGAACATCATATATAAAATAGAAAGGAGATAGGGAATATAGTGAGAGGAAATCAAGAAGAAACAGCGGTAGCAGGGAGGTTCCATACAGAGGTAGATCTCTTACCACAGAGGAGTTTGTTATTAATATCTGAGCAACTGCCATATTGATCAGGTCTCTAATCGTATCTTTTTTTTTATTTTTCTTTATTCTTTATTCCTGACAAGGTCCTACACCTAAGAGCACACCCTTGCAGTGGTGGTACTCACAATCGGATTGGCAGGCTCCGGGGATGCGGAGGAGCTCCCGATCACAGCCTCTGTTGTTGGCTTCTGCTTGCCCCGCCACCGTGCGTGCCCCTGCAGTGGCAGTTTAAAGTTCTTGAACTCGCAATCTGATTGGCAAGCTCCAGGGATGCGGAGGAGCTCCCGATCACAGCCTCTGTCATTGGGGGAACAATGGTTCCTGGTCTACTCACCAGGGTTCTGGCAGGATAGCAGCCCCAGACAGGCCTATATAATCTCCTACAGTAGCTGTCCATGGCAGTAGCATATTGACAATGGCCACAAACTGCAAAGGGTTAGTGTACAAAATGAGCAGAACACAGGGCTGAGCTGTTGCTATCACTGTTGCCTACAGTGCCTTGCAGTAAACAAGGAGAAAAACATAGCACACTGCAGACAAAATATACCACACACTAGCAGTGATGCAGACCGTCAGCAGAAACTCTAAGAGGGTAGGCTCAGTATACCAGCTGCTGGACACCCATTCTCACCCTTGGGGTAACATCTGAAACTGCTCTGCAGCATGTCTTGCTGTTATGTGCATGTAGCACATGCAGCCAGTGCATCTTACTGAGCTAATATGCTGTATCAGTGCATTCTCCATTGGTTCTTCAGCTGCAGACTGCTGTTTTGCATGTGTAGTACCTCATGTGTAGGGGAGGGCCCAACCTATACTGGCACAGACAGCAAACAGTTTGATCAGAGATCTGAAGGCCCTACCAATCAATGCAGAGGTTTGTGGAGGTGTAGCCTACTGGATGGTGCAATGTCTCCATGGTCATAGGTCCAGGGTTTGGTTCCCACGTGTTTGTTTTGTGCCTGGGTGTGCTTGCTCACATCACATAGTCCTGGCTCTGCTGTGACCTGCAGACAATCATTCTTCTACATTTCTATGCATTATGGTCACATGGTGGGTAGCCCACCATGGCATTCCCCATCATGGACATCTGTGAGCATTGCTTTAGTGGCTCTGCCATGGCGCATTGCAGTGGGTCAGTGATGTATACGCAGCAGATGTCTAGATCAACTGGTATGGATGCATTTTCTGTTTTGCCATCATTGTGACCTCCGAGCTTTACGTAAAGAGGATATATCTGGTACATTCAGGCATCTAACACTCATTGCATAGCCATGCCCTGCACTGTTCTGCCATCATTACTTGCCCCAATTGGGCAAATGGGTTCAACTTGTCCATTTCTATGATGCTATTCTGTTGGGTGTATTGTCTTGCAGTTGTACAGGCTGAGGCACCAGTCCCACCCACACAAATGGTGTTTCATGTACTGTACTCCATGGCACTGCTACTTTTGGCCAGTATGATCTCATACATCCACTCACCACACAAATTGCAACTGCAAGACAATACAACCGACAGAGTGGCATGATAGAAAGATGAACCACTGATGCCCCAACCATTGAGGACTAACAATTAACTACAACATGGGCAGAAAAACTACCCCGCTGCCCTTCACTGGGCTGTGTCAGCCAAGCACAAACTGACTACAGTAGGTCTGCTGGTCAGCATGCATGGCATGTGCCATGAATTAAGGAACCTTAACCTAAGGCACCTTGGATTAAGACACCTTAATGCAAGGCACCCTAAGGGCTTTAAAGTGCCTTAGGTTAAGGCACCCTATACATTTTGTAGTCTTATGTTCCTATGTGCCATGTAGGCAGCTGCCTGGTCCCCCCTGTGCACCATTCTTCCTCTTGTTCCATACCATTGACCTCCACTCTCCACCCTTAGCACTCCTTCTCTTCAACCATAGGGCACTTTACGCTGCTGGTGCAGTAAGCGCCCGCTAAAATGCCTTTTTGCACATGTTAAGTGTGCACATGAACAGTTAGCACCTGCTAATGGAACACTTGCTCCTTTACCACCGTAAAGATAGGTGGGTTAACTCTTTTCCCAGTTTAGTAAACATACCCCTAAGTGGCCTTTTCAGAACCACAATTCACAAAAAAGATCCCCTTAGTCAACATTAGACAGGACACTAGGAATGCACCTAGGAAAAATGTTTCTGGTTTATGTTCATATATTTTGGATTTTTCCCAGTTTTCAGCATTTTTTCAGGTCATTGGACACATTCATTTTTTAGCATACCTTAGAACATTTTAACACATTGAAATCAATTGTGTATGTTTTAATTTGTAGGCCAATGTCTGTTAAATTAGTTTTGCCCTCACTAAATTGTTTAAAGTGTATTAACAAAACTTTTGTAAAGTTCAAATTCCTGCTCAAGACTCACCTCTTTCACAAAGCTTTTGATCTAACATAAGAACATAAGATATGCCATACTGGGTCAGACCAAGGTCCATCAAGCCCAGTATTCTGTTTCCAACAGTGGCCAATCTAGGTCATATGTACCTAGCAGTTTCCCCAAGAGACCCAAGTTCCACAATGCTTGTACTGGGTCAAGCATTGATATCTTCGGTCACTTCTTAATAATGGTTTAAGGAACTTTCCTCCAGGAACTTGTCCAAACCTTTTTTAAACCCAGCTACACTAACAGCCTTTACTACATCCTCCGGTAACAAATTCCAGAGTTTGATTACACATTGAGTGAAAAAATATTTTCTTTTATTAGTCTTAAAATAGTTTACCCTGAAGCTTCACTGCATGTCCCCTAGTCTTTCTATATTCTGATAAGGTAAACAATCGATCTACGTTTACCCGTTCCACTCCGTTCATTAATTTATAGACTTCTATCATATCTCCCCTCAGCCGTCTCTTTTCCAGGTTAAAGAGCCCTAACCTTTTTAGCCTTTCTACATAGGAGTATCCTTCCATCCCCTTTACCATTTTGGTGGCTCTTCTCTGTACCTTTTCTAAAATCGCTATATCCTTTTTAAGATACGGCGACCAGAATTGCACACAGTATTCAAGGTGCGGTCTCACCATGGAACGATATAGAGGCATTATAATAACTTTTGTTTTATTTTCCATTCATTTCCTTATCATACCTAGCATTCTATTTGCTCTCTTGGCCGCAGCTGCACACTGGGCCGAGCGTTTTAACATGGTATCCACAATGACGCCTAAATCTTTTTCCTGGGTGGTGGTTCCTAATGTGGAACCTTGCATCGTGTAACCATAGTTTGGGTTGTTCTTCCCTAGGTGCATAACCTTGCACTTATCCACATTAAATTTCATCTGCCATTTTGATGCCCAGTCTTCCAATTTATCAAGATCCTCTTGCAATTTTTCACAATCCTCTTGGGTTTTAACAACTTTAAATAGTTTTGTGTCATCTGCAAATTTGATAACCTCACTCGTTATTCCACTTTCCAGGTCATTTATGAATATGTCAAAAAGCAGCGGACCCAGCACAGATCCCTGGGGTACACCACTATTCATCTTTCTCCATTGGGAAAATTGGCCATTTAGCCCTACCCTCTGCTTTCTATCTTTTAACCAGTTCCTGATCCACAATAGTACACTGCCTCCTATCCCATGACTCTTTAGTTTTGCCAAAAGTCTCTGATGAGGGACCTTGTCAAAGGCTTTCTGAAAGTCCAGATACACAATATCAACTGACTCACCTTTGTCCACCTGTTTATTCACTCCTTCAAAAAAACATAACAGATTGGTAAGACAAGATCTTCCTTGTCTAAAGCCATGTTGGCTGTCTCCCATTAGGTTGTGACTATCTACATGCTGAGTAATTTTATTCTTTATGATGGTTTCTACCATTTTTCCCGGTACTGACGTCAAGCTCACCGGTCTGTAGTTTCCCGTATCACCCCTGGAACCCTTTTTAAAAATTGGTGTTACATTGGCGATCCTCCAATCTTCAGGTATTAGAGATGATTTTAATGATAGTTCACAGATTACTGATAGCAGTTCTGCAATCTCATATTTCAGTTCTTTCAACACCCTTGGATGTATACCATCCGGCCCAGGTGATTTGCTACTCTTCAGTTTATCTAATAGTTGTAAGACATCTTCCCGATGTATCGATATTTCCTTCAATTCTTCCACACCTTTAAATACCACTTCAGTCATGGGTAACATCCCTACATCTTCCTCAGTAAAGACCGAAGCAAAGAATTCATTCAGTCTCTCCGCTATCACCTTGTCACCTCTTAATGCTCCTTCAACCCCTTTATCATCTAATGGACCAACTGACTCTCTCACAGGTTTTTTGCTACGAATGTACTTGAAAAGGTCTTTATTTCGCATTTTTGCTTCTGCAGCAAGCTTCTTCTCAAATTCTCTCTTTGCCTGCCTTATCAATGCCTTGCATTTGACTTGCCAGTGCTTGTGCTGTTTCCAGGTTTCGTCATTTGGCTCTTTTTTCCATTTCCTGAAAGATGCTTTTTTGGCAACAACAGCCTCTCTGACCTCACCTTTAAACCATGCTGGCAGTTTTTTGGACTTCCTTCCACTTTCCTTAAAGCATGGAATACAGATGGTCTGGGCTTCCAAGATAGTATTTTTCAACAACACCCAAGCTTGATGTACGTCTTTAACCTTCGCAACTGCTCCTTTTAGTTTTTTCTTAACTGTTTTCCTCATTTTATCATAGTCTCCCTTTCGAAAGTTAAAAGGTAGTACTGTGGATTTCCTTACTATCCCTCCTCCACTAATTAAATCAAAGGCGATCATGCTATGATCACTATTGCCAAGTGGCCCCAACACCCTTATCTCTTGCACTAGATCTGGTGTTCCACTAAGGACTAGGTCTAATATGGCTTCCCCTCTGGTCAGTTCATGAACCAGCTGCTCCAAGAAGCAGTCATTTATTTCATCTAAGCCAGGGAAACCTACAAAAGGTTGTAAGTGTGATACATGTGCACAGAACAAAAGGGCAGATAAACATTGAAAATGACCTGAACAAACTGGAAAAAAAACATAACATAGCTGGGCAATAGTGATATCAATGGGAAACATAAAAAAACACTACCGAGAAAGCTCCAAAAAATATATATCAATTTTGGAAGGGGCTATGCTCTGTCCCCATACAAGGTGAATGATCCCACAGTGAAATAACGCTGATCATGGCTTTCCCTTGTTACTGGACAGGTTTCCTATGGCATGCACATATCCCGCAACAGCAGGGTGGGCATGTCGGAATGGGCAACTGGACAGATGCTGGAAAAGGGGACACAGAGGGCTGCAGGCGGCACATGCTGTGGTGCAGCTGGGCCACAGTGCGGACTAGGGTGATGCCTAGGTGGCCCATATGAATGCTGAAACAGTAGAGCAGCCAGACAGCAACTGATGAGGGCCCAACACGGGCACGAGTGTGTTTCCCACAGTGTCACAGGGGATAGTACCCAGAAGGTACCCCCAAGGGTACAGAACATTTGCAGGCGGTGCTGGGGGGAAGCGTGGACATCTATGCAGGCACCCCTACCCCAGAACCCGCACCATAGGCAGCCGCCTACCCGCACACTGGATGGCCCGACACTGCGCACCACCAGCACCACCAGCAGAAGGGCATGTCAGCATGGTGACAGAGGGGTACTGGTGGTGGAGGGGGCAGTGGCTGCTGCCCACAGCAGACCATGGCCCAGCCCTGTTTAGGTGGGTGCCGTGCACTGCAACAGACAGGCTCTGTCTGACAGTCATGGTATCTCCAGGGAATGCACTGTCTCTGTGGAAACATGGTGGTGTAGGGCACACAGCCAGTGTGTTCAGAAGCAGAAAGTCACAGGTTCAAGTCCCAGCTGTGGTTCCTGCCAACCAAGCCCCCATATTTTACCCACTACTAAAATGCAGTAATACAGACAGAACCTTTAGTGCAGATAACGTAAACATGCCCAAAACGCCTATATTTTACCCTACAGAGCACAGACACCATAAACATGCGCATTACCTAGAGCAGAGTCTCCCAAAAGCAGTCCTGGAGGGCCAAACACCATTCAGGTCCCATGCTGTCTCCAATAACTATGGCTGTGCTGCATTTCTATGCACCGCCCCCATGGCATGCAGATGTATCTCAAGCATATTCATTAGGGACAGCATGAAAACCCAAACAGTGTTTTGCCCACCAGGACAGAAGTTGGGAACCTCTGCCCTAGAGCAGCGGCCAACAGGGGCAGACTCACACGCACCCACAGGCTCCATCATCCAAAGCCACCTGGAGAGGCAGGATTTTGGGCCCTTTGTGCATCTCCCAATACTAGCACTTGCATACCTTAGCAATGCCACCCTAAACCTGGGAATATGGTACACATCTATCAAATGTTTGCTATGATTACTGGCAGATAACAATTCCTAAGTTAAGCACAATTTGCTGATTGAGCTGCATCATAGCAACCTTTCTGATGTCTGTGGAGTGTGCTACAGGTCTTGTGTCTGACAGTGTTTACCACTCTGGGGAGTGACTCCTACAGTATTGCGTACCATAGCCATGCCTGCACTGTGCCCAGGACTGGTGCGGTGGCCAGGGCTGCCAAACACCTCTATAGTTGCACAATGCTGGCATAGGTGTGGGGAGTGTGTGTCTTTCTATCCAGTGTGTGGTGGCTGCCAACACCCTCCTCAGCCCACACTGCTAGCACTGTTGCCAGTATTGGCCTGCCAATGTGCATAATGAGGAGCAAGGTACTGTGGGTATAGCCCAGACAGGGCGGCCTGGGCAGAATGCATCTGCACAGGGCAGAGGGCACAGGCTGGGACATTGTAGTGCCCGGCCACCACCTGCACAGACAGGGTGGCTACAGCATGTCCTGCTGGGAGGTTAATCTCACCCTGATTGAGCAGTGACCATGGCATGGCTAGGTTCTCCCATAGGGTTGTGTAGTATTTTTCTTAAGTGATATGTATGGGTTTTCCTTTTGGGTGCCCAATCACTGACTTATCTGCTTGATGGGTGTGTTCACATTTTCTCCAGGAACATGCACTGTGGACTAGCTAGCAGATTGTCTGCAGTTAGTATGTGTATGGCTGGAACATCTTGCAGGGTGCAGCGGCTGAAGGCTCACTGTTGGAGAATGTCAGACAGTGATGGGGGGCAGTTGAGCATTTCCAGGCCTACTGTCTGTCTGCTATTGCCTTATGGAATGCTACAGATCAGCACTGACTGCCCTGTAGTGCATCTGTTTCACAGCAGGACTGGGGTTGTTGATCCCTTCTACTGCCACCATGGCAGGGCTGTAGAATGTGGATCTGTTGGGGGAAGATCCCGTTCCCCCACCCTGATCCCCAGAGAACAAGTTCAGTGGTACTACATAATCTGCCTATGGGTCCAAACACCACCCCTGCACTCCCTTGAATCATGTGGCCATGGCACCCACAGAGAATATGCACTATTCAAATGCATCATAGTCCACAAGGGCTAAGCATGACTGGGATATACATATGGGCACAGATGTATCGTAGGTGTGTCTGAAAGAACTACCTATCACACACTAGCACTAATGGGGACCTGCAGCATAGTCTATCTCAGGGATGGCAGGTGCTGTGGACCTGGTGCTGGGCATCCCACCTCACCCTCAGGGTGAGCACAGTACCCGCACAATGTGACGGTTTGTAGCTACTCTGTGTCAGTAATGCGCACGGTCAGTACCCCCTACCAGGCCTAGGTGCTGTGGGGGTGCATACCCCATCTTGTGCTCATCTGTAGACTGCTGCTTTGCATGTGCAGTGCATCATGGGTACGAATGGCTTAACTCTATCCTGGTAACAACAGCAGTTTGTGTGGTGACCTGCAGTCCTTCTGTGGCCAGCCAGAGGTTTGTTTGTAGGTGCAGAGCTGTAGCCTACTGGTTACTTCACTGCCTATGGAGCTAGAAGATGTGGGTTTGGTCCCACAGTGGGTTTATTTATTGGGGCAGTTTCTTTTTTTAATCTAAATTAGTACTGCCAGCAAAAACACCCTCACAGTGCTATAACCTTAAGGTGCCTTATAAGGCGCCTTATGGAGCACCTGAGGATTACAGCACTGTGAGGGTGTTTTTGCTGGCAATGCTAATTTAAATTTAAAAAAGGAACTGCCCCAGACAGCTTCAATAAATGACCCCACTGTGGGAATCAAACCCACAACCTTTGATACTATAGGTAGTGAAGTAACCGGTGGGCTACAGCTCTGAACAAACTTTTGGTTGGCTACAGAAGGACTGCAGGTCACCACACGAACTGTCTGCTGTGGTTACCAGGATAGGGTTAATCCACTTGTACCCATGATGCACTGCACATGAAGATTACAGCACTGTGAGGGTGTTTTTGCTGGCAGCACTGCTTTAAAGTTAAAAGGAAAATGCCTCCAGCTTCACTGCTTTAAAGTAAAAAGGAAAATGCCTCTAGCAGCACTGCTTTATAGTAAAAAAGCAGTGCTTCAGACAGCCTTACTCATTAACCCCACTGGGGGATTGAACGCATGACCCCTGGATCAGCAGTCAATGTATTAACCATTGCACTACCCCTCTCTTGCTGTGTTTGCTGGTCAGCACGCCTACTTCAGGCTAACGTGCATTGACGTGCCACGGCTCCCTTTATCGCATGGTAACCAGAAATGCTACGTTAAGACCGATATGCCCACTCCTTATATGGTATCCTGCACACTAACGCCGGCTGCACATTAAGACTGCTTAGTAAACATACCCCTAAGGGGTATGTTTACTAAACCATCTTAATGTTCCTGGTGTTAGCTCCAGCGATAATGTGAAGAATGCCATAAAAGGAGTGGGCGTTCCGGTCTTAAGGTAGCAATCGCGGGTTATCGCGGGATAAAGTGCACCGCGCACATTATCACACGATAGAGGGAGCTGTGGCACGTTAACGTGTATTAGCCTTAATTAGGCGCGCTGACCTATAAACACCACAACAGAGGTGCAGCACAGTGGTTAATACATTGACTGGTACAACATGGGTCATGAGTTTGATCCCCCAGTGGGCTTAATGAGTAAGGCTATCTGAGGCATTACTCTTTACTTTAAATCAGTGCTGTCTGAGGCATTTTCTTTTTTAATTTAAATTAGTGCTGCCAGCAAACACACCCTCACAGTGCCATAACCTAAGGTGCCACATAAGGCGCCCTATAAGGCACTCCAGAAGGCACATTATAAAGTGCACTGTCCGCCAAGGCACCTTATAAAGTTCCCTATAGGGTGCCTTATAAGGCACTTTATAGAGCGCCATATAGGGCGCTTTACAGGGCGCCTTATAGGCACCTTAAAGTTACAGCACCGTGAGGGTGTGTTTGCTGGCAGCACTAATTTAAATTAAAAAAGGAAATGCCTTAGACAGCCCTATCAAATAACACCACTGTGGGATCAAACCCATGACCTCTGCCTCCACAGTCAGTGAAGTAACCAGTGGACTACATCTCTATAGCTGCTAGCAAACCCCTGGCTAGCTACAGAAGGACTGCAGGTCACCACACAAACTGTCTGCTGTGGTTACCAGGATAGGGTTAACCCACCCGTACCCATGATGCACTGCACATGCAGATCAGCAGTCTACAGATGATCACAAGATGGTGTATGCACCCCCACAGCACCTCGGCCTGGTAGGGGGAACTGACCGTGTGTGTTACTGGCACAGAGTTTATACAGACTGTGACATTGTGCAGGGTCCTGGGCTCACCCTGAGGGTGAGGTGGGGCACTCAGCACCAGGTCCACAGCACCTGATGGGGTTGAGATAGGCTATGCTGGAAATCCCCATCAGTGCTAGTGTGTGATAGGTAGTCCTTGCAAGCACACCTAGGATGCACCCATGTCTATCTGCATTTCCCAGTCACGTCTAGACTTTCTAGACTATGATGCACTCAGAATAGTGCATATTTTGTGTAGGTGTCATGGTCACATGATTTAAGTAAAGGGGGTTGCTTGTCCCCATAGGCGGATTATGTAGCACCACCCAACCCGTCCTCTGGGGCTCAGGGTGGGGGACAGGATATCCCACCAACAGATAAACATTCTACATCTCTGCAATGGTGGCAGTAGAGGGGACCATCAACCCCAGTCCTGCTGGGGCACAGGCACCCTACAGGGCAGTCAATGCAGATCTGTACACATCCATAAGATAATGGCAGGCAGACAGTAGGCCTGAAAATGCTCAGCTGCCCCCCACCAATATCTGACATTTTCCAACAGCAAGCACAGTGAGTCTCCAACCACACACATACTAACTGCAGACATTCTGCTAGTCTATAGGGCATGCTCCTGGAAAAGATGCACACACACCAAGCAGGTAAGTCAGTAATTGCACCCCAAAACAGAGAACCCATAAACATCACTTGAGAGAAATAACACTATGGGGGAACCTAGCCATGCCATGGTCACTGCTCAGTCAGGGTGAGAGTGACTTCCCAGCAGGACATGCTGTGGCCACCCTGTCTGTGCAGGTGGTGGCCAGGCACTGCAATGTACCAGCCATTGCCCTATGCCCTGTGCAGATGCAACCTGCCCAGGCTGCCCTGTCCGGGCCATAACCACAGTACCTTGTTCTTCATTATGCACATTTGCAGGCTAACACTGGAAACAGTGCAAGCAGTGTGGGCTGAGTAAGGTATAGGCAGCCACAACACACTGGATAGACAGACATGCACTCCCATACCTATGCCAGCATTGTGGAAATAAAGAGGTTTTTGGCAGCCCTGGCCACCACACCAGTCCTGGGCACAGTGCAGGCATGGCTATGGTACGCAATACTGTTCGGGTCACTCCCCGGGTTGGTAAACACTGTCAGAAACCAAAACTGAAACATACTCCACAGATATCAGAAAGGTTGCTATGATGCAGCTCTATCAGCAAATTGTGCTTAACTTAGGAATTGCTATCTGCCATTAATCATAGCAACCTTTTGATATATGTGGAACGTGTTTCCACATTTAAAACGGCATTTCTAAGGTATGAAGGTGCTAGTATTGGTAGATGCTGCTGTGCGCATGGCCCAACAGCCTGACTCTCCATGAGGCTTTGGATAGTGGAGCCAGTGGGTGTGGGTGTTTATGCCCCTGTTGGCTGCTGCTCTAGGGCAGAGGTTCCCAACCTCCGGTTCTGCTGGGCCAAACACTTTTTGGGTTTTCATGCTGTCCCTAATGAATATGCATGAGATACATTTGCATACCATTGAGGCGACGCATACAAATGCAGCACAGGCAAATTTATTGGAGATAGCTTGAAACCTGAATGGTGTTTGGCCCTCCAGGACTGCAGCTGGGAAACTCTGCTCTAGGGATTGCACATGTTTATGGTGTCTGTGCTCTGTAGGGTAAAATATAGGCGTTTCAGGCATGTTTATTCTATCTGCAATAACAGTTCTGTCTTTATTACCACGGTTTAGTACTCAGTAAAATATGGGAACTGGGTTGGCAGGAGCCACAGCTGGGACTTGAACTTGTGACCTTCTGCTTATGAATGCACTGGCTGTGTGTACTGCACAACACTGTTGTCACAGGGGACAGTGCATTCCCTGGGGATATCATGACTGTTCGCCAGACAGACCCTGTCTGTTGCAGTGCATGACACCCAGCTAAACGGGGCTAGGCCATGGTCTGCTGTGGGCATATGCCACTACCCCCTCTGCCACCAGCACCCCTCCGCCACCATGCTGCCATGCCATTATGCCGGTGGTGCTGGTGGTGCGCAGTCCCAGGCCATCCAGTATGCTGGTAGGCAGCTGCCTATGGTGTGGGTTCTCGAGTAGGGGTGCCTACATGGACATACGCACTTCCCCCCCCCCCACCACCACCGCCTGCCAATGTTATGTGCCCTTGGGGGTACCTGCTGGGTATTATCCCCTGTGACACTGTGAGAAACACACTCGTGCCCATGTTGGACCCTCATCAGCTGCTGTCTGGCTGCTCTACAGTTTCAGCATTCCTGTGTGCCACATAGGCATCTGCCTAATCTGCACTGTGCCCCAGCTTCACCACAGCATGTGCCGCCTGCAGCCCTCTGTATCCCATTTCCATCTTCTGTACAGTTGCCCTTTCCTACATGCCCACCCTGCTGTTGCGGCACATGTGCACGTCATAATAAACCTGCCCAATATAAAGGGAAAACCCTGATCACTGCTATTCCAATGTGGGATCATTCACCTTGTAGGGGGACAGAGCATAGACCCTTCCAAACATGATATCTTCTTTTTTTATGCTTTCTCAGTAGTGTTTCTTTATGTTTTTCATTAATATCACTATTGTCCAGCCCTTCCAAACATGATATCTTCTTTTTTTATATTTCTCAGTAGTGTTTCTTTATGTTTCTCATTAATATCACTATTGACCAGCTTGGTTATTGGGATTTTAAATGTGGTTCAAGTCATTTTCTATGTTTATTTGCCTTTTTGTTCCGTGCACGTGTATCACTACTATCACGTTTTTGGGTTTCCTTGGCTTTGCTGCACATTGCTGACCGAAGTGGTTTCTCTTTCCTGCAAATGTGCCTTAACGCAAGGGTTTCACTGGCGTTAGTGTTCAGACCCAGATTTCACAGCATGGAGCCTCTCCCCTCCCACTCTCCGCCCATTGACCCCTTCTCTTCACCCTCTGGGAAGCCTTACTCCACCCTTCAGAGCCGGATTTCACAGCGTTAGGGTGCCTTAATGCCGCAGCCACGTTATCACGCGATAAGTGACATTATCGCATGATATTAGTGACGTTATTGCGCGATATTAGTGATGTTATCGCGCGATATTAGTGACATTATCGCGCGATATTAGTGACGTTATTGCACGATAATACCGCCGCTGCAACGTTAGCGCTGTTTAGTAAACATACCCCTTATTATTTTGAGATAATAATTGAGTTCATATTATCATGACTGCATCATCCATTGCAGTTTTGGTTTTCACATTTTTATTCATGTTTATTCTCAATATTGGAAAATTTGAGTGTTTTTGTGCGAAATTAATGTATTGTTTTTTCCCCTACTAGACTGGGATGATACTTCTTTACAGTACATGTCAGTCAGTTATACATTCATATTTCTTTTTCAAACAGTTCTTATGAGGTGAAATGCCAAATGATTATGTGAAATGCATGCATATATTAATCTTGAAAACTACTGCTGATTGCTTATAAAATTTAATCATTTTACCAGAACTGATTATTTGCTGTGAATCTTTCTGCTTCAGAGATAATTTAATAGTGAATGATTTTGGCAGTTTGATAGAAGTCAATACTTCTGCTGACAGAGAAAGTGATTTAATTGATAAATGGTATAAATTGGAGGTGAGCAAAATACGGCTCATATTCTGCATTACCAGTACCATAGCTGGAACCATCTCCAGAATTATTCTGCCTAAGTTAGATGCCTAGTCCACTAAGTGGTAGGAGCAACCCTGATCTAGATCGAATTGGAAGTTCAAAATTATGAGGAATTAGCCATGCGAAAAAAAAAATAGCACCTTGTATGAAAGATTGGATTTGTATACATCACTTATCTAACTTTAATGTTTTTATTTTCCATCAGGTTTAAAACATGTATGCCTAGGAATTCTCACTGAAAAAAAAGTTAAAAATATAACTAGAGGAAACAGTAGTTTGGGGGCGTAGATCAGAAATAATTTCTTCTACCTTTCTGAAGCTCCATCTGAAGTATGTTCCTTAATGTAATAGGACAATTTTGTTCTATACATCATAATTCCATAATTTATTCTATACACTATAATTCCATAATTTATTGTGTGACCCAGTTTGAAATTTTAATGTTTGTGTTCTGAATTTTTCATGAACGAGTACAACTGGGCCATGTTTTTAGTAGATTGTTTTTCCTGTTTGTAAGCTGCAATCACTGCATTTTGCATTAATTTATGTCTAATAGGTAATGAATGAGTTGTAGCCCTTGTCACTCTCTTAAAGCATATTCTCAAGGGTGTCATTATTCACTGAACATTCAAAGACCCAATTTATCAAGGTTTTTTCCCATTCTGTGCCCCTGGGGAAAAAAAATCTTTAATAACGAATGTCCCAGTTTTTCAGTTTCCCATAAGAGAGCTTTTCAAGTTGCATATTAAGACTTCTACTTCTTAAGTTGTATTAGCTGTTAATGCTACCATTAACATGTGCTAACAATTAACAAGGGCGCTTAGTTAACAGTTAACATGGCACTTTAAAAGTTAGCATGCCATAATTCCCTCATCAACCATCTTATATGGAAGTGGATAGGGAATGGGTGGAGAAGGCACCATATGGTTAACATGCAAGCACTTGCTGTGTCTTACTTATTAATGTGGAAGACAACTTAGGGTAGTTCACACCACATAGGTTTGCTAATTGCATCATATTATCTGTCATTCACTAACTGCACAATAATAAAATTTCCTCTGTGTCAATGCATGGCAAAATTCTGGGAACATCCCAACAGTTTACATGGAAGCCTTATAGTTACTGCATATTAATTTTGTCAAATACCATTATTAACTGCAAAACACACAGGTACACTAAAAAAAATTTTTTTTAAACTGCCTCTAATGTTTCGATTGATTTTTACGTTTTTTGGTGCGCTGAATCCAAATCTGGTAACCAATTTGCTCCATCACGTACAGATTTTTTGCTACATTGGGTTAGCAGTTTGAGGTGAACGTTTCAGATTGAGTGCGATCGAGATAAAAGTTTCTTGGATGAATTCTTTATACTAATTGTTTAGTAGTTATTCAAATAAGAATAAAGAAAATTGTAACAAGGCAGCACATAAGAATAGAGTAATGTCAACAAAACACACTGTGATGGTAGCAAAATTGTCTGCACTTAAAACAGCCACATACATGTGCACAAACATTGAGCATATAAGAGCGAGGTTAGACACAAAGCAAAGCAAAGAAATGTGCAAAAAATGTTGTACAGGTATGTATGTAAGAATAGAAAACGCAAACCGCACCATTGCAATACATGAAGACAAACACCCGATGGTGTGAAAATAAAATTCTAATAAATGAGATCCGACACTGTGGTAGTAACTAGCAAATTTTTATTTCAAAGTTTAGTAAAAACACGATATTTGTCAACACAGTTTAGATTTTAAAGTCATTCTTGGGTCAATCAATCTCCTGGTGGGCCCGTTTCTTCTTCCCCCGAATGCTTCTCTTGGTGCGCTGCTTGGCGTATTTTTCATCTGGGGTTTCCCGCAGCAGCAACCAGCAGAAATCAGCCATCATAGTGGTGTTCCATCTTCCTTGGTACCTTCTCTCTGCGTCCTTGATGTCCTGGTGAAACCTTTCACCTTGTTCTTCACTGTACGCCCCCAAGTTTTCGGGAAAGTAGTTCACATGGGAGTGCAAGAAATGGACTTTCAGGCTCATGTTACAGCCTTGTTCTTTGAAGGCATTGAGCATCCTGGCAACAATATCCTTATAGTTCTCATCCCGCCTGTTCCCCAAGAATTTGAGAACAACATCCTTGAAGGAATCCCAGGCTTCTTTTTCCTTCTCAGACATCGTTTCAGCGAATGCTCCATCTGAAATGAGTTTCCTTATATCAGGGCCAACAAACACTCCTTCCTTTAGCTTTGCTTCAGAAAGTCGGGGGAACTTTGAGCAAAGGTACTGAAAGCACTCACCATCTTTTGGAAGGGACTTGATGAATTGCTTAATGAGACCCAACTTAATGTGGAGAGGTGGTAATAGAATTTTATCACGAGGTACCAAGCTCTCATGAAGAACATTTTTCTCACCGGGTCTCAAATACTCCCGAATTGGCCAGTGTAGGTCGCGGGCCCGGCTATCCCACAAGCAAAGGAAGCAGGGATATTTGGTGAAACCGGATTGCTGCCCTAATAGCATGGATAGAATTTTAAAGTCTCCACAAATCATCCACTTATGCTCATCATAACGAATCTTCTGAAGAATCAGGGCCAAATTCTCGTATTTTTCTTGGAGAATAACAGAGTGAGCAATAGGAACTGAAGCGAATGTGTTGCCATTATGAAGAAGAACACCTTTTATGCTGTCTTTTGACGAATCAATGAACAGCCGCCATTCAGCAGGATCATACTTGAGTTTAAACTTTTCCATCACTCCGTATATATCGTTGCAAAATACCAAATCTTCCTCTTTGCTGAAATACTTCAAAAATTGTGTCTCGCGGTTGCGGTACCAATAAAAAGTTGTTCCTGGTGACAACAGATTTTTCTGTTTAAGCCGAGAACCTAGCAGTTGGGCAGCATCTTTTGGGAGTCCTAAATCCCGGACTAAATCATTCAATTCAGCTTGAGAGAAAAGTTCAGGTTTCGGATCTGGTTCAGTTTCAAACTCGGAAGTACTGGACTCATCGGGAAAAGCCATCTGATGAGTCTCATCATGATCAGAACCGTCCACACAAATATGATCCAAAGATTTTGGTGGTTCAGGCACAGGTACTTCGTTGCTATGAGGCATAGGCCTAATTGCTGAGGGAAGGTTGGGGTAACTTATTACGTTCTTATTTTTTAAGTTGTATCCCTTCACAATGCAAGAGCAAAAATAGCAGTCACTGCTGTGGTCTCTTTGTTCACGCCACATCATAGGTATTCTGAAATGAAATGCTTGTTTTTTACCTTTCATCCATAAGCGTAGATCTTCCTCACATTTTTATTTATTTATTTACATTCTCTTATATACCGCGCTATTCTGCATCAGTGCAGTTTACATTGAACAAACTGAAATTACATTGAACAGGGCATTATAACTTGGAGATAACTATTTTACAGGGAACATGGGCAGTGGAGGGTTAAGTGGCTTGCCCAAGACCACAAGGAGCACCTGTGGGACTAGAAACCCCAGTCCTTCCGGCCCAAGGTTGCTGTCCTCTAGTGGGATTTGAACCCCCGACCTTCCGGCCTGAAGTACCTTGCCCCAACCACTAGGCCACTCCTCCACTCCAATTTGCTCACATGTCTTGCACACTTTGTGAGGAGCCCACGGTTTGTCTTGATCGCCTAACTTCAAACCGAAATAGGCGAAATATACTTTTTTAATAAATGCAGAAATGTTCCTCTGCCGTTTTTTCACGGTATATTCCCCACAAATAAAACAAAAACTTTTCGGAGAGTTGACGCAACCTCTGGCTCTGTGAGCCATCACAAATACACAGCACTGCAAACTACAACTGTAGTGAACCACTTCGGAATAAAGCTGGATTACGACTGAGCAAAGAAAAGGTAATAATGAACTTGCAAGAAACTGAAATTTGACAGGAACGTTCATGTTGCAACCACCGTGTTTGAGCGAGCGAACGAGGCGAGGCGAACAGGAAAGAACATGCGCCAGCGCGAGTACTGGATTTAGCCCCCCGCCTCCCAATTGTCCTGTTAATGTATAAAATGAATACAAAACACTCTAAAATATCATGAGGGAGTGTTTCTAGTTAGTTAACCATTACAACCTCTATTTTGGGCCAAGAAAATAAACTGCAGTCGGCTAAAAAGAAATTATGTGAACATTCCTTATATGGGTAAGAAATCTAATTTTGCAAGAAAACGTGACGTGATGGAACATTTTGGCTATTTTTCCTGGATTCAGCATCCCAAAATCTATAGGAATCAGTTGCAAAACTGGAGGCAGTTTTTTGGTAGTGTACCTGTGACATTAATACTACAACTACTACTGATCATTAATATAGCACTACAAGGCATATGCAGTACTGCACAGATACATGTAAAGAAGGTTCCTGCTCTTCAGAGCTTACAATCTAGTCAAGGCAGACAATACAATAGCTAAGGAAACAACTAGGGAAGGAAAGGAGACATGTGGAGCCCATTTCAGAGGGGGACATGGCCAGGCTGTCCAGATGGCCTCAAGCAAGATGGGTCCATGTGTATCTAATTCTGCACCGCAGGAACAAAATATTCCCCCGGTGGCCAGAATTGGGCTCAAAGACGACCTGGCATGCCCCTGCCTCTTCAGCCCCCCTTTCCCCACCACCCAACCCAAGGCTGTCCTGATGTTGCCTGGATTGGGCAGCGGGGACTCCCCGTAGCTGGCCATGGCCCTGGGGGGGTGGATCCTCAGACCCAATCACTGCGTTTTCATTGCTTATTCCACCTTTGAGTTGGAATAAACAGCACATCCCCACGGGCCCGGCAGGATGTATAGGGTCGTGACCTGAATCGGCCATGTACGTCCTGATGGGCTGGCCCGCCCCTGCTCTGTCCTGATCCTGCACCCTTCCGCCCCTGTCGGCTCGCCCTGTCCTGAGCATCAGGAGATATGTAAAGAGCCAGAGGGGAAATTGGGCCTGGATGGCTTGCAGGACTACACGTCCCAATGGAACGTGCAGCCCCTCAACCTGGATCCTGGAATCGGGCCCATAGGAGATTAAGTAGATCAGCATCCAAAAGCAGCCTCAAGGAGGTGAGCTTTTAGCATGGATTTGAAAAGGGCCAGGACAGGTGTAATAGTGTGCATGTATGTGCAAGCAGTGGTGTGCATATGCATACAGTATATTTTACAAACATAAGAATCCATGTTTTGTCTGAAGTGGGATTATTCTGTGGCTCAGGGATGAAAAAGTGGTCTTTGTTAATGTAATTGTATGTTTTATTTATATGGTTGGTATATATTTGTCTTGTTTTGTTTGTATTCTATCTGTTTTGAATTGTAAACCTCTTTGAATGTTGTTGTGCCTCTATGATGGTACATAATATTTTAAAATAAAATAAAAAAATAAAATTGCAGCACTTAATATATGTGGAGTATTTAAATGCCGCAAACAGTATTTTAAACAAACACTCACCATGATGTTTAAATATTGACCAGATAATTTTCAGTTGAGAAACAACTGATATTCAGAGAAGCTAAAAGGAAAGCTTGTCAATAAAATGTTTTCTTTAGTCTAAAACTAAGGGGTATGTTTATTAAAACGCGATAAAGGCACAGGTGGTAATTGCAACGTTAAGTTACCTGAAGCCATATAAGGTGGTTAGCGCAACCTAAAAGCCATTTTAGCAGGTTAGCACAAACTAAAATGGCTTTTTGGTTGCGCTAAAGCATAAAGCGTCCTATGGGTGAAGAGACGGCGTGCATGGGGTGGAGAGCGGAGGTCAATGGGCCGGAACAAGGCTTGATCCCTTAACGCAGGCACCTTAACGGCAGGAACCCTAATAGAAACATAGGAACATAGAAACATGATGACAGAAAAAGACCACATGGCCTATCTAGTCTGTCCTTCCATATAAACAACTACAACAGTCTACTTTTTACCTTTAGAGATCCTCTGTGTTGGTCCCATGCTTTTTTGAATTCAGTTACTTTCCTCATCTCTACCACCTCCACTGGGAGACTGTTCCATGGATCCACTACTCTTTCCGTAAAGAAATATTTCCACATATCACTCCTGAATCTATCTCCCTTCACCCTCATCCCATGTCCCCTCGTAGAAGAACTTGCTTTCAATTGAAAGAGGCTCTCTCCCTGAACATTTATGCCACGGAGGTATTTAAACATCTCAATCATATCACCTCTATCCCGCCTTTCCTCTAAGAAGATGTACATATAAGATCCTTAAGTCTGTCCTCATATGCTTTATAATGAAGCCCACTAATCATTTTAGTAGCCACCCTCTGCACCGACTCCATCCTGTTCACATCCTTTTGAAGGTGCGGTCTCCAGAATTGTTCACTGTACTCCAAATGAGGTCGCACCAAAGACTTATACAGAGGCATTATCACCTCCTTTTTTCTGCTAGCCATTCCTCTTCGTATGCACCCAAGCATCCTTCTAGCTTTTGCCGTCTCCTTTTCTACCTGTTTAGCTACTTTAAGATCATCAGACACAACCACGCCTATGTCCCACTCTTCTTTAGTGGACAAAAGTACTTCACCTCCTATACTGTATTGCTCCCTTGGATTGCTGCAGCCCAAATGCATGACCTTACATTTTTTAACATTAAATCCCAACTGCCAAATTCTAGACCATTCTTCAAGCTTAGCTAGATCCCTCCTCATGTTATCTACACCTTCCTGGGCAAACCTTACCCGACAGCCCTTCCGCTATATCACTAACAAAGATGTTAAACCTTGCAGAAAAGGTGTTTTTTTGAAGAGAGAGCCTATTTAACATCTGCTATGTGATACACAGATGGAGAGCCCAAGATATTGATAGTAGTGCTCCATTAACAGCAACAGCATAGTGCCCAAGAATGAAAGGGCACTATGTTGATGGTGCAAATGGGGCAAAGGAGGTGACACATGGGTCGTGTAGTCGGGATTGATGGTGCATAGGGGGGACCAGGCAGCTGCCTAGATGGCACATAGGAACATAAGGCTACAAAATATGCAAAACCTGTCAGACCAAGGTCCATCATGCCCAGTATCCTGTGTCCAACAGAGGCCAATCTTAGATCACAAGTACCTAGCAATTTCTCCAAAAGACACACAGGATCCCCAGTAACTTTAATGGGGCAAGCAGTGCATAGCCTGGGTCCTCTTTAGCAATGGTTAATGGGCTATTATCCAGGAACCTGTCCAAATGTTTGCAAATCCAGCTACACTGACAGCTTTTACCATATCCTCCAGTAATGGATTGCAGGGTTTGATTACATGTTGACTGAAAAAATATTTCCACCTAGAAGACCCAAATGGGTTATACTGTAGCCGCATTGCTTTTCGCCTAGTCCTACTACATTTTGATGGCATAAACAATCAATCTACTTTTACCCTATCCACTCCAAGCGATATTTTATAGACCCCCAACATAACACCCTTCAGCCCTCTCTTCCCAGGTTCAAGAGACATAACATTGGCAGATGGTGATGAGGTCCCTGGAGAGACAGATGGATGTGGGAGTGATGTGTGGCCGTCCATGTATGACTCTGCACCCCCCTCCAGACTCGCTGCCCTAGGCACTCGCATGTTGGATGGGCTGGGACTGTGCACCACCAACACTGACAGCATATGGGCGTGCCAGCATGGAATTTGTGGGTGTTGGCAGAGGAGGCAGCAGCACCTGCCTGCAGCAGACCAAAGCCATGCCCTGGTCCAGTGCGCCATGCATAGTGCAACATGTGTCAAAGTCTGTTTATGCGGAAGCATGTCATCCCTAAGGACCATTATAACTATGTAGCAGCACTGTGGTGCACTATCCACAGTTAGGATGTATATGAGTAAAGGGGCACAGGTTCAGATCCCAGCTGTGGATCGTGCAGTGCATGTCCCTATGGCTAGGTTTTGGCCCACAGTGCAGGTACAACACCAACATGTGCAACCCTCAATGATTTGGCCAACAAGGGTAAAAGCACCCACACGTACAGGCTCCACTATCCTCATCTGGATGGAGAGTCAGGCTGACAGCATCAGCACACTATTAGCTCCTGCACCATAAGCACACCTTAACAATGCTTGAGCTTAGATCGGGCCAGAGTGGCAGGCAGGAATACCAACCATTCCCCTTTTTGCACAGTGTGTCGATATGAGTATGTGTGTGTGTGTGTGTATGTTTATATCTATCCTTTGTTTTGTGGCTTTTCACACCTTATTGAGCCTCTCAGTGCCTAAGCTATTTCCAGTGTTAGTCTGCAAATGAGCATAATGAGGAGCAAAGAATTGTGAGTATGGGCTGAAACAGGGTGGATTGGCCAGGATGTGTCTGCATCGGGGGTAGGGTAAATGGTTGGAACATCATAATGCCTGACTGCTACCTGCCTGGACTGGGTGGCCACAGCATGACATGCTGGGAAGGCACTCTCACACTGACCAATCTATGGCCATGGCATAGTGCTATGTAGTGTCTGGTTCTAGTGATGTGAGTGCATGTCCTGCCCTAGGTTCCTGATCACTGCATCAACTGCTGGGTGTCCATGCTGTATATCCCAAGCCTTAGTGCATATGGTTGCTCTGTGCACATGGAATGTGGGCTGTCCGTAGTTTGAATGTGCATGGCTGGAAAACCCAGTGGTGGGCAGTCTGTGCTTGCTGTGGGTGAATGTTAGACACAGGTGGTTGGGATGTGAGGTGTTCCAGGTGTATTCCCAATGGTACTGATAGGGCTAGCAGGACTCTAGTAGTTACACCCCCATGCAGGTATAGATGTTTTTCCCTTCTACTCCCCCCTCTCCTCTCCCCCTCCCCTTCCCCTTTTCCCCTCTTCCTCCCCCCCCCCCTCCTCCCTTTGCTGCCACACACAGCAGACATTTTAGGCAGTGACCTGCAGTCTCTTTGCATCCAGCCAGTGCGGTGTAGCCTACTGGTTAGTGCCATGCCTCTATTAACAGTGGACAGGGGTTTGATTCCTACTTGTTCTTTTTGTGATTGTGCTATGCAGATCTTTTGCATGCCTGTAACAGTTTGGGCTTTGCACATTGATGCTGGCAGCCCATACCACCCTCTCCTCTGCTGCCATCCATCCTTCAGCCCATGTATCTGACTCTGTTGGCAGATAGATGACTACACTAGCACTCTTTTCCACATTTCAGCTCTTCACGCTCACTTCTCCTGTGCCTGACCTGCATGTCACCACTATTACTCTGTCCTCCTGTTACTGCAAACATACTGCTGCTTCTGGCTCCGCTGGGGGACATGTCTTTTCCATCCTATGCCACACACTGATATTCCAGCACTTTACATTGGCACCACCCTGTGCATTGGTACAGCTGCTTCCCACATGCTCGTCCACTTTACTGACTGCCACATAGGGTGCCTTCCGATATGGCAGGTCCATCACCTTCCACCTGTCCTTCCTTCCATCATCTTTACATTGACATTCCTTGGTGCTCTATCCAACGTTTGGGATAGAGATGTTTTTGTGCCTTAAGGTGCATGCTTTCCACCTTAGGGCACCTTGCCTCATATTAGGGCACCTTGTCTCCCCTTAGAGCACCTTGTCTCATTTTAGGGCAGCTTGTCTCATCTCAGGGCACCTTGTCTTTCCTTGGGATGCCTTGTCTCCTCTTAGGGCACCTTGTTTCTCCTTAGGGCACCTTGTCTCTCCTTAGGACGCCTTGTCTCCCCTTAGGATGTCTTGTCATCTTACCACACTTGGTCCTGTTAGCTCATGTTAAGTGGCCCACAACGCCGTAATGCCTGGATGCCGCTTACCTGTCCACTGTCTTATATGGCTTCAGACATCTTAATACTGCAATTACCGCCTATGCCTTTACCATGCTTTAGTAAACATACCCCTAAGTAATTTTACTTTTTGTTGCATCATGCAGGCAAATATAGAATGAATACATAGCTACTGGAGACTACAACAATGAATCTGCTTCCAGAAAATGCAGGGTGGTAAAATCAATAAAGTGTGTTTTCATTTGCAGTGAATCACTGGAGCTTCAATTGAACCTGGATATGAAATAGAGATTTTTGGACTGCTTAAGAGAAGTCTCCTTCAATCTGTGTTTTTCTGTATGTGTATGTAGGTGCATATTTCAAAAACAGTTTTGTACTACACCCTATAAATGAATGTTATCTTCAGAAATATGCTTTCATAATTTAAGAGTTATTATTTTTGATACTTAGTAATAATGGATAGCAAAGAGGCGGGAGTGATTGTATTTAACTGTTACTGGTTATATTTTTCCATTAGGTATGGCTCAATATTTAAATTCCTCACTTAGGTGCAATGTCTGCAATAATAAGTACCCGTTGACTTAAAATTCAAAAGGAAATAATTCCCAATGAAAAATGTTCATGGGGTACAAAGTTCCAGCAAACTTGGCACCCGACGATAGAGGAGGTGAAATTTAAATGAGTAAAATAATACAGGTAAGTTTAAAATTCAAATTTACATACAGTATGCTACATTCTTACCAACATTAAGGGGTATGTTTACTAAAGTATGTTAAAGGAGCCAGTGCACTGTTAAGGTGCGTTTTCAGCACCCTTGCATCCTTTACACTGAAAATGCTGTTTTATCGGATATTAAAGGCACAAGCAGCATAAAGAGCATGGTGGGCAGAGAGTGGGCATTAATGGGGCAGAGGGAGGGCATTAACGACATATGTTCCCTTAACGCATATTGTGCAAAAGTGTCCTAAAGGCCTTAATGCTGGAAACCCTAATGCAAAGTAAAATCATGCGAAAAGGGTGTATTTTGAGGAGAGACAGCCTATTTTAATGTCTGCAATATGATGCACAGACAGGGGAGCCCAAGATAGTGATAATAGTGTTCCATTAGCAGCAAAAGAATAGTGCCCAAGTATGAAAGGGCACTATGTTGATGGTGTAAATGGGGCAAAGGAGGTGGCACATGGATCATGCAGTGGGGATTGCTGGTGCACAGGGCAGACAAGGCAGCTTGCCCAGGTGGCACAAAATAACATAAGATTACAAAATATGCCAGACTGTGTCAGACCAAGGTCCATCATGCCCAGTATCCTGTGGCCAATCCAGGTCACAATTACCTAGCAGTTTCCCCAAAAGACACACAGGATCCATAATGCTTGTATTGTGGCAAGCAGTGGATATCCCGGGTCCTCTCTAACAATGGTTTATAGACCTTTCCCCAGGAACCTGTCCAAACCTTTATAAAACCCAGCTACACTAACAGCTGTTACTACATCCACCGTAATCCAGAATTTGATTACACGTTAACTGAAAAAATAGTTTCTCCTAATAGTCTTAAATGAGCTACACTGTAGCATTGCTGCAATGTCCCCTAGTCTTTCTACATTTTGATGGCATAAACAATCGATCTACGTTTACCTGTTCCACTCCAGTCAATAATTTATAAACCTCTTTCATATCTCCCCTCAGATGTCCCTTCCCCAGGTTGAAAAGCCCAACCTTTTTAGCCTCTCCACATTGGAGTATCCTGTCATCTGCTTTACCATCTGTGATGCCGGTCATGATCCCACAGTGACAGTGGTGGCACACAGACATGCTACTGCTGCAGAAAGGAGATGTGCCAGATGGGGTGGTCCAAGGGTCCTGGCACCCCTGGCAGAGATCCAGGATGCACCCCCCCCCCCTGCTGTCACTGCACTCAGCTATGGGGGAAGAGGTCAATAGTGCCAGCAGTGGTAGCCCTCCAGGTAGCTGCAACATGCAGGCACCCAGGGGTATACCACAGCAGTGGCTGTCATCCTCCCCCCAAGACGTATTGTTGGCAGGTGGTTATGGAGTTCCTGCCAAGGCAGATAATTGGGGGAGGGCTGTGTGGCCATCCATGTATGCCACTGACCCCCCCCCCCCCCCATCTGGACCAGCCAACCTGCATGCTGTATGGGCTGTGACTGCGCACCACCACCACTGACCGCACATGGGCATGTCAGCATGGTGTGGAGGGGGCAGTGGCACCTGCCTACAGCAGACCAAAGCTATGTCCTGGTCCTGTGCCTCATGCACATTGCAACATGTGCCAAGGTCTGTCTGATGGGAAGCATATCAGCCCCTGGGACTATTACAGCAAGACAGCATTGTGGCTTAACACACACAGTTGGTGGGTATATGACTGGGAAATCACGGGTTCAGGTTCTAGCTATGGGTCATGCACTGCATGTCCCTGTGGCTAAACGTCAGCCTACAGTGCAGGTGCAACACCAGCCTATACAATGCCCAATGAATCGGCCAGCAAGGGTACCCAGGAACTCATCCATACTCTTTTAAACCCAGCTGCAATGACAGATTTTATCCTCTGGTAATGGATTGCAGGGTTTGATTATGTGTTGACTGAAAAAAAATATTTTCACCTAGAAGACATGAATGGGTTACACTGTAGCCACATTGCAGGTCCCATAGTCTATCCACAGTCGGATGGCATAAAAAAGCAACCTGTTCCACTCTGATCAATAATCTATCTCTATCATATATCCCCTCAGCCGTCTCTTCCCCAGGTTGATGAGCCTCATCCTTTTTAGCCACTCCACAAGGGGTATTCTTCCATCCACAAAACCATCTCTGATGTTTGTTATGATCCCACAGTGACAGTGGCAGCACACAGTCCTGCTATTGCTGCAGAAAGGCAATGTACCACATGGGGCGGTCCAAGGGTCCTGGCACCCCAGGCAGAGATCCAGGCTGCCTCCCCCCACCCCCGCTGCTGAAGAACCCAGCTGTGGGGGAAGAGGCCAATAGTGCCAGATGCTGTAGCTCTCCAGATAGCTGGAAAATGCAGGTGCCCAGGGAAATACCATAGCAGTGGCTGCCATCCTCCCCCATAGACATATCGGTGGCAGGTGGTGATGGGGCCTCTGCATGGGCAGCTGGTGGGAAGGTCTCCGTGGCTGTCCATGTGTTCCCCTGTCTCCCCATCTGGCCCTTGTGCCCAAGGTGCCTGCCAAACCTGCATGTTTAATATGCTGGGACTGTGATCACCATCACTGACAGTGCATGGCAAGTCTGCATGGTGGGGTGTTGTTGGTGATGTGAGAAATGGCACCAGCATGCAGCAGACAGAAGCCTTGTCTTGATCGTTTATGCCATGAGCATTGCAGCATGTGCCAGAGGCAAGCTGAAGAGAAACATGTCAGCAATGTCAGCAACAGGAGCTGTCATCCCCATAAGGTAGCTCTGTGGTGCAGCACATGTTAATGTCCCCACTGGGGGGTTCTGTACTGCATCTTCCTGTGGACAACGTTTAGCTGACAATGTTAGTACAGCTCCTGCATGTGCAACCCCCAAGGAGATGGCCAGGCCAATCTGCGCTATTTCTGGCGATACCCACCCTTTCAGGTCAGAAAGGGTGGAAACACCCACCATCTGTACTGACAAGTTCCACTATCCACAGCTAGTTGGAGGCTAATAGCACACAGTAAAAGAGTGTGATGAGGCCAAGGCATGGTAATAGTGCCTACAAACAGAGCACAGGTTATCAGTACTTGAGCTGACATTGAGACAGGAGTGTCAAGCAGTAATGCCAGTCATCTCCACTTTTGCATAGTGCACCAATGAAAGTATGTGTGTGTATGACTCCCCTTTGTCCTGTGGCTTTCTGCACTGCACTTTCACTCACATTGTCCAAGTTTTTCCCAGCCTGTTTGGAAAAACGTGAATAAGGCGAGGCAGAGGATTGTGGGCATCACCAGAAATAGCACAGATTGGCCTGGATGTGTCTGCCACAATGGTAGGGTCACTGGCTGAGACCCATGTGCATTGCCTGGGTGACCACTGTATGTCACGCTGAAATGGCACTCACTATGACCAAAAAATGACCATGGCACGGCTATGTAGCCACATAGAGTTGCTATAATAACTGGCTCCAGTAATGTGGATGCATTTTTTGTCTGGGAATGCCAATCACTGCGTAAGCGGCTGGGTGTCAATGTTGCGTATCCCAAGGCAGTGTGCTTATGGTCACACTACACATCATGTCATGCATGCTAACCAGCAGACCAACTACAGTTGGTTTGTGCTTGGCTGACACAGCCCAGTGAATGGTAGCATGGGCAGTCTTATTTCACATGCTGGTGTCAACTGTTAGTCCTCAATGGTCAGGACAGCAGTGGTTCTTGACCTACTCAATGGGGTCCTGGCAGGACAGTATCCCCACACCAGTCTATACACCCTCACTGCAGTGGCTGTCCATGGCAGCAGCATATTGACACTGGCCACTAAGCTGCACTGTTATTTGAGAGTTTGGGGCTTGTTTACAAAGCCGCGGTAGCGGTTCGTAATGGTTATCGGAGCCGCGGCCCCATTGATTTCAATGGGGCCGCGGCTCTGATAACGATCGTGAACCGCTACCGCGGCTTTGTAAACAAGCCCCTTAGTGTCCAACATGAGCAGAACACAGGGCAGAGCTGTTACTGTCATCTACAGCAAGGAAGAAACAAGGAGAAAACAAGGAGACAAGGAGAAAAAGTATAACACACTAGCAGAAACTGTCTCTAATAGTGCAGGTCCAGTGGACCAGGTGCTGGGCACCCCTCCTCACCCTCAGGGTGACAGCTGAAACCACTCTGCAGTGTACATTCTCCATTGGTTCTTCAGATGCAGACTGCTGTTTTGCATAGCAAACAGTTTGATCACAGATCTGCAGGATCTACCAATCTATGTAGAACTGTGTGGAGGTGTAGCTTACTGGTTGGTGCAATGTCACCATGGTCAAATGTCCAGGGTTTGATTTCCACTTGTTCATTTTGTGCCTGGGTGTGCTTGTCCACCTCGCACAGTCCTGGTTCTGCTGTGACCGCCAGACAATCATTCTTCTACATTTCTATGGATTATGGCCACACGTTGGGTAGTCCAGCATGGCATTCCCCATCATGGATATCTGTGAGCATGGCTTTAGTGGCTCTGCCACGGCACATTGCAGTGGGTCAGTGATGTATATGCAGCAGATGTCTGGGTCAACTGGTATTTTTTATTTATTTATTTAACCGGTTTTCTATACCGCCTTATCCTTCAATCAAAGCGTTTTACATAATGTTATTACTACAAACAGGTACTGGATATATTCCCTTGTCCCCAAAGGGCTCACAATATATGTGTACCTGAGGCAATGGAGGGTTAAGTGGCTTGCTCAAGGTTACAAGGAGTGGTATGGATGCATTTTCTGTTTTGCCATCATTGTGACCTCCCAGCTTTACGTAAAGAGGATATATCTCATACATTCAGGCATCTAACACTCGTTGCATAGCCATCCCCTGCACTGTTCGGCCATCATTACTTGCTCCACATGGGGCAAATGGGTTCAACTTGTGCCTTTCTATCATGCCACTCTGTCAGGTGTATTGTCTTGCAGTTACACAGGCTGAGGCACCAGTCCCACCCGCACAAATGATATTTCATGTACTCCAAGGCACTGCTACTTTTTGTTCACACACACCAAATGCTTTTGGCCTGTATGATCCCCTACATCCAGCCACCACACATACTGCAAAATCTCTGCTTGGAAACTCCATGGTACAGTCCTGCAGTAAGCTGCCGCATCATAGCCATCAGGGGTCATTTGCAGCAGTTAGCCATATCATGCACACCTCTCTTGTGACTGCACCAAATGAGCACTCATGAACAATCCTCCCTTTATTGCCCATATCAGGCACATGCTGCCTTCACCCAAACACTGACCTGCCACTATGGCATGCCACACACTGACAGTATATCTGGATACATGTTCACACCTCACAGACACTATAATGTAGCTTATGGCACAGTATATGCTTTCAGGAGTATCTAGTACTGCATGCCTATCATAGCGCCCCCTGCTGCTGCATCCCCTCTGCTGACTCTGCTGCTGCCACCACCCATACATGACACAGCTAACACCCACACTGACCATCATCACTAGGAAGCCGCCTATCTCGCCTAGTCAACAGCATAGGCCTGCTGTACGGTCAAACATGCTCATCACACACACTGCCACATTGCCAGGCATCAGGTGAGTCTACTCCATCAGCTATCAATTGTGCTTGCATCCATACCTTCTCCAATGGCTTCCCTGTCCCCCTTTCAGCATTTCAGTGGCTTTCCTGCGTTAAGGTACATGATAGACAACTTCTTGCAGCAGGTCCTGTTACCACCTCTTAACGCAGCATGTGCTATTACCACATGGTAAGTGACAACTACCACCCCTTAATGCCTGACCACCTCTAACACGCCCAGCACACTTACCACACGATAACCCCTTATCACTGCCATTAACACACGGGACAAGACTGCTCTCTTACCACCGTTTAGTAAATATACCCCTTAGTAAATGTTAAAATTCATAAATATTAAAAAAAAATCCATTAACATGTATATGTGGCCACATACATGCAGGAATGACTTCATAAAATTACCCGTTTTGAGGGTAATTTTATGAAATCCTGCATAGTTAACACACATTTTAAGCTCACATTTCATGTCTATTTTATAAAGTCCAGGACTTCATAGAATAGTAGTGTAAATGGATGAAATGTGTGCAAATTTAAGGCATGATTATTTACACCAACCCTGGACTGGTGTAAATGTCTACACATACATTTCTAAGGAAGGTGCATAAATTATAGTATATTATAATTTGGTTATGTAACCTTGTGCTCCAGCCAAACTCTGTCCCTGTGCATGCCCACAGTGAGAGTATACGTGATTATATGTGTGCATACATGTACAAAATAGCAACTGCCTCATTTATGTGCATAAGCAGTCACTTAATTGTGTTTATCACTAAAATATCTAGATTTATGCATATTCTGGTGTGTAAATCTAGGTGGTTTCTTACAAAATTGCCCTCTCTGATATGCAGAAAGTATCTGTTATTAGATTGTTCATCTGATATGAGGCTAATTTTCAACCTCCTCATGTGTAATTTTACCCACTGTTTGAAGAGGAACTCCTGAGGTCTTTATTTGGGACGCATTTACCCTAATGTGCACACTTTTGTAAATTCAAGCATTTTCTTGTCATTTTACCCAAAAGAGCAATTGTAAATATAAGTGCATAATATTTTGAGGATAATTTTGAAAGGAGAAGTATAGGCATGCTTTCACTTTGAAAATCTAGGAAAGATCACACAGAGAAAAATATATGCTCAGAATTTCTTCTCAGGCACAAACCAGGCACATGCTAATTAGAATAATGAAATTAAGAAGATACCTACTAGACTTTTGCATTTTGGGCTCATTTGAGCATTCGTTTGCATGCCTACTGCGTGTTTTTCAACAGAAAAACCATGCGGTAAGTGCAAAGCCTATGCAGTAAGTGCAGGGGTATGTGCCCAGCATCTGCTATGCATTTAACACACAGGACACACACCACATGGCCTTATGTTCCCTGTCTTGGCAGGGAGTGTGGAAACAATTGCATTCCCTGCAAAGTCAGAGAGCACAGACAGGGGCCAATCACTTCTCCCCCTTTTGATCCTTTACCCCCTCAAGCTATAATCCCCCTATTAATCATGTCCCCGCTCCGAAGACATCCACCTCGTGATCCTTCAGGAAGCCTTGAAACCAAGTCCACTAACTCCTGAGTAGTAAAGCCTCCCCCCACAGGCTCATCCATACTCTTCCATCTCCTTGACACCTCCTGGGGTCCTAGTGGGTCATCTTTGGTGATCTAGAGGTGATAGGAGCAGATGTTCCTGCCCTTGCTTCAGCAGGGTAAGGAGCAAACCCCATCTACTCTTGTCCCTGCTCTGGTAGTCTTCAAAATTCTTCCTAAATCACCTTGTGCTAGTCTTATGACCCCTAGTGGTAGTAATGAAAGAGTGGCATGAGGTGATCCAGGGATCATTTTGAAGATACCGGAATAGAGGCAGGAGGGCAGGGGGACTGCTTATGCAAAGACCACTCCGATATCAACAGGGAGGACCCAGTAGGACCCCAGGTGGGTGTGCAGAATGGGGGAGATTGCAAGTGGGCCTGGAGGGGGGCTTTCCTATTAAGGAGTTGGTGGGCCCCCTTAAAGGGCTTTGATTTAAGGAAGGTTTTCCAGCTTTGGAGGTTTCTGAAAAGAGCTTCCTGTTCGGGAGAGCGGGGTGTCATGGGGCCACTTCAGGAGACAGGATTGCTCAGGCAATGTTATTTTTTTTTTTTGGGGAGGGGGAGGGGGCATGATCATAAGAACATAAGATATACCATACTGGGTCAGACCAAGGTCCACCAAGCCCAGTATCCTGTTTCCAACAGTGGCCAATCTAGGTCACAAGTACCTAGCAGTTTCCCCAAAAGAAACAAGTTTCACGTACTGGGGCAAGCAGTGGATTTCCCGGGTCCCCTTTAATAATGATTTATGGACCTTTCCTCCAGGAACTTGTCCAAACCATTTTTAAACCCGACTACACTAACAGCTTTTACTACATCCTCCGGTAATGAATACCAGAGTTTGATTACACATTGAGTGAAAAAATATTTTCTCTTATTAATCTTAAATAGGTTACACTGTAGCTTCATTGCATGTCCCCTAGTCTTTCTATAGTTTGATAACATAAACAATCTATCTATGTTTACCCATTCCACTCCATTCATTAATTTATAGACCTCTATCATATCTCCCCTCAGCTGTCTCTTTTCCAGGTTGAGGAGCCGTAACCTTTTTAGCCTCTCTTCATAGCGGTATCCTTCCATCCTCTTTACCATTTTGGTGGCTCTTCTCTGTACTTATTCTAATAATGTTATATTCTTTTTAAGATACGGTGACCAGAATTACACACAATATTCAAAGTGCAGTTGCATCATGGAATGATACAGAGGCAGTATAATATCCTTTGTTTTATTCTTCATTCCTTTCCTTATGGTTCCTAGCATGCTATTTGCTCTCTTGGCCTCCACTGCACACTGGGCGGAGGGTTTCAACATGTCATCTAACATGATCCCTAAATCTTTTTCCTAGGTGCTGGTACCTAATGTGGAACCTTGCATCATGTAACCATAGTTTGGGTTGTTCTTTCCTAGGTGCATAACTATGCAATTGTCCACATTATATTTCATCTGCCACTAGGATGCCCAGGCTTCCAATTTATCAAGGTCCTCTTACAATTTTTCACAATCCTCAAGGGTTTTAAGAACTTTGAATAATTTTGTGTCATCTGCAAATTTGATTGCCTCACTCGTTATTCCCATTTCCAGGTCATTTACGAAGATGTTATAAAGCAGCTAACCCAGCACAGATCCATGGGTTACTCCACTATTCACCTTTCTCCATTGGGAAAATTGGCCATTAGCCCTACCCTCTGCTTTCTGTCTTTTAACCAGTTCTTGATCCACAAAAGTACACTGCCTCCTATCCCATGACTTTTTAATTTCGCCAAGAGTCTCTCATGAGGGACCTTGTCAAAGACTTTCTGAAAATCCAGATGCACTATATCAACTGACTCATCTTTGTCTACCTTTAAATCATACCTCTCCTCTCCCGGTTAATCACCTGACCGACCTTAACTCTACACCTCACAATGGCCTTTAAATACATGCATAGATAGATTGAAGAGTGATGTACATAGTTTGACCTGTTCTCCAAGTTCAAATTCCTGTTTATTGTAAGTCCAATGTAGTTTTCCCACACTGGACATTTGTGTTACATGTGAACCGCGCTGATGTTAAATAGTGCGGTATATAAAAAATGTTAAATAAATAAATAAATAAATACCTTCAAAAAAACATAACAGATTAGTAAGACAATACTTTCCTTGGCTAAAGAAATGTTGGCTGTCTCCCATTAAGCCATGACTATCTACATGTTCAGTGATTTTTTTTCCTTATAGTGGTTTCTACCATTTTTGCCAGTACTGACATCAGGCTCACTGGTCTGTAGTTTCCCGGATCACCCCTGGAACCCTTTTTTAAAATTGACATTACATTGGACATCCTCCAGTCTTCAGGTATTACAGATGATTGTAATGATAATTCACAGGTTACTAATAGTAGGTCTGCAATCTCATATTTCAGTTCTTTCAACACCCTTGGATGTATATCATCCAGTCCAGGTGATTTGCTACTTTTCAGTTTATTAAATAGTTATAATACATCTTCCTGGTGTATCAATATTTCTTTTAATTCTTCTGAGATATCACCTTTAAATACCATTTAAGTCATGGGTAATATCCCTGCATCTTCCTCAGTAAAGACTGAAGAAAATAATTCATTCATTCTCTCCACTATGGCCTTGTCCCCTCTTAGTGCCCCTTTTAGCCCTTTTATGATCACGAGGTAGTCAAGACATTTTTCAGATATGTTAGTGAGAAGAGAAAGGGCAAAAGTGGTATTGTCAGACTCAAGGGTGAAGGTGAGGAATATGTAGAAGCTGATGAGGATAAAGCGGAATTGCTTAACAAATATTTCTGTTCTGTGTTCACAGATGAAGAACCAGGATCAGGACCTCAGAAAACACCCACAAACAGGAACATAAGCGAGGGGCATCTTGAACAATTTTCAGAAGACTGTGTTCATGAGAAACTAGCTCATCTTAAAGTAGACAAAGTGATGGGACTGGATGGGATACATCCTAGAATACTGAGGGAACTTGGGGACATTCTAGCAGCTCCACTGACTGACCTATTGGACTTCAATGCCTTATTGGAGTCGGGAGTCATGTCAAAGGACTGGAGAGAGGCTCATGTGGTGCCTTTACACAAAAGCGGAAGTAAGCATGTGATTGAAAACTACAGACCGGTTAGTTTAACTTCGGTGGTGAGTAAATTATTGGAAATGCTTCTGAAAGAGAAAATAGTGAGGTTTCTGGAGTCCAGCAGATTACAGGATCCGAGACAGCATGGATTCACCAGAGGCAGGTCTTGTCAGACAAATCTGATTGATTTCTTTGACTGGGTAACCAGGGAGTTGGACCGAGGGAGAGTCCTAGATGTGGTGTATTTAGATTTCAGTAAAGCCTTTAACACTGTTCCTCACAGGTGACTTATAAACAAACTGAGCACCCTAGGGATGGACCCTAAAGTTACTGCTTCGGTTAGAAATTGGTTGGGTGGGAGGCGACAAAGAGTGCAGGTAAATGGAGCTCACTCTGAGGAGAAGGATGTTACCAGTGATGTGCCCCAGGGATCTGTCCTTGGTCCAATTCTTTTTAACATCTTTGTTAGTGATATAGTGGAAGGGCTGTCAGGTAAGCTTTGCCTCTTTGCGGATGATACCAAAATCTGCAATAGAGTAGATACCCAGGAAGGTGTAGATAGCATGAGGAAGGATCTAGCTAAGCTTGAAGTATGGTCTAGAATTTGGCAGCTGGGATTTAATGTTAAAAAATGTAAGGTCATGCATTTGGGCTGCAGCAATCCAAGGGAGCAATATAGTATAGGGGGTGAAGTACTTTTGTCCACTAAAGAAGTGCGGGACCTAGGCGAGGTTCTGTCTGATGATCTTAAAGTAGCTAAACAGGTAGAAAAGGCGATGGCAAAAGCTAGAAGGATGCTTGGGTGCATACGAAGAGGAATGGCTAGCAGAAAAAAGGAGGCGATAGTGCCTCTGTATAAGTCTTTGGTGCGACCTCATTTGGAGTATAGTATGATCTCCTATGATGCATTCTTATAAGATTATTGTGAAATTGGTGGTGTTCTGATGTTCATGATTGTTTAGTGTAAGTATCAGAGTCTCAGGGATGAGGCATACAACTGAAAGTTCATCTAGGGCCCAGTACTCTTGCAAAGTCTCTGATGTAACTGCATGACCAGTCCTGTTGTTTGCCAAAGAGCATGCCCCTTTCCAGCCACTCACATCCACACATCACTACTAACAGTATCAGATTTTAAAATAACAGTTCAGAATTATACATACATATACATTTCACATAAATGTGTTTCCTTTTTGACTAACAAATGTCATTGCAAGCTTTTTTTTAAATTTTTAAACAGCAAGAGCTGAACTAGCCTATGCTTTCTGATACTATCATGGTCAGCTAATTTGCAATAAAAACAAGTGAACTAGATTGGCCACTGTTGAAAACAGGATACTGGGCTTGATGGACCTTGGTCTGACCCAGTATGGCATATCTTATGTTCTTATCTCTTCTTCCATAGATGCTTTCTGTAATGCAAGATCTGGAGGCCTATTTTATGCATGGAATTGATTTTGAAAATTCACATCATTGGTAGCAATTTTCAAATAGCCTAGATAATTGTTTGTAACTCGCCTTGAATGCATATTGTGTAATCTATTTTTATTATGTATTGATTTTTATTTCTTTAACATAGGTATTCACAGTCCTTCTTTTTTTCCCTTCACGCATTATAAACAGGAAGACAAAATGGTAGTGGAAAATCATGCTGCAACTTTATTTAGCCATAACAATAATTATAACAAAGAACATCCAGACCAATAACCATTGGTTGCCTTGCTGGAAAGTTGTTAAGTGAACTCAGCCATATGATTAGATGGTACCAACCTAGTCATAACTGTGTATCAGAACCTGCAGCACTATCCCTCCCTCCCCCCCCCCCCCACACACATACAGCACATGATGATGCCAGGCCAAGGTGTATCCTACAATCACCTTACATATCTAACCGATTCCAATATGTTTAAATAGATCAATCCCCTTCTCTACTATTCCCACAAGAGCGAGGTATTCCACAAGGATCTGCTCTCTCTGCCTTACTCTTTAACCTTTATCTTCAACCTATTTGCACAATCTTTAAACACCACAATCTAAACTATTTCATTTACGCGGGACATCATGTTGTTCGCCCCATGCGACATAGATAATCCCAAGTATGACAAAATCGCAACCTGTCTCTCTGAAGCCGAACTTTGGCTCCGCTCAATACACATGGATATTAACTTAAAAAAACGGAAGCGCTTTTTGTGTCCAGAAACCCAAATTTCATACCCACGTCTGTTGTTAATCTGATGGACATCACCCTTCCAGTCAAATCTGAAGTAAAATATCTAGGAGTTATCCTTGACAAAACACTAAGCATGACACCTCATATAAAACAGACTGTTAAAACTATGGGCTATGTTTACTAAACTGCGGTAATCGTGAATAACTCGCGTTATGTAACGTTAACGATCGTAAGCGCAGCATTACGCACGTTATGCTGCGCTTACGATCGTTAACGTTATATAACGCGCTTTATGATGCGCTAACGTTCTAAAGCCCCGCGGCGCGGTAAAACAACGCAGAAGGTGGAGAGAGGGCGGAGAGAAGGGGTCAGTGGGCGGAGAGTGGGTGGGGAGAGGCTCCCCTCACACTAACGCACTGAATTTCAGGGCTGAATTCAAACGCGAATGAAAACCTGCCGTTAAAGGCACATTACAGGGGAGAGAAACCATTTCAGTGTCAGAAATGTACAGCCCAGGCAGGGAAACCAAAATAAAGTGATACGTGTGATACATGTGCACAGAACAAAAGAGCACAGAAACACTGAAAATGACCACAACAAACTGGAAAAAAACAATAACCAAGCTGGCCAATAGTGGTATCAATGAGAAACATCAACACCTCCTCCCCCGAGTAAGCTCCATAGAACAGATATAAATCGTGGAAGGGTCTATACTCCATCCCCATACAAGGTAAATGGGCCCACAGAGAAATAGCGCTGCTCAGGGTTTTCCCCACCATCGGACAGGGTTCCTATGGCATGCACATGTCCCGCAACATCAGGGCGGGCATGTCGGAATGGCAACTGGACAGATCCCGGAAAAGGGGATACAGAGGGCCGCAGGCGGCACATGCTGTGGTGGAGCTGGGCCACAGTGCGGACTAGGGTGATGCCTAGGTGGCCCATACGAATGCTGAAACAGCGGAGCAGCCAGACAGCAACTGCTGAAGGCCCAACATGGGCACGAGTGTGTTTCCCAAAGTGTCACAGGGAATAGTACCCAACAGCTACCCCCAAGGGCACGGAACATTGGCAGGCGGGGCTGGGGGGGAGCGTGGACATCGATGTAGGCACCCCTACCACAGAACCCGCACCATAGGCAGCCGCCTACCTGCACACTGGATGTCATGAGACTGCGCACCACCAGCTCCACCAGCAGAAGGGCATGTCAGCATGGTGGCTGAGGGATACTGGTGGTGGAGGAGGCAGTGGCAGCTGGCCAGAGCAGACCGTGGCCTAGCCCTGTGTAGGTGGGTGCCATGCACTGCAACAGACAGGCCCTGTCTGACCAACAGTCATGGTATCACCAGGGAATGCAACATCTCTGTGATAACATGGTAGTGCAGTGCAAAAAACCAGTGTATTCAGAAGCAGAAAGTCACAGGTTCAAGTCCTAGCTGTGGTTTCCGCCAACCCAGTCCTCATATTTTACCCACTACTATAACGTGCTAATACAGACAGAACCTTTCTTGCAGATGACGTAAACATGCCCAAAACACCTACATTTTACCCTACAGAGCACAGACACCATAAACATGCACATTACCTAGAGAAGAGCCTCCCAAATGCAGTCCTGGAGGGCCAAACACCATTCAGGTTCCATGCTGCCTCAGAAAAAGATGCCTGTGCTGCATTTCTATGCGCCACCCCCATGGTATGCAGATGTATCTCATGCATATTGTCACACCCCCTTTCTCTGTGTATAGGCGGTTGCCTGGAAGAGTGGGAAACGTGCCAGATTATCCTTGTAAGTGCTGATGTTTGGGGTTTCCGTGTAGTTGTGGGCCAAACGAAGACAGCCAAGGTTTTTATGTGATAACAAAAACTTTATTTGTTGCACAGGATTCTGTCATCTATCATCCCCTAACCAGAAACAAAAAGTGGATACTTTCTTTTGCCAAAATAAAGTCCATAATGAGACAAAGTCCAACCTGATTCTTCTCAGGGTTTGTCAGTTTATATACAAGGTTAATTCAACTTCTCTTCAGTTATGAATCAGCTTTAGTTGCAGCTAATCATTTGCATAGCTTTCTCAATTCCCAGCAGCTTAAAGACGTTGAGTTTCACTCCAGCAGAACGCTGCTTCTCTCCGTGCAAACTCAATAGCATGAAATAACCTCAGCACTTATCATATACCTTAATATCAACAGCTTCACTCTTGGCAACAAACAGCACAGTCTGCCTCCATCTCAGAATAAGAGCTATCTGATTTAGTTGATCCCAACTGCATTGATTCAACATCAGAGTCAGACATCTCATGATTCAATTCAGGGTACTGCAGATCAACAGGCTTCCATTGTTCCAAATGGTGTCTAAGCTGTTTCCACTTATTATTCCTTTCCATTCATGGTATCTGAGGGTAACTAGAATCAGCAGCCTCCTTTAAAGTAGTGTTAAAGGAATCCAACTGGCTTAATCTTCTTCTAGTGTGTCTGGCTTGTAAAGGTTGGTAAAAAGGCAAGTCTCTGTCTTTGCATTGCTTCCGTATCTCTGGCTCAGCCTGGGCTAGCTTTAGCTTTCGTCTGCGTAGCCTATAATCAGCTGGTGAGTTAAGAACAGCTGGGCTACTCTCTAAGCTTCTGCTAGTAACTGGCTGCCTGCACTTGGAACGTTTATGCAGCTTATCATACAGAACTTTACACTTGCTTAAACTCTCACCTTTGTTCACAGCTTCTAGGGAAGACTCTAGGGTAGAAGTGCCATCTCTTCTGGGTAAGGGTTCCAGCCTCTCCCCGAGAGAATGAACGTAGCTTCTAACCTGCTTCTCCTGGCTGTCTGGTTCATGGTGACCTTTCTCTCTCAGAGGAAGCTTTCTCCACTGCTCTCTCAGAGACCTCCGTGTCTCTAAGCAGTCTGGATGGCAACTCTCCCAGCACCATGTGCTATCTTGGCAATGGTTGCTCCTTCCTTTGCTTCTCTCTGAAACTTGGTCAGAGCCAGGTCCTGAGTCTCCTACATGAACACTTCCTGTTCTCTTAGGAACTCCTCCTGCTCCCACACGAACTCTCCTGGAACTAGAACTCTGACTAGCTCCTGAACTCAGACTCCCTCCTGAACTCAGACGGGAACTAACTCTCTCTGTTACTTCCTGGTTAAGAGCATAGGGCTTCCCTATCCGGTTTGACTCCGCCCCTTGCCTCTTACATCAGCTCCCCTGGTTGTTATGGAGCTGTGGTGTGGCTCTCTCACTGCCTTTCTGTGCAGAGAGTTTCTCTGGGCTTGTGCTTTAACCCCTTCCTTGCCTGCATTAATGTGTGCATTTGAGGAAAACTGCTGTTTTAAACCCCTTTTTCTGCTATTTAAGCCCTCTGCATCATCACATAACCCCCCATTTAAGATATTTCGGGCTGGCTGGACAACTCCAGAACAGCACGGAATCCTAGCTCTATGACTGTAGCTAACAAAGGCATTACTCTTTATGTCTATATACTTAGCCTCACAGGGCGTAGGGATAGAACTGTTCGGAAAGTTCTCTATTATTTTCAGCAGAACTTGCCGCTGATGCCAAGAGATTTCCTCATCTACCCCAGACAATTGTTGGGCCTTCCACTTGGCCTGCCGAGGATCAAAGTCTTTCTCTACCTTGTCCCCCTCCCTAGTGGCTGTCAAACCCACTACAACGGCCTGTCCTGTGGATCCAAACCCATTTGAACCCCTTGGGGTGGTACTTAACTCAGTAACCTCCTCTATATGTGGGAATCCAACTCTCTCCATAATGAGTTGCGCTATTCTATCACCCATAGCTATTTTAAAGTCTTTTTTAGAAAAATTTAGCAGCAAGACCTTAATAGCCCCCCTAAAATCTGGGTCTATTACCCCCGCACCTACATCAATGTGTTCTTTAGCGGCCAAACCAGACCGCGGAGCGATCCGGCCGTAGCATCCGGGCGGTATTTCAAGCTGGATGCCCGTCTCTACTAAGGCTCGCCCTTGACTTGGGATAATAGTGTCCTCAGCACTAAAGATGTCAAATCCCGCTGCTTGTTCTGATGCTCTTTTGGGAATTTTTGCATTCGGGGTAAGCCGACAACATTTCAAGAGAAACTTTGTCTTGCCGGGAGAACTCTGGATAGGTGTTTCCTCCCTACCTGGCTTCTCTCTAGGTTTTTCAAATAAAGGAGCTGGTACTATCCTTGACCTAGGTTTCTCCCTATGAGTGGACGTCACTTGTCTTCCCTTTATCTCCCTCTTTATGGGTTCTTTTTCTACCTTCCCTGAACTAGGGGCTTTGGCTTCGGTGGTGGCAGCTAGTCCTTTAACTAGGCCCTTCAGAAAACGAGGCCAGTCCCTACCTAAGACTAGGGAATGTGGTAGTCTTGGCACTACTGCCACTGGAATTTCTTTTTTCAATCCTAGCCCTTCAACAGTAACTAGGTGTAATGGATATGACGCGGCGGCGCCGTGTACACAACAAATTCTAATCTTTCTCTCAGAGTGTCCTAAAGAATCCTCACCCTGAGCTTTTATCTCCCTCCATAGGCTATCAGAAATCATTGATTGGTCAGCGCCCGAATCTAGGATCGCTTCAACCTGAATATTGTTGACCATGACTGTTAGTACAAATCCCTCCCTAACCTCCTTGGACTGGGTGGTTACTAAGACAAGCTTGGCTCTACAGTCCCTTTGTAAGTGACCTTTCTGACCACATGCAAAGCATTTACGCTGTTCCCTATGACTTTTGGGCAGGGGTCTTCTGAACACAGATTTCCCTGACCTTACTTCCTCCCTCTTTTCTGAAACTTTCAAGACTGTTGACTCTGAAGTACCCATCTGCTTCTGACCGATGGCTTTAGACTCTAAGAAATGGTCAGCAAGTGCTATGGCATCTCTCGTGGTCTTACAATCTTGCAAAATTAAGAAGGATTGCAATTCTACCGGTACAGCATCTAAGAACTGTTCTAAAACAATATCATCTAATATGGAATCAATGCTTCTTCCCTCTTGAGTTAGCCACTTATATACTAGTGTTTGAATCCGATGGCATAAGGTCTGTGGTGTTTCACCTGGGGTTAACTTGCACCCTCACAAAAGGCGGCGATATACCACTGGAGTTAAGCCTAACTGGGTTCTAATGGCTTTGACTACTGCCTCATAGTTGTTCGCAAGATCATTGGGTACCGCTCTGTAGGCTGCTAGCGCCTCTCCTGTTAGGGATGATGCTAAGCGTAAAACCCACTGGTCTTTTGGCCAACTGCTCATGAGCGCAATGCGTTCAAAGACCTCCAAGTAGTCATCGATATCATCATCACTTAACAATTGCCTTATAGATAACATGCCCTTGCTTAAGGTTTCAAGACCTGTTAAAGTGCCAAGTGAACTTGACACAGTCTTAATTGCCTCCGTAGTCTGCTTCTGTTCTCCCATCCATGTGCCTAGCAGATCCATCAGCGGCTGTTGTTGCACCCGCAGCATCTCCGCTGTTTTCTCCTGGGCCACTGCTGACATTTTCTACTGCTGCTGGAATCTCTCAGCTACCCAGTTTAATAGCTGAGCTGGATCCATCGCTGTCTCAGCTGCAATAAAACAGAGAGCAAACACCAAGTGTGGCTTTACACACAAAATTCCCTCCCTCAGCTTCCACCGCTCTGCAATACCCCACCCCCTTGTAGCAGTATCCTAGATAACCCTTCTCATCTACCGGTTACCTGCTACAAGTGGTGAGTCTCACTCATCAGCACTGCAGAATCCAGGAACCTCTGCTCCAATCCGCCTCAGCTGACACTCCACTCTGAGTTTGCAGAGTTGGTAAGCTCTTCTTGAAGGTACTTCCTTGTGTGTTGAAAAAAAAAATTCCCTTTTCTTTTTTTTTTTTTTCTTCTTGAACCTTGGAAAAACTGTTCTTCTTTCAAACTTTACTGGCTTGTTAGTATCAGTTGCTTATTTATGTGAGGTGGTAGCTTTATCCTAAAAACTATGCCAAAACCTGTCACACCCCCTTTTTCTGTGTATAGGCGGTTGCCTGGAAGAGTGGGAAACGTGCCAGATTATCCTTGTAAGTGCTGATGTTTGGGGTTTCCGTGTAGTTGTGGGCCAAACGAAGACAGCCAAGGTTTTTATGTGATAACAAAAACTTTATTTGTTGCACAGGATTCTGTCATCTACCATCCCCTAACCAGAAACAAAAAGTGGATACTTTCTTATGCCAAAATAAAGTCCATAATGAGACAAAGTCCAACCTGATCCTTCTCAGGGTTTGTCAGTTTATATACAAGGTTAATTCAACTTCTCTTCAGTTATGAATCAGCTTTAGTTGCAGCTAATCATTTGCATAGCTTTCACAATTCCCAGCTGCTTAAAGACGTTGAGATTCACTCCAGCAGAACGCTGCTTCTCTCCGTGCAAACTCAATAGCATGAAATAACTTCTCAGCACTTATCATATACCTTAATATCAACAGCTTCACTCTTGGCAACAAACAGCACAGTCTGCCTCCATCTCAGAATAAGAGCTATCTGATTTAGTTGATCCCAACTGCATTGATTCAACATCAGTGTCAGACATCTCATGATTCAATTCAGGGTACTGCAGATCAACAGGCTTCCATTGTTCCAAATGGTGTCTAAGCTGTTTCCACTTATTATTCCTTTCCCTTCGTGGTATCTGAGGGTAACTAGAATCAGCAGCCTCCTTTAAAGTAGTGTTAAAGGAATCCAACTGGCTTAATCTTCTTCTAGTGTGTCTGGCTTGTAAAGGTTGGTAAAAAGGCAAGTCTCTGTCTTTGCATTGCTTCCGTATCTCTGGCTCAGCCTGGGCTAGCTTTAGCTTTCGTCTGCGTAGCCTATAGTCAGCTGGTGAGTTAAGAACAGCTGGGCTACTCTCTAAGCTTCTGCTAGTAACTGGTTGCCTGCACTTGGAACGTTTATGCAGCTTATCATACAGAACTTTACACTTGCTTAAACTCTCACCTTTGTTCACAGCTTCTAGGGAAGACTCTAGGGTAGAAGTGCTATCTCTTCTGGGTAAGGGTTCCAGCCTCTCCCCGTGAGAATGAACGTAGCTTCTAACCTGCTTCTCCTGGCTGTCTGGTTCGTGGTGACCTCTCTCTCTCAGAGGAAGCTTTCTCCACTGCTCTCTCCGAGACCTCCGTGTCTCTAAGCAGTCTGGATGGCAACTCTCCCAGCACCGTGTGCTATCTTGGCAATGGTTGCTCCTTCCTTTGCTTCTCTCTGAAACTTGGTCAGAGCCAGGTCCTGAGTCTCCTACACGAACACATCCTGTTCTCTTAGGAACTCCTCCTGCTCCCACACGAACTCTCCTGGAACTAGAACTCTGACTAGCTCCTGAACTCAGACTCCCTCCTGAACTCAGATGGGAACTAACTCTCTCTGTTACTTCCTGGTTAAGAGCATAGGGCTGCCCTATCCGGTTTGACTCCGCCCCCTTGCCTCTTACGTCAGCTCCCCTGGTTGTCATGGAGCTGGGGTGTGGCTCTCTCACTGCCTTTCTGTGCAGAGAGTTTCTCTGGGCTTGTGCTTTAACCCCTTCCTTGCCTGCATTAATGTGTGCATTTGAGGAAAACTGCTGTTTTAAACCCCTTTTTCTGCTATTTAAGCCCTCTGCATCATCACAATATTTATGGGGGACAGCATGAAAACCCGAACAGTGTTTTGCACCGCAGGACTGGAGTTGGGAACCTCTGCCGTAAAGCAGCATCCAACAAGGGCAGACACACTCGCACCCACAGGCCCAATTATCCAAAGCCTCCTGGAGTGGCAGGACTTTGGGCTCTGTGTGCATCTCCCAATACTAGCACTTGCATACCTTAGTAATGCCACCCTAAACCTGGGAATATGGTACACATCTATCAAAAGGTTGCTATGATTACTGGCAGATAGCAATTCCTAGGTTAAGTACAATTTTTAGAGTGAGCTGCATCATAGCAACCTTTCTGATATCTGTGGAGTGTACTACAGGTCTTGTGTCTGACAGTGTTTACCAATCTGGGGAGTGACTCCTACAGTATTGCGTACCATAGCCATGCCTGCACTGTGCCCAGGACTGGTGTGGTGGCCTGAGCTGCCCAACACCTCCCCCCTCCCCTTTCCCCTCCCCCTTCCCCTCCCCCCTCCCCCCTCCCCCCTCCCCCTTCCCCTCCCCCGTCCCCCTTCCCATCCCCCCTCCCCTTCCCCCCTCCCCCCTCCTCCCTCTCTCCCCCCTCCCCTCCCCCCTCTTCCCCACTCACCCTTACCCCCCTCCCCCTCCCCCTCCCCCTACCCCCCACCCCCCTCCCCCCTCCCCCTCCCCCTCCCCCTCCCCCTCCCCCTCTCCCCTCCCCCCTCCCCCTTCCCCTTCCCCTCACCCCTCCCCCTTCTCCTCCCCCTTCCCCCCTCCCCCCTCCCCCCCTCCCCCTCCCCCCTCCCCCCTCCCCCTCCCCCTCCCCTCCCCCTCTCCCCTCCCCCCTCCCCCTTCCCCTTCCCCTCACCCCTCCCCCTTCTCCTCCCCCTTCCCCCCTCCCCCCTCCCCCTTCCCCTTCCCCTTCCCCTTCCCTTTCCCCTACAGCAGGTGACCATGGCACCAACACAGGATATGCACTATTCTGGGTGCATCATCGCCCATAGGGACTAGACATGACCGGGACATACAGCAGGGCACAGATGTATCCTAGTTGTGTCTAACGGAACTACCTATCACACACTGATGGGGACCTGCAGCATGGTGTATTTCAGCCATGAAAGGTGCTGTGGACCTGGTGCTGGGCGCCCCACCTCAACCTTAGGGTGGGCACAGTACCCGCACAATGTGACAGTCTGTGGCTACTCTGTGGCAGTACCACACACGGTCTGTTCCCCCTACCTGGCCGAGGTGCTGTGGGGGTGCATACCCAATCTTGTGTCCGTCTGTCGACTGCTGATTTGCATGTGCAGTGCATCATGGGTACGGGTGGGTTAACCCTATCCTGGTAACCACAGCATACCGTTTGTGTGGTGATGTGCAGTCCTGCAGCCAGCCAGGGCTTTGTTCACAGTCTTATAAGGTGTCCTATAGGGGACATTATAGGGTGCCTTGGCGGACAGTGCACTTTCTAATGTGCCCTATGGAGTGCCTTATGGGGTGCCTTATGCGGCACCTTAGGTTATGCCACTGTGAGGGTGTGTTTGCTGGCAGCACAAATTAAAATACATGTGAAATGCCTCACCAATCACAACTTTAATGTAAAGGGTGCTGCCTCAGCCAGCCTTATACATTAGGCCCACTGGGGAATCAAACCCATGACTCCTGTACCATCCGTCAGTGTTGCAACCATTGTGCTACAGCTCTGTTGCTGTGATTATATGCCTGCGCGCCTTCTTAATTTTAATGCGCGGTAACGTGCCCTGTAGCACTCATTAATTTATGGTGCCTTGTAACGCGCATTCTCGGTGCGTTCTCGGCAACGATGTACCGCCCATGTCCTTATTTGGGATTTCTGTCTCTAACGTGGCTCCTAACGCGAATCGCACTAACGCAGTTTAGTAAACATACCCCTATATTCTTTAAACTCAGAACCATTCAGCAACTCAGACCCCTCATTGACATTGGTGATTTCAGAACAGTTGTCCAGGCACTTATAATGCCACATCTAGATTTCTGTAACGGATTACTTCAAGGTACACCTAAGAAGAACCTTCACATTCTATAAAGGGCCCAGAATGTTACTGCTCGGATTATTTTTAAATCCAAGCTTTCCGACCACATCTCCCCAATTCTATACGCTCTCCACTGGCTACCTGTTGCCAGTAGGATTCAATATAAAACAGTCACTATTTTTAGCTCATTTAGCCCCTTCACATCTATCAACCTTAATCCAGACTCCCTCAGAAAACAGAATGAGAAGAAGGGCAAACCTCAACATGCTTCTAATCCCTGATTCTGTGAGAAAAACGAAGCAAGTAACAACCAATACTGCCTTCTCTTATTATGCACCCAGTCAATGGAACAAACTACCATGCAACCTAAGAGAGATTAAAGACCTTATATCCTTCAGGAAGGAACTTAAAACATACCTTTTCACCCAACACTATCGCAACTTACAGCACACACTCGAGCAGATGTCACAAGAATACACAAATCACTTAACGCAAGTTTACCCTACCTAACTCATGTCTCACTCTCCATTGCACGTCCCCACTGACAACCTCGCTACATTATTCCCACTGAATGATAGTCAGACCTGTACTGGCTGTTGTAAATAGTTTTTCTGTTTATTATAGAGTTGCATACTTGTCCTATTCTCTGTAAATAATGAATATTTCCTCAATCTATGTAAAATAGTTTAATATGTTCTTTGAAATATAGTTATTATATGCTCAAAATGTTCTATGTAATTTGATGTTTACCACGTTCTCTGTAAACCACCCCTGATCTCTGGAAGGGGCGGTATAGAAAAACGCACAAATAAATAAATAAATCAGTATAACCCCAGTCCTCTATTGGCATATGGCAGTAACACATGTGATCCTCAGAAGCTGAGAGAATTTTATCTGCTCCTCCATTCCTCTCCTTCAAGCCAGACTGCAGTTAACTGAGAGGAAGGAAGTCTCCCTCTTCCAGGTACTACTGCATAAAACTGACTGAAGTACTCTCTCCCAAACCATTCTGAACTGTAATCCAGAACCCTTACCTCACATGGGAAGGATGGGTGTGTCACAGCCCCCACTACTTTCAACCTCTCTCTGGACAGCCTGAGCACTGATAGCTTCCTATATGGCCTGATGCTTCTCCCTATCTCTGTTCCCCTCAGTTGCAAATGTCCCGATGCCCTTCCCACCCCTGCATGAGTTGCAGGAACTCAAAGGGTGATCAGCCATGTTAGGAACACCCCACCTGCCCCAATTCAATGGGGAGGGAGCTTTCAACATAGACCTTCAGACTCTTGCCTTCTCCCCTCTTCACATACAATAAGCAGGAAGCCAAAAAGGTAGTGGAAAGTCAGGCTACAGCTTTATTTAATACTTTAGCTATGACAATAACAATAACAAAGAACATCCAGGATAAAACCCACTGGTTGACACAGAAACCTAGAAACATGATGTCAGAAAAAGACTGTATGGTCTATCTAATCTGCCTTTCCATATCAATTACAACAGTCCCTTTTTTACCTTTAGTATGTGTTTATCCCATGCTTTCTTGAATTCAGATACTGTCCTCCTCTCTACTACCTCCACTGGGAGACTATTCCACACATCTGCCACCCTTTCTGTAAAGAAATATTTCCGCATATTACTCCTGAGACTACCCCCTTTCACCCTCATCCTATGTCCCCTCATAGCAGAGCTTGCTTTCAATCGAAAGAGGATATCCTCTTGTGCATTTATGCCATGGAGGTATTTAAATGTCTCAATCATATCACCTCTATCGTGCCTTTCCTCTAACGTATGCATATTAAGATCTTTAAGTCTGTCCTTATATGCTGTATAACAAAGACCACTAACCATTTTAATAGCCACCCTCTGTTTCGACTCCATCCTGTTTATGTCCTGTTAAAGTTGTGGTCTCCAGAACTGTACACAATACTCCAAATGAGGTCACACCAGATACTTATACAGAGGCACTATCACCTCTCTTTTTCTGATGGCCATTCCTCTCCCTATACACCCAAGCATCCTTCTGTTTTTCGCTGTTACCTTTTTTACCTGTTTAGCCACTTTAAGATCATCAGAAACAATCACACCTAGGTCCTGCTCTTCTTTCATGGACAGAAGTACTTCATGTCTTATAATGTACCGCTACCCTTGGATTTTTGCAGCAAACTCTCCACTCAATCTAGGATTTTGGCACCTGGCAGACAGCACAACTTTCAGAAGAGAGTCACCAACTACCACTACCCTTCTTTTCCTTGTATTTACTGATCCTGCAACTTTGGGGTGCTTGGGCTCTGGTTCTTTCCTTACCTGGGATATTTTCACCTCCTCCTCTTCGAGGGCTGCAGACTGGTTCTTAAATTCAAGGGCTGGTGGAGGTGGATATTGATTCTGTAGGTTCTGGTGACTTGTGTCCAACTCTCTTCATTCTGTAGCCTCACATCTTCACCTTTGTTGGAGATATTGGATGTTTCAAGAAGCATCTAATCAATGTACTTCTCGCTGTCTCGAATGATTCTTAGCCTTGCCACCTCTTCTCTGAGCTCCTCCACTTGTTTCATGAGGGCTTCAGCTTGCAGGCATCCTGCACATGGAACTGGTCCTTCAACTGACATTGGGCTCTCTAGACAGAGGCAGAAGCTGTAATGGGGCAACAGCTTTGGCAATACGATTTTTCTTAGCCACTGTTCAGTTGTTGGAGCTTTGGTACCTGTTAAAGTAAACAAGACAGTGCAACCAAAGACCTTAACTTTTCCTCATCTGTCCTTTAAGAAAAAAAAAACAATTAACCTCTTTTATGTGTGTTCTAACAGCACTGTTCTATGTCCCTGTGTGTAGCTAACTGGGGAGTTTCCCTATAAAGCAAGAATTCTCAGATGGGGTGAGTGGAAGCTGGGGAGGATAGGGAGGAATCTAACACCTGATGAGGTCAGTGACTTCAAAGAGCTTGCTCTGAATAGAAAGCTGGAAAAGAAACAATGAGCTTTAACATGCAGAGCTTTACCCAGCACCAGATAAAAAAATCCCCTTTTGCAATACAGAATAAGAATTTGATTTAAAAAATGAAGACCAACACCCCTTTAAGAGCTCTAAGGCAGAGGGCTTGTATTTAAAAGTAACATAGTATTACCTTGCATGCTTTAGATGTCCTTCCCTGATAAGCTTCACTTCCAATAAGTATACATCTGTCTTTGAATTGCATATTACTTAAACCTCCTCCAATCCTTTCTAAATCAGCCACTGTTCATTTCAGTGCCGTTTCCAAAAGCATTCATATGCATGCTAAATATAGTCATTTTGGAATTACTAGCCTTAGGCAGGATATGCAGCCAAACCTGGCTATCTGACAAGCTGATAGCAATCTAGCCATGATGAGGTACTGTATCAACAACCTGTAGATATATACCCAAACTCTCCAACCTGGATGACACTAGGGAGTAAGTTTACTGAAGTGCAGTAAGTGTTTGCACTTACCACATATTAATAGGCAAAGTTAAGATGCACTAAGTGCAAAACATGTGCAGTAAATGCAGGAAGCGTGACAAGTATCTGACCTTCATTTTCTGCATACAGGGCACATTTAACATATGAGGGAGCCACATTTCTAGCCTGAGTGGGTTTCACGGAAGCACCTGTGCTACCTGCTGAGGCAGGCAATATGCCCCTGATGGCACAGACAGCCAAGCAGCAGTGGCTTCAATCTTTGGTGTTCCTTTTATTCCTCTCTTGCCACAACCTCCAAGCTTTTTCCCACAATCACCCCTATGAGCATCCCCCACCCCAATGATCAAAAACTCCTGACCTCCTCCCGAGCATGTCCCCCTTCTCAACTCCCCTCCCCCAGAATGTCCATGCAATGCCTAATCAAAATCCCCCCATCCAGTCCTCCCCACAGGGTCCTCAACAATGAAGACCCTACCTCAGATCCACCCCTTCAACATGGTGCCTAGAGGACATTGATGCAGGAACAGTCTACCTCTGCTTCTTCTCCAGCTAACAAGGTTCCAATATGGTTGCCTTCACCCATTGTGCTAGTCTCGAGGTACCACCAGTAAGATTTTAAATGCAAATTATCAACAGTCATGACAGCTAGCATGGCACTAGTTGTTACTTGCTGCTATGCCCACTATCCACGCTGATCTCATCCAGATCCCACCCCATCTTGATGAAAATTTTTTTTTACTGTGCTGAATACTTTTAGCGCTTCTAGAAATTAGTGTGGGCCATTAGCATGTGCTTAAGCCTGCAGCAATCATTACTGCACTCTAGCAAACATTCCTCTAGGTTGAAAAGTCATTTGGCTTCCTCAGGCGATCTGTGTTGATACTGTGTCTTCTAGACACTGAGATAGAGATACCTCTACTATTACAGTGAAACTGGTAGAATATTAAACTCAACCTGGATCACGGTCTGAAAAAATAGGACAATTTATCAATGGATTACTCCCATGGGACTAAAAAATTGTAACATCCCTGCTAGCTTCTACAATTGCCCCCCTGCATGAGCCCCACAGCACAAACTAAAGTGAGAGGAGACAGGGAGAGCCACTGCAACACTGGAAATCTGAATAACTGCAGGTAAAATTCCTCTCTCGTTAGTCCTATAGCCCTATAACAGCTAAGATGCCATGCTGATCCTTACTGAGTGCTACAGTAACTGCTACATTGAGGCTAATTCCGTTTAGTAAAAATTCAGTTATGCTGCAAGTTTGTTAATATTTTCCCTTTATATCAAAGTAAAATCTTTATCAAAGAGAGAGTTGTAAAATACTTTTTGCATGTTTTCCAAAAATGTATACCACAATTCTGCTACTTCTTTGTAGTATGAACAATAAGCAGACAACTAAAGCACATTGAACTTGCAAGATCAGCTTGCTGTCATCCTAGAATCCTAGAGATATCTATTCTTTGTGTCTGCTCAGCACTATGTTAATTAAATGTATTTTAACGATTCTACAGAAAATTCAATTTTAATGTGTAAAGTAAGAGCATTATAAACAAATTAAATTATTCACATTCCAATAATATGAAGATATTTTCAGTTTGGAATGCTGACCTTGAAACTTAGCAGTACTGCACTCTACAAAGCCAAAACATAAGAGGTCTTAATTTGCAATATATGATATAAATATAGATCAGAGAAATCTATTGGGTCAATATGCAAATGCCGTTCTCAGCATTTTTATTAAATGCCGGCTCCGGTGTTTCAATTATCCACATATCTGGATAGTGAGCGGTGCCGAATATACATGAAGAGAGGTAGCTGCCACTGATGCACAGATAGCAGGGGACATTCATCTGCTATCCGTATAACTAAAGGGCATGTTTACTAATGTGTGCTGTTAGCTCAGGCTTTGCCATTCGGTAAGTGTGCCAGGCTAGCAGTACAGGGCCCTGTGCTAAAACTCCTATGCTAACTGTATAGTGCATGACTGGGTGGGGGACGAGGTGAGTTAGAGGTGGAAGGCAGGCAGTGATGGCACATAACAGGTGGACAGTTTATTTATTTTTTATTTATTTCAATTTCTTATATACCGCACTATTTGGCATCAGCGCGGTTTACAGAGAACACAAAAAAAAACAGAACAACAGGCTGTTTGGTGTTACATAGAACAGGAGTATCAACTTGGAGAACATGGGCGAACTATTTACATAGAATAGATAATCTAACAACTAGGCAACATGTTTGAACTATTTACATAGGTTAGCAAGAGTGCTAGGATGATGGAGAAGACTGTGGTTGAATTTGTGGTGGGACTATTATGTTTCACTTCATATGGGGTAGTATTTGATAAATAGGTTAAACTTAAGGGCCTTTCTGAACTGGGCTAAGTTGGTTATGGCACGGATGTCAGGTGGTAGAGAGTTCCAGTATTTTGGGGCGCAAAAGATGAAAGCTCTGTTCGCTGTTGATAGGCTGCATGTTGTTATGGCCTTAGGCGTTATTAGGGAGTTTAATGCTACCTGTCTTCTATGTCTGTTTGGTGGTACAGTTTGGATGAGCTCAGTAAGTGAGTTGGCTGATAGACCGTTGATGGCCTTAAATGTGAGAATCAAGGTCTTGAATAGAAGCCTTCCGTGTATAGGGAGCCAATGAAGCTGCTTGAGGATAGGTGTGATATGTTCACTTCTGGACGCTCCTTGTAGAACCCTTGCAGCAGTATTCATAGCAAGTTGTAATGGGCTCACGGTGGATTGTGGGAGTCCTTGCAGAATGGAGTTGGCAAAGTCGAAATGTGGTAAGATTAGGGCTTGGTAGATGGTTCTGAAGTCCTCTAGGTCTAGTAATGAACGCAAGTGTCTGGGTGCAATCCAGGCCTCCTCAGCACTCAGGGCAGGCATGCCACTGCATGCAGCAATGCATCCCCTATCCCTGGCAACCCTTCTATTAAGTTGACTTGCTGCAGTGCCTAATATTCCAGAGCCAGTTGCTAGTCGCTCCTGGCTGAAGTTTCGCAATTCACGAGACTTTGGCAGGGAGAGTTGAGCGACCAGCCCTAGAGCACGAGGCAGCGTGGCAAACCAGCTTAATAGTAAGTTTGTTGTGTTGCCTCCATGGGCCTGGTGAGGGTGCACCCCCTCCTGGCTGGCACCCACCACCCTGCCCTTGGTGTGCCACTGAGTAACACCATCTCAATGAGTGATGTTAAGTGCACCCACATGCTGGTTAGCGTGGTGCTGTACAGTATGTTAGCAATGTACTAACAGCATGGGGAAGTATGCATATGCCCCGTAAAGTTAGCCTTGGCATCCATGCTAGTTTCAGGGTTCAAAGGTGTACTACCAATGTGCCCTTTAGTAAACATGCCCCTAAGTGGCTTAATTTAGAACTATCTTTTTTGATGTTCTAAATTAAACTGCATAGATATATAGATAGAGGCTGATTACGACTGTCTATCTGTATTTATTAATTTTATTTGTGTGTTTTATATACCGTTATATCGGGTAATCATAGCAGTTTACAATTAAAACAACCAATACATTAAACATTGTAACAATAAATGGTGCTAAAACAGGCAATCAAGAATGTACATGATTCTAGATAGTTGTAACTTATATACAGCCTATTTACAGCTCTGGCAATCAAGAATATCCGTCAGTTCAAGATAGGGTTAAAGGATGGGTGAGTTATTGAACAGTTTGATTGGTCGAATAGCCTAGTGACCGGGAGGGGGGGATAATTATGTTGGGTCAATGAGAGTTGTAGTTTCATTCTGACCAAAATGATCTATGAAGAGATGGGTTTTGAGTTGTATAATTAAATGGAAAGTCTACACACTATCTTCACTGTACCCCAGAACTATCCGGGGTTTTAGTGCATGGTAAATGGTTAGCACACAAGCATGGTAACAATTACCATGCACTAAAAATGACAATGTGGTAAAAATCTTGCAGTAATTTCTTAAAAGCACATTTTACAAAGGACATCCACATGCAATCTGGGACATTCAAGCCAGGCATGTGCAAGTTCAGGCACAATTTCACAAATGCGGGTGTGCCCAATATGGACGTCCCCAGAAAAGTATTTCCAGAACAGGAAACAATTAGTAGCTAATGGTTAGCATAGAGGGTTAGGAGTACGCCAGCAAAGGTTCAAATCCAAGGGGTATGTTTACTAAACTGTCTTAATGTTACCGGCGTTAGTTGCAGTCTTACTGTGACGAATGCCATACAAGGTAGTGGGTGTTCCAGTCTTAAGGTAGCATTTCAGGTTATCATGCGATAAAGTCCGTTATCAAGCGATAGAGGGAGCCGTGGCACATTAACGCGTGTTAGCCTTAATTAGGCGCACTGATCTGCAATCACAATAACAGAGGTGTAGCTCACTGGTTAATACATTCACCACTGATACAGGGGTCATGAGTTTGATCCCTCAGTGGGCTCAGTTAAAGGGCTGTCTGAGGCAATTCCTTTTCCTGCTTGTAACAGTCAGACACATCCCAACAATTTGCACTGCCAGCCAAAAGAGCCTCACCCCAGTGCTGCAACCTAATGCACCTTTAAGGGAGCACCATAAGGCACATCATAAAGCACCACATCATCCAAGGCAGGTCATAATGTGCCCCAGAGGGCGGCAGGAAAGGTTGGCACCCTCCAAGGCAGCATATAAGGCACCCCATAAGCTGGCCAAACCTAAGGTGCCGCAAAATATGCCCCAGGGATGCCAAGGTGACACAGGAGATGGTGCCCAGGGCACAAAGGTGCCCCAAAGTCACAAGCATGAAATGTATGGCTCAAACACAGATGTAACTATAACACTGCACAGAGCACCAAGGAAAGGCAATGAACAAGTGATGGAAGGAAGAAGATGATGGAGCTCATGGATCAGCCAAATCTGCATGCAGCCCATGTGGCAACAGGTAAAGTGGACAAACATATCAGGGGAAGCTGTACCAATGTACAGGGTGATGGTAATGTACAGTGCAACAATGACAGTGTGTGGCAGAGGTTGGAGATATGTGTCCACCAGAGGAGGTAGAGGTGGCAGGATAAGTGCAATGACAGGAGGACAGAGGAGAGCAGTGCCATGCAGAGCAGACACAGGAGAGGCAAGAATGAAGAGATGCAATGCAGAAACATGTGCCAGTGCAGGACATGGGGTAACAGCCTGCACATTAGGACAGGACGCCACACAGCTGGCACACACACATAGCTGGACAGAAGGATGGATGGCAACAGTGATGAGGATATATTGTGGCGGCAGCACAGATATGCACAGATATGACTGTTACACAAATAAATCATAGTTGTGTAGGACAGCCATAAAAAAAAAGAGGGAAACAGAGAGGAATCAAACCCATGACCTCTGCTAGTGAGGTCATTGCATTAACCAGTGTGCTACATCACTATGGAAGTTATCACACCAATGGCTGGCTACAGAAAGAGTGCACATCACCATAAAACTTTCTGATGTGACTATCAGGATAGGATAGAACCAACAGTACCCATAATGCAATTCACATGCAGAACAGCAGTCTACATCTGCTCACCAGATGGGGTATGCACCTCTACAGCACGTCAGCTTGGTAGGGGGGAATGACCATGTGTGTTACTGGCACAGAGTATCCACAGGCCATGCCAATATGCGTATTCTATGTTCACCCTGAGGGTGAGGTGGAGTGGCCACCACCAGGTCCGCAGTACCTGGGTTGGTTGAGGTGGGTTGTGTTGCAGGTCTCCATCAGTGCCAGGGTGTGATAGGTATTTGTTGTGGACACCTTTAGGAGGTCTATGTGTCCATTTGTAATTGCTAGTCATGTCTGGCCCTTATGGATCATGATGCACACAACATAGTGCATATCCACTATACTTGCCATGGTCACCTGTTTAGAGAGCAGGGGTTTGTCAGGGCTCACATGGCGACAATGGACTTAGCAAACCACCCTCTCTGGGTCAGGGTGGGGGACATGATCTGCCCCCAACAGACTCGCACTCTCACCCTTTGCAAGGGGCGCAGTGGAGGTACATGAGGACAGGCTGTGGGACCAGCAACCCCAGTCCTGGTGGCAAACGGAAAAGCTGCTGAAGATCTGCAAATGGAACAGGGCCACTGGCAGATAGGTAGTGGGCCCAGTCAGCTCAGATGCTCCCCACTACGATCTGACATTTGCCAGCAGAGTGAACCTGCTGCACCCTGCAAGGTGGTGCAGCCATACACATGCTAACTGCAGACAGTCTGCTAGCTAGTACATAGTGCATGTTCCTGGAGAAATTGTGTGCACCCAAAACTGGGATGTCAGTGATTGGTCCCCAGAAAAGAGAACCCATAAATATCACTTGAGAAAGATACTGTATAGCACTATGGGGGAACCTAGCCATGCCGTGGTCACTGCTCAGTCAGGTTGAGAGTGACCTCCCAGCATGACATGCTGTGGCCACCCTGTCCATGCAGGTGGTGGTCAGGCACTACAATGTCCCAGCCATTGCCCTATACCCTGTGCAAATGCATCCTGCCCATGCCATACCCATAGTACCTTGCTCCTCATTATGCACATAGACAGGCTAACACTGGAAACAGTGCAAGCAATGTAGGCTCAGTAAGGTGTAGGCAGCCACAACACACTGGATAGACAGACACACACTCCCACACCTATGCCAGCATTGTGCAAATATAGAGGTTTTTGGCAGCCCTGGCTGCCACACCAGTCCTGGGCACAGTACGGGCATTGCTATGGTACTCATTACTGTTAGGGTCACTCCCTGGGGTGGTAAACACTGTCAGAATCAATAACTGAAACACACTCCACAGATATCAGAAATGTTGCTATGATGAATCTCTATCAACAAATTGTGTTTAACTTAGGATTTGTTAGCTGACATTAATTATAGCAACCTTTTGATATATGTTGAACGTGTTCCCAAGTTTAGGACGGCATTGCTAAGGTATGCAGTTGCCAGTATTGGGAGATGCTGCTCCGCGCAGGGCCCAACAGCCTGACTCTCCATGAGGCTTTGGATAGTGGAGCCTGTGGGTGTGGGTGTTTATGCCCCTGTTGGCCGCTGCTCTAGAGCAGAGGTTTCCAACTCCAGTCCTGGTGGGCCAAACACTGTTCAGGTTTTCATGCTGTCCCTAATGAATATGCATGAGATACATTTGCATACCATTGAGGTGGCGCATAGAAATGCAGCACAGGCATATTTATTAGGGACAGCATGAAACCTGAATGGTTTTTGGCCCTCCAGGACTGCAGTTGGGAAACTCTGCTCTAGGGATTGCACATGTTTATGGTGTCTGTGCTCTGTAGGGTAAAATATAAGCATTTCAGGCATGTTTATTTTATCTGAAATAAAGGTTCCGTCTTTATTACCATGGTTTAGTACTGGGTAAAATATGGGGATGGGGTTGGCAGGAGCCACAGCTGGGACTTGAACTTGTGATCTTCTGCTCCTGAACACACTGGCTGTGTGTACTGCACCACACTGTTGCCACAGGGACAGATCATTCCCTGAGGATACCATGACTGTTCATCAGATAGACCCAGTCTGTTGCAGTGCACAGCACCCACCTAAATGGGGCTTGGCCATGGTCTGCTGTGGGCAGATGCCACTTCACCCTCTGCCACCAGCACCCCTCCGCCACCATGCTGCCATGCCATTATGTCGGTGGTGATGGTGGTGCGCACTCCCAGGCCATCCAGTGTGCTGGTAGGCAGATGCCTATGGTGTGGGTTCTCAGGTAGGGGTGCCTACATGGACATGCGCGCTTTCTTCCGGCACCGCCTGCCAATGTTATGTGCCCTTGGGGGTATCTGCTGGATAATATCCCCTATGGCACTGTGGGACACACACTCGTGCCTATGTTGGACCCTCTTCAGTTGCTGTCTTGCTGCTTTACAGTTTTAACATTCCTATGTGCCACCTAGGCATCTGCCTAGTCCATACTGTGCCCCAGCTGGCCACAGCATGTGCCGCCTGCAGCCCCCTGTATCCCATTTACAGCATCAGTACAGTTGCCCTTTCCTACGTGCACACTCTGCTGTTGCTGCACATGTGCACGCCATAACCAACCTGCCCAATCTAAATGACAGAAACCCTGATCAGCGCTATTTCAATGTGGGATCATTCACTTTGTAGGGGGACAGAGCATAGACCCTTCCAAATATGTTATCTTACTTTTTATGCTTTGCCAGTAGTGTTGCTTTATGTTTATCATTAATATCACTATTGGCCAGCTTGGTTATTGGGATTTTAAATGTGGTTCTGGTCATTTTATATGTTTATTTGCCTGTTTGGTTCCTCCACGTTTATCACAACTATCACTTTTTCTGGTTTCCCTGCCCTTGCTGCACATTGCTGACTGAAATGGTTTCTCTTTCCTGCAAATGTGCTCAAACGCGAGGGTTTCACTGGCGTTAGTGTTCAGACCTGGATTTCACAGCGTTAGTGTGCCTGGAGCCTCTCCCCACCCACTCTCTGCCCATTTACCCCTTCTCTCTGCCCTCTGGGAAGCCTTACTCCACCCTTTAGAGCCGGATTTCACAGCGTAAGTGTGCCTTAACGCCGCTGCCGCGTTATCGCACAATAACGTAACTTATCGCATGATAATACCACCGCTGCGACGTTTAGATGGTTTAGTAAACATACCCCCAAGTATGGGCATTTGTGATCTAAGGGTATTCACTTAACTGTCCTTCAACTCTATGCTCTCTGGTTATTTTAAGGCCAAACAAGCACTTTTTTGATGCTTATAGCTGCCTGGAGCAGGTCTAAATATGGACATGACTGCAGATGTATCTGATGTTTCTGAACTTTAAAAGGTACCAGCTGCTTCTTTTCACGGAGGTGTGTGGAGCCAGGGCATCGGCTCGGGAGGCTGCTGTTGCCGCTGCAGCTGAGGTCTGGGCTTTTTCCTTTTACTCCAGCGGCCAGGCACTCACCGGACAGCCCTACCAGCAGGGTCCTATTTGCTCTATATCTTTGACGCAATTGTTTGACGCTGGGCGTGTGCGCAGGGCGTGTGTCAAAGGGGCATGGTCAAAGGGGCCTGTTTGGCCCCTTTGACGCCCCTTCGACGTCACTTCGTGGCACCGCACTGCTGTATATATATATATATTTTTTTTTTCTTTATTATTTCTTATGTTCTTGCTGTAGGGATAGGATGTTTTAGTTTTATTTGCTTTGAGTTTGGCTTGTTAATATTTCCTGGTATTTGATATTAGCATTGGTGAGCTATTCATCCTTTCTCTTTATAATGGGGAAACGGAAAGCCAAGTCTGGGAGTAAGGCTTCGGGGACTGCAACCGGAGATTCTAAACCGGTTGGGCCCTTAGAGAAGCATTTTACTCCTGTTCCAGTGGCAGTCTTCCCCGGAAGGGCTGTCTCTGAGTTCAGGTGGAAGATTTTCTCCTTTATGCCCTGTTCCTGGTGATATAACTGGCCATTCTATCCAGTCCTCTTTTTTGGTAAGAGATTTACCTTCTTTCAAGTTACCCACTCCTGTTTTGTTTTCAGAGGTGGGTAGCTCCACTGAGTTTCCCACCGTTTCTTCGAATTCGGAGATTACCTTGCGAGATTTGTGGGGGGCTTTAAAGTCTATTGACAATAAAATATCAACGTCTCTAAATTCTCTATGTGTTTTCTCGCAAGAGGCCACAGTAGCTCTGCGGCAGCTTGACGAGAAAATAACTTCTATTGATGCGGCCGTAACGACATTGGAATCCCAGGTTCTCCCTTTACATACGTCGAGTGTTGCTGGTATAAAGGATTCACTACTGTTACATAATAAGGTTGAAGTCCTGGAGAATTCCTTTAGATCTTGCAATTTGTGTTTTCTTAATTTTCCTTATTCGTCTTTGCTTTCTCACAAAATTCTGTTGGATAAGTATTTTAAAGATGTTTTGGCCATTTCAGATTCCATTGACATTTCTTGTTTATATTACATTCCCTCCTCAGTTAAGCAAGTTAATGTAGTAGAGGGAGAACTTGATCAGATTGTTGCTCCACTAGAGAATCTTACTGCCTTTTTGGAGGATTCACAGGACAATATTAGCACGCGGGCCACTTTATTCGCCACTTTTACCTCGGTTGAAGTAAAGCAACGTATTCTTCGCGCTTTTTTTAAGGTGAAACTGACTAAGTTTTGTGGCCAGCGGATTAATATTTTCCCCGATGTCACCCGTAGTACTCAATTGCGTAGGAAGCAATTTCTTTTTTTTTTTTTTAAATTCTTTATTTTCGTTTTATAACAACAAAGGAAAAGGAAGACATACAGCTAAAAGACAGATACATACACCAAAGTAAACCCCTGCCACCCCCCTCCCCCCTGCTTCTTCTCTAGAAAACTAATCATTCCCGAAGCGGGCGTGTACTTACATTATTATGTTACAAAACCTAACGGTGATCTGAAACATGATGAGTGCACATTATACAGGCATGTTGGAACAATGAGCAGATTGTACATAATCATTAAGCATCTGCCATTTAGACAAGCGAGAGTGAGTTTGGGCATGGGGAATAGCTCTCCGAGGTATCTGCTCATATTTACTATATAAGCAGACGAGGTTCCACCATTCATTGACAGTAAGTCGAGAGCTATCCTTCCAATTCCTCGTGATTAAGCATATGGCTATACCCAGCATGAAATCAAGGAGAAAGCGACCCTTCTTAGGAAGAGAGGGGACCTCCGCCACAGAGCGGAGTCCCACGATCTTCCAAGAGAGAGGCTCGTGAAGGTGTAAGATAAATTGAATACAACCCCAGACCCGCCCCCAATAAACCTGTAGTTGAGGACATTCATAAATAACATGAGCGAAGGTTCCCACAGCAGTATGGCAAGACCAACACTGGTCCCTAGCAGTGGTGTTCCATTTGGCTATTTTTTCTGGGGTATAAAAGCATCTGTGTGCAAAAAAGAAGAGAGTTTGGGTAACAGAGGCAGACCGGGAAACCCGCACTACTTTGCTCCAGAAAACGCTCCATTGCACAGGGGTTAAAGTGGTTTGCAGTTCGCGCTCCCAGGCTTGTTGGGCTCTAAAAGTGGCCGTGTCTGTACCCTGACATAATATTTTATAAAAGTTAGAGGCTACCGCGGGTGTCTACTTGATAGGACATACCGGGGAGATGGGTCAACGGAATTGGGCTACTAAGCTCCTCTTCTATGTCAAGCCAAACTGGTCTGCTGTCTGTTGAGGCATCTAGCCATCGGGCACCTTGCTTAAGTAGGAAGGCTTGATGATATCTAAGAAAATCAGGAAATCTGGTACCCCCTCTTTCCTTCGCAGACTGTAGTTTTTGTTTAGCTATCCTTGGTGGCTTGCCCTGCCAGAGATAACGGACGAGAAGGCCCTCAATATCTTTATAAGTATGTAGCGGGAGTAAGCATGGCAACATTTCTAAAATGTAGTTCACTTTGGGGACTATCATCATTTTCACAGTTTCTAGGCGACCCCACCATGTAAGAGACAAGGGAGACCAACGATTTGTGAGCTCACGGACTTTGGAAACTACCTCTTTGGCATTGAAACTGATAGTGTCTTCTAAAGGAGAACATTAATGGACCCCGAGATACTTCACCATGCGGGATTGCCAAAGGAAGGGAAAGGCCTGCATGTCAGCCTCATGTACCCAGCGGTTCAGTGGGAATGCTACAGATTTGGTCCAGTTAATTTTATAGCCCGATAATTGTGAGTAACCGTTAATCAGATGCAAGACAGCTGGAACCGAATCGAGGGATACGAAAAGCATAAGGTCATCTGCATATGCAGAGAGTTTAATCTCCCTATGACTGAAGGGGACACCTCGAATACGTGCGGACTGTCTAATAAGGAGGGCTAGGGGTTCAAGAGCTAGATCAAAGAGCATTGGTGATAGGGGGCAACCTTGGCGCGTGCCTCTTTGGAGATTAAATGGCTGAGACTTGATGGCATTTACACAAATACTGGCGACGGTTTGAGTATATATAACTTGGAGATATCGGAGGAAGCCCTCCCCAAAGCCATACCATCGGAGAACTGCAAATAAGAAGGGTCATTCTAGGCAATCAAAGGCCTTTTCGGCATCCAGGGAAAGACCCACCCATGGATGATCTAGATTGGCAGCACTGGATAGCACATGGCACAAGGTCTGAGCATTGTCAGCAGTTGATCTGCCGGGTATAAAACCGCATTGGTCGTGGTGAATTAGGGTGGCCATCCTGTCAGATAGCCGGGTGGCCAAGATCGTTGCGAAGATCTTATAATCGGCATTAAGTAGGGATATTGGACGGTAGTTGGCGGTTAGTAGCGGGTCTCTGCCTTCTTTCTCAAATACTACCACATTAGCTGCAGAAAAGGATCCCAAAGAGGATGTATCTACCGCAAGGGCAGTAAAATAGAGTTTTAAATAGGGAACTAAATCTGTGCTGAACGTTCTGTAGAATTCGGTCGGGAGACCATCGGGCCCTACGGCACGGCCCGAGGCTGTTCGTTTTAGGGCAGATTGGATCTCTGAAGTAGAGAAGGGTTCATCCATCGCATCCCTATCATCTTCAGAGAGGGTCGGCCGCTGAATGCCAGAAAGCAATCGCTCGAATGTCTCTGATGAGAACTCACATTCAGATTGGTATAGGCGGGTATAGAAATCCCGAAAGAGTTCTACAATGTCGGAGTCTGTGGTCACTATGCCCCCTCCCTGTGGAGCTCGAAGGGCCGCTACGCGTTTGGCTTCTTTTTGACCTTTCAAGGCGTTGGCTAAGAGTCGACCAGCTCGGTTATTTTCACGATAATAGGTCCCTCGCTGAAGCTCAATACTCTTAGAAGCTGCAGTTGAGAGGATTGAATTATATTGAAAACGGAGACGCTGTAATCGAATTAATACACATGGATCAGTACGTGAAGTTAGAACTCGTTCGCCTGCTTTTATTTGTTGGTCTAGTATGAGTAGCTGCTGTTTGCGTTGTTTCCGCAGGCGGATTTGATAGCTAGTGATCGTTGCTCGAATGGCCGCTTTGAAGCCCTCCCACCAAGCCCAATTCGCAGTATCCTGGGGTAGATTAAAATGGAAGTAATCCTGTATGGCTGCTCGAATGTCTAACTGGAACTCTGGCTGAGTTAACAGGGCTCTATCAAAGAACCAGGCCCCCGAATTCCCTTGGGGTGCAGTAGTGTGTAATTGAAAGGAAATAGCAGCATGATCTGAAATATGTTGGGAGTGAATCTTTGCGGTGTCCACCTGAGGAACTAACAGTTTTGATATTAGAAAGAAGTCTATGCGAGACAGGGATTTGTGAGGGGAAGAGAAGAAGGTGAAGTCAAGCTCATTGGGGTGTAGTAGCCTCCATAGATCAACTAAAGCAAGATCTTTGATCAGGGAGGTAAGCGTGGTATGACTCTTGGGGGGACCACTTGTCCTAGGCGGCTGTTTGTCAATCAGGGGATCAAGAACTAGATTGAAATCCCCCCCAATTATCAAAGAAGTATTAGCAGAGGCCTGCGCAACCTGAGCAATGGTAGCAAAAAAGGCAGGGTCATCCACATTAGGAGCGTAAAGGCATATACATGTAACTTCAAGGCTACCTATCTTGAGGTAAACTCTGGACCATCTACCTTCTGTATCTGAGCTAGTCGCAATAATAGTAGCATGCAAAGATTTCCTAACCAATATGGCAACCCCACATTTCTTAGAGACGGCTGGGGAATAGGCGGCCACCATGTAAGGTTTAATATTGAGTTTAAGAGTTTCCTTCGAATTTAAATGCGTTTCTTTGAGAAAAATCAGATCCGCAGCTTCCTGACTTAGGTAACTTAGGATTTTCTTCCGTTTTATCGGATTATTGATTCCTTTTACGTTCAATGAGAAAATCTTACATGGGGCCATCAATCGGTAATAGACATTTTAGGTAAGGGCGCTTGAAAACATACAACATAATCAGAATCTGTGCAACAATGACATAATCACCGAGTATGCTGGCTAATACACCCCATATTGAAAAGTATGTACCAAAGTATCTTAGAGAAGAAGCAAAACCCCCAAAGAATATGGCGACCATATGTCTGCGGGAGGAGGCCCTAGAGAGGAAATAGAAAGACATGAAAAAAAAAAAGAAAAGAAACACCAGAGTCCATAATTAACACTGTCTCTGATACTCATCGAGGCTACTGTGGGTAGATGGAATCGGGTCACAGATATCATCAAAAGTAAGGCAAAACAAACTGCCCTCGCCAGACTCTTTGCTGGGCTGCAGCAGATCCAATATGGCAGGTACAGCGGATATAAGAATACTTGCAGGAATATTCTGGAAGTCAGCGCATCAAGTCGGCTTCTGTGGAATCCAAAAACTCCGCTAGTAGATCAGGGTCCTCAAATGTTCTTGTCTGATTGTGAAGCGTGACTCGGAGCTTGGCCGGGTACATCAGGCCATAGCGTGCTTGTAGTTGTTGAAGCCTCGGCCGGAATTCCAGAAAGCGCTTTCGGCGGTCGACCGTGGGTTTAGCCAAGTCAGGATAGAAGGAGATCTTGTGGCTCTCAAACTCCATATGGCCCTTTGCCCGAGAGGCACTTAGAACTTGCTCCACGTGTTGATATCTCAAAAGTCGAAAAATGATAGGCCGCGGGGTCTTCCTGTTGAGCGTTATGCTTGTGGGTACACGATGAGCGCGATCGATCTCCAAATCTTTGGTAAAGGTGATTTGGAGCAGGGAAGGGAGGATTTTGCATAAAAACTCTTTCATGTCTCCCGATTCCGCTCCCTCCGGTATGCCCACGAGACGTATGTTGTTGCGGCGCGCTCTATTATTGCCATCTTCCACTTCTTTCTGCAAGGCCCGCACCTGACGTTCAACTTTGTCGAGTTTGGACAAACGGGCCGCATGGGAGTCCAATATGCTCTCCATTTTGTCCTGACGCGAAGAGAGCCCTTCTAGCGTGCTTTGCATCACACCAAGATCTTCCCGCAGCGCTCGGAGTGCTTCACCGTTTGATTGCACGAGGTTTTTGACCCCTCTAATCTCTGCGAGGATTTCCTGCTGCATTTCGGGGCCCTCGCGCAAGGCCAGCCCCTTCTGCGGGGACGGGGGTTCAGTTTTGGAACGTTTGCCGTGAGAAGCCGCTGGAGATCCAAATTCCAGGCGCGTGGGTTTGGTCCCCGCCATCTCACCAATGTGCCCCGGTAAGATCAGAGTAGAAGTTCCAAGTATGTACGGTGTTAATTCAGGATTCTGAGTAGGCCTCTCGGGAGCCTCAGCGTTATGCGACCATCCCGCTGGACATCAGGCTCCGCCCCCCCCAGGAAGCAATTTCTAAAGTTGAAGCCTCAGGTGTTAGCTTTGGGAGCTTCGTTCTTTTTGCGATTCCCTTGTAAATGTATTATTGGTCTTGGTGATGCTTCCTATGTGTTTACTGATGTGCTTCATCTAGAAAGTTTCGTGGCTGATAGGAAAGTGGTAGAATTAGACCAGTGATTAATAATTGACCTCCTATTTGAGACTTGTTCCTTTTTTTTTCCTTACTATTGCTTTTTTGATGGTTTAAGCAGCGTGGTTTCATGATGTGGACTGTATCATGATTGTTTACTTTTTTTGTAATATGTTGTAAGAGGTAGTTTCTATTTCTATCTCTTGCATTTTGTATTTCTGATTGACCTTTACTTATTTGGTTATTGTAATTGACTGAAATCTAAAAAAAAAAAAAAAAAAAAAAAAGGTACGTCTAAGTCCATTGTGCCTACACCTCATACCCCCTGCCAACTTGGGCATCCCTGTACTGGTGACGTCTTTAAAAGCCATTTGTAAAATGTCTCTGGGGATATCTCTGTGATTTGGGCATCTACATGCACATCTTCGATGTCAAAATCATGACTAAGATTTGGTGGAGACTGGGTGTGTTATGATGGAGATGAGAATTGCCTGCACTTTGCAATTAGTTCAGGCATCATTAGCTCATACTAATTGCTAATGTTGCAGTTAGTGTGGGTGCACTTACCACCACTGCACTGTATACTGTAGTTTAGTGTAGCTAATTGCTCAATAGAACATTAATTACAGTTGCAGGTTTAGTATGGCAAGGTACTTCCCACAGCACTAACTACAAAGGAACTTTCCAGAAATACCTCCCAACAACGTGGGTTGGCCACTCATCCCATGCTAATTTTTAACACTTTAGATGTGCTGAGGTGCCAAATCTTAACTGTCTTCATCTTAATCTCACAAAAACCACTGCTATCTGGTTCTCCCATGGTGGTTCCCCTCCCTCCCTGGCTCCCTCTTTCTTAGGTTCTCCTATTTCGTTGGTCTCCTCTTTCCGCTACCTCGGCGTTGTTTTTGACTCACACCTGTCTTTTCATGATCACATCTCTCACGTCACCAAAACCTCCTTCTTTTTCTTGCGTCAAATTCGTGCTATTCGCCCTTTTCTTACTCCCTCTGCACTTGCTACACTACTTCTCTCCCTGGTTATGTCCCGTGTTGACTTTGCCAATTCCCTCTTTCTTGTTCTCTCTAAATCACAACTGCGCAGACTTCAGCGTATTCAATATACTGCTGCCCGCATTGCCACTCACTCCTCTATCCGTGATCACGTTTCACCTCTTCTCTCCCGTCTCCATTGGTTGCCTTTACCCTTCCGCTTCCACTACAAACTGCTTACGCTGGTCCATCGAGCTTTCCACACCAACACCCCGCAATATTTGGCTGACCTCCTCATCTTTCATACTCCTAGGCGCACACCCCGATTGTTTCATCTCAACCGCCTCACTCCCCCTTCCCCTTCGTTGGCCCACCTACAGTCCACCCGCTCCTCTGCTTTCTTTTTCACAGCCCCTGCTCTCTGGAACTCTCTTCCTCCCTCCCTACGGCTTGAGCCCCATCATCCCACCTTTAAATGTTATCTGAAAACCCACCTCTTCTCCCTTGCCTTGGACCTTCCCTCCCCTTTTATGTGACCTCTCTCTCTTAACTTTTGTGTTGTGCTCTTTACCTCCCCCTCTTTTCTATTTGAGATTGTAACTTCCTTTCTTCTCTTCTGGCTATTGTTTTTTATTTGTTTTATACGGCTTTTATATGATTTTATATTGTAAACCACTCTGGTCTTTTTGGATGGGCGGTATATCAAATTTTAATAAACATAAACATAAACATTGTTAAAAAACATGCCCCTCAAGGAGATAAATGTTCAGTGGAATGGGCATCATAAAACTTTAAAGTGACTGTTACCCATGATGTTAATGAAAGATGAAGATACTCTGGCACAAATGTGGTAAAAATGCAATTTTATTTACAGATTTCCCATTAGAAAGTTATTGAAAAATATAAAAGTAGAAATAGTTTGTCCAGGTGAAAGGTCTGTTTTTCACTTGAACCAAAAGATCGCCCACATATTTATTATATTTTTGCTAATATTTTCTTTGAAATTTTGCTTTATCAGAGAAACACCTGATGCCTCAATTTCTGCCTTAAACATGGGACATATAGTATATATTGCATCCTGTAAATACAATACCATAGTAAACTTTGTATCTCTAATTACATTTATTATACTGCAGTTTGGTGATAGAGAAGGAAATTATAAATTATAGTGTAGTTAATTGCTCAATAGAACATTTATAATGTATGTAATAATACTGCAACATCAATGTAGTTAATGTACTATTGCAAAGTGTTTCTGAAAGATGTGCCAAATTACATCCTCTCAATTCTATCACTAATGATGCTGCAATTTCCTCTTCTACCTTGACTTCTAATGAATGGCTATGAAGGTCAGCTTTTCCTCCTCAACTAACTCAAAAGTCAACAACTGTAATATAGTTTCTACTTTTCTCCTTGTTTCTGTATTGTGAAATGATGGATTATTTTAGAACTATATTTCATCATATTTAAGAATTATAAAAGTATGAGGTATATTTCCGTAAGTGTGTTAACAGTTGGCATAAGGATTAGTGCATGGCAAATGGGTAACGTAGTACTGCAGTAACCGTGTGCAGTAAAAATCCTGTGTTAGCCACATAGCACGTGATTGTGCGGAAAATGGTGGGTTAAGGGTAGGTAATGGGTGTCTGCAAATTGAAATGAGCATGGGTGTTGTTAGTGCATACTAATTGTCAATGTTGCAGTTGGTACAGGTGCACTTACCACCAGGGGAAGTCCAAAGGTGATGCGGCACCATGTGTGGAGACTCATTGCGGGGCCTCATTTACATAGACACTGGACCTCCTTTGCATAAATTTTTGTTATTTCAAAATGTATATGTTGTCTATCTAAAATTTTAGGTGGCTTTCAAAGGAGTCCTTCACAAGCCTCTTTTTTATCTTGGCAATGACTTAGGGACATTTTTACTAAATATTAAAATACATTAAGTGCCATTGCGGCATTTAGCGCACATTAACATTTGTGAATGCGCATTAACTTTTAGTAGACATGTTTATTAATAAGTGTCTCAATACAATTCACATGGGTAGTGAGGATAAATAGACTACCAGATTTCTACATTACTATATTCCAGCGACAACTGCTAGGCACATTAGGAAGTACTATACAACCTGCTCATTTACAATCCAAACCCACCGTATCATAACAGCACTACCAGGACTCACAAAGCACCAAGCCCTTCCTATCAAAATGTAACACTGGGGACCATCCAGGGCAAGATGGCGCTGCACAGTCTTGCTTAATGTGGCACAGACTTTTGAATAGGGAAAAAGTGTAAAGCCAGGTGGGGCTAAACAGCCCTCTCTGACCCCCTTGGTCTCAACGCCTTTACCTTTGCAGGTCTCTGGCCCATTGGATTCTCTTTTTTCTCCCGTGCCGTGGCAACCAGCTAGTACTGGAGAGGTTAGCTCGGTGTTGCAGCTGTCGGAGGTGGAGCCTCGGCATCTGCATCAGGCGTTATTTCTTTCTCCCCTGGCTCTGATCATGCGTCGAAGATCTGCTGCCGGCAAGAGATTCCCAACTCAGTGAAACAGTCAGAGGTGTACACATTAGCGGTTTCTGCCTGTCAACATGGGCTTGTCTTGGGTCCTGGATTGGTTGGGGGTGTTCTGCTGGATCAGCATCAGAGGGCAGAGGTCTCGGCGATGATGGCGGAAGGAGGTGAAGTGGGATCTGCTGCTTTGAGGATGCCTGACCCAGGGCCGGCCCATCCATTGTACAATAAGGTTGTTTGCACAGGGCCCTGCGCTTGAGGGGGCCCCCCGCGAACTTCATTATTGCACGATGGACAGCTGCAGTGGGAGCCGGGGAAGCCGTGAATGCCGGGAGAGGTTAAAGGCAATGGTCTTTAACCTTTCCCAGCATTCACAGCTTAACAGATACAACCGCCAGTGTGAGAGAAAAGACTCCTCACATTGGTGGCTGAGTAGAGGGAGCCAGAGCCTCGCACGGGCTTCCCCAGCACCCTCTGCAGCCTCTTAGACGGCCTCGGGGCTCTTTGGAGGAGGAGGAGGAGGGGGCATTCTAGGACTGGAATCAGGCTTGATGGGGGGGGCTAGGACTGGAATCAGGCATGATGGGGGCTAGGACTGGAATCAGGCTTGATGGAGGGGGGGGCTAGGGCTGTGATGGGGAGCTAGGACTGGAATCAGGTATGATGGGGGGCTAGGACTGGAATCAGGCTTGATGGGGGGGCTAGGACTGGAAATGGGCTGTGATGGGGGGGCTAGGACTGGAATCAGGCTGTAGTGGTGAGGGACTAGGACTGGAAATAGACTGTAATGGGGGGGACTGGAATCAGGCTGTGAAGGGGAGACTAAAACTGGAAATGTGCTATGATGGTGGGGGGCTAGAACTGGAAATAGGCTGTGATGGGGGGCTTAGACTGGAATCAGGCTGTGGTGGTGGGGGCTAGGACTGGAAATAGGCTATGGTGGTGGGGGGCTAGGACTGGAAATAGGCTCTGATAGTGGGACTAAGATTGGAAATGGGCTATTATGGTAGGGGGCTAAGACTGGAAATAGGCTATGATGGTGGGTGCTAAGACTGGAATCAGGCTGTGATGGGGGACTAAGACTGGAAATGGGCTATGATGCTGGGGGGCTAAGACTGGAAATAGGCTGTTATGGGTGGGGCTAAGACTGGAATCAGGCTGTGGTGGTAGTGGGGGACTAGGACTGGAAATAGGCTCTGATGGTGGGGGGGGGGCTAGAACTGGAATCAGGCTGTGGTGGTGGGGGGCTAGGACTGGAAATAGGCTATAATGGGGGGGGGGGCTGGAATCAGGCTGTGATGGGGGGATTAAGACTGGAAATAGGCTGTGATGAGGGGGCTAGGACTGGAAATAGGCTGTGATGGGGGCTAGGACTGGAAATAGGCTGTGGTGGTGGGGGGGGGGCTAGGACTGGAAATAGGCTCTGATGGTGGGACTAAGATTGGAAATGGACTATGATGGTGGGGGGCTAAGACTGGAAATAGGCTGTGGTGGGGGGGGGAGCTAGGACTGGAAATAGGCTGTAATGGGGGGACTGGAAATAGGCTGTGATGGGGGGCTAATACTGGAATCAGGCTGTGATGGGGGAAACTTGGACTGGAAATGGGCTGTGATGGGGGGGGCTAGAACTGGAATCAGGCTGTGATGGGGGCTAAGACTGGAAATGGGCTATGATGCTGGGTGCTAAGACTGGAAATAGGTTGTGAGGGGGGCTAAGACTGGAAATGGGCTATGATGCTGGGGGCTAAGACTGGAATCAGGCTGTGATGGAAACTTGGACTGGAAATGGGCTGTGATGGGGTCTAGGACTGGAAATGGGCTGATGAGGGGCTAGAATAGGACTGTAAATGGGCTGATGGGGGGAGCTTGGACTGCAAATGGGTGATGGGCTGGAATAAGACTAGAGGTGGGCTGATGGGAGCTGGAATAGGGCTGGAAATTGGCTGATGGGGGGCTGGAATGGGACTGGATATGGGGAGGACTAGGACTGGAAATAGGCTGATGTGGGGGTATGGGAGAATGGGACTAGAAGGGAGCGGATGCTAGATGGGTCCAGAACTAGAAGGGAGCTGATTTGGGGGGAAGACTAGAAGGGGATGGGGATGAGGAATGAGATTGGAGAGGGGAAAATATATTTTGTGTGGGAGGGAAGAAAAATCTACGATGGGCCGGGTATTGGGAGAGTAAGTGGGGATTGAGAATGGAAGGGTGAAATTTGAGTGGATGATAAAGGAATAAGAAAAGAAATGGGGGAAAGAGCAAAAGGGAAACAATCAGTATGTTAAAGCAGATATAGAGAGAGAATGGAAAACATCTAAAAGAGAAGAAATGGACAAATGGACATCTCGCAGAAGACATGAGGAAACCAGAAAGAAGTGACTGGAGCAATTGCAACTGAAAAATAAAATGGTCAAACAAAATGTAGAAAAATACTTTTTATTTTGAATTTATTAACTGGAATATGTCAGGTCTGGGAAATGTGTATCGCTAACATCTTTGCATTTTTGATTAGTGCAAGAGGAAATTAATTTATAGTTTTATTTCTCCAGTGTTGTTGTATATTTCATGTTTGGCTTTTGGGGTTCCCAATTTAATTATTATCTTCCTATTTCTAAACTGTGATCCCTTGCTCTTTGTGTGGTGATGGTCTATGTTCTGTGTAACCAAGCTGAGGTATTCTGTTCATGTAGTTTCTGTTTGACAGTCCCACTTGTTCTCTTTCCCCCAGTGAGATGTATTGGTGTTCTCTGAGATGTACTGATTTAATATTTGCAGTGTTGCCTTTTGATAGGTAGGGTTTGGTGCTTCGTAAATCCTGGTAGTGCTGTTATGATACGATGAGTTTGTTATGGGTTCTAAATGGTCAGTGTTTATAATGCTTTCTAATGGGTCTGGCAGTTCTCACTGCAATATAGTAATGTAGAAATCTGTTAGTCTTTCTTTTTCCAGACACTCATTAAGAGGCATGTTTACTAAAAGCGCAAGTTAACGATATGCAAATATTTATGCAAATGAGGTCCTGCAATGAATCTTCGCACATGGCCCTGCACCCCCCTTGGGCCGCCCCTGGCCTGACCCATTGCCAAGAGGAGATGGGAGTGAGTCCGTGGGAATGGAGAATTCTCCTTCTGCTTCTTCGGTCGCCCCGGACACTATAACTTTGAAATCGATTTGGTCTGCTGTCATGCAAGTCAGGGAAGAGTTGGTTCCACAGATGTCCAGTTTGACTACTCTGGTTACTGGTGACTCCATTGCTCTTAAGGATAATGTGACTAAATTACAGTCTCTTCAGATGGTTGTTTCTGATTTACAAACTCTGTTGATGGTTGTAGAAGGTTTTTCAGATTTCATCAAGAAGGATAATCTAGTTATGAGATCTAAACTGGAAATGCTGGAGAACATTACTAGAGCTGTTAATTTACAGCTGGTGAACTTTCCTAGAATAATGACAGTGTCTGCAAGGGACATGTTCTGTGCTTATTTATCTGAGATTATGGGTATCCCAACTGAATCTCACCCTCTTATAGTGAAGTTATGCTATCTGCCTTCGGGGAAGAAAGAAGAATGTGTTGGGGTTGTTGGGGGGTAATCACCTGTTGATATTTTGAATATGTCTGCCTTGTTAGAGTCATTGCAGGAAGAAACTGTAATTCCTTCCACTTTATTGATTACATAAGCATTGTTATTTATTTACATTCTCTTATATACTGTGCTATTCTGCATCAGTGTGGTTTACATTGAACAAACTGAAATTACATTGAACAGGGTATTATAACTTGGAGATAACTATTTACAGGGAACAAGGGCTATGGAGGGTTAAGTGGCTTGCTCAAGACCACAAGGAGCACCTGTGGGACTAGAAACCCCAGTCCTTCCGGCCCAAGGTTGCTGTTCTCTAGTGGGATTTGAACTCCCGACCTTCCAGCCACTACCTTCCAGCCACTACCTTCCAGTACCTTGCCCCAACCACTAGGCCACTCCTCCACTCCTGATAAGAAGTGGTTAATGAAATATGTTTTTTTAGGAAGCGGAATTTCTTATTTAAAGGTTTGGCTGTTCACATGTTTCCTGATCTCTCTAGGGCAGCAGTTCTCAACCTGTGGGTCACGACCCTCAAGGGGGTCGCCACAGGATTTAGCGGGGGTCGCCTCACTCTGCTGTTAAATAAAACCACACAACTTGCTGCCGCTGCCGAGTCTGCTTTTCAGCAGCGGCAGCTCACCGCTTCCCTTCTATTGCATCCGTGGCTCCCTGCTTCTTAGGGAACCGCGGCTATGCCTGCAAAGCCGTTGCAGAGCCTTCCTGCCTTGTTTCAACAGGCTCCATGCAGCATTGTCCCGCCTCCAAAGGAAGTTGTTTACCACTTCCTTTGGAGGCGGGACAATACTGCATGGAGCCCGTTTAGAGACAGAAAGGCTCTGCAACGGTTTTACAGGCATAGCTGCGGTTCCCTAAGAGACAAGGAGCTGTGGCTGCAGAAGAAGGAGGCAGATATGGGGAGAGGGGAGCAGGGTACCTGAAACAGGGCTGACATGGGGGAGGGGGCTGACATGGACAGAGAGGGGCTGACATGGAGGGAGGGGGGAAGTGGCTGACATGGACAGGGGGGGCTGATATGGATGGATGGAGGGAGGAGGATCTGACATGGACGGAGGGGGGCTGACATGGAAGGATGGAGGGAGGGGGGCTGACATGGAGAGAGAGGGGCTGACATGGATGGAGGGAGGGAGGGAGGGGGCTGACATGGACAGGGGGGCTTACATGGAGGGAGAGAGGGCGGGGGGCTGAAATTGATGGATGGATGGAGGGAGGGGGCTGACATGGATAGAGGGGGCTGACATGGAGGGAGGGAGGGGGGCTGACATGGACAAAGGGAAGAGACAGGGGGACATACTGGACAGACAGGGGATAAATGCTGGACAGAGGGGAGAGACAGTGTGGGTTAGGATTATAATGCCAAAAACAAAAATCTCACTCTAACACAACAATTTTTGTTTCTTTATCCAAACAAGCGTGTGACTTTTACATAAGTGCTACTATGGAACAAAGGTGGCAAGGTCTCAGTTCACTCGGGCAAAGGCATCAATGATCAGAACATAAGTCCAGATTGTACTGCCAAACATAAGCCCATTAACATCAGTGACCCATTGCCTCCTCCACCATATGCACGTTTAAACACAAATATGTAGCAGAAAATCCAAATTCAAACGCACTTGCGGCCCAACCCCTATGAATCACACTTAGCTTTAAAAAGACTTCTTTAGGGGAATTGGACCGCAAACTGCTCCCCTATGCGGTCCAATTCCCCTAAAGAAGTCTTTTTAAAGCTAAGTGTGATTCATAGGGGTTGGGCCGCAAGTGCGTTTGAATTTGGATTTTCTGCTACATATTTGTGTTTAAACGTGCATATGGTGGAGGAGGCAATGGGTCACTGATGTTAATGGGCTTATGTTTGGCAGTACAATCTGGACTTATGTTCTGATCATTGATGCCTTTGCCCGAGTGAACTGAGACCTTGCCACCTTTGTTCCATAGTAGCACTTATGTAAAAGTCACACGCTTGTTTGGATAAAGAAACAAAAATTGTTGTGTTAGAGTGAGATTTTTGTTTTTGGCTTACTACACTCTACAGAATTGACCGTTGATTTTAGGATTATAATGTGCAGATGGGGGGCTAGGACTGGTAATGGGTTGATTAGGGAAGGCTAGGACTGGGAATGGACTGATCAAGGGGGGTTGGGACTGGTAATGTGCTGATAGGGGGGTAGAACTTGTAATGGACTGATAGGGGCTAACTTTGGATATGAGTTGATCGGGGAGGTTAGGACTGGAAATGGGCTGATTAGAGGAGGCTAGGACTGGTAATGGGCTGATGGGGGGGGTAGGACTGGTAATGGGCTGATTAGGGGAGCCTAGGACTGGTAATGGGGTTCAGGAGGGACTAGCACTGGAAATGAGCTGATTAGGGGAGGCTATCATTGGTAATGTGGTTGAGGAGGGACTAGCACTGGAAATGAGCTGATTGGGGGGCTTTGACTGGGAATGGGCTGATTGTGGGGAGGGGAGGATAGAGCTGCTGACCCTGGAAGAAAACTGGGGGCCAAGGCTACAAATGGGCTGATACGAGGGGATGGGAGAATGGAACTGGAAGGGAGTGGATCTGAGAGGGGCTGCCATGGTATTTGTACTAGAAGGTAGGGCACCAAAAAAGGGGAGAAGAAAGCCTTCCACAATAGTACACAGGCAAAGAAACGAGCGGAGGGCAAAAAACCACGGCCAACAAGGGAATTGTAGATAAAATCAATCTTTATTGAAGACTCAACTTTGCAAGAGACTCTGCAACACCACTAGGCAAGCAACATGAAGACCAAGGAACACTCCAAAGACGTGTCTACACACTTTCTATGTGGTAATTTGACCCCTGATGAAGGCCTTAGGCCGAAACTTGCAAAGTTGGGTCTTCAATAAAGATTGATTTTATCTACAATTCCCTTGTTGGCCATGGTTTTTTGCCCTCCACTCGTTTCTTTACATTTGTACTAGAAGGGACTGGTCAGTGGGGAAGGAGTGGGACTGGAAGGGAATGGACATCAGTGGCCGTCATGGGAATGCAAGTTGACATTGGAAGGTACTGAGAGTGAGGACTGGAAAGGGGCTGATACTGGGGAGGGTTACTGGGACTGGAAAAAGGCTGATGGAAAGAAGTGAAGAAAACAAAAGAAGAGATAAGAAATGGTAGATGGACCATAGACCACAGAAAGAGAGCTAAGAGAAGATAGGAAAGCAGAAGCTTCAGATCAGGACCAGGATGATCAGAGAATAAATTGGACAGACAACAAAGGTAGAAAACGTTTTATTTCATATTAGTGATTTGACTACAAAATCATCATAATTTTGAAATCAAATACTGTTACTTGTTATTGTGATTAATTATTGTGGTTTAAATAAGTAAATTGTATACATGAAAACATATTGCAAAGGCCTATAATATATTAATAATTCAACAAATGATTATAGCGACAATGCACTAATGGTAAAGGAAGAGAGACACATTTGATTTTATCATTGGGGGTCACCACAAGTTGACCAATGGTAAAAGGGGTCACGGTACAAAAAAGGTTGAGAACCACTGCTCTAGGGATACGCAAGGGAGGAGATGGGAGTTTCTTCTTCTCCATCCTGGGGTCCAGCAACTGGGGGGGCTATTTTTCCTCAAGTATCTGTGTAAATGTCTGATCAAGTAATATAGTCAGTGTCATATATTTTCTATGAGCCTTTCCAATTATTGGCCTTCATAAACGCTTGCCGTTTGGAGGGTGGGGGTGCCTTTCCTTCTATTCCAACACGAGCCTAATTTTATGTTGGCTGTTTAGCTCGCCTTTGTTTCCTTTGTATTTTGTTCTACGTTATTTCCCTTTCTTGCCCCTTTTGGATCTGTGTTGTGGGCTAGAGAAAGTTGGGTGGTTTTCTATGGTATTGTCGATTTTCCTTATATATATATTTTTTACCCCACTCAATTTTGTTCAAGAATGTATTCTTGAGTGTTATTCAAAAATTTCATAAATATAAAATTAAAAAAAGGTAACACTGCAATATTAAACCAATACACTTCAGAGAATACCACTGTCGCATAGAAAATACATGAACAGAATGCTGCATCACCAAACATAGAACAAGGGATCACAATTTAGAAATATGAAGGCAATAATTAAACTGGGAACCCCAAAAGCCAAACTTGGAACCCACAACTACACTGGAGAAATAAAACTATAAATTAATTTCCTCTTGTACTAAACAAAATGCAAACCATTAGCAATGCACATTTCTGAAGGCTGACATATTCCAGTTAATACATTCAAAATAAAATAGTTTTTTACTACCTTTTGTTGTTTGGGCATTTTTTTTCTAGTTGCAATTGCCCCAGTCACTTTCTTCTGCTTTCTTTGTGTCTTACGCTAACTCTTCATTATCTGCTGTCCATTTGTCCTTTTTTCTCTCTTCTAGTTTTTTTCCATTTTCTCTACATCTGCCTCTAACTTATCAATCTTTCCCCTTTTGTTCTTTCCTCTATTTTTTTCTTTTTTCATTTTTCATCTTCTCAATTTTCAACACTCCATCCTCAATCCCCACTTACTCTCCCAATACTCATCCAATCAGATTTGTCTTCCCTCCCACAAAAAAATATCTGTTCCTCTCTCCATCCTCACTCCCCCAGCTTCTCTTTTTCTCCCACTAGTCCCAGCTCCATCCCTTCTAGTCCTCCTCCAGCATCAGCTCCCTTCTAGTTCCAGTCTCTCCCAGCATCCGTCCCCTTCCAGTCATTCACACATCCCACCCACATCTGCCCATTTCTAGTCCAAACCCCTCAGTACTAGTTCCCTTCCAGTCCCAATCCCCCTTCCCTAGGCCATTTCCAGTCCTAGCCTCCCCCCCCCCCCGTATCAGTTCTTTTTCAGTCCCTCCCAGTATCTGTTCCCTTCCATTCCCAGTCTCCCATCCTCCAACAACAGCCCATTTCCAGTCCTGGCCCCACATTCCTATTCTAGCCCCTAGTTCTCCCCATTCCATTCAAGCTCCTCATTCCCATTCTCGTTCAAGCCCCCAGTCCCCCCACTTCCCACTCCCATTCTAGCCCCTAGCCCCCAGTCCCCAGTCACACGCCAAAAGGGAACTGCACCTGATTGGCTTCAGAGGAAGCCAGGGAGGCCCGAAGCCCCGGCTCATCTCTGAATAGCTACATGAATAAAGAACGGCATTTGCCTTCTCTCCTGAAGCGGTGATAAAAAGGTACCCACTGATGTGCTGAGTGCCAGGAGGTGAAACGGGAGCATGCCCAACAGATCACTCAGATACAATTTACAAGCCAGTCATTTTCTTAGAATTTGCAGGGTCTGTGTGTCTGATAAGGACTTCGAGACTCAGGCACAAGAAATGCAATGGCGTTTTGCAGAGTGGGGATATCAGAAGGACTGCATAAGTAAAACTTATAGGAGGGCTAAAGCATCAGATTGTGTTTCTCTTCTATTGGGCACCATATGGCAAACAGGACAGGATTGTGTGCGCCTTTACTTTTTCAAATCTCTCAAAAACATATTGACAATAATAAGACAAGAGTGTCATCACATTTCCACAGTTCTTTCATTACAATCACGACAATGATAGTGCATAAACGGAATCAGAATATAGTGAATATATTGGTGCATCCCCAAAGTATGGGAGTACTTTCGCTGTGGTTGTTGCTCAATTTGTAAGAATGCCTTAGTCCTCAAAGAAGTCTTCTCATATCCGGTCACCACTCAGATGATTCCTTTACAAGATTTCTCCATCTGTGAGACTACACAGATCATTTACCTGATCCAGTGCCCATGCAAATTGCTCTGTGTAGGCAAGACTTGATGCATAAGACACACATCATAGAGCACAAGAGTTGCTTATGCAGGCAACTTATGGTCAACCCTTGATCCCTCACTGGGTTCAATTAAAACATAACCTATCTGACCTAAAGTTCCTGGTCCTCAGAGTGTTAAATCTGCAATGGAGAGGAGGAGACACAGACTATGGTTGGAGTACAGATACATTTATAATCTAAAGACCATAAGCCACTACGGCTTGAACCGAGGATATGATTTGTCCATTTTTCTGTAAAGATCACATTCGGTTTCTAAGCTTTTTGGCTATTACACTTATTTAACAAATTTTATCTATTTATTTATTTATTTTTACTTTTTCTCCTCCATAGCCTTTTAATAACCCTGGCAACCACAATTTGGTTCCTCCACCTCCTATATTTATTATATACAACAGTATTTATTTTTTATTTCCTTTCACCCTTCCCCTTTCACCCTTCTCCTTCCTCCTTCCCCCTTCTCCCTAGCTTCCCCCTCCATATCCCCTCCCCCTTTCCCTCCCCTCCCCCTTCCATCCTCCCCATCCCCTTCCTCCGCCCGCCCCCCCATTTTTTAGCCATGCTAGGTTTATTCCCTTTATTATTTTATTGTTTAGTATCATTTTTATTGTTTAGTATCCCTCACATTATTTTTGCATACTTGTTTTTTATGTCTCTTAGGGATATGTTTACCAAAGTGTGTTAAGCATACAGGCATTAACGGCATTGATAAGGGTCATTAATCCTAAAAATGTGCTGATGGGTAGGGGACATTCTGGCATAAAACGTTCTATGGGTCATTTAATGCGCATTACACAGGACAACGACTGTTAAGGTGTCAAGCATGCACCTTAATGTGCAAAAATGACTGAAACCCTAATGCTGGATAAAGGAGCACCAAGGAAAGTCAATGTAAAGGTGATGGATTGAAGGACAGGTGGGAGCTGATGGACCTGCCATATCCGTGGGCAGCCATTAAAGTGGATAAGCATGTGGGAGGCAGCTGAACCGATGCACAGGGGGGTGCCATTGTAAAATGGTGCAATGTCAATGTGTGGCATAGGATGGGGAAGACATATCTCCTAGCGAAGCAAGAAGCGGCAGGATGTGTACAGTGATACGAAGACAGAGTAGGAGTGGTGATGCGCGGATCAGACACAAGAGTGGTATGCGAGAAGAGCCAAAATGCAGAAAAGAGTACCAATATAAGCCATGGTGTAGAAGCTTGCACAAGAAGACATGACTGCACACAGCTGACAGAGACAGATAGATGTGCTGAAGGAAGGATGGTGGCTGAAGAGAGGGTGGTATGGGCTGGAAGCATCAGGTCCCCATCACTGCCAGTGTGCAATAGGTATTGTCTGCAGTGTGATATGCTAGTCACCTTGCTTCCAGCAGCATATGCCAATCACATTCAGCTCTGCCTGACAGGGACTCACCTAGAACAGTGCATATCAAGTACCCAGTGTTACAATGCTGATGCCATGATGGCCAACTATCTGGGAACAGGTGTCTATACTTGCAAGAGGGTGTTACTATGGTCCTGATGTCCCTACCAGTACATGGGGCATAGGTCCAAAACACCTCACATCCCAACCACCTAAGTCTATCATTCACCCACAGCAAGACAGCACCTGCTGCCTACCACTTGGTTTTTGAGCCATGCACATACCAACTGCAGGCAGTCCACATTGCATGTGCACAGAGCAGCCATGTCACCCAGGCTTGGGATATACTGCAAGAATACCCAGCAGTTGGTTCAATGATCAGGCCGCTAAGACAAGAGGTACACACATTTCACTGGAACCAGACACTGTTTATCACTATGTGGATTCATAGCCGTGTCATGGTCACTGCTCGGTCAGAGTGAGAGCGGCCACCCTGGCCATGCACGTGGCAGATGGGCATGTGGCAGATTTGGCAGACATGGCAGATGGACATCTCAGCCATTCACCCTACCTCCAATGCAGATCCATCCTGGCCAATCTGCCCTGTTTCAGCCTATTCCCACAATATTTTGCTCCTCATCATGCACATTTGAAGACTAAGACTGGAAACAGCTTAGATACTGTGACTAAATTGACACCCTCCACCCCCACCTCCCATCCTTTCCCGTGTGCTGTCAGTGTTGATGGTGTGCAGCCCCAGCCCATCCAACATGCAGGTTGATGGTGCCTAAGGTGCACAGTCCTAATGGGGGGGCAGAGGCATACATGGATGATCACACAGCCCCTCCCCAACCATCTGCCACTGCAGGGACCCCATCACCAACTGCCAATGATATGTCTCAGGGGTTATGAAAGCCACTGCTGTGGTAGTCCACTGGGTGCCTGCATGTTGCAGCTGCCTGTGGGGGCTACAGTGTCTGGCACTATTGGCCTCTCCCCCCCACAACTGGGTTCTGCAGCAGCGGGAGGGGGTAGCCTGGATATCTGCCTGGGATGCCAGGGCCCTTGGACTGCCCCATGTGGCACATTGCCTTTCTGCAGCAGTAGCAGGACTGTGTGCAGGGCTGGCCCGTCCATTGAGCAAGAATGTTTTTTGCACAGGGCTCCGTGTTTCAGGGGGCCCCGCGCAAAAACATTCTGCATCAGCCCAGCTAGATTTAAAAAAGACAATTCGGCTGCTGCTGCCGCTGCTGCCGTGGCAGCGGCAGAATCGAGTGTCTCACAGGGCCCCCCCCCCCATGCCTGGCAGAGCCCTCCCTGAAGCATCAGCTGCCTCAGCGTCGGCTGTTAGAGCCGCGAAGGGAGAACTTCTCTCTCGCGGCTCTGTTAATTCCGCTGGGACTGATGGGAAATCCCATCAGCCCCGGCAGGATTAACAGAGCCGTGAGAAAAGGAAACTCCCTTTGCAGCTCTGAAAAGCCCGTGCTTTGGGAGCTGATGCTGCAGGGAGGACTCTGCCGGGCAGCGGGGCCCTGCGAGACGCTCAATTCTACCTCTGCTGCAGCAGCAGCAGCAGCAGCCAGATTGTTTTTTTTTTGTTTTTTTTAATATAGCTGGGCTGATGGGGGGAAGGGGGTTAGGACTGGTAATGGGCTATTGGGGGGGGCTAAGACTGGAAGTGGGCTGATGGGGTGGAAGGACTGGTAATGGGCTAGGGGGGGCTAAGACTGGTAATGGGCTATGGGGGGGGGCTAAGACTGGAAGTGAGCTGATGGGGGGGTTAGGACTATTAATGGGCTATGGGGGGGGGGCTAGGACTGGAAATAGGATGATGGGGGGTTAGGACTGGTAATGGGCTATTGGGGGGTTAGGACCGGAAATGTGCTGATGGGGGGCTAGGACTGGAGGTAGGCTGATGGTGGGGTTAGGACTGGTAATGGGCTATGTGGGGCTATGACTAGAAATGGGCTGATGGGGGGGGGGTTAGAACTGGAAGTGGGCTGATGGGGGGCTAAGGACTGGTAATGGGCTATGGGAGGCCTAGAACTGGTAATGGGCTGGGGGATTGCTAGGACTGGAAATGGGCTGAGTGGAAGGGGAGGACTTGAACTGAAAATAGTTAATGGGGACAGGGGCTTGGAATAGAAATGGGCTGAGTGGTGGGGAGCTAGGATTTGACATGAGCTGATGGCGGGGGTAGGAAAGGACTAGAAATGGGCTGATGGGGGGCTGGGATTGGAAATGAGCTGATGGAGGGACTCAGATAGGACTGGAAATGGATGGGGGAGCTGGGACTGGAAATGGGCTGATGGGGGGCTAGGACTGGAATGGCTAGGACTGGTGTGGCTAGGAAAGGAATGGAAATGGGCTGATGGGGGGCTAGGACTGGAAATGGGCTGATGCGGGGACTAGAAGAGAGTGGATGCTGGGTGGGGCTGGAACTAGAAGGGAGCTGATGTTGGGGGAGGATTGGAATAGGATGGAGCTGGGAGAGTGAAATGGAGAGGGGAAAAATATTTTGTGTGGGAGGGAAGACAAATCTACAATTGGCCAGGCATTGGGAGAGTAAGTGGGGATTGAGGATGGAGGGGTAAAATTTGAGTGGATGAAATAGGAATGAGGAAAGAGCAAAATGAGAAAGATTAGTATGTTAAAGCAGATGTAGAGAGAGAATGGAAAAAAAAAAAAACTAGAAGAGAGAAGAAAGGACAAATGGACAGCAGACGATGGAGAGTTAGCAGAAGACACGAAGAAACCAGAAGAAAGTGGCTGGAGCAATTGCAACTGAAAAAGAAATGCACAAAAGGTAGAAAAATATCTCTTTATTTTGAATTTATTAACAGGAATATGTCAGCTCTGGGAAATGTGCATCATTAACGTCTGCACTTTGTTTAGTACAAGAGGAAATTAATTTATAGTTTTATTTCTACAGTGTTGTTGTACATTCCAAGTTTGGCTTTTGGAGTTCCCAGTTTAATTGTCTTCCTGTTTCTAAATTGTGATTCCTTGTTTGGTGATGGTCTATGTTCTGCATGTGTAACTGAGCTGAGGTATTCTGTTTATGTAATTCCTATTTGACATTGCCACTTGTTCTCTTTCCTCAGTAGGTCATGCATTGTTATTCTCTGAAATTTATTGGCTTAATATTTGCAGTGTTGCCTTTTGATAGGTAGAGTATGATGCTTTGTGAATCCTGGTAGTGCTGTTATGATATGGCGGGTTTGGTATGGGTTCTAAATGTGCACTGTTTGTAGTAGTTCCTAATGTTACTGGTGGTTGGCACTGGATTATAGTAATGTAGAAATCTTTTAGTCTGTCTTTATCCATACACTTATTAAGAAGCATGTTTACTGAAAGTTAGTGTATGATAACATTATGCAAATATTTATGCAAATTAGGTCCTTTATGCAAATGAGACCTCACACCGCGTCTCCGCACATGGCCCCACACCCCCTTGGGCTGCTCCTAACTGTGTGCTGCCACTGTCACTGTGGGATCATGATGAACATCACAGATGGTACTGCAGATGGAAGAATACCCCTTTGTGGAGAGGCTAAAATGGTTGGGGCTCATCAACCTGGGGAAGAGACGGCTGAGGGGAGATATGATAGAGGTCTATAGATTATTGACCAGAGTAGAACATGTAAACGTATAATAGTTCACTTTTTTATGCCATCAGACTGTGGACAGACTAGGGGACCTGCAGTGTGGCTACCGTGTAACCCATTTGGGTCTTCTAGGTGAAAATATTTTTCAGTCAACATGTAATCAAACCCTGCAATCCATTACCGGAGGATGTGGTAAAATCTGTCAGTGTAGCTGGGTTTAAAAATATTTGGACAGGTTCCTGTGTAACTGTCCATAAATCATTGCTAAAGAGGACCCGGGCTATGCACTGCTTGCCCCATTAAAGTTATTGGGGATCCTGTGTGTCTTTTGGGGAAATTGCTAGGTACCTGTGACCTAGATTATGCACTGTTGGACCCAGGATACTGGGCATGATGGACCTTGGTCTGAAACAGTTTGGCATATTTTGTAGTCTTATGTTCCTATGTGCCATGTAGGCAGCTGCCTTATCCCCATGTGCACCAGAAACCTCCACTGCATGACCCATGTGCCACCTCTTTTGCCCCCATTTGCACCATCAACCTTGTGCCCTTTCATACTTGGGCACTATGATTTTGCTGCTAATGGAGCACTACTATCACTTACTTGGGCTCCCCTGTCTGTGCATCACATCACAGACATTAATTAGTCTCTCTCTCCTCACAATACACCCTTTCTGTGAGGTTTTGAGTTGCATTAGGATTCCTGCAGTTAAGATGCCTGCGTTAAGGGAGCAAGCTTTGTTCTCACCCAATCCGTGCACATTGATACCCACTCTCCGCCTCGTGCATGCCTTCTCTCCACTCACAGATACCACTAGTGTGCAGGTGCCATTAGCATGCGCTAAAGTGGCTTTTTGGATGCACCAAATGCGTAGATGCGTAGTTAACGTGCACTAACTGCACACTTGCTCCATTACCATGGTTTAGTAAACATACCCCCAAGTAATAGAATAAGAACAGCTAGTAAAACATTAAATTATAAAAGAGTATAATAGCATATAATCTAATAACAAACACTAAAAATCCACAACTAGAAATAAGTTAGAAAGAACATGTAAAAGTGTAAAAATAAATCTAAATTTCTACTTGTGAAATTCTAGTGCACAAATTAGCCATATGTATATGTTTATGTTTATTAAAACTTTATATACCGCCCAATACGGATAGCATCTGGGCAGTTCACAATACATAAAATCAGATTAAAAAAGAGAGCTGCGAAAGAAGAATCAGAGAGAGAACGCCATAAAATCATACAGAAAAGAGATGAGGACAGAGAACAGAGTGGGGAACAAAGGTGCAACATAAGGAAGGAGGGGAAACAGATCGACAATACAGAAGGGTGGAGGAAAGAAAGGGATAAGGAACTGGCATGGTAGTATATATATATAACTTTCTGAAGTCACTAATGGATGTATTTAGTACATTGGGTACATTAATTGTCTCTTATTAAATACTACAAGTGACACCAACAAAAATCCCATGCTAGAAAGCCCAGTCTGATATAATTTTATGTTGGACTATATCATCTGAAGTGGCTATACATAAGCTACTTCTCTTTTAAGTCATTTTTATTCTTTTTGAAAAATTGATCATGCAAAAGTTTAAAAGTATCAATATGAAAAATTGACCACGGCCATTGTGTTTCGAATTAGCATAGATAAATTTAGCATCAGGGTATTGATAATTTAATTGTACTCATCTTATATTAAGATTCTTCAATATTCTCCCAAAGTCATGGAGCTTCACAATTGCACAGCATCAAACTTATATCTGTTGGAGAGCTTCCATGGCTTATTAAATACTGACTGGCATAAAAGTATGCATACTGTACTGACATGAACACACATTCTTTGCCGGTAAGAATAGCTGAGGGCATGGTATTGGTGAAGCGTTAGCAGAGTTCACTGATTATAAAATGTATTAATTTATGTGTGTACATGCATACTTGGGGTATGTTTATTAGAGTGCAGTAAGCACTTAGCACAGGTTTTACCATGCAGTAGTCATTAGCACATGCCCGCTCTAATGGGTGAAGCAGGAACCAAAGGAGCAAAGTATGACAACAGTGAGCAGTTTAAAAAGCTTTATTGTAGAAAAAAGACCCTGACACGTTTTGGCTAGCACCTTCTTCAGGGGGTGCAGGACTCAAATAAAAACATATATTTGTATTAAGAACAATACTTTTTTTGCAATACATCAACAAATAAATAAACACATATAATGTGGTAATAAAAACCATAAAGCTAGACATAATAAATAATATAAATAAAGTTTAAATTAAAATATAAATCATGCTCTTAGTGGTAACAATGTATCTCCAAAATTGTGGAGAGGAATGTTCTCATATAGAGCCAAGTTGGAGAAATGAATATCTTTTTGTGAAAGGTATAAATATCTAGAAGATACATATAAAGTGAAACTGTCCATAAAGTTGTAAAAACAAGCATATTGTACAGAAGAAGCAATAACCAATTGAAATAGACAGCAATTGAGCATGGAACACCTGAGTAAAGAAGATGAATGAGGAAGGGTACCTGGTATACAATTTCCTCAATTCTAAAAGTAGCAGGAAACAAGCTGTGATCTTCGGCCCTGTAAGGTGAAGCAAACTGTTGCATTATGTTAATCAGGAATGGGAGATAGTGAGGATTCATATTTTAAAGGTAGAGCAATGAGTAGAATTACCTAAATTTTCTTTAATATAAAAATGGGAAAATCATTGGAATTGTTAAAGGGCTTAAATTGTTTCAATAATCCAAGGGACCTGTCTTTGCTCTGATTCTTTTTAACATCTTTGTTAGTGATATAGCAAAAGGGCTGATAGGTAAGGTTTGCCTCTTTGCAGATGATACCAAAATCTGCAATAGAGTAACATAGTAAATGACGGCAGATAAAGACCAGTATGGTCCATCTAGTCTGCAGAGAGAGATGGCAAGAGTAGGTACACCTGCCGCTCCGTGCAGGCCACCCCTCCCCATGTCTTTCTTTCAGGGGTGAACCCACCGCTCCGTGTAGGACACCCCAGTATGTTGAGAAATTAGATAGTTTATTTTGATTTTATCCTGTTGCTGTAAAGGGATCCACTGTGTCTGTCCCATGCCATTTTGAGTTCTGTCACTGTGTTTGCCCCCACTCGTACCCTCCAACTTCTCCGTCCATTCGCAGCATAGAGATAACAAGAGAGGAGGTGGTACTCTCATTCTTACCAAGGCAGATCTACATTTCCATACCGTTGACTCCACAAGCTCAATCAACATGGACGTCATATCCATTGAAAATGAGCAGTGCTCCATCAATTTGATATACAGAGCACCCTCATCCTCTCCGGATAACCTGCCTAACATTTTAGACCTAGCTGCTAACATACGCAAACCCCAAATCACTAATTGGATATTAGGAGACTTCAATCTCCCTACACTACACCCCAGCCACGCCTCAGCCTTCCTTGAAGCAATCAATGATCTGGGCTACAAGCAAATCGTTAAAGATCCCACACACAAAAAAGGAAACATCCTCGACATGATCTTTGCCCCTCTAACTGCCCTTAATGCTAACAACAACCTAGACACTTCTGTGTTTCCGGTACCTTGGTCAGACCACAACCTAATTACTTTCCACATTCCCATCAAGAGCAAAACCCCATCACATCACAATAACTCCACCACCTCAACAAAAATAACTTCTCGGAGGTTCACGGCTTTCAACAAAGAACATATTCTTGCTGGAACACACCCACTCTTCAATGACACATCCCTTAACCTGGAAAACCTGATCGCCACCTGGAATAGCAAGCTCAGCACCATTGCACTGCAACCAAACCAGAGTAATAACACAAAGAAAAGAAAACCTTCTCCTTGGTTCTCCCCGGAATTACGAGCTTCCCTCATACACCTAAGAAGACTTGAAAAACGGTGGCACCGATCTCGCTCTATGGAGGACCAGACAGCTTACACAGTGCATCTGACTGCCCACAGAGAGTCAATCATGGCTAAAATGAAACAATATCACACCGATACACTTAAAAGATCACTAAACAAACCACGTGATCTTTTCAATCTAGTCAAAACCTTCTCCAATGAACCTTCGCCTGAACAACCGGAACCTATTCACCCACAAGCTTTCACCGAGTATCTACAATCCAAGCTGCTGCAAACTGATAACATCGCAACAATCTCTGCGCAAGACTCCAGCTGTCTATCGAACCTATCTATGTTCTCCACACCATCTAAAAAACATCTTGAGAACACCATCGCTTCCCTTAACACCACTACTGCACAAACCGCCCCTGCCCAGCTTATTGGATAAAGGAGCTACGCTGTGATCTCAGCCCTCTCATCATTAAAATGATGAATTTATCCTTTACATCTGGTTCCTTCCCATCAGCTCTCAAGAGAACCTCCATTAGACCCCTCTTGAAAAACCCTAAACTCGACCCACAAAAGGTTGAATCATATAGACCTATAGCTAGTATACCTCTTCTAGCTAAAATAATTGAAAAGGAAGCTCAAAGGCAATTACAAGATCACATTGACTTTGCCTCCCCTCTAGACCAATGCCAGCATGGTTTCAGGGAGTTCCACGGGGTAGAAACACTCCTTACCACCCTCTGCAACAGCATTATCACAGGCATTGACAACATCCGCCAAGGCTTTGTTCTTATATTTCTAGATATTGCCGCGGCCTTTGACTCGGTACATCATGATCTTTTAATATGGCGGCTAAAAGAAAAGGGCATCAACGGTACTGCCCTCGATTGGTGCAGGTCATACCTAGATCAGAGATGGCAATATGTAACTTCAGGAGCGGCAACATCCACCCCTTTCCATCAAAGTCAGGGTGTACCACAAGGGTCCTCCCTTTCATCGCTTTTATTCAACATATACATACAGCCCGTCTGCAACATCATCAGGTCTTTCAAGGTCGAATGCCTGATATACACGGATGACATCCTTCTATACATGCCTTTCTCCACAGTTCATATGGATCTGTCCCCGATAACCAAGTGTTTTGATGCTGTGTCTGAATGGCTTCAATCCCAGAACCTCCGTATTCAACATAAGAAAATTGAGGTTCTCTTCATCACTAGGGACCCACTCTTCATCCCCCCACCCCAGATAAAGGTGAAAGAAGCCGATCTCCAAACAAAACCTTCAATTCGATACCTTGGGGTTACCTTGGACCAACGCCTTGATTTAAAATTACACATAACCAACGTAGTCAGAGGGATCTACTTCAAGATCCGAACACTCCGACACCTTCGCTCTCTACTTGATCCTGACGATTTCTGTACTATTTTCCAAGCCTTAACCTTACCGCACTTAGGGGGATGTTTACTAAACACCGTTGCTGTGCGGGTCCCCGTTAGTGTGCGTGTGCCATATAAGGAGTGGGCGGGCCAGGCAGAAAAAGGAAAATAAAACGGGATAAAGCGATCGCACATATGTGTGGGGCGCAAGTGTGCGGGGTCCACATTAGCGCGTCAGAAGGCCAAGTGGCGCGCTGCTGGCCACACAAAAGAACACAGCTGTAGTACAACGGTGAAGACACTGAGCAATAGTGCAAGGGCCATGGGTTCGAACCCCCACTGTGCGCAATGAACAAGGCTGTCTCAGGCAGTACCTATTATGGGGAGGAATATATTTTAGGAGGCAGTCAAAATCTGGGAGGCAGAATGCGGTGCGCCGAAGTGCAAGGACAAGAACAGAGCCACAGCACAAAGGTGAAGACACTGACCAATGAAGTAGGGAGTAGGGGTTCAATCCCCCCAGTGCACACTGAAAGCAGTTGTCTGTGTCATTATTTTCGCAGCCACACAAATCATGGCCGACAGAAGTGCTTGCGCTGCTGTGCGTAAAGCGTCGCACGAATGGTTTTGGAGGGCTCCGAATACTGGGAGGAATAAGTCGCGCACTGATGGGAAAGCAGAAGAACTGAGCCACAGCATGATGGTTAGAACGCTGACCAATGATGTAGGGAGCAGGGGTTCAATCCCCCCCAATGCACACTGAAAGCAGTTGTCTGTGTCATTATTTTCGCAGCCACACAAATCATGGCCGACAGAAGTGCTTGCGCTGCTGTGCGTAAAGCGTCGCACGAATGGTTTTGGAGGGCTCCGAATACTGGGAGGAATAAGTCGCGCACTGATGGGAAAGCAGAAGAACTGAGCCACAGCATGATGGTTAGAACGCTGACCAATGATGTAGGGAGCAGGGGTTCAATCCCCCCCAATGCACACTGAAAGCAGTTGTCTGTGTCATTATTTTCGCAGCCACACAAATCATGGCCGACAGAAGTGCTTGCGCTGCTGTGCGTAAAGCGTCGCATGAATGGTTTTGGAGGGCTCCTAATACTGGGAGGAATAAGTCGCGCACTGATGGGAAAGCAGAAGAACTGAGCCACAGCATGATGGTATGAACAATGACCAATACTGCAGGGAGCAGGGGTTTGTACACTGAAGACAGCTGGCTGAGGCATAGGAAAACTTGGTGGCATAAGGGGTTGTGGTGCTGGTCATAAGGGTGTGTGGCAATGGTTGTGGAGGCATAATAATGTTGGACAGGCATATGGTGGTGTGCTGATTTGCAAGCACACAAACACAATCGCTGTGCAATGGTGCAGGGATCAGGGGTGCAATCCCCCACAATGGCAAATGAACATATCTGGCAGAGGCAGTACCTGTAAGGGGTAAGATTGCCTCAGGAGGGTGTTATTGCATATGTGTGCAATAATCGTTTTCTAGCAAATGTACTCTCAGAGCACTGTAACATAACGTGCCCCTGAAGTCACCCCAGAGGACACATCTCTAAATGCAGTGTCTGCCACGCCACCCTACAATGTTGCTGAAAGAGTGGCCGAGGGTGCGGCATATAGGGTGCCCTATGAGGCAGGGAAAGGTCACAGCACTGTTTCTGCTGGCAGCACTGTGCATTGTAACGTATGGAAAAAATAAGTAGGTGTGCTGACACAGTTCTGGCATACGTGATTTAGCAGTGAGGGACTGCAGACAGCCCCTGGTTACTGATATCAACAAGGTGTCAGAGTTAATCTCATATTGCAATCCTTTGCCTGGGCCTGCCTGCAGCCCGTCGCTGTGAAATCAGCAATGGCAGACCTGGGTCAGGCCTTATTTATATACCAAGGTGGGGCTGTAGACAGGACCTGGTGACTCATATCAACATGGAATCAGAGTCAATATCATCGATTAAACTGCCCTATTACCTCTGGAGACTGAAATCCCCGGACTAACACAGCTCCATGGCATCCATGGTCTGTTGAAAATACACACACCCCTATGTCATGAATGCTGAAAACTGGTGAATACACCAATGATGTTGCAGGGGTCCTGGTTTGCTCTTTCCAGTGAATAAGGGTGGCTGAGGTATGTCCCCTCTCTGTGAGCAAGTGCACAGCAAGCATTCCTGACATAGTAAGACAACTACACCCTTGTGCCATATATCATTGCACCTTTCATGGTGCAGCACACGTAACATCACAAACATACGCTGTCAGCAAACGGGAAATGTAAGTGTTCCCCAGAGGCCCTGTTGAAAGGCTGTCCACTCCCAGGCCACTATCGTAGGCACCCCATAAGCTGTCTGAATCAAAGGTGTGCCAGAAGATGCGCTAAGGATGTATAGGTGAAATCAAAAGGCTTAGCTGATAACAGTTACATCTCCCAATTTGAATGCAAACAGAGGTATGTGCCAAACACACACATAACACAAACACTGCACAGAGCAGAGACCACAGACAATACCAAAGTAAATGAAGGACTGACATAAGTTGATGGGCTGCAGTAAGTAGCTGCAGGCCATGTGACACCCCTAAAATGTGAAAAACATATCGTCGGCAGCTAAATCCATGCACAGATTGATGGTAATGTAACATGCTATACTGACAGTGTGCGACAGAGGATGGGAAGATGTGTGTAGCAGGGGAGGCAGAAACAGAGGAATATGTGAAATATCAGGATGATGGTGGAGTACAAGTGCTAGGCAGAGCACACACACGAGAGGCAAGCAGGTTGAGATGCAATGCACGAATTTGTGGTAGTCCACGACGTGGTTCAGCAGCATGCACATCAGGGTAGGATGGCACATAGCTGGCAGAGAAAGGATGGACGGAAGGGTGTCTCACAACTAAGGTAATGGTACAATGTGGTCATGCCACCGATGTGCACACATATGACTGTCACACGAATGAAAAGCACATATGCAGGACAAGCATACAAACCCAACAGAGTAGACAGTAAGCACAACGACGACCAATAGCACAAATGGCAATGGCTAAACCGGTAAGCAACACCGCCCATGTGAGGTCATCAGCAAAGGCTGCTTAACCAAAAACTGCATGCCAGTACACAAAACGCCTGCTGGCTGTCAAGTCAAACAACCACAGAAAAAACAAATCTGGAGCAAATGCACATGCTGATCCCCCATGTACAGATCTAATTGCTCTCTGTATTTTGCAACACCGACACCTGCACAAACACAATGAAATGTCCTGCACTGACTACAGCATGCAAAACAAGGAAATAATTACGCACAAGGGTATCAGAGGATGCTCCCTGGATCAGGTGAATAATCTGGATAAGAACATGAGACAGCTCAACATGCAATCAGGTGTAGCACACAAACCACCTGAATCACAGCAAAAATGAAGGCCCACATGCAATGGGATGTAAAGACCCTAAAGTGTGAGGCGGCTATAACAAAACAAATGTCATGGCTAGGCAGCACACAGGATGCACCGTTTTCTACAGTGAAGAAAGGGAAGGGTGTGTGTAGAGGTGAGGAACCTGGTGGTACCTCATGGTCCACTTAGCCCAGTGGAATAAAAAAAAAAAAGATGACATGTGTGGAAAAGACATGCATACAACAGAGTTCAAACACATGACTGTAGCCAATACCAAAAACACGACAATGAGCACATTCTAGCACAAATATCGCAAAGGGATGGTGTGTATGTCAAGCGTTCATACACAGTGATGTGCCATGTGGCTGTCACATACAGAGCTGGCACTGTACAAGGATGTGAGCACATGTGCCCCATGTACATGAACAGCACAGGAACACATAAAGGGGATGTATGCTCAAATAACGGAGGACTAACATAGTGAAGTGAAACATGGCTTGCACCCCAAACAACCAGTGAACAAGTCACACCAGCACCCCATGTGGCCTACGACAGGTTATGTAACCCTCCATCACCTAGCAACAACAACAACATCATCTACATGCTGTGACATTGCCAGGAGGAAAATGGATTCCCGGCCTCACAAGGAGCCATGACAGATACAAAGGCACACATTGATCATGGTGACAGACCTGAAATGCAATCAGCAAACGAGACAAATGTTGGTTAAATACATAACTTTATTTGGTTTGCACATCACAAATAGTGTATACAGTGCCATCATAATATGAGGGCTGACGGCATCCCTTTGGAAAGCGCTCAAAACCATTAGCATGTCACAAAGCCACCTCCTACACAAAGGTCACTTGCTTGACACCAAATTAGCGACAACAGATAGAATGGGCATCAGGTGCATGCTCTGCACCTCACACCAGACCCCCCAGCCCCCCCTTGCTGCTGAATGTCGCAAATGTGTCACCCACATATGAGTGCATGTACAGAGTAGATGCTGCATGCTGAGGACCCAACACACCTCATCTGTCCCTCAGAAAATATCCATATGTCCAAACAGGGGTCAGACTAACTCCTAAAAGATATTTTGGTCAAAGTTTGTGAATGTCAAAAAACATGCAATAAAAGTATTGGTGACGCTCACATCCCAATGCCTGATATTGCATTACATGCTACACCACTGTGGACACAAACAATCATGTAAATCACAATAAGCATCTGCTAACAGGTACCACATGCACATGAACACAGACATAATACCAACCCAACAACCAGAAGAAAAATGCACATATAACACCATCAAGAAGGTCAACATGCACTGTTGTATTGGGGAAACAGTGCTCTGTCACATATACCAGGATACATGGAATTCTCAAGTTACGAAGTCCTATGGTCAGGCACACAGCCACACTCCAAACATAATGTGGCAATGTGAGTGTCGCTACCACAAGCCATAATTATGACCGTGAGGATGGGAAATGCAAGGTGTGTACAGACATGCTGACTGTCATTTATGCACAGTAAACCAACACAAGAAGCAGCATATGAATAAGGAAATAATGGACAAACATATTACAGGGATCCACACAGAAGCCATATGTCCACATGTTGTGTCTCAGAAACATAGTCAGTCAGTTGCACAAGCACAAGCCACATTGCAACATGATATAGTGATGACACACATGCATGTAAGCACCCTTGGGTCACTGAACACATCATTCCAAGATGTTGTTGTGCGTGAAAGCATTGTGGAGTAAAAATAGGGATCATGTCCAGGTGGAAAATAGGTGGACGTAGACAATAGGAGCATCCCATCGTTGGCTACATTACAAATACATGGCCTGTATGCTTGTGTTGTAAGAAAAACATGCGAATATCGTTGGTGCCATGTTACAGCCATGGTCAAAACACAGCGAAAAAACAACTGTGGCAAAATGTACCACCTACAATGTCCATGTCAGTTGCTGCTGCACAAGGGGGGATCATTGTAAAACGTCAGAATTGTATCTGCAATCCAACAACTCATGTTAAATTTGTTTTTGCAGCTCTGGCCATGCATAGTCAAGTGTCTGTGTTCAATATACCACAGTCCTTCAAAGTGCATGTGTGTCCCCTACAATGAGGAGCACTTCCTGCCAAACAATTGCATCAGCAGTGCCATCGACACCTCTGTCATGGGGAAATCAGTAGTCAAAGATCAATAATGTCCATCCCAGTCATGTGTTGCACTCTCAGAGGTAAAACATCCAATGGCAAAATGTCATAGCAAAGACTTGCATGGTGGTCTGTCCTCAAACAGGTGGGTGGTGCTGACAACGGTTTCAGTGTAAGACATGTGTCTGGTCTGTCGTCTGGCCTGTGTCAGGAGAGGGGAAGTATGTTATCGTCAGACACCCTGGAAAATAAACAAAAATGTCATAACGTCACAGCTTTGGATATGCTGAAGAAAGGGATACAAAGGCAAACATGACCTGATAGCAACATTAAACATAACCTTGTGGCCAACATCATTATTCCACAACACAGACATGGGTGTCACATGGATATGTTAATGTCCATGCTCCAGTCACACAGGTGTGTTGCAGCTACACACCATATGCAGCTGTCCATGTGAGCATAGAGGAAATGTTACATGACCATCACAACAACATCAAATCATCACCAGGTAAAGACAGATGTAATGATCCCAAAAGAAAACACATAGACATACCGTGTGTGTGCATCAGGTGTATCGCACCAATCGCTTGAGTCACTACACAACAAGACCAGGTACACCTGAAGGGAGACAATGTCAACAAAAGGTGGAGAATCAGCATGTCAAGCCACTGTTGATGACTGGCCAGATTATGTGCATATCTGGAAAAAGAAATAAAAACACACCAGTGCTTAATCACAACACAATACACATGTCCTCTCAATGCACACAACACATCACCCTAATGTTGACAACATAAACGCCACTATGTAAGAGGTAGCATAGTCACAACAGACACCCAGGGGCACAGACCCATAACAGCACATGATAATGTATGATGTATGAGCAATGCGTCATCACACAGGCAACCGAGAAACAGCCACACAAACAGTATGCAAATGTAAAATTGCCATCTGTAACACATGGCCTGTATGTGCACAGGTGTATATCTGTACATATAACGGCCCAGTGAACATGCAAAGATACCCTGTTGTTGTCTGATAGTACATTGCTTGGGGACAGAGAAAGTGTAGGCAAACTACAGGAAACAACATCCTACACACATGCAGGTCTGCTGTACATGTCACATTGAGAGTGTGGCAGTGGACATGCAGAACCAAAACACAAGGGAATATGAGTGACAACATCAAGAGATGGGTTACCGAGGCTAAACCTAACAAATAGGAAACCAAATCATCTGTGCAATATGACAGATCAGTAAACACAATTACTGCAGGCACACACAATGTCTATGTACATCCACCTACCAAAACCAAATGCATATTTGCTGATGTACAGACACATGACAATGCACCAGCCCAACAGCATCCGAAAAAAGTATGTCCTCTGCATTTGGAGACATAAGAGAAGCAAACAAATGTAATGTTATAGCTGTGAATCACACATTGCACCGTCATGTCATCAGCTGTCACACCCCACAACAGCCCACAATTACAGACTGCTCCCTATCACAATGTACATATCTCATACATGTCAAAGGCATCATGGAGGTGTTGCAGGCGATCTACAGGTGTGTGTAGTGTCCCTGTCCCCTCCCTTACCTCTCTGTCCTTGTACGCACAGAGCAATAGAGGTGGATGCGTACACCAGGCTTTTGTCTCATTCCCAGATTGCAATATACCCCTTGTAGCACCAGTTTGGCAGAAAGGACCCCTCTACCTGTTGAATGTTCTCCCAAAGTTGTATGTTAACCCACTGGCAATTGGCAAAACGCACTGGAAATATGCACTTCCACCTCATGTATCCACGTATCAAAAACATATCCTGGTTTGTACATCTCATATCTTCTGTAATATTGGCAGCTATGTGCTGATGATATGCACAAATAGCATTCAAAATGTGCTACATGTTGTAAAAAACACCACCCCATGTCTGCATGTGACAAACCCCTGAGGGCTGCATGCCATCCCAATGTGTGTTAGTCAGCACGTCAAAACATGCATACCCTACATGTGCAACTCTGATAAATAGCTGGCACCTAAGTCTGTGTATGTAAGCCAATGTAATCCTCGCTTGCTTGTGTCTGCAATAAATTTGTTCCTATGGTCTGTGTTCTCGTGACCTACACACATACACAGCCTGTATCAGACGCATGATGGCAGATGTTGTCACAGCATCAGCGAGATACGCCATTTAATCCATGAAATACCTGCTATACCACAAGACATACCCCCATTCTGTGCACCACCTGGCTACTGTAAACCACCCCTTGATGTTTCTGCCTAATACATCTCACGATGTGTGTAGATATCCATCACTGCAGTGAAGGTAGACTCACCAAGGTACAAATGTTGTAGTAAAACCCCCTTGCTGGACAGTGCGCAGGTCCCCCCCCCCTAGACATATCCATGTCATGGCTACCTGCTCACCTACACATTTTGACACACGTCACGGTTGACATCCACAAACCACACACATTGTTGATACAATCCTCACATACTAGCACTAACTATGTCTATTGTGCTTTGTGTGACATGTTGCCACACACATGAGGAGCACTCAAACATAGGCATCGCACAGGAGCTTAATACCAACAAAAGCATCACAAATGTGTCTGATGTAAATGCAACACAATGGACAAATGTCCACAAACAGGGAGTAAACGCCCAACGTGAACATCGCAACATATGTCTGACACTGTGCGGCAGCCATATAATGTAAAAAAGCACCTTGTGGTCTGACAACAGCTGCTGCTATCACAGACCGACACTAACTGGGAATGTCACCCGCCAAACATCCCACAGAGATACCAACAAAACCACACATCATCTGCAACCAACTGTTGTTGTGCACTCCCCACATTATTTGTGCCACACCCAGGCACTTATGTGATGTTCGCATTGAGAGTCAACTGTTAATGCAGTGTTGCATACACATGCAATATGTACATAAAACATAACCCAATAACCATTACACACATTGTATAGCACATTCGTGTGGTAAGATAATTAATACGTACATGAGAACAGCTCTGCAATCAGCCTCCGCCTGACCGCTGAGCCCTCCCGTGTGTCACCACTGGCACGTACAGGGGGGCACATTGGATCTTCCTCAAGATCCGCATTAATCTCTGCAGGGATATCGTGCCTGAGAGCAATGTTGTGCAGGATGCAACAGGCTATGATAATCTCTGCAACAGTGCGTGGCTTATATTGTAAGGCCCCACCTGTCCTATCCAGACACCTGAAGCAACTCTTCAAAACGCCAAAGGTGCGCTCTATGACTGAGCGTCTGGAGGCATGGGCCTCATTGTACCTCTGCTCTGCACGTGTCCGTGGCTGACGAACAGGAGTCAGCAGCCAGGGGCGACAACCATATCCTGCATCACCTGCAGAAAGAAATGTTGCATGTAAATGCAGGGGTCCATGTGAAACATTCCTCACAGCTGTGTAGACATGAGATACAAACCCACAAAACATGATGACACTAATATACACCACAACAACTGTGCAGCTCTAACAGATATACATATGATGACATAAAATTAACACATGGCCTATGCAGCCTGTAAACACCTAGCAAATATTAAAAAGGTTCCAGAGACACCCTTAGCGTGTGTGTGTGTGTGTGTGTGTGTGTGTGTGTGTGTGTGTGTGTGTGTGTGTGTGTGTGTGTGTGTGCAACATGCGTATGGTAATGCAGTTACTGTCCACATCTGCAACACCACAACTGTGAGACCACAACAGCAATCCAATGCTCACATAATCAAAGGGTATGTCTCATCACTAACCGAGAAAAAACACACAGCCATTTGCGAGAGCCACACATATACACCATGTATGCCATGGAGGTATGTAAGAATGAAAAACATATCACCTATATACATCCTGTTGATGAAGGTCAGCATATCAAGATTTGTTAGTCAGCCAACATATGCTGTGTAGTGCTGTTTGCTAATCCCTGTAATTGCCATCCTCTGCACATTCCCCATCCTGTACACATCCCTTTGAAGGTACAGTCGTCCAACATGCACACTGTACCCCTCATTAGTATGCCCACAAAACACATGCATAGCCACATTACCGTCCTGTGTAGCTGGTTCCAATACCTCCCTGTATGTACCCACTTAGTCCCCCTGTTATAACTGTAATCTCTCCACAATGTGAGGCTAAGTGAGGATGGGCAGACAAGTTGACAGTAACTTACGCTCATCTACAGTGGCAAAAGGTACTGTAAACCCTATATAGTGTTCCAAGCCTGCTGTGACATAGCCAATATGTATGGCCAGAGATATGCACACGTCTCATTCCCTGCTGGAAAGCTCAACATCATCCATGAGATATTAATATACACCTGCTCATGTTAGCTATTGACTCCTGGGTGACAACTCCATCACAGAGTGCGTGTGTGAAACTAAAACACACATGACACGTGTGTAGTTATACGGATTGCCCAAAAAATAAATGTTAAATGACCTCGAAACATTATGCAACAATTAACCATCATCACATTAGTATGTGATGGACAAATCCCCCCCCCCCCCCTCCCATGTGTGCATATGCTCACAACATGCACTCTGAGGGAAGCATCAACAACATTGACATATCCACTGTGGTGTATGCACATGTACAACATGTGCATGTTAAGATCATATACTGTTAAGAGCATTATGATCTGCGGTTAATGTCTGTGGTCTTAGTAGACGTACAGACACCTGTCATCATGTATACTGACACCAGTCCTGTGGATAACATCTATCATATGTGAAGTGCATGTGTTCCAAAATAATACATCAGCATCTGTGATTACACATAGAGACATGTAGAAAGACATACATAGATAACACATTCTGACATACTCACCCAGCAATATACATTCGGCATATCGCCCCTCCTCAAATTGTGTGAATAGTGCCGAGTGATGCAGGATATAGGAGTCATGGGTGGACCCTGCAAACCTAGGGACCACATTCAGAATATGCAGATCTGCATCACATACAACCTGAACATTTAGGGAATGGTAGTGTTTGCGGTTGCGGTACGCTACCTCCCTGTCTCTAGGCGGGACCAGGGCAACATGTGTGCAATCAATAGCTCCCATCACGTGTGGTATCCCGGCTAATGCCTCAAAGGCCTGGTTCAGGGTCCACCATTGTTGCCTAGTGTGGGGCATGGCTATGTAATTCCCCACCCGGCTGACCATGGCACGCAGTACTTGGTGGAGACATCGTGAGAAGGTGGGGCGGCTCATGCCACCCACTGCGGCCACAGATGACTGGAAACAGCCGGAGGCAAAGAAATGTAAGGCAGCAAGGAGCTTGACTAAACCTGGTATTGCATGGGACCGATCAGTCAGGGGCTCGAGGTCAGGTCTTAGATCCTCATAGAGATCCCTAATAGCCCTTGTGCTCAGTCGGTAAAGGGAGATGACCTGGTCCTCTCGCATGTCATGGAGCTGGGGTCGGGGCCTGTAGAGGCGTGGCTGCCGAGCCTGCACCTCGGCACGCCTTCTGCGCCGTGCACGCACAGCACCTGGCCGGACCACCCCCACAGCTGCAGGTCTGAGTTGCTGCGGGACTATACCCATGCCCTGTTCCACAGCCCCATCGACACCATCTCCCCTGTCCGGCAACCCCAGCATCTGCCCACTACACAGGATACATGCAGAAACATATATATGCGCCATAAACTCCTCCCGGCAAACTAAACCAAACAAAGCTGTCACACACAAAAACCTATCTAAGCTATGTACAAACTACACACCACAGAGGACTATACACACACAAGACAATACAATCCCCAGTACAAACAACACCAAAACAATCTACACATACACCTGTGTAGACTCCCTTCCTGTCTCTCAGCAAACACACTCCTACTCTTCTCCGCCTAGAACCCTCAACGTGGACAAGCTGTTCTCCTTCACTTATATATGTTGTTTCATTGCCTTGACGGGCAATGCGCGACTCTACGCATGGGTGTCGGCATGTGCGTGGTGACACCTACATGCGCATTGCCTCGCACATGCGCAAAATGGACACAGACGCCCATGCGGCACTCACCGTAATGCGCATGCGTTGTCCTACAATGTCTCTCAGCGCATGTGGGTGTTCACGTGTACAGACACCCATGCGTAAGCCGGCACGCGCACGCCGCAGGAGCGCGATGCACGAGCGCGACGCACGAGCGCGACGCAAGAGCGCCACGCCTGCACAAATGCGCATGTGCCAAAACAAACGGGGAAAAAAAGTATAAATAGGCCTGAACACGTGGCACAAGTTGAGGGTTGTTAGAGGAGTTTCACCTACAGACAGAGAGATAGAGAGACATCCAGAGACAGAGCCTAGGTTAGAGGTAGTCCACAGGAAGGAGTGAGACACACAGGTACAGAGTGCAATAGGGATTGAGGCTGTGGTGGGAGTAAGTCAGAGGAAGGAGAGATAGAGAGAGTTAGACAGAGTCTGAGGGAGAGAGGCTGTGTTAGGGGTACGGCACAGGAGAGAGGGAGAGGATAACAACATACGGTCAGTGTATTATCCCTGTCCCCTTGCTTATTTACGTGACAGGTCACCTGTGTTAGAGTGCACTGTATTGTGTCCTGTAGTGTAGTGTCCCTGTTATTTGTTTTGTGTGCTCTGTCCTGCTGTGTGTAGGTGAGTGTGCGTGTGGTGAGAGGAGCCTGTGCCCAAGAGGGAGATGGAGAGGGACAGTGACAGAGAGGGTCAGGGTGAGGTGGTGGAGGATGTGGGCCAGCCAGTTGGTGCTGAGTCACCCATGGCACAGACTGCACAGGCTAGGCAGGAACAGGCAGGGCCATCTGCTGTGCCACAGCAGTCACATTACAGCCAAACGGCCAAAAGAAAAAGGATCCCTCTGCCTGCAACACAGAGGAAGAGAGCAGTAAAGTTCAGTGACAGGGAAAACCATATACTACTGTCATATGTCATAGACAACTATGATGTATTATTTGGCAGAATGAGCACACGCACAACTGTGGCAAACAGAATGGCCATGTGGGAGGATGCGCGTGCTGCAATGTCTGAGGTAGGGGGCCCTGCACGTGATATTGAAAGCCTCAAAAAAAGGTTTTCAGACATCAAGAGAGGTGTCCGTCAGCACATGGTTGCTGAAAAACAACATGCTATGGGCACAGGTGGCGGAGGCCCCTTCATACCCACACTCACGCCCCTCGAACAAGAACTCGCAACACGATTGGGAGACATCTACCTTCGTGGACTGCCTGAGGCCCTTGATACCGCACATCCACATGCAGGTATGTACACTAACTGCTCTTTTGTGTGTCCTGTATAATCGCAACATTTCATACAGAACAGTCATATGCACATATACTCCCATATGTGTCACCCAATCCTCATCATGTCCCTATCCTGGTGGAACATGTGTGTGATATATCCGTACATCACCTCTTATGTTGACATGTCTGTGGTCAACATCCTAACGTAGCTCCTCAACCCATCCTCAAAATAATCTGGGATTGTGAAGCACACACACACACAGACACGAGTCGCTAGCCTACAAACACACCTGTGATTGCCATACACTCTATTACTGTGCTGGTCATTTCCAAGGCATGTTCCTATGACATTACATCAATAAAGTGCTGCATGTGCAGCTTAGTGGGCCAAAGGTGCTGTCTAGTTGCCATCCGCTACACAATGGGTCACTGCGAGTCACATGGAGCAATGATAAGATAAGCTGACATACAAATATGAACCATACTCTGAATCGCACACACACATGTAGTGTTTTGCAAAACCAGGTTTGATGGTGGGGGCAGGAACACGCATGTGCGGACATTTGTTGCACAGCTGAGGAACGGGATGCTATGGGCAAACATGTGCAATGTGACCATGAACATGAACAAGGGCAACCTGCCATCTGTGCATGGGCACAGCACACACATGTGGTCCAGACTCAGCTACATGGTGCGGACAAACACATCTGGGAGGGTGTCCTGTGTCCGGCATGCCGCACACATGGATGGAGGCAACCCATCCTGTCTGTGTGTTTGTGGTAGGCGATGGCCTATGCCCCATGCTAATTGAACTAAGCTGACAGGCCTAACAAGCTTGCCCTGTAAATGATGTCTGTGAAGAGGCCTATAGGAATTGCACATCCCCCTATATGCTGCTGTAGACGTTTAAATCATTATAAGCAATGCATTAACCTAGACAAGCACAATTTCAATAATGGGAGAAATATGTTTAAATGCCGACTGATAAGACAATGCAGCTGTAAGGGATCTAATTGAAACTGCTGACACAAAGGCTGCTGAGCCCTGCTACCCTACACACACAAATTGGCTCAATGGCCTTGGAAGTATTAAAGTAACAAGTTGAATAACTGCCCATTGTACTTGTGACTAGGAGGGGGACAAAGCAGGTGCTGAGCCCATTCCAAAGAAATATTTGGATAATCATATCAGTAACGGGACCAATAGAAGGGGTACGGGAGGTATGGTAGGTTAGCGGGACCAATGAAATGTTTTTCTTTTTTTTTAAACTTTTATTTTCATTTTGCAACAAACAAAAGAAACAACACACCAAAAGAGACAAAACAAGTATACAATAAGGAAAAGTAAACCCATTACCCCCCACCCCGATGCTTCTTCTCTACCCGATTATATCAGCATGTGAGCGCTTCCAATTAACAGTGATTATACATCAAACGATCAAAAGAGTATCTACAATACAGCATGATCATGGGACAGAGATATATACAAAGTTAGACAGTCAGATGAGAGCATTTAGCAAAATGTACATAATCATTGAGCATCTTCCATTGAGACCAATGAGAAGGAGTCTGAACGGAGGAAGCGAACAGACGAGGTATTTGGTCATATTTACTGTAAAGACAGGCATGATTCCACCATTCATTGGGGCTCAAATGGGAGCTAATTTTCCAGTATTACTTAATTAGGGAAATAGCAATGCCAAGCATAAAGTTCGAAAGGAGATAAGCCATTTTTGGGAAGAGAGGGGATCCCCGCAACTGGGCGAAGTCCCACTATCCTCCAAGAAAGGGGCTCCTGAGAGTGCGAGATAGACTAAATACGACCCCAGACCCGACGCCAGTAATACTGTAGTGCGGGATATTCATGCATAACATGAGGCAATGAACCAATGGCCGCAGGACGTGTCCAGCAACCATTGCCCTGAGTAGTGTTCCATTTGTCTAATCTGTGAGAAGTGTAAAAACACCGGTGGGCTAGAAAGAAGAGGGTCTGAATGAGTGAGGCGGATCGGGAACCCGTGTCCCTCTACTCCAGATAAGGCTCTATTGCTCCGAGGTCAAAGTCACATGCAATTCTCTCTCCCATACTTTCTGCGCTATAGGGGTATCTCTAGTTATAGCATTACAGAGGGTTTAGTAAAATTGGATGCTACACCCGGTGAACTACCGAGAGATCGGAAAGTCTCCAATCAACCTTATGTAGAGAATGCCGATGGCGGGAGTACTCTAGTACACCGAAGGCGATGCTGAAGTTGCACTGACCAGAGTCGGGAGTCTAAAGATTGCATAAGAGTATTAAAGGCACCTAAAGTGTCTAAAAGCATTGGTGGATAGTGGGAGTCTGATGGGAGAGTCATACCAGGGAGAAAGGTAAGAGGAATCGGTTTGCAAAGGCCCGCTTCTATATCTAGCCACACAGGTCTACTCGGTACTGGATCTTCCAACCAACGAGCACCTTGTTTGAGAAGAAAAGATTGAGGGAACACTTGAGTAAAATCGCCACCAAGTATTAATGGAGCATTGGCAGAGGCCAAGGCCAACTGCGCAATACTTGCATAGTAAGCAGGGTTGTCCACATTCGGGGCATAATGCAAATACACGTGAATTCACTATCTCCAACCTCAAGATGTACACGGGCCCATCTACCCTCCTTGTCAGCGCTAATATCAGGTACAGTAGCGTGCTAAGACTTCTTAACCAGAGTGGCTATCCCGTACCATTTGAAAACGGTGGGAGAATAGGCAGCTACCATGTGAGGCTTAGCATTGAGTTTCAGTGTTTCAGCAGAGTTTAAATGCGTTTCCTGAAGAAACACTAAATCAACATGCTCATGGCTAAGATAGCTAAGGATTTTCTTTCCTTTGAGTGGACCATTAATGCCTTTGACGGTGAATGATAAGATTTTACATAAGGCCATTCAGAAAAGTTAAAAATTCTGAGCATGATAGCACATAAGTTCACTATGTCCCTCAAACTGACTGTATCTGGCTGTACACATGACATAGGAAAAATAAACTAATATAATACAATGAAGCGCCCCACATTAACAAAGAAAACCGCAGTACGGTAGAGGAGAAGCAAAACCCCAAAATTACTGGCGACCATGTGTCTGCGGGGAGAAACCCCCGAGAAGGCCGAAATTGAAAAAACACATAACCTGTAGGACTGTGCGTGCTCCGAATCCGACCGAGGCACACATCATGAAGGGATAGGAGACCAAAAAACAAAAGTCATAGAGAGAAAGAAAGAAAGTCCAGGCTATTTCTGTGCTTGGCTATGACCGCCGCATCGGGCCCTTCAAAATGGCGGATAGAGCCGGCAAATAAGAGTCCAAGATTTGGGATTAGCGCATCTGCTCTGCTTCTTTGGAGTCTAAAAATGTTGATAGTAGATCAGGATCTTCGAACGTCCTGGTTTGGTTGTGGAGAGTCACTCGGAGCTTCGCTGGATACAACAGGCCAAAGCGAGCCTGTAGCTGTTGAAGTCGAGGGCGAAAAGCAAGGAGTTTCTTCCGACGGTCAACGGTAGGCTTTGCCAAATCAGGAAAGAAGGAGACCTTACGACCTTCAAATTCCAAATGATGATTCGCTCGGGCAGCATGTAAAATTTGTTCCACTTGTTGATATCGTAGCAAGCTAAAGACAATAGGCCGGGGGTCGTGCGGTTGAGCGCCATGTGGGCAGGAACACGGTGTGCTCGATCGATTTCCAGTTCTCTGTGAAAAGTGATCTTCAGCAAGGAGGGAAGAGTTTTGAGCAAGAATTCTCTTATATCTCCTGCTTCCACCCCCTCCGGCATTCCGAGGAGCCGCACATTGTTGCGACGGGCTCGATTATTGCTATCTTCTAACTCCTTTTGAAGATTCTGTATCTGGCGCTCAGCCTCGTCCAGTTTGCCCAAGCGCACCTCGTGCGAGTCGAGGACCCCCGCCATGTTGTCCTGCCGTAATGAAAGACTTTCAAGTCGGTCCTGGAGCACTCCAAAGTCTTCTCGCATGGCTCGAAGCGCTTCTCCATTGGACTGCACCAATTCCTTCACGCCGCGTATTTCCTCCAAAATCTCCAGGTGCATCTCGGGGTTTTCACGAAATGGAACCATCTTCTGTGGAGAGGACACCTCTGTTTTGGAGCGTTTTCCGTGAGAAGAAGAAGGAGACCCGAAGTCCAAGCGCGCTGGTTTATGGGCCGCCATTCCCCCGAGGTGCCCCGGTCAGCTCGGAGCGAAATAGTAAATTTGTATAGGTATTAAGTCAGGATTCTAAGTAGGCCTCTCGGGAGCTTCAACGCAAAGCGTCCTACCCGCTGGACATCAGGCTCCGCCCCCCAATGAAATGTTTTTCTATACCTGGAATGGAGGAAATGTCAAGAAACGTATTTTCTTTTGCCAGAGTACGGGGCTCAGCCATATTGAAATGTATTAGTGTCTGAGCATGTGCACAGTAAACTGGCTTGGATCCCTGAAAACACTACTGGTGTAATTTAGTGCATGTTTATCTGCTGCTCCATTTTCTGTATCACACACGTATACATATGTGGATTCCTGAAACATATGTGTCTCTCTCTTTGATTGTTCCCAATGCAGGTGACTACAGAGAAATGGGTGCTGAGGAGGAGGAGGAGGAGGAGGAGGCGGTGGTGGAGGAGGTGGAGGTCAACATCACAGCCTCAATGAGCCTGGTGGAGGCAGAGGCTGCTGTCTCAGGGGGCAGCACAATTGCTGATGATGAGTCCCTGGAGCCACACATGCACACCAGGACACCACTGGTGGAAGCAGAAATAGAAGGCAGCCAACAACCAATGCCAGCCGAAGACGCACATACACCTCTCCCGCAGATGATGATGGGGGAGTTGAGGGCCTATTGTGCATCATCACATCGCAATGCTGAAGGTGGGTGACAAAAGACTGTCACAACCACAACACAGACACCAGTAGTCTATAGTTGGTGTATGTGTGGTGGCTGTCCCAACATTACCTACACACATGTTACATGTTACGCTCACATTTATGAGATGTGTGAGAAAAAAAAGGTTGCAGGGTACATTAAATGATGTTATTGTGTCCCACAGTAGAATAGTGTAAGGTCAGGTTGATACACACAGATGCAGACATAAGAGGAATGTTTATGACGGGCCAGCACGTTCTGACATCATAAATAGATACTGAAATTGGCAAACCAACATCCTGCCTCTCTGCAGACACCCAAATGTCTTGTGAACAGCAGGATGACAACTAACCCATAGTCTGCCAAAGTAATGAGCATATATACAGCTATGTAACCCTCCTCTGTGTAACAGTGAAGGTGCATATGTATCACTCAGGTTGTCACATATGTGCAGCAGAGGGGCACATGTGCAGGTAAGGTGTGTTATCTCTGCGCTTACCTAACATCCCATTGCTTCATTTACAAACAAATGTTCCTTGGCAGTAATTGTGTTTATCCCTCCACATGTGTCCCCAATTGTGATGGATTAGGTCAACCATCCTGTGTTAATCACTGTTGGTGTCCAGCTGATTTATTTGTGTCTAGTGCATGCTGCACCTCACCAACACGATGGATATGTGATAGCTCTCATTGGCCAATCCTGTTGCCACAACAGTAGTATGTGGGTGTGTCTGCACAGCCTGTATATCGTTGTGATGGCATCCCACATCTACGTCGTGAGATGTGTCCTCTGGGTTAGTCTGACATCTACTACTGTGGTCATGATGTATATTGCCCCTATCCATCTGTGTGATGTTGTCTGCCGTATCACATCACCAATCGTGTGGGATGTGCATGACATGTTTGTGTATGGCGCTCGAGTAGTGGAGACGTATCTAATAGACCACCCTGTATCCCATGCACAGGCACTAGATGCAGTCTGGACCGTATACGCCATGCAGTGGAGCAGAACACAAGGGAGGTGTGTGCTGAGCAGCGGCAATTACGTGACGTTGTACAAAACATGCCCGTCCCTCGAATATGTGAGGCCCTTGAGGGCATACTTGAGGTTCTGCGACGATGTGCACCTGCACCACCACCAGCACTGGTTCCAGATGAGGGTCATGGCCGGGGGAGAAGGGGGGTGGGGGGCCGACGTGTCAGGCGTGGGCGACCACGTCGCCAATAACGGTAGAGTAATATATGCATAATCCTGATACTATCCTATATTTCTCTATGTTGCTATGCTCAGTTGGAGAACGTATGTATCCAGTTAAACATATTTCAGAGTGTTTGTTATGTGTCAAATGTGAAAAGATGACATATGCTAATCATATGTTGTGTGTCTGTCAGCTAAACCTTTTCTTTGTAACACAACAACATGTAACTATACATGTTTATATGGTAACCTAAATCTGAGGGTAAAGCTGCAACAATAAACAGCTGTCTTACCATACATACAGTGTGTGTGTACAATGAGTGTCCATGTTGTCCCATGTGTATCTCGGTGTTTGGGGGTGGGAACCCTATATGAGCCGCACCCAGGTCATATAGTGCTGGGTGCACTATATGACCCACACACAGGTTCCCTGTGACAAATACTTTGCCAGAGGCAGCTACAATTGTCATGCTACACACATATGTAATGTGTCATGTGCACCCTGTTTCGCCACAGCCTTGGGGCAGCAGCGGCACAGTGTGCACAGACATCCATGTGATCACAGGGGGACTATGTTGTCAATGGCTGGTTTAATTGACATACTCATCACCGTGTGCAATCCATCATATACTACACATTGGTGGCATATGTGTGACCCTTGCCCTTGACCACATCAATAATCACGTGCCTCCCACCCCACCATAGGGATGCCTGTGTCAGAGGCATAAATGGGTGTCATGCCTATGTTGGAGACTCAAATATGTGCAGATCTTTGCTTCACATAGGACCATCCCTGTGCCATGTACATCAGTGGGAAAGCTGCTACGTTGCAACAGTTAATGCAGAACCCTAGTTGAATACACCTACACACATGGGCTTGTAGAACACCTTAATGTGTTGACAATGTCATTTTCAGACCCATGTTTACCCAACAGGAACATATGTGCCCCCACACATATCCCATGCTGACATCCTCACACTTAGCCTAGGTGAGACACATGAGCATTACAAGTTCCTTTCCAAATGATATTTACTATTTATAAAAAAAACATTGGGAAACTATGTACAAATGTGGGAAGGGGGAAAATACCATCACCCTCCCCCCCCCCCATCCTCCCCTCCCCTCAAACGCCCACCCGCACATAATACACACACACAACAAAAACAACCCACACGTGAGCCCCACCCTCCCCCAGCATGCCCAGTGATGGAAGACAGGGCATCACAGGGCACATGTAGTGACATCACTGGCGCAATTACTGACGCCAGTGACGCCATTGTTGGGGTGGTTGCCGACATGGAAGATGTACCACCTCGGCAACCACCCTCTCAATCACTGTGGCCAGCCACTGCTGTGAGTGAGACAGCTGGTGTATACGTTGCTCCATGCCATCCACGGCCACAGACAGGTGCTCCACGCATCTGCCACCACACACACACATTGTAAATGTTGTCTGTGTGGTGGCATCTGCGTAGGGCCTGTATGTGGCCCTGGATGGTGGAGGCAACTGTTGTGGCTGGGGGGAAGCCACAGTGGCCTGTGATGCCCTGTCCTCCACGTCACTTTCCCACAACCCTTCTGGGAAACCCTCCCCCCCTGAGCCCTCCACAACATCCCCCCCCCTCCACATCACCTGCACCCTCTCCCAACGCTGGCTCCCCCCCAATCAACCCTTCCCAATGTCCATTCTGGCCCTCCGGTGTCCTTTCTGCCGGGGATCCAGGTGTTTGCGCCTCCACCACCTCCTCATGCACCTCATCCACCTCCTCCTCCTCCTCCTCCTCCTCCTCCTCCACCTCCTCGTCTGTCGTGTCCAGGACCACCACCTCTGCATCATGTGGTGTTGGTGTCCGCCTGAACAGATTTGCAGAGGTGGTGGCCTCATCCTCAGTGACATCACCATCTGTGGAACATAACAGTCATCAGCACGTTTGTCTGTCACACATATAGCACTTGTACATAGGCAGGCACCACACAGGCATCTGGGATAATGGAACATTGGTTACAGATACGTGACTTCCTGATTATTCTACATCACCCTATTGTGAGGTCTCACCCTGGAGGCGCTGGAGGTAGGCACCATGGTGGAGGCGCAGCTCCCTGCCCTTCTTCCGGAGATCCTCAATCTGTGGATATGCAAGGAAAAGGTGAGGGCATTAGTGACTGGTCACCTTCTGCTACTTTGGCCCCCCCCCCATCAGTGTGAACAGTGTCTTACTGCTCCTGGCACACTGCTGTGTGTGTGTGTGTCATGTACAGCATAGTTAATCACCTGTCAGTAGGCATTCCCATGGGCAACAGGCATATGTCATGACATGTGTATAATGTTGGTGGCAAGGGAGCATGTGTGTCACAGCTGACCCGCATCCCTTGTGACGGTGTGTGGCAGCATCCCACGGTGTGAATGCGCTGCCCTCCCCCCTGTCGAACATGTCTCTCTCCAGTGACGTATACAGCTTACACAGGGACTAACTATGAGAAACATAGTGGGAGCGTGACACGGACAGAGAGAGACACCCCCCCCCCCCACAAGGGGGGATGGGTGGGTTGGGACTTCCTGATGCTGCTGTTCCGGCAGAACACCTCTGACAGGGGTTTAGCTATGCTGTCTCCAGATACACACAACTCATGGTCAAACATCTGGCAGCACCGTATATGTAAATGCTAGTGTGTTTTTACACGTGTGCTGATGGACTGTGGCTGGCCTCCTGTTCCCCACATGTTTCTATAGCATCCTGTGTGAGTGCCAGATAGGAGTGGGTGACATATTTTGGGTGTGGGGCAAACCAGCCGGACCAAACGGGGCATGCCTGGAAGGGCCTTCGAGCAAGCTTACATGGAGCGTGAGGGGAAGACTAGGAATGTGTCTTGCGTATTCATATCTACTTATGGCCTATTGGCAACCAGGGGGAGTCCTACAACGTGACATGCACCTTTTGTGGTCATGGTTCACGTGTGTGTGTGTTTGTGAAACGTCCATTTGTGTACATTGTGGCATATAGATGATAAGACACACATCACGACAGACAATGCCACACGTGTGTCACTACAATAGCTGATTTCATGCCAGAACAGCCACAGTGACATGCTCGATGTGTGCCACTGCTTGACCTTGGAGGAGACATTCTGCACAGGCAACATCACCACACACATACACATCAGTTTGCTTCTGATGTGATCAAAACTCTACATTGGGGAGTGTTTTCATGCATCCTGTGTTGTCATCAATTTAGACACACATGGCAGGCCTACATCCTTTTTTCTATAGCACAGTTTTGTGGTCACAGTACCACCTGCATTTGTTGCTTTGTCTGTGCACATGTGTGCACTGACACCTGTACCCGGTGTATTTGGCACCCTCAGCACATCCTTGAACTACCCTGTCGCCCCCTTGCATGACCTTGACACAACATGCCACAGTTTGTTGGAACATGATGGTGTCCATGCTAGTCACAGTTACACAGCATGTGCTGTGTTCCACACATTTATGTTCAGATGCTCTGTAGACATCCTGTTACTCACCCCCAATGGCAACCTGATATGCCACCAATCATGGGCGGTGTGTAGTTAGATGAAACATTGTGTGGGAGGCCCTAGTGACCTTAGCAGGGGCCAATAACATTACCTTTCACCTTTGACAGGGCCCACGATATCTATGATTGCACCACTAGCTCCATTGTGTGAGGTGTGTCTTATGGGGATCCTGGTTGCTATGTCCAACCTATGTTGGACACAGTTGCTGACAGCATAATGTGTGTGGGGGGGGTAGGTATTGTCCCTCTATGGGCTATGTTATGTTGTTATGTTCATTTGATCTGGCTCAGCTAGGCTGACAGCAGGTGTTTTCCGACAGCAATATCGACAGGGGCCAAACCAACATAACGGCTCTTCGCAACAGTGCTAATTTCAGGGTTTATGTATGTGTTCTCCAGCCACAACAGTTGCATGTATCATTGATACACCATCAGTGATGTGCATGTGTCTGATGGTGTTGGATTTATATTAGGTGGCAAGGTGTTGAACCTGAATCTTCATGACGGTATGGGGACATGGATCCGTTACAGGGTTTTGCTAACACATGTAATGGCTCATGGGGATGGGGTGCTGTTACACACATTAACCTCTGCAGCTAGCATATCATCCGGAGACATCACACACATGTGTGCTGAGATGTTCACCGCACAGACTATGGTGTAGGTGCAAACTACCTGCCATGAACAACCACATTATCTTACTGACATACCCACCATAGCAATTGTTGATCTGGCCCCCTGTGGGTTGGGTGTCCTACCACAGATCATCAGCTGCATACACCTTAGCAAAGGGGTGACTAACAGGACCCATTGCGCAGCTCACAGGACTCCTGGGGATAGGGAGAATGCATATTACCTGTTAGGCACACACAACCATATCCCCATAGTGGCAGATGGGCCACAGGGATGGCCCTCCTGGACTCCAGGGGATAGGGAGCAAAACGCAAACTGTTAGGTAACACACAACCATATCCCCATGGTGCCAGATGGGCCACAGGGATGGCCCTCCTGGACTCCAGGGGATAGGGAGCAAAACGCATACTGTTAGGTAACACACAACCATATCCCCATGGTGCCAGATGGGCCACAGGGATGGCCCTCCTGGACTCCAGGGGATAGGGAGCAAAACGCAAACTGTTAGGTAACACACAACCATATCCCCATGGTGCCAGATGGGCCACAGGGATGGCCCTCCTGGACGCCAGGGAATAGGGAGCAAAACGCAAACTGTTAGGTAACACACAACCATATCCCCATGGTGCCAGATGGGCCACAGGGATGGCCCTCCTGGACTCCAGGGGATAGGGAGCAAAACGCAAACTGTTAGGTAACACACAACCATATCCCCATGGTGCCAGATGGGCCACAGGGATGGCCCACCTGGACTCCAGGGGATAGGGAGCAAAACGCAAACTGTTAGGTAACACACAACCATATCCCCATGGTGCCAGATGGGCCACAGGGATGGCCCTCCTGGACTCCAGGGGATAGGGAGCAAAACGCAAACTGTTAGGTAACACACAACCATATCCCCATGGTGCCAGATGGGCCACAGGGATGGCCCACCTGGACTCCAGGGGATAGGGAGAAAAACGCAAACTGTTAGGTAACACACAACCATATCCCCATGGTGCCAGATGGGCCACAGGGATGGCCCACCTGGACTCCAGGGGATAGGGAGCAAAACGCAAACTGTTAGGTAACACACAACCATATCCCCATGGTGCCAGATGGGCCACAGGGATGGCCCTCCTGGACTCCAGGGGATAGGGTGTATGTCTTAACCTGCCCAAGCACACACAAGCAGTTCCCCAGGGTGGGTTCTGGCCTACTGGGATGATCTGTCTGGACCCCTGCAGACTGGGGGAATGTTTGCAACTCTGACAGCACACTGTCCAATATCACAGGGATGACAGCAAGCCCACTGTGATGGGCTCTCTGTCCTCCTGGTGATAGGGTGGATGTGTGAAACTGGGTGGGCACCCACAAGCATTTCCCCAGGGTGGGTTCGAGCCTACTGGGATGATCTGTCTGGACCCCTGCAGACTGGGGGAATGTTTGCAACTCTGACAGCACACTGTCCAATATCACAGGGATGACAGCAAGCCCACTGTGATGGGCTCTCTGTCCTCCTGGTGATAGGGTGGATGTGTGGAACTGGGTGGGCACCCACAAGCATTTCCCCAGGGTGGGTTTGAGCCTACTGGGATGATCTGTCTGGACCCCTGCAGACTGGGGGAATGTTTGCAACTCTGACAGCACACTGTCCAATATCACAGGGATGACAGCAAGCCCACTGTGATGGGCTCTCTGTCCTCCTGGTGATAGGGTGGATGTGTGGAACTGGGTGGGCACCCACAAGCATTTCCCCAGGGTGGGTTCTGGCCTACTGGGATGATCTGTCTGGACCCCTGCAGACTGTGAGAATGTTTGCAACTCTGACAGCACACTGACCAATATCACAGGGATGACAGCAAGCCCACTGTGATGGGCTCTCTGTCCTCCTGGTGATAGGGTGGATGTGTGGAACTGGGTGGGCACCCACAAGCATTTCCCCAGGGTGGGTTCTGGCCTACTGGGATGATCTGTCTGGACCCCTGCAGACTGTGAGAATGTTTGCAACTCTGACAGCACACTGACCAATATCACAGGGATGACAGCAAGCCCACTGTGATGGGCTCTCTGTCCTCCTGGTGATAGGGTGGATGTGTGAAACTGGGTGGGCACACACAAGCATTTCCCCAGGGTGGGTTCGAGCCTACTGGGATGATCTGTCTGGACCCCTGCAGACTGGGGGAATGTTTGCAACTCTGACAGCACACTGTCCAATATCACAGGGATGACAGCAAGCCCACTGTGATGGGCTCTCTGTCCTCCTGGTGATAGGGTGGATGTGTGGAACTGGGTGGGCACCCACAAGCATTTCCCCAGGGTGGGTTCTGGCCTACTGGGATGATCTGTCTGGACCCCTGCAGACTGTGAGAATGTTTGCAACTCTGACAGCACACTGACCAATATCACAGGGATGACAGCAAGCCCACTGTGATGGGCTCTCTGTCCTCCTGGTGATAGGGTGGATGGTGGAACTGGGTGGGCACCCACAAGCATTTCCCCAGGGTGGGTTCTGGCCTACTGGGATGATCTGTCTGGACCCCTGCAGACTGTGAGAATGTTTGCAACTCTGACAGCACACTGACCAATATCACAGGGATGACAGCAAGCCCACTGTGATGGGCTCTCTGTCCTCCTGGTGATAGGGTGGATGTGTGGAACTGGGTGGGCACCCACAAGCATTTCCCCAGGGTGGGTTCTGGCCTACTGGTATGATCTGTCTGGACCCCTGCAGACTGTGAGAATGTTTGCAACTCTGACAGCACACTGACCAGTATCACAGGGATGACAGCAAGCCCACTGTGATGGGCTCTCTGTCCTCCTGGTGATAGGGTGGATGTGTGAAACTGGGTGGGCACACACAAGCATTTCCCCAGGGTGGGTTCTGGCCTACTGGGATGATCTGTCTGGACCCCTGCAGACTGTGAGAATGTTTGCAACTCTGACAGCACACTGACCAATATCACAGGGATGACAGCAAGCCCACTGTGATGGGCTCTCTGTCCTCCTGGTGATAGGGTGGATGTGTGGAACTGGGTGGGCACCCACAAGCATTTCCCCAGGGTGGGTTCTGGCCTACTGGGATGATCTGTCTGGACCCCTGCAGACTGTGAGAATGTTTGCAACTCTGACAGCACACTGACCAATATCACAGGGATGACAGCAAGCCCACTGTGATGGGCTCTCTGTCCTCCTGGTGATAGGGTGGATGTGTGAAACTGGGTGGGCACACACAAGCATTTCCCCAGGGTGGGTTCTGGCCTACTGGGATGATCTGTCTGGACCCCTGCAGACTGTGAGAATGTTTGCAACTCTGACAGCACACTGACCAATATCACAGGGATGACAGCAAGCCCACTGTGATGGGCTCTCTGTCATCCTGGGGATAGGGTGGATGTGTGAAACTGGGTGGGCACACACAAGCATTTCCCCAGGGTGGGTTCTAGCCTACTGGGATGATCTGTCTGGACCCCTGCAGACTGGGGGAATGTTTGCAACTCTGACAGCACACTGACCAATATCACAGGGATGACAGCAGGCCCACTGTGATGGGCTCTCTGTCCTCCTGGTGATAGGGTGGATGTGTGGAACTGGGTGGGCACCCACAAGCATTTCCCCAGGGTGGGTTCGAGCCTACTGGGATGATCTGTCTGGACCCCTGCAGACTGGGGGAATGTTTGCAACTCTGACTGCACACTGTCCAATATCACAGGGATGACAGCAAGCCCACTGTGATGGGCTCTCTGTCCTCCTGGTGATAGGGTGGATGTGTGAAACTGGGTGGGCACACACAAGCATTTCCCCAGGGTGGGTTCTGGCCTACTGGGATGATCTGTCTGGACCCCTGCAGACTGTGAGAATGTTTGCAACTCTGACAGCACACTGACCAATATCACAGGGATGACAGCAAGCCCACTGTGATGGGCTCTCTGTCCTCCTGGTGATAGGGTGGATGTGTGAAACTGGGTGGGCACAGACAAGCATTTCCCCAGGGTGGGTTCTGGCCTACTGGGATGATCTGTCTGGACCCCTGCAGACTGGGAGAATGTTTGCAACTCTGACAGCACACTGACCAATATCACAGGGATGACAGCAAGCCCACTGTGATGGGCTCTGAGAACCCATGCAGATAGGCGTGTGTATTGGAAATCATGGCCAACACAGCCCATATCACCTGGGTGGGTGACATACCATTAATGTTATGTTTCACATTTCCTTGTGCTGGACCCACGGTGTTTTGTTCAAGGTACAATTCACACCATATCCATATGTTGTTGTATATATTTACATCTGCTGATCTAAGGTCTTACTTAATTACAGTATGTTGAGGCACAGCCACAGCAGCAGCTGACATGCCACAAGGGAAGCATCGTGACCTCTCTGACCATGTCCATCAACACCTGGGTGCAGGACAACACAGTCACAAATGATACAGATACATTATGGTATGTCTTCTCATCTTCTGCACATTATTGACTCACAGTACCTCAACACAACAGCATGGACATTTGCAATGAGTACAGGCTACATATATGATTTTTAGGACCTGGCCCTATACACTTACCTCCCTTGGGTAGTCTGCTTCTCTATTGAAACGTCTTTGTAGACGTTGCCATGCCCTAAGGACCTTGGCGCTGTCCCTGTGGCCGGTCTTCCCAGTGAAGAGCTTATGCTGGCGTGGTGCGATGAGCCGGGACAGGTACCTGAGCTCACGGAGGGTGAAGGAGGGCTTCCTTGTTCTGGGCGCCATTTTCAGAGATTATCACCTGATTGCACGCAGCGCGCTTCACGCGCATGCGCAGTGCAACTTGCGCGACGATTTACGTGCAACAGTGGCGCAGGTCAGAAACGTATTGCGTCCATGTGCGGGCCGAACGCAGTACGTGCATGTGGGCTACGCAGCTGGCGCATGTTGCCGGTATTGCACGTGCAACTGCGCCACGCAAATGCGCAAAGAAAAATTGTCGCAAAGACTTGCGCAACACACATTACATATAAACTGCTGTGTGTCATTTATTTAAAACACCAGAGAACCATTTTAGAATGTTATTGTGTATACACATTTGGGACTTGAACCTACCAACACCTACACAATGGTTCTTAGGCTTTTGTATGATGTGATGTGCTATGGCTCTCACATTGCAATGACTGGCAATAACACAGATAAAACAACAATATGTGCTGCGAAAACATCAATGTGGGCTATCAGTCACCCTGGTGATATGTTTGTGTGTGCTTACACCATTTAATACAGCCTCCCTATCCACACAGGTCAAGAGAGCCCATCACAGGGGGCTGTCAGTCACCCTGGTGATATGGTTGTGTGTGTTTAATGGAGAAAACAAAACCTCCCTATCCACAGGGGTCCACAGAGCACATCTAAGTGGCCTACCAGTCACCGTGGTTATATGGGGATATGTGTTGCAATAGATCATGTTCAGTAGGTCATCTCAATGTGAGCCAAGCAATGATGTGGGGCCTTGGTATGTGGACAGTCTACATCCACATTATTTTTCATGACACACATACGGAGCTGATGGAGGTTTGCATGCGACAAACATGCTCAGTTCTCTTACGTAGGTGTGCTGACATACAGAGAGAGTGGATGTGGTGTGACACATTATTTGCCATACATCCTTTTTTAAGCGAGCTAGTGTTTTCCCTCACACAGGCAGCCTCATCATTATGATTTGATGGCACATCACTCCCTAAGATCAGCTGTTCTTTGTGGGGACCTTGGAAGGTTTGTTTTTTATGAGAGCAAACACATTGGGACAATGCAATGACCTAGGGTGTCACATCAGGGACCCTGGGAGGCACTCCAGAGAGGGCATATGAGGTGCAGTGTCCACCACAGCACCTTCTAACATTCATTTTCACACACCTTTTTGAGTATTTGGAATAACCTTCAGGCTACAGCACTGACGGTGTTGTTGGTGGCAGGGACAAATGACGTTAGGTAATGTGAAATGCCTCTGACAGCCATATTACATTACTCCACTGTGGGATCAGACCTATGACTTAAGGCTGTAACCGCTGTGATGTCACAAGTGCCCAACATCTCCATAGCTGAGTGATTATGAATCAGTTCTCCTTGGCGCCCTACACAAGTGCAGTGATCAGGATAGCCCTCATGAATATCCATTAGTTCTATATGCATTTGGGCTATCCTGGCAGCCTGACTGGCTTGTGGCCCTCTAGGTCTGCAGTTGGGGACCCCTGCCTTACACGTCTTTCATTTCGGGGTGTGAGTGTGCAAGGTGCAGATGTCTTAGACTGGAAAAGCATAAGTGGAATGTGTCACATACTTCCTCAATTGTCAACATAACCATGACGTGGTAGCATCTAAAATATGTTGGTAATGGTGGTGGTGAGAGGCAAAGAGGCATGTGACTCATTGTAACGACATGTGTTTATGTCTTGGACATCTGCACCTTCACCACGTACAATCATTGCTGACAGAGGTGTAGGGCTAAGGTGTTGACATACAGCCCTGGAGAGCCACTCAGCACTCACATTCGTATGATATGTTGGAAGCATATATGTCTCATGCATCTTCATTAGGCCTATACTAAACACCCGACCTGCCTAGGGTTTCAGGTGTGATTGTTTCTGAGCCAATGCCCTAGATCAGTGTTTCCCAACCCAGTCCTCGGGGAACGCCAGGCCAGTCAGGTTTTCAGGATATCCCTAATGAATTTGCATGAGATATATATGCATTAGAGATAGCCTGCCAACCTGACTGGTTTGTGGCCCTCCAGGGCTGGATTTAGAGACCCCTGCCTTACACCTCTGTCATTTAAGATTGTGAGTGGCCAAGGTACAGATGTCCTAGACATCGAAAGGGTAGATAGAACGTGTCCCATTCCTCCTGACTTCTCACCACCACCAAAATATTGTCTATTAGACAACTCTTTGGTGGTGGTGAGAATCGAGGAGGAATGTGACACGTTCTATCTACCCTTTCGATGTCTAGGACATCTGTACCTTGCCCACTCACAATCTTAAATGACAGAGGTGTACGGCAGGGGTCTCCAAATCCAGCCCTGGAGGGCCACAAACCAGTCAGGTTTGCAAGCTATCTCTAATGCATATATATCTCAGGCAAATTCATTAGGGATATCCTGAAAACCTGACTGGCCTGGCGTTCCCCGAGGACTGGGTTGGGAAACACTGCCCTAGATACTAACACACCCCTGGCTGCATACAGTAGGACTGAGGGCCACCACATGACCTTTTTTACATTTTTACAATGATAGGCTCAAACCACACATACCCATGATGCACTGCACATGTAAAACAGCAGTCTAGACATAACATTCAGATGTGTTATGAGGGCACTGAACCACCTCATTGTGATCAATTATAATGAGCATGTAGATTACTGACACAGAGTTGATACTGAGCATCACATTGTGCGGACCCTGGTCTCACCCTGAGAGTGTGAGGGGACACACAACACCATGTCCACAGCAACAGGATTAGCTAAGCTAGTCTATGTTGTGTTGTCCACATCAGTGACTGTGTCTGATGGATGGGTCTTCTAGATCCATTGCTAACTACAGTTGTGTCCATCTCTTATTTGTGTGTGATGTTTATACATTCTGTAATTTTCTGATAACACATTGGACATATTCTGTGTGGTGCCCATCACCACATTAATTAGGTTAGTTGAGTGAAGGGGGGGGGGAGGGGGGGGGGGGTTGAAATACATAGACAGATTATGTTACAACACCAACACTGAACAGTACAACTCATGATCACCCAGCAACACATCCACATTCCCCATCACTACAATGGTGGTACTGGCAGGAAATGTCAACCTGGCTCCAGCTGTTGGTGGGGGCACCAGATAAGAGGGTCCATGCATTTATGTGCACATCCAGACCATACAGCAGGCCTGGAAATGCTCAGCAGACCACCACCGTGGACATTCACCAGCCGCAAACACTGCACCCTTCAAGGTGTGGCAGCCTTGGACATACTAGGTGGCAGCAGTCTGCTAGCTCGTCCATTGTGCATATTACTGAAGAATATGTGTGCACCCAAAACTGGGATGTCTGCACACTCACCAAGCAGCTAAGCTAGTGATTGGGCCCCAAAAGGATACCCATACATATCACTTGCAGGAGATGTTGTTGACACTATGGCTGACCTAGCCATGCCATGGTAACTGCTCAGTTAGGGTGAAGGTGAACTTCCAGCAAGACATGCAGGGGCTACCCTGTCCATGTTGCTGATGGACGCACACTACAATGTCCAATACATTGACTAATGATCTGTCCTCATGCATCCTGGCAAAGGCAGCCTGTCTGAGGTATGCCCACAATACCTTGCTCCTCATTATGCACATTGGCAAGCTAACACTGGACACAGAGCAAACATTGTGCGCTGAGTAAGATGTTTAACAAATCACACACTGGATGTACAGCCACACATTCACACACCTATGCCATCACTGTGCCACTATAGCTAGCTTTTACAGTCTCGGACATCTCAGCAGTCCTGGACCCAGTGCAGGCATGGCAATGGTATGGAATACTGTTGGTGTCACACCACAGGGTGGGGAACATTGTCATGCACCAGACCTGAGACACACTCCCCAAACATCTGACATATTGATATTCTAACGCTCAATAACCATATTGTGCTTGACGTTGGCATTGATATATGTGACTTTTCACATCTACATGTTGATATAGGTTTACTGTTTTTCCAGGTTTATGGTGACAGTGCTAAGGTGTGCACGTACTAGTTATTTGAGATGTACGCAAGGCCCAATATCATGACTGTCCAGTAGTGTTTGGGTAATGGAGCCTGTGTCTCTGCACATTTATGCTCCTGTTGGCTGATACTCTCAGCCAGAGGTCCCCAACTCCAGTCCTGTTGTCCCACACACTGATCATGTTTTGCAACTGTGCCTCATGAATATGCATGAGATACATCTGCATACCATGGACCAGCATATGGACATGGAGAGACACATCTTTATTTCACACATCATAAGATGTATATGATTTGTGGCCCTCCAGGACTGCATTTGGGGAATCTGCTGTATGTAATGCAGATGTTTCTCATTTATGTACACTTTCATGGAAAATATAGATGTATTACCCGTGTTTGCATTATCTGCACTACAGGATCTGTTATTTTTAAAATATTTGCATGGTCTGACAATTGTGGGGACTGTGTTGGCTGAGCGGACACACGGGATTTGAACCTGTGACTTTCTGCTCCTGTAGGCACTGCCTGTGTGCTTTGCACCACCGTCTTGTCACAGGGGCAGTGCATTCCCAGGGGAATACATGGCTGTTTGTCAGACGGACCCTGTCACTTGCAGTGCACAGCGCCCACTTAATACAGGCTAGGCCATGGTGTGATGTGCACAGCTGCCACCAGTTCCCCTGCCATCACCATGCTCACATGGCCTTATATTGGCACATGCACATCAAGTGCACGATCAGTGACCCTCCAGGAGTGCATTTCGCTGAATCTGCTGTAGAGGATGCACATGTTTATTTGGTGTGTGGTGTTGACGGGAAACAAAAGAAACAATTTATCTCACACAATCTTGATTATCTGCAACAAAGGTTCAGTCTTACATGCCATGTTTCAGAGGGGTTCCATTCTGGGGGCTCGTTTGACAGGGGCCACAGACACGATTTGAACCTGTGACCTTCTGTTTATGTAAACACTAACTGTGTGCACTGCACCACAGTTTTGCCACATCGTGGCTGCATTCCCTGGGGAATCCATGGCTGTACATCCAATAGAGCCTGTCTGTTGTGGTGGGCAGGGCCAGCCTACACACGCCTAGGGCACTGTCTGGTGTGGCTTGCTGCCATTGCCCCCTCCATCACCTGTACACCTCGCACAACATGATGACATGTCCTTATCTGGAAAAACACATATAGCTTGATTGCATTGTGCCACTCCAGGACTGAGTTGTGAGGACTTGCCTGTACGTAATGCCCATTGTTGGGGGGGGGGGGGGGGTTGGCGCGGTGTTAGGTAAAACACTGGTGTTGGAAACATGATTATGTACTCTGCAATCACTGAGTGTCTTCACTATCTGTGTTTAGTGGTGGGTAAAATATCTGTACAGGATTAGCAGTAGGCCCAGCTGGGCTTTGAACCTGTGACTTTCTGTTCTTGCATGCACTGTCTGTGTGCATTGCACCACTGTCTAGCCACAGATTGGGTGATTTCCCTGGGAGGTTCATGACTGTGCATACAGCAGGGCCTGTCTGTTGCAGTGCACGGTGCCAGAAAGCACATGGCTAGGCCACTGTTCTGTGGGGATGGCAGCCACTGCCTCCTGCACCACATGTACTCGTCTGCAAACATGGTGGCATGTCCTTCTCTCAGAAAATAAACATATTACCTGATTGCATTGTGGCATTACAGGAATGCATTTGGGGGACTTGGCTGTAGGTGATGCCCATTGTTGTGGTGTGTGTGCGGTGTTGGGTAACATATGGGTTTTTTCCACATGCTTATGTTCCCTGCAATACATGGGTGTCTGTGCTATCTTTGTTTAGTGGTGGATAAAATATAGGGACTGGTCTGGCAAATGTACCATCTGGGATTTGAACCTCTGGTCCTTGAGGTACCAGATCTGTCCGCTGCACCACACTGTGACCACAGAGACTATGCACTCCCTGGAGATAGTACACCTAGCAGGATGGAGTCACAAACCCTGCTTTGCGCATATGTACTGTGGGCTCCTTCACCCTGTGTGGTGACAAACGTGCAAATAAAACACAGGAATGGCCACAGAACAATGGGGAAAAACATATACACAAGCTGGGCAACAGTGATATTAATGGTCAACCATTGCAAACACTACCAGGAAAGCTGCAAAGTAAAGGCATGCTTTTTGGTACACTCTCCGCTACGAACACCTTTACAAAGGTAATTTTTTTTTTGTGCTTTCCTGGGTGTGTATTTTCTTTTTCAACATTACTATAACTGTTCCACAGCTGACATAATATTTCTCATATTTTTGTGGTGCTCATTTTCTATTTTAAATTGCACTTTTGTGCTGTACACATGTATCACATTGCTCACGTTTTGCAGGTTTCCCCGGTTCTGCTGTACATTGCGGACGGAAATGGTTTCTCTTCCCTTTAAATACCCTCTACCGCGAGTGTTTCACTCGCGCTATTTTTACATTCAAATTCGGGCCCGATACTGTGCGGGGAGCCTCTCCCCTCCCACTCTCCACCCATTGATCCTGTCCCTCCGCCCCTCAGAGGCCTTCCTCTGCCCTCCGTTAGCCGTTCCACGCCTCTATCGGACATTTGCGGGCCCGCACTTGTACGGGGCCCGTTAGTATGCCGCGTACCTGTGCGGGGGTGACACGCACGTGTGTGGGCCGTTTAAACACGTTTATGCGCGTTTCAGTGCCGCGTTGCCGTGCGCTATTTTGCGGCGCGCTATTTTGCGGACTTTAGTAAACATGCCCCTTAGACTATGCGAATTCCATCCTTCAAGGCCTCCCTCAGTCCACCTTAAACCCTTTACAACTTGCCATGAACACCCCAGCCAGAGTACTCTATGGGGCTTCAAAAAGGGACCACGTAACACCGATTCTAAAACAGCTTCACTGGCTCCCCATCCATGGAAGACTGTTATTCAAGACCTTGGTACTCACCTTCAAGGCCATCAAGGGCATCACCTCCCCATCACTAATAGGCATCATTCAGACCATCCCACCTAACAGATCTAGGAGAACGACATCTACAAACGCTCTAGTAATCCCTAAGACAGCCACAAAATGCACACTAGCGACGTCTAACAGGGCTTTCTGTTTCTATGCCCCCAAGTGCTAGAACTCTTTACCACCTGAGATTCGGGCCATTGCCGATCTAACTCTATTCAGAAAAGCACTCAAATCTTACCTATTCCCACAATACTACCATACCAGCCAACCACCGACCTGATTGGCCATCCCCTTTTGACCTCCTGTTCTACAAGACTTTATCAAACTAAGAATCATTCTTACTGTACATACATGTATATATAGCATGTAAATAGTTTCAGTTAACCATGTTCCCCATGTATATCCAAGTTGCTCATACCTGTTCTATGTAAAACCTGTTCTATGTAAAACCAAACAGCCTGTTGCTCTGGTCTTTTGTTATACTGTAAACCGCGCTGATACCAAATAGTGTGGTATATAAGAGCCTGTAATAAAATAAAATAATATAAATAAATTATCTTTCAATTACCCCCTTGCAGCTTCATGTTATGCCCTCTAGTTTTACAGCTTCCCCGTCTTTGGAAGAGGTTTGTTTGTTCATTATTTCTCTTTAAGCATTTAAAGGTCTGAATCCTATCTCCCCTGTCCCTCCTCTCCTCCGGAGTGTACATATTTAGGTCTTCAAGTCTCTTCTCATATGGCTTCTGACCCAGGCTCCAAATCATTTTGGTCGCCTTCCTCTGAACAGTTTCCAGTCTTTTTATATCCTTTGCAAGATATTGTCTCCAAAACTGAACACTGTATTCCAAGTGAGGCCTCACCAGTGACTTATACAGTGGCATTAGTACCACTTCCTTTCTGCTGGTAATTCCTCTTTGTATGCAACCCAACATCCTCCTGGCTTTCGCCACTGCCTTGTCGCACTGTTTTGCCACCTTGAGATTCTCAGAAGTAATCACACCAAGGTCCCTTCTCCTGGTCACCAACCTCTCACTCTGTATTGCATATATTTCTCCTGGATTTCTGCTTTCCAAATGAATGACACTGCAATTCTTCACATTAAATCTTAACTGCCAAGTATTAGACCATTCTTCCAGCTTTTGTAGATCTTTCCTCATGTTATCCACTCCCTCAGGGGAGTCCACTCTGTTGCAAATTTTCATATCATCTGCAAAAAGACAGACGTTTCCATGCAGTCTTTCAGCAATATCACTCACAAATACATTGAACAGTGCCGGGCCCAGGACTGAACCCTGGGGCACCCCGCTAATCACTCTCCTTTCATCCGAGTGAGCTGCATTTACCAACACCTTCTGTCATCTGTCATAAGAACATAAGAACATAAGATATGCCATACTGGGTCAGACCAAGGTCCATCAAGCCCAGTATCCTGTTTCCAACAGTGGCCAATCTAGGTCATACATACCTAGCAGTTTCCCCAAAAGACACAGGTTCCACAATGCTTGTACTGGGTCAAGCATTGATATCCTGTGTCCCTTCTTAATAATGGCTTATGGACCTTTCCTCCAGGAACTTGCCTAAAGCTTTTTTAAACCTAGCTACACTAAGAGCCTTTACTACATCCTCCGGTAACAAATTCCAGAGTTTGATTACACGTTGAGTGAAAAAAGTGAACCGATTTCTGATCCGGTACACCTTGGGACCCATCCCCAAACTACTGAGTTTATTGATAAGCCTCCTATGAGGAACAGTATCAAACGCTTTGCTGAAATCCAGGTAGATGACATCCATCGCATGCCCCTGATCTAATTCTCTGGTCACCCAGTCAAAGAACTCAATCAGATTTGTTTGACAAGATCGTCCTTTGGTAAAACCATGTTGCCTCAGATCATGCAACCTGTTGGTTTTGAGAAAGCCCACTATTCGCTCTTTCAGAAGAACCTCCATTACTTTTCCCGCCACCGAGGTAAGGCTCATGGGCCTGTAGTTTGTCACTTCTTCCCTGTCACCACTTTTTTGAAGAGGCACCACATCAGCCCTTCTCCAGTCCTGAGGAACTTCTCCTGTTTCCAAGGATCTGCTGAAAACATCCTTTAACAGCCCTGAAAGAACCTCTCTGAGTTTTTTCAGTATCTTGGGTTGTATCCCATCCAGTCCCATGGCCTTGTCCACTTTCAGTTTTGCAAGTTGTTCTAGCACATCATCTTCTGTGAATGGTGTGGTTCTTCTGTGAATGGTATGGTAGACACCCAGGAAGGTGGGGACGTACTAGCAGCTCCACTGACTGACCTTTTCAATGCCTCGTTGGAGTCGGGAATGGTACCAAAGGATTGAAGAGAGGCACATGTGATCCCTTTACACAAAAGTGGAAGTAAGGATGTGGTTGAAAACTACATGTCAGTTAGTTTAACTTTACTGGTAAGTAAATTATTTGAGGCGCTATTGAAAGAGAAAATAGTGAGGTTTCTGGAGTCTATCTCATTACAGGATCCGAGGCAACATGGATTCACCAGAGGCAGGTCTTGTCAGACAAATCTGATTGATTTCTTTGACTGGATGACCAGAAAGTTGGACCGAGGGAAAGCCTAGATGTGGTGTGTTTAGATTTCAGTAAAACCTCTGATACCATTCCTCACAGGCAATTTATAAACAAACTGAGCACCCTAGGGATGAAACCTAAGTTACTGCTTGGGTTAGAAATTGTTTGAGTGGGAAGCAACAAAGTGTACAGTTAAATGGAGCTCACTCTGTCGATCCGATTCTTTTTAACATCTTTGTTAGTGATACAGCAGAAGGGCTGTCGGGTAAGGTTTGCCTCTTTGCAGATCATACCAAAATTTGCAATAGAGTAGACACCCAGGAAAGTATAGATAGCATGAGGAGGGATCTAGCTAATCTTGAAGAATGGTCTAGAGTTTGACAGCTGAGATTTAATGTTAAAAAATGCAAGGTCATGCATTTGGGCTGCAGAAATCTAAGGGAACATTATAGTATGGGGGGGGGGGAAGTACTTTTGTCCACTAAAGAAGAGCGGGACCTAGGCGTGATTGTGTCTGATGATCTTAAAGTAGCTAAACAGGTAGAAAAGGTGAAGGCAAAAGCAAGAAGGATGCTTGGGTGCATAGGGAGAGGAATGGCCAGCAGAAGAAAGGAGGTGATAGTGCCTCTGCATAAGTCTTTGGTGCGACCTCATTTGGAGTATTGCGTGCAATTCAGGAGACCACACCTTCAAAAGTATATAAACAGGCTGGAGTCAGTACAGAGGGTGGCTACTAAAATTATTAGTGGTCTTCATATTAAAGCATATGAGGACAGGACTTCTGGGTGAGCCCATTCCAAGATGGACGCCTGAGAGATCGGCTCCGTCCTGGGTCCCCCCTTAATCAGTGCTAACAGCAGCAAACTTATTGAATCAGCCTCCTGAGCGTACCTGCAAATGCATAGGAGGGATCACTTCTGCCTCTTGGTGTGGTGAACGGAGGCGCCCTGAGCGATTGACTGGAGACGGGGTGCATCGCGACTGGGGACGCAGCTTCAGAAATCTGTCCCCGCTCCTCTGCACTGTGCTTTGGCCAGTGTGCGATACCCCTGGGCTTCCTCCAATGTCTGCTCTGGTGCCCGGAGAGTGGGTGAGGTGCCGCTTAAGCTTCCAGCTGCCGGAGCCTCTGAGGAGAGGCAGAAAACGTTGTGCTGCACGGAAGCTCCCTCCAAAGTGAGTGAGGGCTCCAGCGTCTTCCTCCTTTATGCGAGATTTGGATCTGTGACTGCGAGAGAGGTGTGTGTGAGGGGGACCCTGCCCGCTGGTGTTGAAACGATCTGGGGGTGGAGCGGCCATTACCGCGTGTTTGTGGAATGCAGGACAGCGTCTGCATTCCAACTCCTTTTCGCGGGCACCTCAGAATCCGGAAGTAGTCAGCTGCGTCCTGACCTGTGCTTGGAAACCGCTGCTGTTCATGTCTGCGAGCCCCACGTGCTGAAACTTTAGCATCAAAGATCTCTTCTATCTCGCACCTGTTCTCTAGTGCTCCTGCTGCTGAAGTGAGTAATCAACTCTCTTGTATTTCCCTTGCTTGCCTGGCAGCAATGACTGTTGTGAAACTGGAGCGCCCTCTACTGGATCTAAGTGAAATATTTAGCCTTCTTGTGTTCACTATTAAAGTCAATCTCTCATCACATTTGCCCAATCTCTGCTACCTGTCTGGGCTGTAGAGTATTGCAACCCCTTGCTACCTCACGGGATCTGACAAGTGGGGGTGAGTTGCACTTCTCTGCCTGTCTTGTTGGCGGGGAAATTAGTGTCACATGGCAGCAAAAGCCAAGAAGCTTGAGGCCCGGGATACACCGCGGGCGTCCCAGCATCTGATGAGTAAAAGTGGATCCCGCGATAGCCCCCCCGGAAGGCGACAGTCTGACGGGTCTGATGACGAGACTCTCAGTGAACTTGAACAAGGCGCTGTGGCATCTTCCACTCGTGCCCTTCTGCAGCGGGAGCTTCGGAGAGGCTTTGAGGATCTTGCTGGAGAATTCCGCCCCATGCGTGAAGAAGTGATGAATACGATTGCAGAGCTATGCGGTGATATCAAGGACCTGGGTTCCAGGGTGGAGGAGATTGAGACGAAACAAGAAGATCAGGCTGGCACCCTGGTGGATCTACAATGCACAGCTGACCGGCACCAGGCTCAGGCGATGGAATTGACGTACAAAATTGATGATATTGAAAATCGGACTCGCCGCAATAATGTGCGGTTCAGTGGCATCCCAGAGGTGATGGGGGGGGGGGGGGGGTCAGAAGATCTGGTGATGGTGCTCAAGACCCCGATGGCTGAACTGTTAACAACAGAGGAGTTTACAACCCGTGGAGCTACAATGGAGATTGAAAGGGTGCACCGAGCCCTGGGGAAGCCACCCAATAATCAACCATGGGACGTTATTGCTAGATTCCTGAGGTATACTGATGCGGCGCTATTCTTGTGGAGGGGTAGGGAGAAAAAAACAATTCAATACCAAGATGCAGCAGTTTCAGTGTACCAAGATCTTTCCGTGTTTACCCTGGCTTGTCGGAGGGAAATGAGACCAATAATCAAGGTACTTAATGACAAAAGAATCCGCTATTCCTGGTCTTTCCCCTTTCGGATGAACTTCCTTTTGGGTAATAAAAAAATCTCAGCGAAAGATCATACAGAAGCCTGGAGGGCGCTGCGCCAAGCTGGCCTTATGGAGGATAACATGCTGCCAGTGCACCCGACTTCCAAGCCACAGTCTTCGAGATGGACTCGGGTGGGCAAACATGTTTAACTCCGCCGGGGCCTTGGGCCACGAACTGAAAGTGTTCTTACTGCCTGTCTTGTTTGAAGATATGTCCTCTTTCATGTTATAATGTACAAGATGCATAACCGTTTCTCTTGCACCCTTTGTACTTAATGATGTTAATAATTTTGGGGGGTTTGCAGGTGGTAAAGTGATCCCGTGGGGAGGACGGTGGCTAGGGTGGGATTGCTGTGGGGAGGGAGTTCGGGACATTGGCTTCTTGGCTTATCATTTAATGGAGGATGTGTTAACAATGTCTGTTGCCTTAGTATTTCTTATGCAGGGGGACCCGGGGTGGGCTGGTTCTGGGTTCCGTTTTGTTGTGTCCCGCCTTTTAGGCGGGCTGGTGGTACTGATGGGATGGGAGAGTGGTTTGGCGGGGGGGGGGGAGGGGGGAGAAGGGTTGGGGGGGGAGTAAGTACTATTGGGGGGGGTGTAGCTGTGGATGCGGGAGGACTATGATGAAGGCATAAACGAAACACGGCCTGTGTCGGGCCTGGCTTTATGAAATAAAAGGTGATATATACAGTTCCTTCCTTGCCTCCACGGTTTTTACTGGGATTCTGTTGGCACGTGGTTTGTGCTTTTCTGTTGGACAGTATACCCTATGCTGGCACATACAGCAGACATTTTAGGTGGTGACCTGCAGTCTCTTTGTATCCAGCCATTACTATGCAGAGAGGTGTGAAGGTGTAGCCTATTGGTTAGCTCAAGGTCTATGGGGGCGGGGGTTCAATTCCTATTTGTTCTTTTTGTTACTGTGTGATCATGTTCATGCCTTTAACAGTCAGGGCTCTGCATATACCACCCTCTCCTCAGCCACCATCCATCCTTCAGCCCATTTGTCTGCCTCTGCCAGCTATGTACAGTCCTGTCTTCTTGTGCAGGCTGTTACTCCATGACCTACACTGGTACTCTATTCCGCATTATGGCTCTTTGTGCTTGTCTCTCCTGTGCCTGATCTGCACGTAGCCACTACTACTCTGTCCTCCTGTAGCTGCAAACATCCTGCCCCTTCTTCCTCCGCTGGGGGACACAACTTCCCCATCCTATGCCACACACTGACATTGTAGCACTTTACATTGGCACCACCATGTACATTGGTACAGCTTCCTCCCACATACTTGTCCACTTTACTGGCTGCTACATAGGGTGCCCACTGATATGGGAGGTCCTTCAACTCCTATCTGTCCTTCCTTCCATCACCTTTACATTGACATTCCTTGGTGATCTATCCAGCATTTGGGTTACAGCCGTTTTCCTGCCTTAAAGTACATGCTTTCCACCTTAGGGCATCTTATCTCTCCTTAGGATGCCTTGTCTCATGTTAGGCTACCTTATCACATATTAGAGCACCTTGTCTCTCTTTCAGATGCCTTGTCTCTCTTTAGGACTCCTTGTCTCTCTTTAAGATGCCTTATCTCATGTTAGGGCACCTTATCACATATTAGGATGCCTTCTCTCTCCTTAGGATGTCTTGTCACCTTACCGCACGTGGTCCTGTTATCTCACGTTAAATGGCCCAAGGCACCCTAATGCTAGCACACCGCCTATCCACCTACTGCCTTATATGTTTCAGGCACCTTAACCCTGCCCTTACCACCAGTGACTTTACCGCGGTTTAGTAAACATACCCCTTGGTATTAGTATACCAGTTTAGTTATTGTATTGCCATTTAAACGGTTTAAGCTAAGTCTTGAGCACCTTGGCAGTAAGATATGCAAGAAATACAATGCTGTATTATTTTATGCTGTGTAAAGAATATCTTATTATGTTCTTACTGGAAGTTCTCACAGCGTCAATACCACTTGCTGATCATAGAAGGGGCAGTTTGTTGTGGGCATAAGATTCAACTCTACAGTCTGTACTAGAGATTCTTATCAATGTATCATTAGATAGGATTTGGAATTTTAGATTACCTTCTCAAAATCAAAGTCAGGGGAAGTTATGAATTCAGGTACAGTTTTTGGTCATAGATAGTGACAGCAGCCATGATGGTGATCATGATGATAGCTTTTAGAATGGGAAATCATCTGCTGCCATTCCAATATTCCTGGTGGAACCTGCTACTATATACTCCGAATGCAAATAAAAAGATTCCCTGTGCTGAAATAGAATTTTGCTTTCTTATGTTCTAGAGCCTTTCCCGTAGTTTTTACTTTTCCCCTTGTGTTGCTGCAATTACAACTGCTACTTCTGGCACACATCTTGACAACTCCCAGTACTCCTGTTATACATAATATTAATGCCAAAGTGTCAGCGCCTGCTACTCTGCCTACAGACAGACTCACACACAGACTCCCTTGCTTGACCATAATAGATCTGAGGTCAAATACAAGGGAATGTGGTCCTTTGTGACTAATAACATTAGCTATGGGAATGAAATCTGTCCTGGCCTGCTTCACTGATATATGTGAGTTGATACTGCAATTACCAATTACCGTAGATCTTTCTCTGCTCCTGGAAACGGGATGCACACAGATCTCTATTAAAAGTCTGGGAGTAAACTGACTATCCCTTCTGGCACAATCAGACGATAGGTGCATGAGATTTTTTTCTTTTTGCTGCTCCATTTGCTCTTTATGCCTCTTTTCTTTTATCTTCCTTGCAAATATTGCACATTCTGTCATATTCCTGATGTTTTTCTAGCTTTGCTCCCATTCTTTCAATGTCACAACCATAGTTACTTTCATATTTTTATTTTTTCTCACTTTTTCCCTTATAATATTTGCACCATTCTATCACTTATCAGCTCTAAAATTTCATGTCACTAGTTTACAGGTCTAAAATTTTAGGACTCCTTGTATACAGCTTTCTTATCTTTTTGCTTTGATTACTTTTGCAACAAAGAATAACAATAGAAATGTATGTACATACGCTGTTACCAATAATTTGCTGACATGGTCTGAAGAATGTGCTTATAACTGTAAGTCAAAAACCTTTTAATTCCAGGTCAATATAATGCTCTCATGCACGGTTTCTCTGTGCTATATTTTCACTTAAGCTTTCTACTGAATACAACTCAATACTTCCCAAGGGACTACCACGCAAGGGCTGCCAAGGTTGTTGTCCTGGAGGCATACACCTCCTTTCAGGTGCAATTAGACTCACTGACCAACCCGACCAGTTATGCTTCACTGAAAAGTAACTTATCAAGTGTCATTCTATAGCCTGAAAAAATGCATATATAATTCTCTGTAAGGATGGTGATTAGTAAGAATAAATTTACTTATAGTCTAAAGGAGAATCCCAATTTAAATCATTAAACAACTGATATCAGAAAATTAAGAATTACACTGTATTATGCTTAGGGCTTTTTATTTGAGTTTTAATCAATAAACAATAAGAAAGCAATCCTAATGCCAAAAAAAAAAATTGCTAACTGGATAAACATCACTTCCCCTCCAGGGTTTAGCATACAGTAAGTGCACCAAACTAATACTGTGTGATTGGGTGGGTCAGGGGCAGAATGTGGGCATTGATGACGTATCACAGTTAGCTCAGGCATCTTGGGTGTGCACTAACTGTGGCTGTTGCCATTAGCATAGGTGCACTTAATGCCACCTCAATGGGTGGGGGTTGAGTGTACTCATAAGTGTAGGGGGATGGATGCACAGACCCTCTCTAAGGTTAGCATGGGTCTCTGTGCTAGGTTCACAATTAAATCAAACGCTAACTTAGCGCACTTTAGTTAACTTGTCCCTCAGGGTTCTCTCACCCCTCCCTGGCTTATCTAGTATCCTGCACTCAGTTTGTTTGCTTTTCCAGCAGTAATGAGTCCTAGGTGTCACCTATATGCACATTTGATTCTACCGGCAAAGGTATGCCACAAAAGTATCTACTGCATGAAAACACCAATAAACACTGATTCTTTCTACCCTGAAATAGCTGGAAAATAATGACTAAAATTTACATTTTAAGAGCACTTAATAGAAGCCCTACTTATATTCTATTGGCTTTAAAAAAACATATGTGAAAAGAATTTTAAAAATTGTATCACTTACAGGCCTGTGAATATTTTGCAGCCATGGACCTACAAACAAATTTTCAAAGGACTTGGAGTTGACTATGTTAAAGCTGAGCCTGCCGGCGCTTTTGGGAAACAGGAAATGCCCAGGCATTGTGCTCAGGCAATGTGCCCAGGCATTGTGCCCAGGCAATGTGTTCCAGGCATTACCTGTTTCCCAACAGTGCTGGTGGACTCAACTAACAGAGCCACCGGAAAGGGAAACTCTTTCTTCGTGGCTCTGAAAAGCTGAGCCGGCGCTGCCAGGGACGCGGGGGTTCACGGGGCACTTCATTCTGCCACTGCCGCCACATCAGCAGCAGAAGCAGTGGCTCCTCTGATTGTTTTTTTTATTATTTTTTTAATTTCCCTTCAGAAGGTCGGGCTGCACTGGGCTGCGTTGGGGGCAGGGGGTAGCACTAGAAATTGTTATGGGCTGATGGGGTGGTTAGAACTGGAAATGAGCTGATGGGGAGGGGGGCTACGACTGGTAATGGGCTGTTTGGTGGGGTTAGACCTGGAAAATGGCTAATTAGGTGGGCTAGGACAGGAAATGGGCTGATAGGGGGCTAGGACAGGAAATGGGCTGATTGGGGGGCTATGACTGGAGTGGGCTGATAAGGGGAATAGGACTGGAAATGGGCTAGTGGGAGAGGGGAGGAGAGTGCTGCTGGCCCTGGAAGAAAACTAGGGGCTAGGGCTACAAATGGGCTGATGTGGTGGGATGGGAGAATAAGACTGGAAAGGAGCGGATACTGAGACAGTCTGCCAGTGGAATGAGGGGGCAGGAAGGGAGCTGACGCAGGGAAAGGAGGGGCTGGAAAGGAGCTGATATAGTGGGGGAAGGAGGGGGCTGGAATGGAGCTGACACCTGGGATCTACTGAAGGGGATTGGAAGGGAGTTGACACTTGGGGATGGGAGTGGTAGGTGGCTGGGAAATAGGGAGGAGGCTGGAAGGGAGCTGACATGTGCGAATGGCACTGGAAGGGGGATGGACAGAGGGTAGGGCAACTGGAAGGGAGCTGACTGGGGGGGTGACACTGAGAGTGGACGTGAGCTGATACCTGCGATGGTATTTGGACTAGAAGGGGCTGGACAGTGGGGAAGGAGGGGGACTGGAAGGGAATGGACACCAATGGCAGTCGTGGGAATGCAAGGTGGACTTTGGAGGGTACTGGGAGGGGAGAACTGGAAAGGGGGTTGATACTGGGGAGGGTTACTGGAACTGGAAATGGGCTGATGGAAGGAAGTGAAGAAAACAAAAGAAGAGATAAGAAATGGCAGATGGACCATAGAAAGAGAGATAAGAGAAGACAGGAAAGTAGAAGCCTCAGATCGGGACCAGTATGATCAGAGAATAAAATGGTCAGACAACAAAGTTGTAGAAAAAATAATTTCATTTAATTTTAGTGATTGGACTTTGTGCTATCTTTATATTTTACACAGTATGGGGTAAACTCATCTCTTATTTATCTGATGTTGCACTGCATGCGGAGTCTGGCTTCTTGGGGTTTCAGTTTGAATTTTGTCTACATATTTTTATTTTTACTTTAGATTGTGGTTACTTATTCTGTACTTGGTGAGGGTCTGTGTTCTGAGTGTGTGACTGAGGCCCGGTGTGTTCTGTAAACATGGAATTTGTACATAAAGATCTATACTGTAGTAATATGACTTATTCAGCTTTTCAAATAGGTGTATGGATGTTCCAGGACGCACTGTAGTATTTACAATGACCTTTTATTACATGGGTTCCTTATGTGAGTTTTGGAAGTTGGTGCTGATATGGTATGGTATGGTATGGTATGGTAGATGTGCTCTTTGTTGTAGGGTTTTGTATTACATAAGAACATAAGAAATGCCATACTGGGTCAGACCAAGGTCCATCAAGCCCAGTATTCTGTTTCCAACAGTGGCCAATCTAGGTCATATGTACCTAGCAGTTTCCCCAAGAGACATAAGTTCCACAATGCTTGTACTGGGTCAAGCATTGATATCTTCGGTCACTTCTTAATAATGGTTTATGGACCTTTCCTCCAGGAACTTGTCCAAACCTTTTTTAAACCCAGCTACACTAACAGCCTTTACTACATCCTCCGGTAACAAATTCCAGAGTTTGATTACACGTTGAGTGAAAAAATATTTTCTTTTATTAGTCTTAAATAGTTTACCCTGTAGCTTCATTGCATGTCCCCTAGTCTTTCTATATTCTGATAAGGTAAACAATCGATCTACGTTTACCCGTTCCACTCCGTTCATTAATTTATAGACTTCTATCATATCTCCCCTCAGCCGTCTCTTTTCCAGGTTAAAGATCCCTAACCTTTTTAGCCTTTCTTCATAGGAGTATCCTTCCATCCCCTTCACCATTTTGGTGGCTCTTCTCTGTACCTTTTCTAAAATCGCTATATCCTTTTTAAGATACGGCGACCAGAATTGCACACAATATTCCAGGTGCGGTCTCACCATGGAACGATATAGAGGCATTATAATATCTTTTGTTTTATTTTCCATTCCTTTCCTTATCATACCTAGCATTCTATTTGCTCTCTTGGCCGCCGCTGGACACTGGGCCGAAGGTTTTAACATGGTATCCACAATGACGCCTAAATCTTTTTCCTGGGTGGTGGTTCCTAATGTGAAACCTTGCATCGTCTAACCATAGTTTGGGTTGTTCTTCCCTAGGTGCATAACCTTGCACTTGCCCACATTAAATTTCATCTGCCATTTTGATGCCCAGTCTTCCAATTTATCAAGATCCTCTTGCAATTTTTCACAATCCTCTTGGGTTTTAACAACTTTAAATAGTTTTGTGTCATCTGCAAATTTGATAACCTCACTCGTTGTTCCACTTTCCAGGTCATTTATGAATATGTCAAAAAGCAGCGGACCCAGCACAGATCCCTGGGGTACACCACTATTCACCTTTCTCCATTGGGAAAATTGGCCATTTAGCCCTACCCTCTGCTTTCTATCTTTTAACCAGTTCCTGATCCACAATAGTACACTGCCTCCTATCCCTCTTTAGTTTTGCCAAAAGTCTCTGATGAGGGACCTTGTCAAAGGCTTTCTGAAAGTCCAGATACACAATATCAACCGACTCACTTTTGTCCACCTGTTTATTCACTCCTTCAAAAAAACATAACAGATTAGTAAGACAAGATCTTCCTTGTCTAAAGCCATGTTGGCTGTCTCCCATTAGGTTGTGACTATCTACATGCTGAGTAATTTTATTCTTTATGATGGTTTCTACCATTTTTCCCGGTACTGACGTCAGGCTCACCGGTCTGTAGCTTCACGGATCACCCCTGGAACCCTTTTTAAAAATTGGTGTTACATTGGCGATCCTCCAATCTTCAGGTATTAGAGATGATTTTAATGATAGTTCACAGATTACTGATAGCAGTTCTGCAATCTCATATTTCAGTTCTTTCAACACCCTTGGATGTATACCATCCGGCCCAGGTGATTTGCTACTCTTCAGTTTATCTAATAGTTGTAAGACATCTTCCCGATGTATCGATATTTCCTTCAATTCTTCCGCACCTTTAAATACCACTTCAGTCATGGGTAACATCCCTACATCTTCCTCAGTAAAGACCGAAGCAAAGAATCCATTCAGTCTCTCCGCTATCGCCTTGTCGCCTCTTAGTGCTCCTTTAACCCCTTTATCATCTAATGGACCAACTGACTCTCTCACAGGTTTTTTGCTACGAATGTACTTGAAAAGGTCTTTATTTCGCGTTTTTGATTCCGCAGCAAGCTTCTTCTCAAATTCTCCCTTTGCCTGCCTTATCAACGCCTTGCATTTGACGCGCCAGTGCTTGTGCTGTTTCCAGGTTTCATCGTTTGGCTCTTTTTTCCATTTCCTGAAAGATGCTTTTTTGGCAACAACAGCCTCTCTGACCTCACCTTTAAACCATGCTGGCAGTTGTTTGGACTTCCTTCCACTTTTCTTAAAGCGTGGAATACAGCTGGTCTGGGCTTCCTAGATAGTATTTTTCAACAACACCCAAGCTTGATGTACATCTTTAACCTTCGCAACTGCTCCTTTTAGTTTTTTCTTAACTGTTTTCCTCATTTTATCATAGTCTCCCTTTCGAAAGTTAAAAGGTAGTACTGTGGATTTCCTTACTATCCCTCCTCCACTAATTAAATCAAAGGTGATCATGCTATGATCACTATTGCCAAGTGGCCCCAACACCCTTATCTCTTGCACTAGATCTGGTGTTCCACTAAGGACTAGGTCTAATATGGCTTCCCCTCTGGTCGGTTCATGAACCAGCTGCTCCAAGAAGCAGTCATTTATTTCATCTAGGAACTTTATCTCCCTAGCATGTCCTGACGTGACACTGACCCAGTCGATACCGGGGTAATTGAAATCACCCATTATTATTACTGCGCTATAACGTTTGTTAGCTTCCTTGATTTCTTTGAGCATTTCATCATCCATTTGGTCATTCTGGCCAGGCGCTCGATAGTACACCCCCACTGCCATTGACTTCCCCCTTTTATATGGAATTTCAATCCATATAGATTCTACAGCAGATTTTGTTTCCTGCAAAACTTTAATCCTTTCTGAGTCAATGCCCTCTCTAACATAGAGCGCAACCCCTCCACCAATTTGATCAGCTCTATCATTACGATATAGTTTGTACCCAGGTATCACAGTGTCCCACTGGTTGTCCTCCTTCCACCATGTCTCTGATATTCCAATCATATCTAACCTTTCATTTAGTGCTATATATTCTAACTCTCCCATCTTATTCTTTAGACTTCTAGCATTTGCATACAAGCATTTTAGAGAATGTATTTTATTCATGTTAATTTGGCTATTGTTAGACATGGGTAAATTGGGATCTTTAAGCTCTGTCTGCTCCATACTTGAGGGCATTTGGGCTACTTTACTCTTTTGTGGAACCTCTCTGCTTTTGGTAGTATCCTTCAATGATACATTCTTCCGAACCATCCACTCTTGGGCGACTGTCGGCTTTCCCCTAATATCTAGTTTAAAAGCTGCTCTAGCTCCTTTTTAAAGGTTAATGCCAGCAGCCTGGTTCCATCCCGATTAAGGTGAAGTCCATCCCTTTGGAAGAGCCCCTCCTTTCCCCAGAATGTTCCCCAGTTCCTAACAAATCCAAAACCCTCATCTCTGCACCATTGTCTCATCCACGCATTGAGACTCCGGAGCTCTGCCTGCCTTTTTGGTCCTGCGCATGGAACAGGAAGCATTTCGGAGAATGCTACCCTGGAAGTTCTGGATTTCAACTTCCTACCTAAAAGCCTAAATTTTGCCTCCAGAACCTCCCTACCACATTTTCCTATGTCATTGCTACTGACATGTACCAAGACAGCAGACTCCTCCCCAGCACTATCTAAGACCTTATCTAGGTGGCGCGTGAGGTCCGCTACCTTCGCACCAGGCAGGCATGTTACCAGGCGATCCTCATGTCCACCAGCCACCCAGCTATCTACATGCCTAATGATTGAATCACCAACTATAACGGCTGTCCTAACTCTTCCCTCATGGGCACATGGCCCTGGAGAAACTTCCTCGGTGCGAGAGGGTTTTACATCACCTGGAGGACAGGTCCTAGTTACAGGATCACTTCCTGCCACACCAGGATGATGCTCTCCTGTCACGTGACCTCTCTCCTCCATGGCAACAGGGGTGCTGCCAGACTGGAGGTGGGACTTCAGGACTATATCCCTGTAGGTCTCGTCTATGTACCTCTCTGTCTGTCTTATGTTTTCCAAGTCTGCTACTTTAGCCTCTAGAGAACGGACTTGTTCCCTGAGAGCAAAGAGCTCCTTGCACCTAGTGCACACGTAAGACCTCTCACCAACTGGGAGAAAATCATACATGTGACACTCAATGCAAAAGACTGGAAAGCCCCCATCCCGCTGCTGGACTGCTGTCTGCATCTTAGTTTTAATTTTGTGTCTAGATCTTTAAGTTCTTACTTAATAGGGATTGCTATGGGTATTTATACCAATAAAACTGTACCTAATACGTTTAATATACCTTGTTCACCTGAAGCTTAATTAATCTCAGGTCCTTAGTGTATGACTGGTTTGGGTAATGAGCTTCACCTGAAAGCACCTCCTGTCTTTTAAGATGTGTAAGTACCTATAAAGCTATGATTATCCCAGGGGAGGGTGGGTGTGGGGAGGGAGGGAGGGAAATAACACTTATTAAAAGAGGGTTGCTACACAGTACCCTGTCTTGTGCTGCTGAGGTAAGCTAAATTCTGATTTGATTTAAATTATAGCTCTTAGCTGCTGCTAGGCTCTAACTTCTTATGAAATTTAAACTACAAGCTCTCTGCTGGGTACTAAATTTAACCAGAAAGCTCTCTTCTGTGTGTTAAATTTAAACTAAAAGTACTTTGCTGTTACTTGGCCCTGAGTGACTATTAAATTTAAACTACAAGCTCTCTGTTGGGTATGAAATGTAACCAGAAAGCTCTCCTCTGTGTTTTAAATGCAAACTTTAATTGCTGCTACTAGGCCCTAACTGATCCAACAAAAAACAGTGGGTTCACAGATTAAGTAGCTTTAATACAAAGAATTCTTTTTAGAAAATTACCAGAAGTATATACTCACAGTTGCAGATTTCTCTCCAGAAGTAACAGGCCCCCTTTCTAGTCCTTCAAGACAGAGGTTCACAGAGCTCTGGTTGAGCTATTTATGCCTCTGCTGCTGAGGTAATGCTGTGACCAACTTCCTGGGTAATTAACAGTCCTTGCTTGGATAGGAGGAGTCTTTCAAAATGGCCTTTTGATCTGCCACCTGGTGTTAACACCTATTGAAAAGTTTTCACAGGTCTCTTGCCCCCTAGGTAAAAGGCCTCTTTGTAAAGGTCTCTAGAAGACTTTATTTGTTGCTCAAAGAGTACAGACCCTGTTTTGCCTTTTGTGCTAAGCTAAATTCTGATTTGATTTAAATTATAGCTCTTAGCTGCTGCTAGGCTCTAACTTCTTATGAAATTTAAACTACAAGCTCTCTGCTGGGTACTAAATTTAACCAGAAAGCTCTCTTCTGTGTGTTAAATTTAAACTAAAAGTACTTTGCTGTTACTTGGCCCTGAGTGACTATTAAATTTAAACTACAAGCTCTCTGCTGGGTATGAAATGTAACCAGAAAGCTCTCCTCTGTGTTTTAAATGCAAACTTTAATTGCTGCTACTAGGCCCTAACTGATCCAACAAAAAACAGTGGGTTCACAGATTAAGTAGCTTTAATACAAAGAATTCTTTTTAGAAAATTACCAGAAGTATATACTCACAGTTGCAGATTTCTCTCCAGAAGTAACAGGCCCCCTTTCTAGTCCTTCAAGTTCACAATATGCCTAGTACTGGAGAATGCCTGGTACTGGAGAATCCCACTAGAGGACAGCAACCTTGGGCCAGAAGGACTGGGGTTTCTAGTCCCACAGGTGCTCCTTGTGGTCTTGGGCAAGCCACTTAACCCTCCATTGCCCATGTCCCCTGTAAGTATTAGTGTATGTGTCTCATATCCCCTCGTGTTAAATGTATCCCTCAACCACTTTGACCCAATGAAAAGCGGGATATAAATGCAGCTAAATAAATAAATAAAATAAATGTTTGTTGTTAGCGAGATGATCAGAATCAGATTTTTTTTTTTTTAAGATATTCAGTTCTGTGGATGAATGTCCTGGTTCTTCTCTGCACCCACTGTGGATGCAAAATATATGTTGAAAAAGAAAAAGCAAGAACCATAACACAGTTTATAACAACAAAATAAAAATGAGTTATAATTTGGATTTATAAACTGTGCTGTTGGTTCTCGCTCTCTTTTAGTTCCTTGGTGTGCAAACATCTTGCATTTCCTCCATATAATCTAATTGGCTTTTCGGTTTGGTTCAGTCCCTGATTGGAGCTCTGAAAAACCCCACCCCCCTCTACGGTGGGGGGGGGGGGGGCGCTATCTCATCCTTCGCCTCAGGCAGCAGATTGCCTTGAGCCGCACCTGCATGAAGGGGTAATTTTATAAATGATTTCTTGCATATAAAACCTGTTTTACACATGTAAAATCTTCCTATAGAATTACCCCATAGCTTATGGTTATATAAATGCACACAGTAACAAAATAAACCCATTTGCAGGTATGTTTGGGGGACACAGCATGGGCAGAGTGTGGGTGGAACCATAAAGAAGGTCATTCTAAAAGGCTTGGTCATGGTTTGGATGTCGGTAGACATCACAGATGTCTCTGTAACCATTCCTCCAGTACAGGGGCATTCAAATAGGCACAGGGGTGTGGCAGAGGCTTATGTGGGGATGAGCAATGGATTTACACATCCCAGTTTGATCCCAGAAGCAGCAGAGCATGTTTATTTGTGCTCCAGGCATGAATAGGCATCAGGAAAGTTTTTGTTTTCACCGTAAAACATCCAGAGAGCATAGAGAAGATGAAGAATTGAGTGACTGGATTTAGATTGCAAAGCCCACAGTGGGATTTGAACCACAGCCACACAGGTTATAAATCACTACACAGGCCATTGCACTATCAGACATTTAGAATTGTACCTGAACTTGCACATGCCTGCTTTTCTTTTCAGATATTCTAGCTTTGACATCCCATATTGCAGTTGATCGTCCCATTTGAAATGTGCCTCAAAATACATATCATTGGTTGTAAAAAAAACACCAACGTGTATACCTCAGCCTCCTGAGCTGGTATAAATGCAAGCCACAGTAGTTTAGCCAGACCTATGTGTCTGCATTTTCAATATATAGGCCTCACAATATAGCATGAGAAGTCTCTGATCAAAAACGCTTCCAGAAATAGTAGTAAGTATTAAAAAAAAAATAAAAAAATCCACAAGTCAAAACATAAAGATATTATAGTGTTATTTTTTAACAGATTTAGGGGAATGTTTACTAAGGCACGGTAATGTAGCACTGGTAACGTTACCATGTGTTAATGTCACCAGGTGTAACGTTACCGCACGGTAATGTTACCAGATGTAACGTTAATGTGCGTTAAAGTTACCGGTAGCGGTAACTGTCCCAGGGGGTGGAGAGAAGGGGTCAATGAGCAGGGAGTGGGCGGGGGAGAGGCCCCTGCTATACTAACGCTGGAACATTAATGCCGGGACATTACCGCCAGTGAAAACCTGTCGGTAAATGCACATTTGCTGGAGAGAGAGACTGTCAGCAATGTACAGCACAGACATGGAGCGCAAGTAAAGTGATAGTAGTTCTCCATTTGCTGCAACAGCATAGTGCCCAAGTAAGAAAGGGCACTATGGTGATGCTGCAAATGGGGCAAAGGGGGCTGCAGGTGGGACATGCAATGGGGAAGGTTTGGGCATAGGGCAGACTAGGCAGTCGCCTAGGTGGCACATAGGAACACAGAAACTGGAAAACAGCAAGACAGCGGCTGACCAAGGTCAAACATGCCCATTAGTCTGTGTTCCACAGTGTCCCACCCAGGGTACATGTACCCTACAGGTACCCCAAATGTCACACAGGAACCACAATGCCTCTAATGGGGCAAGCAGTGCACATCTGGGGACCACTCTAACAAGGGTCTACGTACCTTCCCCAGGATACGTCCCAAACGGTATGTAAACCAGCTAAATGAACACCCCTTCACAGCAGCCCCTGGAAGTCAGTGCAGGGTGTGACCATGCATTGTCCGAAACATGTATACACCCAGTAGTCCATATTGGATACACTGGACCCACATTGCATGCCCTAGCCTGTCCACAGTCTGCTGCCAGAACACAATCAATCAAACAGGTCCACGCTAGCCAATTGTTGCCAGATCACCAACCTGACACCCTACAACCATCTCACCCCCATGTGGAAGTGACAGAACAGTGGCAGGCAATGATGGGGGGATGTGTAGATGTCCATGTATGCCTCCGCACCACAGACCCTGAACCTAGGCACCCGCCTACCTGCACAGTGGATGGCCTGGGACTGCACACAACCAGCACCGACAGTATATGGGCATACCAGCATGGCAGGGGGGGTGTTGGAGGCAGAGGGGCAGTGGCACCTGCCTGAAGTGGACAAAGGCTATGACCTCTCCCAGTGTGTCGTGTGCAATGCAACAAACAAGGTCTGTCTAATAAACAGCAAAGGTAGCCCCAAGGACTGCTCTGCTTCTGTGACAACAGTGTGGTGCAGTACACATAGCCAGTGTGTTCTGGAACAGAAGGTTATACGTTCAGATCCCAGCTGTGGATCCTGCAGTGCATGTCCCTGTATTTCACCATATATTGCAGATACAACATGAACATGTGCAATCCCTAAAGCTTCAGCCAACAGGAGTACAGACATCAACACAAACAGGCCCCACAATTCAAAGCTCCATGGAGAGTCTGTTTGGAGCAGCAGTTATCACCAGAGCCCACAACTAGTTCCTGCACACCTTAGCAATACCTGCACTATGATCGGGACCAGTGTGGTAGTCAGTTTGCCAACCACCCCTATCTTTGCACAATGCTGCAATAGGAGTGGGTGAGTGCATGTCTATCCATTGTGTTGTGGCGTCCTACTCTGCACTAGGCCCACAATACGTACACTGTTGCCAGCATCAGCCTGCAAATGTGCATACTGAGGAGCAAGGTATTGTGATTATGGCCCAAAGAGGGCGGATCAGGCAGAATGCATCTGCAATGGGGATAGGGCATTGGCTGGCACATCGTAGTGGCCCACCGCCACCTGAATAGACAGGGTGGCCACAGCATGTCTTGCTGGGAAGACACTCTCACTCTGACCAAGCAGTGACCATGGCACAGCTATGTTCCCACATAGTGCTATAAAGTATTTGTCTTGAGTGATATTTGTGTGCTCACTTTTCTGGAGCCCCAATCATTGAAGCATCTGCTGGGTGTCTGTGCTGTACATCCAAATTCTGGGTGCACATAGTTCCTCTGTAGACATGCAATATAGACTGGCTAGTGGACTGTCTGCAGTTAGTTTGTGCATGGCTGGAACACCTGGTGGGGAGCAGCAGGTACAGTCTGACTTTGCATTCTGCTGGTGAATGTCAGACCATGGTCGGAGGCAGCTAAGGTTCTCAGTACTACTGTTGGTCTGCCAGTGCCCTAGCAACAGGTCCAGATCTGGTCTAACCCCCCTGATGAAATCCTTAATGTAAGGCACCTTGTAAGGTGCCTCAACCTAAGGCACCTTAGGTTAAGGCACCTTACAAGGCGCCTTAGGTTAAGGTACCCTAAGGACTGTAAGATGCATCAAGTTGACAGGCATGAGCTGTATGACATAAAAACAGATGTAATCCTAATACTCGATAGAACACCAAGGAAAGGCAATGAACAGGTAGTAAGGTGCTCATCCTGTCTACTGTATTGTGCATGTTACGTCATGACGCAGTATTGTGGTGCTACACGCGTTGTGGCGCTACGTGTGTTTTCCCAGCCGCGGGCATGTTGTAGTGCCACAGAAGCACAGCGCACACAATAACATGCGTGACATTCTTTTGGGACATGCGTTGTTATGTGCCTTAACTGCGGCATCTTATAAGGCACCTTATGGTGTGTAACAACGCACGTCGCAACACATGTCCCAAAAGAATGTCACGCGCGTTATTGTGCGTGCTGCGCTTTTGTGGCAATGGAACGAGACAACAGATGAGAAAACGCACGTAGCACCACAACGCATGTAGCGCCACAATACTGCATCATGACATAACACGCATAATACAGCAGACAGGATGGCCACTTGATCAAGGAAGCCAGCCCTCATGGGCTAGGAGCTGGAGGTGATTGGGGGCTCATATGCAAATGACAGAGGCGCCTGTTCCCAGGCTCTTCCAAGAGGCAGGACCATCACAGGATCAGAAGGGCCTGGGAGTGGCTGATGAGGCACTTTAATGCGTCAGCCGACTACTCATGTGAGCTAAGTGCATAAGGGCAGGTCACACAAAGCAAGGAGTGCAACCTAGTAGCCAGCAATCAACACAGATATCATACAAGCACACCAGGGGAAAAGGAGAGGTCAGTGGCCACCCCTGGGACCAATGTAGGTGTGCCTGCTGCTCTGTGCGGGACTGCCCTACCCCCAGGAGGCCACAGGTCTATAGACAGGTGTCTGTGGCCAGTCCTGGTGCTATTGTAGGTGCATCTGCATATCTGTGCAGGTCTGCCCTACCCCCAGGAGACCTTAGGCACACTGACAGGTGTTTGTGGTTAATCCTGGTGTTAATGTAGGTGCACCTGCTTATGTGTGCTGGTCTTCCCTACCCCCAAGAGGCCTCAGGCCTATTGACAGAGGTCCGTAGGTCAATCCTGGTGCTATTGTAGGTGTGCCTGCAGATCTGTGAAGGTCTGCCCTACCTGTAGGAGACCTCAGGCCTATTGAAAGGGGTCTGTGGTCAATCCTGGTGCTATTGTAGGTGCGCCTGCAGATTTGTGCATGTTTGCCCTACCCCCAGAAGGCCTCAGGCCTATTGACAGGGGTCTGTGGTCAATCCTGGTACAATTGTAGGTGTTCCTGCAGATCTGTGCAGGTCTGCCCTACCCCCAGGAAGCCTCAGGCCTATTGACAGGTGTCTGTGGTCAATCCTGGTGCTATTGTAGGTGTGGCTGCATATCTGTGCTGGTCTGCCCTACCCCCGGGAGGCTTCAGGCACACCGATAGATGTATGTGGTTAATCCTGGTGTTAATGTAGGTGTGCCTGCTTCCGTGTCTTGGTCTGCCCAACACCCAGGAGGCCTCAAGCCTATTGACAGGGGACTGTGGTCAATTCTGATGATATTATAGGTGAGCCTGCAGATCTCTGCAGGTCTGCCCTACCCCCAGGAGGGGTCAGGCCTATTGAAAGGGGTCTGTGGTCAATCCTGGTGCTATTGTAGGTGCGCCTGCCTATGTGTGTAGGTCTGCCCTACCCCCAGGAGGCCTCACGCAGCCTATGGACAGGGGTTTGTGGTCAATCCTGGTGCTATTGTAGGTGCACCTGCAGATTTGTGCAGGTCTGCCCAACCCCCAGGAAGCCCCAGGCCCACCAACAGGTGATTGTGGTTAATCCTGGTGATAATTTAGGTGCACCTACTTATGTGTGCTGGTCTCCCCCACTCCCAGGGGGCCTCAGGCCCATGGACAGGGGTCTGTGGTCATGTCTGGTGCTATTGTAGGTGTGCCTGCTTATGTGTGCAGGTCTGTCCTACCCCCCAGGTGGCCTCAGGCCCACCGACAGGTGTTTGTGGTTAATCCTGGTGATAATGTAGATGCACCTGCTTATGTATGCTGCTCGCCCCCACTCTCAGGGGGCCGCAGGCCTTTAGACAGTGGTCTGTGGTCAATTCTGGTGCTATTGTAGGTGTGCCTGCTTATGTGTGTAGGTCTGTCCTACCCCCAGGTGGCCTCAGGCCTATAGACAGGGGTTTCTGGTCAATCCTGGTGCTACTGTAGGTGTGCCTGCAGATCTCTGCAGGTCTGCCCTACCCCCAGGGGGTTTCAGGCCTATTGACAGTGGTCTGTGGTCAATTCTGGTGCTATTGTAGGTGCGCCTGCCTATCTGTGCAGGTCTGCCCTACCCCCAGGTGGCCTTAGGCCTATAGATAGGGGTCCATGGTCAATCCTGATGCTATTGTATGTGCGTCTGCTTATGTGTGCAGGTCTGCCCTACCCCCAGGAGGCCTCAGGCCCACCGACAGGTATTTGTGGTTAATCCTGGTGATAATGTAGATGCGCCTGCTTATGTGTGCTGGTCGCCCCCACTCTCAGGGGGCCGCAGGCCTTTAGACAGGGGTCTGTGGTCAATTCTGGTGCTATTGTAGGTGTGCTTATGCTTATGTGTGCAGGTCTGTCCTACCCCCAGGTGGCCTCAGGCCTATAGACAGGTGTTTCTGGTCAATCCTGGTGCTACTGTAGGTGTGCCTGCATATATGTGCAGGTCTGCCCTACCCCCCAGGAGGCCCCAGGACCACCGACAGGTGTTTGTGGCTAATCCTGGTGATAATGTAGGTGCACCTGCTTAGGTGTGCTGGTCGCTCCCACTCCCAGGGGGTTGCAGGCCTATAGACAGGGGTCTGTGGTCAATCCTGGTGCTATGGTAGATAAACCTGCTTATGTGTGCAGGTCTGCCCTACCCCCAGGATGCCTCAGGCCCACCGACAGGTGTTAGTGGTTAATTCTGGTGATAATGTAGGTGCACCTGCTTATGTGTGCTGGTCACCCCCACTTCCAGGGGGCCTCAAGCCTATAGACAGGGGTCTGTGGTCAATCCTGGTGCTATTGTAGGTGCGCCTGCTTATGTGTGAAGGTCTGTCCTACCCCCAGGTGGCCTCAGGCCTATAGACAGGTGTTTCTGGTCAATCCTGGTGCTACTGTAGGTGTGCCTGCATATATGTGCAGGTCTGCCCTACCCCCAGGAGGCCCCAGGACAACCGACAGGTGTTTGTGGCTAATCCTGGTGATAATGTAGGTGCACCTGCTTAAGTGTGCTTGTCGCTCCCACTCCCAGGGGGTTGCAGGCCTATAGACAGGGGTCTGAGGTCAATCCTGGTGCTATGGTAGATGAACCTGCTTATGTGTGCAGGTCTGCCCTACCCCCAGGATGCCTCAGGCCCACCGACAGGTATTAGTGGTTAATCCTGGTGATAATGTAGGTGCACCTGCTTATGTGTGCTGGTCACCCCCACTACCAGGGGGCCTCAAGCTTATAGACAGGTGTCTGTGGTCAATTCTGGTGCTCTTGTAGGTGTGCATGCAGATCTGTGCAGGTCTGCCCTACCCCCAGGAGGCCTCAGGCCTATTGACAGGTGTCCGTGGTCAATCCTGGTGCTATTGTAGGTGCGCCTGCCTATCTGTGCAGGTCTGCCCTACCCCCAGGTGGCCTTAGGCCTATAGATAGGGGTCCATGGTCAATCCTGATGCTATTGTATGTGCGTCTGCTTATGTGTGCAGGTATGCCCTACCCCCAGGAGGCCTCAGGCCCACCGACAGGTGTTTGTGGTTAATTCTGGTGATAGTGTAGATGCGCCTGCTTATGTGTGCTGGTCGCCCCCACTCTCAGGGGGCCGCAGGCCTTTAGACAGGGGTCTGTGGTCAATTCTGGTGCTATTGTAGGTGTGCTTATGCTTATGTGTGCAGGTCTGTCCTACCCACAGGTGGCCTCAGGCCTATAGAAAGGGGTTTCTGGTCAATCCTGGTGCTACTGTAGGAGTGCCTGCATATATGTGCAGGTCTGCCCTACCCCCCAGGAGGCCCCAGGACCACCGACAGGTGTTTGTGGCTAATCCTGGTGATAATGTAGGTGCACCTGCTTATGTGTGCTGGTCGCTCCCACTCCCAGGGGGTTGCAGGCCTATAGACAGGGGTCTGTGGTCAATCCTGGTGCTATGGTAGATAAACCTGCTTATGTGTGCAGGTCTGCCCTACCCCCAGGATGCCTCAGGCCCACCGACAGGTGTTAGTGGTTAATTCTGGTGATAATGTAGGTGCACCTGCTTATGTGTGCTGGTTGCCCCCACTTCCAGGGGGCCTCAAGCCTATAGACAGGGGTCTGTGGTCAATCCTGGTGCTATTGTAGGTGCGCCTGCTTATGTGTGCAGGTCTGTCCTACCCCCAGGTGGCCTCAGGCCTATAGACAGGTGTTTCCGGTCAATCCTGGTGCTACTGTAGTTGTGCCTGCATATATGTGCAGGTCTGCCCTACCCCCCAGGAGGCCCCTGGACCACCAACAGGTGTTTGTGGCTAATCCTGGTAATAATGTAGGTGCACCTGCTTATGTGTGCTGGTCGCTCCCACTCCCAGGGGGTTGCAGGCCTATAGACAGGTGTCTGTGGTCAATCCTGGTGCTATGGTAGATAAACCTGCTTATGTGTGCAGGTCTGCCCTACCCCCAGGATGCCTCAGGCCCACTGACAGATGTTAGTGGTTAATCCTGGTGATAATGTAGGTGCACCTGCTTATGTGTGCTGGTCACCCCCACTACCAGGGGGCCTCAAGCCTATAGACAGGGGTCTGTGGTCAATCCTGGTGCTATTGTAGGTGCGCCTGCCGATGTGTGCAGGTCTGCCCTACCCCCAGGAGGCCTCAGGCCTATTGACAGGGGTCCGTGGTCAATTCTGGTGCTATCTTAGGTGAGCCTGGAGATCTCTGCAGGTCTGCCCTACCCCCAGGAGGCTTCTGGCCTATTGAAAGCGGTCTGTGGTCAATCCTGGTGCTATCGTAGGTGCACCTGCCTATGTGTGAAGGTCTGCCCTACCCCCAGGAGGCCTCAGGCGGCCTATAGACAGGGGTTTGTGGTCAATCCTGGTGCTATTGTAGGTACACCTGCAGATCTCTGCAGGTCTGCCCTACCCCCATGAAGCCCCAGGCCCACCAACAGGTGTCTGTTGTTAATCCTGGTGATAATGTATGTGCGCCTACTTATGTGTGCTGGTCGCCCCCCCTCCCGGGGGCCTCAGGCCTATGGACAGTGGTCTGTGGTCAATCCTGTTGCTATTGTAGGTGTGCCTGCATATCTGTGCAGGTCTACCCTACCCCCAGGAGGCCCCAGGCCCACCGACAGGTATTTGTGGTTAATCCTGGTGATAATGTAGGTGCGCCTGCTTATGTGTGCTGGTCGCCCCCACACCCAGGGGGCCGCAGGCCTTTTTACAGGGGTCTATGGTCAATCCTGGTGCTATTGTTGGTTTGCCTGCTTATGTTTGCAAGTCTGCCCTACCACCAGGTGGCCTCAGACTTATTGACAGGGGTCTGTGGTCAATCCTGGTGCTATTGTAGGTGTGCCTGCATATCTGTGCAGTTCTCCCCCAGTCCCAGGAGGCCTCAGCCCTATTGACAGGGCTCTGTGGTTTATCTCCCCACCTCAACCCCCCCTCCTGTCTCACAACTCTCATCTGCTTGGGCCACACAACACTCACCAACAACCCCAGGACGTGCTAAACTGATCCCCCCTACCAAAGGGACCTGCTGCTCCCGTGAACCTGTAGTGTCCTTCTGGCAACCCACACTCACACCCCCTCATGCTCACATCCCCTCCATTCCCACCATGTGCAATACTAGTTGTCCACAGCTACTTGTGTGCACCCCTGAACGCATGCCCTAATATGCCCCAGTCATAGAAATACCTCATGTCACCCATACTCCAGCTAACTATCGTCCTATGCCCATTCCCTGTTCTCCATCTGAGATACCTGGAAAACAGTCCTGTCACAGCCTCCCCATCACTTGGATACCAGGCACGTCCCCCATCCCTGCCAATCTTGTCCTTTGCCCGTCCTGCCAGTCGCAATGAACTGTACGTGGCTCACGATTGTGGTGCTATGTCAGTGGTGTTATCTCTAGACAAATCTGCTGTCTATGACCTGGCTGATCACACCCATCTCCTATCCAGCTTACGTGAGGCCAGACACCGTTGTACTGTAGATTGTTGGTCCCACTCACATCCTCCCTCCCGGGCCTGCAGTGTTCACACCCTGTCAGTACTGACGAACACGTTAGACCCCGTTCCATTGCTTTGTGCCGTGCCACAGGGATACGTACAAGCACCTCTCCCCCTCACAATATCCAATGGCACCCTATGCACCCATGCACACAGGCAGGCGACATTGCAGACAGATAATAATGGACTGTCACTGTACAGCTGGAGAATCATCCTGCTGCACACAGCCATGCATGTACTGCGTCAGATGATGGTCAGACATGTTTGTCCCCTAACAGCAGCTATCTATTGCTGTTCCCCCAGGTGGAGGATTTGTGCAAGAAGGCTTGGGAGCTGCAGAGGTGGAGGCCCGAGTTCATGCTGCCGCTGCAGCAGGAGCTGATGGGATAAGAGAACAGTGAGTGATGCAGCCTGTGTGACATGCCACAGCATGTTACAATGCAGCAGCTGGTTGTGAGGCCATCAACTATGTGTCCATCATGTGGAAAGCACATGACTGATATGGTACTGTCTGTTTAACCCCACAGTGACAGCAGACAGCAGTGGTGATTCCCGGGCTGGCGTTGTGCCAGCACAGGCCCATGATGCGGCAGTGGCCGAGGTGGAGGAGGAGGAGGCCATGCAGGTGGAGGAGGAGACAAAATAGGAGGCTGAAGATGAGGAGGAGGAGGAGGAAGAGGATGAGTGGGAGGAGGAAGAGGAAGAGGACGACTGGGAGGAGGAGGATGATAGAGGTGAGGATGTGAAGGAGGAGAAGGCTAAGGCAAGGGAAGAGGGGGTGTAGGAGGTGAAGATGGTGGAGGTGGAGGGGCACTGGGTATGGGGGTAGAGGAGAGGGAGTGGGAGGGTGGGGGAGGTGGGAGGGGCAGGGAGTGCGTGGTGGAGGGTGGCATGGAGGTGGGGACAGGGGATGGGGCCATGAGGCAGGATGCACCCCTGGTGGTGCATGATGTGAAGCCACCTGAGGGTGGGCGTGGGTCAGCTCCACAGGCCTATATCAGCATGGGTGCATCCCACCCCACTGGTCTGGGTGTCAGCAGTCCCGAGCGGCACAGGGTTGCTGAGGGCTCTGGGGGTCAACACCACCTGCTCCCTGGCCCTCTTGATGTATCCCACACTGCCACAGGAGAGGCAAGCAGTGCCGCAGACAGGGTGTGTGCGGACGCCTCCACCCAGACCCCATGTACATGGGGCCTGTGTGGGGGTGAATGGCCACACACCCTGTCTGCGGCACTGTGCGCAGTCTTGCTGGGCCAGAAGGCGCAGACGAGGAGCATGGAGCAGGTGGGGAATGCCATGTGCCAAATGGCTGATGAGCTGCGGATGCTCAGGGAGGCATTGGAGGGCCTCGCAGCTCATCAGCCATCAGGCCATGGTGGCCCCCAGGTTGGATAGATCACCACCGTGGTCTGTGGCACCCCTGCCCTCTGCAGTCCTGTGACCCGGGACTGCCACAACCCCAGGGCACAGGGGGTGGAGGTTCGGTGGCCCACTCCCACCAATGCTGGCAATGTGTGCCACAGTACGAATACACAGTTGTAAAATGATGTACATATCCTATAAATATGTTTTTTTTTAAATATGTTGTATACAAACCATATATTTTTCTAAACTCAACCCACGTCTCAATGGTCATATGCCTCATTACCAGTCATCCAGTTGAACAGTTTGACACATGTGCTTGTCCCTGTGTGTATGAGTGCAATACAGATGTCACATACATGGCACGGTCTGCACAGCAGGCAGAGGGGATAGGCAAGTGCACTGCTATGTGCATCCCTTACAGTCACAAAGATGTACCCATATGTTGGTATGTCCTGCATACATGGACACATGCCTGGTGGCACTGACATGCCAACGGTGCATACATGGCACAGTGCATGGCACATGTGGCAAGTCAACACATAGGTGTGTTGAACTGTGACAGGGTAGACCCCCCCCCCCAGTGACATGGGATGGGGACAGGGAATGGCATGCCATAAAGTGTAGGCACCACAGCATAGGATATGTGACCAGGATGACCACATGGGGGACAGACTAACCATGGGAGCACAGACAGCAACACTGGACACATGGCTACAGGTGTTAACAATACCGGTTGCCTTTATTTACATTGACAAATAGGCTCTCCCCCCCCCCCCCCACCTCTACGGCCTGCCTGGCCACCCATGTCCACACCGACCTGGTACCCTCCCACTCTTTGCTGCTACTGCTGCTGCCACTGACTGCTGCCCCCATCCAGTCATGGCCTCCAGTGCCTCTGCCATCCAGATGATTCCTGCCACCATTGCCTGGATGGTGGCAGCAAGTGCCTCAGTCCCCTGGGCACTTTGCAGGGCGATGTCACACAGCTGGCCCATGTCCCAGCAGAGACTGTTCATCTCCTGTCAGTGACCTTGCATCTCCTGTCGCTGGCCGTGCAGCTCATGTTGTATGCATTGCAGCTCCTGTCGTATGCCTGCGGGTGAAAAAAGGTGTAACCTTTGAGATCTGGGTCACACATGCCACCATAACACATGCAACAGGTGTCATGGTGGTCTAAAATGGGGGACTGCTGCGTCTGTGGTGAGATCTGAAAATGTAGGTACACATCTGAGGGATTATCTGACTAATGGGGAGATAGGACATCCGTGGAGCTGAGTCATCTGTGCACCCAGTGTATTTGTTACATCAGTCAGGGCCCAGTTGCAGCAAAGAATGTTAGCTCATATGTGAAACACAGATGACAGCTGTCTGCTTAGATGTTGGACCCAGCAGAGGCCTACCAACCTAGATGTAATACCCAGTCAGGGCTCAGTTCACATCCATGACACAGAGGGGAGGTGTCAGGTTACGTCTGGTCAGTCACCCACCTTCAGAGTCAGCATGGGATGTGGCAGAATGGGCATACATCTCCCATAACACCTCCCCCATGGTGTTGCGTGAGGGTCCTGGCTCAGGTCCTGCCGATGGTTGCCCTGCTGCCATCATGGGCACTGCTCCTACAGTGTGTGTCCCCTCTCCATCCTCTGTGCTGCTGATGCTGCTCTCTGATAGGTGGAGGACCATTCCTTCCTCCTCCTCCTGTACCTCACCTCTCCCTGGGGCCTCCACAGTAGCGGTTTGTGGCACATCCATGTTGGACACCTCTGCCAGGGCCCCTGCCCCATCCCCTCGCCTTCTGCAGTCTCCTCCACTTCCATGGCCTGTGTGTCACCAGGGGAGGAACATGGTACACAATTTAAATGTGGTGTTCTTGCACATTTATGTATATCTCTATGTTATGTGGTTACCTAAAGGGATGTATGTACCACCTTAAACTGATGTCAATGCAGTTACAATGCGGTTCACACAATGCAGACTAAAGGGATGGAACAGACAGGGAGGGTATCAAATACAAATCATTACTAGGCCTAGTGTAGAGTCCTGATAAGGTAGCCAGAAAACCAACATATAGAAACGTTAGACACTAAGCAACAACAGCACATGCCACCTTCACATTGCATCTTACCATACTGTCACAGGATACAGGTGGCATAACCCACCACTCGCCAGTGTGTATGACCATTGAGCAGTGGGGGGAGGGCAGGCACCTGCATGTGGCAGTGTCACAGGTCATGGTCCCACACATATGTGTGTGTCTCAACACCATATGTGTGTGGCCACATTGACCGCCATATTACATGGCTGTGTCAGTTGCATGTGGTAAACAGGATGTGTTGTCTCTCAGGGTGTGCTATGCAACATGGGTATGTTGATTGGGTTTATTGTCCATGACAGACAGCGGCTTAGATCAGATGCATATTGGTATATGGTCATCCAAGGGCAAGGTTGACGGATGATGGCCTGGGTGTGGGACAGCCATTACCCTGGGGGGGGGGGGGGGGCGGACAGAGGATTGATGGTCATGTATTCCAGACAGGGTTAGTGCAGAAGTGGAGGGTCTGTTTGTAGCAGAGGATGGTATGTGGGGATCCAACTGGGATGCTACGGTACCATTATGCTGTAGAGGCCTGAGGGGCATGTGTGCTGGACCCCAATGTGTGGCTCCACTCATGTCATGGGCAGGGGTGTGGGTAGGTTTATGATGGGCCCGTGAGGGGGATGGAAGGTGGCTGCGAGTTCCATGACGTGACAGGGGTGTACGTCTTCGGTATGGTTATAGGGGGGCTCAGCATGACAGTGAGGAGTGCATGTATATGTGCCCTGGTGTGCGAGGGTTTGACCCCTGTTGCCGATGTGATAGACTGCCGTGGGCCAGTGCCAGGGGTGGTGAGGTGGGGTGATATGACCAATGTGGGCGGAATGGGTGTTGGTACAAGATGCTGTCTGTTGACTGCATTGGAATTCACCTACTTTTTTGGGGGGACTGCCAGATGGTATTCATTAGAAGGACTCGGGACAGGAGATGTGTATGAGTGTGTGAGTGGTGTGTGCATAGGGGTATGGCACATGGAGGAGTGTCACAGGGTTCACAGAGATGGAGGTGGGACATATTAATGACATTGGGGATGTGACCATGAATGGTGGGTTTCATTGTCACAGGGACAATGAGATACTGGTTGTGGGGCCTAAATGACAGGTGGGCTGGTATGGTACCGAGCCAGTTGGGGGTGGATACTCATGGGGGATAGGCAACTTACACGGGGGTAAGTTGGGGGTGGATAGGCATGGGGGATAGGCAACTTACACGGGCTTGCCATTATGCAGGTGATCACAGTTGGTAGTAAGCCAGCTGGACAGAGTGGTCACACGTGTTCAGGGGAGTGAGGCTAGGTAGGCGGGGAAGGGGGGGTAAGGTGTGGGGTGCCATACCCATCTGCATTGGGGTTGACAGGCAACAGGACTGCAGGAATGGATGACACAGAGGCACTGGGAACACATTGTACATGAGGGGGACAATACAGAGCCATGGGGTACACACGCCTGTGGGGGTGGCTGGTCAGAGGGGCCATCCAACATGGTGTGTGAGGGGGCAGGGGATGAATGGGTGTGTGGATAGGCATGGAACCATCGGATGTCAGTGCCACGGAGGCCAGCATCACTTCAATGGTGCCCATGTGTTGCTGTATTTGGGGATGCACCACATTGTCAGGTATGTTTGTGAGGACGGGGTGGTGAGTGACGGGCCTACTGTGGGCAGGGATAGGTGTGTCATGGGTGGGGATCCTGTGAATTAGGCACATAGATGAATGCTTCCAGGGAGGTGGGAGGGTCCCTGCGCCGTGACTGGAGCTGGTCATAGTGTGGGTGAGTGGAGAGTGTGCAACGGAGGGTGTATGACTACATGGGTAGGTGTTGGGCCAGGTGTGCCAGTTGGCCTACCAGGTGTGGGAACAGCCACATTGGCCTCTGCTATGGGGAGTGGATGGACAGTTGTCCAGCAGTGTGAGGATGAGGGTGGGGGGAGGTGGCGGGGGGAGGTGGCGGATAAGGGGGGGGGGCAATGTGGGAGAGAGATTCAGGGATATGTGATCCTTCCCTGTACGGCTGATGCCAACTGACTGTTGGGCCCCTGGTAATGGGTCATATAGGTCCTCCAATGGTTTCTGTACCTGTCCCTCTGCTTTGGCTGTTCTGGGGGCCATCACACCAGGTATGTGAGTGGTGTGACACGTTTTTCTGTTCGGCACTACTCTGCACACTGTCATATGTTTGCAGATAGGTGTCTGGCAGTGTACGCGCCATGCATCATTTATTAGTGATCTCAGCATGCCCATGTGTTCAGGGCCGGCTCGTCCATCTGGCAAGAATGTTGTTTGCACAGGGCCCCACGTTTCAGGTGGCCACACGCAGACAATATCCTTAATTGCAGATCAGCAGGCAGGGCGGCTTTAGAGGAATCTGGGGAACCCCAAATTCCTCAGACAGCTGCAGAGGTGGAGGGTGTCTTCTTCCTTCCCTGAGGCAGCTGTAGGGGTGAGCCGGGCCCTCTCTAGCTCCCTGTTAGCTAGCCACGACCCTCTTCTGGAGGGGGGTGGGAGGGGGCTTCTTGACTAATGGTGGATTGGGGGAGGGGTTCCGGGGACTGGATATGAGCCAATGTGGGGGCTGGATGGGAGCGGACACTGGGTGGGGCTGGAACTGGAAGGTAGCTGCTGTGGGGGGATGGTACATATGGGATGGGGCTGGGGAATTGACATGGTGAGGGGGGAAGTATTCTGTGTGGGAAGGAAGGTTACTCTACATTTGGCCAGGTATTGGGTGTGTAGGGTAGATTGCAGATGGTGGGGTACACTGTGATTGGCTGACTGGGGAATAAAGTATGATGGCAAAAAGGGCATAAGGAGAAAGGTTCATATGTTACAGTAGATGTTGTGAGAGAATGGATGGAAATTATATCAGAGAAGACAGGACAACCGCACAGCAGATGGTGGAGTGTTCACAGAAGACACGAGGACACCAGAGGGAAGTGGCTGGTGCAATTGCAACTGAGAATACAAATGCACGAAAGGTGAGGAGCTATCTCTTTCCTTTGATCTTCATAGCTGGAATATCGCAGCTCTGAGATATGTGCATCATGAACGTCTGCGCTATGTGTTGTAGAAGAGGACGTTACTGTGTAGTTCATTTCCTACATTGGTGGTATACATTCCATGTTGGGCTTTTGGGATTCCCAGTTATAGTTTTGTTTTGCTATGTCTACATTGTGCTTCCTTGATCTCTATTTGGTGATGCTCTGTGTTCTGCGTGTGTTAATGAGCTGAGTTATTCTGTTTATGTGGATTGTATTTCACATTGCCACTTGTTCTCTTTCCCCAGTAGGTCATGTATTGTTATTCTCTGCAATGTATTGGTTTGATATTTGCACTGCTGCCTTTTGATAGGTCTGGTATAGTGCATTGTGAGTACTGATAGTGCTTTCAAGTTACAGCAGGTTTGCTAGGGGTTCTAGATGGCCAATGTTGGCAGTTCTTCCTAATGTGGATGTCAGTTGGCACTGGATTATGGTACTGTAGATATCTGGTACTCATTCTTTGTCCATGCACTCATTAAGAGGCATGTTTAAGATCAGTTGGTGTATGCTAACATTATGCAACTGTTAATGCATCTGTGGCCTCTTGTGGATATGTTGCCCCCACTGGGTCTCAGGACATGGCCCCACACCCCCCCTGAGGCTGCCCCTGCATGTGCTGGGTTGGTAGCTTTTCCTGGACTACATATCTCAGACTTACCTGCCAGTGGATGAGCTGTGTCCAGTGCTGGGGACAGTCCATGTAGGTATATGGGCCCCAGTCGTTCGGCCAGCTGCTGTTTCAGGGGGGTCAGGGCAGGTCCGATGGGTCCACCCCCACCAGTGCCCATTGCATAGCATCTCTCCTCCGTCATGTGGGCATTGACTCCACACTTTATGTCATTGAAGTGTTTTCTGAGGCTATCTAGGTCCCGGTGTGGGCCACCAGCCTCGGCCACAGCCTCCTGGACTGCCTTCCACACCAAGGTCCATGTGCTCAATGGTGTTCTGCTGCTGAGGTGCCCATACAGAACATCATAGTGCTCAAGCACACTATCTAGCAGGATGTCATTTTCCTGCTGGCTGAATCACAGGGCCCTCTTTCTGGTCTCCTCAGGCACAGGCTGCCTCCTCTTGCCATCTGGTTGTCTTTCAGGTCGGTCCTGTGTGGGCCGGGACACCCCCAATGGCCCTGCCACCTCCACCTCTCCCTCATGCATCGCGACCGCCTCTTGGGACTGCTGACCAGGTGTTCTACCACTTTGCTCACCAGTTGTCTCCTCGCCCTGCATGTTGTTAGTCTCTCTCTCCTCTGTTTGCCTGTCACACATCACTCTGTCCTCCTACGCCAGTCTCACCTACTATACACCCTCAGCCTTCTGCGCATGTGTAATGCGCCTTATGCATGTGCAGGACACGGTCTTGCGTATGTTTCGCATGCGCATGGCGCAGTTCTGCATGCATTGTGCATGCATAGGGTGGGTGTTGCTGTGCTGTGCATGCACAGTGCATGCACGACCACGCATGTTCTGCATACGCATGGTGCAGTCTTGCGCATGTTGCGCATGCACAGCGCAGTGACACCATGCCCTACACATGTGGAACGTGCGCAGAGCCATGCCATGTGCATGCGCAATGTGCATCACGCATGCATAAGCAGCATTGTTAACAGGACGCGCCGATGATGCATTTATTACGCACCCATCTCAACGCGCTCTACGTATGCTACGCGTGGAACGCATTGATACACTGCTGCTGGTGTGCGCTGCTGCAAGTACAGGTGTGTTGTGTTTGTTCAGATCATTTGCCCCTCCACACACCATATTAAGCAATGTGTCTTTGCGCTATCTGTCGTCCATGATGGCTCACATTGTGTTTGGTGCTTGTGCGATCCAGTCGTTGGATTGTGAGCTGGAGCTGCGTTGCCTGAAGAGGGAGATGGGGTCCATTGGGGTGTGGCACAGGGCATGGGTGCAGTCGCACTGCAACACAGACTTGCAGCCATGGAGGCTCCACAGGTTGGGGTTGTGCCAGAACGGCACCATAAATGAACAAAAAAAACCCAAACTTCAGTGACAAATAATACTACAAATACTACAAATACTGCCCAGCCATTGTGTGATTTACTGGGTCACATTGGCAATTATTACCTCTACATCCCTTGCTTTGTGTTGTGGTAGTGGAGTGCTGACCATTTTTGGATCTGTGCCTTCTATCACACCATGTCACTGTCTCCGGGGACGTGTTCACATACCTTTGTGGGTTTCTACAATGACATATGTCTACCATATGTGTGTCATGGCTCATCTGGGTGTCTCTGCCCACATGTGGTTTCCATTGGTGTTTGGTACTGCTGCTCTGTTGCATGGGCCTTTTAAACAGAGAACTTATGGGCACATATGGTGTGTTCATTATATGGTGGTGTGCAACACCTTTTGGTTGACACATAAGGCTCTCAGCCTCAGTCTAACCATATACGCACAAGTACATCTGTCTGCCTTTGTGGTGTGTGTGTGTGTGCAATCTGTATATGTGTATGATAACTTGGGGGAGGGGTTCGATTTGCTTTCTCATTGCTTTCTGCAGTACTGTGTGTTGGGAGCCCATTCACCTCTCACCATTTTGACCAATTTACTTTGTTAGATTTGTGTTGACACGTTACAACACACATGTTTGCTTCTTGTATATCAACAGTGTTTTGTCATTTCTGCCATCTTGACTGGACTCCTTAGGTATATGTTACTGTAACACCTGCTGTGTGTGACCAGTATCATGGCCATCACATGCTTGCACACATGTGCATCTCTACCCATATTGAAGGTGCATTTGCATGTCTGCCTGATGCGTTCACGACTGACGCTAATGCCTTTCGGGTACATGTGGTTGGTCATGTGTTTGGTGTGGACACAGATGATGTGTGTTGCCCTTATTACCCTTCTCTGGTGTTCTGTGTCACAAACCTCCAGACACTGGCACATAGCTGTTGTGTGCCATCATGTACCATCATATGTTTGTGTCATTGTTGGATCTGTTGTTGGTTTGCACCTACATGCTTGTGTGCATGTGTGTAAACATTGGTTCCTGATTGACCTTTCCACATTTCTTTCTGCAGGTGATGCTGGATATGGGTGTCATGCCTGGTTGCTGACCCCTGTGTGTCTTCCATGAACATGTGTAGAGATGAGGTACAATTGCGCCCATGCCTCCAGCCGCTCAGTCATCGAGCGCACCTTTGGCGTTTTGAAGAGTCGCTTCAGGTGTCTGGATAAGACTGGCGGGGCCTTACAATACCAACCTATGACTGTGGCACAGATCATTTTGGCCTGTTGCATCCTGCACAACATTGCTCTCATGCACAATATCTCAGTCAAAATTAATCCGCATCTGGAAGATGATTCTACGTGCCCTCCTGTACGTGCCCGTGTAGACACGTCTGGGCACGGCAATCAGGCAACATCTGATTAATGAGCTCTTCTCATGTAAGTCCTGCATATGTGGGGAAATGCATATGGGTAAACATGTACATGCTGCCATATGTGTTCCAAAACTACATCATGACATATGTATGTTTCATTTGTGTTTGTGACTCCACAGAATATGCTGTTGATCTGCCTGGTGCTGTGGTGCAGTGAAAATGTCTTTACGTCATTCAACATGCAGGAGACTGGGGTAGGTAGACATACAGGTAACTACATGGCAGTTACATATGACTTGGCCATCATACACAGTCACAGCTGAGGTGTGACCTGCAGGTAACATACAGGCATTGTTTAAACATCTATGAATGGTGTATGTGCTGCAGCTGTTATGTCACCTGTCATGCATGTACCGTAGGGACAGTGCAGCATAGCACATGTATGATACTATCTGTCCACTGCACATTTGTTGTTGTACACCTCTTTGACATGCGCCCCCATACCCCATATGTTCATGTTGGCATACATATGCCCATGTGTTCCTCACTAGTTCTTGTTCTCCACCACTGTATTTGGGACCCATCCAACCAAGCTGGGTGTGTCTACAGGTCCTAGGTGTTGTGGTGGTGAAAGGCATGTACACCCCTCCCTGACATTGTGGCATTAACCAACATCAGTGTATCATTGCATGGACTGTTATAATTGTCTCCACTGAGCTCAGATTGTGGACAGACAGGCCATATGCTACTGGAGGCATGCTCACCTTGTCATACTGTGTGTGTGTGTGTGTGTGTGTGTGTGTGTGTGTGTGTGTGTGTGTGTGTGTATTTTGGCTGTGTCTATGTAATGATACACAGTGCAGCCATATCGCATTATCTTGTGATGGGATATGTCTGGACACCTGTGGAGTGGTGATCAATGTGCTATTTCTACCTTTCTTATGTTGACCTTGTGAACATTGTGTGCATGTGTTCTGTGTTGTAGTCAATGCCTAATGGTTTGGGCACCCAGAGACCAGCATTCAATTCCCACTAGCACTCCATGTGTCCTTGGGCAAGTCACTTAACTTTCCATTGCTCAGACAAGATCCAGGTTATCAATGTCCCTCTTTAATGTACATTACCAGGTTTAAGTTATAATGTAAACAGTTTTGATTGATATGATAAAGTGGTATAAGAAAACTGTTAAACAGATAGTTACATAAATATGTCTGTACACTTGCAGACATTTTGATGTGTATGCTTTTTCAGGTTTGTGTGTCCTGTATTGACGGGCAGGTTTGTTCTTGAGGACATTTCATAACTGATGTGTGTTGGTTCCTCATCATGCACCACCTACTATCTACATGCACGCATATGTGACTAAGGCATTCAGAGCGTGCAGATGCATGGGGGAGGGGCCTACTGAGCTGTACACACCATGCAACTCCTGGACATGATCTGTCCTGCTCATTGTCTGTGGACGGGCCAGTGACTGTATGTGGACATGTTGAATACACATTTGTCTCTGCTGCTGCATCACCACACTGACCAATGTATTTAATGGTATAGTGATGATGTACATGGCCCACTTGAGCTCACATCCCTGAACGGTGGCAGCTGTATGTATGCCAGTCCTACGCCACCTCACGGGGAGCTATGGATTTCTATACATACATTCCCTTTGGTGGAGCACGTTTGCTTTGTGGTTGTTTGGGATAGTAGTTATAGACATGCTTTGGGACACCATAGCTTGCGGGTTTGATACCCACATGTTCATTTTCTTGTGTTCTGCTAACCTTACCATACAATGGTTGAGGCTTCATCATTTCTCCGCACACCCTTCCTTTACTTCACTATGCACTACAGTGTGCACTCCATGCAGCCTATCCGTCACATATTAGCTGTTACATATGGTCCATTTCTTTGTACTGTCAAAATGAGCAGTCAGCTTGGGGGATTGGTATTGCTGTTGGTGAGCTTGTTTTGGACACTTCAGTGTGCAGGTTCCATTCTTACATGCTCCTTTTTCAATCTGTTCCCCATTTTGCCCTTGTACACAGACCATCCACATGGCTGGCCCCTCAGCCGGCCCCTGATGCCCTTTCAGTTTAGGTTCTTTACTCTTCTGCATGCTGTTTTCACTGCATACCATTTCATGGTGTGTGTGCATGTGTTTATCTGTGGTTCACGTCCCACTTAAGACTGTGATATCAGCTGCAGACTGCTGTTCTGCATGTGCATTGCATCATGGGTACTGGTGGGGTTATCATATCCTGGCACACAGCAGACATTTTGTGTGGTGCCCTGCAGTGTTTTTGTATCCAGCCATTGCTGTGGAACTCACCATGGAGGTGTAGCCTACTGTTTTGTGCAATGACTTTCTAGGCAGGAGTCATGGGTTCAATTCCTCCTTGTTTTTCTTTTTTGATGGCTATCCTTCTCATATAATTTTTATGCCTGTGATAGTCACATCTCTGCAGATCTGTGCTGCAAACCCATCACACCCTCACCACAGTTGCCAACCATTCTTCAGTCCATCTATCTGCATCTGTCTTAACCTAAGGCGCCTTATAAGGTGCCATATCCTAGGGTGCCATATAAGGTGCCCTAACCTAAGATGCCTTATAAGGTGCCTTATACTAGGGCGCCTTAGGTTCAGGCACCTTATAGGGTGCTTTAGTTTAGGCACCTTATAGGGCGCTCTAGTATAAGGCGCCTTATAAGGGAACCCTAGGATAAGGCGCCTTAGGTTAGGGTACCTTGTCAGCCTTAACGTGCCCTGTTTGTCCTCTTACCGTGCACCATCACTTTAACGTGCGTTAGACGGTCAAGGCGCCCTTTACCACACGGTAGCTGGCCAGGGCACCCTGTATCACATGATAAATGGCCCGGGTTACCTTAACGCCGCACCGCCCACTTCTTTATATGGCATTGGTAACATTACTGCTGCACTTAACGCCAGTAACATTACCGCACCTTAGTAAACATACCCCTTAGTCACACTTATCTGGCTAAGGGGAGAATGTTTAGCATGATTCTCTGAAGGTAAAACATCATTTTACCCACAGGAATAGGAATTTAGAAAATTGCCCAAGGGTATACACACATAAATATATGCCCTGTCAGCACATAGAAACCCTTTTACTAAAGACCACTAACTGGTTAACGCAAAAGCCAATGCTTGTACATGCCACCTACCAGCTGCTAAAACTCACATTAAGAGGCCATTGCTCGCTAGCTTGAAGAGAGGGTATATTAGGGACAGGAAAAGCTAACTGCCACTAGTGCAAGGGCAATTGGCACATATTTAGTGGCAACATAGCAATTAGTGTGAGTACAAAAAGGAAACGCACAAAGGAAAGCCATCTTCTGAAAATATATCAGTTGAAAGACAAACAAAAGAGCGGAGGACAACCAGGCATTACAGTACAAATTATTTTATTGGAGAAGCTCGACTTGGCCAAGTTTCAGCAGCAAAGCCTTCTTTGGGGGTCTACAAATAATCCAATTAACAATAATAATCCAATTAACAATAAATATAAAAAAATATGGTGGAGGCGGAGCCTGCTGGGAACAAGATGGCTGCCTAATTCTCATCGTCGCCTCTCCTCCCTTATGCAATCTGAATTTTCCCGGGTTCAATATTGAGCTTTTTCTGATTGGAGTGTGGCAAGCTTCATTTAATGATGGCCGCTAGTAAACCTACTAAATTAGACTATGCCACTGCCCCGAATACCGGCGTGAAGAGGCCTAAACCCGATCCGCCCTCACCGCAAAAGGCCCCAGGAGCACGTGAAAGCCCGGTCGCTCTACACGATCTGTTAGCGGAGATACGGGCAGTACGCGATATGGTGGCGACTAATGGCATCACGCTGAGTGGTGTTCAGGCGGACATCGGAGAATTAAAGGAGATTAAGGAGCAAGTGTGTGCCCTCACGGAGAGAGTGGGCGGATTAGAGATCCGAGTCGATGCCCAGGAGGAACGCCTCAAGCAGGTCAGTGCTAATAGCAAGAAAATCGGGTTGCTTGAGCGCAGTTTGGAGGACCTAAATAATCGCACAAGGAGGAATAATATCCGACTGATCGGAGTCCCGGAGGGGGCCGAGGGGTCGAACCTTAAGGCCTTCCTAGCCACAATCACGGCCAGCTTACTGAAGATCAAATTTGAGCTGCCTTTCGAGATCGAACGTGCCCACCGCATCCCAACTCACATGGGCCCCAACGTGAAGCAGCCGCGGCCTATCATAATGTGTGTGCTCCGGCACTCCCATGCTTTGCAGATTCTGGCGGCTGCTAGAGCAGCAGGGCCTCTCAAGTATGAGGGCAGAAATGTGGCATTTTTTCCAGATTTCCACAAGGCCACCGTGCAGAGAAGGAAACTCCTTTTAGCCTTCCGTTCAAGACTACAGCATCTGCAGGCCCGATATGGGCTATTTGCGCCGGCGAGCCTGCGCGTCACCCTCCACAACCAGACCCGCACCTTCGAGGATCCAGAACAACTGCGGCTGTTTATTGAGGAGAAGGAGGCATCACTTATGCAATGAGGAGGACTGCGTACGGCAGGAGTTTTTTCTTCATCAGTGACAATGGCTGTGGACTAGCCGGAACAGCGCTGAGTGCCCTGGGTGGATTCGGTGGTGAGCTCCAGGTGGCCGGAGGTGGGAGGGAGGTGGGAAATGTGCCCATAACTCCGGCTGCGGACAGGCCAGGGTGCTAAAGCAGTTTTTTGCAACGGAGGGAAGTGTCTCTAAGGGAAAATGTATGATCTTTGTTCTTGATGCCACTAAGCAGGGGGGGGGGGAGAGGGGGGGAGCATTGGGTGGGTTCTTGTCTTGTGGGTTCGCCCGTTTGATGTTGTCCCTTTGGGGGGGGTATTTGTCTCCTTGTGGCAGGGAAAGAATGGCTGTATATAATGTTATCATGCGGATGTGGTGGAAGCTGTGTTTACTTATGCATAGGATGATGGTTTTTTATGTCTCAATGTATAGTATCACCCATGGGTTCTCTTAAATGCCTATCCCTTAATGTCAAGGGTATCAATAATCCAATCAAGAGGAAAAAGATTCTTTTGTATTGTAAAAAGGAAAACGCAGATGTGGTTCTCCTTCAGGAGACTCGCCTCCAGACTTCGGAAGCCAGAAAATTGGGGTCAGGACAGTATATACTAGTCTCCCACTCCCCAGCCTCGCTGAAGAAGAACGGCGTTGCTACGCTGGTCAGGAAAGCCCTTGCTCCTGTGGTGGAGCACACTCGTGCAGATTTGGCGGGACGATGGGCATCAGTGGCCCTGCAAATTCAGGGTAGGAAAATTGCTTTAATAAACCTATATGCCCCCAACCAGGACGATATCCCGTTTTTTCAGCAGATAGCAGAGGTGGCTCATGCTCTCTCTTCCTATGAAATTGTAATGGGTGGGGACTTTAATTTGGTGCTAGATCCCTTGTTAGACTGTATGCCCTTCAAAAGTCATAGGATACAGCAAGCTACGCTGGTGATCCATTCGTTCATGAGAGACCTCGGCCTGGCAGACATCTGGCGGCTAAAGCACCCGGCGGATAGAGATTACTCATTCTTTTCTCTTCCTCATAAGTCTCACTCCCGCATTGATTTTTTTCTCATTTCCAAGTCTCTGATCCCTACAGTAGATAGAGCGGATATTTGTGCTATGCAAATATCTGATCATGCAGCTGTCACCTTCCAAATGTCTCTGGGCATGCAGGCTGAGCGATCCCCCTTCTTTGTCCTTCGAAGGGCCCTGCTAGATGATCAATTATTTCAAGTCTATATAACCTGTAGTATTAGGGAATATTTTGATACAAATCTAATGGGAGACACGGCGGGCTGGGCGTGGTGGGAGGCGTTTAAGGCTTTTATCCGGGCCAAGATTACCAGCTATACGATTAAGCTAGATCGCGAACAAAAGGCCAAACTATGTGCGCTTGATGCTCAGATTAAAGCTGGGGAACGGCTTCTGATAAAGAGGTCGGAAGCTGAGATTCTGGTGAGGCGCCAAAGATTGCGATACCAGTATAACCATATACTCAGTGAGGAAGCTGATCACTTATATGGACAGCAGCAGGCCAAATATTACATAGAGAAAAATAAGGCCGGCCGATTGCTTGCGAACACGTTGCACCCGCGGTCGGTGAAACGTCGAATTGAGACTATACGGACGGATAGTCAGGATGACCTATTCCAGAACCAGGAGATCGTTGAGACCTTCCGGGGCTTTTACGAGCAGTTGTATCAGTCTGAGAAATCATGTGATCAGGAGAGTTTTCAGAAATTGACTGCGGGTGTGCTTCATCCTTCCCTCTCGTTGTCGCAATCGGTGGAGTTAGAGGAGGAATTTTCGGGCAGGGAAGTCCGAGAGGTGATAGCCTCAATGGCCAAGGGTAAAGCGTCGGGCCCTGATGGCTTACCGGTCGAATTTTATCAGACATTTGGGACTGAATTGCTGCCCCATCTGTTGCAATATTTTCATTTGTTGGTAGAGCAGCTGCCGGTGACAGGCGCCTTTAGCGCGGCGAACATAGTGGTGTTGGAAAAGCCGGGCCGGGACCCTTCTAAAGTGGGAAACTACCGCCCTATTTCTTTACTGAATGCTGATTATAAGATCTATGCAGCAGTTTTGGCTCAGAGGCTCACTAAAGTCATGCCGATTCTGATCCATCCAGATCAATGTGGTTTTATTGCGGGCCGTTCGACCTCGGACAATGCACGGTTGCTATTAAATGTGTTCGCTATCGCAGAAAGTAAGGAGACTCCGCTAGTGGGGCTGTCCTTAGACGCAGAAAAAGCTTTCGACCGGCTGGAGTGGGAGTTTTTGTTTCGGACCTTGCGGTGGTTTGGCTTTGGGGAGCGGTTTCTCCGGCTCTTACAAGTCCTCTATGCAAACCCGACGGCTCGTATATTTGCCAATGGCATCGTCTCGTCCCCTTTGTGTTTACGTAGGGGCACCAGGCAAGGTTGCCCTCTTTCTCCGCTTTTATTTAACATCGCGTTAGAACCCCTTGCCTTATTAATTCGTCACTCTGGGGAGATCCGGGGAGTCGAGATCGGTGACTTGCAAGTAAAATTGTCGGCGTACGCAGATGACTTGCTGCTGTTTGCTCAGCCAGCTTCCTTACAGGAGCTTATGAAGCTAATCAGGGAATATTCGCAGCTCTCCGGGTACAAGATTAATTGGTCTAAATCTATAGCGTTTCCTTTGAATAAATGGACATACAAGTCAGCTCTGGAGGATACGCCGTTTGCCTGGGTAGTAGATACATTTAAATATCTGGGGGCCCGGTTTTGTCGGAATTTGGAAGAGACGATAAGGGTAAATGCACAAGTAATGTTGGATATAGCCAAAGAGTCGACAGTGAAGTGGTCCCCATTACATTTATCGTGGTGGGGTCGACTTGAGTCTATCAAAATGGTGTTGGCCCCAAAGATCAACTATATCTTGGAGATGCTTCCTATACCTTTTCCAGTTATGTTTTATAAGGCCTTAGAGAGACTGCTCTCTAAGTTTTTATGGCAGGGTAAGCCCCCGCGGATTGCTCTGCGGAAACTACGAGCGAAGAAAGATTTCGGGGGGGTGCAAGTGCCGGATTTTAGGGTGTATCATCAGGCATTTAAGCTGAGACAGGGAGGGATGTGGACCATGGTGGATTGTCTGGAGGGCGGTCCAATTTGGTTAAAAGTGGAAGAGCAAATTGTAGCGCCTATACCTGTCACCCTCTTAATAGGTATGAGGCTTCCGGATTCCTTCGTTGCGGGTCAAATAGTATCGGCTACGCAAGATGCATTTCGATCTCTTGATGAGGGGTTGACCAGGGATGACCCCCTCTCCTTGCAGATGCCGTTGTGGTACAATACTCGATTTAAAATTGGGCGTAAGCTCATTATGTGGAAATCCTGGCAGAATAAGGGGATCTGGACTTTAGATCATTTAGTAGATTCCAGAGCCTGGAAATATTTTGAGAGGCTGAAGAGTGAGTATGATCTCCCCGTGGGGTGCTATTATCAATGGCTGCAATTGCGACATTGTCTCATTAAAGCCCAAATAGATCCAAAGAAATTAGTCCCAGAATGGAAGCTGCTGCAAATAGTGGACGCCTGCTCAAGTGTCAAAGGGGTCAGTTCTTGTTTCTATGCTATGTTGCGAGATGGGTTCCCTCCCCACTTGTCCGGGCTAGAGAAGGCGTGGGAAGGAGATATGGAGCTTCTGCTGTCACGGGCGGAGTGGAAAAAGCTCTGGAATCAGGTACACAAAATTTCTAGGGGGGCTTCGATAACACAAACCCTATTTTTCTTAACTCATCGGGCTTTTCTCACTCCAGCGAGGCTGGGCAAGTGGGACCCCAAAGGTAACGGCCAGTGTTGGTCTTGTGGGGGATCCCCTGGTACTTTGCATCATATGTTGTTTAGTTGCCCACATGTGCACGAATTCTGGAGGCAAGTGTGGAATAGGATTCAAACCGTCCTCTGCTTCAAGGGGCAGTTGACGTGGAGGACTATCATCCTGCGTTCTGCAGATGGTGGAGTTACTCTGTCTAAAGATAAGTATCATGAGTTTAACTTTATGATGGCAATTGCCGTTAAGGTTATAATGCATTGTTGGAAGGATTCTTCTAAATTGGATTTCATGCACTGGTGGAATTTAATGTGTCTGTATGTTAGGTATGAGAAACTTCACGACAAGGCTCTGCAACAAAGAACAAGGGCGCATCTCTCCCATTGCCAGGGGGGTGGTGACGCGAGTTGTAGTTCTCCTCGCCCAGTGGAATGTAATAAGTGGTCCTATTTAGATCAGTTTGCGGCAATGGCTAGGGTGATCACCTAAAGGTTTTTCGGTGCTCATCTAGCTACCTTGATTATTCTGTTTCTTTTTTTTTTTTTTCTATGCATGTAGGCAGTCAGTATGTCATATTGGTTTTTGTTAGCCACAAGGAGACGGGGGGGGGGGGGAGGAGGGAGGGAGGTCGGAGGGGTGATGGGGAGGGTGAAACAGTTGTGGGGGGGATGTAGGGGTGTAGGGTAGTAGTGGTACATTACGATTGTTTAGTAGTGTTGTATTTTGTGAGTGTGGTTGGAAAACTGTAAATATTAAATAAAAAAATATATATATAAAAAAATATATATAAATCACATACAAAAATACATAATTAATAAAAGCATAATTATATATACTAAAAAAAATAAAAAAACATACCAAACTTACAGAAAATACTAGCACCCATACAGAGTGCAAACCAGCATGTACTAAAAAGAAAAGAAAACATACCCAGTTAGACAGTAAACTTAATACTAAACTGCAAAAAAGAGAACAAAAACATATAAGTACTTATAAAAAAATGGAGATAAAATAAATATAAAGAATGTGAAAAATTAATATATAAACAAGAGACTCAATGTAATGTAAAAATATGATAAAGCACGGCACACCTCATCTTTTCTCAAACGCACCTTGAGAAACCACAATCCCTCTGGGAAAATGTTCTGTGGACAGATGAAACCAAACTTCAGCTCCTTGGAAATGCAGACCAGCAATAAATAAAGAAATGAAACTTATAAGGAAAATAACACCCTTCCTACAGTTAAATATGGTGGAGGTTCCATAATGTTGTGGGGCTGTTTTGCTGCCTCAGGAACTGGAGACCTGGAACGTATTAAAAGAAACATGACGTCAGAGGATTACCAAGGTGTATTGGAGTGAAATGTACTCCCTAGTGCCAGAAAACTGTCTGGGTCAAAGGTCATGGATCCTCCAGCAGGATAATAACCCAAAATATACATCCAAAAGTACAAACGAATGGTTAAAAAGGAACAATTGAACTGTTTTAAACTGGCCAGTGATGAATTCTGATCTCAATCCAATCAAGAGCCTTTGGAAAGAGCTGAAATCTGCCATCGGTAAAAAGAATCCTGGAAAGATTCATGAGCTGGAACAAATCACAATTGAAGAGTGGGAGAAACTACCAGCAGACAGATGTACAAAACTTCTAGATGGCTACAAGAAATGTTTGGAGGGTGTCATTACCGCCAAAGGTTGTGCAACCAAATATTAGTGAAGGGTGCCATTAATCCTGTCCAGGTCATATTTTGTTTTGTTTTGTTTTCTCAGAAATTGCTACATCTAAATTGTACAGGCATCTTTTTATTTGTTGTCTACCTTTGAACATACTATGATGAGATACATTTGGAATATTTCTAATTATTTCTCAAGATATTGTACACAACATACATTTGTGTGGTTATGTGACCATTATTACATCTTTCGGACCCAGAATAGAGCAGTTGAGTCCTGCTGATGTATGAGTCTAGGTCTGGATGAACTGATCATTCAGATTTGATGGATCGGTATCTAGGGCATGTCCTCTCATCAGCTCATCCTCTTCTCCAAGTCAGGTGTTTTTCATCACCACATGTCAGCATAGTGGACCTAATCAGACAGATGAAGGGATATGTTGATGATTCAATGCTATTTTCCTCACCTCCAAATAAATTGACCACAGATTATTTCTAGACTGTTGTGGTATGATGCCCCTAAACCAAAGGTTGTGGACAGGCTTCAGTATAGAATTAATGCTGAAATCACCAAGTATGCTGTTTTATTTAGTGGGTTGGTTTAGGCAACCTTGGATTACCCTGGACTCTAATCTGCCAATGGGGTTTATCTGTCGCAAATTGGTTTCGATATCTTTTTGAGTACTGTTCAGGATTTATTGGATGCTTGCTGTGGAGGAAGCCAGGCAGCATCCTTGATGAGGGAACAGTGACTATCAAGAAGCTGTCACTGCTAGTGGCAGTAAGTGGGGGAGATTGGCTAAATGCACAGGTTGGAGGAGCAAGGAATGGGGAATTTTTGGGGTGAATGGGGGAAAAGGTAGGGACAGCTAGCATGGGACACCACCACCAGATGCAGAGCATAACCTGGAGACACCACGGATTATGAGTGTGGGGTTACACCATGGCTAGATCAATAGCTATATTGGAGATTACATGAGGTTGGAGTGAATGCTGATTAACATGGTTGAACCCCATTTCGCACCCTAGTAAGGTTAAGGAGGTTAGAGGGAGAAGAAAGGGGAGTGGGAATAATGACATATGGTTAATGAGGGGGGGGGGGAGAGAACTGGATACAAAGTTAAGCCAGTGAAAGTACCAGAAGAGGCATTGGTTGACAGCTGGAGCATGGTGTTTGGGTAGCAGGTTGGGGGAGAAAATCTCCCTACCTACCCTCATCAATAAGGATGCAGCTCCTTCTGGGGAGCGGGGTGTAGGGGGTGCAAGTATGGTCACAGCCAAGGAGGAAGGGGAGATGCTGCTTAAATGTATAGGTCAGCAGAGCAAGGAGTGGGAAATGTTAGGGGTTGAATGGGAGAAAACATCGGGGTGTCTAGCATGTGACACTGCTGCCAGTTTCAGGGCATAGTCTAGTGATGGGACCACCATGGTTAGATCAATACCAACTAACCTGGTGAATATGAGGGGGTCAATCATTTGAAGCCAACCAGTTGGGGAAAAGTTGTTAAAATGTATTTTTGTTCTGGGGACATTTGCTTGTTACTACACTCGAGTGCTTTTCTTCAATTGCTTGCTATATCTGGACCTGCCTTACCAGTGTCTAATGTCAGGGCTGAGCAGGCTATTTAACATCGGAGCCCCACCATGGGGTCTGGGATGTTTGCTTGTTACTACACTTGAATGCTTTTCTTCAATTGCTTGCTATATCTGGTCCTGCCTTATCAGCATCTGACATCAGGGCTGAGAGGGCTATTGAACATCGGAGCCCCACTGTGTGTCGCGGTCATGGGCATGTGTCCGAAGGGGTGTGTCTTTTTGGCGCACATGAGGCAGAGATTTGCAGGATGGCATGTCTGGCATGGGGAAGCAGTGAAAAAGAGGCCAGGTTACGATTGACTCTAAGGCGGTTAAAGTATCGGGTCCTATGGACAAGCATGTTAAGATTTTGTCTGCTACTAAGACTTTAGACTCTTCATTGGGTATGGATTTGCCTGCTTTGTTGCCAGGGGTTGTCTTAGCTTCCTTCACCTCTTCAGTTATGGGTCAATTAACCCCACCTAACCAGAGTGTTGACTCTTCTTTTTCTCTCTCTACTGGGGTTCCTGAAGAGGTTTCAAATAGAATCTCCATCAGTGTTGGAACAGTTTCTGGTGATGTATTACCCTCTATTAATAGGCATGGCTTATTGCCTGTTCCTTTTGAGTATTCAGGGGCTTCTGCAGACAGGTCTACCTCCCTGGTAGAGGTTTTTTTAAAGGACATATGGGATATTGTTTCCCAAACTGAATTATTGCTATAGCCTTCCCTTAAGCAAATTTCTGATTTTTCTAAAGAGACGGTTGTTAAATTGGCTGAACATGATACCTTAATTTCCTCTATGTCCTCCCGAAGTATTAAACTTGATTCTCAGGTATATGTTCTCCAGTCACCCTGTTCTTCCTCAGTTGTAGATTCTTCAGTACTTCATAGGAAATGTGAATTTTTGGAAAATTCTCTTAGTGCAAAAAATTTGCAGTTGCTAAATTTCCCCATACCCACTATTTATCTTCTCAGGTATTGTTTTATAAATATTTGAGGGAGGTTTTTGTTGCTTCCAGATCCTGAGTCAGTTAAACTTTCTTGGATATATTATCTTTCTTCACCTAAAAGGCCTGAGGGGATAGAGTTGGATGGAGTATGTGGGGAAAAGGATCAACTTGCTTCTGGGCAAAGTCTAGTCACAGGAGGAGGAGCTACGTTGATTGTTACTTTTTTATCATTCTCAGATAAAGATTCTATTCTTCATTTATATTTTGGCTGGACAACTGAGTAGTTTTGTGGACAAACTATACAAATTTTCCCTGCTGTATCTGAATATTTTTAGCAGCGTAGGAAAGCTTTCTTGGGGCTGAGACCTCATGTTCAGGCCCTGGGAGCTTTCTTTTCGGTGAAATATCCATGTAAATGCTTGGTTTCCTTTCATGGTGTGTGCTATGTTTTCTTTGAAGCTGATCAACTAGAAGTGTTACTTCGTGGAAAGCAGTGATTTTGATTCAGATTTGATTGTTTAAAGGTTTTTCTTAGTCAGTGGTTTATATAAATCAGGGTTATTTATTAATTTATGTTCCAGGTTTTCCTTTTCTATTGTTATGTTCCCCATCTTAATGTGGGCTATGTATAATTAATTGTACATTTGCATCTGCAATATCTTGAAATGTAATTAAAAAAAGATGTACATTTGTTCTATATTATGTTAATAAAGACTGTGGACATATTCTTCCCAGATGGGAGTCATCTTTTTGTGTGGGAGTAGGGTAGTGGGGAAATACTAATGAAACTGCCTATGGAGATCATTCCAGAACACAAATGAGGGGTTTGTACATGTGGCAGAGACATTTATCTGTTGAAAACATCACCGACCGTATTCTAAAATACTGCAGACGTGCACGTCCATGGCGCTAACATGGGGATCTCGAAACATGGGCAAGAGGGGATGTAATGAGGGCATGATCAACTAAAGAGGCATATAAAGCATATTCAGGAAAGGCCCATGTATGTTTTAAATGTTTCCCGCAGACATCCACATTATTCCTGCAGAAACGTGGAATAAGGGCAAGACTTAGAAAATATTCTGCTCTATTCTTCAATGCATCCCATATTGAAGAACGTTTGTGACAATTATTTTCTGAACTGCTCTGTCTATAGTATGGAAGAACACAAAATGCAGTTGTAAAGAATAGAAAGCAGAGGTGAGGGAAGGATGTATGATAATGAAACATTGATAAAAGCCCCTATAGGCATATTAAGAAGAGCAATTGTATTTTTGCTGGCTATGCTGACAATTGTTGTTTGTGCTAAAGGAGCAAAGCTAGGGTTCCCTAACATTTCCTATGTCCTGTAAACTGGAACTGGTGAGATAGGGATAGTATGTGAGTGAGTATGTCAAAGATTCTGTTTTTTGGTGGGAAATGCAGATCAGATTTGTAGTCATAGGATGCCATGCTATTATGTTATAGCAGTTGTTGTTTATAAATGAAGGGAATCTTTTTGGCAGTTGTATGTTTATTGTGACTGCAAGTGAGAGAGAGAGAGAGAGAGAGAGAGAGAGAGAGAGAGAGAGAGAGAGTGTGTGTGTGTGTGTGTGTGTGTGTGTGTGTGTGTGTGTGTGTGTGTGTGGTTTGAGGGTGTGATCATCCACAATTCTAGGGGGACATGAATGCCTGATCAGTAACTGGACTGTAGGGATGGCCGTAGCATCACCAGGTGCCAGTGTGATGCCTTAGGACATTAGCTGTGTCAGGCCCTGGGAGACATGACTGATGTTGTGCCAACATCCCCCAGACTGTGCCATGAGGCCTACATACTTACCCAATCCAGGATCTATGCAAGCTGCGAGACTGGGTATAAATCTGGAGGCTGATTACCTGGATATGATGGCACAGGGATCCCCCCTCCCATGCCTACAAAGGCCTGACCAGGGGAGCAGTGCCACAAGGCAGATTGTAGGAAGGCAGACAGGGTTGCCTCACAGATAGTGGATGTATACAGACTGACATACGCCAAGATGGGACAGGAGTAGCTGCTATGAGACATGCCAGTACCCAGATATGTGAGAATCAGATGCCATAGTCAGAAGGCCATACTACTACTACTACTGATCCCCCCCAACTTTTCAATCCACACTTGCCACAGACCTAACCGCAGAGGAGGTGGCACATTCATCCTATCAAAATCAGAGCTTCAATATCAACTTATCAGCTCCAGCAGCACCTTGATACAATCACCATAACCAAAATCCACAGCACCATCAACAGATCTACAGATCCCCATCCTCCTCCCCTGAGGACCTCACAACCATAATCGACCTTGCCTGCAACCCCAAGAATGCTCACAGGCCAAACTGGATATTGGGAGACTTTAACCTTTGTCGCACTCCCCCTGCTGGCCAAGCCTATAAGCAGGAGGGGTGGCCTTGTTTGCCCTTAAGTATAGAGTCACTTGATTCTCCCTCCCTCAAGGAATTCTGGGAGCTGTAGTTTCTCTGTATTACTTGCAGACAAAGTAGTTGTCACCACACAGTTTTATTTAAGGCAAAACCAGAACATTTTTATTTTTGGGCTCCCCTTCACTCATTAAAGTTCATATACACAAACAGCAAGGATAATTTCTCCAAAAGAAAATAATACAGGAGTATAAAGGTTATCTGGAATATCAGAACTTGGCAGAAGCTCTTTATACAGTGACAATAGCTGTTCACCGGCCTTTTCCAGTAGTAAAGAATCACAGCTATTGTTCTTATTTACAATGGGCATTTATCTCTTGTCTTCATTCAAAAACTCTTCTAAATCACATTTAGGCTTTCAGAAATGTTCTTTGCTTTCAATGGGGTTTTTTTGTCTTTCTCCTATCCCGGGTAAACAGATTTACAGAAAGAGCAATCCATGGGAATACTGTCACACAGAGCTTCAGGCGAAGGAGAATTTACTTGCATATCCTCTTCCCCTGCAAGTCCTTTCTCCCCACTTGGGCTTCTAACGGAAGAGTTCAGCTCATTGTTTGAAAGGGTATTCAGAAACTCCCTTACATGCTGCTCTCCTAACCAAGGATTAAGAACATAAGAACATAAGATATGCCATACTGGGTCAGACCAAGGTCCATCAAGCCCAGTATTCTGTTTCCAACAGTGGCCAATCTAGGTCATATGTACCTAGCAGTTTCCCCAAGAGACACAAGTTCCACAATGCTTGTACTGTGTCAAGCATTGATATCTTCGGTCACTTCTTAATAATGGTTTATGGACCTTTCCTCCAGGAACTTGTCCAAACCTTTTTTAAACCCAGCTACACTAACAGCCTTTACTACATCCTCTGGTAACAAATTCCAGAGTTTGATTACACGTTGAGTGAAAAAATATTTTCTTTATTAGTCTTAAATAGTTTACCCTGTAGCTTCATTGCATGTCCCCTAGTCTTTCTATATTCTGATAACGTAAACAATCGATCTACGTTTACCCGTTCCACTCCGTTCATTAATTTATAGACTTCTATCATATCTCCCCTCAGCCGTCTCTTTTCCAGGTTAAAGAGCCCTAACCTTTTTAGCCTTTCTTCATAGGAGTATCCTTCCACCCCCTTTACCATTTTGGTGGCTCTTTTCTGAACCTTTTCTAAAATCGCTATATCCTTTTTAAGATACGGCGACCAGAATTGCACACAATATTCAAGGTGCGGTATCACCATGGAACGATATAGAGGCATTATAATAACTTTTGTTTTATTTTCCATTCCTTTCCTTAGCATTCTATTTGCTCTCTTGGCTGCCGCTGCACACTGGGCCGAGGGTTTTAACATGGTATCCACAATGACGCCTAAATCTTTTTCCTGGGTGGTGGTTCCTAATGTGGAACCTTGCATTGTGTAACCATAGTTTGGGTTGTTTTTCCCTAGGTGCATAACCTTGCACTTCTCCACATTAAATTTCATCTGCCATTTTGATGCCCAGTCTTCCAATTTATCAAGATCGTCTTGCAATTTTTCACAATCCTCTTGGGTTTTAACAACTTTAAATAGTTTTTTGTCATCTGCAAATTTGATAACCTCACTCGTTATTCCACTTTCCAGGTCATTTATGAATATGTCAAAAAGCAGCGGACCCAGTACAGATCCCTGGGGTACACCACTATTCACCTTTCTCCATTGGGAAAATTGGCCATTTAGCCCTACCCTCTGCTTTCTATCTTTTAACCCGTTCCTAATCCACAATAGTACACTGCCTCCTATCCCATGACTCTTTAGTTTTGCCAAAAGTCTCTGATGAGGGACCTTGTCAAAGGCTTTCTGAAAGTCCAGATACACAATATCAACCGACTCACCTTTGTCCACCTGTTTATTCACTCCCTAATCCCTAATTAGCTAAGCTCTCTGGAAAACTTCCACTATCTGGAAACAGTTGCTTTAGCTTCTTAATCAGGTTCAAGTCTCTATCTCTGCTTTTTTCTGTCTTCAGAATATCAGCATTAGGAATTGCTTTCACCCACCTTCTGGCATTCAAAGATCCTGGAGCACTCTGCCCTGCACTTCTCCTTAGCTCATTAGCAACGTCTTCTGCAAACCTCTTGCTGGGCTTTGAGTCAGCCACACCTTCCACAAAGGAATTGCTTTCTTTGCTACTAGAGTTAAGTTGCCCGGTGGAATACAACTTTCCAGCTTTGCCTTCTCTGGGTTTCTTAAAAGCAGTTCTCACTTTTAAACCCTCTGGCTTCAGTGCTTCCTCTGAATAGGATTCCAGCCCTGAGTTTCCTGCTCTTGCTGAGCCTTCTGTCCACACTGACCTTTCAGCGTTCTCTGAACCTCCTGGCTCTGGACTCTCGGCTTCAGCAGTAACTCCAGCTACAGACTGAACTCTGTGCTTTGGTTTGGAATCTCTGCCTTCTCGGTAGATGTATCTGCTGCTTCCTTTTTCTCCAACTCTGGTTGCTTCCACTCTGCTCTTTCCTCTGCTCACTTCCTGCCCCTTTGACTTCTGTGATGCAGGTTTAAAAAGGTGCTTTCTAGCCACCACGCCCTGTTCTGTGCACGTGTACTTGCTAGCTGGGCTTAAACCTGCCCCCTCGTTAAGGTTTGGGTGGGGCTCATCCTCTGCTACAACGTGCTTCTCTGGTTTGTTTACAGTTTGAGCTCTATGGAAACCCTGCCTTTCCTCAGTCTTAAAAGTATAGTCCCCATTTTCCTCTATCTCCATCTGTTCAGTATAGCTGACATTGTCACAGATTCCCCCCCTTAAGATATTACGGGATGGGCTGATATCATCAGAGCAGCTTGTAATTCTCGCTGGGGTGGTGATGCTGCTCTTTTCCTCCTGTACTCGAGGGTTTTTCGTGGCTAGGTGTGCAAACACTACCCTCTCATGCCACGGACTTAATATGTTTACGTGGTACACTTGGCGGCGCACCCTTCTATTTTCTACCAAATATGACACAGGGCCTACTTGCTTAACCTCTCTAAAGGGCCCTTTCCATTGACTCTCAAACTTTGGTGCAGCCCCTGCCACCATTTCAATTACTTTCTCGTCTATGGCGAGTTGGCGTGGCTTTGTATTACGATTGTAATACCTTTTATGGCTTTGCCGACTGGCCTTTAGATTCTCCTCAGCCGCCTTGGAGGTTCGGGTCAGTCTGCCTCTTAAATCCCTCAAGAACTGGGGTACCTCTACGTCTTCTATTCCTGGCTCTACCCACTGTTCACGGAGGATATCTAGAATGCCTCTAGGGGGTCGCCCATACATCAATTCGTACGGTGAGGTGCCTAAGGATGCTTGTTTTCACTCCCTACAGGCGTATAAGATGTGACAGGACGGACAAAACTCACAAAACCTAGCAACCTCTCTAAAAACACCTGGCCAGTAAAAATGAGATAAAACCTGGTCCAGTGTTCCCTGTATTCCCTTGTGTGCCCCTCTGGGGTAATCATGAGCAAGTCTTAAGACTAGCGTCCTAAATGTTGTAGGTACTAGTAACTGCTTGCGTTTATTCCCTGTAGCTGGGTCCACACTTTCTCTATACAAAATTCCCCCATCTAGAAGAAACTTTGGCAGGGTATCCCTCCCCTCTTGGGCGTACTTAAAAGCCTGTGTAAGAGCGGGATCTGCCTGCTGCTCTCTCGGGAAATAAGGGAATTTGTCCATTAACTTGGCTGGTACCCAAGGCAACTCCTGCCCGGCCTGTACCTCTGCTTTACTCTGGGATAGGGTCCGCCACTCTCGGCGCTTCTCGCTTTTATCCTTTTTCTCTTTTTCCACTGGGATGGTTATTAGGTCCTCATGGGATGGAAGATCCTCTAACTCTTCCTCCGGAGACTCTTCCTACCTATCCAGAGACTTCGCCTGGGCTCTTGTGGAGATCATCCCTTCCTTTGGTTGCAGTCCCTGTGCTAGACCTTTCTGAAACTGTGGCCAGTCCCTTCCTAAGACTAAGTCTTGTGGCAATCTGGGCACTACCGCTACAAGGATCTTCTTTTCTATCCCTAATCCCTTAATGGAAACTCTATACAGTGGATAGGAAGATGCCGCACCGTGAATACATCTAATTTTCACGGTTCCCTCCAGTTGGCGGGGGATTGCTCTATTCTGGGACTCAATCTGTTGCCACAATTTCCTAGACAACATGCTCTGGTCTGAGCCCGAGTCTAGCAAAGCGTTTGCAACGACACCTTGCACTACTACTGAAAGGAGAAATCCTTCCCTGGCTACTTTTACATTTTCAATCATTAGTGCTGTCTTTACACTACATTCTCTCTGCAAGTGACATTCACTTCCACACTTAAAGCATTTCCTCTTTGGAAATTTGTTTCTAAACACAGGCATACATACATTAGCAACATTTTCTCTTGGCCGTTCCCTGCTTTCTGATAGTGCTTGTGTTGCCTTCCTTGAAGCACTGCCTTTTCCTTGAGCAGCTACCTCTGCCTCTAGGAAACGCTCCGTAAGCATGGTTGCTTCTTGGGTATTTTGGCAATTTTGCAGAATCAGGAAGCTACGTATCTCTGGCAGAACTGCAGCCATGAACTGTTCCAAAATGATGCTATCAATTATCGAGTCTACAGTCTTGCCCTCTGGCGCTAACCACTTTATAACCAGACTTCTCACCCTCTGGCATAACGCTCTTGGTGTTTCACTGGGCCTCAACCTTGTGCCTCTTAACAAGCGGTGGTACACCAAGGGAGTCAAACCCATTCGGTCCCGGATGGCTCTTTTAAGCTCCTCATAATTGTTATCGAGAGCGGCTGGCATGGCTCTATATGCCGCCAGGGCTTCCCCTGTGAGGGAAGTGGCCAACCGCACAGTCCATTTGTCTCTCGGCCAATCAATTATGTGGGCCACCCGGTCGAAGGCTTCCAGGAAGTCATCTATATCGTCCTGGTCTGTTAACTGTCTGTAACCAAATGTCCCACTGGACAATAGTCCAGGTGTTCCTGCAGAAAGCAGTCCTGTTAAACCTGATGGAGTTGTGGTCGGTCCAGGCTCTTTCTTCAGGCTTGTCATCACCGCTTCCATCAGCTCTAACAACGGTTTTTGTTGGGCCTGCATGTTCACTGCTGACCTCTCTTGGGCCTCCAGAGACAGCTCCCTCTGCCTCTCGAACTGATGTGCCATCCACTTAAAGATGTCCTGGGCCTCCATGGTTATCCTGTTCTGCAAAGACAAAAAAACAGGAAAACACGACCCAAGTGCGATATCACACCACTTAAGACAGTAGCCTCTTTCCTGTTCCCAAGGTCACAGCACTATACTCTGCACTAGTATCCTCGAATAACCCCCAATAAGGTACGGGTTACCTGATACCAGCGTAGCTTCGAGTTCTACACAAGAGATGGTCTCTGCAGACGACTCTGGAACTCCGCCTCAGCTCTGAGGTGCTCCTCTGCACAATTCTGCAGCAGCTTATCTCCAGCACAGCTCCTGGATGTGGTAATCCTTCTGCGCATGCGTATAGGGAGGGAAAAATCCGTACTACTACGCCATCTGTCGCACTCCCCCTGCTGGCCAAGCCTATAAGCAGGAGGGGTGGCCTTGTTTGCCCTTAAGTATAGAGTCACTTGGTTTTCCCTCACTCAAGGAATTCTAGGAGCTGTAGTTTCTCTGTATTACTTGCAGACAAAGTAGTTGTCACCACACGGTTTTATTTAAGGCAAAAACAGAACATTTTTATTTTTGGGCTCCCCTTCACGCATTAAAGTTCATATACACAAATAGCAAGGATAATTTCTCCAAAAGAAAATAATACAGGAGCATAAAGGTTATCTGGAATATCAGAACTTGGCAGAAGCTCTTTATACAGTGACAATAGCTGTTCAATGGCCTTTTCCAGTAGTAAAGAATCACAGCTATTGTTCTTATTTACAATGAGCATTTATCTCTTGTCTTCATTCAAAAACTCTTCTAAATCACGTTTAGGCTTTCAGAAATGTTCTTTGCTTTCAATGGGTTTTTTTTGTCTTTCTCCTATCCCGGGTAAACAGATTTACAGAAAGAGCAATCCATGGGAATACTGTCACACACAGCTTCAGGTGAAGGAGAATCTACTTGCATATCCTCTTCCCCTGCAAGTCCTTTCTCCCCATTTGGGCTTCTAATGGAAGAGTTCAGCTTATTGTTTGAAAGGGTATTCAGAAACTCCCTTACATGATGCTCTCCTAACCAAGGATTAGCTAAGCTCTCTGGAAAACTTTCACTATCTGGAAACAGTTGCTTTTGCTTCTTAATCAGGTTCAAGTCTCTATCTCTGCTTTTGTCTGTCTTCAGAAAATCAGCATTAGGAATTGCTTTCACCCACCTTCTGGCATTCAAAGATCCTGGAGCACTCTGCCCTGCACTTCTCCTTAGCTCATTAACAACGTCTTCTGCAAACCTCTTGCTGGGCTCTGAGTCAACCACACCTTCCACAAAGGAATTGCTTTCTTTGCTACTAGAGTTAAGTTGCCCGGTGGAATACAACTTTCCAGCTTTGCCTTCTCTGGGTTTCTTAAAAGCAGTTCTCACTTTTAAATCCTCTGGCTTCACTGCTTCCTCTGAATAGGATTCCAGCCCTGAGTTTCCTGCTCTTGCTGAGCCTTCTGTCCACACTGACCTTTCAGCGTTCTCTGAACCTCCTGGCTCTGGACTCTCGGCTTCAGCAGTAACTCCAGCTACAGACTGAACTCTGTGCTTTGGTTTGGAATCTCTGCCTTCTCGGTAGCTGTATCTGCTGCTTCCTTTTTCTCCAACTCTGGTTGCTTCCACTCTGCTCTTTCCACTGCTCTCTTCCTGCTCCTTTGACTTCTGTGACACAGGTTTAAAAAGGTGCTTTCTAGCCACCATGCCCTGTTCTGTACACGTGTACTTGCTATCTGGGCTTAAACCTGCCCCCATGTTAAGGTTTGGGCATGGCTCAACCTCCGCTACAACGTGCTTCTCTGGTTTGTTTACAGTTTGAGCTCTATGGAAACCCTGCCTTTCCTCAGTCTTAAAAGTATAGTTCCCATTTTCCTCTATCTCCATCTGTTCAGTATAGCTGACATTGTCACACCTTCCAGATCTTCAAAATACCAACTCCAAAGCCTTCCTTGAAGCACTCAACAAACTTGGCTATGAGCAGATAGTTGAGACACCCACCAACTGGAAAGAAAATACACTAGACCTCGTATTCATCCCACGACCAGACATAAGTCCAAACTACAACTTTGACCTAGATATTACCCCAGTCTCATGGCCTGACGACAACCTAATAAAATTTCAGATGCCTGTGCATCTGGACAGCATCCAGCCTAGGAAAGCAGCTGAAAACTCATCAGCACCCACAGAACGTTTCAGACCATTCGACAAAGAGGCGATCCTCAACGAAGTCCTCCCAAACCTCAAGCTAGATTCACCTAACCTGGATGAGATGATGGCCACATGGAATAACAGCCTGAAATCCATTGCATGCCTACCTGCCTCAAACAAGCCACCTGCAGCAGACAAGACACCAAGAGGTAGGAAATCTGCATGATGGTACTCCGCGGAGTTACTGTCCTCAATACTTCTCCTTAGGAAACTAGAAAGATGGTGGCGCTTCCGGTCCTTAACTGACCAGGCAGCCTACACTGCCCACCCGAACGCACACCGAGACTCTATATCAGTGAAAATGAAAGAACACCACTCCGAACTCCTGCGCCGCTCACTGAACAAACCTCACGACCTCTTCAACTTAGTGAAGACCCTGATGAAAAAAACTTTGCCCACCCAAACTACAATGTTACATCTGCAGGAATACACTGACTGCATACTAGCCAAATCCAGCAACATCAGCGTAACCACAAAATCCACTCCTAGTAACAACCCATACCAACCACTACCATTCAACTTGCTTACAACACCATCAGCCAGAGGCATCGAGTACATCATTGCAACCATCAACTCCACCACTGCACCAAACAACCCCTGTCCGGCATATTGGATAAGATCTTTGCGCAATGAACTCAGTCCAACTCTAGCCAAGATCATGGAACGGTCCTTCTCCTCAGGAACATTCCCAGCATGCCTCAAACAGATGTCAATAAGGCCCCTTCTGAAGAACAACAAGCTGAACCCCCAAAAGGTTGAATCCTGTCGACCAATCTCAAGCATCCTGCTTATAGCCAAGATTATTGAGAAGGTCGTACAACAGAAAATCCAAGAACACATTGACTCCACTGCCCTCCTCGATCCATGCCAACATGGCTTCAGGGAATCACATGGCATCGAAACGCTCCTTGACACGCATCTCAACACATTAATCATGGGGATTAACAACAACAGACGAGGATATGCCCTGATCTTCTTGGACATCTCTGCGGCTTTTGACTCTGTCAACCATGAGCAGCTCCTGATACGTCTCCAGGAAAAGGGAATTCATGGCTCAGCTTGGAGCTGGTGCAAATCGTACCTAACAGATAGATGACAGCAGGTGTGAACAATCTCCATGAACTCTGAGCCTTTTCAACAAAAACATGGAGTTGCCCAGGGTTCCTCGCTATCTGCCCTATTATTCAATATATATATGAAGCCCATATGTGCAATCATACGCTCCTTCAACATCTCCTGCCTGATTTATGCAGATGACGTTGTACTCTTCACCCATTCACTATCGACCAACCAGACTTCTCATCACTAGTAAAATGTTTTGATGCCATCACTGACTGGCTCCACTCACAGAGTCTCAAGATAGAAGTGCTGTTCATCACGAGAAACCATACCTTCTCCCCACCGGCAACATTAAAGACGAGAGACGCTGAGCTCCCGAGTCGATCCACCATCCGCTACCTAAGAGTCACGCTCAACCAGTACCTCGACTTGAAAGTGCACATAGGCAACACTGTCAAGAAAATCTACCACAAGATGAGGACAATTCAACATCTTTGACTCCTGCTACAACCAGGCGACTTCCGAACAGTTTTCCAGGCACTAGTAACCACCCCCGCCCACACTTCGACTACACCAATGTGATCCTTCATGGATTCCCTAAGAACACACTAAATCCACTACAGTTAGCAATGAACGCTGCTGCCCGCTTCCTACATGGGGCCTCTAGAAGGGACCACATTACTCCAATCCTCAAAGACCTGCAATGGCTACCAATCTACTGCTGACTCATCTACAAAGTAGTACTGTTAACATTCAAGGCCATCAACAAAACAACCGCTAGCTCCTTGATGAACCTTATCCACCCCAACACCTGCAACTAGAGCAAGAAGATCCTTCGCCACCAATACACTAATAACCCCCAGCGAAGTAAAAAAATGCACTCAGGCAACAAAAAACAGAGCCTTCATGTTCTATGCACTTACCTGCTGGAACGAGCTCCCAGTGACCATCTGCGCGATCACTGACCTTGCCCAATTCAGAAAGGCACTAAAGCACCACCTTTTTCTCCTACACTATGCCCAGGCCAACAGCACGTACTCACCTGACACAACCCTACAACCTAAACGTAAAAAACAGACAACCCAGTTAATAAATTACATCCCTGTACATAGCTCCCAGGGCAAGCCATGTCATTACAACTGCATAGCGACTTCCTGCCTTAGAAACATAGAAACATAGAAATATGATGACAGAAAAAGACCACATGGCCTATCTAGTCTGTCCTTCCATATCAACAACTACAACAGTCCCCTTTTTATCTTTAGAGATCCTCTGTGTTTGTCCCATGCTTTTTTGAATTCAGTTACTGTCCTCATCTCTACCACCTCCACTGGGAGACTATTCCATGGATCCACTACTCTTTCCGTAAAGAAATATTTCCAAATATCACTCCTGAATCTATCTCCCTTCACCCTCATCCCATGTCCCCTCGTAGCAGAACTTGCTTTCAATTGAAAGAGGCTCTCTCCCTAAACATTTATGCCACGGAGGTATTTAAACATCTCAATCATATCACCTCTATCCCGCCTTTCCTCTAAGGTGTACATATTAAGATCCTTCAGTCTGTCCTCATATGCTTTATAATGAAGACCACTAATCATTTTAGTAGCCACTCTCTGCACCGACTCCATCCTGTTCACATCCTTTTGAAGGTGCGGTCTCCAGAATTGCACACTATACTCCAAATGAGGTCGCACCAAAGACTTATAGAGAGGTATTATCACCTCCTTTTTTCTGCTAGCCATTCCTCTCTGTATGCACCCAAGCATCCTTCTAGCTTTTGCCGTCGCCTTTTCTACCTATTTAGCTACTTTAAGATCATCAGACACAACCACGCCTAGGTCCCGCTCTTCTTTAGTGGACAAAAGTACATCACCCCCTATACTATATTGCTCCCTTGGATTGCTGCAGCCCAAATGCATGACCTTACATTTTTTAACATTAAATCCCAGCTGCCAAATTCTAGACCATTCTTCAAGCTTAGCTAGATCCCTCCTCATGTTATCTACACCTTCCTGGGTGTCTACTCTATTGCAGGTTTTGGTATCATCTGCAAAGAGGCAAACCTTACCCGACAGCCCTTCTGCTATATCACCAACAAAAATGTTAAAAAGAATCGGACCAAGGACAGATCCCTGGGGCACACCACTGGTAACATCCTTCTCCTCAGAGTGAGCTCCATTTACTTGTACTCTTTGTGACCTCCCACCCAACCAATTTCTAACCCAAGCAGTAACTTTAGGGTCCATCCCTAGAGTGCACAGTTTGTTTATAAGTCACCTGTGAGGAACAGTGTCAAAGGCATTACTGAAATCTAAATACACCACATCTAGAGCTCTCCCTCGGTCCAACTCCCTGGTCACCCAGTCAAAGAAATCAATCAGATTTGTCTGACAAGACCTGCCTCTGGTGAATCCATGCTGCCTCGGATCCTGTAATCTGCTGGACTCCAGAAACCTCACTATTTTCTCTTTCAGCAGCGTTTCCAATAATTTACTCACCACCAAAGTTAAACTAACCGGCCTGTAGTTTTCAACCACATCCTTACTTCCGCTTTTGTGTAAAGGCACCACATGAGCCTCTCTCCAGTCCTTTGGCACCACTCCCGACTCCAACGGGGCATTGAAAAGGTCAGTCAGTGGAGTTGCTAGAACGTCCCCAAGTTCCCTCAGTATTCTCGGGTGTATTCCATCCGGTGCCATCGCTTTGTCTACTTTAAGTTGAGCTAGTTTCTCACGAACACAGTCTTCTGAAAATTGTTCAAGATGTCCCTCGCTTCTGTTCCTATTTGTGGGTGTTTTCTGAGGTCCTGCTCCTGGTTCTTCATCTGTGAACACAGAACAAAAATATTTGTTAAGCATTTCTGCTTTATCCTTATCAGCTTCTACATATTCCTTCCCTGCACTCTTGTGTCTGACAATACCACTTTTGCCCTTCCTCTTCTCACTAATATATCTGAAAAATGTCTTATCCCCCATTTTATTGCAATGGCTATTTCCTCCTCCTTTTGAATCTTTGCCTTCTTGACTACTTTGCTAGCTTCTCTAAGTTTTTCCAAATACAGATGCCTGTCTTCCTCTCTGTGATCTCTTGTATTTCATGAAGGCCTCCCTCTTTTTCTTCACTTTTTCAGCTACTTCTTTCAAAAACCATAGCGGTCTCCTTTTCCTTTTACCTTTATTTACCATTTTAACAAAAAGGTTGGTTGCCCTTAAAATATCCCCTTTCAGGTTTGCCCACTGTTTTTCTACATCCCCCAGCTGTTCCCATCCCACTAACGACTCCCTGAGGTATTGGCCCATCTTCGCAAAGTTAGTCTTCCTAAAGTCTAAAATCCTCACCTTTGAATGGATTCTAACAGCCCTAGTCCTAATACTGAACCACACCATCTGTTGATCACTGGATGCAAAATGATCTCCCACTACAACATCAGAAACACTTTCACCATTGGTAAGCATCAAGTCCAGTATGGCCCCTTCACGTGTGGGGTCTGTTACCAATTGCCTGAACAGTTCTCCCTGTAGAGAATCCAGGATCTCCTTACTTCTAGATGATACTGCAGCAGGAATGTGCCAATCAACATCTGGCATATTGAAATGTCCTATCAGTAGCACATCCCCTTTCCTAGCAGTGCTGCTTATGTCTTCAATTAACTCTCTGTCTACTGTAATGGGGAAAAGATATCCTGTGATAGAAAAACAGAGGAACCTATGAGCAATAGGGCTGTTTCTAGCAGGAAGGAAGATATCAGAACACCCAGTTGCCAAGAGCAACACAAACATTCCCAGCCACGAGGGAAAGAACCCCGCACAGCTGATAAGCAATCCCCAGCTCATAGCTCTAATAGCTTTCACCTGGGAGGGGGAAGGGCTGGATTAGAGCCTCAGCAAACGTATAAGGGATGTTCACTAGAGTTAGTGAGCAGCAGTGGCAGTAGGAGGAGCAGGAGCTTTGGCTTCGGTAGCTCCAGAGAAAGCAGCTCAGAGAATTCAGAGAAGCCAGCAACAGGAAGTAGGAAAGACGTGGTGAATCAGAACCAGCTGGAGTCTGTGTGCAAGCTGAGGTCTGAATCTGGAAAGCAACGTCTGCCCTGGGCTGGTAGGAAAACTCACGTGTGTGACTCTGATTCTGAATGGGAAAGAGAAAGGCAGCTAACAGCTAATAGAGTTAATTGGAGGAGAAAGGCACAGAAACCTTTTAACCAAACCTCAAAACCTATTCCTTATGGTGAAGGCATTCACAAGGAGAAAGTACCAGTCAGGATAACTGGAAAGTATTTGCAAGCTTCAAGAAAGGGAGAATATACGGTGCCAGACATTTGTATGTTGGAAGAGGGTGCTGAGCAGCCTGAACGTAGAGAAAAGCCTCTAAGGTTTAAACCCCTTCTAAAAGGAGCAGTGCACAGACTTTCTCTTGCCTCAAACCCTGAAGGTAGGCCAATTAGCCAATGTAAAGCTGGATATAAGACTTTCTCACGTAGGAGTTATAAGGGACATAACTCTCATTACAATTATATGCCAAGATATGGTGATACAGACCCTTACCTGCTAGAGGAGATAGTAGGGAGGTCACGGGAGCTGGCAGAGGAAAATAATCTGCCAACACTCTATAGGCAGCAGCAGAGTGGTACAGATGATAGTCAGATTGAATCAATGATAATTGATCCACCAGAAACAGAATTATCTGACAATCAGATGGACTGTTCATTGGCTGTATTAAGTGATGTGGTTTCACTGTGCTGAAGAGATACAGTTGTGAAAATAATTTAACTGCCTGTTTAAAAGTACAAGACTTTACTTTATCCTATCCTTTTTGCCAGAGTGTATGGCTTATGTTTCTTTATTACCTGTGTTTGGAATCCGTCCCCGGGAGGAGAAATAAAACCCTGTCTTGACCTTAACCATTTGTGCCTCAACTACCTTATTGAAAAGGAGCCCAACTACAACCTTTCAATAAAAGGTCCCCCTGCAGCCCAACCAGTACGCTAACGCTACAGGCGGCCCAGGGTGTGACACTACCTCTTCCTCTTGTGAGGGAGGTCTGTATATCACACCAATGCAAATAGATTTCTCTTTCCCTCTTTCTAGTTTAACCCACAATGCCTCCTCTCTCCCTTTTAAGCTCTGTAATTCCAAAGCTTTAATAGTAGTTTTTACATATAGTGGCACTCCTCCACCCCTTCTTCCTACCCTGTCCTTTCTGAATAAAGTATAGCCATATATAGTTACATCCCAATCATGGTTTTCTGTGAACCAAGTTTCTGTAACTGCCACTAAATCCAAGTCAGCCACTCCCACCAAAGCTTCAACATCAGGGATCTTATTTCCCATGCTACGGGCATTTATACACACTGCTTTCCATATGTTACCCCTGTTACCCATTTCCATAAAGGTATTTAATGTATTACCTACCTGGGGGCTTTCACTTACCTGGGGGCTTTCTTCACCCATCCCCAACAAATCTAGTTTAAAGCCCTCTTCAGTAGATTAGCCAGTCTACTACCGAAGATGCGTTGACCTTTCTTGGACAGCCTTGACTGTGAATAGCCTATATGACTTCCTGCCTAGACTATAAATAGCCTGTATATAGTTACCCCTATTCTGAATCCAAGTTGTTCTACCTGTTCGATGTAAGTGCAGAGCAGGCTCTTCCTACTCTGTACAAAATGTTATCTGTAAACTGCACTGGTTTTAAAGAGTGTGGTATATAAAAGCATTAAATAAATAAATAAAAATACTGATCATTTGTATAGCACTACAAGGCATATGCAGCGCTGCACAGACACACGTAAAAGATGATCCCTGCTCAGTAGAGTTTACAATCTAGTCAAGACAGACAATACTGCTGCTATGTACAGGATACATTTATGGGGAATGGTAAGGAGACACAAGGCAGATTAGGCGGATCAGATCCAAAAGCAGCAATGAAGAGGTGAGCATTCAGCCTGGATTTGAGTAGGACCAGTTAAGAAGCCTGAAGTACAGACTTAGGTAGTTTGTGCCAGGCATAGAGAGCTGCAAGGAGAAAGGAGAAAAATCTGGAGGCACAGATATAAACGATCTGCCAGTAGAGTGGAGTTCTTGAGGAGGAGTGTAAGGAGAGATAAGAGGGGACAGTATTGTGGAGCATCAGGGTGAGTGTACTTATAGCCTGAGGCACAAAAAGGGCATGCATTTGTTGCTCAGCAATATTATGCATCCTTTGGGGAACAGCAATGTTAGTTTTGGGTTTGGTGCACTTGGAATAGATCCATTCTTAGAAGTATAAAGTATGTTTGTAGAGATGACCAAGGCAGAGATCACAGGAGCCATTTTCTAATGTCAATTACCATTTGATGCAAGGTATGTCCTGACATACATGTTCATATTTACATTCTCTTATACCATATTAGGGTGCACTGTGATTACCTAGCACTTTTCAGGGCCTGAGGAGGACTGGTATATGGTCTAAGTTGCAGCATCAATCATTTGTCATTGGTATTTATGTCTAGTTTGCATCAACAAACTACTGTCAGTGTGAAGAGCAGCTTAGGAGATGCACATTTTACCGAGGAGGCATGGTGTCTGTGAGTACATCCCAGAGACAGGCAGGATCTGAAACATTTCAGAATACGGTGGGCATGGGGACGTCCAAAATGTTTACCCATGTCCCATCATATTGATAGGGGATGTGTTTCTCCATTATATTGCATGCCCGTGCCTGGCCCTGTGTGCAGGCCTTATGCATGGGCCGGCTGAATAGCGCTTTGCCAGTACTGTGCTGTACATGTCTATCTCCCTGATTCCAGACCCCGAGGCATGTCTAGACCCATGGATGTGAAATTAGGTTCAAACAGGGCCCGTTTTCAATTTAGGCATGTTGTGATGAGGAAGGCACTGGTGAGCCTGCAGAGTTAGAGAAAATCAGTGATTGTACCTTTAAAAACATTCCAGCTGTGCACAGGCTTCAGAGCAAGCTTAGAGTTTCTGAGGCTAGGCTGCCACACCCAAGCTCTGCTGATGGAGTAGCAGGCTTGGAGCATGATTATGAACACCTGTTAAGGCAGAGAGAAACGCTGCCCAGGAAGCACCTTTATAAACCCTGCTTAGGGAAAAGCAGGGGGGAGAAGAGCTGCTCAGAAGGAAAAGGTGGCTCAGAAGGGAAGAGCAGAGCAAGCAAACACTCAAGGAGAGAGTCCAGGAAGACAGAGTCAGAGACAGACTCAGAGCAGGACTGGAAATTGAGCTGGAAGTTCCCAGAAAGAAAGTTCCAAGCAGAGGAAAGAAGAAGGACCTGGAAAGAGTCTGGCACAAGGGAAACCAGGCAAGAGCTGCTCAGGCGGAGAGAGCAGGGCAGGTTCCAATCTTCTGTTCCTGACCAAGAGATTCACAACACTCAGAGGTGGGTGCCTAGGTTTCAAACCAGGAGGCAGAAAAACCCAGCCTCCAACAGAGAGTCGTTGTTAAACCTCAGAGAGGAACTGGGGCAAGAGAACCAAAGAAAGATATCCAGTAATACAGTTCTCCATATTCCTTACTGGGTAGAGAAGTCCTGGAGGGAGTTACAGGAATCCTCAGCAAGAATTCCACCAGAGGCAGGTCATGAGAGCTCAGTGCAGGATATTATAATTCCAGAGCAGGAGGAAATGCAAGTGGAGTATAATGAACCAGACCCCTTGATTACTGAACTGCGAATGGACTGTTCTTTGTGTCGTGCAGAGGCTACTGAATCCTTGGTTAAGGAGTAGCAGCCTGAGTAAATGCTTTTGGGAAAAAGCAATACCAAGAAAACTTAACCTTGCTAAGGTAGAAACCAGGTTAAGTAAGACAAGCTTGCACAGCACTGTATATTATCTCACTAAGGAAGCAGAAAGACATTCTTTACTTTGCTGAACCTAAGAAGCTGTACTTTTGATTTGCCTGTTTTGATTGACGAAATGTCTGCGTCTGTTTAATGCCTTTGAGAAGTTACTCAGCTTAAGGATGTAAATATTTTCAGTACTTTTTGTCCTAGAGGAAAAATCCAAATACTTTGCGTTTGAACATTATTTGTGCATATTTTGGGGAAATAAACTGTGTCATGTTTGCCTTCACTCGATGTCTCCACGACTATCCCTTTTAAGAGGGAAACTACAACTCCCAGAGAGCACTGCTCCTGAAGGAAATAGTTTTCAAACCCTTTAAAGAGGACTAAAATGGCAACCCTAATCCCCTAAGCACGTGGCTGGGGATAGGGACACATGACAATGTCCACAGGTCGGATGTGCATGTTATGGAATTGGGCTACACATTATGCATGTTTTACACATTGGAAATGTCACTTATAAAACAGTGTGGGTTTATATTCGCTACCATGTACACAAATCAACAACAACGCAAGTACTTTTATGTGAACCCTATGTAGGCATTCCTAGTGACAGTGTTTGGATGGAGTTGGGGCGGACTTGTGAAGTGCACATGTCCTTTGTAAAATATGTGCACACATAGAGCACTTGTGAAAATAAGCGTCTGTCTCAGAACAGATGTAAGTTTATGCATGAATTATGTCTACGCTACTGTGGATTAATCTAGAAGCCAGTCTTATAAAGACAAGTATGTTGTATCTTGCTTAGAATTATAGATGATGAAGGTTATAAATACTTCAAGTAAATAGAGTGACAGATAATCTAAACATATATTAATGAATTAATTAAGTGGGCACATTTTCAAAATTATAGGGTCCTGTTTGCTAAGCATTTTCCTCACAGACACACAATGGGAGAAAATCTTTAGCAAACAGGACTCATAGGGGCATGTTTACTAAACAGCAGTAAGACAGCATGTCTTTCCGAATGGTAACAGCAGTGATAAGGGGTTCCCTGCACTGTTCTGCCATCATTACTTGCCCCACATGGGGCAAATGGGTTCAACTTGTCCCTTTCTATCATGCCACTCTGTTGTGTGTATTGTCTTGCAGTTGCACAGACTGAGGCACCAGTCCACCCGCACAAATGGTGTTTTATGTAGCCCATGACACTGCTACTTTTGATTGACACACACCAAATGCTTTTGGCCTGTATGATCCCATACATCCACCCACAACACACAATGCAAATTCTCTGCTTGGATGATCCATGGCACAGCCCTGCACCCACCATTTGACTATCAGGAAAATTCATGGTGGGGCAGCTTACTGACAGTAAGCTGCCCCACCATGGCCCTCAGGGGTCATTTGCTGCAGTCAGCCATATCATGCACATCTCTCTTGTGACTGCTACATATGTACACTCATGGACAATCCTTCCTTTTTTGCCCACATCAGGCATATTCTGCCTCCACTCAGACACTGTCCTGGCATATGGCATGCTACACACTGACAGTGCATCTGGATACTTGTCCACACCTCACAGACACTTTAATGTAGCTTACGACATGGTGAATGCTTTCAGGTGCACCTGGGACTGCACGCCTGTCACAGCACCCCCCCTCCCCCCCACTGCTGCATCCCCTCCGCTGACTCCGCTGCTGCCACCACCCACCCATGAAACAGCTAACACCTACACTGACCTTCATCATTAGGCAGCCGCCTATCTCACCTAGTCAACATCATAGGCCAGCTGTATGGTCAAACATGCTCATCACACATACTGCCACATTGCCAGGCATCAGATGAGTCTACTCCATCAGCTACCAATTGTGTTTACATCCATACCTTCTCAAATGACTTCCCTCCCCTCCTTTCAGCGTTTCAATGACTTTTCTGCATTAAGGTGTATTCTAGACACCTTCCTGCAGCATGTGCTATTACCACACGACAAGTATCCACTACCACCTCTTAATTTCCTATTACCGCCCGCTAAGTACCCACTAGCACCCCTTAATGCCAGAATGCCTCTAACACGCCCAGAACATTTACTACTTGGTAACCCCTTATTGTTTAAGGCTCACCTGGAGCAATCTGGAGAGGTGGTTTCAAACCGCACCATACGCCATGCTCTAAACAAAGAAGGACTTCATCAGTGAAGGCCAAGAAGGACCTCACTGCTCAAAGACGGACATAAAAAGGCAAACCTGATCTTTGTACAAATCCACCTTGAGAAACCACACTCCTTCTGGGAAAATGTTCTGTGGACATATGAAACCAAACTTGAGCTCTTTGGCAATGCAGACCAGCAATATGTTTATAGGTGAAGAAATAAAGCTTATAAGGAAAAAAAAACCCTTCCTACAGTTAATATGGTGGAGGTTCCAATGTTATGGGGCTGTTTTGCTGCCTCAGGAACTGGAGGCCTAGAATGTGTTAAAGGAATCATGAAGTCAGAAGACTACCAAGGTATTTTGGAGTAAAATGTGCTACCTAGTGTCAGAAAACTAGATCTGGGTCACAGGTCATGGGCCCTCTAGCAGTAAAATTACCCAAAGCATACATCCAAAAGAATGGTTTAAAAGGAACAAATAAACTGTTTTAAACTGGCCATCAATGAGTCCTGATCTCAATCCAAACGAGAATCTTTGGACAGAGTTGAAATCTGCCATGGCTAAAAGGAATCCTCAAAACATTCATGCGCTGCAACAAATCACAGTTGAAGAGTGGGAGAAACTACCAGCAGACAGATTTATGAAACTTATTGATGGCTACATTTGGAGGTTATCATCACTTCCAAGGGTTGTGCAACCAAGTATTAGTGAAGGGTGCATTTAATCCTGTCCAGGTCATGTTTTTTTTTTCTCAGTAAGTACAGTACTATGTCTAAGTTGCACAGACATCTTTTCTTTTGTTGTATACAATCAAACATACTATTAAAATAGTATGATGACATACAGCTGGAATATTTGCAATTATTTCTCAAGATATTGTACACAACATACTTAAAATGCAAGGGTGACAATAATGTTGACCACAGCTTTAGGTAGTCATGTTTTAATGCTACAAATCAAACTATCATTTGGCTGAGGGAAGTCTTGCCTCAACAATCTGCTTTACCTTTTTGAAGAGGTGAATAAACATGTGGATAAATGTGAGCCAATTTGGATTTTTCAGAAAGTTTTTGAAAAAGTGCATCATGACATAAGCAGAAATGAAGGGGGGCATACTCAATGTTGGCGGCCAGTGCTGTTAAAACAGCTGACCATCACCACTTTAATTTAGAGATGGATATTCATTGCTGGGTCATATTGTATCTGGCCATCAGTACTGAACATCTGGATTGGCTAGATAGCATTTTAACTAGCCTGTCAGTTGCGATATTCAGCTGCTCGGCAAAGAGTTGAAATGTCTAAGGTTAGGACAGCCTTTTTTTTATGTCCTAACTTTAGGAATTTTAGTTAGCCAGTTTGCTGTTCAATATTACTACTGCTCTCTCCCTGTCCCTAGAATGCCCTGACCCTAACTCTTCAGTGCTGTGGTGTTAAAACCACTTAGAAGGTGATATTCAGCGGCAATAACTGCATTGCTGCCATTGAATATCCTGGTGAGTGGCATTTATACAGTCTGCAGGCCTTTAAACTGTTTTGCCTTTGAATATGCCCCCTGAAATTTTTAAGATTGGCTAAAGATACAATAGACGTTATGGAAGTAATTTTATATGGATCCATGTGAAGTTATGGGCCATCAATGCAAATGAATGGGCCTTTACTCATGAACCTTAGGCAGTTGCCATTTTATAAGTATACATGTCAGGCCGATGGCACATACTTGCAATGTAGGCATATACAGTAGAGCATGGGCGGAATGCAAATCTACATCCATAAGTTATAAAATACTATAATTTACACATGTTCTTTAAAAATCTAGGCATGGGCATCTACACCAGCCATAGATTTCACTTATGTATTTGACCGCTTTATAACCCTGTTTTATGAGCAAAAATAGGCATCTGCTTTTCTTTATGAAATAGGCTTAAAAAGACACTTTATGACTGCCAAAACTAGATGCTAAATTACAAAATTACCAGGCATAAGGGTAATTTTATAAGGGGGCACATAAGAACATAAGAAATGCCATACTGGGTCAGACCAAGGTCCATCAAGCCCAGTATCCTGTTTCCAACAGTGGCCAATCTAGGGCATACGTACCTAGCAATATCCCCAAAAGACACAGGTTCCACAATGAATGTATTGGGTCAAGCATTGATATCCTGGGTCCCTTTTTAATAATGGTTTATGGTCCTTTCCTCCAGGAACTTGTCCAAACCTTTTTTAAACCCAGCTACACTAACAGCTCTTACTACATCCTCCGGTAACAAATTCCAGAGTTTGATTACACGTTGAGTGAAAAAATATTTTCTCTTATTTGTCTTAAATAGTTTACCCTGTAGCTTCATTACATGTCCCCTAGTCTTTCTATATTCTGATAGCGTAAACAATCGACCTACGTTTACCCGTTTCACTCCATTCATTAATTTATAGACCTCTGTCATATCTCCCCTGAGCCGTCTCTTTTGCAGGTTGAAGAGCCCTAGCCTTTGTAGCCTCTCTTCATAGGAGTAGCCTTCCATCCCCTTTACCATTTTGGTGGCTCTTCTCTGTACCTTTTCTAATAATGCTATATCCTTTTTAAGATATGGCGACCAGAATTGCACACAATATTGAAGGTGCGGTTGTACCATGGAACGATACAGAAGCATTATAATATCCTTTGTTTTATTTTCCATTCCTTTCCTTATGATACCTAGCATCCTATTTGCTTTCTTGGCCACCGCTGCACACTGGGCGGAGGGTTTTAACATGTTATCCACGATTACTCCTAGATCTTTTTCCTGGGTAGTGGTTCCTAATGTGGAACCTTGCATTGTGTAACCATAGTGTGGGTTGTTCTTTCCTAGGTGCATAACTTTGCACTTGTCCACATTAAATTTCATCTGCCATTTGGATGCCCAGTCTTCTAATTTATCCAAATCCTCCTGCAGTTTTCCACAGTCCTTTTGGGTTTTAACAACTTTAAACAGTTTTGTGTCGTCTGCAAATTTGATAACCTCACTAGTTATTCCCTTTTCCAGGTCATTTATGAATATGTCAAAAAGTAGCGGACCCAGTACAGATCCCTGGGTTATTCCACTATACACCTTTTTCCATTGGGAAAATTGGCCATTTAGCCCTACCCTCTGCTTTCTATCTTTTAACCAGTTCCCGATCCACAATAGTACACTGCCTCCTATCCCATGACTTTTTAGTTTTGCCAAAAGTCTCTGATGAGGGACCTTATCAAAGGCTTTCTGAAAGTCCAGATACACTATATCAACCGACTCACCTTTGTCTACCTGTTTATTCACAGCTTCAAAAAAACATATCAGATTAGTAAGACAAGATCTTCCTTGTCTAAAGCCATGTTGGCTGTCTCCCATTAGGCCATGACTATCTACATGCTGTGTAATTTTGTTCTTTATGATGGTTTCTACCATTTTCTCCGGTACTGGCGTCAGGCTCACCAGTCTGTAATTTCCCGGATCACCTCTGGAACCCTTTTTAAAAATTGGTGTTACATTGGCGACCCTTCAATCTTCAGGTATTACAGATGATTTTAATGAAAGTTCACAGATTGCTAATAGCAGGTCTGAAATCTCATATTTCAGTTCTTTCAACACTCTTGGATGTATACGATCCGGTCCAGGTGATCTGCTACTATTCAGTTTATCAAATAGTTGTAATACATCTTCCCGGTGTAGCAATATTTCTCTCAATTCCTCTGCAGTATCACCTTTAAATACCACCTCAGTCTTGGGTAACATCCCTACATCTTCCTCAGTAAAGACTGAAGCAAAGAATTCATTCAGTCTCTCCACTATAGCCTTGTGCATAAATAGCCTTGTGCGAATTTATGCTATAAGCATATATTTATAGCCTTGTACATAAATATATGCCTATAGCATAAATTCGCAGCGCCAGCAGCACTTGTTGCCGCGGCGCACGATGGGGGCACGCACCGAAGGAGCGCACCTAAGGAGCACGTCGTGCTCTTTATGTGCGCTCCTTGGGGCTGCTCCGGCAGCGTAGGCCTCACCCTTAGCTCACTCCTTCTCCTTGCTGTTATCTCTATGCTCTGCCTGCATACAGGGACCACAACGCACCCCTCGGTTTGTCTCTCTCCATTCTCCCTTAGCGCCGCGAGCCGCCCATCTCAGGTACGTCTCTCTTTTTCCAGCTATCTCTTTATCTCCCCCCCCCCTTCCATTTAATGGCCCACATACCTGTGCTCTGGGGACGCCGACAGGCTCCTACCACCAAGTTACGTTTTCGCTGTTATGCTAATCTCCACCCCTGTCAAACTTTTACCTGCGGTCCCCCTTCCTCACTTGTTTCTTCTTCCCCCCTCCTCTTAAGATAGGGCTTTTGAACTGTAGATCCATCAGAACCAAAACCCTCCTCATTCAAGATCTTATCATTCAATCCTCCTTCGACCTTACCCTCCTCACTGAAACATGGCTGAAGGAAGGAGAGGATGCCCTCCTTGCCCGCTGCCTTCCTCCTGGCTTCTCCGCCATCTCCATTCCTCGAAAAGGTCACTTTGGTGGGGGAGTGGCGGCTATCCTGCACCCCACCCTCTCTTTCACACAAATTTTCTCTCCCTTACTTCACTATCCTGAAGCCCTACTACTCCATCTTCGCACACCACCTCCAATGCATGTTCTGCCCATCTATTCCCCCCCAGCCCTTCATCCTGATCTCTGGGACTCCTTTCTCCTTACCATCTCTGATCTTTCCCTCGCCTTCCCCCAGCTGCTCATTGCAGGGGACTTCAATCTCCATCTTAATCCCCCCGTCTCCTCCAGGGATCACACTTTCGCCTCTCTTCTTCATGACCTGTCCCTCCTGCAGCATGTCCCTTTTCCTACCCATCTGACTGGTCATACCCTTGACCTCCTTCTGACCTCCTCTTCCTCCACCCTACTACTTCATAATCTGTCCTCCCTCCATCTCCCCTGGACTGACCACTTCTGCCTCTTCTTCTTCTCCTGTTCTTCCTTGGAGACTCTATCCTCACCTTCCACCTCCTCAACACCCCCCCATCTGCGATACTCTCAGCTCATTACCCCACTCACCATCCAGCACTTTCCCCCTGCATTGCAACTTCTCCCCTCTGACTTCTCTTCTCTCTCCCCTAGTTCTCAGGCCTCTCTCTGGTTTTCCATATTTTCTGACACCCTCAATCACTTAGCTCCTCTTCGGCCTTGTCCACCAAGACACTGCCCCATGCAACCCTGGTTCCACAGTAGCCTTCGACTTCTCCGCTCCCACCTTTGCAGAGCCGAGCGAAAGGCCCCCTCTCCAGCTACTCTCTCATCTTTCAAGGCACATCATTCCCATCACCTGGCCAAACAAACCTACTTCTCCACCGCTATCTCTAACGCCCCCAACCAAACCCGTCACCTCTATACTACACTTAACTCCCTCACTTCCCTTCATCCTTCTACTCCTGCTGCGTCCACCCAGCCATCTCCCCCTCCTCCACTCCTTGCTACCTTTTTCAGCGACAAACTCTCCTCTCTTCGAGCATCTCTCCCTTCCTGTTGCCCTCCTATCCTCTCTCCCCCTCCCATCGCCTCACCCCCTCCATCCTCTTGCCTCTCACACACATGGTCCTCCTTCTCCCTGACCACCACTGCCGAACTCCATCAGCTCATCTCTTCATCCAACAGGACATTCTGCTCCCTCGACCCCATTTCTTCCTCCTGGCTACTCAACCCACCCCTGGCACTCCTTTCCCTTCTCCTCACCATGTTCAACTCAAGTCTCTCCACTGGGAGTTTTCCCTGCTCCTGGAAGCATGCCCTGATTTGTCCTATCCTCAAAAAACCCTCTCTTGACCCCCTTATTCCATCTCACTACTGCCCAGTCTCCAGTCTTCCTTTCCTGTCTAAACTCCTCAAAGATTGTGTTTGTACAACTCTCTCATCATCTCGATGCCACTAACTTCCTCCACCCCCGTCAGTCTGGCTTCCGTCAAGGTCATAGCGTCAAAACTGTTTTGCTTGCTTTCACTAATGCACTGCATGTGGCTCACGATCGCGGTGACATCTTGGTGGCGGTAGCCCTGGATCTCTCTGCTGCTTTTGACTTAGTTGATCACTCCCTCCTTCTTCTTTGCTTACGTGAAGCAGGCCTTTGTAGCACTGTTTTTTCGCTGGTTTCATTCTTTTCTTTCTTCACGGTCCTGTGCAGTTCTTTCTTCTTCACCTTCTATCCCCACCTCTGACCCCTTCCCTTTACTCTGTGGGGTCCCTCAAGGCTCTGTGCTTGCACCTCTCCTCTTCAACCTCTTTCTGGCTCCACTTGCTCTACTGATACAACAAACTGGGATTTCTGCTTTCTATTATGCAGATGATATTGTCCTCCTTCATCACACCTCCCCCTCTCATCCCGATCTCTCCCCACTCAACTCGTGTCTTTCCACTGTTGCAAGCTGGCTAACCCAAAACTGCCTTCACCTTAACCTCACTAAAACTATCGCAATCTGGTTCTCCCACAGTAGTCCCCTCCCCCGCCGCTAGCCCCATCTTTCTCAGACTCTCCTATACCCCTGGTTTCTACCTTCCGCTACCTAGGCGTACTCTTCGACTCTGATCTCTCCTTTCGATCCCACGTCTCACATATCACTAAAACCTCCTTCTTCTTCCTACTTCAAATTCGTGCAATTCGCCCTTTTCTCACTCCGTCCGCTCTTACCACATTACTTTTGTCTCTAGTCCTATCTCGCTATGATTTCTCTAACTCCGTCTTCACCGGTCTCCCTAAATCCCAACTCAACAGATTACAAAGGATCCAAAATACTGCTGCTCGTATTGTCACTCACTCTTCCCAGCATGATCATGTCTCACCCCTTCTTCTTCAACTTCACTGGCTACCACTTCCCTTCCGCTCCCAGTTTAAACTACGTACTCTTGTCCACCGAGCCATCCACACCAGCACCCCGCAATACCTGGCAGACCTCATCACCTTTCATACCCCTAGACACACACCTCGTTTATTCCATCTTAACCGTCTCACTCTCCCTTCTCCCTCTCTTGCTCATCTACAGTCCACCCGCTTCTCAGCCTTTTTCTTTGCAGGCCCCGCCCTTTGGAATTCCCTCCCCACCTCCCTCCGACTCGAGCCCCATCTCCCCTCCTTTAAGTGTGATCTAAAAACCCACCTCTTCTCCCTGGCCTTTGACCTTCCCTCCCCTTTTGTGTGATTCTAATCTCTAAGTTCCGTGTCGTATCCCTTCTTTCTCCCGCTTTCCTTTCAAAGATTGTAACTTCCTTTTCCCTCCCTCTAACCTAATACTTTCTTTAACTATTTGTATTTTGTGAACCGCTCTGCTTCCCCAGAAGGGCGGTATATCAAGTGAAATAAACATAAACATAATATAAACATAAACATTGTCTCCTCTTACTGCCCCTTTTACCCCTCTATCATCTAATGGTCCAATTGACTCTCCCACAGGCCTTTTGCTATGAATGTACTTGAAAAAGTCTTTATTTCATGTTTTTGCTTCCATAGCAAGTTCCTTCTCAAATTCTCACTTTAGCTGCCTTATCAATGCTTTGCATTTAACTTGCCAGTGCTTGTGCTGTTTCCAGTTTTCGTCGTTTGGCTTATTTTTCCATTTCCTGAAAGATGCTTTTTTGGCAGCAGCAGCCTCTCTGACCTCACCTTCAAAACATGCTGGCAGTTTTTTGGACTTTCTTCCACTTTTCTTAATGCGTTGAATACAGCTGGTCTGGGCTTCCAGGTTAGTATTTTTAGACAACACCCAAGCTTGATGTAAGTCTTTAACCTTTAAAACCGCTCCTTTTAGTTTTTTCTTAACTATATTCCTCATTTTATCATAGTCTCCCTTTCGAAAGTTAAAAGGTAGTACTGTGGATTTCCTTACTATCCCTCCTCCACTAATTAAATCAAAGACGATCATGCTATGATCATTATTGCCAAGTGGTCCCAACACCCTTATTTCTTGCACCATATCTGGTGTTCCACTAAGGACTAGGTCCAGTATGGCTTCCCCTCTGGTCAGTTCATGACCCAGCTGCTCCAAGAAGCAGTCATTTATTTAAACTAGAAACTTTATCTCCCTAGCATGTCCTGCCGAGACACTGACCCAGTCGATACCGGGGTAATTGAAATCACCCATTGTTACTACTCTGCTGTGACATTTGTTAGCTTCCTTGATTTCTATAAGCATTTCATCATCCATTTGTTCATTCTGGCCAGGTGGTCGATAATACACCCCCACTGCCATCGCTTTCCCCTTCTTACTGGAATTTCAATCCATAGAGATTATACAGCAAATTTTGTTTCTTGCAAAACTTTAATCCTTTCTGACTCAATGCCCTCTCTAACATAGAGCGCAACCCCTCCACCAATTTGATCAGTTCTATCATTATGATATAGTTTGTATCCAGGTATCACAGTGTCCCACTGGTTATCCTCCTTCCACCATGTCTCTGAGATTGCAATCATATCTAACCTCTCATTTAGTGCTATATATTCTAACTCACCCATCTTATTGTTTAGACTTCTAGCATTTGCATACAAGCATTTTAGAGACTGTATTTTATTAATATTAATCTGGCTATTGGTAGGCATGGGTAATTTGGAAACTTTACGCTCTGTCTGCACCATACTCAAGGGCATTTGGGCTACTTTACTCTTTTTTGGAACCTCACTGCTTTTGGTAGCATCCTTCAAGGATACCTTCTTGCGAACCATGTGCTCTTGGGCGACTGTCGGCTTTCCCCTATTTTCTAGTTTAAAAGCTTCTCTATCTCCTTTTTAAAGGTTAATGCCAGCAGTCTGGTTCCATCCTGGTTAAGGTGAAGCCCATCCCTTCAGAAGAGCCCCTCCTTTCCCCAGAATGTTCCCCAGTTCCTAACAAATCTAAAACCCTCATCCTTGCACCATCGTCTCATCCACGCATTGAGACTCCGGAGCTCTGCCTGCCTTTTGGGTCCTGCACGTGGAACTGGAAGCATTTTGGAGAACGCTACCCTGGAAGTTCTGGATTTCAACTTCCTACCTAAAAGCTTAAATTTAGCCTCCAGAACTTCCCTACCACATTTTCCTATGTCATTGGTACCGACATGCACCAAGACAGCAGACTCCTCCCCAGCACTATCTAAGATCTTATCTTGCGTGAGGTCCGCTACCTTTGCACCAGGCAGGCATGTTACCAGGCGATCCTCATGTCCACCAGCCAGCCACCCAGCTATCTACATGCCTAATGATTGAATCATCAACTATAACATCTGTCCTAACCCTCCCCTCATGGGCACATGGCCCTGGACAAACGTCCTCAGTGTGAGAGGGTTTTACATCACCTGGAGGACAGGTCCTAGTTACAGGATCATGTCCTGCCACACCAGGGTGATGCTCTCCTGTCACGTGACCTCTCTCCTCCATGGCAACAGGGATGCTGCCAGACTGAAGGTGGGACTTCAGGACTATATCCCTGTAGGTCTCGTCCATGTACTTCTCTGTCTTTCTTATGTCTTCCAGGTCTGCTACTCTAGCCTCTAGACAACGGATTTGTTCCCTGAGAGCAAAGAGCTCCTTGCACTTAGTGCATACGTAAGACCTCTCACCAACTGGGAGAAAATCATACATGTGACACTCAATGCAAAAGACTGGAAAGCCCCCATCTCGCTGCTGGACTGTTGTCTGCATCTTAGGGGTATGTTTACTAAACGTGAATAACGCGCGTAGTATGACGTTAACAACCGTAAGTGCAGTGTAATGCGCGTAAACACGTGCCAACGACCGGTAACGTCGTACTACGCGCGGTAACCGCGCTTAACGATCGTAAAGCCCCGCGGCGCGTTAAAACAGCGCAGAAGGTGGAGAGTGGGCGGAGAGAAGGGGTCAATGGGCGGAGAGGGGGCGTGGAGAGGCTCCCCCTCACTAACGCGCTGTAATTCTGAGCTCAATTCCAACGCGAATGAAAACCTGCCGTTAAAGGCATTTAAAGGGAAGAGAAACCATTTCCGTCAGCAATGTACAGAAAAACCGGGGAAACACACAAAACGTGAGCAGTGTGATACATGTGCACTGAACAAAATAGCACATAAAACGTTAAAAATGACCACAGGAAACATTTTAAAAAGCATAATACAGCTGGGCAACAGTGATAGCAATGGGAAACAAGGAACAACACTGCCTGGAAAGCACCAAATAAAAAAGAAATGATGTGTGGAAGGGTCTACGCTTCACAGACCCTTTTAAATATCATTTCATTGTAATGGATTGTCCTGGGAGTGTTGTGTAATGTTTCCCAATGATATCATTGTTGCCCAGCTTGGGTTATGGGTGTGTGCCCCTTTTGTGAGGTATTCTCTGAGGTTTATGTGCACCGTTGTCTGCATACAAGGTAAATGAGGTCACAATAAACCTGTTGCAGAGCAGGGTTTCTGACTCGTCAGGCCGGTTTAACTAACTCCAGGGACTGCACTGTCTCTGTGGCTACAGTGTGGTGCAACAGACACAGCCAGTGCCTATAAGACCAGAGGGTCGCAGGTTTAAATCCCAGCTGGGGTTCCTGCCAACCCAGTCCCCATAGCTTTACCCACCACTAAACATTGATAGTAAAGACACACCTTTATTGCAGAGAACATACGCATGGCCTATATTTTACCACACCAGAAACAGGCACATTACCGTAAAGCAGAGTTTCGCAAATGTAGTCCTGGAGGGCCCCACAACATTCCGGTTTCATGCTGCCTCCAATAAAGATGCCTGTGCTGCATAGCTATGCACCACCCCCATGTTATGCAGATGTAGCTCATGCATATTTATGAGGGACAGCATGAAAACCCGAACAGTGTTTGGAACACCAGGACTGGAGTTGGGGAACTCTGCCGTAAAGCAGCAGCCAACAGGGCCACACACCCACCCACAGGCCCCATTGGCCAATGCCACCTGGAGAGGCAAGAAATTGGGTCCTGCCTGTATCTCCCAATACTAGCAGTTGCATACCTTAGCAATGCCACCCTACACCTGGGTATATGGTACACAGCTATCAAACGTTTGCTATGAGAACTGGCAGATATCAATTCCTCTGTTAAGCACATTTTGCTCATTGAGCTCCACCATAACAATCATGCTGATGTCTGCGGTGTGTGCTGCAGGTCTGGTCTCTGACAGTGTTCACCACCCTGGGGAGTGACCCCCCAACAGTCTTGTGTACCATATCCATGCCTGAACTATGCCCAGGACTGGTGTGGTGTGTATGGCTGCTGACCACCTCTATAGTAGCACAATGCTGACATCGGTGTGGGGGTGGTTGTCTGTCTATCCAGTGTGTGGTGGCTGCAAACACCTTCCACAGGCCACACTGCCAGCAATGTTGCCAGTATTGGGCTGCCAATGTGCATAATGAGGAGCAAGGTACCATGGGTATAGGCCGGACAGGGTGGCCTGGCCAGGGCGCATCTGCACAGGGCATAGGGCAGTGACAGGCACATTGTAGTGGCCGGCCACCACCTACACAGACAGGGTGATCTCAGTATGTGCTGCTGAGAGATCACTCTCACCCTGACTGTGCAGTGACCACAGCATGGCTAGGCACCCCCATAGTGCTATCTAGTAGTTTTCTCATGTGATATATATGGGTTGCCTTTTGGGGCCCTGTCACTGATGTAATTGTGTATGCTGACATCCCAGTTCTGGGTGCAGGCATCTCCACTAGGCACTAGCAGACTATTTGCAGCTGGTATGTGTTGTGATGGAGGGGCTTGCAGGGTGCAGTGGCTGATGGCTTGCACCAGGGGAATATCAGATAGTGGTGGGGTGCAGCATGCCATATCTAGGCCTAATGTCTGTCTGCTATTGTGTTCTCGATGTGTACAGAGGTGCATTGACTGCTCTGTGGGGTGTGTGTCCCTCAGCAGGACTCGGGTTGATGTTCCCCTCTATGTCCACCTTGCAGGGAGGTAGATGTTGTATCTTTTGATAGGAGACCCTGTTTGCTGCCCTGGGGGAGGGGGTGGTGGTGCATTGGCCCTCCTGGGGGTCCATGGGGGCTACACCTGACTGATACAGACAGAGATGTCCAAGGTGTTTCTGCAGAAACTACCTCTCACACTATAACACTGCTGTGGACCTGCACCATGGCCTCTTTCAGCCATGGACAGTGCTGTGGACCTAGTGCTGGGCGCCTCACTGCACCCTCAGGGTGAGCACAGTACCTGCACAATGTGATGGTGTGTAGCTACTCTGTGCCAGTACAACACACGGTCGGTACCCCCTATCAGGCCGAGGTGCTGTGGGGGTGTATTCCCCATGCTGTGTATGTGTGGACAGCTGATTTGCATGTGCAGTGCATCATGGGTGTGACTGGCCCAATCCAACCCTGTGAAACACCAGCACCTGCTCACAGGCTCTGCTAAACCATAGGCCATCACACGTACATCTGTTAGCATAATGCATAGGTGCAGGACACCCTACACAGTCTGTAATATAAGATGCCCACACTGGTAAAAACACACGTACCCACACACGTAAACAAACACGTACCCACGCATGAATGTATGCACGCAGCTACGCACTTACCAATGCACGCACCAACGTACGTGGCTAGGCACACTCCGAGGGTGTTTTTCTGACACCAATACTCAGCGTAACGAAAAACATGCCTCCTCTTTCCTTCTGTAATGTACAGGATGATGCCTGAGACAGCCTTTTGCGTTAGGCACACTGGGGGCTCGAACCCATGCTGCCTGTAACAGAGGTCAGTACCGTAACCATTGTGCTACAGCTCTGTTTCAGTGCTTTGTGTCTGTACGTCTTCTTATGATTAACGCGCAGTAACGCGGCACGGCGCCCGGTAATGCTCGTTAATTTTTCTAACGCGCGGTAGTGGTAACGATGTACCGCCCATGTCCTTATTTGGGGTTTCTTTCACTACCGCGGCTCCTAACGCGAACTGCACTAACGCGATTTAGTAAACATACCCCTTAGTTTAAAGCTTGTGTTTAGGTCTTTAAATTCTGTATTTACTAAGGGTTGGTGTAGATGCTTATACTAATAAAAGTGTATCTAATACCTCTAATATACCTTGTTCACCTGAAGCTTAATTAATCTCAGGTCCTCAATGTATGACTGATTTTGGATAAAGAGCTGCACCTGATACCAATGTAGAAGAAACACAGGTGCCTTGTATGTTGCAGTATTTTAGTCATCAATGCACATATGTAGCTACATATGACCATTGACCTCTTAGAGAAACTGACCAGCATAACAGTAGTCTTGTTGACACGATGACATGTATTTTGCCATTGGACATGCACATGTGCAGAGATTGGGTGGAGTGTACAGGTACCTGCATAGATTACTGCATAAAATACTATAATTTATGTATGTACTAGAAAATTTTAGTCATGGGCATTTACACCAACTCTAGGACTGGGGTAAATGTCTATGACTTAACTTAAGACCTATTTACGCTAATTTAGGAAAACAACTAGAAGTCTACTTATCTTTATAAAGTAGCATCTACATTGGTATCTGTGTAGGTGCTTCGTCTAACCATGGTGCCTCCATGATGGTAACTTTATAAGGGGGCATGTAGTTAATGCATGTTGTAAGATGCTTATGTTAAGCCTATTTTATACAGACAACAAGATGCTTACTTGTCTTTAGAAAATAATCTAATGCATGCCTCCATTGCAGAGACGGATGTTTACCCTAGTCCTAGAGCTAGTGTAAATGATCACACCTATATTTTCCAAGTACCTGTGTAAATTATGATATTTTATATTCTACGTTTGCACTTGCCTACTCGACCCATGATGTGCCCATTCTTCGCTTATAAACACGCCCACTGGCAAAATACATGCTTTAATACAAAAGTGCACACTTTTATGCTGGCCAGTGCTTTCAACATAAGAGGCCTTTATGTGCTTATGTGGCTACAAACATGTGTGAATGATTTTATAAAATTACCTCCTCAGGGATTAGGAATGAAAATAACTAAATATATATACGCGTGCTGAGAAAATGTCTGTGAGCCCCAAAATATGGTCTGTATTTCAGCGCAATTCATACTCAAAATATGATTAGATCCTAATAAACCCTGAAATGAGAGAAAGATGACTCCAATTAATAAATACCTTTGACAAATAAGATATATTTTTATTACTTATTTAATAGATTTAACATTAGGTAGCCTTCATTTACTAATTAATAGCACCTCCTTGAGCAACAACTTCAGCTGACTATCTCCTGTAATTGTTGATTATTTTCTCACATTGACGTTTAGAAATTTTAGCTCATTTTTCCATTCAGAATACATCATGGTCCTGATATAATGTGGCTCAATATAACATAAGATCACTTATAATGCAGTCAAAGGTTTGCACCTATTTTCAAATGATTCCGCATTGTATTGAGTCAAGCAACTCCATGCCTTTCCAGTTCTTGTGGTGGCTCTTTGTTATGGTTGTGACAGCATCAGCATCAGCTGGAAAAGTTAAAGCACACAAAGCCTCGGCACTCAAGCCTCTGCCAGTTTCTGCCAAATCTTCCTCCCATGCAGCAATAGGAAGTGTGCATCTGAGGGGATGGTACTCAGCGGAAACTGGAAGAAGCTGTAATTTCAACTCTGTGACATCTGAGGGTTCCTTAAATGGAATAGAGAAATAGCATAGCAATTAGTGCAGTTGGTTGAAAACCAGAGATGACAAGGTTGAAAATCCGTTCATGCTTTTTGTGGCCTTGGGCAAGTCGATGCACCCTCCATTTCCTTTGATACAAACTTGGGGCCACATTTACTAAGGTGTGTTAAGTACACAGTTAATAGATCACACTGAGAGTAATGGGGTCTTTTGGTCAGTGAGCTGGAGGTACACATTAAATAGGTTTGAGCTGAAAGGGGGGGAAATTGGGAGTGGAAGTAGGGGTGGATATATGGGAGTGAAAGTGAGTAGGTGTAAATGGGGAAGTGGGTTTTATTGTTACTCCTTATTGCTTAGATAAGTTATTGATTGAATTGTAATTCACCTCAGACTATATTATGTTTTCATTGCCTGGCTGGAGAAGGGATGCAGACAGAATGTGCAGGGCCTCGGAAAGGCTGGTCAGGTGCTTCAATCATCAAGTATTGTACCCCATAGAGCTAAGTATCTACAGGGGTCTGACAAGAGGAAGGGGGAGCTATCCCAGTGATTAAGAAATTCAGTCAAAAAACATATGGTTTATATGTTGCTACCATATACAACAATCTAAGCAGTTTACAATATAAATATGATAAATAAAACGTAATACAGATAAAATACAAAACAGCAAAACAGAAGCCACCATGCACAATAGGGCTTCAAATTTTTACAATGCAGCTAAAATTTGCTAAGCACTTTCCAGGTTAATCTTGGAGGTGCAAGAAGGGGGAAAGGCAGCAAGCACTGATTTTCAGCACCAGTAGCTGGATAAGCAGGCCTAAATCTGGCTAGTTACATTGTCTTCCAACATTACATAAACAGCCTGCTGTTCCCATCTCCCCAATCCCACATTCCTCTCTCCCAACCTGCACAGAAAACCACAGTGGCAATCTACCCTTCTGATCCCTTTATTTATTTTAAGTCCTCCACCCTGAAGTACCATTCCTGTTCCCATTTTTTTTTTAAGTATTGTGACCCAAAGCTCCTGAAATTATCTGGTTTAGCCACCTGATTGCAGGACTGTACCAAGCTAGAAATGTGCCCTGTGTGACCAACGAATCTGGTATCTCCCCCACCCAGCCAAATTCAACAGCTCACTCTTTTTGAGCTTGCTGGAAGTCCAGTGATGATATTAATATCCCCTTCTATGTTGAGCCCTGTGAGTTTGCATCAGCCCTTAGTATGGCCCTGCCTGATTGTCCTGATACCATTTACACTACAGAGATTATTACACCTACCAGAAAAAATTCAGTTGAAGTACCATTGCACTACTCAAGCTCTCTGGGTTGTAGCATATGCATAACGTAGTCACTATTCTGTAAGTAGGCACATTGAATCAATGGCCTGTACTTTCATTGTGGACATGCACAATAGACAGAGTATGGGCAGAGCGAGGGTGGACCACAAATTTACCCATGTAAGTTGTGAAATACTATAACTTACATACATGTTTGTGAAATACTATAACTTGCATGTGTTCTTGAAAAATCTAGGTGCGGGCACTTATACCTGCCATAAGGCAGGCATAACTGCTCGAGCCTAGCTTAACACATTTTCAACCACTTACACACGTATGTGCCTTACTTTATAAAATAAGCTTGAAATATGTGTGTGAAAATGTGCATAAATCTAGGCAACTCTTATTAAATTTTCCTCATCATGTACAGTATTAGTGGTTTTAGTGATATTTGCAGGGTATTCAAATGCCCTGCACTAAGAGGCAAATGCAGTATAATTGGTAGGAGAACAAAGATTGCCCTCCTAGTCAAATATCTACTGACAATTGGTCAAGCCCAGTAGACCCTCATTTAAAAAACCTAAGGGGTATGTTTACTAATCGGCGGTAGTTGGCTTCTGTGCGATATCGGAGCCGCGGCCCCCTTTGAAGTCAATGGGGCTGTGGCTTCAATATTGCATGGAAGTCACTACCGCCGATTAGAAAACATACTCCTAAGAGTTATGGTTGATTTCTTGCTACCTATGGATATTGAATTAAACAAAAGAGCACAAAAAGCCATGTTTAAGTTACTCATAGCATAACATTTTAAGCCTTATTTGATAAATGATAACTGTTCTGTGATGCATGCCGTATACATGGGGTCTATTCATGTTCTGCAAGCATCACAGAATGCTGCAGCTTGGATTGTATTAAGAATAAATAGATTTACATATTCTCCCCAATACTATATGTTCTATTATCTATAATATCAATCTGGCAAGTTCAATTTAAGATTATTAAGGCACAGCATTGAACAATGATGCACCAGTTTGTTTTGCTTTTTTTTGACATTATATTGCTCCCCCAAGAGCTTTAGATTGGTAGATGAAGGCCTATTGGATGTACCATCTTTCTGGTAGGTTCAACTTAACAAAATTAAGTAATGAGTCTTTTCAGTAGCTGACCCAATTTTATGGACCTCATTACCTCCTAGTCTGAAATGCCTTGAGGATTTTATGTCCTTCAGAAAGCAGCTAAAGGCTCATTTATTCAAACAGGCTTTTCCAGATCTCTGAGCCGAAACCAGTAGTTTATATCACAATATTAGCAATGCTTATACCGATATATCACTGTTGTAAATAAGCTATAGCATTTGGCACATCAGTTGTCATGTGATTTTTTTATTCTGTATGTTTTGTATGTTTTTGCTCATGTAATTTGACCATGTTTTGTTTTATGTAAATATTTTGTATGAAATTTGATACCCCAGTTATACATTTGGATAACGTGGGTTATAAACCAAGTTAAAAAGCAAACAAAGAAACAAACAAATAAATAAAAAGGTTGGTTTGTCCTTTAATACCTTTTTACTGTATTTAAACATCTGCCCTCCAATCCTCTAGGGTATAGATATTTAGGTCTTTGTCTCTTCTCATACCTCTTCTGACACAGCCTTGTATCATTTTTTTCTCCTTAATCCAAATATTTTCAAGTCTGTTGTTTGCAAGGTACAGTCACCAAGACTGAACGCAAGACTCTAAATGGGACCTCAACAACAACTTGAACAGGGAATGGAGTAGAGTAGGACTCAAATAAGGGATATGAAAACCCTCCTCAAAAGCTTCCATGATAATCCTAGAGGCTTGCTTTTCAAGGATATGTATATAGCTTCAGGACCATTTTCTCAAACAGATGTGTCTTCCTGGGTGGGAAGTATTTTAAGAGGACCATGTAAACTTTTTAACTGAATGTTTTGGGGTATCTGGGTGCTTGGTGGCTATCATCATACACTGAATGTTTATGTGCTGGTACTATATCTACAGTCTTGAATGCTGCATGCTGATCTGTTGAAGTTCCAGCATATTTCCTGTACCACAAAAGAGGGTCAGACCAGTCCTGTAGATGTGCAGGCCTGATGAAAGGGTCTGTTCTGAGGATTTGTTTGGCAACTTTCATCATTGCACGCAACCATAACTTGTATTTGTTCTATTCTATCTTATCCATGAAATTCACATCAAAGTTGAACCAGATAATCCATCATAGTCACAATATGCCAATAAAAGATCATGAGGGTTATTCTCATAAGATTTAGGGGTATGTTTACTAAACCGTGCTACTGTGTGGGGCGCACTTGAGCGTGCGCTAAGGTACCTTAGCGCATGCTAATGATGCGTTTTTGGGCCCCGCACACGTGTGTGCCGCACTAACGGGCCCGCTTATGTGCGCGTCGCGCAAATGAGCGATAGAGGCGTGGAAAGGCTCCCGGAGGGCAGAGGAAGGCTCCCCAGGAGCGGAGAGAAGGGGTCAATGGGTGGAGAGTGGGAGGGGAGAGGCTCCCCGCACACGAGCGGGGCTGAAATTCGATGAAAAAAATACCGCGAGTGAAAACCTCGTGTTAGAGCCGATTTAAAGGGAAGAGAAACTATTTCTGTCAGCAATGTACAGCAAAACCAGGGAAACCTACAAAATGTGAGCAGTGTGATACATGTGCACAGAACAAAATAGCAAATAAAAATTGAAAATGAGCACAACAAAATTCTAAAAAAATATAATCCAGCTGGGCAACAGTGATAGTCATGGAAAACATCAAAAATCACTCCCAAGAAAGCCCCAAAAAAGAAATATGAATTTTAGAAGGGCCTACGCTCTGTCCCCATACAAGGTGAATGATCCCACAGTGAAATTGTGCAGAGCAGGGTTTATGTCTCCTTTGGGCAGGTTTCCTATCTCCAGGGACTGCACTGTCTCTGCGGCCACAGTGTGGTGCAGTGAACACAGACAGTGTATTCAGAAGCCAAAAATCACCAGTTCAAATCCCAGCTGGGGCTCATGCAAACCCAATCCCCATGTTTTACCCACCACTAAACCATGATAGTAAAGACCAACCTTTTCCTGCAGATAACATAAGCATGGTCCAAACACCTCTATTTTACCCTACAGAGCACAGACACCAGAAACATTCGCATTACCTAGACCACAGTCCCCTCAATGCCATCCTGGAGGGCCACATATCATTTAGCTGTGATGCTGTCAGCAATATAAGGCCATGTCAGCATGGTGGCGGAGGGGTACCGTTGGTGGAGGGGGCAGTGGCTGCTGCCCACAGCAGACGGTGGCCTAGCCCCCTTCACGTGGGTGCAGTGCCCTCCAACAGACAGGCCCTGTCTGACAAACAGCCATGGACTCCCCAGGGAATGCACTGTTTTTGTGCTAAGACGGTGGTGCAGCGGACACAGCCAGTGCCTTTAGGACCAGAAGGTCATAGGTTCAAATCCCAGCTGGGGCTCCTGCTAACCCAGTCCCCTTACTTTACCCATGAAGAAATCATGGTAGTAAAGACTGAACCATTATTGCTGAGACCATACGCATGGGTCAAAAACCTCTATTTTACCCTACACAGCACAAACACCATAGAAATGTGCATTACCTACGGCAGAATCCCCCAAATGCAATCCTGGAGGGCCAAACACCATTCAGTTTCCATGCTGTCTCTAATAAAGATGCCTGTGCTGCATATCTATGCACCACCCCCATGGTATGCAGATGTATCCCATGCATATTCATGAGGGACAGCATGAAAACCTGAACAGTGTTTGGCACACCAGGACTGGAGTTGGGAACCTCTGCCATAAAGCAGCAGCCAACAGGGCCAGACACACCCACACCCACACCCACAGGCCCCATTGGCTAATGCCTCCTGGAGAGGCAGGACATTGGGCCCTGCGTGCATCTCCCAATACTAGCACTTGCATACCTTAGCAATGCAACCCTACACCTGGGTATACGGTACACACCTATCATTACTGGCAGATAGCAAGTCCTACGTTAAGCACAGTTTGCTCATTGAGCTCTATCATAACAATCTTTCTGATGTCTGCGGTGTGTGCTTCAGGTCTGGTCTCTGACAGTGTTTACCGCCCTGGGGAGTGACCCCCAACAGTATTGCGTAGCATATCCATGCCTGTGCTGTGCCCAGGACTGGTGTGGTGGGCAGGTCTGATAAACTCCTCTATAGTAGCACAATGCTGGCATAGGTGTGGGAGTGTGTGTCTGTCTATACAGTGTGTGGTGGCTGCAAACACCTTCCACAGCCCACACTGCCAGCACTGTTGCCAGTATTGCCCTGCCAATGTGCATAATGAGGAGCAAGGTACAATGGGTATAGCCCGAACAGGGTGACCTGGCCAGGATGCATCTGCACAGGGCATAGGGCACTGGCTGGGACATTGTAGTGCCCGGCCACCACCTACACAGACAGGATGACCTCAGTATGTCCTGCTGGGGGATCACTCTCACCCTGACTGTGCAGTGATGACAGCATGGCTAGGCACCCCCATAGTGCTATTTAGTGTTTCTCTCATGTGATATTTATGGGTTTCCTTTTGGGGCCCAGTCACTGATTTATCTGCTTGTTGTGTATGCTAACATCCCAGTTCTGGGTGCATGCTTTTCCACTGAGAACATGCACTATGGACTAGCTAGCAGACTGTTTGCAGCTGGTATGTGTCTTGATGGAGTGATTTGCAGGGGGCAGTGGCTGAAGGCTTGTTGCAGGAGAATATCAGATAGTGGTGGAGTGCAGCTTAGCATATACAGGCCTAAAGTCTGTCTGCTATTGTGTCATGGCTGTGTACAGGGTGGCATTGAATGCCCTGTGGGGTGCCTGGTCCCCTCTACTGCCACCATTGCAGGGAGGTAGAATGTGGATCTGTTGATGGGGGACCCTGTTTGTTGCCCGGGGGGGGGGGGGGGAGTCCATGAGGGCTACACCTAACTGAGACATCCAAGGTGTTTCTGCAGAAACTACCTATCTCACAGATTAACACTGCTTTAGACCTACAGCATGGCCTCTTTCAGCCATGGAAGGTGCTGTGGACCTGGTGCTGGGCGCCTCACCGCACCCTCAGTGTGAGCACAGTACCCGCACAATGTGAAGGTGTGTAGCTACTCTGTGCCAGTAAAACACACGGTCAGTACCCCCTACCAGGCCGAGGTACTGTGGGGGTGCACATGGTCACTTCCCCCTACCAGGCCGAGGTGCTGTGGGGGTGCATTCCCCATCTTGTGTTTATCTGTGGACAGCTGATTTGCATGTGCAGTGCATCATGGGTACGGGTGGGCTAACCCTATCCTGGTGACCACAGCAGACTGTCTGTGTGGTGACGTGCACTCCCTCTGCAGCCAGCCAGGGGCTTACTAGTAGCTATATGGCTGTAGCACAATGGTTGCTTCACTGCCTGTGGCACCAGAGGTCATGGGTTCAAACCCACAGTGGGGATGTTTGATGGGGCTGCCCAGAGCATTATCTCTTTTTAATGTACATTATTGCTGCCAGCAAAAACACCTTCATCGTACTGTACCCATAAGGTGCCTCAGAGGGCGCTTTATAGGGCGCCCTATAGGTTACCTTATGGTTACCGTCCATATAAGGTGCACTATACGTTATCCTGTGGAGCAACTTATAGGGTGCCCTATAGGGGACATTTTAGGGTGCCGTGGCGGACAGTGCACTTTATAATGTGCCCTATGGAGTGCCTTATAGGGTGCCTTATGCGGCACCTTCAATTACAGAACGTGAGGACCTGGCAGCAATTAATAAAATACAACTAAAGTGCTACAGGAAAAAATACATACATTGCAATGCTGATGCCACAGCCAGCCTTACATATTAGGCACACTGGGGAGCAAACTCATGACCCGGTATCAGCAGTCAGTGCCTTACCCATTGTGCTACATTGTTGCTCCTCCTTGCATGTCAGCACACCTACTTATGCTGTGCATTCCTTAAACTGCACAGTGCTGCCATCAAAAACATTGCTGTGACCTTGCGGTAACTCATACGGCACCCTATAAAACGCCCTATAAGCAACATTCTAGGGTGCCTTGCCGGATAGTGCACTTTAAAATGTGCCTTATGGGGCGCCTTATGTTAACACGCTTTGAGAGTGGGTTTGCTAGTAGTAGTAATTAAAATAAAAAGCCTCCTAAAGCAAACTTACCCATAATAGGTAATGCCTCAGTCAGCCTTCTTCATTGGGCACAGTGGGGGATTGAACCCATGATCCCTGCACCATTGGTCAGTGTCTTAACCATTGGGCGGTGGCTCTGCTTCTGTGCTTGTGCATCAGCACGCCACCTTATGCCGCCCAATATTAAAATGCCTCCTAGAGCAATAGCATGCTGCCCATTATTTAAATGCCTCAGCCAGCCATCTTCATTGGGCACTGTGGGGGATTGAACCCCTGATCCCTGCACCATTGGTCAGTGTCTTAACTATTGTGCTGTGGCTCTGCTTCTTTGCTTGCACATCAGCGCGCCACTTATGCCTCCTGCGCAGCTTTCTCATGCGCTAATGTGCGGGGCGCACATGGGCGCCGCGCACATTAGCGCATGAATAATCCCGGTTTTGCTTTTTTCAGTCAGACACGCCCACTCCTTATATGGCACCCGCACACTAGCGGGCCACGCACATTACCGGGGTTTTAGTAAACATACCCCTTAGTCATGGTTTGGACGTCTGGAGACATGCATGTGAATGTCAAAATCACGGACACGTCTCCATAACACACGTCTCTGTAACCATTCCACAAATGCCATTCACAGATGTCTCCTGTACAGGGATGTTCAAGTAGGCACAGGGGTGTGGCAGATGCATGTCTGGAGAGAGGCAATGGATTTACACATCCTTATTCGATTCCAGAAGCAGCAGAGCCGTCTATAGTCACATGCATGTTTATTCCTGCTCCAGGAATGAATAGAAGTCAGGAAAGTGTTTTCACCTTAAAAAACCCACAGCTTTCATCTCCTGTCTAACTTCTCTGCCAGTTGTGCGGGGAAGTTAGACAGGGGTGGGGAAGGGGTGGCACGGGGGTGGAGAGTGGGCTGGCAGTGCATGGTCACTGGCCCTGGATGATATAGTCCAACTAAGAGCAAGACGTCACATCAGCAAACAGTTCACAGTTGAGAAACGTGATGTGTCCAAGGATAGAACCAAATGAATATGCTTAAAAAGAGGCTTTTATTTACAGTACCAATGGATGCTGCCCACCCGACACAGGCCGTGTTTCGTTTAATAAAACTTCATCAGGGGTAAAGGGCAATGGCGAGCCTCTTGTTGGCCAAAAGTGTCAAGTCTCTTCTTGGCCGAAAAATGGTACGACAAGCCGGAGACCGGCTGCACCAAGGGCCACAGGCACTCCACTATCCAAACTATCCAGACTCTGCAAACGTTTGGATAGTGGGTAAGACGATTGTTAGAATGCGTTACCTTGCGGCATTTACAAGTGATCTGGTATAACTACATTTGGAGTGCCTGTGGCCCTTGGTGCAGCTGGTCTCCGGCTTGTCGTACCATTTTTCGGCCAAGAAGAGACTTCTCATGTTTCTCAACTGTGCACTGGCCCTGGATGTACAGGGCCAATTCTAATGTCGGCCATGTACATCTAGGGACGGCGAAATGTCCAGGGAAGTAATTCCACCCCCTGGGTGGAATAATTTCCCTGGACATTTCTTTTGTTAAGCTCCAGGGCGCGGATGGGGATGGGGATGGGGATGGGGATGGGGGGAGGGCAAGAGTTAATTCTCCGCAGTCCAACCCTGGCCTTTGGAGGCCAGATCAGGGGTCGGGCTGCCGGGAATTAACTCTATTTTGTGGTGGCTGGCATCGCGGCTTTTAAATGGAGCCGCGGTGCCATGGCTCCATTTAAAAGCCCCGACTGAGTTAGTTGGGCAGGCATGTATGTGCATGCAAGGACTGAATCACAGTCCCTGCCTGCATATACATACCTATTCACAAATCTGATCCCACAGGGCTAGATGTGCCCCGCAAGATCAGAATCATGATCTCCTTTGTACGTCTGACTCAGCCCGGACATACAAAGGAGATGTACATGTGGGACAGAATCGGGCCCAGAGTGTAGAGAAGATGGAGAATTAGATGACTAACTTTAGCTTACAAAGTCCCACACTGGGATTTGAACCCTAATCACCCATTTCTTAACCCACTAGTCTAATCATTATACTATTAGACATTTTGATTCTGAAATACTCTCCTGGGAATGTCTATATAGACATTTGATACACATGCATATTGGGCACATCCATGTTTCTGAAATTGTGCTTGAACTTGCACACGCCTGCCTTTCTTTTCAGACGTTCTGGCTTTCACGTCCCAGCTTGCACTTGGATGTCTCATTTGGAATGTGCCTCCATGTGAATATGTGAGCATGGGGCTGGACTGTGATGCGTCATCCTGCCCAACTATGTTGGTCATGTCTAAAATGGCCATCATTGAATTTAGTATTGTCCTGGGATTTCCACAGTTCCCTTTAGTAACTCATTGGATGTTCTATCATTTCCTCTTAATCTGCATTCCTTTCAGCAATTTAAAGATGTCAGTTATCTTTCTTTGCTTAGCATTTTTTTTTAGTTGCTGTGAGGACCATCTCCCACAAATGGGGCAGAGACATTATTAGTGGGACTCAAACACTGATCTCTTTGCTTACCAGGCTGCTGTTCAAACCACATTAGATCAGTTCCCCCCCCCCTCATCCACACACGCACACACACACTTCATCCCTGACTAGCTTGTTAGTTCTATACATGCCATCTCATCCAATGATGAGTTGGATGAGCGTTAACTTGAGTACAGTTGCTAATTTCAGGATTTGAACTATACTTTCTTTTATGTTCCTTGCACTTTTTCTTTCACTTTTCTGCACCTTCAAAGTTAGCCATTGATCCATTGACATCTGTAGACATAAAACCAAAATCTGCATTTCCAACCAACTTTTTGGGCCTGCTTCTGCATATTCTGCATAATTACATGTTTAGGTATGGTATCCCTAGCTGATACTGTTTTTTCTAGAACCTTGGCTCACTGGCCATATTATGTCTTATTGATATGGGTGGTACCGTATATCCCAGATTATAAATTGTGTTTTTTTACATCTGGAAACCATAGCACAACCTATACACAGGAGTGACATATCTAAGACATTTACATGGTGGACCCTGCCCCTTGAAATGGAAATAAATACTTGCAACTGTGCAGTGGACAGTCTTTCTCCCCAGGCCCTCCGCCCTACACAAAACACTTGCAAGCAGACCCTCCAATCAGCAGACTGGTACGTATTTTTATGATACTCGCAAATAGCATATCAAATAGCATACCGGATGAATTTCAGTTACAAAAAAAAAATCTGTCTTTAACCCCACAGAAAATGGTGATCCTGAAGGAGTGGAACTCATACACCATGGAATTCAAATTGAAAGTTCTTCATTATGCAGAAGAACAAGGTAACAAAGCCACCAAGTGAACTTTTTGGATAAATGAGAAATTAAGTAGAGATTAGAGGAAGACTCATGGAAAACTAACCTTGATGAAATGCAGAAAGAAGGCAAATCGCAGCCGCAAAGCAAGGTGGCCTGAATTAGAAGCACATCTGCTTCAGTTCATTGTAAAGCAGAAGGCCCAGACCCATGGACTGTCCACTGTGCAGGTGTGATTCAAAGCAGTTCATTTAGCAAGGGATTTGGAGCTAGTCATTCGTGGTGCTATTGATTTATGATAAGAAACAAATTAAGCATTAGACAAAGGACAACCATGTGTCAGCAGCTCCCTGCTGATTTCTCGGATAAAGTACCGAGTTTCAGGGAATTTGTAAACAAAGAAATCAACACATACACAGTGACACCAGACTTCATAATCAATATGGACATCCCATTAGGCAGAACGGTCAGTCAAAATGGGGTTAGAATAATAAATGAACAATAAATGAACGACTGGACATGAAAAGACACACATTATAGTGGTGCTGGCCTGCAGTGCAAGTGGAAAGAAGCTGCCACCAATGATGTTATTAAAAGGAAGACAATGCCAAGTGAAACTGTACCATAAGAACATAAGAACATAAGATATGCCATACTGGGTCAGACCAAGGTCCATCAAGCCCAGTATCTTGTTTCCAACAGTGGCCAATCTAGGTCATACGTACCTAGCAGTTTCCCCAAAAGACACAGGTTCCACAACGCTTGTACTGGGTCAAGCATTGATAAACTGGATCCCTTTTTAATAATGGTTTATGGACCTTTCCTCCAGGAACTTGTCCAAACCTTTTTTAAACCCATCTACACTAACAGCCTTTACTACATCCTCCGGTAACAAATTCCAGAGTTTGATTCCACAATGAGTGAAAAAATATTTTCTTTTATTAGTCTTAAATAGTTTACCCTGTAGCTTCATTGCATGTCCCCTAGTCTTTCTATATTCTGATAAGGTAAACAATCGATCTACGTTTACCGGTTCCACTCCGTTCATTAATTTATAGACTTCTATCATATCTCCCCTAAGCCGTCTCTTTTCCAGGTTAAAGAGCCCTAACCTTTTTAGCCTTTCTTGATAGGAGTATCCTTCCATCCCCTTTATCATTTTGGTGCCTCTTCTCTGAACCTTTTCTAATAACGATATATCCTTATTAAGATACGGCAACCAGAATTGCACACAATATTCAAGGTGTGGTCTCACCATGGAACGATATAGAGGCATTATAATATCTTTTGTTTTATTTTCCATTCCTTTCCTTATGATACCTAGCATTCTATTTGCTCTATTGGCCGCCGCTGCACACTGGGCTGAGGGTTTTAACATGTTATCCACAATGACGCCTAAATATTTTTCCTGGGTGGTGGTTCCTAATTTGGAACCTTGCATTGTGTAACCATATTTTGGATTGTTCTTCCCTAGGTGCATAACTTTGCACTTGTCCACATTAAATTTCATCTGCCATTTTGATGCCCAGTCTTCCAAATTATCAAGATCCTCTTGCAATTTTCCACAATCCTCTTGGGTTTTAACAACTTTAAATAGTTTTGTGTCATCTGCAAATTTGATAACCTCACTCGTTATTCCCTTTTCCAGTTCATTTATGAATATGTCAAAAAGCAGCGGACACAGCACAGATCCCTGGGGTACACCACTCTTCAACTTTCTCCATTGGGAAAATTGGCCGTTTAGCCCAACCCTCTGCTTTCTATCTTTTAACCAGTTCCTGATCCACAATAGTACACTGCCTCCTATCCCATGACCCTTTAGTTTTTGCCAAAAGTCTCTGATGAGGGACCTTGTCAAAGGCTTTCTGAAAGTCCAGATACACTATGGGGTATGTTTACTAAAACCCCGCTAATGTGCGGGCCGCGCTAGTGTGCGGGTGCCATATAAGGAGTGGGCGTTTCTTTCTGAAAAAGAAAAACCGTGATTTAAATATGCGCTAAGGTGCACGGCGCCCATGTGCGCCCCGCACATTAGCGCATGAGAAAGCTGCGCGGGAGGCATAAGTGGCGCGCTGATGTGCAAGCCAAAGAGCAGAGCCACAGCACAATGGTTAAGACACTAACCAATGGTGCAGGGAACAGAGGTTCAATCCTCCACAGTGCTCAATGAAAACAGCTGGCTGAGGCATTTCTTTAGGAGCCAGTTCAGTATTGGGCGGCATAAGGCAGTGTGCTATTGCTTTAGGAGGCATATTAATATTGGGAAGCATAAGGTGGCACGCTGATATGCACACACTGAAACAGAACCACAGCACAATGGTTAAGACACTGAGCAATGGATCAGGGGTTCACTCCCCCACAGTGCCCAATGAACAAGGCTGGCTGAGGCATTATGTATTATGGGGAAGATTGGTTTAGGAGGCATTTTATTTTTATTTTAATTATCACTACTAGCAAACGCACTCTCAAAGCGTGTTAACATAAGGCGCCCCATAAGGCACATTTTAAAGTGCACTGTCCGCCAAGGCACCCTAGAATGTTGTTTATAGGGTGCTTTATAGGGTGCCGTATGAGGTACCGCAAGGTCAGAGTACTGTTTTTGATGGCAGCACTGTGCAGTGTAAGGAATGAAAACCATAAGTAGGTGCGCTAACATGCAAGGAGGAGTAGCAGTGGAGCACAATGGTTAAGGCACTGGTTGCTAATACAGGGGGTCATGAGTTTGCTCCCCAGGGTGCCTAATACGTAAGGCTGGCTGAGGCATCAGCTTTGCAATGTATGTTTTGTTTCCTGCAGCACTTTATTTTTATTTTATTAATTGCTGCCAGCAAACACGCCCTCACGTGCCGTAATTGAAAATGCCATATAAGGCACCCTATAAGGCACTCCATAGGGCACATTATAAAGTGCATGGTCCGCCATGGCACCCTAAAATGTTCCCTACAGGGCACCCTATAAGTTGCGTCACAGGATAATGTATAGTGCACCTTATATGGACGGGAACCATAAGGTGCCCTATAGGGCGCCCTATAAAGCGCCCTCAGAGGCACCTTATGGGTACAGTACGCTGAGGGTGTTTTTGCTGGCAGCAAAAATGTACATTAAAAAGAAACAATGCTTTGGGCAGCTCTACCAAATAACCCCACTGTGGGTTTGAACCCATGACCTCTGGTTTCACAGGCAGTGAAGTAACCATTAGCGCTACAGCTGCTAACAAACCCCAGCCTGGCTGCAGAGAGCCTGCAGTCTGTTGTGGTCACCAGGATAGGGTTAGCACACCCGTACCCATGATGCACTGCACATGCAATTCAGCTGTCCACAAATAAACAAAATATGGGGAATGCACCCCCACAGCACCTCGGCCTGGTAGGGGGAAGTGACCATGTGCACCCCCACAGCACCTCGGCCTGGTAGGGGGTACTGACCGTGTGTTTTACTGGCACAGAGTAGCTACACACCGTCACATTGTGCGGGTATTGTGCTCACCCTGAGGGTGCGGTGAGGCGCCCAGCACCAAGTCCACAGCACCTTCCATGGCTAAATAAGGCCATGCCGGAGGTCCAAAGCGGTCTTAAACTGTGAGGTGGGTAGTTTCTGCTGATAGCACCTTGGTTGTTTCATTCAGGTGTAGCCCCCCCCCCCCCTGGACCCCTAGGAGGATCATGTGTGACCCTCCTCCAGGGCCAAGGGTGGCAAACAGGGTCTCCAATCAATAAATCCACATTCTACCTCCCTGCAATGGTGGTAGTACAGGGGACCATCAACCCCAATACTGCTGGGGAACAGACACCCCACAGGGCAGGCAATGCAGCCCTTAAAACATCCATAACACAATAGCAGACAGACATTAGGCCTGGATATTCTAAACTGCATCCCAACATTATCTGATATTGTCCTGCAGCAAGCCTTCAGACACTGCACCCTGCAAGCCACTCCATCAAGACACATACCAGCTGCAAACAGTCTGCTAGAAAGTCCATATTCCCAGTAGAAATGCATACACCCAGAAATGGGATGTCAGCATAAACAACAAGCAGATAAATCAGTGAGTGGGCCCCAAAAGGAAACCCACAAATATCACATGAGAGAAATGTTGCATAGCATTAGGGGGGGGGGGGGGCCTAGCCATGCTGTGGTCACTGCACAGTCAGGGTGAGAGTGATCTCCCAGCAGGACATACTGAGGTCACCCTGTCTTTGTAGGTGGTGGCCGGGCACTAAAATGTCCCAGTCAGTGCCCTATGCCCTGTGCAGATGCACCCTGGCCAGGCCACCCTGTCCAGGCTATACCCATGGTACCTTGCTCCTTATTATGCACATTGGCAGGCCAATACTGGCAACAGTGATGGCAGTGTGGGCTGTGGAAGGTGTTTGCAGCCACCACACACTGTCTAGACCAGGGGTGGGGAACCCTGGTCCTGGAGAGCCACAGACCAGTCAGGTTTTCGGGATATCCCTAATGAATATGCAAGAGATATATATGCATTAGAGATATCCTGCCAACCTGACTGGTTTGTGGCCCTCCAGGGCTGGATTTGGAGACCCCTGCCTTACACCTCTGTCATTTAAGATTATGAGTGGGCAAGGTGCAGATGTCCTAGACATCAAAAGGGTATATTGAATGTGTCACATTCCTCCTCGATTCTCACCACCACCAAAATGTTGTCTAATAGACAATATTTTGGTGGTGGTGAGAAGTGAGGAGGAATGTGACACATTCTATCTAACCTTTTTGATGTCTTGGACATCTGCACCTTGCTCACTCATAATCTTAAATGACAGAGGTGTAAGGCAGGGGTCTCCAAATCCAGCCCTAGAGGGCCACAAACCAGTCAGGTTGGCAGGATATCTCTAATGCATATATATCTCATGCATATTCATTAGGGATATCCCAAAAACCTGACTGGTCTGCGGCTCTCCAGGACCAGGGTTCCCCACCCCTGGTCTAGACAGACACAAACTCCGACACCTATGCCAGCATTGTGCTACTATAGAGGAGTTCAGCAGCCATGCCCACCACACCAGTTCTGGGCACAGTACAGGCATGGATATGGTACGCAATACTGTTGGGGGTCACTCCCCAGGGTGGTAAACACTATCAGAAACCAGACCTGAAGCACACACCGCAGACATCAGAATGTTTGTTATGATGGAGCTCAATCAGCAAACTGTGCTTAACGTAGGAATTTCTATCTGCCAGTATTCATAGCAAACGTTTGAGAGCTGTGTACCGTATACCCAGATGTAGGGTTGCATTGCTAAAGTATGCAAGTGCTAGTATTGGGAGATGCACGCAGGGCCCAATGTCCTGCCTCTCCAGGAGGCATTGGCCAATGGGGCCTGTGGGTGTGGGTGTGGGTGTGTCTGCCCCTGTTGGCTGCTGCTTTACGGCAGAGGTTCCCAACTCCAGTCTTGGTGTGCCAAACACTGTTCGGGTTTTCATGCTGTCCCACATGAATATGCATGAGCTACATCTGCATACCATGGGGGTGGTGCATAGATATGCAGCACAGGCATCTTTATTAGAGGCAGCATGGAACCTGAATGGTGTGTGGCCCTCCAGGACTGCATTTGGGAGACTCTACTCTAGGTAATGCGCCTGTTTATGGTGTCTGTGCTTGGTGGGGTAACATATAGGCGTATTAACCTTGTGTATGTTCTCAGCAATAAAGGTTTGTCCTTACTATCACGGTTTAGTTGTGGGAAAAATATGTGGACTGGACTGGCAGTATCCCCAGCTGGGCTTTGAACCTGTGACCTTCTGTTCTTGCACACACAGTCTGTGTACACTGCAGCACTGTGTTGCCACTGATAGGCTTCATTCCCTGGGAATTCCATGACTGTACATCTGACAGGGCCTGTCTGTTGCAGTGGATGGTGCCAGCCTGCACACGGTTAGGCCACTGTCTGCTGTGGCTAGCAGCCACTGCCCCCTCCACCACCTGTACCCTTCTGCCAACATGCTGACATGTCCTGATCTTGGAAAAAGCATATGACCTGATTGAGTTGTGGCACTCCAGGACTGCATTTGGGGGACTTGGCTGTAGGTAATGCCCATTGTTATGGTGTGTGTCCGGTGTAGGGTAAAATATAGATGTTTGAACCATGCTTATGTCCTCTGCAATAAAGGAGTGTCTTTCCTATCTCTGTTTAGTGGTGGGTAAAATATGTGGACTGGGTTGGCAGGAGCCCCAGCTTGGATTTGAACCTGTGATTCTCTGGTTCTACAGGCACTGGCTGTGTCTGCGGCACCACACTGTGGCCACAAAGAGTGTGCAGTCCCTGGAGATAGGAAACCTGGCCGAACGAGTCAGAAACCCTGCTCTGCACAATTTGACTGTGGGCTCATTCACCTTGTATGGAGACAAACGGGCAAATAAACCTCAAAAATGACCTCGAAAAAAGGGGAAAAAACCATAACCAAGCTGGCCAATAGTGACCCTTCCAAAAATCATTTCTATTTTTGGGAGTGTTTTTTAATGTTGCCCATTGATATCACTATTGGCCAGCTGTATTATAATTTTTTTGAATTTTGTTGTGGTCATTTTCGATTTTTATTTGCTATTTTGTTCTGTGCACATGTATCACACTGCTCACGTTTTGTAGTTTTCCCCGGTTTTGCTGTACATTGCTGACGGAAATGGTTTCTCTTCCCTTTAAATCGGCTCTAACGTGAGGTTTTCACTCGCGGTATTTTTTTCATTGAAATTCAGCCCCGCTCCTGTGCGGGGAGCCTCTCCCCTCCCCTCCCACTCTCCGCCCATTGACCCCATCCCTCCGCCCCTCGGGAGCCTTCCATCGACCTCGGAATGCCTTTCCACGCCTCTATCGCACATCAGCGCGCCGCGTAATTGTGCAGGCCTGTTAGTGCAGCGTGCACGTGTGTGGGGCCCAAAAACGCACTATTAGCATGCGCTAAGGTACCTTAGCGCACGCTCAAGTGCGCCCCGCACAATTGCGCGGTTTAGTAAACATACCCCTATATCAACCGACTCACCTTTGTCCACCTGCTTATTCACACCTTCAAAAAAACATAACAGATTAGTAAGACAAGATCTTCCTTGTCTAAAGCCATGTTGGCTGTCTCCCATTAGGCCATGACTATCTACATGCTGAGTAATTTTGTTCTTTGTGAAGGTTTCTACCATTTTTCCTGGTACTGACATCAGGCTCACCGGTCTGTAGTTTCCCGGATCACCCCTGGAACCCTTTTTGAAAATTGGCGTTACATTGGTGATCCTCCAATCTTCAGGTATTACAGATGATTTTACAAATAGCAGGTCTGCAATCTCATATTTCAGTTCTTTCAACACCCTTGGATGTATACCATCTGGCCCAAGTGATTTGCTACTAATAGTTGTAATACATCTTCCCGATGTATCGTTATTTCCTTCAATTTTTCTGCACCTTTAAATACCACTTCAGTCATGGGTAACATCCCTACATCTTCCTCAGTAAAAACTGAAGCAAAGATTTCATTCAGTTTCTCTGCTATTGCTTTGTCGCCTCTTAGTGCCCCTTTAACCCCTCTATCATCTGATGGACCAACTGACTCTCTCACAGGTTTTTTGCTACGAATGTACTTGAAAAAGTCTTTATTTCACGTTTTTGCTTCCGCAGCAAGCTTCTTCTCAAATTCTCCCTTTGCCTGCCTTATTAATGCCTTGCATTTGACTTGCCAGTGCTTGTGCTGTTTCCGGGTTTCGTCATTTGGCTCTTTTTTCCATTTCCTGAAAGATGCTTTTTTGGCAACAACAGCCTCTCTGATCTCACCTTTAAACCATGCTGGCAGTTTTTTGGACTTCCTTCCACTTTTCTTAAAGCGTGGAATACAGCTGGTCTGGGCTTCCAAGATAGTAGTTTTCAACAACACCCACGCTTGATGTAAGTCTTTAACCTTTGCAACTGCTCCTTTTAGTTTTTTCTTAACTATTTTCCTCAATTTATTATAGTCTCCCTTTCAAAAGTTAAAAGGTAGTACTGTGGATTTCCTTTCTATCCCTCCTCCACTAATAAAATGAAATGTGATCATGCTATGATCACTATTTCCAAGAGGCCCAAAAACCCTTATCTCTTGCACAAGATCTGGTGTTCCACTAAGGAATCGATCCAGTATGGCTTCCCCTCTGGTCAGTTCATGAACAAGCTGCTCCAAGAAGCAGTCATTTATTTCATCTAGGAACTTTATCTCCCTAGAATGTCCTGCCGTGACACTGACCCAGTCGATACCGGGGTAATTGAAATCACCCATTATTATTACTGTGCTGTAACGTTTGTTAGCTTACTTGATTTCTTTGAGCATTTCATCATCCATTTGTTCATTCTGGCCAGGTGGACGATAGTACACCCCCACTGCCATCGCCTTCCCCTTCATACATGGAATTTCAATCCATAGAGATTCTATAGCAAATTTTGTTTCCTGCAAAACTTTAATCCTTTCTGACTCAATGCCCTCTCTAACATAGAGCACAACCCCTCCACCAATTTGATCAGCTCTATCATTACGATATAGTTTGTACCCAGGTATCACAGTGTCCCACTGGTTGTCCTCCTTCCATCATGTCTCTGATATTCCAATCATATCTAACCTCTCATTTAGTGCTATATATTCTAACTCTCCCATCTTATTTTTTAGACTTCTAGCATTTGCATACAAGCATTTTAGAGACTGTATTTTATTCATATTAATCTGGCTATTGGTAGACATGGGTAATTTGGGATCTTTAAGCTCTGTCTGCTCCATACTCGAGGGCATTTGGGCTACTTTACTCTTTGTTGGAACCTCTCTACTTTTGGTAGTATCCTTCAAGGATACATTCTTCTGAACCATGCACTCTTGGGCGACTGTTGGCTTTCCCCTATTATCTAGTTTAAAAGCTGCTCTATCTCCTTTTTAAAGGTTAATGCCAGTAGCCTGGTTCCATTCCGGTTAAGGGGAAGCCCATCCCTTCGGAAGAGCCCCTCCTTTCCCCAGAATATTCCCCATTTCCTAACAAATCCAAAACTCTCATCTCTGCACCATTGTCTCATCCACACATTGAGACTCCAGAGCTCTGCCTGTCTTTTGGGTCCTGCGCGTGGAACGGGAAGCATTTCGGAGAATGCTACCCTGGAAGTTCCTACCTAAAAGCCTAAATTTAGCCTCCAGAACCTCCCTACCACATTTTCCTATTTCATTGGTACTGACATGTACCAAGACAGCAGACTCCTCCCCAGCACTAAGACCTTATCATTGTTGTTGATATGAATGAGAAAGGATGGATGGATGAGAGCATGATGCTGAAATGGCTGCAATGATGCTTTAGTAAGCGACTGGATGGATTTTTCAAGAGACAGAAAGCACTACTTGTCATGGAGAGCATAAGAGCCCATTTCACTGAAGACATAAAGAAGAAAATAAAATCTCTGAACACTGTCCCGGTTATTATACCTGGTGGTATGAGAAAAATGCTTCAACCACTTGACATTTCCATCAACAGAAGATTCAAAGATGTGTTGTGTCGCCTATGGGAAAACTAGATGTGCCACGGAAAACACAGTTTCACGGCTACCCGCCATATGTGCCATGCTACATTTGCATAAGTTACCATGTGGGTTGTGACAACATGGTGGGGGGGGGGCAAGAAAATAATCAAATCATGTTTTGGGAAGGCTGAGATCCTAAAGAGCCCCAATAACCATGAAGACAGATGATGAAGATGAAGAAAGCAATAACGAACATGAACTGGCACCAGACATTGCAGAACTATTTCACAGTGACACCGAAGATGAGGACTTCAACGACTTTCCTGAGAGTGAAACAGATCAATCAAATGTGGAATGAGTGTTATTGTAAAATGAAAGTGAAACAGAATAAATCCGGTTTTAAGAAATAGTAATGTTGTCTTGCGCTTTATCTTTTGTAATTGTGAATTATATACAGGGGTGACTTATACTAATAATTTACATATGAAAATGCCAAATTGAGGTACTGTGACTTATACACAGGGATGACTTATAATCTGGGAAATACGGTATATTAGTGTTGCCATAAGTGTGCCCAGCCCTATTTTTGACATCTCCTTGGGGTGCCAACTATTCTATAGGCAGTGTGTTTTGTATGCTAGATTTTAGAATAGGAGGCTGCAAATACCACCACCAGAGAAAAATGGGGGGGGGGGGGGACTCATGTAGCCGGGGCTACTAGTGTAGAAAGGTTGGTCACTGTGCTATACCTCTCTGACTAGATCTAGATATGAAGACAAACTGGGGAAACTGGGATTGAAGTGCCCCATCTCCCCCTGAGCATGGGTTACCTCTGGAACTGAATACACTATTCATTTGACTGCTGTGGAATGTATGGAGGATATCCACAGGCTATGACACTAGGCGGCTCCAGATTTGTCAAGGGAGAAGCTTAATCTGAATCACTGCAGTTGAAGCTCGTTGTTTGTTTCCCTTTATTTGTTGTGGGCCAGTTGATTTTTAGGCATGACTTCTGGTATCAAAGGGTAAACTGGAGCCCTGACCATCTGAGCTACTGTTGGTCTGTGATGGCCTTGGGATAATTGTGCTGCCATTCCTTGCCTCTCTACTTGTTCCCTGTCTTTTCAACCATTGTTGGTTCTGCAACTGCCAGCCACTTTACTGAGTGTTTCCCTGATGGTTTGTGGGGAGGGGGGACAGGATCAATCCCTATATTCTCCTGCCTTTTTAACATAAAGATTCAATATTATACCTCTGACCCCCTGCCTTTATTAAGGGTCAGGCTGCCAAATAAAGCCCATATCTCTTACATGGTGGCTTGAAGTATTGCAAGATTGGGCATTAGCACTGCAAGGTCACAGGTACCATTTTGAACATAGGTCTGTGGGGCAAGAACTTCCAGGGATTACTTTGCACCCCTCCCACTTGCCACCAGGGAAATACTCATTAAGAACTTGGGGGATCAAAGAAAGGTTGGTGGTTTTATTGGTCATGTCACAGTGTTGGTCATGTCATGGAGACTCAGGGGGATTGTGGTATTACCGGTAATTTCTAGGGTAGCTTGGGGCAGGGAGGGGCTCATGGATGAGGGTGGATAACCCACAATGTGTCCGAATGCAGCAATGCCAGTTTGTTAGAGTGGGTGCTCCTATTTTCACTATGTGTACCCCAGGGATCTGTGCTGGGTCCGCTGCTTTTTGACATATTCATAAATGACCTGGAAAGTGGAATAACGAGTGAGGTTATCAAATTTGCAGATGAGACAAAACTATTTAAAGTTGTTAAAACCCAAGAGGATTGTGGAAAATTGCAAGAGGATCTTGATAAATTGGAAGACTGGGCATCCAAATGGCAGATGAAATTTAATGTGGACAAGTGCAAAGTTATGCACCTAGGGAAGAACAACCCAAACTATGGTTACACGATGCAAGGTTCCACATTAGGAACCACCACCCAGGAAAAAGATGTAGGCGTCATTGTGGATAACATGTTAAAACCCTCGGCCCAGTGTGCAGCGGCAGCCAAGAGAGCAAATAGAATGCTAGGTATCATAAGGAAAGGAATGGAAAATAAAATAAAAGATATTATAATGCCTCTATACCGTTCCATGGTGAGACCGCACCTTGAATATTGTGTGCAATTCTGGTCGCTGTATCTTAAAAAGGATATAGCGATTTTAGAAAAGGTTCAGAGAAGAGCCACCAAAATGGTAAAGGGGATGGAAGGATACTCCTATGAAGAAAGGCTAAAAAGGTTAGGGCTCTTTAACCTGGAAAAGAGACGGCTGAGGGGAGATATGATAGAAGTCTATAAATTAATGAACGGAGTGGAACGGGTAAACGTAGATCGATTGTTTACGTTATCAGAATATAGGAAAACTAGGGGACAATCAATGAAGCTACAGGGTAAACTATTTAAGACTAATAAAAGAAAATATTTTTTCACTCAATGTGTAATCAAACTCTGGAATTTGTTACCGGAGGATGTAATAAAGGCTGTTAGTGTAGCTGGGTTTAAAAAAGGTTTGGACAAGTTCTTGGAGGAAAGGTCCATAAAGCATTATTAAGAAGGGACCCAGGATATCAATGTTTGACCTAGTGCAAGCATTGCAGAACCTGTGTCTTTTGGGGAAACTTCTAGGTACTTATGACCTAGATTGGCCACTGTTGGAAACAGGATACTGGGCTTGATGGACCTTGGTCTGACCCAGTATGGCATATCTTATGTTCTTATGTTTTTTTTTAATTGCTGCACCCACTGGATGTCCTATCAAAATGTACATGGATTTGCCAGCACACGTCTTTGGGGTATGTTTACTAAACCGTCTTAACGTGCGCCCGGCGATAGTGTGCAGGCTGCCATAAAAGGAGTGGGCGTTTCAGTCTTAAAGTAGCAAAATGGGATTATCGGGCGAAGCGCTGCTAAGCGTGGTAACGCGCGGTAATCTTAAGTAGGCGCCCAGACATGTAAACATGGAAAAGGAGGTGTAGCACAATGGTTAATACACTGACTGATGATAAAGGGGTCATGAGTTTGATCCCCCAGTGTGCCTAATGCATAAGGCTGGCTGAGATATCAGCTTTGACATGTAAGTATTGTCTTGTGAGGCATTTTATTTGTATTTTAATTATTGCTGCCAGCAAACACACCCTCACGTGCCGTAACCTATACTCCATAGGGCACATTATAAAGTGCACTGTCCGCCACGGCACCCTATAATTTCCCCTATAGGGCACCCTATAAGGCGCTCCATAGGACACCTTATAAAGCACCTTATATGGACTGTAACCATAAGGTGCCTCAGAAGGCGCTTTATAGGGCGCCTTATAAAGCGCCTTCTGAGGCACTTTATGGTTACAGTACTCTGAGGGTGTTTTTGCTGGCAGCACTAATGTACAATAAAAATAGACAATGCTTTGGACAGCCCTATCAAATAACCCCACTGTGGGTTTGAACAGATGACCTCTGGCTCCACAAGCAGTGAAGGGACCAGTGGGCTACAGCTCTATAGCTGCTAACAAACACCTGGCTGGCTGCAGACGGACTGCACGTCACCACAGAAACAGTCTGATGTGATCACCAGGATAGGGTTAACCCACTCGTACCCATGAAACACTGCACATGCAAATCAGCAGTCTACAGATGATCACAAGATGGGGTATGCACCCCCACAGCACCTCGGCCTGGTAGGGGGAACTGACCGTGTGTGGTACTGGCACAGAGTAGCTACACACCATCACATTGTGCGGGTACTGTGCTCACCCTGAGGGTGAGGTGGGGCGCCCAGCACCAGGTCCACAGCACCTTCCATGGCAGAAATAGGACATGCTGCAGGTCCCCAGCAGTGCTAATGACTGAGCTACATAGTTTTTGCAGGCACACCTTGGATACATCTGTATTTCTCAGTCAGGTGTAGCTCTTATGGACCCATAGGCAGATTATGTACCACCACCCTCTGAGGTTGAGGGTGGGAAACAGGGTCTTCCACCAATAGATCCACATTTTAATTCTCTCCAATGGAAACAGTAGAGGGGACCATCAACCCCAGTCCTGCTGGGGAATAGACACTCTTCAGGGCAGTCAATGCAGTTCTGTACACATCCATAAAGCAATAGCAGACAGACATTAGGCCTGGAAATGCTCAGCTGCACCCCACCACTATCTGATATTCTCCTGCAGCAAGCCTCCAGCCGCTACACCCTGCAAGGTGTTCTAGCAAAACACATATTAGCTGCAGACAACCTGCCAGCTAGTCCATAGTGCAGGGGTGGGGAACCCTGGTCCTGGAGAGCCGCAGACCAATCAGCTTTTTGGGATATCCCTAATGAATATGCATGAGATATATATGCATTAGAGATATCCTGCCAACCTGACTGGTTTGTGGCCCTCCAGGGCTGGATTTGGAGACCCCTGCCTTACACCTCTGTCATTTAAGATTGTGAGTGGGCAAGGTGCAGATGTCCAAGACATCAAAAAGGTTAGATAGAATGTGTCACATTCCTCCTCACTTCTCACCACCACCAAAATATTGTCTATTAGACAACTTTTTGGTGGTGGTGAGAATCGAGGAGGAATGTGACACATTCTATATACCCTTTCGATGTCTAGGACATCTGCACCTTGCCCACTCACAACCTTAAATGACAGAGGTGTAAGGCAGGGGTCTCCAAATCCAGCCCTGGAGGGCCACAAACCAGTCAGGTTGGCAGGATATCTCTAATGCATATATGCTTGAGATACATCTGCATACCATGGGGGCGGTGCATAGCAATGCAGCACAGCCACATTTATTAGAGGCAGCATGGAAACCTGAATGGTGTTTGGATCTCCAGGACTGCATTTGGGAGACTCTGCTCTAGGTAATGCGCATGTTTATGGTGTCTGTGCTCTGTAGGGTAAAATGTAGGTGTTTTGGGCATGTCTACGTCATCTGCACTACAGGTTCTGTCTGTATTAGCACGTTGTAGTAGTGGGTAAAATATGGGGGCTGGGTTGGCAGGAACCACAGCTGGGACTTGAACCTGTGACCTTCTGTTCCTGAACACACTGGCTGTGTGCACTGCACCACCGTGTTGCCACAGAGACAGTGCATTCCATGGGGATACCATGACTGTTCATCAGATAGGGCCTGTCTGTTGCAGTGCATGGCAACCACCTACACAGGGCTAGGCCACGGTCTGCTCTGGGCAGTTGCCACTGCCCCGTCCACCACCAGTACCCTTCTGCCACCCTGCTGACATGCCCGTCTGCTGGTGCTGCTGGTGGAGTGCAGTCTCAGGCCATCCATTGTGTGGCTAGGCGGCTGCCTATAGTGCAGGTTCTGGGGTAGGGGTGCCTGCATAGCTGTCCAAGCTTCCCCCCAGCACCGCCTGCCAATGTTCTGTGCCCTTGGGGGTACTGCAGTGCCAGGTCCCACAGTACCTGCTGGGTACTATCCCCTGTGACACTGTGGGAAGCACACTCATGCCCATGCTGGGCCCTCATCAGTTGCTGTCTGGCTGCTCTACTCTTTCAGCATTCCTATGGGCCACCCAGGCATTACCCTAGTCCACACTGTGGCCCAGCTGCAGCACAGCATGTGCCATCTGCAGCCCTCTGTGTCCCCTTTCCCAGCATCTGTCCAGTTACCCATTCTGACATGCCTGCCCTGCTGTTGTGGAACATGTGCATGCCATAGGAAACCTGTCCAATGGAGAGGGAAACCCTGATCAGTGCTATTTCACTGTGGGATCATTCACCTTGTATGAGGATGGAGTGTAGACCCTTCCAAAATTCATATCCTTTTTTTTTGGAGCTTTCTTGGGAGTGTTTTTCGATGTTTCCCATTCATATCACTATTGCCCAGCTTGGTTATGTTTTTGTTATATTTTGTTGGGGTCATTTTCAATGTTTATTTGCACTTTTGTTCCGTGCACATGTATCACACTAATCACTTTTTTGTAGGTTTCCCTGATTTTGCTGTATATTGCTGACATAAATGGTTTCTCTTCCCTTTAAATCAGCTCTAACACCATGTTTTCACAGGCGTTAGTTTTCAGCCTCGGATTTCACAGCGTTAGTGTGCCTGGAGCCTCTCCCCTCCCACTCTCCACCCATTGAACCCTTCTCTCCGCCCCTGGGGAGCCTTTCTCCGCCCTCCGGGAGCCTTTCCCCGCATTCAGCGCTCGTTTGCGCTGCTGCACGTGTTATCGCACGATAAGGTACCTGTGCGCCTTAAAAAGCGCCATTATCGCGCGATAAGGTACCTTATCATGCGATAACATCACAGAGCGCACGTTAAGACGGTTTAGTAAACATACCCCTATGTATTTTACAAAAGGTTTTGCTTTCAGCAGTCTTTTGTAAAACACAGGGGAATTGAGTATGTCCTGACCTGGCCATCTCATTTCCAATCTATGATGGATCTATTTTCATCCCATATGTAAATAGAAGACCAAAACGTTATCAGTTTAAATGTATATAGTTCTCCCCTGTTCATACCCAGTTTATATTCCCTGTTATCTGTAAACCTATGTCAGTTTTTTCTGTCTAGGTAGTATGTTGTTTGATGTAAACCACACTGAAGATAAATAGTGCGGTATATAAAAACTGTTAAATAAATAAATAAATAAATATATACAGGGTGGCCCAAAAAAAGTGAGAACATCTCTTAGCATATAAGTTATTTAAAAATTCAAAAAGACAGATGTAAAGGATTGACAAATTTAATAAAAAAAGATGGCAACTGGAAATTGTCAAAATAAAGATGCTATATAGCTAAAAATGGTAAATAAGTAAACTATCTAAGCTTTTAATTTACGAGATGTTCTCACTTTTTTTGGGCAACCCTGTATATATAATTATTGGAAACACTGCTGAAAGAGAAAATAGTGAGGTTTCTGGAGTCCAGCGGATTACAGGATCCGAGGCAGCATGGATTCACCAGAGGCAGGTCTTGTCAGACAAATCTGATTGATTTCTTTGACTGGGTGACCAGGAAGTTGGACCAAAGGAGAGCCCCCAGTATTGGGAGATGCTGCTCCGCGCAGGGCCCAACAGCCTGACTCTCCATGAGGCTTTGGATAATGGAGCCTGTGGGTGTGGGTGTTTATGCCCCTGTTGGCCGCTGCTCTAGGGCAGAGGTTCCAACTCCAGTCCTGGTGGGCCAAACACTGTTCAGGTTTTCATGTTGTCCCTAATGAATATGCATGAGATACATTTGCATACAATGGGGACGGTGCATACAATTGTGGCACAGGCATATTTATTAGGGACAGCATGAAACCTGAATAGTGTTTTGCCCTTCAGGACTGCAGTTGGGAAACTCTGCTCTAGGGATTGCACATGTTTATGGTGTCTGTGCTCTGTAGGGTAAAATATAGGCATTTCAGGCATGTTTATTTTATCTGCAATAAAGGTTCTGTCTTTATTACCACGGTTTAGTACTGGGTAAAATATGGGAACAGGGTTGGCAGGAGCCACAGCTGGGATTTGAACTTGTGACCTTCTGCTCCTGAACACACTGGCTGTTTTGTATTGCACCACACTGTTGCCACAGGGATGGATTATTCCCTGGGGATACCATGACTGTTCATCAGACAGACCCTGTCTGTTGCACTGCACGGCACCCACCTAAATGGGGCTTGGTCATGGTCTGCTGTGGGCAGATGCCACTGCCCCCACCGCCACCAGCACCCCTCTGCCACCATGCTGCCATGCCATTATGGCAGTGGTGCTGATGGTGCGCAGTCCCACGCCATCCAGTGTGCCGGTAGGCAGCTGCCTATGGTGTGGGTTCTCGCGTAGGGGAGCCTACATGGACATGCATGCTTTCCCCCGGCACCGCCTGCCAATGTTATGTGCCCTTGGATAATATCCCCTATGACACTGTTATGTGCCCTGCTGGGTAATATCCCCTATGACACTGTGGGACACACACTCGTGCCCATGTTGGACCCTCGTCAGTTGCTGTCTTGCTGCTTTACAGTTTTGGCATTCCTATGTGCCACCCAGGCATCTGCCTAGTCTGTACTGTGCCCCAGCTGGACCACAGCATGTGCCGCCTGCAGCCCCCTCTATCCCATTTACAGCATAAGTACAGTTACCCTTTCCTACGTGCCCACTCTGCTGTTGCTGCACATGTGCACGCCATAACAAACCTACCCAATCTAAACGACAGAAACCCTGATCAGAGCTATTTCAATGTGGGATCATTCACTTTGTAGGGGGACAGAGCATAGACCCTTCCAAACATGATATCTTAATTTTTACGCTTTGTCAGTAGTGTTGCTTTATGTTTATCATTAATATCACTATTGGCCAGCTTGGTTATTGGGATTTTAAATGTGGTTCTGGTCATTTTATATGTTTATTTGCCTTTTTGGTTCTTGCACATGTATCACAACTATCACTTTTTCTGGGTTTCCCTGCCTTTGCTGCACATTGCTGACTTAAATAGTTTCTCTTTCCTGCAAATGTGCCTAACGCGAGGGTTTCACTGGCGTTAGTGTTCAGACCTAGATTTCACAGCGTTAGTTGCCTGGAGCCTCTCCCTGCCCACTCTCCGCCCATTGACCCCCTTCTCTCCACCCTCTGGGAAGCCTTACTCACCCTTCAGACCCAGATTTCACAGCATTAGTGTGCCTTAACGCCGCCGCTGCGTTATCGCGCGATAAGTGACGTCTTTTTCCTCCATTTTATTTAACATTATGAATTGATATGAGGCCAATTCTGTAAGTGCACGTCCGGGCCATCCGGACATCCAGAAATCTGGACGGCCCGGAGATGCACCCAATTCAGCTTCCATGGGGGCTAGATGGCCCTGGGGGAGCAGAATCACAGCAGAGGGCCTAGATATCCAGGATGTGCCACGATTCAGGCACTCCGGATGTCCAGGCACTTATCCAGCTAGCCCAGCCAGGCTCCTGCATGGATCAGCAGTGCTGTGGCATCCCATTACCATGGCACCATGGCTCCATGCAGAAGCTATGATGCCCGACAGACCCTGCAAATTTGATTTCCTCACTGCCTAACCCCCGATCTGGCTTGCCTTTTGCCAGGCTCAGACTGAAGAGAAGCCACTGCCCCTGATCATCCCTGTTTCTGCCCCCGGATCCATTGTCTGCTGCTATCTGGGGAGATTTATTCCACCTCATAGGTGAAATACGTTCCCCGTGTAGAGTGCCGACTCTGGGCATGCAGGGCCGACTCCAGAATCAGTCTTGTACGTCCAAGGCCCTCTCCAATCCTCAGGCCTGCCCTCTCCGAACCAGGAACATAGCTCCCTGCACATCTTGCCTGTATGTGTGGGGAGCTCTGTTGACGGAATTGGCACCCAGATGTTTAGCGGGGCTGGATGTCCAAATTGGACATCCAGCTCCGCTAAACGTGAATCTGAATCGATCCCATTGTATTTAGTCTTTGATGTTTTCTGGTGTGAACCAATGGGCTGATTCCTTATAACTGTTCTGATTGCTATATTTTAGAATGACAGCTTCTCTGTGTGTGGTGAGCATTTAACATGGATTTTAACAAACAGTAACTATTAGTACAGACCTACGATAACAGCTACCACATGGTAAAAGCAGCCAGTATAGTAAAAATCATGCCTTAACTGCTTAATATGCAAAGGGGAGGGACTTAGATGGGTTATGGGTGGAGAGTTGACATGGACTGCACATTGCACTTAGCACTGGCAATTACCACATGCTGACTGACCATTTTAAAATTAGCACGGCTATACTTTAAGCCACTTCAAAAGGAGGCATTAATTGGGATGCAGTTACCATGAAATGTTTTAATGCAGTAACTGCAGGGGACATGTTGGGCATGACCTCAGCATTTAGCACACAGTTGTTGCACTTACTGCATGTTAATCTTTGTTTTTAGCATTTAGTAAGTGCAATAACTTACTACTCTTTAGTAAATATGCTCCCAAATAATACTAAAGACTCAGAAGAAACTCAGAATTAACACATGAACTGCACAGCTCATTCATAGTTCTGTATGCATGAGTTTTCATTTATCTGTTATTTAACACATTGTGGCAAATATTAGAATATATAGCTTAATTAGTTTAGTTTAGTTTCTTTAAAACTTGATATACCACTAATTAATAACCAGTATGGCGGTTTACAATAAAATCAAATAACATAAACATACTGGCACCCCTATCTACCTTTCGGATATACTTCACCTTCACTCGCCACATCGTATCCTCTGCTCTGTCCACGCCAACCGCCTGCACCATCCTTCTGCATCACAAGCTAGACTTGAATCCACTCACAGGTCCACCTTCTTCTTTCTTGGACCAACACTGTGGAATGCACTACCCTCTGACCTCCGCCTGGAGCTCTCCTTTTTCAAATTTATATCCATTTTATCTGTTTCAAATAGCCTTTGACCTCCCACTACTGCATCATAGCCCTGTTGTTTTCCATTGCCTTTACTCTCTCTACCCCTTTGTATGATTGTGTCACCTTTCCTATCAGATTATGGCATTCCTTTCTGTTTCCCTCTTACTATTTGACCTTAAATTTGTAAACTGACCTGCTGCTTATGTGAAAGTGCGGTTTGCAGCTTGTCGTGCTGTGAGGGCTTGCGTGCATCAGTGATGCTGAGAGCTAAACTATCGGTAGTTTAACTACTGGCAGGGTCTCCCAAGATGGACAGGTCTCAGCTGAGGTGCCAGACGAAGACAAACCACCCATCTGGGCAGCAGCAGAATGGGATAGTGTTGACGGCGGAGGATCACATTTCTGTGACAACGGCAACAACACCAAACTTAAACTGCGCAGAAGGAAGGCCCGGCAATCTACTTCTGTATCTTGCCATGAAAACCCAATGGATAGTTACAACAAAACAAATTGTGCTATGGTGCTGGAAGATGAGACTCCCAGGTCGGAAGGCACTCAACTAGCTACTGGGGAAGAGCTGAAGACTTTTCAGAGTAAAGCCAGCATTTATGATGTGGTTGGATCAAAGCCCTCGGGAAGTCTGACTGCTGATGTAGCTGCGCATGAAATGAGAGTCAGAAGCTGTAAAGATGTCTTACACATTGGAACATGGAACGTACGAAGCATGAACCAAGGGAAGTTGGAGGTGGTCAAGAATGAAATGGAACGTGTACAACTTGATCTGTTGGGTGTCAGCGAACTGAAATGGACTGGCATGGGGCACTTTGCATCAGATGATCACATGGTCTACTATGCTGGAAATGAAAGACAAAGAAGAAATGGTGTTGCACTTATAATAAAGAAGAAACTTGCAAGAACTGTAATGAAATACAATGCAGTCAGTGAACGCTTAATCTCTATTCGTCTACGAGGATTGCCTATCAACACAACTATAATTCAAGTATATGCCCCAACAACAGCTGCAGAAGAGAATGAAATTGAAGAGTTCTATGAACAAGTACAAGCTGAAATTGACAGAACATGCAAACAGGATATCCTGATAGTCATGGGTGACTGGAACGCAAAAGTTGGCAACAAAGAAGAAGGCAAAGTAGTTGGAAAATATGGACTTGGCAACAGAAATGAAGCTGGAGAAAGATTGATAGAATTCTGCAAGACCAATGATCTATTCATCTCAAACACCTTCTTCCAGCAACACAAGCGGCGACTGTACACATGGACTTCACCCAATGGATTGTATAAAAATCAAATTGACTACATCTGTGGAAGTCAACGATGGAAAAGCTCTGTAACATCAACAAAGACAAAACCTGGAGCTGATTGTGGTACAGATCATCAACTACTAGTATGCAAACTCAAGCTAAAGTTGAAAAAGAGCAAACCACTCATGAATGCAGCAAAATATGACCTTGAGAATATACCACTGGAATTTAAAGACTGCCTGCAAAATCGATTTGCTGCTTTAGATACAAATGACAGAACTCCGGATGAGTTATGGAATGACATCAAGAAGGTTGTGCTGGAAGAAAGCGAGAAGTCTCTACAAAAGGTGAAAAAACAAAAACGGCCAAAATGGATGACGGAAGAAACTCTGAAAATTGCCCAGAAACGCAGAGAAGCTAAAGCCAAAGGAGAAAGAAAGACAATCGCAGAACTCAACAGAGATTTCCAACGTGCAGCTAGACAGGACAAGGAAAAGTACTACAATGACACTTGCAAGGAAATAGAAGCAGAAACTATTAGAGGAAGAACAAGATCGGCTTTCCTAAAGCTGCGAGAGTTAAAGAAAAAGTTCCAGCCTCGAATTGGAATGTTACAAGATGCTCAAGGTTCTATGTTGAATGATGCTGAGAAGATCAAGAAAAGGTGGAAGGAATATACAGAGTTTTTATATGATAAAGATCAAGTGGACCAACAGCCGTTTCAACCGATACCTTATGATCAGGAACCATTGGTGATGAAAGAAGAAGTTGAAGCAGCATTGAAAGACTTATCAAAGAACAAAGCACCAGGCATTGATAGCATCCCCATAGAAGTATTGCAGCAATCTGATGCAGCTGTTACCGTACTTACAAGGCTCTGCCAAGAAATATGGACGACAACATCATGGCCAACTGACTGGAAAAGATCTGTGTTTATACCAATACTAAAGAAAGGTGATCCAACTGACTGTGGAAATTATCGCACAATCGCTCTGATCCCACATGCCAGCAAGATTCTACTGAAGATTATTCAAAAGAGACTACAGCCATACCTAGAACAAGAACTACCTGAAGTGCAAGCAGGGTTCAGGAAAGGGCGAGGAACGAGAGACATCATTGCAGATGTGAGATGGATCCTTGAAAAGACTAAAGAATACCAAAAGGATATCTATTTGTGCTTTATCGACTATAGCAAGGCTTTTGACTGTGTAAACCATGAGAAACTCTGGGCCACATTAAGAAGCATGGGTATACCAGAACACCTGATCGTTCTCTTGCGCAATCTGTACATTGATCAAGAAGCAACAGTTCGAACGGAACAAGGAGAAACAGAATGGTTTAAAATAAGCAAAGGTGTAAGACAAGGCTGCATACTTTCCCCCTACCTGTTTAATTTATATGCAGAACAAATCATCAGAGAAGCAGGATTGTATGAAGACAACAGAGGTGTGAAGATTGGTGGAAGACTCATCAACAACCTTCGCTATGCTGATGATACCACACTACTGGCAGAAAGTGAAGATGATCTGAAACATTTGCTTCTCACAATCAAAGAACATAGTCTCAAAATGGGCCTGCACCTTAATGTAAAGAAGACAAAGATCATGACAACTGGCATAATCAACAGGTTCATCGTTGAAGGAGAAGAAATTGAAATCGTGAACAACTTTAACCTACTTGGATCAACTATCAATAAAGAAGCAACAAGCAGTCAAGAAATCAGACGACGCATTGCTCTTGGCAGAATGGCTATGAAAGACCTAGATAAGATTCTCAAGAGCAGAGATGTCTCTCTCCATACAAAGATTCGACTTGTTCATGCCATGGTATTTTCAATAACATCATATGGATGTGAAAGCTGGACAGTGAAAAAGACAGACAGGAAGAAAATTGATGCCTTTGAATTATGGTGCTGGCGGCGAATACTGTGTATACCATGGACTGCCCGAAGAACAAACCAGTCGGTACTAGAGGAGATCAAACCTAAGCTTTCTTTAGAAGCTCAGATGACAAGACTTCGACTTTCATACTTCGGACACATCATGCGAAGAGAGAGATCATTAGAGAAAGACATCATGCTTGGCAAGATAGAAGGTCAACGCAAAAGAGGAAGGCCAGCAATGAGATGGATCGCTACAATAACAGCAGCTACGGGTACCAGTCTGTCAACAATGAGCCGCCTGACTGAAGACCGAACACAATTTAGGATAGCTATCCAGAGGGTCGCCATGAGTCGACTCCGACTCGACGGCACTTAACAACAAAGAATAAAGAAAGGAACTCCATTTGAGATAAGAAAGAACCAAACACCCAGCAAGAGAAGAGAAAAGAAAGGGAGACAGATAGGAGGAGGAAGAAAAGAATTAGGCCAACCCACCACTTGGAAAAGGAAAAGTTTGTAAAAATGAGTGGGTTTTAAAATATGCTTTAAAAATAGGATAAGAGTTATAAGTGGAGGCTGGGAGGGAGGTTGTTCCATAGTTTCAGTGCAAGGAAAAAAAAGTTTGACTCTCTAGTTGACTGCCATCTTGCTTGCGAGGCTGAAGGAAGGTGGAGATGGTTGGCATGCAAAGAACAAAGAACCTGATGCGGAGTGTGTAGTGTGACAAGAGAAGAGAGATAAGAGGTGAGACCAGCATGCATGGCTCTATGTGTTAGAATCAAAACTTTGTAGCAAATTATGAAAGAAACACAGAGCCAATGCTGTCTATGCATCTGTCTCAATAAGGGGCATGTTTACTAAATGCCGCAGCAGTAAGGCATGATTGCGATTCATTATCAGCACAGGCGCTTTCAGTAAAGTGTGTGGGAATGTACTTCCGTCCCCCATGCAACAGTATATTGCAATTGCACAACATTGTGTTAACTAGCATGGAGATGCACTTAACACAGCCCATTAGGTAGATTTAGGTACACTCACGATAATGACAACTGGCACGGTTAGCATGTGCCCATAAGGCCAGCACTAACCTCAACGCACTGCCAATGCCTACATTATGCCCCTATACCAACCTGTTTCCAAACCAGTTAGCACGGGGTAACTAGCAAAATGCCCTGGGCTAAATATCAGCACACTCGGAACGTGCTATCGAGTAGTGCACTTTCATAAACTTGTCCCTAAATACCTTGTAGAACGCCTCCTAATTTGAGATGGCACTGATATAATAGCTCATTCAACAAAAGATAAAAAACTTATATGTAGCATCAGTTCTTGTTCTTTTTTTCTAGGAGAAAAATTGTTCTGTGCATTTAATTAGTGAGAATTGTACATGCATACTGCATATACAACTTCTTCCCTCCAAATCAAGAGGAGAGTAGAAGTGCTTGATTTCAACAGCAACTTAGGGGTATGTTTACTAAATGGCAGTAAAGGAGCAAGTGTGCCGTTAGAGCATGCTAACTGTGTACGTGTACACTTAGCATGTGCAAAAAGCCAATTTAGGGTGCACAAACGGTACCAGCCACTTTAGCACGCACTAATGGTACCTGTGGGTAGAGAGAAGGCATGCACGGGGCAGATAGTGCGAGTCAATGGGCGAGGAGTGGGTGGGAACAAGGCTTGCACCCTTAACGCAGGCACGTTAATGGCAGGAACCCTAACGCAATTCAAAACTTGGTGGAAAGGATGTTTTTTGAGGGGAGAGAGCCTATTTTACGTCTGCAATGTGATGCACAAACAGGAGTGCCCAAGTGAGTGATAGTGGTGCTCCATTAGCATCAACAGCATAGTGCCCAAGTATGAAAGGGCAGTATGTTGATGGTGCAAATGGGGGCAAAGAAGGTGGCACATAGGTCATGCAGTGGGAGCCACTGGTGCACAGGAGGGACCAGGCAACTGCCTAGATGGCACATAGGAACATAAGACTACAAAAAATGCCAAACTGTGTCAGACCAATGTCCATCATGCCCAGTGCACAATCTAGGTCACAAGTACCTAGAAGTTCCTCCAAAAGACACACAGGATCCCAAATAACTGTATGGGTCAAGCAGAGCATAGTTTGGGTCCTCTGTAGCAATGGTTAGTGGACCATTACCCGGGAACCTGTTCAAACTTTTTCAAACCCAGCTACATTGATAGCTTTTACCACATCCTCCAGTAATGGATTGCAGGGTCTGATTATGCATTGACTGAAAAAATATTTTCACCTAGAAGACCCAAATGAGTTACACTGTAGCCGCATTGCAGGTCCCCTAGTCTATCCGCAGTCTGATGGCATAAAAAAACAACAACCTATGTTTACCTGTTCCACTCCAGTGAATAATTTATAGACCTCTATAATATCTCCTCAGCTGTCTCTTCCCCAGGTTGATGAGCCCCAACCTTTTTAACCTCTCTACAAAGGGGTATTCTGCCATCTGCAGAACCATCTGTGATGTTCGTCATGATCCCACAGTGACAGTGGCAGCACACCATCCTGCTACTGCTGCGGAAAGGCAATGTTCCACATGGGGCGGTCCAAGGGTCCTGGCACCCCAGGCATAGATCCAGGCTGCCTCCCCTACTGCGCTGCCGCAGAACCCAGCTGTGGTGGAAAAGGTCAATAGTACTAGATGCTGTAGCCCTCCAGGTAGCTGGAAAATGCAGGTGCTCAGGGAAATACCACAGTAGTGGCTGCCATACTCCCTCTGAGACATATCAGTGGCAGATAGTCATGGGGCCCCTACATGGGCTGCAGGTGGGGGGCTGTGTGGCCATCCAGGTGTGCCCCTGCCCCCGCACTAAGCCCTTATGCCCAAGGTGCCCACCAAACCTGCATGTTTAACATGCTGGGATTGTGACCACCACCACTGACAATGTATGGGAATGTTTGCATGTTGGGGTGTTGGTAGTGGCATTGGAAGGGGCACCATCCTGTAGCAGACAGAAGCCTTGTCCTGGTCGTGTGCACCATGCACATTGCAGATTTGCCAAAGGCCAGCTGAAGGGAAGCATGTCAGCAACAGGAGCTGTTATTCCCATAAGGCAGTACATGGTGCAACACATGCAGTTGGTGTGTATATGTATAGAGGTTCAAGTCCCCACTGGGGTTTCTGTATTGCATCTTCCTGTGGACAATGGTTTAGATGACAGTGCAAGTACAGCTCCAGCATGTGCAACCCCCAAGAAGATGGCCAGCAAGGGTGGAAACACGCACCAGCAGCACTTACAGGCACCTCTATCCACAGCAGGTTGGAGGCTAATAGCACACAGTAACAATGAGTGGTGAGGCCAATGCACGGTAATAGCGTCTGCAAACAGAGCACACATTATCAATCCTTTAGCTGACATTGAGAAAGGAGTGTCAAGTAGTAATGCCAACCATCTCCATTTTTGTACAGTGCACCAATGAGAGTGTATGTGTGTATGGCTCCCCTTTGTCCTGTGGCTTTCTGCACTGCACTTTGGGTGACATTGTCTGAGTTTTCCCCAGTCTGTTTAGAAAATGTGAATACAGCAATGCAGAACATTGTGGGTATCACCTGAGACAGCAAAGATTGGCATGGATATGTCTGCCACAATGGTAGGGTCACTGGCTGAGATGCCATTGTGCCTGTTTGCCATGTGCATTGCCTAGGTGGCCATTGTATGCCATGCTGAGATAGCACTCTCACTATGACCAGAAAATGACCATGGCATTGCTATGTATCAACATAGAGTGATTTAATGTTTGTCTCTAGTGATGTGGGTACATTTTCTGTCTGGAGATATCAATCCCTATGCAAACAGCTGGGTGACAATGCTGATGATCCCAAGGTGGAGTACTTGTGGTGACACCATACGCATGCTGAGCAGAAGATTAACCACAGTTGGTTTATATTTGGCTGACACAGCCCTGTGAAGAGCTGTAGGGGGTCAGACTTAGGGGCATGTTTACTAAACTGCGCTAATGTGCGTGGCGCACATTAGCATGCGCTAAGGTACCTTAGCACACGCTAATATCATGTTACGGGGCACAAATGTGCCCCGCAAAGGTGCACGGCGCACTAAAGTGCACGCCCATGTGCGCGGCGCGCTACTGTGCGATAAAGGCGTGGAAAGGCTCCCGGAGGGCGGAGGAAGGCTCCCCAGGGGCGGAGAGAAGGGGTCAATGGGTGGAGAGTGGGAGGGGAGAGGCTCCCCGCACACGAGCGGGGCTGAAATTCAAGGCAAAAAATACCGCGAGTGAAAACCTCGCGGTAGAGCCGATTTAAAGGGAAGAGAAACCATTTCTGTCAGCAATGTACAGCAAAACCAGGGAAACCTACAAAACAGTGATAAGTGTGATACATGTGTACGGAACAAAAGTGCAAATAAACATTGAAAATGACCCCAACAAAATAAAATAAAATTATAATCAAGCTGGGCAATAGTGATAGTAATGGGAAACATCAAAAAACCACTCCAAAGAAGGCCCCAAAAAATAAATATGAATTTTAGAAGGGTCTACGCTCCGTCCCCATACAAGGTGAATGATCCCACAATGAAATAGCACTGATCAGGGTTTCCCTCTCCATTGGACAGGTTACCTCTGGCATGCACATGTTCCACAACAGCAGGGCAGGCAGGTCGGAATGGGCAACAGGACAGATGCTGGGAAAGGGGATACAGAGGGCTGCAGGCGGCACATGCTGTGGTGCAGCTGGGTCACAGTGCGGACTAGGCAGATGCCTAGATGGCACCTAGGAAAGCTGAAACTGAACAGCAGCCTGACAGCAACTGATGAGGGCCCAACATGGGCACGAGAGTGTTTATCACAGTGTCACAGGGGATAGTACCCAGCAGGTACCCCCAAGGGCACAGAACATTGGCAGGCGGCGATTGGGGGACGTGCGGACAGATTTGCAGGCACCCCTACCCCAGAACCCACACCATAGGCAGCTGCCTACCCGCACACAGGATGGCCTGAGACTGCGTACCACCAGCACCACCAGCAGAAGGGCATGTCAGCAGGGTGGCACAGGGGTACTGGAGGTGGAGGGGGCAGTGGCAGCTGCCCAGAGCAGACTATGGCCTAGCCCTGTGTAGGTGGGTGCAATGCACTGCAACAGACAGGCCCTGCCGGACAAACAGTCATGGTATCATCAGGGAATGCACTCTCTCCGTAGCAACACGGTGGTGCAGGGCACACAACCAGCATGTTTGGAGACAGAAGGTTACAGGTTGAAGCCCCAGCTGTGGCTCCTGCCAATCCAGTCCCCATATTTTACCCACAACTAACTAGTGATAGTAAAGATGACCCTTTATTGCAGAGAACATAAGCATGGCTCAAACACCTCTATTTTACCCTACAGAGCACAGACACCAGAAATATGCACATTACCTAGAGCAGATTGCCCCAAATGCAGTCCTGGAGGGCCACAAATCCTTCAGGGTTTATGCTGTCTCCAATCTAAGGATGGAGCGGTACTGGTGGTGGAGGTGGCAGCAGCTGGTGGCCACAGCAGACCATGGCCAAGCCCTGTCCAGGTGGGTGCTGTGCACTGCAACAAATAGGCCCTGTCGGATGTACAGTCTGTGGCAACATGGTGGTGCAGTGCACACAGACAGTGTGTGCAAGAACAGAAGGTCACAAGTTCAAAGCCCAGCTGGGGCTACTGCCAATCCAGTCCACATATTTTTCCCACAACTAAATCGTGATAGTAAGGACAAACCTTTATTGCAGAGAACATACGCATGGTTAATATGCCTATATTTTACCCCACCGAGCACAGACACCTTAAACAGGCGCATTACCTAGAGCAGAGTCTCCCAAATGCAGTCCAGGAGGGCCAAACACCATTCAGGTTCCATGCTGCCTCTAATAAAGATGCCTGTGCTGCATATCTATGCACCACCCCCATGGTATGCAGATGTATGTCATGCATATTCATGAGGGACAGCATGAAAACCCGAACAGTGTTTGGCACACCAGGACTGGAGTTGGGAACCTCTGCCGTAAAGCAGCAGCCAACAGGGGCAGACACACCCACACCCACAGGCCCTATTAGCCAATGCCTCCTGGAGAGGCAGGACATTGGGCCCTGCGTGCATCTCCCAATACTAGCACTTGCATACCTTAGCAATGCCACCCTACACCTGGGTATACGGTACATAGCTATCAAACGTTTGCTATGATTACTGGCAGATAGCAATTCTTACGTTAAGCACAGTTTGCTGATTGAGCTCCATCATAACAATCTTTCTGATGTCTGTGGTGTGTACTTAAGGTCTGGTCTCTGACAGTGTTTACCACCCTGGGGAGTGACCCCCACCAGTATTGCATACCATATCCATGCCTGTACTGTGCCCAGGACTGGTGTGGTGGCCAGGGCTGCTAGACTCAACTATAGTAGCACAATGCTGGCATAGGTGTGGGAGTGTGTGTCTGTCTATCCAGTGTGTTGTGGCTGCAAACACCCTCCACAGCCCACACTGCCAGCACTGTTACCAGTATTGTCCTGCCAATGTGCATAATGAGGAGCAAGGTACCATGGGTATAGCCCGGACAGGGTGGCCTGGCCAGGATGCATCTGCACAGGGCATAGGGCAATGGCTGGGAAATTGTAGTGCCCGGCCACCACCTACACAGACAGGGAGACCACAGCATGTCCTGCTGGGTGATCACTCTCACCCTGACTGTGCAGTGACCACGGCATGGCTAGGCACACCCATAGTGCTATATAGTATTTCTCACATGTGATATTTATGGGTTCCCTTTTGGGGCCCAGTAACTGACTTATCTGCTTGTTGTGTATACTGACATCCCAGTTCTTGGTGCATGCATTTCCACCAGGAACATGCACTATGGACTAGCTAGCAGACTGTTTGTAGATGGTATTTGTCTTGATGGAGTGCCTTGCAGGGTGCAGCGGCTGAAGGCTTGCTTCAGGAGACTGTCAGATAGTGGTGGGGTGCAGCTTAGCATATTCAGGCCTAATATCTGTCTGCTATTGTGTTATGGATGTGTACAGAGCTGCATGGACTGCCCTATAGGTGTCTGTTCCCCAGCAGGACTGGGGTTGATGATCACCTCTACTGCCACCATTGCAGGGAGGTAGAATGTGGATCTGTTAATAAGAGACCCTGTTTACCACCCTCAGCCCTGGAGGAGAAGGGTGGTGGTACATAATTCTCCTGGGGGTCCATAGGGGCTACACTTGACTGAGACATACAGATATACCCAAGGTGTGTCTGCAAAAACTATCTATCTCACACATTAGCACTGCTGGGGACCTGCAGCATGGCCTGTTTCTGCTATGGAAGGTGCTGTGGACCTGGTGCTGGGCGCCCCACCCCACACTCAGGGTGAGCACAGTACCCGCACAATGTGACGGTGTGTAGCTACTCTGTGCCAGTCACACACATGGTCAGTTCCCCCACCAGGCCGAGGTGCTGTGGGGGTGCATACCCCATCTTGTGTTCATCTGTAGACAGCTGATTTGCATGTGCAGTGCATCATGGGTACGGGTGGGCTAACCCTATCCTGGTGACCACAGCAGACTGTCTGTGTGGTGACATGCAGTCCCTCTGCAACCAGCCCGGGGCTTGCTAGCAGCTGTAGCCCACTGGTTACTTCACTGCCTATGAAGCCAGAGGTCATGGGTTCAAACCCACAGTGGGGTTGTTTGATAGGGCTGCCCAAAGCATTATCTCTTTTTAATGTACATTATTGCTGCCAGCAAAAACACCCTCAGCGTTCTGTACCCATAAGGTGCCTCAGAGGGCGCTTTATAGGGTGCCCTATAGGGCACCTTATGGTTACCGTCCATATAAGGTGCACTATACGTTATCCTGTGGAGCGACTTATAGGGTGCCCTATAGGGGACATTATAGGGTGCTGTGGCGGACACTGCACTTTATAATGTGCCCTCTGGGGTACCTTATGAGGCGCCTTATGCAGCACCTTCTGTTACAATACTTTGAGGGTGTGTTTGCTGGCAGCACTACTTAAAATAAAAATAAAATGCCTCCTAAAGCAATATTGCCTATAACAGGTAATGCCTCAGCCAGCCTACTGCATTAGGCACAGTGGGGGATTAAACCCATGACTCCTGCATTATTAGTTAGTGTCTTAACCATTGTGCTACACTGCTGCTTCTCCATGCATGTCAGCGCAACTACTTATGATTTTCATTTGTTACACTGCACAGTGCTGCCATCAAAAACAGGGAGAGAATCGCCTTGGGAGTCTCCCATAAAAGGCTGTTGGCCTGGCGCAGCCGGAGGCGCTAGCCGGGGCAACGATAGAAGGGGCTAGATACAGCCCCTTGGAGTAACGAAGGAGCAAGGAGCCCGGTTCATCATCCTTTGGCGGTAGGAATTGTGATGGGAAAGCGTAAGAAAAAGATTGAGCCAGCTGCGGCAACTGAGCCTGCGGTGGGTCCCATGGATAAGCATGTTAAGGTACTATCTGGTGCGGATGCTACGCTTGACCCTGACTTTCTCGTGCTCCGGCCCTCTCCTGTGTCCTCGAGCTCTCCTGACCGGACACCACCCTCCCCCCCCCAGTCTATGCTTCTCCTCCTTTGTCCACTTCAGAGGTTATGCAGTTTCAGCAGAGTACCCCTGTGATAATTGGGGAAAAACTGAAGCCTGTGGTATGGGTACCTGTGCCAAAGGAAGCCAGTTTAGTACCTGCTGAGCAGGTGACCCTGGCTGACATTTGGAAGGTGGTTACCCGTATTGAAAGTTCCTTAGTGCCTACTGTGATTCAACTTTGCAGTTTCTCTTCGGAGATTACTGCTAAGTTGTCTGAATTGGATAATAAGGTGGAGATTGTTTCAAAGCAGATTTCCAATTGTGAAAATCAGTGTCAGGCTCTTAAAGATGTGAATGTTTCTCATATAAAAGATAGCTTAGTCTTACACCACAAAATGGAGCAGTATGAGAATCTGTCTCGTGCAAAAAATGTTAGGATGTTGAATTTTCCTTATTGTAGGTTGCTTTCAGCTGAAATACTTCTGCGAAAATATTTTAGAGAGGTTTTGGGACTGGCTACGGCTGATTCCATTTGTCTCTCTAAATTATATTATTTGACGGGTAGAGCTCTGTCTCAGGACTCCTCTGGGGGGTTTGATGAGGTTCGAGGTGGGACTGACCTGGATCTCACCAAATTCCTGGAGGACTCTCAGGATAATATTTCTTCTAGAGCCACTTTGGTGGTTTCTTTTCTTTCGGACCAGGATAGAGCTCTAGTATTTCGTAGTTATTTCAAGAACATGTCTGTACTATTTTGTGGTATGAAAGTACAAATATTTCCAGATGTCTGTAGGGCGACTCAAACTAGGAGGAAGGGGTTTTTGGCCCTTAAACCTAGAGTGATTGCCCTGCCGGCCACTTTTTTTCTCCGTTATCCCTGTAAGTGCTTGTTAACTTTTCAGGGATCTCGGTATGTTTTCCTGGATCCTTCTCAACTTGAGTCATTTCTTGGTGATAAGGAGGGGCTTGGCTCTAAGTGGCTGGGACAGGTGGGTTAGTTAATTTAGCTGTCTAGGAATTCAGGAGGTTAACTCTTGGCTTTTTTCCTCTAGTTTATTATGGTTATTATGTTCTCCCCTTATTGTGGGCTAGGTTTGATGTATTGTTATTATGTGTATTTTTTATATATTTTCTTCTTAATGTATCATCAGAATGTTTCTTTGTGCTTACTTTGTAAGTTTTGTGAAAATTTCAATAAAAACAAAACAAAACAAAAAAAAAACAGTGCTGTGACCTTGCGGTACCTCATACGGCACCCTATGAAGCGCACTATAAGCAACATTCTAGGGTGCCTTGGCGGACAGTGTACTTTAAAATGTGCCCTCTGGGGTACCTTATGGAGCGCCTTATGTTACAGTGCTTTCAGAGTGCGTTTGCTTGTAGCAGTAATTAAAATAAAATTAATATGCCTCAGACTGCAATATTACCTATAACAGGTAATGCCTCAGCCAGCCTTCTTCATTGGGCACAGTGGGGGATTGAACCCATGATCCCTGTACCATCGGTCAGTGTCTTAACCATTGTACTGTGGCTCTGTTTCTGTGCTTGCACATCAGCGCGCCACTTATGCTTCTGCGCAAGTTTCTCATGCACTAATGTGCACGGCACACATGCGCACACAGCGCACATTAGCGCATGATTAATCCCGGTTTTCTTTTTTCAGACTGAAACACCCACTCCTTATATGGCATCCCGCACACTAGCGCGGCGCGCACCTAACGGGGTTTTAGTAAACATACCCCTTAGTGCCTGTACTGTAATCTACTGCTAGTCCTCAATGGTTGGGGCAGCAGTAGTTCATGGCCTGCTCACTAGGGTCTGGGCAGGACAGTAACCACACACCTGCCTATCTACCCCCACTGTAGTGACTGTCCATGACAGCAGCAGCATATTGACACTGGCCACTTCCTGGAGGAGTAGTGCCCAACATAGACAGAACATAGGGTTGAGTTGTTATCATCACTATTATCTACAGCATAGCAGACAGCACCTACTACACACTAGCAATGACACATATTTATAACATAGGCAACAGAGAACATCTATAACAAAGCAGGTTCAGTGGACCGGATGCTGGGCACCCCTCCTCACCCTCGGGGTGACAGCTGAAACCGCTCTGCAGCACGGTTTGCTGTTGATATGTGCATGTAGTACACACAGGCAGTGCGTCTTACTGAGCTAATATGCTGTATAGTGCATTCTCCATTGGTTCTTCAGCTGCAGACTGCTGTTTTGCATGTGCAGTGCCTCATGGGAGGTGGAGGGCCCAAGAAATACTGCCACGGACAGCAAACAGTTTGATCAGAGATCTGCAGGCTCCACCCCTCTCTATAGAGCCTTGTGGAGGTGTAGCCTACTGGTTGGTATAATGACTCCATGGTCAAAGGTCCAGGGTTTGATTCTCACATTTCCATTTTGTGCCTGGATGCACTTGCACAGTCCTGGCTCTGCTGTGACCTCCAGACAATCATTCTTCTACATTTGTATGCATTATGGCCACTCGTTGGGTAGTCCAACATGGCATTTTCCATCATGGACATCTGTCAGCATGGCTTTAGTTGCTCTGTCATGGCGTATTGCAGCAGGTTAGTGATTTATATGCATCAGATGTCTGGTTCAACTGGTATGGATGCGTTTTCTCTTTTGCTATCATTGTGACCTCCCAGCTTTATCTCGTACATTCAGGCATCTAGCACTTTTTGCATAACCATCCTCTGCACTGTTCTGCCATCATTACTTGCCCCACATGGGGCAAATAGACTCAACTTGTCCCTTTCTATCATGCAGCTCTGTCGGGTGTATTGTTTGCAGTTGCACAGACTAAGGCACCAGTTCTACCTGCACAAATGGTGTTTCATGTAGCCCATGGCACTGGTAATTTTGGTTCACACACACCAGATGCTTTTGGCCTGTTTGATCCCATACATCCACCCACCACACACAATGCAAATTCTATGCTTGGATGATCCATGGCACAACCCTGCACCCATCATTTGACCATCATGGAGATTCATGGTGGGGCAGCTTACTGGCTGTAAGCTGCCCCACCATGGCCCTCAGGGGTCATTTGCAGCAGTTAGCCATATAATGCACACCTCTCTTGTGACTGTTCCACATGCACACTAATGGACAATCCTCCCTTTGCTGCACACATCAGGCACATGCTGCCTCCACCCAGACACTGTCCTAGCCTATGGAATTCCACACACTGACGGTACATCTGGATACTTGTCCACACCTCATAGACACTATAATGTAGCTTATGGTAGGGTGTATGCTTTCAGGTGCATCTAGGTCTGCATGCTTGTCAGAGTGCCCCCCGCTGCTGCATCTCTTCCACGGACTCCGCTGCCACCACCACCCACCCATGACACAGCCAACACCCACACTGACCATCATCACTAGGCAGTCCTATTACCACACGGTAAGTGTCCACTACCACCCCTTAATTCAGAATATGCCATTACCACACAGTAAGTGTCCACTAGCACCTCTTAATACCAGAACACCTCTGACACACCCAGCACACTTACCACATGGTAACCTCTTATCGCTGCCGTTACCGCACAGAAAAGACTGCTCCTTTACCGCAATTTAGTAAACATACCCCTCAGACTGCATTTGCAAATAAATTAAAATCTGAGATCTGTAGATTTGATCTGAGTGGTGATACCCCGATTTATTTAGGTATTTGGGATGCTACCTTAGGATTCACCAACTGTAACTCTGAGTCAAAGATTGTGGCTGTTAACTTATAAATGATATTTCATGAATCATTTAATGAAAACCAAAGCTTGCGGGAATCAAAAAATAACCATGCAGACAGCAGAAGGTGAAGTGTAAAAATAGAGTTAACTCTCACAAGTATGGCTTCTGTTCAGTGAAAGCTGCTTAACAGATCATAACTCACAAAATTCTCAAGTTCATTTTTGCTTTTGTGATCCCATCAGTCATGTATAGATTACTGACTGTGACTTGTTTACAATGGTTCAACAGATGCTCTGATTAATATGGTGCAATTTGACTCATCTGAAATTGAATTCAAGCTTGCATGGTCGTAACTCAACTGAACATAGTAATTTTGATCAGAACATGTTGACTATAGTGGATTGGAATAATCAATGAATGCCTAACAACCGTATGTTTACAGTCAAAAGCCATTTAGTGAGGGACTTGCTTCAATCATAAACAATCTTCCTAATTCCTCCTTTCCTGGCAAGTTGGGAAAATCTGGGCCACCTGACCAGATAAGGAGTGATGAATAGCAATAGAATATTGAAAGAAATTGAATTGATCTTGGCAAGTAATTTTGGATTTCAAATTGAACCAGGTTACAACTGACCTGGCTATCAGGACATAATTTTGTGCTCAGAAATATAGTTGAGAGGCAGACAACTTGCAGACAGCAGAAGTTGGTGTGCATCTATATTTCTAAATATGGATGCACACCCATATTTTAACAATTACAGGTCTTTATTTACTTTAGGACTCTTGCTTATGTATTTAATCAAACTATCCATTCGTATTTCACAGCTATTACTCATCCCTTCATTCTGAAATTATTAAATAATAAACAAGTTCAGTGGAGTTCTAATGCCATCTTTATGACCTAAAAAGAAAATTAATAGTGGCCAGTGAAATATTTAGAAATAATTTAGATCAGACTGACAGACATCAAATTAAGATTACTTGGGATACAATCTGAATTTCAAGGATCTTCAGTATTATGAATGGTAAATTGCTGATGTAAATTAGTTTATATTCCCTGCAGTAGGGAAGCTTTACTGTCTCATCCTGGTTAGAAAAGGCCAGAAGCACTTTTTCTCCATGAACAAGTACAAAGTTGTATACAGGATTGGGGAATACATTTTTTTATCCAAAAGGAGAGATTTGAAAAGAAGTAGAAGTGACAATTGAGATCCTTCTCTAGCCCCTATTGCGAAGATACCAAGTTCTCAGAGAGCAACTTTTTGACTAGTCCTGGTTTTAAACTTACATCCAAAAGCAGTGTGATATTTGAAGTCCCTGTTTATAATTATTGGAAAAGTATGACAGGTCCCATATTGCTTCAGGATAGGGTTGTCAGAAATCCAGGACTGGCCTAAAACCATCTTCCTTGACCCGGGTAACTTGGCAGCTCTGTAAACTATAGTGCCTCTACCTTTATAATCACACAATTTTTCCTCTTGAACGATTCATTCCAGTCTATAAAAATTCTATTTCTTCCCAGTCCTGCAATAGAAAAGGATGATTTAAAAAATGTGAAAATATCAATAATGTGAAAATAGCAATAATCACAAATGGGTCATTTTAGAAGCCCTATTCATAAACTGGACATCTACAAATGGGCACATAGATGTGCAAATCCCAAAGACGTGCTCAGAGCCATTTTAGAAAGCCAGGTATATGGATGTCTCCAGGACGAACATGTTCATGTCACATGAAGGCATGGCGAAAATGTGCATGGGGTGTTCCAGAAAAAATACATCTGTGTGCTTGATTTCAGAAATGGAAAACATCTAAACCCACCAGAGGTACTATTCATATGTATTCCTGTTCCTAAAAAAAAAACATTCAAAAATCTAAGGGACCAAATACTGTAGGCAATAATAGAAAAGAGTCTCAAGGAGATATCAAAAACATAGTAAAAGACAAATTTAGTAGGGCTTGTGATAACCACTATACTTTCATCAACTGTATTTGGGGGTAATAAATGCCTATTTTCTTTGCCCTTTTTAACTGTTACTATATAGACAATTATAAAAAGCCACATAGCCTGTCATAGACCACCTATCAGGAATACTAGTTTAAGATAATCACCTGGTTATAAGGGGTGCCCATCTTTCATTCTCATTAGAGAGAATCACTTAATACCTGCTAGTAGGCAGCTCTTGTCAACCAGGGATGGCTATGTGGGTGGTGGCAGGCAGGGCAGACCAGGATTCGGTCTGACCCATCTGAGAAATAGTGATACTAAATCCCTGAGTGTGGGGGCTGGTGGAGACCAGTGAGACAGTGAGGGGTGGATTCTGGATCAGGAGATCATTTGCATAAACTGAGGGAGTTGTGAACTCTTCCTGGGGTCCGCTGGCTGGCTGGCTGGCTGAGAAAGTGCCTGTAGCTAATAAACAACAGCTTTATAGCATGAAAGGTCATGTGTATGTAATGTAATGTGTACCTAGGCAGATAGAACTAGAGTGTATTAGCCCAGTCTGAGGAAACTGTGGGTTTCATTAAAATAACTGTAATTGGTTGTATTTCTTTCTGGGATGGATCCAGCTGAGGCCTTCAAATGGTTGGTAGATTAGAAAAAGCTTTAGGAGGGGGCCCCGGATCTTCTGTTCATCTCAGCTCTAGAGCAACAATGGAAGCAGCAACAACCTGTTCTTTGAGTTTTGGAAGCACAAATAAAGGAGATCCAGTACTTGGCAGGTGGTGTACGCCAGGTAGTGGTGCATTGGGATGCAGAGATGGGCTGCACCCAACAGACTATAGAGCAAACCCTGGCAGACTGGACCAGGGGGTGAACCCTTACTAAATTGGGACTAGTGGATGTCCCGGAGGCTTTTCTAACAACTTCTGAGAGGGCAGCCACCATAGCTAGATGACTATTGGACCACTGAGCCATTCAGTTGGCCACTTATTTAATGGGAGAAACCCAAGCAGCCTATCGGATATTAGATGTTGTCATGGCCCTGGACTATACACATGTAAAGGCAGTGATACAGGACAGGTTGGGGTTTTCCCTGGAACAATATTGGAGAAAATTCCAATCTAGGGAGTTTAAAAGGTGGGAACACCCTAGGGCCGTGTCACAAGTCCTGCTGGAATGCAATATGCACTGGCTGGAGCCAGCCCTGTGATCCACAGGGTATATAGTAAAACTGATTACTATGGAACAATTTTTGACTATTCTCCCCCCCCCCCACCCCCGTGAGAGCCTGGGTGACGTGGCAGGGGCCAAAGACCCTGGAAACAGCCACAGCCTTGGCCAAGTAGTATTTGGAGGATGAGGAAAGCTGGCAAGGGAAGCAGGTAACCTCTTTTGCCCTATTCTATACACTGGTCAGCACACTCTATGAATCAGTTGTATTGGCAGATGGATGCAACCCCATCCAACTACTAAAGAGTGCAAACGGTAAAACATACAACAACCAATACCACCGGCACTCAAACCCTTCACACAGAAGACTGTCACACTTAATATATATAGCCACAGAGACCTCAAACTCCACAAAACATAAAAACACAAAGCATCAACAAGAACTAAGGTGCGCCCTTATCAACGCACGTTCGGTCCATAATAAATGGCAGGTAATCACTGACCTAATCACTATGCACAATCTAGACATGCTAATGGTCACAGAAACATGGATCTCTGAATCAGACAATGTCATATTGAATCACCTTACACCACCTAACTTTTCGATCTATACCTGTAATAGGGAAAACAAAAGAGGAGGAGGTGTACTGATCCTTGCAAAAACAATGTTACAATACCGGACTAGCCTTACCAAGAGCACGCAACTCCTGAATACACTAACCATCACCAGCAAATACAATACTATTAACCTCATTTACAGAACCCCAGGAATTGGATCAGATGAGCTCTCAGACATCATTGACCTAGCATGTAATCCAGAAGACCCCTCCAAACCTAACTGGCTACTAGGAGGCCTTAATCTCGCTTCCACTCAACCCACCCTAGCCAAAGCCTTCCTCGAAGCAATGGCTGACCTCAACTACAAGCAGGCTATAACTGATCCCACCCACCAAGGAGGAAACCCCCTTGACCTAATATTCATCCCACATACAGCCATGAGTACATCAAACCAATTTGACCTTAATATCTCACCAGTCCCCTGGTCAGACCACAATCTAATAATGTTCCAGTTACCAATGCAACATTCTACGTGCCACCGCCCAAGTGCAACGGAAACATCAGGAACCACACGCTTCAAGCAACTCAACAGGGAAACAATCGTTAGTGACGTTCTCCCAAAACTTGATCAACCAGCAACCAACCTGAATGACATGATGTCCAACTGGAACGAGACCCTCTCCCATTACGCTCAACAGCCTGCCAACAACAAAAAAACCGCATCGGACAGAAGAGACACCAAGAAACACGCTGCCCCATGGTTTTCCCCGGAACTACGAGCGTCCCTACTCCGACTCAGAAAACTCGAAAGGAAATGGAGAGCTACTAGAAATACCTCAGACCAAGCCATCTATCAACAATATCTGAAGACCCATCGCGAATCAACGTGGGCCAAAAGGAAACAATTCCATGCAGAAATTCTCAGCCGCTCACTAAATAAGCCAAGATACCTTTTCCAGCTGGTGAAATCCCTTACCAACCAACCCTCCCCTCCTCAACAAGAAGGTATTCAGCCACAAGCATATGCGAATTACATCCAATCAAAATCAATAAAGGTAACTACAACGGCATCATCACCTCATCTTAACCATACCACAAATCCCAAAACCACTCTTTCCCAGTCCACACTCACCAAACTCTCACCGCCATCAACAAAGACCATTGAAGAAGTAATTGCATCAATCAACGCCACGACCGCACCGACCGACCCCTGCCCAGCGCACTGGATCAAGACAATCCGCACGGAGTTCAGCCCTATCATAGCCAACATCACCAAGTTGTCATTCGAAACAGGAGTCTTCCCAGATGGGCACAAGCACACATCCATCCGCCCACTACTAAAAAACAATCAACTTGACCCAAAGAAAGAGGAATCTTACAGACCAATCTCCAGTATCCCTTTACTGGCTAAGATCCTAGAGAAAATAACCCTTAGACAGATCCAGCAGCATGTTGACTCCTCCTCACCACTGGATCCCTCTCAACATGGATTCAGAGAAGCACACGGTATCGAAACCCTACTGACAACATTAACCAGTTCACTGATCAATGGAATTGACAGTATAAAGAAGGGCTTCGCACTAATCTTCCTTGATATATCAGCAGCGTTTGACTCCGTAGACCACCTGCAGCTTCTCACCCGGCTACATGAGAAGGGAATCCGAGATCAAGCGTGGGACTGGTGTAAATCCTACCTCGAAGGCAGATGTCAACAAGTCCGGATTCAAAGCACCACCTCCGAACCTTTCCAATAGCACCAAGGTGTACCCCAAGGTTCCTCCCTCTCCGCGTTGCTCTTTAACATCTATATGCAACCAATCTGTGACATCGCCCGTTCATTTGGCATATCGTGTCTTATGTATGCCAATGATGTCCTGCTATTCACACCCATTGCCATCAATTGTCCCGACTATACAGTGCTAGTTGACTGCTTCAACACAATAACTGACTGGCTACTCACTCAGAACCTCCGGATAAACTTCAAGAAAACGGAAGTACTAATGATCACAAGGAATAAAGCCTTCTCTCCGCCACCAACACTCAAAGTCAGAGACGCGGAACTTCCAATCAAATCCAACATACGATATCTCGGGGTAATACTTGATCAACAACTCAACTTCAAGGAACATATCAAACGCACTGTCAAGACCATCTATTTCAAGATAAAAACCCTACGGCATCTTAGGCCCATGATGGAATCCGCGGATTTCCGCACCATCTTCCAGGCACTAGTCACACCGCACTTCGACTATGCCAACATAGTTCTACATGGCCTTCCAAAGAGCTCCCTCAAACCATTACAGCTAGCCATGAATGAGGCAGCCCGTGTGCTCTACGGAACCTCAAGGGTCGACCACATCTCCCCCATTCTAAAGGAACTACACTGGCTTCCCATAAGCAGTAGAATCCTGTACAAAACCCTCCTCATTACCTTCAAGGCCTTCAAAAGATAGCTCCCCCATCCATTTCCGACCTCATAACGCATTCTCCGGACAACAGATCCAAGAGATCCCAGGCTGCCAACATGCTATTTATACCAATTGAATCCACAAAACTCAACCAGATCACCACCAATAGGACTTTCAGGAACTATGCCCCCGTATGCTGGAACAAACTCCCCCCACACATTAGAGCTATTAGAGACCTTATTCAATTTAGAAAAGCCCTCAAACACCACCTTTTTCTCTTACATTATACCCATCCTGATACCCCATTACCTCCCACACACCCCCACTATATCATACAGCCGCTACATGACGTAAAACAACACTGTAATCATACCTAATATGTAATACAACCGATTTGTACATAGTTTCCTAAGTTTGCTATAAACTTGAATGTAAATAGTTCCCCAAGTTCTCCTCCATGTTAACTCCCCGTTTTATGTAAACGATGGCCAATGTATCTGGTCAAGTGTTCTATTGTTTTGATGTAAACCGCGCTGATGACAAATAGCGCGGTATATAAGAAATGTTAAATAAATAAATAAATCTCTAGAAAAGCCCTACCGTCAAATGACCCAAAAGGCCCACCAATCAAAATATCCCAAGAAGAGAAGGGGAGCCCTAAAGGGGGCAAAGGAAAATGAGGTTCTGGGATCTGGGGAAAGTCTGCTGGAACCCCATGGATAGTATACCCCACCCAAACAATAGGGCCCTTCCTAGGTGTTTTTCTAGTGGGGAGGTGGGACACTTTAAAAAGGACTGCACCCACATGGACTGCTCCTTTTCGAGAATGGCAGTAGGTCTTCCCACTACAGAGGTGAAGATGGATCAGGCATTGAGAAGAGGGGTACAGGTAGAAGGAGTAGACCTTATAGCCCTACTAGACACTGGAAGCGATCGACCCCTGGTATCTGGACACCTTGCTGAGAAGCTGGGCATTGGGAGCTCAATAAGTATTTTTAGTAGCGTAGGAAATGTGTGGCATGTGCATGGTGAGAGAGCCCACCTAAGAAGTTGGGATAACTTGGGAGGGAAGGACACAACTGCTAAATGTAGTGGTAGTCCAGTGGCTGCCATATTCCCTGATATTGGGGAGAGACTGGGAGGGGATGGAGGCAGTGTTGGCTCCCAAGTAGGGTTGGGTGTCCACCAGGGTGAAAAATTATCTCACTGAGGAGGAAGAGCAGCTCTATCTACGGGATATATCTCCCTTTTCATATCAAGAGATAATTACGTAACCAGGAAAGAATAGAAAAGTCCAAAAGGCTAGAAAAATGGAAAGGGTTGGTTCCCCCTGGGCAGGTTGAAGTGGTGGGAAAGAAGGTTATGCAGAAGTTACATCAGTTTGTGTAAGAGCAGAAAAACAACCCCTCCCTAAAAGTATATTGGAACAAATCTGAAGGCACCCAGGAGGGGATGGATAGGACCCTAATATCAGAAGTTAATAATATCTTATATTGGGTTACAGAGTTTTCAGAAGGATCTTATTAATCCTGGCCCATATGCAATCCTTGGTGGGCCATTTGGGGGCAGCCTGGACTGCAAACAGGCTTACCGTCTGATTCTTCAGTCCCTGCCTTTACCAGGATGTGCGGGTCTATTTCTGGTCATGTCTGGAGTGTCAAAAAGTGCCTTAATAGGTCCCTGAAAGATCTCCATTCATCCCTTTGCCCGTAATGGAGCAGCCATTAGATCGGGTAGTAATGGATATTATTGGGCCCTTGGAGAAGAGTGCCAGGGGTTATCAATATATCTTAGTGATGGTGGACTACGCCACTAGGTACCCCTGGGCCTTTCCCCTGAAAAAGACAAATGCGTGGGGAATAGCTCGGGAATTGTTGACAATTTTTTGTACCATAATTTAGGAGAGGTAGTCAAGCTCTTCTGGATTAACCATTCAAAGACAGCTGTGTATTATCCCCAGATGGATAGTCTGGTAGAGAGGTTTAATCAGATCTTGATCCCCATGATGAAGAAATGCCTAGGGAAGGACATCCGGGAATGGGATATGGTTATCCCCTATGTCTTATTTGCTTATAGGGAAGTGTCCCAGGCCTCCTTAGGATTCTCTACATTCGAGCTGATGTTCGGCCATCAGTCCTGAGGTCTGTTAGAGGTAATAAATTAGACCTGGGTGGATCAGGAATGAGCGGTCACTTCAGTTTCTGAATATCTGCAGGAGCTAAAGAAGAAACTGGTGGGACTTTGGGAGGCCACGAGAGAAAACCTAAAAAGAGTCCAGGCCCACCAAAAGTTGTATTATGACCAAGGTGCTAGGGAAAGACAATCCCAAGCCCAGTACAGAGTAATAGTGTTGGTATCCACCTCAGCCAACAAGTTGTAGGCCCAATGGAAGGTTCTGTTTCTGGTGAGGAGGCAGCTAGTGCTGGTCACATATGAGGTGGACTAAGGCTATGGTAAATTCCAGGTCTATCATGTTAATCTGCTAAAACCTTGGGTAAGCCAGGATGGGCTAACCAGTGAGGTGGTGGCTGACAAGGGAGAAGATTTAGGCCCTGAAGTGGAGACAGTACGGGACACCCAACCCCTGAAAACAGGTGAGTCCCTGACTCCTCATCAGAAAAAGCAGTTAAACCATGTGATAACCCAATTCCAAGATATGTTTTCCCCTCTTATTTATTTATTTATTTATTTAACAGGTTTTCTATACCGCCTTTTCCTTAAATCAAAGCGGTTACCAGACACAAGAAGGGAGAACAGAGACAGGGGGGCATACACTGACTAAACTAAAGAGTGAAGGTAAAATTGGGATACGCAACATCAAGGAACCGTTACAGTAAAACAAGTTATATGCAGGCTATAATAATAGAGACTGTTAGATGTCTGTGCCATAGTACTCAGTGAAGAGTACAAATTTCAGTTGTTTTCTGAACTCCTTTAAATCATCCATGGATCGCACATCGGGAGGGAGAGAGTTCCATATAAGTGGGGCCGATAAGGAAATTGCCCTTTGTGTAGTACATTTACACGCTTTTCTGAAACTACTTGGGGTGCTGAGGGTGTTTGATGTAGTTATTCGTCTTGGCCTGTTGTTATTCTGGAGTAAGAGGTTATGAAGGCTAAAAGCAGAGCATTTATGTCTGATCTTGAATATATTAATTACTATCTTGTATTTGACGCGTTGGCTTATTGAAAGCCAGTGGAGCTCTTTGAGAGTAGGGGTAATGTGATCTTGAGATGCTGAGCCAGCAATAATTCTGGCTGCCGTGTTCTGAGCCATCTGAAGAGGTTTAAGTGAGTGTTTTGAAAGACCGTAGTAGATAGGATTACAAAAGTCCAGAATAGGAGTTATTAAGGCTTGGCAGACAGACCGGAAGTGGTCATATGAGAGTAAGGGCTTGAGGCGTCTAATCACTTTCATTCTGTAGTATGCAGACCTCACAGTTTTTCTGATGTGTGACTGGAGGGTTAGACCTTTATCGAGGGTAATTCCAAGATATCTAACTTCATCCTTAACTGGTATTGTAATGTTGTTGTATTTAATGAAAGGTGGGGGGTTGAAGTCGGTGTTTCGAGTGACAATAAGCGCCTCTGGGATGGACTCACCTGGGTGTCCATTGAATTGAAACCATCCCCAGGAAAGTAGTTTGGCAGAAGCCTTATTGGATCCAGGAGACAAAACAGAAGGAGGTGTAGAGAGAGGTGGCAGAAATGCTGTAATTGAAGATAATTGAGGAATCCTCTAGTGAGTGGGCTAGTCCCATAGTCCTTGTCCCAAAACCAGATGGGTCCACAAGATTTTGTGTGGATTTCCAGGAGTTTAATGCCATTTCCCAGTTTGATGCCTATCCCATGCCGAGAGTGGATAAAATAGTGGAACAGCTGGGAGGGGCCCAATTCCTATCCACTCTTGATCTAACTAAATTATATTAGTTGATCCCTCTAGAGAAGAAGTCTAAAAAAATTCCAGAAAATTATCAATTAAGTATTATGACCACATCTGTTATGCTCAAGCATATTTGGATGATATGGTAATTTTTTCCCCTACATGGGAGGTTAACTTAAGTCACTTAGTGGCAATCTGTCAGGCCTTCCATCAGGCGGGTCTGACGGCAAACCCAAAAAAGTGTGTCTTAGGACAAAAGGAGGCAAGGTACCTCAGGCATTGCATAGAGGGAGGCTGGGTGAGACCAATGCCCTCAAAGATCACAGTGAATTAAGAGGTGAGACCCCCACAAATAAAAAAAAACAGCTATGAGCTTTTCTAGGCCTGGTAGGGGACTTCTGTAAGTTTGTGCCACACTTTGCAAATGTATCCGCTGACCTCACCTCACTATTGAAAAACTCCCAACCCAATCAACTAGTTTGGGATATAGCAGCCAATTGGGCCTTCAGACAGCTTAAAGAGGCCATGTGTAAAGAGTCTGTCTTAAAGAATATAGGGCCCAGTTTTAAAAAGGCATTTACATGGTTTACAGACCAGTAGTGTAAATGCCTTAAATAGGGATGTTCAATGGCACTTACATGATTAGTGCCACTAAATATCCCCTTCTAAATTCCCTTTGTGCCCCAATGCTATCTGATTAGCATCGAGGCGTGTTGGGGCAGAGTGGAGGTGGAGACTGTCACTAACTGGGCAGCAGTGATATTGCACAAATGGATAGTGGAAGGCAGAGAAACATGATAACAGAAAAAGATCATATAGCCTATCTAATCAGCCCTTCCTCATCAACTACTATAGTTCCTTTTATTTCTTTAGAGATCTGTTTGTCCCATGATTTCCTGAAGTCAGATACTGTCCTCGTCTCTACTACCTCCACGGGAAGACTATTTCATGCATCTACAACTCTTTCTGTAAATAAATATTTCTGCATATTAGTCCCGAGTCTATCCCTTTTCACCTTTATCCTATGTCCCCTCACTGCAGAGCTTACTTTCAATCAAAAGAGGCTCTCCTGTTGGTATTTATGCCATGGAGGTATTTAAACCACTCTATCATATTTCCTCTATCCAGACTTTCCTCTAATGTATACATATTAAGATATTTAAGTCTGTCCCCATATGCTTTATAATGAAGACCACTGACCATTTTAGTAGCCATTCTCTGCACAGACTTCATCCTTTTTATATCCTTTTGAAGGTGTAGCCTTCAGAATTGCACACAATACTCCAAATAAGGTTGCATCAGAGACGTATACAGATGCAATATCACCTCCTTTTTTCTGCTGGCCATTCCTCTCTCTATGCACCCAAGCATCCTTCTGGCATTCACCATCGTCTTTTCTAGCTATTTAGCCACATTAAGATCATCAGAAACAATCATGCCCAGGTCCTGCTGGTCTTTCATGGACAGAAGTACTTCACCCCCTACACTGTACTGTTCCCTTCATTTTTGCAGTCCAAATGCATGACCCTGAATTTTTTTTGCATTAAATTTCAGCTGACAAATTCTTGACCATTCATCAAGCGTAGCTAGATCCCTCCTCATTTTATCTACTCCTTCCTGGGTGTCTACTCTATTGCAGAGTTTGGTATCATCCACAAAGAGGCAATCCTTGCCTGACAGCCCTTCTGCAATATATCTAACAAAGATGCTAAAAAGAATCGGACTAAGGACAGATCCCTGCGGCACACCAATGGTAACAACCTTCTCCTCAAAGTCAGCTCCATTTACTTATACACATTTTTGCCTCCCACTCAACCAATTTTTAACCCAGTCAGTCACTTTAGGGTCCATCCCTAGGCTGCTCAATTTCTTTATGTCACCTGTGTGGAACAGTGTCAAAGGCTTTACAAAAATCTAAGGGGTATGTTTACTAAACAGTGCTAATGTCGCAGCGGCGACGTTATATCGCAATAAGTGATGTTATTGTGCGATACAGCGGGATAACGTCACTTATCGCGCGATAACGTCTCCGGCAGCGTTAAAGCATACAGAGGGTGGAGTAAGGCTCCCCAGAGGGTGGAGATAAGGGGTCAATGGGTGGAGAGTGGGCAGGGAGAGGCTCCAGGCACACTAACGCTGTGAAATCAGGGTCAGAAAATTAACGACTGTGAAAACCTAGTGTTACAGGAACATTTGCAGGAGAGAGAAACAATTTCAGTCAGCAATGTACAGCAAAGGCAGGGAGAACAAGAAAAGTGATAGTAGTGATACATGTGCAGAAACAGCATAGTGCCCAAGAACGAAAGGGTACGACGGTGAGGCTGCAAATGGGGTACAGGGGGCTGCAGGTGGAACATGCAGTGGGGCAGCTGGGGCACAGGGTGGACTAGACAGATGCCTAGGTGACAGATAAGAATATAGAAATGGAAAACCAGGAAGACAGCAACTGACCAAGGGCAAACATGTCCATGAGTGTGTGTCCCACAGTGCCACAATGGACATTACCCAGCAAGTACCCCAAAGGGTACATAACATTGGCAGGCGGTGCCAGGGGGAAGCGTGGATGTCTATGCAGGCACCCCTACCCCATATCAAACACCATAGGCAGCCGCCCACCGGCACACTGCATGGCCTAGGACTGCGCACCACCAGCACCACCGGCATAAGGGCATGTCAGCATAGTGGCGGAGGGGTGCTGGTGGTGGAGGGGACAGTGGCATCTGCCCACATCAGACCAAGGCCAAGCCCTGTTTAGGTGGTTGCCGTGCACTGCAAAAGGCAAGGTATGTCTGATGAACAATAATGGTACCCCCAGGGAATGACTGGCCTCTGTGACAACAGTTTGGTGCAGTACACACAGCCAGTGTATTCAGGGGCAGAAGGTCAAAGGTTCAAGTCCCAGCTGTGGCTCCTGCAGACCAACTCCCTATATTTTACCCAGCACTAAACCGTGGTAATAAAGAGGGAACCTTTATTGCAGATAAAATAAACATGCCATAAACACCTATATTTTACCCTACAGAGCACATACACCATAGACATGTGCAGTCCCTAGAGCAGAGGTTCCCAAATGCAGTCCTGGAGGGCCAAATACCATTCAGGTTTCATGCTGTCGCTAAGAAATATGCTTGAGATGCATTTGTATGCACCGCCCCCATTGTATACAAATGTATCTCATGCATATTCATTAGGGACAGCATGAAAACCTGAATCGTGTTGGGCTCACCAGGACTGGAATTGGGAACCTCTGCCCGAGAGCATAGGCCAACAGGGTCACAAACACCCACACCCTCAGGCTCCACTATCTAAAGCCTCATGGAAAGTCAGGCTGTTTGGCCCTGCGTGGAGCAGCATCTACCAATACTAGCACCTACATATCTTAGCAATGCCATAATAAACATGGAAACACGTTCCACATATATCAGAAGGTTGCTATGAACAATGTCAGATAACAGATCCTACATTAGACACAATTTGTTAACAGAGATTCATCATAGCAGCCTTTTGATATATGTGGAGTGTGTTTCATATTTTGTTACTAACAGTGTTTACCACCCCGGAGAGTGACCCTAACAGTATTGAGTACCATAGCAATGCCCGCACTGTGCCCAGGACTGGTGTGGCGGCCAGGGCTGCCACAAACCTCTATATTTGCACAATGCTGGCATAGGTGTAGAAGTGTGTGTGTCTACCCAGTGTTTTGTGTCTGCCTACACCTTACTGAGCCCCCAATGCTTGCACTGTCTCCAGTGTTAGCCTGCCAATGTGCATAATAAGGAGCAAGGTATTGTGGGTATGGCCCGGACATAGCTGTCTGGACAGGCTGCATCTACACAGGGCATAGGGCAATGGCTGGGACATTGTAGTGCCCGACCACCACCTGCACGGGACAGGGTGGCTACAGCATGTCATGCTAGGAGGTCACTCTCACCCTGACTGAGCAGTGACCATGGCAAGATTAGGTTCCCCCATAGTGCTATACTGTGTTTTTCTCAAGTGATATCTATGGGTTATTTTTTTTATGGGGCCCAATCACTGACATACTTGTTTGGTGTGTGTGCTCATGTCCTATTTTTGGGTGCATACAGTTCCTCCAGGAACATGCACTATGTACTAACTAGCAGACTGTCTGCAGTTAGCATGTGTATGGCTGGAGCACTGTGCAGTGGGTGGAGAATGACTGTGCCCTTTGCTGGTGAATGTCAGATAGTGGTGGGGGGCAACTAAGCTTCTCCAGGCCTACTGCCTGTCTGCCAGTACCCTCTGTGATGTGTACAGATCTGCATTGACTGCCCTGTAGGGTGCCTATTCCTCAGCAGGACTGGAATTGATGGTCCCTTCTACTGCCACCATTGCAGAGATGTAGAATGTGGATCTGTTGGTGGGAAATCCTGTCCCCAACCCTGACCCACAGAGGGTGGGTTGGGTGGTGCTACATAATCTGCTTTGGGGTCCAAACACCACCCTTCTCTTATAACATGTGACCATAGCAACCACAAAGGATATGCACTATTCTGGGTGCATCATAGCCCATAAGGGATAAATGTGACTGGGAAACACAGATAGACACAGGTGTACCCTAGGTGTGTTTGTAAGAACTACCTATCACACACTGGCACTGATGGGAACTTGCAGCACATCGTATCTCAGTCAAGTCAGGTGTTGCGGACCTGGTGCTGGGCGCCCCACCTCACCCTCAGGGTGAGCACAGGAACTGCACAGTGCCACGGTCTGTAGCTACTCTGTGCCAGTAACACACAAAGTCAGTTCCCCCTACCAGGCCGGGGTGCTATAGAGGTGCATACCCCATCTTGGGATCAGATGTAGGCTGCTGATCTGCATGTGCAGTGCATCATGGGTACGGGTGAGTTTACCCTATCCTGGTAACCACAGCTGACAGTTTGTGTGGTGAGCTGCAGTCTTTCTGTAGCCAGCCAGTGGTGTGCTAGATGCTATAGAGATTTAGCCCACTGGTTACTTCATTGACTGTGGAAGCAGAGGTCTTGGGTTTAATCCCACAGTGGCCTTCTTTAATAAGGCTGTTTGAGGCTTTTCCTTTTAATTTAAATCAGTGCTGCCAGCAAAAACACCCTCACAGTGCCGTAACCTAAGGTGCCTCATAAGGTGCCCTATATGGCGCTCTATAAAGCGCCCTAAAGGGCACATTATAAGGTGCCTTGGCAGACAGGGCACTTTATAATGTGCCCTATGGAGTGCCTTATAGGGTGCCTGATGCGGCACCTTAGGTTATGGCACTGTGAGGATGTTTTTGCTGTCAGCACTGATTTAAATTAAAAGGAAATGCCTCAGACAGCCTTCTTAGATAACACCACTGTGGGATAAAACCCATGACCTCTGCCTCTATAGTCATTGCAGTAACCAGTGGGTTACATTTTTATAGCTTCTAATATTGTGCTGGCATGAACTTAGGGTTAACGCGCGTTAACGTGCCACGGCGCCCACTATTGTGCGATACCGATTCCTTGCAATCTTCCCTCCGGAATGCCCACTACCTTATATGGCATTCTTCACATTAACGCTGCAACTAGCGCCGGTAACATTAAGACGGTTTAGTAAACATACCCCTAGGTATACCATGTCTAAGGCTCTCACTAAGTCCAACTCTCTAGTCACTGAGGCAAAGAAATCAATCAGATTTGTGTAACAAGACCTGCATCTGGTAAACTCAGATCCTGTAATCCATTGGACTCCAGAAACCCACTTTCTTCTGTTTTAGCAGTGTTTCCATTAATTTACTCATCACAGAGGTCAGAATAACTGGCCTGTAGTTCTCAATCTTATCCTTACGTCTGTGTTTGTTTGAAGGGATCACAGGTGGCTTTCTCCAGTCTTCTTGGACCACTCCTGACTCTAAAGAAGCATTAAAAAGATCAGTCAGTGGAGCCCCTAAAATGTTTCCAAGTTCCTTTAATATTTTCAGATGTATCCCATCCAATCCCATCGTTTGTCAACTTTTAGTTTAGCTAGTTCCTCAGAAACAGTCTTCTGAAAATCGTTTGAGATCCCCATCACTTCTATTCCTAGTTGTGAGTGTTTTCAGAGATCCTGTTCATGGCCCTTCATCTGTGAACACAGAACAAAAATATTTGTTAAGCATTTCTGCTTTATTCTCATCAGTTTCTACTTATTCCTCCCCTTCATCCTTGAGCCTGACAATACTAATTATGCAATTCCTCCTCTCACTAACATATTTGAAAAATGTTGTGTCCCCCATTTTATTGCATTAGCTCTTTATTCTTCTTTTTGTAGCTTTGCTTTCCTGACTACTTTCCCAGATTATACGTTTTTCCAAATATTGATGCTTGTCTTCCTCTCTCTGTAATCTCTTGTATTTTATGAAGACCACCGTCTTTTTCTTCACCTTTTCAGCTACTTCTTTTGACAACCTTAGTGGCCTCCTTTTCCTTTTACATGTATTTACCTTTCTAAAAAAAAAGAGGTTTGTTGTACTTAAAATATCCCCTTTCAGTTTTGCCTATCCCCCAACTGTTCCCATCCCACTAATGACTCCTTGAGGTATTTTCCCATCTTGGCAAAGTTAATTTTCTTAAACTGTTAGGGGTATGTTTACTAAACTGCGGTAACGTTCCCCGCGTTAGGTTCCCTGGATGCCCATATAAGGGAATGGGTGGTGCATCATTATGGCAAGCCGTGTCAGTAATGCACGTTACAAGGTGCCTTAGGCTAATGCACGTTACAAGGCGCTTCATAAGGTACATTACAAGGTACCTTAATAGGCACAATACAAGGCACATCATAAGGCACGTTATAAAGCACGTTACAAGGCACCTTATTAGGCACAATACAAGGCACATTATAAGACACGTTATAAGGCACCTTATTAGGCACAGTACAAGGTACGTTATAAGGCACGTTACAAGATACCTTACTAGGCACGTGCCTTGTACTGTGCCTAATAAGGTGCCTTGTAACACCTTATAAGGAGTGATGGTAACTGTGGTAAGGGTATTATGGGCTGGCAGCATAGATCTGCAAAGATATGACTATCACAGGCATGCAAAATATCTCAAAGCAATACAAAAATACCCAACCAGGTCAAAAACCTGAACCATAAAAAGAAGAACCTGGTCTAACAAGAAAAAAACCACTAATCAAATTTCAGAATTTTCAAAAAAAATTTTGTCGGAAAAGCCGTCACAGTATGGATGACTCCACCTCCTACCACTGCGGCCCATCCATTTTATTAGAAAAACGTTAAATATCAGGAGGTGGAGTCCTCCATACTGTGATGGCTTTTCCGACAAAAAAATGTTTGAAAATTCTGAAATTTGTTTGGTGTTTTTTTCTTGTTAGACCAGGTTCTTCTTTTTATGATGCAAAATATCTGACATGGACAGGAAGGAACAATGAGGAACTGAACCCATGACCACTGCCTAGAATGTCAGTGTATTAACCAGTAGGCTAGACATCTATGGCTTGTTGCACAGCAATGGCTGGGTACAGAAGGACTGCACCTCTCCGGTAATGCAGCGTGGTAAGACGGACCGACAGTGTGTGATACTGGCACAGAGTAGCTACAGACCATGCCATTGTGCAGGTTCCATGTTCACCCTGAGGGATAGGATGGGCGCCCAGTACTAGGTCCACAGTACATGTGCTATTCTAATAGGTCCTGCTGCACATCCCCATCACTACCAGTGTGTGACAGGTGTTCCCAGCAGTGTAGCTGAAAATGCTTCTGTTCCCATCTGTGTTCTGCAGTCACATGTGGCCCTGTGGGACTGGGCACCACCCAGATTAGTGTGTATGCAGTGTTAAGGTCTGGCTGCCATGGGTAACTGTTATCAGGGCAGCAGGGTGTCTAGATGTGCATGAGGTTTAGGTAGCATTGCATACCCCAAGGGGCCAACAATCACCCCTTTTGTAGATGAGGATGTGGAGGGACAGGTACCTGCGCCATGTGGAATGGCTGTAGTACCAACAACCACTGTCCCGTTGGCAGATGACAGCCCTCCAGGGCTGATGGGCCAGAGCCATACCTGTGACAGCGGCAGACCAGCAGTGATTACTGGGGTGGGCAGGGGAAGGCTCAACTGCCCCACGCCACAGTCTGCCAGCCATCAGCAGACAACACCTGCAGCATCCTACAGGGTGGTCCCACCATAAACAGACTAACCACAAACAACCCACTAGCCAATTCATAGTGCATGCTCACAGGGGAACCCTGTTCACCCAGAGGTGGGATGTACAGCACAGACACCAAGCAGGTACGCCCATGTTTGGCCCCAGAACCAGGAACACACATGTATCACTGGAGACAAATAATGTGTGGTACTATGTGGGAACATGGACATGCCATGGTCACTGCTCAGTCAGAGTGAGAGTGACCTCCCAGTGTGACATGCTGTGGCCACCCTGCCCATGCAGGTGGTGGTCGAGCACTACAGTATCCCAGCCATTGTCCTCCACCCTGTGTAGATGCATCCTGGCCAATCCGCCCTGTCTGGGCCATACCCACAATACCTTGCTCCTCCTTATGCACATTTGCAGGCTAACGCTAGAAACAGTGTGAGCAATGTGGACCCAGTGAGGTGTTGGCAGACACAAAACAATGGATAGACATACACACACTCCCACACCTATCTCAGCATTGTGCAGAGATAGAGGTGAGTGACAACCCTGCCTGCCACACTGGTCCTGATCACAGTGCCAACATTGCTAAACTGTGCAGGGGGTAGTAGTAGTGCTCCGTTGATAAGCCCAGCTCCATGCTGGGCCACCAGCCTAACACTCCATGAGGCCATGGATAGTGGAGCCCGTATGGGTGGGTGTTTGTACCCCTGTGCACCGCTGCGTTGGGGTTTGCACATGTTGTTGTTGTGGCTGCATTGTGGGATAAAACGATGGGGTGATGCTCTGCAGGATCTACAGTCTGGGACTGGAACCTCTGACCCTCTGCTCTGGGACACACTGGCTGAGTGTACTGCATCACACTGTTGCCACAGCAGCATAATGGCCCCTGGGGCTACCCTTCCCTTCCCCATTCTGACCTCTTCTGTTGCACTGCACACCATGTACTGGTACAGGGCATGGCCTAGGTTCACTGCAGGTGGGTGCCACTTCTCCCTCCAGCACAAACACCCCCCCATGCCGCCATGGCCATATACTGTCGGTGCCAGTAGTGTGCAGTCCCAGGCCATCAAGGAGGCGGGTAGGCGGCTGCCTAAGGTGTGGGTTCTGGGGTAGAGGTACCTACATAGCTGTCCACGCTTCTCCCTGCACCACATGTCACTGTTATGTGCCCCTTGAGTACCTGCTGGGTAATGTACCCTGGATGATACACTGTGGGACATAGACTCATGGGCATGTTTGACCCTGGTCAGTTGCTGTCTTGCTGGTTTCTGTTTTCCGCATGCCCATGTATCACCTAGGCAACCGCCTAGTCCAACCCATGCCCCAGTAGCCCCCACTGCATGTCCCTCCTGCAGCCCCCATGCCCCATTTGCGCCATCACCATAGTGGCCTTTCATACCTGGGCACTATGCTGTTGCTGCAAATGGAGCACTACTATCACCTTTCTTGGGCTCCCTGCCTATGCTGTACATTGCTGACACTGAAATGGTTTCTCTCTCCTGCAAATGTGCAGCTAACGGCAGGTTTTCATTCGCGGTAGGGTTTAGCCCTTTAGTTCAGCGTGTTAGTGTGCAGGGAGACTCTCCCCACCCACTCCCCGCCCATTGACCCCTGCTCTCCGCCCTCTCTCCTCCTTCTGTGGTGTGTACCATGCCGCAGAATGCTTCTGCATGGTTTGTAACGTTACTGCATGGTAATGTTACGTTACCACGCGTTAACGTTACCTAACGCGCGTTAACGTTACAGACCACGTGTTAACGTTACCTAACGCGCGGTCTGTAATGTTACCGCAATTTAGTAAACATACCCCTAAGACCCTCACTTTTTAATGGACTTTATCAGCTCTTGTCCTAATATTGAACTATACCATCTGCTGATTACTTGATGTGAGATGATCTCCCACTATAACATTAGAAACACATTTCCCATTGGTAAGCACCAAGTCCAGTATGGCCCCTTCGCATGTGGGTTTTGTTACCAGTTGCCAGAATTGTTTTCCCTGTAGAGAATCTAGGATCTCCTTACTTCTAGATTTGGTAACACTGCAACAGGGATGTGCCAGTCAACATCCGGGCTATTGAAATATGTTTCCTTACTATTTACCTAGATGTATCCTTGTCCACAGCTGTTGGGTTGTTTGTCTTAACTACATTGTAAGCTCTGATAAGAAGGGACCATCTTTTTCATGTGTCTGTACAGCGCTGCGTACACCATGTAGCGCTATACAAATGATCAGTAGTAGTAGCAGTAGTAGCACTTCTCCTTTCATGGCAATATTGCGTATGTCTACTATTAAATCTCCATCCACTTCTTCTCCCTGTGAAGGAGATATGTATATCACAGCAATGTAAATGGATTATGAGAAGCCAAGGCTGAGAAGATTGGGTCCAGGAGAAGCTCATCCCAGTAGATCCCAGTGAGACGTCATGGAGAAAACAGGGAGAAAGAGGAGGACAGGAGTGGCAGAGAGCCTGGCAGCAATCAGAAGCAGAGTAGGAAGGGCACATTAGGAGCAGGAAGAGTCCTAGACACTGACAGCATGTAGGGCAGGAAAAGGGCTGAGGAACAGCCATGTTAAGGAAAGGTCCAGTGAAACTGGCCACTGTGGCCCACAGATCATTTGTCAAAGGGAGGTCATAAGGATAGGGAGATGAATGACTGGGTGGAGCAGGTAAGGAGGGCCCCTCATATGCCATTCAGGCAGCCTGCCAGCAAAATATCCCACATACACCTTCAGTCATCTGAACACCGATATGCTCTGCTCTTCTCCATGAGAAAAGTGATTTGATTCTGGAGGAGATTTCCAGCTACTCCCTGCTATTTTCCAAGCAGCGCCTCAAGATTCAAGCAGCCTACAAGAAAACCATTTGAAAGACCACTGTGAGATCTTTGAGCAGCCTGAGGGTCATTGAGCATTCAATGAGTCACTTCATGCACTGTAACAGTGACATGAGGAGGCAGTAGAAGAGTAGATCTAGAAAGAGGGATTGCAAGGACAACATCTCAACATCATGAGGGCTACCATCCTGTCTCCAGTAGATCATAGTAACATAGTAAATGACAGCAGATAAAGACCAGTATGGTCCATCTAGTCTGTCCAGTAAGATGGCAGGAGTAGGTGCGCCTGCCACTCTGTGCAGGCCACCCCTCCCATGTCTTTGTTTAGGGGTGCACCTGCCACTCTGTGCAGGCCACCCCTCCCCATGTCTTTGTTTAGGGGTGAACCCGTCACTCCATGTAGGACACCCCTTTTTGTTGAGAAATTAGATGGTTCAGTTTATTTAGATTTTATCCTGTTGCTGTAAAGGGATCCACTGTGTCTGTCCCATGCCATTTTGAATTCCGTCACAGTGTTTGCCCCCACCACTTCCATTGGGAGGGCATTCCAAGCATCCACCACCCTTTCAGTGAAAAAGTATTTCCTGACAATGCCTTTCAATTTACCACTTTGCAGCTTCATGTTATGCCCTCTAATTTTACAGCTTCCCCGTCTTTGGAAGAGGTTTGTTTGTTCATTATTTCTCTTTAAGTATTTAAAGGTCTGGATCATATCTCCCCTATCCCTCCTCTCCTCCAAAGTGTACATATTTAGGTCTTCAAGTCTTTTCTCATAAGGCTCTGATGCAGGCTCCAAATCATTTTGGTCACCTTCCTCTGAACAGTTTCCATTCGTTTTACATCCTTTGCAAGATATGGTCTCCAAAACTGAACACTGTATTCCAAGTGAGGCCTCACCAGTGACTTATACAGTGGCATTAGTACCTCTTCCTTTCGGCTGGCAATTCCTCTTTGTATGTAGCCCAACATCCTCCTGGCTTTTGCCACTGCCTTATCGCACTGTTTTGCTACCTTGAGATCTACAGAAATAATCACACCAAGGTATTTCTCCTGATCAATGCACACCAACCTCTCACCCCTATCGCGTACATTTCCCTTGGATTTCTGCTACCCAAGTGCATGACACTGCACTTCATCGCATTAAATCTTAATTGCCAAGCATTAGACCATTCTTCCAGCTTTTGTAGATCTTTCCTCATGTTAACAACTCCCTCGGGGGAGTCCACTCTGTTGCAAATTTTCGTGTCATCTGCAAAAAGACAGACTTCCATTCAGTCTTTCAGCAATATCACTCACAAATACATTGAACAGTGCCGGGCCCAGGACCGAACCCTTGGGCACCCCACTAATCACCTTCCTTTCATCTGAGTGAGCTCCATTTACCATCACCTTCTCTCATCTGTCAGTCAGCCAATTTCTGATCCAGTTTACCACCTTGGGACCCATCCCCAAACTACTGAGTTTATTGATAAGCCTCCTATGAGGAACAGTATCAAAGGCTTTGCTGAAATCCAGGTAGATGACATCCATCGCATGCCCCTGATCTAGTTCTCTTGTCACCCAGTCAAAGAACTCAATCAGATTTGTTTGGAAAAATTGTCCTTCGGTAAAACCATGTTGCCTCGGATCTTGCAACCTGTTGGTTTTGAGAACGTCCACTATTCGCTCTTTCTGGAGTGCCTCCATTACATTTCCTGCCACCGAGGTAAGGCTCACGGGCCTGTAGTTTGACACTTCTTCCCTGTCACCACTTTTGGGTAGAGGTACGACATCAGCCATTCTCCAGTCCTGAGGAACTTCTCCTGTTTCCAAGGATTTGTTGAAAACATCCTTTAACGGCCCAGCAAGAACCTCTCTGAGCTCTTTCAGTATCCTGGGATGTATCCCATCTGGTCCCATGGCCTTGTCCACTTTCAGTTTTGCAAGTTGTTCTAACACAACATCTTCTGTGAATGTTGCTGTATCTACTTCATTCCCATTTTCTTTCATAAAAACAGAGCAGAAGTATTTGTTTAGCAATTTTGCTTTTTCAATGCCACTTTCCGTTCGCAGCACTTCTGAGTCCTGCAATTCCACCTCTGATCTTCTTCCTTTCCCGAATATACCTGAAGAAAGTTTTGTTGCCACACTTATCTTTAGCCATCTTTTCCTCTGCCTTTGATTTTGCTATCCTTATTTATCTTTTTGTCTCTTTGAGTTTGATCCTGTTTTCATTTGTGTTCCTCTGTTTGCAAGCTTTTGAATTTTGCAAAAACTGTGTTTTTTGCCTTTATTTGAGCAGCCACTTCTTTGGAAAACCAAATAGGTTTACTTCTCCTCTTGTTTTTATTTACTTTCCTTACATATTTATCTGTTGCCCCTTTTATTGCCACCTTTAGTTTAGCCCACTGCAATTCCACTTCCCTTATCCCCTTCCACCCTGCCAACTCCTCTTTAAGGTACTCGGCCATTTTACTGAAGTCAGTGTTTTTGAAGTTTAGGACTTTGAGCTTGCTATGATTGGACTGCACCTTGGCTTTTATCTCAAACCACACCGTGTGATGATCGCTGCTGCTCACAGGGACACCCATTCAGTCATTTGACACGCTATCACCGTTGGTGAGCACTAAATCCCATGTTGAGCTTTCCCTGGTTGGTTCCATCACCATTTGTCTAAGTAACACATCTTGGAGAGCATCTGCAATTTTTTTGCTTCTTTCCAGATTTGCAGAAGGAGTAATCCAATCCACATTGGGTAGATTAAAGTCACCCGATATGACCACTTTCCCCTTTGTGGCTATCTTAGCAATATCTATAATCAAATTGTTATCTATCTCTTCGATTTCAGTTGGAGGTCTGTAGACTAAAACAGTATGGATGACAGTGCCATCTCCTCTTTCCAACACAATCCAGAGCGCTTCTTCTTTTCCCCATGCCCCCTGCATTTCGGTAGCTTTAATATTGCTTTTGACATACAAGGCTACTCCTCCTCCTTTCCATTTTCTCTGTCTCTTCTGAATAGATTATAGCCAGCTATGGCTATATCCCAATCATGCGATTCATTAAACCATGTTTCTGTAATGGCTTCAATGTCCAAGTCGATTTCCAGCATTAGGGCTTCCAGGTCTGGAACTTTGGGGTATGTTTACTAAAACCCCGGTAATGTGCGGACCGCGCTAGTGTGCGGGTGCCATATAAGGAGTGGGCATTTCTTTCTGAAAAAGAAAAAACGGGATCTAAATATGCGCTAAGGTGTGCGGCGCCCATGTGCGCCCCGCACATTAGCGCATGAGAAAGCTGCGCGGGAGGCATAAGTGGCGCGCTGATGTGCAAACAGAAGAGCAGAGCCACAGCACAATGGTTAAGACACTAACCAATAGTGCAGGGATCAGTGGTTCAATCCTACACAGTACCTAATGAAGATGGCTGGCTGAGGCATTACTTTAGGAGCCAGTTTAATATTGCGCGGCATAAGGCGGCGCGCTGATGTACAAGCACAGGAACAAAACCACAGCACAATGGTTAAGACACTGACCAATGGTGCAGTGAACAGGGGTTCAATCCCCCCAGTGCCCAATGAACAAGGCTGGCTGAGGCATTACATATTATGGGGAAGATTGCTTTAGGAGGCATTTTATTTTTATTTTAATTATCACTACTAGCAAACACACTCTCAAAGCATGTTAACATAAGGTGCCCCATAAGGCACATTTTAAAGTGCACTGTCCGCCAAGGCACCCTAGAATGTTGCTTATAGGGCACTTTATAGGGTGCCGTATGAGGTACCGCAAGGTCAGAGTACTGTTTTTGATGGCAGCACTGTGCAGTTTAAGGAATGAGAAGCATAAGTAGGTGCGCTGACATGCAAGGAGGAGCAGCAGTGGAGCACAATGGTTAAGGCACTGACTGCTGATACAGGGGTCATGAGTTTGCTCCCCAGTGTGTCTAATACATAAGGCTGGCTGAGGCATCAGCTTTGCAATGTATGTTTTGTTTCCTGCAGCACTTTATTTTTATTTTATTAATTGCTGCCAGCAAATATGCCCTCACGTGCCGTAATTGAAGGTGCCGCATAAGGCACCCTATAAGGCACTCCATAGGGCACATTATAAAGTGCACTGTCCGCCACGGCACCCTAAAATGTCCCCTATAGGGCACCCTATAAGTTGCTCCACAGGATAACGTATAGTGCACCTTATATGGACGGTAACCATAAGGTAACCTATAGGGCGCCCTATAAAGCGCCCTCTGAGGCACCTTATGGGTACAGTACGATGAGGGTGTTTTTGCTGGCAGCAATAATGTACATTAAAAAGAGATAATGCTCTGGGCAGTCCCATCAAATAACCCCACTGTGGGTTTAAACCCATGACCTCTGGCTCCACAGGCAGTGAAGCAACCATTGTGCTATAGCCCTATAGCTGCCAACAAGCCCCTGGCTGGCTGCAGAGGGAGTGCATGTCACCACAAAGACAGTCTGCTGTGGTCACCAGGACAGGGTTAGCCCACCCGTACCCATGATGCACTGCACATGCAAATCAGCTGTCCACAGATAAACACAAGATGGGGAATGCACCCCCACAGCACCTCGGCCTGGTAGGGGGAAGTGGACATGTGCACCCCCACAGCACCTCGGCCTGGTAGGGGGTACTGACCGTGTGTTTTACTGGCACAGAGTAGCTACACACCGTCACATTGTGCGGGTACTGTGCTCACCCTGAGGGTGCGGTGAGGCACCCAGCACCAGGTCCACAGCACCTTTCATAGCTGAAAAAGGTCATGTTGGACTGCATTTTGGGGATTCTGCCGTAGGTAGTGCACATTTCTATGGTGTTTGTGCTGTGTAGGGTAAAATAGAGGTGTTTTGACCATGCTTATGTTATCTGCAAAAAAGGTTGGTCTTTACTATCATGGTTTAGTGGTGGGTAAAATATGGGGATTGGGTTTGCAGGAGCCCTAGCTAGGACTTGAACTGGTGATCTTTGGCTCCTAAACACACTGTCTGTGTTCACTGCACCACATTGTGGCCACAGAGACAGAGCAGTCCCTGGAGATAGGAAACCTGGCCACAGGAGTCATAAACCCTGCTCTGCACAATTTCACTGTGGGATCATTCACCTTGTATGGGACGGAGCGTAGAGCCTTCTAAAATTCATATTTCATTTTTGGGGCTTTCTTGGGAGTGATTTTTGATGTTTTCCATGACTATCACTATTGCCCAGCTGGATTATAATTTATTAGAATTTTGTTGTGGTCATTTTCAATTTTTATTTGCTATTTTGTTCTGTGCACATGTATCACACTGCTCACGTTTTGTAGGTTTCCCTGGTTTTGCTGTACATTGCTGACAGAAATGGTTTCTCTTCCCTTTAAATCGGCTCTAACGCGAGGTTTTCACTCGCGGTATTTTTTTAGTTGAATTTCAGCCCCGCTCCTGTGCGGGGAGCCTCTCCCCTCCCACTCTCCACCCATTGACCCCGTCCCTCCGCCCCTGGGGAGCCTTCCTCCGCCCTCAGAATGCCTTTCCACGCCTCTATCGCACATCAGCGCGCCGCGCACTTGTGCGGGCCCGTTAGTGCAGCGCGCACGTGTGCGGGGCACAAAAACACACCATTAGCGTGCGCTAAGGTACCTTAGCGCACGCTCAAGTGCGCCCCGCACAATTGCGCGGTTTAGTAAACATACCCCTTTGTTGGCTAAGCTTCAAGCATTTGTGCTTATTGCTTTCCAGCATTTAACTGGCTTGCATGTATTTTGCATTGATTTTGTTCTGCCCAGTGGAGTGGAGACAGGAGAGGCAAAAAGTTCTTGTGACTCACTTCTTATACGCTTTTTGCTCTTTTCCTGTGTATCATCATATCTACTTGTAGGAGAATTTTTCTTTTTAGATGTAGAAAAATAGTCATATCTATGAGTAGAATATTAATATCTTGTAGAGTTATCATTGTTATGGTTGTTATAATTGCCATACTTCCGAGAATAATCGTTATTGTGATAATTGTCATATTTTCTTGAATAACACAGCTACACTAAAACAATTTTTTTTAAACTGCCTCTAATGTTTCGATTGATTTTTACGTTCTTTGGTGCGCTGAATCCAAATCTGGTAACCAATTTGCTCCATCACGTACAAATTTTTTGCTACATTGGGTTAGCAGTTTGAGGTGAACGTTTCAGATTGAGTGTGATCGAGATAAAAGTTTCTTGGATGAATTCTTTATACTAATTGTTTAGTAGTTATTCAAATAAGAATAAAGAAAATTGTAACAAGGCAGCACATAAGAATAGAGTAATGTCAACAAAACACACTGTGATGGTAGCAAAATTGTCTGCACTTAAAACAGCCACATACATGTGCACAAACATTGAGCATATAAGAGCGAGGTTAGACACAAAGCAAAGCAAAGAAATGTGCAAAAAATGTTGTGCAGGTATGTATGTAAAAATAGAAAACGCAAACCGCACCATTGCAATACATGAAGACAAACACCCGATGGTGTGAAAATAAAATTCTAATAAATGAGATCCGACACTGTGGTAATAACTAGCAAATTTTTATTTCAAAGTTTAGTAAAAACACGATATTTGTCAACACAGTTTAGATTTTAAAGTCATTCTTGGGTCAATCAATCTCCTGGTGGGCCCGTTTCTTCTTCCCCCGAATGCTTCTCTTGGTGCGCTGCTTGGCGTATTTTTCATCTGGGGTTTCCCGCAGCAGCAACCAGCAGAAATCAGCCATCATAGTGGTGTTCCATCTTCCTTGGTACCTTCTCTCTGCGTCCTTGATGTCCTGGTGAAACCTTTCACCTTGTTCTTCACTGTACGCCCCCAAGTTTTTGGGAAAGTAGTTCACATGGGAGTGCAAGAAATGGACTTTCAGGCTCATGTTACAGCCTTGTTCTTTGAAGGCATTGAGCATCCTGGCAACAATATCCTTATAGTTCTCATCCCGCCTGTTCCCCAAGAATTTGAGAACAACATCCTTGAAGGAATCCCAGGCTTCTTTTTCCTTCTCAGACATCGTTTCAGCGAATGCTCCATCTGAAATGAGTTTCCTTATATCAGGGCCAACAAACACTCCTTCCTTTAGCTTTGCTTCAGAAAGTCGGGGGAACTTTGAGCAAAGGTACCGAAAGCACTCACCATCTTTTGGAAGGGACTTGATGAATTGCTTAATGAGACCCAACTTAATGTGGAGAGGTGGTAATAGAATTTTATCACGAGGTACCAAGCTCTCATGAAGAACATTTTTCTCACCGGGTCTCAAATACTCCCGAATTGGCCAGTCTTTTTTCCCCCAGTGTAGGTCGTGGGCCCGGCTATCCCACAATCAAAGGAAGCAGGGATATTTGGTGAAACCGGATTGCTGCCCTAATAGCATGGATAGAATTTTAAAGTCTCCACAAATCATCCACTTATGCTCATCATAACGAATCTTCTGAAGAATCAGGGCCAAATTCTCGTATTTTTCTTGGAGAATAACAGAGTGAGCAATAGGAACTGAAGCGAATGTGTTGCCATTATGAAGAAGAACACCTTTAATGCTGTCTTTTGACGAATCAATGAACAGCCGCCATTCAGCAGGATCATACTTGAGTTTAAACTTTTCCATCACTCCGTATATATCGTTGCAAAATACCAAATCTTCCTCTTTGCTGAAATACTTCAAAAATTGTGTCTCGCGGTTGCGGTACCAATAAAAAGTTGTTCCTGGTGACAATAGATTTTTCTGTTTAAGCCGAGAACCTAGCAGTTGGGCAGCATCTTTTGGGAGTCCTAAATCCCGGACTAAATCATTCAATTCAGCTTGAGAGAAAAGTTCAGGTTTTGGATCTGGTTCAGTTTCAAACTCGGAAGTACTGGACTCATCGGGAAAAGCCATCTGATGAGTCTCATCATGATCAGAACCGTCCACACAAATATGATCCAAAGATTTTGGTGGTTCAGGCACAGGTACTTCGTTGCTATGAGGCATAGGCCTAATTGCTGAGGGAAGGTTGGGGTAACTTATTACGTTCTTATTTTTTAAGTTGTATCCCTTCGCAATGCAAGAGCAAAAATAGCAGTCACTGCTGTGGTCTCTTTGTTCACGCCACATCATAGGTATTCCGAAACGAAATGCTTGTTTTTTACCTTTCATCCATAAGCGTAGATCTTCCTCACATGTCTTGCACACTTTGTGAGGAGCCCACGGTTTGTCTTGATCGCCTAACTTCAAACCGAAATAGGCGAAATATACTTTTTTAATAAATGCAGAAATGTTCCTCTGCCGCTTTTTCACGGTATATTCCCCACAAATAAAACAAAAACTGTCCGGAGAGTTGACGCAACCTCTGGCTCTGTGAGCAATCACAAATACACAGCACTGCAAACTACAACTGTAGTGAACCACTTCGGAATAAAGCTGGATTATGACTGAGCAAACAAAAGGTAATAATGAACTTGCAAGAAACTGAAATTTGACAGGAACGTTCATGTCGCAACCACCGTGTTTGAGCGAGCGAACGAGGCGAGGCGAACAGGAAAGAACATGCGCCAGCGCGAGTACTGGATTTAGCCCCCTGCCTCCCAATTGTCCTGTTAATGTATAAAATGAATACAAAACACTCTAAAATATCATGAGGGAGTGTTTCTAGTTAGTTGACCATTACAACCTCTATTTTGGGCCAAGAAAATGAACTGCAGTCGGCTAAAAAGAAATTATGTGAACATTCCTTATATGGGTAAGAAATCTAATTTTGCAAGAAAACGTGACGTGATGGAACATTTTGGCTATTTTTCCTGGATTCAGCACCCCAAAATCTATAGGAATCAGTTGCAAAACTGGAGGCAGTTTTTTGGTAGTGTACCTGTGTAATCATTACTACGATTGTTATGATTATCCTCCTTAAAACTAACTTGATGCTGGCCATTAAAAGGGGCTTGAGGTTTGAACCACAAATACACATTATCATTCTTATAATCTAATTCATCACGTTTATGCTTAACAAGTTTCCCTTTTTTTATGTCTCTGCGATATTCATCCAATTACTTATTATAATCGCCAATACGTCTCTCAAAATGTCTATCTTCAGACTTAAGAGAATCCATTTTTCTCTCAGCTTCTATTCTAATCTTCTCATCCTTCTTCTTTGCAGTTCAGCCAATAGGACCATAAGGTCAGGAGAACATTTGTTTAAAATGGCACACCATCTATCCATGAAGGGTTTATCACACAGCGAGAATATTCTTTTTTATTGGTCACACATCCTGTTGTTCCAACGATATACACCATCCCAAAGATTCCTAAGTCCCTCACCTCCCCTCCTGGTAGATCTATTGTATCTGGTATAGGGTCTATTCTCGAACCACTCTCAGAATTTATTGATGTTTTTCTATGGCCTTTTGTTCCCAACATTCCATCTTATATTAGGGATTCTGCGGATGTTATTTTCTTCTTAGATGGTTTTGGTGAAGATGTCTCTAACATCACCTTAGTAACATTAGACATTGAATCTTTGTACACTAATATCCCTCAGGAAGGTGCTCTTGCAGTTATCACTAAATATTTGAACCTACGCCCCACACCGGTTTGTATACCCACCCATTTTTTGACAGAATTAGCACAAGTTGCTCTGACTCGCGATTATTTTCTTTTCAACAATCAATTTTACCAACAAATTAAGGGTGCAGCCATGGGTGCGGCTATGGCACCAGATATAGCCAATTTATATGTGGCAGAATTTGAAGAGAGTCATTTGAATGGATGTCTTTTTTCTCCTTTCATTATATCCTGGAAGAGATATATTGATGATATCCTCATATTGTGGAAGGGCACTGATAGTCAGTTACATGAATTTTATGACTGGTTGAACACTTTGGACACTAATCTTAAATTTAAGATGCAATTTAGCTTTACAGAAATACCTTTTTTGGATATTCTTATTAGGAAATTTCCAACTGGTTTTAACACCACAACCTTCGGATAAGAACAAGTTACTCCATTTTGATAGCTTCCATAGCAGTCACATAAAGAAAAACTTACCAGTTTCACAATTTTTGCTCCTTCAAAGGTTATGTACTGATTATGAAGAATTCAAAAATAAATCCTGTGATATGGCTGAGCGCTTCAACGCAAGAGGATTTCCTATAGATTGTATCAATAAAGGGTTCAGTCATGCCTTCTCTACAGCTAGACAAGATTTACTTTTACTGAAAAATAAAACTTCAGACGATACGTTTGTTTGCATTTTACGGTTCTCACACCTCTCCTGGAAAATACAAAAACTTTTGAAGACCCATTGGCATATTCTTCAAACACGTTCTTGTTTCCACAACCAACGTTTTACTATTGCTTATAATAGGGAACGCAATATAGCTGATAAATTGGTTTCCTCCTATATGTCTCCAGTTTTAGGTCCCACTTCATTACAGAAGGGACATTTTAAATGCAGCAAATGTTCTGTCTGTAAACATGTCATTGTGTTGTATGATGTTTTTATACATCCAGACACCAATATACATTACAAATTGTATACCAGGACTAACTGCTTATCCACACATTTAGGGGCATGTTTACTAAACTGCGGTAACGTAGCAGCGGCTACGTTAAGGCACAGTATGTAATGTTAAGGCGCCTTAATGGCACATAACGCGCCTTAACGTTCCCGGCCACGTTAAGGCCAGAAAAGGGTGGAAAGAGGGCGGAGAGAAGGGGCGGGGAGTGAGTGGGGAGAGATCCCATTCACACTAACGCGGAGAAATTAAGGGCTGAAACCTAACGCAACTGAAAACCTGGCGTTAGCACACAATTCCAGGAGAGAGAAACCATTTCAGTCAGCAATGTACAGCAAAGGCAGGGAAACCAATAAAAGTGATAGTAGTGATACATGTGCAGCAGCAGCAGCATAGTGGCCAAGTACGAGTGGGCATGACGGTGAGGCTACAAATGGGGCACAGGGGGCTGAAGGCGGGACATATAGTGTGGCAGCTTGGTCACAGGGTGGACCAGGAAGATGCCTAGGTGGCACATAGGAACTCAGAAACAGAAAAACAGCAAGCCCGCAACTGACCAAGAGCAAACATGGCAACAAGTATGTGACCCACAGTGCCCCAGTGGACATCACCCAGCAGGTACCCCAAAGGGCACATAGCATTGACAGGTGGTGCCAGGGGGAGTGCGGATGTCAATGTAGGCACCCCTACCCTAGACCCCACACCATAGGCAGCTGCCCACTGGCACACTGGATGGCCTGGGACTGCACACCACCAGCACCACCGGCATAAGGGCATGTCAGCATGGTGCTGGAGAAGTACTGGTGGTGGAGGGGGCAGTGGCATCTTCCCACAGCACACCAAGGCCAAGCCCTGTTCAAGTGGGTGACCTGAAGTACAACAGACAAGGTCTGTCTGATGAACAGTAATGCTATCCCCAGGGAATAACCTGCTTCTGTGGCAACAACTTGGTGCAGTACACACAACCAGTTTACTCAGGGGCAGAAGATCACAGGTTCAAGTCCAAGCTGTGAGTCCTGCAGACCATGTCCCCTCATATTACCCTTACTAAGCCGTGGTAATAAAGACAGAATCTTTATTGCAGATAAAAGTAACACACCATAAACGCCTATATTGTACCCTACAGAGCGCATACACCATAAAAATGTGCAATCCCTAGAGCAGAGTTTCCCAACCCCAGTCCTGGAGGGCCAAACACCATTCAGGTTGTCAAGATGTCCCTAATAAATATGCATGAGATGCATTTACATGCACCACCCCCATTGTATACAAATGTATCCATGCATATTCATTAGGGACAGCATGAAAACCTGAACCGTGTTTGGCCCATCAGGACTGGAGGTGGGAACCTCTGCCCTAGAGCAGCAGCTGACAGGGGCACAAACACCCACACCCACAGGCCCCACTATGCAGTGGCTCATGGAGAGTCAAGCTGTTGTGCCCTGCGCGCAGCAGCATCTACCAATACCAGCACCTGCATACCTTAGCAATGCCATCTTAAACGTGGAAACACGTTCCACATATATCAAAAGGTTGCTATGAATAATGTCGGATAACAAATCCTACGTTGAACACAATTTGTTGACAGGGATCCATCATATCAACCTTTCTTATATCTGTGGAGTGTGTTTCAGGTTTTGTTTCTGACAGTTTTTAACTCCCCCGGGGAGTGACCCTAACAGTATTGAGTACCATAGCAATGCCTGCACTGCGCCCAGGACTGGTGTGGCGACCAGGGCTGCCAACCACCTCCATATCTGCACAATGCTGAAATAGGTGTGGTAGTGTGCGTATGTCTATCCCAGTGTTTCCCAACCCAGTCCTACGGGGCACACCGGCCAGTCAGGTTTTCGGGATATCCCTAATGACTATGCATGAGATATATATGCATTAGAGATATCCTGCCAACCTGACTGGTTTGTGGCCCTCCAGGGCTGGATTTGGAGACCCCTGCCTTACACCTCTGTCATTTAAGATTGTGAGTGGGCAAGGTGCAGATGTCCTAGACATCGAAAGGGTATATAGAATCTGACACATTCCTCCTCGATTCTCACCACCACCAAAATATTGTCTATTAGACAACTTTTTGGTGGTGGTGAGAATTGAGGAGGAATGTGTCAGATTCTATATACCCTTTCGATGTCTAGGACATCTGCACCTTGCCCACTCACAATCTTAAATGACAGAGGTGTAAGGCAGGGGTCTCCAAATCCAGCCCTGGAGGGCCACAAACCAGTCAGGTTGGCAGGATATCTCTAATGCATATATATCTCATGCATAGTCATTAGGGATATCCCGAAAACCTGACTGACCGGTGTGCCCCGTAGGACTGGGTTGGGAAACACTGGTCTATCCAGTGTTATGTGGCTGCCTACACCTTACTGCAGGGGTGTCCAAACCTGTCCTGAAGGGCCGGAATCCTGGCAGGTTTTTGGGATAGCCATAATGAATATGCATGAGATATATATGCATTAGAGATGTCCTGCCAACCTGACTGGTTTGTGGCCCTCCAGGGCTGGATTTGGAGACCCCTGCCTTACACCTCTGTCATTTAAGATCGTGAGTGGGCAAGGTACAGATGTCCTAGACATCGAAAGGGTATATAGAATGTGTCACATTCCTCCTCGATTCTCACCACCACCAAAAAGGTGGCTAATAGACAATTTTTAGGTGGTGGTGAGAAGTGAGGAGGACTGTGACAAATTCTATCTAACCTTTTGATGCCTTGGACATCTGCACCTTGTCCACTCACGATCTTAAATGACAGAGGTGTAAGGCAGGGGTCTCCAAATCCAGCCCTGGAGGGCCACAAACCAGTCAGGTTGGCAGGATATCTCTAATGCATATATATCTCATGCATATTCATTAGGGCTATCCCAAAAACCTGCCAGGATTCCGGCCCTCCAGGACAGGTTTGGACACCCCTGTCTTACTGAGACCACAATGCTTGCAGTGTTTCCAGTGTTAGCCTGCCAATGTGCATAATGAGGAGCAAGGTACTGTGGGTATGGCCCGGACAGGGCGGTCTGGGTAGGTAGCATCTGCACAGGGCATGGGGCAATGACTGGGACATTGTGGTGCCCGGCTACCACCTGCATGGACAGGGTAGCCACAGCATGTCATGCTGGGAGTTCACTCTCACCCTGAATGTGCAGTGACCACGGCATGGCTAGGTTACCCCATAGTGCTATATTTTAGTTCTGTCATGTGATATTTCTGGGTTCTTTTTTCTGGGGCCCAATCACTGATGTGCCTGCTTGGTGTGTGTGTGCGCGCTTGCATCCCATTTTTGGGTGTACACAGTTCCCCCAGGAACATGTACTAGCTAGTGGACTGTCTGCAGTTGGCATGTGTATGGCTGGAACACCTTGCAGGGTGCAGTGAGTGGACACTGACTGTGCCCTCTGCTGGTGAATGTCGGGGTGGGGTGAGCTTTTCCAGGCCTACTGGGCTATGTGATGTGTACAGATATGCATTGATCTCCCTGTGGGGTGCTCACTCTCCTCTACTGCTACCATTACAGAGATGCACAATGTGGATCTGTTGGTGGGAGATACTGACCCACAGGGGAAGGTTGGGTGGTGCTACATAATGTGCTTCACTCATAACATGTGACCATGGCAACCACAAAGGATATACACTATTCCGGGTACATCATAGCCCACAAGGCCATGACATGACTGGGAGATACAGGTGTATCCTAGGCATGTCTGCAGGGACTACCCATCACACACTGGCAGTGATGGCAACCTGTAGCACAGCCTATCTCAGGTATCCCATGTGCTGCAGACCTGGTGCCGGATCCCCCACTTCACCCTCAGGGTGAGCACAGGAACCACACGATGTCACAGTCTGTAGCTACTCTGTGCCAGTAACACACACAGTCAGTTCCCCCTACCAGGCCGGGGTGCTATAGCGGTGCATACCCCATCTTTTGATCAGATGTAGGCTGCTAATCTGCATGTGCAGTGCATCATGGGTATGGGTGGGTTTACCCTATCTTGGTAACCACAGCAGAGTTTGTGTGGTGACCTGCAGTCTTTCTGTAGCCAGCCAGCAGTGTGTTTGGTCTTATGGAGATGTAGCCCACTGGTTGCTTTGATAACTGTGGAGGCAAAGGTCATGAGTTCAATTCCATGTTGTTCCCTCCTGTCCAAGGTAGATATTTTGCTTGCCTGTGACAGTCATATCTTTGCAGATCTGTGCTGCCAGCCCATAGTACCCTCACCACCATTGGCAAAAATCCTTCTAGGGCGTTACAAGGCACCTTATTAGGCACGTGCCTTGTACTGCGCCTAATAAGGTGCCTTATAACGTGCCTTGTACTGTGCCTCATAGGATGCCTTCTAACGTGCCTTCTAACGCGCCTTATCTGACACAGCTTTAGTGCTGCCCCACCCACTCCTTTATATGGGCATCTGTTTCATCAACGCGGAACCTAACGCGAATGACATTACCGCAGTTTAGTAAACATGCCCCTTAATGTACGTCATTATTTGTCCCTGTTCTCTTCTATATGTTGGCCATTAAGACACGCATCCAAGAAAATAAAAGTTGTATCAAAAGGAAAATTATGATTGCTCCTTTAGTGGAACACTGGAATCAATTTCAACACAGCCTTGATGACCTAACGTTTTTTGTTATTAAGAAAGTTACTGCTTCCCCTCAGGGTGGGGATCTTGATCGTTGATTAGTTCAAGAAGAACATAGGTTTATCTTTCAATTTAATACAGTGGCTCCAGGAGGTTTATATAAAGAGATTGAGTATCATGCTTTTTTATAAGTAACTGTTCATTTTTATACCCCTTCTTTTTTTTCCTTTTTTTAAAGATGTTGTGTTATAGTTTTTATTTGATGACCCACATTTCGTCTTTTGTAATTTTACATTTGCACAGCTGTTTTAGGCTGCTACACTTTTCAGAGTTTGTTTGAGGCTTTGTTAGTCATAAAGTTGTTTGCCGTGGCAAATTTCATTTTTGTGTTTTATTTTCTCCTCTGCGTCTGTGTAGCAAGTCCTGCCCTGGCAGTGCTGATGGTTATGTTTATTGTTTACTGCTTTTGTTCTTATCTTTTAAATTTTGCCTCCTCCTTAGTTCTTTTTATAGACTTCGTTTTTAATTTATTGTACCTTTCAACGTTTGTCTTAGCCTTTATTAATTATAATGATGTCTGCAGTGAGATAATCTACCTCTATGCTTTTATTTATTCTCTTCTCTCTATTTGAGCAGTGATTTCCACCTTGGTAGAGCTGATGATATGTCTGTAGTGAAAGATTTTACTCTTACGTTTTTATCTTTAATTTTTCCTCTCTACCTGTGCTGTGATCCCTCCTTGGCAGAGCTGATGATTATGTTCATCGTCTTTCATTATGTTTTGGTTTTACATATTGCCTACACACTCTACTTATAGATTTTCCAACTTGAGTGTTTTGTTTTAATTTATTGCCCATATATTCCATCTTTAAGCTGTTTACCTTTCAGCGCTTAGTTTTGTTTATGTCAATCATTATGACGTCTGAAGTGGGAGGTTCTCCTCTTGCGCTTTTATTTTTTCCTCTCTGCACTTGCGCAGCGTTTTCTCACCTCGGCAGTGCTGCTGGTAATGTTCTCTGTTTTAGTTCGTCTGAATTATGTCTTGTCTTTAGTATGTTTAAGTATTTTTCTTTCTTTTGTGTTTAGAGTTTGCATTTATCATTGCTTACGCCTTGGCTGGTGAATACATATTTTAAACGTCTTTGGATTAAGGTGGCTTTTAAAGCAGTTTACCTCCTGGTCACTGTATATATATTTCAAACGATTGTATAAATATAAGGGGTATGTTTACTAAACCGTCTTAGGGGTACACCCTGTTTACTAAACTGCGGTAATGTTACATACCGCTCGTTATGTAACATTAATCGTTAACATTACATAACGTGCGGTATGTAACGTTAACGTATGTTAACGTTACTTAACGATCGTTAACGTCCCCGGCTGCGGTAAACACTGCAGAAGGTGGAGAGAGGGTAGAGAGAAGAGGTCAATAGGCGGAGAGTGGGCGGGGAGAGGCCCCTTTCACACTAATGCACTGAACTGAAGGGCTGAATCCTATCGCAAATGAAAACCTGCCATCAGATGCACATTTGCAGGAGAGAGAAACGATTTAAGTGTCAGCAACGTACAGCCTAGTCACGGAGCCCAAGAAATGTGATAGTAGTGCTCCATTTTCAGCAACACCATAGTGCCAAAGTATGAATGGCCACTATGGCGATGGTGCAAATGGGGCATAGGGGGCCGCAGGCGGGACATGTAGCATGGGCAGCTGGGGCACAGGGTGGACCAGGCGGGCACCTAGGTGGCACATAGGAACATAGAAATCGGAAATCAGCAAGACAGCAGCTTACCAAGGCCAAACACAATCCACTTATATCTACCTGTTTTACCCAAGCCAATAGTTGCTAGGGCACTGACCTGACATCCCCCCAGCCATCCCGCCCCCATATGGAAGGGACATAATATTGGTAGGCAGTGATGGGGGGGATGTGAAGATAGCCATGTATGGCCCCCCACCCCGGGATCCCCTCCCTAGGTGGGCGCCTACCTACACAGTGGATGGCCTGGGACTGCGCACTACCAGCACCGACAGCAAATGGCCATGCCAGCTTGGCAGGGGGTGTGTGCCTGTTCTGGAAGGGGCAGTGCCACCTCCCTGTAGTGGATCTAGGCCATGCCCAGCATCAGTGCATGGTGTGCAGTGCAACATACAAAGTCTGGCTGAGGAAACGTACAGGTAGCCCCAGGGACTATTGTGTATCTGTGGCAACAATGTGGTGCAGTACACCCAGACAGTGTGTCCAGAAGCAGGGGGTCACAGGTTCAAGCCCCAGTTGTGGTTCCTGCAGAGCATGTCCCTATGTTTTACCCTATAATGCAGATACAACAGCAACATGTGCAAAGCTCAAAGCAGCGGCAAAAAGGGGTACAAACACCCACCTACACAGGCTCCACAATCCAAAGATGCATGGAGAGTCAGGCTGTTGGCCCCAGCATTGAGCTGAAGTTATCACCAAAGCACTACTACTACCCTGTGCACAGTTTAGCAATGTTGGCACTGTGATCAGGACCAGTGTGGTGGGCAGGGTTGCTAACCACCCCTATCTTTGTACAATGCTGCAATAGGAGTGAGCGTGTGTGTATGTCTATCCATTGTTCTGTGGCTGCCCACCCTTCACTGGGCCCAAAATGTCCCACTGTTACCAGCGTTAGCCAGAATAGGTGCATAATGAGGAGCAAGGTATTTTGGGTATGGCCCGGACAGGACAGATTGGCCAGGATGCATCTTCACAGGGTGTAGGGCAATGGCTGGGACACTGTAGTGCCTGACCACCACCTGCATGGACAGGGTGGCCACAAAATGGCATGCTGGGAGGGCACTTACTCTGACTGAGTAGTGACTATGGCAGGTCTAGGTTCCCACATAGCGCTCTACACTATCTGCCTCCAGTGATATATTTGTGTTCCCCAGTCCTGGCGTCCCAATCACTGAGTTGCCTGCTTGCTGTACTTAGTTCCTCTGTGAGCAGGCTGGTGGATTGTCTGCAATTAGGCTGTACATGGTCAGAACACCTTTAAAGTACAGTCTGACTGTGCTGTCTGCTGGTGACTGACAGACATTGGTGGGAGACAGTTGTGGTTTTCCAGACCTAACCCCAGCATTGCTGCTGGTCTGCCACTGCTCCAGTCATAGGTATGGCTGTGGCCCACCAACCCTGGAGAGCTGTCTCATACAAACAGGATGGAGGTTACCTCCCCGGGGCAAAGGCACCTGTTCTCTACCTACAAAAAGGGTGACGTGGGCCCTTTGGGGTATGTAGTATATACCACTGCAATCTATAAAGGTACTACTACACACACCTCATGCAATTCTAGGAACCCCTCTGCCCTGATAATGGCTGCCCATGTCAGCCAGACCCTAACACAGGGTACACACCAATCTGGCTGGTGCCTGGTCCCACAGGGCCACATGTGACTTAAGGATAGAAGAGGACACCAAATTACCTTTGACTGCACTGCAAGGAACACCTATCACACACTGGTAGTGATGGGGATATACAACAGTACCTATCTTTAGCACCACATGTACTGCGGACCTAGTGCTGGGCACCCATCCTAACCCTCAGGGTGAACATAGATCCTGCACAATGGCATGGTCTGTAGCTACTCTGTGCCAGTATCACACATCTTTCCAAGCTGAGGTACCGGAGAGGTGCAGACCCAATTTGGTGATCAGCTGTAGACTGCTATTCAGCATGTGCATTGCATCATGGGTACTGGTGGGGTTACCCTATCTTGGCACTCACAGCAGACAGTTTGTGCGGTGACCTGCAGTCCTTCTGTACCCAAACATTACTGTGACGTACAGCATGGAGGTATAGTCTACTTGTTAATACAATGCCATTCTTGGCAGTGTTCATGGGTTCAGTTCCTCATTGTTCCCTCCTCTCATGCCTGTCCTACTCAAATAGTGTGCATTCCTGTAACAATCATATTTTTGTAGATTTGTGCTGCCAGCCCTTAATACCCTCGCCACAATTGCCAACATTCCCTCGGTCTGTCTATCTGCATCTGTCAGCTGTGTAGAGTCCTGACTGCCAGTTCATGCTGCCATCCCATGTCATGCACTACTACCCTTTCCTGCATTGCGCCTCTTCATGCTTGCCTCGCCTGTGCCTGATCTGCATGGCACCACCACTCCTCTGTCCACCCATCATTGTAACTATCCTGCCACCTCCGCCTCCACTGGGGGACACATATTCCCATTGTCTGCCACCAACTGTTTTTCTGGTACTTTACATTGCCAACACCCTGTGCTGTGGTACAGCTGCCCCACCATGTTTGTCATCAGTACTGGCAGGCACATGGGATGCCCACAGATATGGCAGGTCCAGCGGCTCCCACTTCTCCCTCCTTCACTCACCTGTTCATTGCCTTTCCTGAGTGCTCTATCTAGTATTAGGGATACATCTATCTCTGTTCCGCACAGGTCATGCATGTCATCCTGAGGCACCTTGCAGTCCCTAGGGCACACTAACCTAGGACACCATAACCTTGTTAGGCCACCTTAACCTATGGTTCCATAGCCCAGGGTGCCTTCTGCGGTGCCTTGTCCAAGGGTGCCTAATATGGCGCTTAGCCTAGGAGGCCCTATAGAGCGCCTTATGAGGCACCTTTCAGGGCACCTTACAAGGCGCCTTACAAGGCACCTTGTAACGCTCGTTAGTCTAAGGCGCCTTGTAACCCGCGTTAGCTGCTACAGCTTGCTGTAACGATGCAATGCCCACACCTTTATATGGGCATCTGTGCCTTTACTGTGGAACCTAACGCGAATGACATTATCGCAGTTTAGTAAACATACCCCTTAATGTTACCGGCTCTAGTTGCAGCATTAATGTGAAGAATGTCATATAAGGTAGTGGGCGTTCCGGCGGCAAGGTAGCAAGAATCTGTATCGCGGGATAGAGGGCGTCTTGGCTCATTAATGCATTGTAACCTTAAGTCCATGCCAGCGCTATACTAGAAGCTATAGAAATGTAGCCCACTGGTTATGACAATGACTGTGAAGGCAGACGTCATGGGTTTGATCCCACAGTGGTGGTATGTAAGAAGGCTGTCTAAGGCATTTCCTTTTAATTTAAATCAGTGCTGTCAGCAAAAACATCCTCACAGTGCCGTAACCTAAGGTACCGCATAAGGCGCCCTATAAGGCACTGAATAGGGCACATTATAAAGTGCCCTGCCTCCCAAGGAACCTTATAATGTGCCCTATAGGGCGCTTTATAAGGCACCTTATAGGGCGTCGTATGAGGCACCTCAGGTTACGGCACTGAGAGGGTGTTTTTGCTGGCAGCACAGATGTAAATTAAAAGGAAAAGCCTCAGACAGCCTTATTAAATAACACCCCCAGTGGGCTACATCTCTACAGCGTCTAACACACCTCTGGCTGGCTACAGAAAGACTGCAGGTCACCACGTAAACTGTCTGCTGAGGTTACCAGGATAGGGTAAACCCACCTGTACACATGATGCACTGCACATGCAGATCAGCAGCCTACTTCTGATCACAAGATGGGGTATGCGCCTCTATAGCACCCCGGCCTGGTAGGGGGAACTGACCGTGTGTGTTACTGGCACAGAGTAACTACAGACCGTGACATTGTGCAGTTCCTGTGCTCACCCTGAGGGTGAGGTTGGGTGCCCAGCACCAGGTCCGCAGCACCTGGCTTGGCTGAGGTAGGCTGTACTGCATATCCCTATCAGTGCAAGTGTGTGATAGGTAGTCCTCGCAGACACACCTAGGATACGCCTGTGTCCATCTATATTTCCCAGTCACGTTTAGCCCTTGTGGACAATGATGCCCCCAGAATAGTGCATCTTCTGTGTGATTGCCATGGTCACATGTTATAAGAGAAAGGTGGTGTTTGGACCCCAAAGCGAATTATGTAGTATCATTCTCTGTGGGTTAGGGTGGGGGACAGGATTGTCCCCCGACAGACCCACATTTTACATCTCTGCAATGGTGGCAGTAGAGAGGACCATCAACCTCAGTCCTTCTGGGGAAGAGGCACCATCCAGGGCATTAAATGCAGATCTGTATGCATCACATAAGGCAATGGCAGACAGGCAGAATGCTGGAGATGCTCAGCTGTCCCCCATCACTATCTGACATTCACCAGCAGAGGGCACAGTCAGTCTCCATCCACTGCACACTGTTCCAGCCATACACATGCTAACTGCAGACAGTCTGCTAGCTAGCTAGCACATTCTGCCTGTTCCTGGAAGAACTGTGTGCACCCAAAAAGGGGATGTGAGCACACACACCAAACAGGTATGTCAGTGACTGGGACCAAGAAAAGAAACACCATAGATATCACTTGAAAGAAATACTGTATAGCACTGTGGGTGAACCTAGCCATGCCATGGTCACTGCTCACATCAGGGTGAGAGTGACCCCCCCCCCCCCAGCATGACATGCTGTGGCCACCCTGTCTGTGTAGGTGGTGGTCGGGCATTACAATGTCCCAGTCATTGCCTTATGCCCTGTGCAGATGCATCCTGCCCAGGCCGCCCTGTCTGGGCCATACCCACAGTACCTTGCTTTTCATTATGCACATTGGCAGGCTAACACTGGAAACATTGCAAACATTGTGGGCTCAGTAAGGTGTAGGTAGCCACTGAAGACTGGATAGACATACACACACTCCCACACCTATTTCAGCATTGTGCAAAGAGAGAGGTGGTTGCAGCCCTGGCTGCCACACCAGTCCTGGGCACAGTGCAGGCATTGCTATGGTTCTCAATACTGTTAGGGTCACTCCCCGGGGTGGTAAACACTGTCAGAAACAAAAACTGAAACACTCCACAGATATCAGAAAGGTTGCTATGATGAATCTCTGTCAACAAATTGTGTTTAACTTAGGATTTATTATCTGACATTAATCGTAGCAACCTTTTGATATATGTGAAACGTGTTTACAAGTTTAAGATGGCATTGCTAAGGTATGCAGGTGCTAGTATTGGTAGATGCTGCTCCGAGCAAGGCCCAACAGCCTGACTCTCCATGAGCCATTGGATAGTGGAGCCTGTGGGTGTGGGTGTTTGTGCCCCTTTCGGCTACTGCTCTAGGGCAGAGGTTTCCAACTCCGGTCCTGGTGGGCCAAACACGGTTCAGGTTTTCATGCAGTCCCTAATGAATATGCATGAGATACATTTGCATACAATGGGGGTGGTGCATATAAATGCATCACAGGCATATGTATTAGGGACAGCATGAAACCTGAATGGTGTTTAGTCCTCCAGGACTGCAGTTGGGAAACTCTGCTCTAGGGATTGCACATGTTTATGGTGTATGTGCTCTGTAGGGTAAAATATAAGCGTTTATGGCATGTTTATTTTATCTGCAATAAAGGTTCTGTCTTTATTACTTGGTAAAATATAGGGACATGGTCTACAGGAGCCACAGCTGGGACTTGAACCTGTGCCCTTCTGCACCTGAATATACTAGCTGTGTATACAGCACCAAACTGTTGTCACAGAAGCAGATCGTTCCCTGGGGATACCATGACTGTTCGTCAGACAGAACTTGTTTGTTGCAGTGCACGGCACCCACCTAAACCAGGCTTGGCCTTGGTCTGCTGTGGGCATATGCCACTGCCCCCTCCACCACCAGCACCCCTCCGCAACCATGCTGACATGCCCTTGTGCCGGTGGTGCTGGTGCTATGCAGTCCCAGGCCATCCAGTGTGCTGGTATGTGGCTGCCTATGGTGCATGATATGGGCTAGGGATGTCTGCATAGACATCCACGCTTCTCCCTGGCACCGCCTACCAATGTTATGTGCCCTTTGGGGTACTTGCTGGGTACTGCCCCCTGGGACACTGTGGGACACACACTCGTGGACATATTTGCTGTCTTGCTGTCTTAAAAGGCGCCTTGTAATGCACGTTAGTCTATGGCGCCTTGTAATGTACGTTAGCTGATATGGCTTGCTGTAACGATGCACCACCCACGCCTTTATATGGGCATCTGTACCTTTACCGCGGAACCTAACGCGAGTGACATTACCGCAGTTTAGTAAACATACCCCATAGTATGTCATATTTATTTATTTATTTTTTACGTCTATCATATGGACTATTTTTATGAATGTTCAGTATGTTATATTTATTTTATTTATCTATTTACCATAGATTGGGAAGAGTGGTATGTTCCACCCTTTTGATGTTGTTTTTTGTCTTCTTTGGTATTTTTTATGTATTATTGAAATTTTTAATGTGTTTTTACCACTCTGATTGGTTTATATTATTGGTTTTTATATTTTAATTTTATGTTTACATCTGTCTTTAGACCTCTGAAGAAGGCCCCAGGCCGAAACCTTTTAGTTGGGTCTGATAATAAAGTCTTTTGGATACCCTCACTGTGTTTGGCCATGGTTCTTGGCTTCTGCTTCCTCCCAGGTGGATGACAAGTTCAATTTTGGAGTGCTCACTTTCAGCGCTAAGTACATCAACAATTTGGTTTGTATTCCTGCTAGCTGAAGAGCCTGAGAGGCATTTGACTAACTTCTCTCCTTTGAACTGTGTTCCCAAGTTGGTGCCTCTGATGATGGAATCACCAAGTAGTAGTAGTTTTCTGTTTTTTGAAATTTTCTTCATATTTGATGCTTTATCAAGAGATTGGGCATTGACTGACTCATTTAAGGGCCCTTCAATTTCCATCCTCATTAACCAAAGCAGAAAAGGCATTATGCAGTGATATCTCATGATGTACAGAGTGTTTCTGCATTACAGGGCGCAATCTACCAGAGCCCACTGTGATCCATTTGTTCTTGGGATGTTTGATTCTCTGTGGGAGCGGTGGTGGACTTTGTTTGGTTTGTATCCTAGAAGAGGTGTGTTTCATTGCAGCTAATTCTTCCCTTAATAGAGTCAATTCTTTATGTATGGCTGCTAACTTGAAGCATATAGGGCAAGCTCTTAGTTTCCAGATGATTCATCTCATAATGAAGGCACCACAATTATTGCACTGAATACAAGACATGTGTGGTCCTAGAAGGAGAAGAGAAGGTGGATGTAATACCAAATTAAGAGGATAGATGTCAATGCATATGACTGCTATATAGGCAATGCAGCCCTGGGGTGGGTGGGGTGAGGGGTAGGGTGGGCGGGAACCTAAGTGTCCCTGGCCAGCAGGCCTTACATGAACTGAGTGCACACTTACATATCTTATTTGAGGGCTACACAAGGAATGTAGATAGAATATTCCCAAAAGTGAATGTAAAACCAGAAGTTACATTTTATATCAGTTACAACAACCAACAAGATAGGTAAAAGATACAGAGCTGTAAGCTTAGCTGTTTGCTGGATCTGGAAGCTGTGGAAGCTGCGATGCCCAGGGACGACCAAGTGGCTGCAAGACTATTCAACCAGCCCCTCCCTGTGAGTAAGTTTGCAGACAATTCAAACAAAGACAGCTGAATTAGTCAAACTGAACCTTTAACTTCTTTCTATCTGCCTATTGTGCAAAGGTCCCTGTAAGTTTAAGTGATACCTTTGCTTCTAAAAATTAGGAGACTCAGGTATGACCAGGTCTTTGCAGATCAAAGTATTTCTATTCCAAGTAGCTTTATATCCCAAGTGTCCTTGGCCAGCAGGCCTTACATGAACTGAGGGCACACTTAGATATCTGATTTGAGGGCTACACAAGGAATGTAGGCGTCAGAATATTCCCAGAAGTGAATGTAAAACCAGCAGTTAGATTTTATATCAGCTACAACAACCAACAAGATAGGTAAAAGATACAAAGCTGCAAGCTTAGCTGTTTGCAGGATCTGGAAGCTGTGGATAATATGTTTGTGATAGAACCAGTTCAGCACTGATTTACTAAATTGTCTGTTTTGTGCCATTTGTAGTTCAAATCTATACCCGCTGGATCCCAAAAAGCTGGGACTGGTAAATAATTGCATAGAATATAAAATCCAGTCACCTGTGTTTCTCCATTTTTATGGACCATCATATCACTAAGTGAAACCATATAACTCACTTACCTAGGGGCATGTTTGCTAAAGTGTGCTAAGCACTTAGTACGTAATTAGTGCATGCTGTTAGCACACATATGCACTATCTTTTACTATGCTGCAAAAACTGCATGCTGTGAAATGGGACAGAGTATGGGCAGAGAGTGGACATGGTGGCTCTTGACAGCTAGCATATGGAAAGGTACCACACATGGGCTGTCAAGACTGCTCATAGCAATGCTGTCAGCTGGCAGTCTGGGAGCATGGTGCCCGATGAGTTCTATAAAATTAAAAAAAGAATAGTGCCATGTGGCAATGCACAGTTACACCCATTCCCCATTAGAGACCCCTCACCAGACCCCACCTCTGGTAGCCCCTCCCCCCCCCCATGCTACAGTCTCATTGATGATTGACTTCAAAATGGCAGTTTTGAACCCTAGCAGTGGTCTAATCGCAATACATTTTTAATGTCTGTTTTTTTATGCAAGATAAAATAATCAAAAATAAATAGGAGGGCAAAGACATATCAACTATAAATAATAAATTCTGAAATACATGACACAAATGATCTTGCTGGTATATTATACCATTATTTGAGTGCATCCATTCTGAATGGACTCACCTTAGATGCTGGATGGACCAAACGGGCATGAACAACTGTGGATTTCTTCATTAAACACTAACACATAACATAGTGGGAAGATGATTGGTTAATTTAAGTCATGTAATCAGGTGATTTAAACTTAAGAAACAGTGATGCCTTGCTTTTTTCTTTAGAATCAACCTGATGAAAGGACTGACATGTTTGGGTTTAGACAGTGATTACTGATGCAGATAAAATGAAATGTGAATTCAAGTTAAATGACTGACAAAGAACAGAATGATTGAAGAGAGCATTTTTACAAGTGGATTTTAAATAACTAAAACACTTTACAATTGTATTTTAATTGCATAAAAAATGAACATTAAAAAATAATTGTGATTGGTCCAATGCTTATATTGAAACTAAGGGGCTCTCTTACTAAAGTGCTTTATGCAGTTAAAGTGTGTTTCAGCATGCACTAAACACTTCTGTGAGCCCATAGTAATTGTTCCACATACGTGAGACAATTACTATGTGCTGAAACATGTGTTAACTGCGAACAGAGTGGTGGACTATGGGTATGGTTGGGGCAGAGAGTGGCTATTGACTGCACATTGCAGCTCGCACAGGCAAAAGTAGCGTGCAATAATCAATGTTGCAATTAGCGCAGCTGCACCTATCACCACCTCAGTAGATGGCATTAAGTATACCCCCAGTAACTGCCAAGGGCCAGAACATGTGCTAAGGGGCTTATCTGCATGGTAACTATTGGACATATTCTGACCATGCCACTGACAACTACTCTGGTGAGGTGGCGCCTAACGTTCATTGATTTTGACTCAAAATATGCACTGGGGCAAAAAAATACCACACTTTAGTAAATCATCCCTAAGTGAGCGGAAGTCATATGACTTTAGTAAATATTAGTGTTAGGATGGTCCATATTCTAGAGGGAATTTAGAAATGGAGAAATGCAGGTGAATGGATATTATAATTTATTGATAGTTCAAAAGCATGGCATATACATTAATTTCTGAACAGTAGAACAGCAAACAGCCATGTGTGTCTTTCAGGGCTGGTACCTCAGCTTGCATCGTGTCATGCCATGAAGACTACCATGTAGAGACATGCATGGGCAAAGGCCTGCTACATCTTCATTGGCTGGCTTGTGTGGAGAATGGTCCAAGGTAAAAAAATTGGTGATTTTTTATTCTTTAGTATACAATAAAAAGAGTACAGCTACCATGGGTGCACTTAATGCCAGCTCTTCAAAGCTACACAACACACCAGTTAAATCCAAAGGACTCTCACTCACTCAACATCAAAACCATAAAGAGTCATTGAGCACAAAAAGTACATTGATGAGGGAAAAATACAAAAGGTAGACTACTACTGTCAAAGTCCACCAGCTGTGCAACGGTAAACCAAAGGGGCTCCCAAACTATTTAAGAGGCCTCAGAAAAGGGGAACAAATCCGGCAAACTGGCAGCAAGCCACTAACACACTGTAAACACTTTCCCCAGACAGGGGCAGCCCAATGGGACTGCAGGGCCATGTGCGGAGACTCGTTGCGGGGCCTCGTTTGCATAAGGGACCTCATTTGCATATATATTTGCATAATGCTACCATACACTAACTTTTAGTAAGCATGCCTCTTAATGAGTGTATGGATAAAGACAGACTAAAATATTTCTACATTACTATAATGCAGTGCCAACTGCCAGGCACATTAGGAATCTACTACATACACTGCCCATTTAGAACCCATAGCAAACCCACCGTATCCTAACAACACTACCAGAACTCACAAAGCACCATATTCTACCTATCAAAAGTCAACACTGCAAATATTAAACCAATACATTTCAGAGAATAACATTACATGATCTATTGGGGAAAGAGAACAAGTGGCAATGTCAAATAGGAATTACATAAACAGAATACCTCAGCTCATTTATACATTCAGAACATAGACCATCACCAAACAAGGAATCACAATTTAGAAACAGGAAGGCAATAATTAAACTGTAAACCCAAAAGCCAAACTTGGAATGTACACCACCACTGTAGAAATAAAACTATAAATTAATTTCCTCTTGTACTAAACAAAGCACAGACGTTAATTATGCACATTTCCCAGAGCTGACATATTCCAGTTAATAAATTCAAAATAAAGAGATATTTTTCTATCTTTTGTGCATTTTTTTTCAGTTGCAATTGCTCCAGCCACTTTCTTCTGGTTTCTTCGTGTCTTCTGCTAACTCTCCATCATCTGATGTCCATTTGTCCTTTCTTCTCTCTTCTAGGGTTTTTTTTTCCCATTCTCTCTCTACATCTGCTTTAACATACTAATCTTTCTCCTTTTGCTCTTTTCTCATTCCTATTTCATCCACTCAAATTTTACCCTTCCATCCTCAATCCCCACTTACTCTCCCAATGCCTGGCCAATTGTAGATTTGTCTTCCCTCCCACACAAAATATTTTTCCCCTCTCCATTTCACTCTCCCAGCTCCATTCCATTCTAATCCTCCCCCAACAATAGCTCCCTTCTAGTTCCAGCCCCACCCAGCATCCACTCCCTTCTAGTACCCGCATCAGCCCATTTCCAGTCCTAGCCCCCCTTCAGCCTATTTCCAATCCTATCCTAGCCCCACCTCAGCCAATTTCCAGTCCTAGCTCCACCATCCATTTCCAGTCCAATTCTAGCCCCTCCATCAGCCCATTTCCTGTCCTAGCTCCCCACCACTCAGCCCATTTCAAGTCCTAGCTCCCTCCCCTCACAGCCCATTTCCAATCCAAGCCCCCCTCCCCATCAGCTCTTTGCAATTCATGTCCCCCTTCCACTCATCCCATTTCCATTCCAAGCCCCCTCCCCATCAGCTATTTGCAGTTCAAGCCTTCCTTCCACTCAGCCCATTTCCAGTCTTAGAAATCCCCAGCCCATTACCAGTCCTAGCCCACCCATAGTCCATTATGATTCCTAAGCCCCCCCATAGCCCATTACCAGTCCTAAGCCCCCCATCAGCCCACTTCCAGTCCTAAGCCCCCATCAGCCCACTTCCAGTCCTAACCCCCCATCACCCCATTTTCAGTCTTAGCCCCCCATAGCCCATTATCAGTCCTAACCCCACATCAGCCCACTTCCAGTCTTAGCCCCCCCCATAGCCCATTACCAGTCCTAACCCCCCATCAGCCCATTTCCAGTCCTAGCCCCCCCATAGCCCATTACTAGCCCTAACCCCTCATAGCCCATTACCAGTCCCAAACCCCCTCCCCCCATCAGCCCAGGTAGATTAAAACACAAACAAACAAACTGGCTGCTGCTGCCGCTGCCGGCATGGCAGCGGCAATATCAAGTGTCCCGCAGGGCTCCCCTGCCCGGCAGTACCTTCCCTGCAGCATCAGATCCCAAAGCGCGGGCTTTTCAGAGCCGTGAAGAGAGAGTTTCTCTCTCACGGCTCTGTTAAGCCCACCGGGGCTGATTAGACTTTTTGTTTCCCATCAGCCCCGGCGGGCTTAACAGAGCCGCGAGAAAGGGAAATGCTCCCTTTGATTTAGAAATGCAAATGGAAAAAAGGGGGAAGCACCCAACAAGACAAGCAAAAAAAAACCCCAAAAAACACAACAGGGGCTAATAAAGATCTTTTTTTCTGAGAAATTCCTTTCACCCCTGTTATTATTGTTTGTTTGTTTTAGATTAAAACAGCTCAAAACACTCATGGTGCACACAATACCAGGGATTTATACAGATGCTTAATGATTTTCCCAGTTTTGTTCTCCATTACTTTTCGATTAATCAAAAACATTATATTGCCTTTTTAAGCAGCAGGGGCATTCTGGGGAATACTGAACAGTACCAATTTAAAATTAAATGGTATATTTCAAAAACTGAAATGTTGAACCACTGAGAAAAAGTTTATATTTTCTGCATTCTTCCAAAAAATAAGTTTCCTTTGCACATCAAAAACATAGCACTTTTCATACACAGTAATGACAGAAAAATTATGCCTTTTGATATAAGTAAAATTAAATTTGATCAGAGAAAACATCTGCTAATCCAATAGCCTCCTGCAAAACATTGATGTGACTAACTCACTCATGTGTAGTGAAATTCTCAGTTCACGTTTAGATTGTTTCATGGTAAAGCATTAAAGAAAGGATATCTTAAGAAGTAGTTTATCAATGTTCAACAAAGGGAATCTAATGGGGTCAGTGTTGGAATTGGACCTCTTTTTTATCTACGTGTGATTGAATGTCATGGCTCAATTGAAAAAATAAAATACAATAAACTCAGCTGTCTGAAGAGATCATTACATGACTCTGATTCTTTCCCTTTGTTCTGATATTTGGAAAGAATACTCCGGGATGAACTTAGCTGAAAAACAGATTTTGCAGACTTTCTTTTTGCCTTCTTGATAGACATCCAAGGGCATCTAAAAACAATGTAGCATGTATTTGGCAGAAAGAAGTGCCAATAAAACCCAAACGGCAGTGCAAATCATAGGTCTGAGTATATTATAGGGGCCCTTCTACTAAAGTGTGTTAAGTAGCTAGCATGTGAATTAGCATGCACTGCCCATGCAACAGTTGTCATGCTTACATGAGTGTTTGGATGCTGCCATTAGAGTTAGGGGTATGTTTACTAAACTGTGGTAGTGTCACTCGCATTAGATTCCGCGGTAAAGGTACAGATGCCCATATAAAGGCGTGAGTGGTGCATCGTTACAGCAAGCCGAATCAGCTAATGCATGTTACAAGGCACCTTAGACTAACACACGTTACAAGGCACCTTAAAAGGCACCTTATGAGTCGCCTTTGTGCCTTGTAAGGTGCATTATAAGGTGCCATGTAAGGTGCCTTAAAAGGTGCCTTGTAAGGTGCATTGTAAGGTTCCTTGTAAGGCGCCTTAAAGGTACCTTGTAAGGTGCATTATAAGGTGCCTTGGAAGGTGCCTTAGAAGGTGCCACATAAGGTGCCCTATAGGACTCCTTCAGCTAAGCGCTGTATTAGGCACCCCTGGACAAGGCACTGTAGAAGGCACCCTGGGCTATAGAACCATAGGTTAAGGTGGCCTAACAAGGTTACAGTGCCCTAGGTTAGTGTGCCCTAAGGGCTGTAAGGTGCCGCAGGATGACATGCATGACCTGTGAGGAACAGAGACAGATGTAGCCCTAACACTAGATAGGGCACTCAGGAAAGGCAATGAACAGGTGAGTGAAAGAGGGAGAGCTGGGAGCCACTAGTCCCGCCATATCTGCGGCCATCCCATGTGGCTGCCAGTACTGATGACAAACATGGTGGGGGCAACTGTACCACAGCACAGGGTGTTGGCAATGTAAAGTACTGGAAAGACAGTTGGTGTTAGACGATGGGAATACGTGTCCCCCAGTGGAGGCAGAGGTGGCAGGATAGATACTATGATGGGTCGACAGAGGAGTGGTGGTGCCGTGCAGATCAAGCACAGGTGAGGCAAGCACGATGAGGCACAATGCAGGAAAGGGTAGCAGTGCAGGACATGGGGGTGACAGGACTCTACACAGCTGACAGACGCAGATAGACGGACCGAGGGAATGTTGGAAATTGTGGCGAGGGTATTATGGGTTGGCAGCACAGATCTGCAAAAATATGACTGTTACAGGCATGCACACTATTTGAGTAAGACAGGCATGAGAGGAGGGAACAATGAGGAATTGAACCCATGAACACTGCCGAGAATGGCATTGTATTATTCAGTAGGCTATACCTCTGTGGTGTATGTCACAGCAATGGTTGGGTACAGAAGGACTGCAGGTCAATCATCTCAGCAATAAATACAAGCACCGCTCCTACGGACCCTTGCCCAGTTTCATGGATCAAAGCCACCAAATCATGCTTCATCCATTTCTTATACAACATGGTGCACAATTCACTCACCCAAGGACTCATGCCAGACCAACTAAAGCAAGCTATAGTACGACCAATACCAAAGAAGACAACTCTCGACAGGAGCAATCCAGCTGCCTACCAACCAATATCCAGCATACCCTTTCTAGCAAAAATCATAGAAAAATCAGTTCAACTACAACTACAGGAACACATCGACAACCATGCCCCTCTAGATGACAACCAACACGGCTTTCGCCCCAACCATGGAGTTGAAACACTTTTGATCTACCTCCTAGACAACATACTCCGAGTAATAGATAACACTAAAAAAGGTATCTTAATGATCTTCATAGACCTCTCCTCTGCATTCGACACAGTTGACCATCTAATTCTCCTGGAAAGACTAAAGAAGATTGGTCTTCATGGTACTACTCTAAAATGGTTTCAATCCTACCTCACCGACAGGCAGATTCAGGTCAAGGTAGGCTATAACACCTCGCAACCCATAAAAGTGCTTCAAGGAGTGCCTCAAGGGTCCGCCCTCTCAGCACTTCTGTTTAATATATACATTCAACCAATATGTGACATCCTGAAAGCAAACTGCATTCAGTACACAATCTACGCAGACGATATTTTGATATACACATCTATCTCTATTGAAAACCCAGACTACTCCAAAATAACAGTCTGCTTATCTCAAATGACAAGATGGTGTAAAGACAACAACTTCACAATCAACTACAGCAAAACAGAGGCACTAATAACACAGTTACACTAAAAAAAAATTTTTTTAAACTGCCTCTAATGTTTCGATTGATTTTTACGTTTTTTGGTGCGCTGAATCCAAATCTGGTAACCAATTTGCTCCATCACGTACAGATTTTTTGCTACATTGGGTTAGCAGTTTGAGGTGAACGTTTCAGATTGAGTGCGATCGAGATAAAAGTTTCTTGGATGAATTCTTTATACTAATTGTTTAGTAGTTATTCAAATAAGAATAAAGAAAATTGTAACAAGGCAGCACATAAGAATAGAGTAATGTCAACAAAACACACTGTGATGGTAGCAAAATTGTCTGCACTTAAAACAGCCACATACATGTGCACAAACATTGAGCATATAAGAGCGAGGTTAGACACAAAGCAAAGCAAAGAAATGTGCAAAAAATGTTGTACAGGTATGTATGTAAGAATAGAAAACGCAAACCGCACCATTGCAATACATGAAGACAAACACCCGATGGTGTGAAAATAAAATTCTAATAAATGAGATCCGACACTGTGGTAATAACTAGCAAATTTTTATTTCAAAGTTTAGTAAAAACACGATATTTGTCAACACAGTTTAGATTTTAAAGTCATTCTTGGGTCAATCAATCTCCTGGTGGGCCCGTTTCTTCTTCCCCCGAATGCTTCTCTTGGTGCGCTGCTTGGTGTATTTTTCATCTGGGGTTTCCCACAGCAGCAACCAGCAGAAATCAGCCATCATAGTGGTGTTCCATCTTCCTTGGTACCTTCTCTCTGCGTCCTTGATGTCCTGGTGAAACCTTTCACCTTGTTCTTCACTGTACGCCCCCAAGTTTTTGGGAAAGTAGTTCACATGGGAGTGCAAGAAATGGACTTTCAGGCTCATGTTACAGCCTTGTTCTTTGAAGGCATTGAGCATCCTGGCAACAATATCCTTATAGTTCTCATCCCGCCTGTTCCCCAAGAATTTGAGAACAACATCCTTGAAGGAATCCCAGGCTTCTTTTTCCTTCTCATACATCGTTTCAGCGAATGCTCCATCTGAAATGAGTTTCCTTATATCAGGGCCAACAAACACTCCTTCCTTTAGCTTTGCTTCAGAAAGTCGGGGGAACTTTGAGCAAAGGTACCGAAAGCACTCACCATCTTTTGGAAGGGACTTGATGAATTGCTTAATGAGACCCAACTTAATGTGGAGAGGTGGTAATAGAATTTTATCACGAGGTACCAAGCTCTCATGAAGAACATTTTTCTCACCGGGTCTCAAATACTCCCGAATTGGCCAGTCTTTTTTCCCCCAGTGTAGGTCGCGGGCCCGGCTATCCCACAAGCAAAGTAAGCAGGGATATTTGGTGAAACCGGATTGCTGCCCTAATAGCATGGATAGAATTTTAAAGTCTCCACAAATCATCCACTTATGCTCATCATAACGAATCTTCTGAAGAATCAGGGCCAAATTCTCGTATTTTTCTTGGAGAATAACAGAGTGAGCAATAGGAACTGAAGCGAATGTGTTGCCATTATGAAGAAGAACACCTTTTATGCTGTCTTTTGACGAATCAATGAACAGCCGCCATTCAGCAGGATCATACTTGAGTTTAAACTTTTCCATCACTCCATATATATCGTTGCAAAATACCAAATCTTCCTCTTTGCTGAAATACTTCAAAAATTGTGTCTCGCGGTTGCGGTACCAATAAAAAGTTGTTCCTGGTGACAATAGATTTTTCTGTTTAAGCCGAGAACCTAGCAGTTGGGCAGCATCTTTTGGGAGTCCTAAATCCCGAACTAAATCATTCAATTCAGCTTGAGAGAAAAGTTCAGGTTTCGGATCTGGTTCAGTTTCAAACTCGGAAGTACTGGACTCATCGGGAAAAGCCATCTGATGAGTCTCATCATGATCAGAACCGTCCACACAAATATGATCCAAAGATTTTGGTGGTTCAGGCACAGGTACTTCGTTGCTATGAGGCATAGGCCTAATTGCTGAGGGAAGGTTGGGGTAACTTATTACGTTCTTATTTTTTAAGTTGTATCCCTTCACAATGCAAGAGCAAAAATAGCAGTCACTGCTGTGGTCTCTTTGTTCACGCCACATCATAGGTATTCCGAAACGAAATGCTTGTTTTTTACCTTTCATCCATAAGCGTAGATCTTCCTCACATGTCTTGCACACTTTGTGAGGAGCCCACGGTTTGTCTTGATCGCCTAACTTCAAACCGAAATAGGCAAAATATACTTTTTTAATAAATGCAGAAATGTTCCTCTGCCACTTTTTCACGGTATATTCCCCACAAATAAAACAAAAACTGTCCGGAGAGTTGACGCAACCTCTGGCTCTGTGAGCCATCACAAATACACAGCACTGCAAACTACAACTGTAGTGAACCACTTCGGAATAAAGCTGGATTACGACTGAGCAAACAAAAGGTAATAATGAACTTGCAAGAAACTGAAATTTGACAGGAACGTTCATGTCGCAACCACCGTGTTTGAGCGAGCGAACGAGGCGAGGCAAACAGGAAAGAACATGCGCCAGCGCGAGTACTGGATTTAGCCCCCCCGCCTCCCAATTGTCCTGTTAATGTATAAAATGAATACAAAACACTCTAAAATATCATGAGGGAGTGTTTCTAGTTAGTTAACCATTACAACCTCTATTTTGGGCCAAGAAAATAAACTGCAGTCGGCTAAAAAGAAATTATGTGAACATTCCTTATATGGGTAAGAAATCTAATTTTGCAAGAAAACGTGACGTGATGGAACATTTTGGCTATTTTTCCTGGATTCAGCACACCAAAATCTATAGGAATCAGTTGCAAAACTGGAGGCAGTTTTTTGGTAGTGTACCTGTGTAATCACTCGCAACCCGGACTTCCTACACCCACCAGACATCAGAGTTGCAGACACAACCATACCAATGAAAGCGGAAGTAAAATACCTTGGAGTAACTCTGGACAGCGAACTGAATCTCAAGACACACATAAACAAAACAATCAAGAATGCTTACTACAGGATGAGAATCATAAGAAGACTTAAACCTCTCCTCACCACAGAACACTTTCGTACTGTATGCCAAGCGCTTATCACTCCTTTACTGGACTTCTGCAACCCCAACTTTCTTGGGCTAGCAAAGCAAACAATCAAACCTCTTCAACTAGCTCAAAACACTGCAGCCCACATTATATCTGTCTCAACAAGACATGACCACATTACTCCAGTTTTTAAAGACTTACACTGGCTTCCAATCCACTCACGCATTAAATACAAAACAATAATAAATATATTCAAAATTAAACACCACATTTCAGCCAAAAGCCTGCACGCCCTCATTCATCCAGATATTAGCTCTCGCCCAAGAAGAAAGGGAACTTCCAACAGAGTCAATACCTCGAGCGACTTCAGAAAAACACGAAAAGATACCACAGAGAGAGTACTCTCCCTGGCTGCCCCAATAATTTGGAACTCCCTCCCAGACGAACTGAGATCGACAACGGACCTCAAAGACTTCCGTAAACAGCTGAAAACTATGCTGTTCATCGAAGAATATGGTCCGGTCACTTAATCAATAAGAAACACGACTCATGATACATATTTAGCCATAATTGTATATGGCCTTGTAGATTAGTTCATGCTGTACTATAACGCTTAATGTACATAGTTCACCCTAATCTAACTCACTATCCACTCACACGCAAATCGTATAATCTCCTTCACTGCATGAATTACACCCCCTACTTTTGATTGTTGTGACACCGCCTTGATTGTATGATAAGGCGGTATAGAAATACTGTTAAATAAATAAATAAATAAACTATCTCAACGTAAAGTAGACAAAGCGATGGGACCGGATGGGATACACCCGAGAATACTGAGGGAACTTGGGGACGTTTTAGCAGCTCCACTGACTGACCTTTTCAATGCCTCGTTGGATTTGGGAGTGGTGCCAAAGGACTGGAGAGAGGCTCATGTGGTGACTTGACACAAAAGCGGAAGTAAGGATGTGGTTGAAAACTACAGGCCGGTTAGTTTAACTTCGGTGGTGAGTAAATTATTGGAAACGCTGCTGAAAGAGAAAATAGGGAGGTTACTGGAGTCCAGCAGATTACAGGATCTGAGGCAGCATGGATTCACCAGAGGCAGGTCTTGTCAGACAAATCTGATTGATTTCTTTGACTGGGTGACCAGGGAGTTGTACCGTGGGAGAGCCCTAGATGTGGTGTATTTAGATTTCAGTAAAGTCTTTGACACTGTTCCTCACAGGCAACTTATAAACAAACTGAGCGCCCTAGGGATGGACCCTAAAGTTACTGCTTGGATTAGAAATTGGTTGGGTGGGAGGCGACAAAGAGTACAAGTAAATGGAGCTCACTCTGAGGAGAAGGATGTTATCAGTGGTGTGCCCCGGGGATCTGTCCTTGGTCCGATTCTTTTTAACATCTTTGTTAGTGATATAGCGGAAGGGCTTTCAGGTAAGGTCTGCCTCTTTGCAGATGATACCAAAATCTGCAATAGAGTAGACACCCAGGAAGGGGTAGATAACATGAGGAGGGATCTAGCTAAGCTTGAAGAATGGTCTAGAATTTGGCAGCTGGGATTTAATGTTAAAAAATGTAAAGTCATGCATTTGGGCTGCAGCAATCCAAGGGAGCAATATAGTATAGGGGGTGAAGTACTTTTGTCCACTAAAGAAGAGCGGGACCTAGGCGTGGTTGTGTCTGATGATCTTAAAGTAGCTAAACAGGTAGAAAAGGCAACGGCAAAAGCTAGAAGGATGCTTGGGTGCATACGGAGAGGAATGGCTAGCAGAAAAAAGGAGGTGATAATGCCTCTGTATAAGTCTTTGGTGCGACCTCATTTGGAGTATAGTGTGCAATTCTGGAGACCGCACCTTCAAAAGGTTGTGAACAGGATGGAGTCGGTGCAGAGGGTGGCTACTAAAATGATTAGTGGTCTTCATTATAAAGCATATGAGGACAGACTGAAGGATCTTAATATGTACACCTTAGAGGAAAGGCGATATGATTGAGATGATTAAATACCTCCATGGCATAAATGTTCAGGGAGAGAGCCTCTTTCAATTGAAAGCAAGTTCTGCTATGAGGGGGCATGGGATGAAGGTGAAGGGAGATAGATTCTGGAGTGATATGCGGAAATATTTCTTTATGGAAAGAGTAGTGGATCCATGGAATAGTCTCCCAGTGGAGGTGGTAGAGATGAGGACAGTAACTGAATTCAAAAAAGCATGGGACAAACACAGAGGATCTCTAAAGGTAAAAAGGGGACTGTTGTAGTTGTTGATATGGAAGGACAGACTAGATAGGCCATGTGGTCTTTTTCTGTCATCATATTTCTATGTTTCTATGTTTCTAACCCAGCCACACTACCCCACCACCACTCACAAACCCAGCCACTCTCCACAACACACCTGACTCCGACACTCTCCTCACTTCACCAACAATGCACGCCTTCTTTCCCTCGCCTACACAAACCCCTCAACGTGAACCAGGTGTGCAGGTGTATTTATAGGTTATTATACAATATGCGGAAAGTGCGCGCGCGGGACATTATGTTACACATGTGCATGTGCTGCGTGATGTTAGGCGCATGTGCCAAGCCTCGCGCTCACGCACAGCGCATGTGTAACATGGGGTTCTGCGTGCACAACTTCCGTGTCTCTGTGACGCATGCAAAATGCGTGCAGCAGATGCGCTCATGCTGTGGCACATGTGCAATGCATGCAGCAGACATGATTGCGCCATGGCACATGCGAAACACGTGCAATGTAAAATAACCTATAAATATACCTGCACACCTGGTTCATGTTGAGGGGTTTGTGTAGGCGAGGGAGAGAAGGCGTGAGTTATTGGTGAAGTGAGGAGAGTGTCGGAGGCAGGTGTGTCGTGGAGAGTGGTTGGGTCGTGAGTGGTGGTGGAGATTGTCAGAGGCAGGTTTGTTGTGGAGAGGTGTGTGGCAAAGCAGGCGAGAGAGAGAGGAGGGGAGGCGAAGAGCAGTCTAGAGAGACAGCAGCAGAGTTAAGGAGCAGGCAGCAGGGAGAGGAGGTGGGGCGAGGAGCAGGTGTGAGGTGTAGCAGAGGAGCCAAGGAGCAGGGATGTATGACAGGGAGGGAGAGGGCATAGAGGGCAGGGAGAAGGCGCAGCAGGACATGGCAGGAGGGGAGAGGGGGGCACCTGTTCAGCAGGACCCAGAGACGGCAGGGAGTGTTGGGCATTTTGGTGGTGGCTGCAGGCCCATCGGGTGTGTCCCAGCCAAAACAGAGGCCACTCAGTGCCAACTGAAGGCATATACCGGTGCCAGCTGAGGAACGAAGGAGGGCTGTGAGGTTTAGTCAGCAAGAAAACCACATCCTGCTGGCCAGCGTGTTGAAGCGGTATGAGCTGCTATATGGCCAACTCAGCAACAGCACCACTGTGGCAACATGTACACACATGTGGGAGGAGGTGCAGGAGGCCATAGCCCAGGCAGGGGGACCAACCAGGGACCTGTACAGCCTGAGAAAGAGATTTAATGACATTAAGCGTGGTGTGCATGCACACATAGTGGCTGAGAGGCAACATGCCATGGGCACCAGTGGGGGTGCCCCCTTTGCCCAACTCTCACACCCCTGGAGCAGGAGCTAGCAGACTGTCTTGGGCCCATCTACCTGCGTGGACTGCCAGAAGCGCTGGACACCACCCATCCACCCTTCCATATCAACAACTACTGTTGTAGTTGTTGATATGGAAGGACAGACTAGATAGGCCATGTGGTCTTTTTCTGTCATCATGTTTCTATGTTTCTATGTTTCATCCACAGGCAGGTAGGTATGCACCTTACACCTTGCTGCTCCTTACGCTTGGAATAAACACCCTTTGTCTTGGCGTCAGGCATCTTCATTGCACCTCCTCACACTTGGGTTCATAGCTCATATCTTTGCCTCTGCCTTTGGCTCATGAGTGTGCTGTTCACCATTCCACCCCTTTTAAATTGCATGTTTCTGTCTGCCTCTCACAAGTGTTCCTAAAACCATCCTTTGTCCTGTCTCCCCTGTTCTTGTCTCTTTGCTCCTGCTCCAAACCTCTTTCCACACCTGTTAGTGCTATGTCTATTTAGATTATAAGCTCCACTGAGCAGGGATTGTCTTTTTGTGTGTCCACTTTCACAGTGATGCGTGCGCTTGGTAGTGCCCAATAAAATGCTTAGTAGTAGTAGATATGCAGCACACATACAGGACACACCCAAGCACATGTGGCACATGGAGGGGAATGGTGGGGGACCATGTCCTGAGAGCATGCGTACCCTAACACTGGCAACTGTGGGGTGATGACACAGCAACACATGGCAGGGTGTGTGTGACAGGTACCTGGACCTGTGTGCATGATAGACATAGCCCTGAGCATATTTGAGGTCCGCAAAGCAATGGTGAAGCAGGGGTCGTGGCAGACAAGACCCATATCTGATTCAACACTGCATACATCCATGGTCCAGACAACAGACAAGCAAAGCCCAGAGGGTTAAGCTGCATAGCAACAATTTACAGCACCACAGATCATCAATGTAACAGTGATGTAAAGGACCTATCTGAGAAGTGGCGAATGATATCCCACTGTAACCAATGAGAAGCACAGCATACCTGAGCAGCACTGTAACAGTAATGAGCCACATTGAGATATCAGTTAACAGTATGCAGATAACCTCCTGTTATCACCTCTACATTGTTGCTTTGAAGTCTGGCTGTGCTGCTGGACCCTTGGGACCTTTCATATAGGTGAGTTTGGCCACTGATGTATCCAGAGTTCATGCGATTACAGGGCTGGTCTGTCCTTCTAAGTACTCCTCCTCCTAAGGATATGTGGTTGGGGGACTAACTGAGGTCAGATGCCTCTTCTACTGGAGTAACCCTACCCAGAATGGTCTAGCATTCCTTCCTCACATATGGCTTATGAGGGCTTACATTTAATTTATTTTTGTGCCCACTCCATTTGGAGTGTGTACTTTACTACTAGCCTGCGTTGTCTGTCCCCCTGAGGTCTACTTGCTAATATAGTATCTGGCATATAGGTCACAGCCAGACATTATATATCTGCAGCCAGTCACCAAACACATTGAGACAGGGGGAGTCATACAAGAGGGACATACAACTATGCCAGAACAAAGTGGCCAGTGGGTGCCCACACACCACCACCAAAACACATATGACGTCTGTATGCACCTACCTATCCAGGGACATATCCAAGACCACTGACAGGGAAGGGCCTAACACATGGGGATAATGATGTAGATGCAAAGAAATGGCAGCAAAAACATAACACATGTCACACACTTAACACTCTGTCGGGGCCCACATAAAGTGGGGATACCCCACCCACCCTCACCAGACTTTGGACGGTACATCACCATACCCATACAAAATGCACATATCACAACCCCCACAACACATGCGATCAGCCCATATACACGTCCTACAGTGCCACACACACACATTCCCATACCCCTGCACACTGTGCAACCCCATGCCCAGCAGTGCTCCACCCAGCCCCCCAGACACCCCACCACACCCATGGAGTATGTGATTGCTGTCCACCCACACCGCATAGTGTCTTGCAAAGCGGAGGGTCCCCACACATGTCTGGCTGACATGGACACATCCTGCAACTCCTAACGTGCATGCCACTCAGGGCAATGCAAGCACATCACTCATACACACAATGACGGCACACAATCCTACTCAGGACTCCCACATGTGCCACGGCCACATGTATTGATGAGACCACATACAAGGTCAGGTAGACAGTCCATATCTGATACTGCAGATAGGGGGCACAACACTCAACACACCATCCCCCACATACCGCATCCCATGTGTCGCAGCTATACCAGGGAATGAGCCTGCTACCCCCCCCCCCACCCCATGCCAGGCACAGCACACTGTAGGCACCTGTGCTGTCCCTATTGTAGGTGCAACAACAACAGGCACAGGTGGACAACACATTGATTGTGGGGTGGATGTACTACACAGGTGTACATAGGTGCATTGTGCAAACTTATCTGTGCTATGTACCCTTTTCCACAACCCAGGAGACTACAGGACATGAAGAAGAGTATGTGGCAGGGCCTTAGGATGGGGAGGGGCCAGAGACCACAATCTCCGGGGACACCGCCAGCAATGGCTAAGACACAACAGGAACCAATGTGCTGGCTGAGGCAGAGGACACACCCCCGGATGTCAACGCTACAATGGGGGCCACTAGCAGCCACTCACAGGCTTTAGAGGGTGCAGAGATGGAGGGGAATCACCACCCCGTGCAGGCGCCAGGGACATCAGACACCCCTCCCACAAGCATGGCTACAATCTTGGCAGAGCTGTGGGCCCACAGTGCCTCAGCACGGCATAATGCTGAAGGTGGATAACATCATACACAACAATCCCCATGGGGGTTGATGTAACATCGACAAAGAGATTGTGTGTGCACCACAAAATGTTGGCAACATAGCAGATCATTTCTTATGTGGGGAGAGGGTATTCTGTGCCATGTGCATTCCACCCTCCTGTAGCATGGCTTGTTAGGTGTCAGCATGTGTGAGGAGCTCAGAAGGAGATCTGGGCAGTGCAATTTTTTGATGGCTGTGATGCTACTCTGCCTGCCTAATATATTTGACTGCAACTGTTGTTTGGACTGTTGCTAACAAACTGCAAAGGGGTTCCATAAACACTACCCTCTTGCTGAGGAATGTCATCAGTATGGGCCAAAATCACTTCTGTAAGAAGGAATGCCATGCGAAGAAGGCTTGAGCATCCAAGGCACCTGGATAGTGTGATTTACATTGCCTTGTGAGTGTTGATTTGCATTGCCTGTGAATGTTGTGCTTCCTACCTGATTTCTTTGATTTCTGCTGCTGTTTGTACTCTGGCCATTGATGACAAATTGCAGAGTGGTCCCAAAGGCCTCCCCCCTTTCTAGGGGATGTCACCAGTATGGGCCTAGGCACCTCTACAAGAAGGAGGGCCCTTATATAGGCCCCAAGGGCCACACCAAAAGACTCTTTGTGTGGCTTTTAGCACGGGCCATGAGTGGGTCATTGGAGTTGGTTTTATTGTTTTTTTGGTGTGAGATGGAAGAGGCCTTGAGGTTGAGTGGATCTGTAAGGTGGAATGTGGTATTGTGCCTGTTAATTTATTGGATGTTTAGGGGGGATTGGAGAGTGGTTGTAGTATCAGGATTAGGGATGAGGGTAATGGGGAATAATAGCATTCCTGTTGTATTGAGTAGATGGGGTGCATGAGAAAAGGGTGGTAGGAGGCTTCGGCAGGAAAGTGTGATATGTGCTATTGAATGTGGGAAGGGTGAGAAGCATGAAGAGGTACATATGGATTTATTAAACGTTCAATCCTTATCTCAAAAGGCGCCATTTGTGTACTGCATATCTAATTGTGGGGCCTAAGTTGGATTTGTTATGTGCAACAGAAACCTGGTTAAAGTAAGGGAAGGAGGCAATACTATCAGCTTGCTGTCCCCCTAGTTTTTCTTCTTGGCACCAAGTAAGGATTAAAAAGAAAGGAGGAGGGTGGGTGGTGTTTGCAAGGAATATTCTAATGATTAAAATATGTAAGTCAGGAAGTAAGAATAATGGAATAGGACAATGTAGAGATGGACATTTGCTTATTGCATTCAGATTGCCACAACAGAGCATGACATCACTTCCCAAACTGATAAACTGTATTGAGGCTTTGAATATTTCTTACTGTAATTTGATAGTGGTTGGGGATTTTAATGTATGTGGGGAAGAGGGTTGGAATAGAGATGAGCAGGAGCACTTAGGCATGATGGACAATATGGATTTTAAACAGTAGGTATAGGAGGGTACACATGTGGATGAGCAAGTTTTAGATTTGGTATTTTCTCCATAGTTCTTTGGATGTTTTGCAAGCTATTGAGGGATTTGGTGGTTATTGTGTGGTCAGATCACCATTTAGTATTAACCAGATTATTTTTAGTAGGTACTGTTAGAGGGCCGAATTGGGAGAAGTGTGTGCAGAGAAGGGTGAATATGGAGAGAGAAGCTGAATTGTTGGATGTTATGGGTGAAGTCAGAAAGATATGTGTGGGGTTGGATTAGGAAGATCGTGTGAAGATGTGGAGGTCTAGATTGCAGGTAGTGCTTAATGCATGGTTACTGCCTGAGGAATGGATGCTGAGGTTACACACAGTTTGGAGGCTGTGGTTTAAAGAGGAATGTATTTGTTGAGGCAACTGTTTCAGTAATTGAGTAGATGCTAGAAGAAATTTAAAAGGCAGGAGGACTATTGCCTGTGCCTTGACAAGATGAAATATTATTGGAGGAAATGTTGGCAGACCAAGCAACATTTTGTCAGTCAAAAGTTGGATGGTCCCAGTAATCACACACAGGAACTGTTTAGGTTGATTTCATCTTTGCCTGCTTCAGCATCACTGCAGCAGGGGGAAGAACTGTCCATGCTGAAGAGTGAGGATTTTGCAGACTTTTTTCAACAGAAGGTTAATAAGATGGTTGGTGATTTTGTGACCAAAAAGGTTGTTGAACAGCAGGGTGTAGACGGTATTCATTTTTGGAATACTGGGATTGATGAGGTTCAAGTTGCTGAGACAGGAGCAGTTGGAGGTCTGGAGCCATTGGAGTTCATTGATAGATGCTGAGGAGAAACTGTGGTGGGTCTCCAACACCTTTTGTTGCAAATAAGGTCAGTAACCTGTGGTACTGACCCTCTGCCTTCAGGTTATATGAAAAAGGATAATGTGGCATTGTTGCGATGGTTACTTTCTATTGTGAATGAAGAGGCAATATGGGCCATTTTAAAAGCCCTAGACATGATTTGGACATCCAAAAACTTGCATGTGGACATCCAAATTATGGAGACATCCCTGGAGGAATTTTATAAATGTTTTTTAAAGATATCTCCAGTGTGGGGACTTCCAAGTAGGCAGGGAGTATGCGGAGGCATGTCTGGCACAATGCAATGAACTTAGACATCCATGCTTGATTTCAGAAACATCAGGGATATTTGCAACCTCATCCAAATTTAGACCTGCTTGAGGTATGAATAGGCATTGGGAAAGTGCTTGTTTTGGCTGGAGAACATCCAGAGGATGTAGAGAAGAAGGAGAGTTAAATGACCTGTCCAAGATCACAAGGAGCAACAGTGGGGTTTGAATCCTGTCTCCCCACTACTCTAACCATTAAGCTATTAGACATCCCCATTCTGGAATACTGTTCCAGGGATGTCTATGTAAATGTCCCCATAGACGTCCACGTTTGTGAAATCATGCCTGAACTTATATTTGCCTTTTTTTAAATGCATTCTAGCTTGAACATCCCAGATTACATTTTGATGTCCTTTGTAAAATGTGCCTTCACATGTCTTAAGAGTTTGAAACTAGCTATAATTTGTCTTGTATTAAAGGCTGGTGTTGGAGATGTGTCAGATTTGAATAATTTTCATCTGGGTTCATTGTTACCATTTTTGGGTAAGGTTATTGAGTGTGAGGTATTTTTGCAGTTAAAGAATTTTGTGGAGGGTCGACAGGCAATTCTTTAAACACAGTCAGGTTCAGGGGTGGTCCAAGGGGGGTGCGGGGTCATGTGCGGAGACTCAGTGTGGGGCCTCATTTGCATACATATTTGCATAATGTTAACACACACTAATTTTTAGTAAGCATGCCTCTTAATGAGTGTATGGATAAAGAAAGACTACCGGATTTCTATATTACTATACTCCAGTGCCAACCGCCAGGCACATTAGTAAGTATTACAAACACTGCCCATTTAGAACCCATAGCAAACCCACCATATCATAACAGTAGTACCAGGACTCATAAAGCACCATACCCTACCTATCAAAAGACAGCATTGTAAATATTAAACCAATGCATCTCAGAGAATACCAATGCATCTCCTACTGGGGAAAGAGAACAAGTGGCACTATCAAATAGTAACTACATAATAGAATACCTCAGCTCGGTTACACATGCAGAACATAGACCATCACCAAACAAAGAACAAGGGATCACAATTTAGAAATAGGAAGACAATAATTAAACTGGGAACCACAAAAGCCAAACTTGGAATGTACAACAATACTGCAGACATAAATTAATTTCCTCCTGTACTAAGCAAAATGCAGACATTAAAGATGCACATTTCCCAGAGCTGACATATTCCAGTTAATAAATTCAAAATAAAAACACAGTTTTCTACCTTTTGTTCTTTGTGCATTTTATTTTTCAGTTGCAATTGCTCCAGTCACTTTCTTCAGGTTTCTTCTTGTATTCTGCTAACTCTCCATTGTCTGCTGTCCATTTGTCCTTTCTTCTCTCTTCTAGTTTTTTTTCCCATTCTCTCTCTATATCTGCTTTACGATACTGATCTTTCTTTTTTTGCTCTTTCCTCCATCTCTTTCTTTATTCCTTTTATATCCACTCAAATTTTACCCCTTCATCCTCAATCCCCACTTACTCTCCCAATACCCAGCCAATTGTAGATTTTCCTTCCCTCCCACACAAAATATTTTTTCCCCTCTCCATCCTCACTCCCCCAGCCCCATCCCATTCTAGTCCTCCCCCAACATCAGCAACCTTCTACTTCCAGCCCAACCCAGCATCCGCTCCCTTTTAGTCCCCGCATCAGCCCATTTCCAGTCCTATCCTAGCCCCTCCATCAGCCCATTTCTAATCCTAGCCCCACATCAGCCCATTTCCAGTCCTTTCCTAGCCCCACCAACAGCTCATTTTCAGTCCTAGCACCCCTCCACTCAGCCCATTTCCAGTCCTAGTCCCCCCCAATTTCCAGTGCAAATTCCCTCCACTAAGCCCATTTCCAGTCCAAGCCTCCTTCCCCATCAGCTATTTCCAGTCTTAGTCCCCCCACTTAGCCCATTTCCAGTCCTAGCTCCCCCTCACTCAGCCCATTTCCAATCCTATCCCCCATAAGCCCATTTCCAGTCCTATCCTAGCCCCTCCATCAGCCCATTTCCAGTCCTAGCTCCTCCCCACTCAGCCCATTTCTAGTTCTAGTCCCCCCCCAATTTCCAGCCCAAGCCCCCTTCCCCATCAGCTATTTCCAGTCCAAGCCCCCCTCCACCTAGCCCATTTCCAGTCCTAGCTCCCCCACACACAATTTCCAGTCCAACCCCCTCCACTCAGCCCAGCTCCAGTCCTAGCTCTGCCTCACAATTTCCAGTTGAAGCCCCCCCACTCAGCCCAGTTCCAGTTCAAGCCCCCCCATTCAACCCATTTTCAGTCCAAGCCCTCCCTCCCCTCCCGAAGATCCCTGCGGCTGTCTAAAATGCTTTAGAGGGAGCCATAGAGGCCCTGGCTCACCCCTAATACCTACCGAAGTGAAGAACACCTTTTTCCTTCACTTTGGCAGCTGTGCTGCAGTTTATGATGCGCTAAGGTCAAAGGGGACTTCCTATTTCCTGGTGTTCAGCGCAGCAGCGTTCTAAACTACAGTACAGCTGCTGAAGTGAAGAAAAACTGTGTTCTTCACTTCGGCAGCCGTTAGAGGTGTGCCAGGGCCTCTCTGTCTCCCTCTAAAGCTGGTCTGCCTGCCAGTGTTCAATACTGGATGTTGTCGGTGCATGTCCCCTGAAGCGTGGGGCCCTGTGCAAACAGCATTCTCACACAATGGATGGGCTTGCCCTGGTCAGGTTATCGGCTTTGTTATAGAAATAGGACCGTTTGGTTAGCGATACTAGATTTAGTCAGACTGTAGATGACAATGGTTTGGACTGTATGGTGAAAGCACTTAATTAATATTAAGGGTATGACCCAGTCCCTCATTGACTATTATTGTAGAATGCTGAGGTACTGGGGGTACAGTACATGGTGTGGCATTTTCCTGGATCTAGTCTTTTCTAGCTTTGAAAGAGGCAGTTGGAAGCCACACCTTCAAAAGAAAATAAACAGGATATAATCTATCCAGAGGACAGTTGCTAAAATGTTCACTGATGTTTGTTATAAAATGTATGAGGACTGGTATATACGTGATAAGAGAATTTGAGTAACTTCACGGTATGAATTTAAAAATCGTCCTTTTCCATGGAAAGGAAGTTCTGCAATGAGGGGTCATAGTACCATAGTAAGTAAATGATGGCTGATAAAAGCCAGTATGGCATATGCAGTCTGTCCAATAAGGTGCTTTTACTTCCGGTTGTAATTGCCACTCTATGCAGTATATACCCACTCTTTGCCTTTTTTTGAAATGTACAAGTCATTAAAATTTTGCTTTGAGCAGGAATGCTTCTCTTGCTATATACAGTTGTGGTCAATATTATTGGCACCCTTACAGTTCAACCCTTTAAAGCCCAATATCGCCTAAAAAAAAAAAAGTGGCCAGTGAAATGACTTTGGACCATATATGCGTGCATATTTGACACATAAAATAATCAAATAAAACAAGAACAGTTAAAAAAAGGAAATAGTAGTAAATAGTATAAAAACTGGGACATTGTCAGGACATAATTACTTCCAAACAGGTGCACAACATTCAATCTCTATTTAACCAACTGAAAATTCCCGTAATCTAACGGACAGGACTACCAATGTTTAATTTATATTTTTGTTGGATCATCTGTTATTGAGGATGCATGTAACATCATGATACAGACCCTCCATTTTGATCAAATTTAAAAGGCCGACTAAGCCCACCTCACGTGATGCTATATGGTTCTCTGACCCAGCCACCGCAAATCAAGTTTAAATAGAACCTGTTATTTCTAATACCGGTTCGGTGAAAACACGATTTCATGTATACAAACATAATGTCTATATCACCCAAAAGAATCAGGATACTCATCTGATGAATTCAATGGGAAGCCATGGCCTGTGATAAACTCAATCTAAAGTGGAACATTCCATTTTTCCCCCACCCTTCACAAGACCTTTCAGGCTATCAACGTTCTCATCGATGAACCTCCCAGCTGAGTGTTCAAACAAGCTGTTGGGTACTGCGACACAAGCCTTTGTGTTTCAAGCCAGTCGTCTTCATGGCCCTTTATCAAGCTCCGTATTCCCTACTTCCTGTTCCGATGTAGACGCCTTGACGTCATCCAAGGTTTAACGGTATGGGAGAGAAGAAATTTAATTATGACATCACTACCATTCACAAAAAGATTAATTCAATGTACACCATTCCACTTCAGTGTTTAATCCTGTCGGGGCAGTGGAGTGCAACGTATATATCCATCTTTGTTCCTTGTAGCGTAGCTGGCTTTGCCTGTCCCCTCCCTGCTTCAATGGGGGGACACTATCTAATACTATCCATCTTAATTGATCAAAGGTATGCATGTGTTGTATACAATGTTGTACCATTGGGGCCGCTTCTACCTTAGTAGTGGTTGCACTGTTTCGGGTTTTAGAATTCATAGGACATAATTACTGGCACCCTTATAAACAATTCAAATCAGTTTGCACAGAAGAATCACATTCCCATTACAGTAAAATTAGACACACCTGTGATCGTCAGTACTCATATGTATACAGTATGTGCATTAAAAGGCCACTTATAAAATTGCCACAGACACACATGATGACAAGAAGGTTAGAAGGCTTACATGATCCAGGCGTAGGCATATTCAGGAGCATGGTTTTGTCAGAGTACAGGCATTGTCATGAATTACACATCTAGATTATAGCATACACGCCTACTTCAGCAATGTACATTCATATTCTCTCCCAAGCAGGTTGGTATATGTGGCTGCATTTGAACCACAATTTCATGGGGATTCATGGGGAAATGTTATTAAATCAAAGGGGTGCCTGTGTCTTTAGAAAATAGGATTACAATAGGTGTCTAATTGGCTTCTCAACCTAGACGACCTGTTATATAATGAACCTTGAAGAGGGTGATTTTATAAGAGGACATATACTTTTAGGTATTGTGTATGTACCTAACTGGAAGTTATTTTAGTCATTAATATTCATACACAGTCATATATGCTCATTGATGACTTCTTATAAAATATCAACCAACGCATAAAGTGAATGTGTGCATAGGTGGAGTTTGAATGGAGCATGCCCCTAGTGGTTGGTTGGAGTAAGGACATCTGGCGCATTTAATTAATTTTTAAGGAGTGATTGACCCAAAGGCCTAGAGGATTCTGGTCCTTGTAGTACAGAACTCCTTATGAAGAACAATTCAAGCCAAAGTGTAGAGTAACAAGGCTTTATTTCCACGGTCAACGCTAAGGTCCAGTAAGACACAAAGAAAGTAAATACAGTCCTTCTCTTTAACAAAAAGGTTCCACCAACATTTCAAACAATCAACTGTTGTAGGTTTCACAGTTAAGTGTAAGTCTGGGCTAAGGCTTCTTTTAAATCAAAACAAATTAATATATCAGCAGAGAAATGGTTACAAGCTTCACCATCAGCAGAGTTCTTCTCTCTCTAGAAATCCTGCAGGGAATTCATGCTAGCTGCTGAACAAAGATTACATTCCATTGGCTCCTCCTGAGGAATGGGAATACTGTTTTCATATTCAAAGTCCATTGACTCAGGGTCACTGCCCTCCTCGGATGAATGATAATTTTCACTCCCTGTTAACTCCTCACAGGGATTCTTTTGCTTCCCATAAAACTCTCTTACTAAGCTTTGGGGAAATGCTTTTAAAAGGTCAGTTTTACTTCTTCTCCCCTTATAAAGTTTAACTCTTTGAACAGGGTTTTCATCAGTAAAACTTTCTCTTAGAATTAAGGATTTTGCATACCTTGGCTTCTCTAAGCTGCCACACCCAGAGCAGAGCCGGATTTATCTTGAGTGAGGCCCTACGCCAACAAAAATTGTGGGCCCCCAGCAGGGGCGGCCCAAGGGGGGTGCGGGGCCTCATTTGCATAAATATTTGCATAATGTTACCATATACTAACTTTTAGTAAACGTGCCTCTTAATGAGTGTATGGATAAAGAAAGACTAAAAGATTTCTACATTACTATAATCCAGTGCCAACCCATAGCAAACCCGCCGTATCCTAACAGCACTACCAGGACTCACAAAGCACCATACTCTACCAATCAAAAGGCAACACTGCAAATATTAAACCAATACATTTCAGAGAACAACAATACATGACCTACTGGGGAAAGAGAACAAGTGGCAATGTCAAATAGAAATTATATAAACAGAACACCTCAGCTCAGTTACACATGCAGAACATAGACCATCACCAAACAAGTAATCACAATTTAGAAACAGGAAGACAATAATTAAACTGGGAATCCCAAAAGCCAAACTTGGAATGTACAACACTGTAGAAATAAAACTATACATTAATTTGCTCTTGTACTAAACAAAGCGCAGACGTTAATGATGCACATTTACCAGAGCTGACATATTCCAATTAATAAATTCAAAATAAAGAGATATTTTTCTACCTTTTGTGCATTTTTTTTCAGCTGCAATTGCTCCAGCCACTTTCTTCTGGTTTCTTCGTGTCTTCTGCTAACTCTCCATCGTCTGCTGTCCATTTGTCCTTTCTTCTAGTTTTTTTCCATTCTCTCTCTACATCTGCTTTAACATACTAATCTTTCTCCTTTTGCTCTTTCCTCATTCCTATTTCATCCACTCAAATTTTACCCCTCCATCCTCAATCCCCACTTACTCTCCCAATACCCGGCCAATTGTAGATTTTTTATCCCTCCCACACAAAATATTTTTCCCTTCTCCATTTTACTCTTCCAGCCCCATCCCATTCTAATCCTCCCCCAACATCAGCTCCCTTCTAGTTCCAGCCTCACCCAGCATCCATTCCCTTCTAGTCCCTGCATCAGCCCATTTCCAGTCCAAGCCACCCATCAGCCCATTTCCAGTCTTAGCAACCCCCCAACCCAATACCAGTCCTAGCCCCCTCATCAACCCACTTCCAGTCCTAACCCCCCATCACCCCATTTTCAGTTTAAGCCCCCCCTATAACACATTACCAGTCCTAACCCCCCATCAGCCCACTTCCAGTCCTAACCCCATCAGCCCACCTCCAGTCTTAACCCTCCCAGCCCATTTACAGTCCTAGCCCCCCCATAGCCCATTACCAGACAGCCCCCATCAGCCCACAGCCCATTATCAGTCTTAACCCCCCCTCATAGCCCATTGCCAGTTCTAACCCCCCCCAACAGCCCACAGCCCATTATCAGTCTTAACCCCCCCATAGCCCATTACCAGTTCTAACCCCCCCAACAGCCCACAGCCCATTACCAGTCCTAACCCCATCAGCCCACCTCCAGTCTTAACCCCCCCAGCCCATTTCCAGTCCTAGACTCCCCTTAGCCCATTACCAGACAGCCCCCTTCAGCCCACTGCCCATTATCTGTCTTAACCCCCCTCATAGCCCATTACCAGTTCTAACCCCCCCAACAGCCCACAGCCCATTATCAGTCTTAACCCCCCCAAAGCCCATTACCAGTTCTAACCCCCCCAACAGCCCACAGCCCATTACCAGTCCTAACCCCATCAGCCCACCTCCAGTCTTAACCCCCCCAGCCCATTTCCAGTCCTAGCCCCCCCCCCATAGCCCATTACCAGACAGCCCCCATCAGCCCACAGCCCATTATCAGTCATAACCCCCCCCATATCCCATTACCATTCCTACCCCCCCCAGCCCATTTCCATTCCTACCCCCCCCCCCCATCGGCTCAAGTAAAATGAAATTTTAAAAAAGCAAAACCGCTGGCTGCTACCAAGGCCGCGGCAGCATGGACGGTCCCGCGGGGCCCCCTCTGCCCTGCCGAATCCCTCCCTCCGCGACGGCTTTGAGAGGCGCGAAGGGAGAGTGTCTCCCTCCCGTCTCTGTTAAGCCCGCAGGTGCTGATGGGAAATTTCCCATCAGCCCCTGCGGGCTTAACAGAGACACAAGGGAGACACTCTCCCTTCGCGCCTCTCAAAGCTGGCACGGAGGGGCTCAGCCGGGGATTCGGCAGGGCAGAGGGGGCCCCGCGGGAATGTCCTTGCTGCCGCGGCAGCTTTTTGTGGGCCCTTGCCAGCTGTGGGCCCTACGCCATGGCGTACATGGCGTATAGGTAAATCCGGCCCTGACCCAGAGCTCTCCTTGTAACGTGCTTTCTCAGGCAGACAAGCTGTTCTATGCAGTGCTCTGCTTCCAGGGCTATCAGGCAAACCTGGTATGGATTTCCACCCTTTGTGGTTCTTAGGAAAGGTATCTCTGTAGCAGGAACTTCCCCTCCTTGTTCCTTGCTGGTTTGATACAATGAACTTACTTGGGCTAGGAGAGTTGCTTTTATCAAGCAAACTGTTTCTTCTGTTTGCTTTGCTATGGACTCCGTCCCAATATGTTTGGCCTCTCTGGACTCTATCCCTTTGAGTGAAACTCCTTTGGATTCTGTCTCTTTGAGTTGGCTGCACGTGGAAGCTGTCCTGTTCCAGGTTCCTTTTCCCACAACTATCCAAATTGCTGCTCCAGGCTGTGCTCCGTCCTGAGCCTCTTGCTGAGCCTCTTGCAGTGATACTTGCTGTGCTTCTGGCTATGTTCCTGGTTAGGCTGCTTTTGACGCTCCCGCTGCTTCTGCAGCTCTTACTGCTCCTCCGGCTCTTACTGCTCTCCTTGCTGCTTTGCCGGCTCTCTCTACTGCTCTCCTTGCGGCTCCCTCCTTCTACCATCTGGTTTCCTTTATAAAGGGATTTTTGGTTTGAACATTTTGGGCTTGATCTCAGGTAAAACTGCTTGCTACTAATGCAATCAGTGTCAGAGCACGTTGCTTCTGGCTCTGTGGAACTGCTCATACACCCTCTGGCTGTGCTGCGCTGGAACTGCGCTCTCTGCATCTTCTCAGTTCCATGTAAAACAGGGTTTTTTTCTAAAATTATTTCCTTCATAGGTTCCGCGTTATGACACTGCATATAGATTATAAGACAATAACTTCTGCATGTGTTCTAAAAAGCTACATGTGGGGATGTACGCCAGCTCTAGGGCTGGAGTGCATGTCCACACTCTTACTTAAGGCACAATTCTTGCCATTGCACTAGTATTTTATAGAGACAAGTAGGTGTCTACTTGTTTTTATAAAATAGACTTAACATAGGGACCTTAAACTAGGCTTTAACTAGGCACCCCCATATAAAATTACCTTCTGAGGGGGTAATTTTATAAGATGATTCTAGATTAATTTGTGTGGTTCATGTATTTTTAGGTATATTTTGCCCTAGTGATAGAACCTATTGTGGAGCCTCCAATATCTGTGTGCGTTTGTCTGTCTGTTGATACATATAGGTTTGTCTCTACTTGCATGACCTCTACATAAGCACAGGCAGAATGGCACTGAAAAATGGATGGGGTAATGAGGAAGTCAGATCCTGTTACCTGAAGATCAGGGAAAACAATGCCTTGAGCACCTTTCAAAAATATGGAGCCATAACCTATCACCAGGGACCCAGTTGACAGTGGCTAAAGAAAGGAAAAGCCACAGCCTATTGCAAGAATGAGTCCTAAATACTGCTGAGACCCAACTCCGGCTGGCAGAGGAGAGGAGGGGAGTGCAGTTCACCACCAGGGACCAAATTCCCAGCAGCAGAAAAGAGGAGGAACCACAGCCAATTGCTGGGGACTTCACATGCACCATCAGTCACTATGCAACTTCCTCACACCCATCCATACACCTACTGACATAATCCCTGGTAATCTACTGAGACCCACTTTGTTATGGCTGTTTCAACCGAGTTCACCACAGAAAGATGCCTGTGTTTGTGAATGGAAGAAAGGGGAAACATGCCATTATGTCACACTGTGAATGTGCACTTTTCAATGTGTTACAAAATCAAGTACATGCACACTTTCTTTTATAAAATAGGGGTGTAACTAGTTGAAAACAAGTGTTAATTTAAGACCTGCAACAAGATTTTTCAAGAATGGGTGTAAATTATAGTATTTTATAATTTACGGGCCCGATTTTCAAAGGCATTTACACAGGTAACTGCCCTAGTTACCCATGTAAATGCCTTAACAGGGAATATTCGAAGGCACCTACATGGGTAGTGCCTTTGAAAATTCCCTGGTTTGTCCCTTATGCACCTCGATGCTATGCGATTTGCATGGGGTGTGTTGGGGGCTTTTCAGGGTGGAGTAGGGGCGGAGGAAAGGGCTAAGCGGGTAACAGCAATTTTCGATGCTATCCGGTTAGCCCTCAGCACCTTAAAGATAGGCAAAGGTTTTCCTTGCCTATCTTTGAGGTGCTGGGGCTAATCGGTAGCATTACCGCGGAAGTGAAAATCCGGGTTAAGGGATAGCCAGCCTAAATGAAAATCGGACCCTACATGTTTAAGTTTGTGCTCTATCCTTTTTCCACCCAAATTCCACCCTTGTGCATACACACAGTGTTAAGTATGTGCAATAGGCTCAATGTGCGTACTTACGGAATTGTGACCACATCATTTATGAACACAAGTGGCTATTTGTGCACTTATATGATTAAAATACCTAGAAACATAGAAACATAGAAATATGATGACAGAAAAAGACCACATGGCCTATCTAGTCTGTCCTTCCATATCAACAACTACAACAGTCCCCTTTTTACCTTTAGAGATCCTCTGTGTTTGTCCCATGCTTTTTTGAATTCAGTTACTGTCCTCATCTCTACCACCTCCACTGGGAGACTATTCCATGGATCCACTACTCTTTCCGTAAAGAAATATTTCCGCATATCACTCCTGAATCTATCTCCCTTCACCCTCATCTCATGTCCCCTCATAGCAGAACTTGCTTTCAATTGAAAGAGGCTCTCTCCCTGAACATTTATGCCACAGAGGTATTTAAACATCTCAATCATATCACCTCTATCCCGCCTTTCCTCTAAGGTGTACATATTAAGATCCTTCAGTCTGTCCTCATATGCTTTATAATGAAGACCACTAATCATTTTAGTAGCCACCCTCTGCACCGACTCCATCCTGTTCACATCCTTTTGAAGGTGATTTAAGTAGATTGTTCACATATAGACCTAGATGACTTTTAGTAAGGTTGCCTCCTTAGTGTCACAAAGAACAGAGTAAATCAAAATATTGTGTAGATCCAGCCTGAGTTCATTTATGGCTATACTGGCTTAGATGCAAAGCCAAAAATCAATCAAAATGGCAGAGTGAAAGAAAGTGAAATATAATTCCCTCCCTATCTCTCCTCTTTTCCTAATTCCCCTGAAATGAAGGACAAAATATTCAGTGTTATGCTATCCATATAACTTCATATAGTAAGATATAAATGATTAACTTAGACCTCTGGTGTTACTGATTTTTGGATGCAGGAAGAGTAATAACTTTAGTATTTCCTGTCTTATACAAATTCCAAGCCTGACAAGCCCATATTATACTGAAGGAGTCATACTGCAGATCTTTTAAACTAGTGTCATATCCCCTTCTCCATTCCCATCAACCTGGGGGTGGGTGGAGGGCTTCAATAAGGAGCCCCTCTGATCCCATCTTTTCTCCTCCTTGAGAACTTTCTTAGCTTGATATCAGATGAATCGATGGATCAGACATCCTGGGCACTGGCGGCACAAATTCTTGCATCAATATTTTGCCTCCCTAGTAAGATTTCTGTCAATCTGTGGCAATCTGTCAATCTGTAGTGTTAAGGGCAATAGGTTCTCTATAAGTGGATGCTTGGGGGGTTCTCCACAAACTCACTGGCCTGGGAAAAGAATGGTAGATGAGTAAATAATATTCTAGGAACCCGTGCATCATTTTAACTTCCTTCAGAGCGATCTGTCTCTATTACATTAGGAACTCCTACTGTCCAACTTACCTGCCCTACCTATCAAGTCCAAATTTCTCCTTAAAAATCCTGACCCATATTTTGGTCCCAATGCATCTGAAACTGTTTCCCTTTCCTTAGTCTGCATACCTTCTATAGGTTTAATACTCAAATGTAGTTTTCTAATACAGGCAAAACAACATTTCACATCTGCGGACTAGTGGACACTATAATCGTAAATACAAAAGCATTCTGATGACATCTGGACCAAATTGTTTGAAAAAAGATCTTACTTCAACAATGTGAGGCAAATTGGACAGATGTGGCCACCTGCTGTTTTCCGTTGAATGGATTGGATTTTTCCAGACTTTTTCTTGGATGGCAATTTTGATGCAGTATATTGACACCTGTGTCTGATGTATTTTATTGTCCTGTGAGTGACTTTAAGACTGGTGAAATAAGAACATAAGATATGCCATACTGGGTCAGACCAAAGATACATCAAGCCCAGTATCTAACAGTGGCCAACAGTTTCCAACAGTGGCCAATCCAGGACACAACGTCTTAGCAGCAGGGCCAGCACAAGGAAATGAAGCAACCTAGGTGACCCTCATCTTTTGTGCTCCCCTTCCCCCTCTGGCGACCATTGCCGTCGCTTCTACCCCTCTCCAGGATGTGCAATAGCTGCAATGGCTGCCAACAACCCCATGATGCTTGCCTTAAAACTTTGGCACCGTGGGGTTATTTGCTTCCATCACCTCTGATTGCCAGATGATGACTTCCTGTTTGCAAACCGGAAGTTGGCATCAGGCATCGGAGGCAGAAGCAAACAGTCCCACAGCACCAAAGTTTCAAGGTAAGCGATGTGGGGCTGTTTGTGGCCATTGTTGCCACTGCAGGTTCGAGAGGGGGCATCAGCCATGGCAATGGGCACCTCTGGAGGGCTGGCACTCTAGGCAACCACTTAGTTCACTTAATGGTAGTGCCGCCCATGCCTAGCAGGATCCAAAAAGGTATACAGATACTATGGGGTATGTTTACTAAACCGTCTTAATGTGCGCTCTGCCACGTTATCGCACGATAAGGCGCCTTATCACACGATAATGGCGCTTTACCGGGCGATAAGGTGCCTTATCATGCGGTAACGCACTCAGCAGCGCAAAAAAGCGCTGAAGGGAGGAGAAAGGCACCCGGAGGGCGGAGGAAGGCGTCCCAGGGGCGGAGAGAAGGGGTCAATGAGTGGAGAGTGGGAGGGGAGAGGCTCCCTGCACACTAACGCTGTGGATTCCGTGGCTGAAAACTAACGCCAGTGAAACCCTCGCGTTAGAACTGATTTAAAGGGAAGAGAAACCATTTCCATCAGTAATGCACAGCAAAGCCAGGGAAACCTACAAAACGTGATAAGTGTGATACATGTGCACGGAACAAAAGGGCAATTAAACATTGAAAATGACCGTAACGAAATGGGAAAAAAATTAACCAAGCTGGCCAATAGTGATATTAATGGGAAACAGCAAAAAACACTACCGATAAAGCTCCACAAAAAAGATACCAACCTCGGAAGAGCCATGCTCTGTCCCCATACAAGGTGAATGATCCCACAGTGAAATAGCGCTGATCAGGGCATTCCCTTGGAAATGGACAGGTTACGTATGGCGTGCATATGTTCCGCAACAGCAGGGCGGGCATGTAAGAACGGGAAACTGGACAGATGCCGGAAAAGAGGACACAGAGGGCTGCAGGCGGCACATGCTGTGGTGCAGCTAGGCCACAGTGTGGACTAGGGTGATGCCTAGGTGGCCCATAGGAATGCTGAAACTGTACAGCAGCCAGGCAGCAACTGATAGGGCCCAACATGGGCACGAGTGTGTTTCCCACAGTGTCACAGGGGATAGTACCCAGCAGGTATCCCCAAGGGCACAGAACATTGGCCGGCGGTGCTGGGGGGCGCGTGGACAGCTATGCAGGCACCCCTACCCCAGAACCCACACCATAGGCAGCTGCCTATCCGCACACTGGATGGCCTGAGATGGTGCACCACCAGCTCCACCAGCAGAAGGGCATGTCAGCATGGTGGCAGAGGGGTAGTGGCGGTGGAGGGGGCAGTGGCAGCAGCCCACAGCAGACCATGGCTTAGCCCTGTGTAGGTGGGTGCCGTGCACTGCAACAGACAGGCCCTGTCAGACCAACAGTCATGAAATCCCCAGGGAATACACCATGTCTGTGGCAACATGGTGGGGCAGTGTGCACAGCCAGTGTCTTGAGAAGTAGAAGGTCACAGGTTCAAGTCCCAGCTGTGACTCCTGCCAACCCAGTCCCCATATTTTACCCACTACCAAACCGTGGTAGTAAAGACAGAACCTTTATTGCAAAGAACATAAATATGCCCAAAACACCTATATTTTACCCTACAGAGCACAGACATCATAAACATGCGCAAAACATAGAGCAGAGTCTCCCAAATGCAGTCCTGGAGGGCGCAATACCATTCAGGTTCCATGCTGTCTCTAATAAAGATGCCTGTGCTGCATTTCCCTGTGCCGCCCCCATGGTATGCAGATGGTCATGCATATTCAGTAGGGACAGCATGAAAACCCAAACAGTGTTTGGCCCACCAAGACTGGAGTTGGGAACCTCTGCCCTAGAGCAGAGGCCAACAGGGGCAGAAACACCCGCACCCACAGGCTCCATTATCCGAAGCCACCTGGAGAGGCAGGAGTTTGGGCCCTGTGTGCATCTCCCAATACTAGCACTTGCATACCTTAGCAATGCCACCCTACACCTGGGAATACGGTACACATCTATCAAAAGGTTGCCATGATTACTGGCAGATAACAATTCCTAAGTTAAGCACAATTTTCTGAGTGAGCTGCATCATAGCAACCTTTCTGATGTCTGTGGAGTGTGCTACAGGTCTTGTGTCTGACAGTGTTTACCACCATGGGGAGTAACTCCTACAGTATTGCGTACCATAGCCATGCCTGCACTGTGCCCAGGACTGGTGCGGTGGCCAGGGCTGCCAAACACCTCTATAGTTGCACAATGCTGGCATAGGTGTGGGGAGTGTGTGTCTATCTATCCAGTGTGTGATGGCTGCCAACACCCTCCTCAGCCCACACTGCTAGCACTGTTGCCAGTATTGGCCTGCCAATGTGCATAATGAGGAGCAAGGTACTGTGGGTATAGCCTGGACAGGGCGGCCTGGGCAGGATGCATCTGCACAGGGCATAGGACACTGGCTGGGACATTGTAGTGCCCTGCCACCACCTGCACAGATAGGGTGGCCACAGCATGTCCTGCTGGGAGGTCACTCTCACCCTGACTGAGCAGTGACCATGGCATGGCTAGGATCCCCCATTGTACTAGATAGTATTTCTGTCCTGTGATATATGTGGGTTTGTTTTTCTGGGCCCCAATCACTGACATATCTTCTTGGTGGGTGTGCTTGCATCCCAGTTTTGGGTGCACACATGTCCTCCGGTAACATGCCCTATGGACTAGCTAGCAGACTGTCTGCAGTTAGTATGTGTATGGCTGGAACACCTTGCAGGGTGCAGCGGTTGTAGACTCACTGTGCTTGCTGCTGGAAAATGTCAGAGAGTGGTGGGTGCAGCTGGGCATTTCATGCCCTACTGTCTGTCTGCTATTGCCTTATGGATGTGTACTGGACTACCCTGTAGGTTGTCTGTACCCCAGCCAGACTGAGGTTGATGGCCCTCTCTACTGCCACCATTGCAAGGATGTAGAATGTGGATCTGCTGTTGGGAGATCCTGAGCTACAGAGGGCGGGTTGGGTGGTATTATGTAATCCGCCCAATCCGTCCAAACACCCCCTCCCCCGGTATATATATCATGTGGCCATGGCACCCACACAGGATATGCACTATTTCAGGAGCATCATAGTCCACAAGGCCTAGACGTGACTGGGATATACAGATGGACACAGGCGTATCATAGGTATGTCTGAAGGGACTACCTATCACACACTGGCACTGATAGGGACCTGCAGCATAGCCTATCTCAGCTAAGACAGGTGCTGTGGACATGGTGCTGGGCGCCCCACCTCACCCTCAGGGTGAGCACAAGACCCGCACACTCTGACAGCCTGTAGCTACTCTGTGCCAGTAACACACACGGTCAGTACCCCCTACCAGGCCTAGGTGCTATGGGGGTGCATACCCAATCTTGTGATAATCTGTAGATGGCTGCTTTGCATGTGCAGTGCATCATGGGTACAAGTGGATTAACTCTATCCTGGTAGCCACAGCAGTCTGTGTGGTGACCTGCAGTCCTTCTGTAGCCAGCCAGGGTTTTGCTTGCAGCTGTAGAGCTGTGGCCCACTGGTTACTTCACTGCCTGTAGAGCCAGTGGTTGTGAGTTTGATTCCAGAGTGGGGTTATTTATTAGGGCTGTCTGGGGCAGTTTCCTTTTTAATTTAAATCAGGACTGCCAGCAAAAACACCCTCACAGTGCTGTAATCCATGGGGCACCTGAAGATTACAGCACTGTGAGGGTTTGTTTGCTGTCAGTACTGATTTAAACTAAAAAACGAAACTGCCCCAGACAGCCCTAATAAATATCCCCACTGTGGACTCAAACCCATAATCTCTGGTTCCATAGGCAGTGAAGTAACCAGTGAGCTACAGCTGCAAACAAACCCTTTGCTGGCTACAGAGGGACTGCAGGTCACCACACAGACTGCTGTGGTTACCAGGATAGGGTTAATCCACTCGTACCCATGCTGCACTGCACATGAGGATTACAGCACTGTGAGGGTGTTTTTGCTGGCAGCACTGATTTAAAGTACAAAGGAACATTTCTCCTGCAGCACTGGTTTAAAGTACAGAAGGAACAGTCCTCCTACAGCACTGGTTTAATGTAAAAAGGAAGATTCCTCCTGCAGCACTGCTTTAGAGTAAAGAGTTATGACTCAGACAGCCTTACTCATTAAGCCCACTGGGGAATTGAACTCATGACCCCTGGTTCAGCAGTCATTGCATTAACCATTGTGCTACACCTCTCTTGCTATATTTACTGGTCAGCGCGCCTACTTAAAGCTAACGCGCGTTGATGTGCCACGGCTCCCTCTATCGCACGAAAAGGTACCTTATCGCATGGTAACCAGAACGGCTACATTAAGACCGACACGCCCACTCCTTTTATGGCATCCTGCACACTAACGTCGGGCGCACGTTAAGACTGCTTAGTAAACATACCCCTATGTTGCTTATCTCAGGGATAAGTACTAGATTTTCCCCAGTCTACTTCAATAATGGTTTATGAACTTTTCCTACAGAAACTTGTACAAATCTTTTTTAAACCTAGGTATATAAACAGCTTTTACTACATCCCCCAGCAAAATTGCACATTTAGGGAAAAAATATTTTCTCCGATAGTCTCAAATGTACTGCTTTGTTGCTGCATTGTGTAGATCCCTTCACTTTGCTGCTTCTTATGCCTTGAACAAACTACGTCAGGCTTCATCTCTACCCCTTTTAAAATCCATGCTTAACGCTCACCTCGAGGATACTTTTAGATCCTGATCCCTTGTTCTCCTGTGTGTTTCCTTACCTTCCCTAGTTTTACCCTTAGGAGGTCATTTTGAAAGGTGGGTTGCAGAGCCACCTGCACCCCATTCCCCCACTGGCTCTCGCTATGTGTCCTGTGCATCAGGATGGGGAGATCCGGCGAGGGGCGGCGAGGGGCGGGAACAGGGCAGAGCGGCGACAGACCAGCCTGGCCGTACTTACAGGTCCAATCCTGGTCATGGTCCTGTACGTGCTGCCGGGCCTGCTGGGATGTGCTGCTTATACCACCTCAGAGTTGGTATAAAGCAGCACAATCAGGAGATCAGGGTAGGTGAGCCACCCCCGGGGCCATGGTCGGGTGCGGGAAGGTCCCTGCTGCCTGATCCAGGCCACGGCAGCCAAGCTGTGGTTCGGGCAGCGGGGATTTGTTCCCCTGGAACAGAATTGGGTCCAAACATCCCCATCTTTGTCGGGGATGTCCGGACGACCAGGACATCCACATCCCGGAATTGGGCTCCACTTCTTGATTAGAATATAAGCTCTGACTAGCAGGGACTGTCTTTTTACCTGTGTCTGTGCAGCACTGCATACACCTTGTAGCACTATACAATGATTAATAATAATAGTAGTAGTAGTATAGTAGTGGGTCTTTGTACCTTTTGAAGGAGTAAACAAATGATTCACATTTACTTGGTCCACTCATTCTTTTATAAACATCTTCCATATCTCCCCTCAGCTGTCTCTTCTCCAAGCTGAAGAGACCTAATCTTTTCTTTACACTGGTATCCTTCCATCCCCTTTATCATTTTGGTTACTCTTCTCTGTAGCTAATTCCCATATATCTTTTTGTAGATGTGATGACCAGAACTGTATACAATACTCAAGGTGTAGCCGCACCATGAAGTGATAGAGGCATTAGATATTCTTTTTTTTTAATTTTTTTGTAATTCCTAATGTTCTATTACAGGAGCTTTCTTGACAGCCACTGCACACTGAGAAGAGGATTTAAAAGTATAATCCATGATGATGTCTAGATTCTCAACCAAGGTTGTGACTCCTAATGTACGATTTGAGTTGTTCTTCCCTTTGCACATGTCCATATTAAATTTTATCTGACATTTGGATGCCCAGTCTCTCAATTTCTTAAGGTCCTCCCACAATGTTTCACAATCCTTTTGTGATTTAACAACTTTGAATTATTTTGTGTTGTCTGCAAAATTTATCACCTCATTGCTGTTCCCATTTCCTAGTCATGTATAAATATGTTAAAAAGCAGTGAGACCAATACAGATGCCTGCCTCCATTCAGAAAAGTGACCATTTAGCCCTATTGTCTGTTTCCTATCTTTTAACCAGTTCCCAATCCACAATAGGACAATGCCTCAAGAGTTTTTCTTGAGGGACCTTGTCAACAGCTTTCTGAAATACAAATACACTATGGGGGGAGGGGTATTTTTGAAGATCTGTGGATGAGTTGGACATCTTAAGAGGAGGGCTTAGATGCGCAAATCATGGAGATGTCCTTGGAGTCATTTTAGGAAGCCAGCTATATAGACATCCCCAGCATGAGAAATTCCATGCAGTGCAGGGGTGTGGTGGAGGCAAGGGAGTTACATGTTGTGATGCAATTTCAGAATATCACAAGCAAGTCAAGCCCTGGTTATTGAGCGTCCATGCCTATACCTGCTTCTGGCCATGAATAAGATACAAAGAAGTGCTCATTTCATGGCTGCTATGCTTCCAGAGGAGAGCAAAATGCACTTACATCACTGAGGTTACTATTTTCTGTCTGAAAGAACCTGCCCATAATTGCATACTCCAAATACATTATTGGTCTGCCGTCGCACATCTGAGTATCTGAAATGGCAGGGCAGGAAGTGCTAGTCTCAAAACATAGATCCCCCCCCACCTTCTGACCTACCCAGGCTGGAGCGTCCAAATACCCGGTTCTGTGGTCATGCACTTTGGGGATGCCCAGATTTGTAAAATGGACTATACTCATGCATATACCCAGCTATCTGCATGGGGTCCATCTCCAGAAATGGTTACTGGAACATTCATTTTTCAGGGTGGAGACAGAATGATGTTAAAAGGCACTGCTGCCACTTCCCCGGTTTTTGGATGTTCTGCTCTAGACATCCCAGATTCTTCTTAGATGTCCCTTCTAAAATGCCATTTCACATCAACTGGCACACTTTTATTTATGTGTTTATTAACACCTTCGAAAAAAGGAGCAGATTGGTGAGGCAAAACTTGGCTAAATCTGTGTTGACAGTGTCCTTTAAACCATGAGTATCTATATATTCTGTAATTTTGCTCTAACATTTTTCCTGGCACTAATGACAGGCTCTTTGGTGTGTAATTTCCCATATCACCCTTAGAACGCTTTTTAAAGATTGGTGCTATGTTAGCCATTCTCTAATTTTCAGGTATTCTAGATGATTTTAGAGATAGTTTACAAATTATAATTATAGGCCTGCAGTTTCATTTTTGAGTTTTTATATCTCTGGGATGTTATACCATTCAGTCCAGGTGATTCCCTACTCTTTAGTTTGTCAAATTTCCATATTACATCTTCCAGGTTCACCAAGATTTGTTTCAATTCTTCCGGTTCATCACCTTTAAATATCCAGGCCTATATTTAAAGAGGTTATCTGATTAGCGGGACCCCTGAGAGGGATATTCAGCAATACTTCCTTCGTCTTACTGCTAGAGGTTAGCACTGCAAGATCAGTGCTATTTTGACAACCTCTAGAGATGGGCAGGACGGCTGGGGGACTGTTCCTGCCCTGATCACTGCTGGAACAGCAGGGTGATCCTGATAAGACCCGGGGGCAGGGGGGGGGGGAGGTGATGTGGGGATATGGAAGAGCTACTATGAGGCCTTTTCGTCCCCAGGGTGAGTTGGGTGGAAGCCCCAGTCTTATATGGGTGCTATCCGAGCGGGCTAATACTAAAGTTGGTGAGCATATATGGATGCAGCAAGTGTTACAATCTGCTGAACCACACTTACTTTGAACATCGGGGGGGGGGGGGGGGCACTGTCATTGCTGCCACCACTGAGGGGAAGGTGTTCATTGTTCATATATTGCCTGCCATAGCAGGAAACATAAACCCATGTGGTAATGGGCTGCCTGTATGGTAATTGCATAGAAGATGCTGTGCATGCCCATAGTATTTACCACACAGGTTTTGCACCTACTGTACTGCATTTGGCCATATGCTACATGGTAGGTGCAAAATCCATTACCACAGTGTAGTAAACATGCCCCTAAAACTGCTGATGGTTGTGTATGAATATAGACCCAATCATTTCCTGTATGGGTATTTCCCCTACATCTTCTTCAATGAAGACCAATCAATGTGCAGACTCAGTGAATGGAGTTCTTAGATGGGTGGGAGGAGTGGCCTAGTGGTTAGGACAAGGTACTTCAGGCCGGAGGGCTGGGGGTTCAAGTCCCACCTGGGGACAGCAATCTCAGGCCGGAGGGACTGGGATTTCTAGTCCTATAGGTACTCCTTGTGGTCTTGGGCAAGCCACTTAACCCAACATTGCCCATGTTCCCTGTAAGTATTAGCGTATGTGTGTCATATCCCCTTGTGTTAAATGTATCTCCCAATTGACCGCTTTGACCCGGTGAAAAGCGGGATATAAATACAGCTAAATAAAATAAAAAAATAAAATAAATTAGATATGCCAGCCATGGCATTTAAAATCAAACCTGATATTCGGTGCCAGAATCTGGATATGCTTCAGTGCTGAATATCCAGTTTCAGTGTTGAACACAGTTGCCATCTGGATAGTGACAATATTCAGCGGCTATCCAGATGACAAAAGTACAACATTTTTCATGACTTAACTTTATGTGTCCAATTATCCGGTTAGTGGAATGAAAATCTCCTCTAATAGGGTAAGTGCTGGAACCACCCTTAAATAGTGTGCCCTATTGCACAATAACATGTACTGTTTGTGCATGTGTGAATAGTGTGCACCACTGCACAACAGTGTGTCCTATTGTGCAATATGATGCACTATTGTGACATACGGAGCACCACTGAAAAGAAGATGCAAAGAGGAAAAAATAATGAAACAAAACAAACTGAAAATTTTTGGCATGTACATTCTTACTAAGTGCTGTGCATGCCTTGCAGCCCTATGAAATGATCAGTACTAGTAGTAGTAGTAGTAGTAGTAGTAAAGACTCCTCCCTGTTTCCTTGGCTCGCAACCTTGGGGGTCATCTTACTCCTCCCTCTCCTTTTCCACACACATCCAACAGATAGCTCAAACCTACCACTTCTTTCTAACACTGGCAAAATTTGTCCCTTCCTTTCTGAACACACTGCTAAGACTCTTATCCATTTTCTAGTTACCTCCCATCTAGACTATTGCAACTTCCTCTTCTTTGGTCTTCCTCTGAATCATCTCCCCCACTTCAGTCTGTTAGCTCACTCTCCCAAGGGACTGTTCCAATCACCCTAAAAACCACTTCTATCTGCCCAAGCATAAAGAATCCCAAATCCCAAGCAATCCTAACTCCTACTGACCAATCTTGAGCTTACCTTTCCTAACACAAATACTGGAAAAAATTGTCCTTCAGCAACTTCAAGAACACATTGACACCTCTGCTCCTCTGGATATACAGCAGTATGGATTCCGATCCAACCATAGTATTGAAACCCTCCTAGTCTCCCTCATTGACAAACTCATTAAAGGCATAGAAAACTCCAAACTTGGCTTTGTCCTGATATTTCTGGACATAGTGGCAGCCTTTGATAGTGCTTGTAGTGTGTGTAAACCTCAACCTGGGCGGTATATCAATAAATTGCATAAACATAAACATCAATATCCTGTTTGACTCATTGTCTTCTTTAAAATATAGTGTTACCCATCCCCAATTTGGATATCCTCATCCTCTCAGTGTGACATTCCATTAGTTATCCTCCTTCCACTAGGTCTCTGTGATGTAAATCATATTTACCTCTTCGTTTAGTGCTATAGATTGTTACTCTAAAATTCTGTTTTTCTTTTTTCTAGTTTTGTTAATGCTGACTGTATCATGGGCTGCTTGAATGTTGATCCTTGGTTTGAAAAGTGCTGGTCTTTTATGGGGTACATATTATCATATTGTCTTCTTGATCACTACACATTTTTAGTGCTATCATTGGCAAGGAACACCATGATATCTTTATTATCTGGTCTAGAATCCTGCTGTTCTATATCCTAACTCTGTAGTGTCTTCTGAAGACCCTACTCCTAATTTCTTCTGGGAGTTCAGTATTTTATTCGTCCTCCAACAGGTCTTCTTTTCCTTCTCTTTCTTCTGGTCTCAAGACATATGGAGCCTGATGTTGTATTGGACAGGCACATAGCCCTGCCAGCCGACCCGTAACACCAGATATTCAATGAAGTGGCAGGCACCGCTACCCAGTTAGCATCAACGGCTAAAACTAGACGAGCCAACAGCTGACTTAGTTTTAGTCATGGATCGCTAACCAGGTCATGGTGCAATATCGCCACTAACCGGTTAGCGGCAGTCTCTGCCTCCACTCTGCCCCGATGCTAACCACAGAGCATCAGGGCAGGTAGAGGGCTTTGAAGGGGATATTCAATGGCACTAACCGTGTAAGTGCTGTTGAATATCCTGATTTAAGCATTTACATGGTTTACTGGGCTGTAAACACCTTTCAAATATCGGGCCCATAATGTGCATTTGTTAAGCCTGTTATATTTATCTTTTACTTTTTCTCATGGGTCCAGTAACTCTAATGCTTTTCTGCTCAGCACCAACAAGCAACACCATTTGTTAAGCTTAGTTTTGTAGAATTCTGACATCATGAGGCATATCTGAGACAGAAAGAGAAGTAGACATGCTAAGTTAAACATGTATGTGCTGCTTTTTATTTGTAAAGTGTCATCAAGTCAATGCAGATTCCTGGCAACCCCTGGGTTTTCTTGGCAAGGTATGACCTGAAACAGGTTGCCAGGCCTTTTCTTCCAAAGCAACAGAGAGTAAAGTGGCCTGCTTTAAGGTCACAAGGAGAACCAGGGGGAATTGAATTCTGGTCGCCTGGGTATGAGGCTACTGCTCTAACCACTTCTCCTCCACTCCTTTTTGTGGGCTAAGAGCAGAAATATATTTAAAAGGCCATGTTGGGTCAGATCAATGGTCCATCAAGCCTAGCATTCTTATTTTGACAGTGGACATTCCAGGTTACTTGGAAGTACCCAAAAGATCCTAGCAGAAAAATCTGATCCATATTATTCTCTGTTACCTACAGAAGTAAGAAATGGAGGCACTCAGGTCTATCTAATAGCTATTTCTGGACTAGGCATGTGCATTTATTAGTGAACATTCAGTTCATTAGCATGCCTTAATAAATTTAGCGCCAGCTAAATCAATTTAAAAATTGTTATGTTTATGTTTATTAATAGACTTAATATACCATCCTTCAAGCAAATAGCAAAATGGTTTATAATAATCATTAAGGAGAACATAGAAAGGAGCTAAAAATATAATAGGAGAGAGAATAGGGGGTGGAGGAAACCATAGAAAAGAATGGAGGCAAGAAGCATTAAGTACACAAGAGTCAATCAGACTTTCATCCTCAATGAGACCAAATGTGCACAAGATCATATCAACTGCTGCAAGCCTTTGCGTAAACATTTGCCTTTAGCCCTGCATGGGAGGGGGGATGGAAACAGCAGATAGGAAACAATGGAAACTGCAATGCAGCACTGAAGCCTTTAGGTAAATGCTGTTGTGTGTGTGTTGTTGTTTTTTTAGCCATTGCCACTGCTGCAGGCCCCAGAGAGGGGTGGAAGTGATGATAATGGTGTCCCTGGAGGGCTAGTGCTCTAGGCGCATGCCTAGTTCACCTAATAGTAGTGCCAGTCCTGTATTTACTCAAGTATAGTGGTGGTCACTGAACACCATTATGACAGATGAATACAGAAGTCACATGGTCTTACAAAACATTTTAAAAAGAAACTATGAGATGAATATTTCAAAATTTGGGGCTGGCAGAGATTGTGGATACTTCTGTACACCTAAGCTGAACATACTTTACAGTAAGTGCAAAGTGTATGTGGTTAATACATACAGAAACTTCAAAAAGAAATCCTCTTACATAATTTCCTTTTCTCACAGTAACTCTACCTCAGCCCTTCCTCTTTAAAGCATAGGCAAAATTATTTGCATTATAAAATACCTGGCATGTTTTTATCCATATTGAGTTGCATAATGTTTAAATGGCACTATCTATACAACATTGGAAATATGTCTTCTAAATATCTACATAATGTTTGCAGGGAGTATTCCTATTTAAGAGTGATTTTAAATGATGGTTCTTTTCTGAGACTTAGAAAATGCTTGTTATTCTTATAGAATCTCAGGTGAAATGTTTTCTTCAACTATATTTAGACTAAACTGCCAGTATGAATTACCATCCACCGGTTTCAAAGATTTATTTGCAGACAACTGTCTCTTACAAATGTGTAGTGATAGCAATTTACTGTCTAATTTTGTATGTTTGCAAAAAGGCATGCAGTGCAAAATTAATTAGGTCATTATAAACCTATTATCTTGCCTCTTAGGACAGGATTTCTTAATGCAAGCATGTTTCGTATAGAATGCATCATCTGAGCATGCAAAGCCCTGGTTGTGTCTTTTCAGCAAGTTTTCATGCTCAAGGTTTTGATTTAAGTTAAATACCACAATCTTCTTTGTTATATAAAGATTTTTTTATTTGCTTGTCTATTTATTCCTTCACTACCTTTCAAAAGGGCTTGTAGTAAGTGGTAAGGCACATTTTAGAAAGGCCATTTAGGGAGTAGATGGGATGTGGAAGTACAATCATCAGAAAATACATGCCAATTTTAGCAGAAAGGTTGTGCACAAGCACATCTGTACTAAAATTGTCATATTTCTATCCCTGACAATGACGACTTTAATAAAAACATACAGCATTCATTTACACATTTACACATGAAAATACCCAGTAGGCAGCAGTGGTAGCAAGGGCATGCAGCCATGGTTTAAAATGTGAAACAATGGGCATGTCTACTAACAGGGCAGTATAGACATGGAAAAAGCATAGGGGTGAATGGCCAAATGCACGTGCATGTAAGCATATTTCAGAATTTGTGGATATGTAAATTGCACATACAGATCCTGTTTAGGTGGTAAAACGAATATGCCTGATGACTATGCCACACATTCATCCTGTGGAGTCATGTTGATGTGCTTCATTGTACAGTATGCTTGAAATAATGTTAACCCACACTAGCAGAACATTAACCCAACTTTTCTCAGGTGGAGACCATGCTCCTGCTTTAATTGGTACTAGCCAAGGAGGACATCCTCTACTGGCCCTGGTCATGTAAGAAAACTATTCTCAAACCTCTACCAACATCTCACATGTCCACCACCTAACTGTGTGTGGACATGGACACTTGGAAATCAAGGCTGCCCCAAATATTAAACTAGGGTAGATAGTTGCACAGAGTAACAGATTTTGAGAGCCAGCAAATGGCATTAGCAGTCAAAGTAAAAACATAGTTCCTGACAGTCACTCATATCCGCAGAGCCATTAGCACAGTCATATACCTTTAGGAACAGGGGCACACATATAACACACAGAAAAAGCTAATTGCATTATAGAAAGGCATAATAGGAAATGAAGCATGATGCCAGGAGCAATGTAGGAAGGATAGAGTCCTAATGATCATGCCTATAAAGAATAATTGTCTGACTCTCGGGGGAGGATTCTAAGGATATTGGGCATCTAGGTTGCCAATTCCCTAGCACAGTCTCTGATGGAACCACCATGATCAGGTGTGCTTCCTACAGAAAAGCAACCTCCTCGATTCCACATTCACTTATGCACACCCAAACCCAAACCCGTAGAGCTACATAACCAGATACTATAGCATGGCCAGCCACTCTGTGACATACACCTGCTGGACAGGGCTGGCACAAGACAAGAGGGCAATATATCCCAGGTGCAGCCACATGTAGATGTGAGGCAATACCAAGAATAACAATTATCACTGATGCTCTCTTTTAACAATTTTTAATTTGCAAGAAAAAAACATAACTATTGAATAAGTATACCACTTGCAAAACACTCAAATAATTTCCCAAAAGGGACTATCCATTTATGGAAAAACTGTTTACATGGAGAACAAATATCAATCATAATGATATTTAAAATAGTATAGGAAAAAATATGTTTTAAGCTCAAAGGTCTTCACAAGGTCTGATTTCAAATACCTTGATTGAACTTTCATCATCGCTCCATTTTGTTTTGCCCCACCACAAAAAATAAAACAAAAACAATTTGTGCAAAAGGGAAAATGTCTAATATAGTTCTAGTTTCAAATCTTTTCAAATTAAACACTTTTATTAAAGGTTTAAACGTGTGCTAATGAAGTTATGAATGTCAAGTGCCAACAACCCTTTTATTTCTAACAGGCAAATGCAGAAAACTAGCATGGCTTTAAGTACAGATAACACCACTTTTAAGCACGCTTATTGCTACTGCCAAATGCAGAAAAGAGACGGATGTGCACGTGAACCGCAAAGGAAAAACTAGTGCACAATTAACACCAAGAGTATTTAAACGTATTTAAATTATAGGCAAATTAGATGCACATATTAAGATAGCATGCTAATATTGGCAGCACCTGATACAGAGAAATGTATAGAGGATTTCTCAACAAGCCTTAGCACCAATATCTCTACGCCTGGGTCTGAGGTGGCTTAAACATCTAGTGCATGCCCCTGATATTTTGATCTGCGGTATACGGTCACTATTCACCAAGCAAATCACTCTTGAACTGGTAAATACCAATTTTATGCTTGAACTTGCACCCAATAGGAACTAAGAAATTACTAATTATAGGCACATAGGTCTCAGTAGAAAATTCCGCAGTGTAAAGTAAAGGCTGAATGTCACCACCTTTGTTATTCTGCTATTCACATCAACGACCCAAATCACTGTGCCTATGATAGTAATTTATATAATCGTATTCTTCTTTTTCCTTCTTTTATTGATTTTATTGATTTTTCATTTTTTTCTTTTTGTTCTTTTGTTAAATCCAATCTATTCGTTTCTACTTCCAAAATTTCAAAACAATAATGTCCTATGCACGTATCTCTTGCAGAGTCATCCAAATCACTTCCTCAGATGCAATAAAGTTCATGCAGTAGAATTCTTTGAAAGATGTGAGAAATCGTTCATCCACATAATTATACAAATACTCATCTTAAAAAACACACATCTTTTCAATCGAAACACTTATCTTCTCCACGATTTCAGATGTACAATCTTCTTGCATGTGAGGAGAAATGCCACTGTTAGCGGTTATTGCGGAAGTCCCATCGCCGTTCATCTAAGGCGCCCAAGCGTTTCACTCAATATGTTTCCTCAGGGGAGTGCTCACACGCACCAGGGACTCTTCTGAAAAACATACAAACTTCATAAAACTATTAATTCCATCTTCTTTAAAAACCATCACCATACTGTTCCCCAAAGAAAGTTTTTTTCTATGTCGACATTAATACCTATTTTAACAAAACAAATATAAACACCCCCATTCACCTTTTACAATGGTTAACCGCAGAACGCGAAAACGATACTTGCTGTTCTGTTCTTGCTGATGCAAAAAACGCCGCGCATGCGGCTTAGCGTCTCGTCTCACCGCTTTATAAGCGTCAGCTGTAGCTCCTCCTCCCATTCCTGCCTACCTAGGGGAACTGATGCATCGCATTAAAGCCCTCATCTAGACCGACCAGTCAATGGAAGCATTAAGGCCATGGGGTTTAACTGTGTGGAGTTTAAAAATCCATCGTTGTTCCTCCCGGAGTAATCGTTGCTCTTGAGTCTTTTTCCCCCGTGCACTCAGAACTTGATCAATAACAAAAACACGCAGGTGTTCAAAGCTATGTTTCTCACTAAGGCAATGTTGCACTATCGGTGCTTCAAGAACCCCATTTAAAATCCTGCTGCGATGTTCAACCATCCTTGTACGCAATGACCTGATCGTTTTGCCAACTTAAAGTAACGAACAGGGGCAGCGAAGCCCATAGATTACAAAAGTTGAAGAACAAGTGGTAGCATGCCTTAATTTGTAGGTCACTCCGCGATGTATGAATTCATGTAGCTCCACCGTTATAGCACAAATACTGCAGGAACCACATTTCTTATGTCCCCACTCTTCTGCTGCTGAATCCATGGATCTTGGGGACCGGAGGCGGGAAGGACTTAATTGTTCTTTCAAGTTCATACCTCTGCCCCAGACGCACCGAATGGTTTTATTACCCAAACCTGGAGTCTGTCCCAGAATCCTACTATGGGTCTTCACGATCCTTTGAATGGACCTGCTTAAAGGAGAGTAGCGGGTAATAAAATTGACTACATCATCATCTATCTGCTGGCGTGAAGAAGTATGTGTAGTGCCTGAGGACAGTAATAACCAGCGATCATTGTAGGAGGCTCGGGTATATGCTCGTTTTATTACAGACCGAGGATATCCTCGAGACAGGAAATTATTAATTAATTGCTTAGATAGGGTAGGACTGATATAGTTATTCGGCGAGCCGATAAGGGTGGAGCCATTGTCGTACTCAATAGACAGTATTATCTGTCAGAAGCTTTCAGTCAACTGCGGGATATTGAGACTTATAAGATATTGGAAAAGGATCCGACACCTGAGTTACGTTCGGAGATAAAAGCTATCACTCTTGAGGCATTACAAGGACACCTTCTTGAGAGAAAGGAGTTTTGATATCTAAATAGCACCTCCAGTTCTGTTGCTCAGTTTTACACAGTACCAAATATTCATAAGAATTTGTTAGCTCCCCCGGGGAGACCAATAGTGTCGACAAGAGGGATACGTTTGGAGCCAGTTTCCACATATGTAGATTCTTTTTTGCGCCCATTGTTACCCAACATTCCATCATATTTAAAGGACACGACGCATTTCTTGAATGTGTTGGGGGAATTTTCTGCATGGGCTGCCACGGGTGACACCGTTTTGGTAACCCTAGATGTGGTTTCGCTATATACTAGTATCCCCCAGGGCGAAGCGCTGCAGGTAGTCGAACATTTTTTGAGTCAACGTGGAGACCTTACTGAAGAAGCTATCCAGTTGCTATTAAAGCAAGCTAGACTGGTTATATATCTTATTTTTTATATTTATTTTTTATTTAGCATACATTTGTATACCGCTACTTCCAGTGATCAGGAGCGGTTTGATTAAGTAAAAAGGAGTGTCAGATCAATGACAAATTTCAAGAAATTACAAGTGTGATTTACAAAGTTATATGATGGTTATCAGTACAAAGCCAGTTATTTTCAATAATGTATACAGTTTGATTCATAGGATAGGCACAACACACAGTTAGGGGGGGGGAGAGAGAGAGATTTACATATGTACAATTTTACACTTGTTTCATTTTTGGGGTATAAATACATTTTAGCATTTGCTACATTTTGGTGAAGCATCTGATGCTAAGAATGTATTGATGTTCAAGACACATTGTAGGCTTGTTGAAATAGGTATGTCTTCAGTTTTTTTCTGAAGACCATAAGGTCATTGGTTGAACGCAAATCAGTCGGGAGTTGGTTCCAAAGTGAAGGGGCAGTGTAGGAGTATGCCCTGTTGCTTGTGGCTATTTTAACAGATCTTATACTTATTGGTACCTGCAGGTTGTTTATGGTGGTGGTTCTCCTATTTCTGTAGCTTTTTTCAGTTTCAGGATGTTATTTACCAACAGATAGCCGGGGTGGCTATGGACGCGACATGTGCCCCGTCTATAGCCAACTTGTACATGGCACTTTTTGAAGATCGCTGGTTACAGACCACAACTTATGTCACTAACATTATCATTTGGAGGAGGTACATCGATGATGTTTTTTTACTTTGGAAAGGTAAGGAGGAGGATTTACTACTCTTTTTTGACTGGTTGAATTCATGTGATCCACATATTAAATTTACCATCACTCATCATAAAGAGGTTATAACCTTTTTGGACCTGTGAATTCAAAGGGGTAGGTCTGGCTGGGAGACTTTGGTTTTTGTCAAGCCTACAGACAGAAATACGTTTTTACATTTTACCAGCGCTCACCCGCGTCAATTAAAGGAGGGCTTACCATTCTCCCAGTTTTTAAGGTACAGGAGGAATTGCTCTGAGGATTTTGATTTTAGAGTTAAATCTAAGCAATTAATTAATAATTTCCTGTCTCGAGGATATCCTCGGTCTCTAATAAAACGAGCATATACCCGAGCCTCCTACAATGATCGCTGGTTATTACTGTCCTCAGGCACTACACATACTTCTTCACGCCAGCAGATAGATGATGTTGCTAGGTGCCTTTCCTTTTGTTCGAGATTTTGGGGTTAAGTTTGTGCCATAGGAGGAAGGGTGTGCTTATCTTTTCTCTTTAGTCATTCAGCTTTCCTCACCCGCCATGTTTGACTCCATTACTAGGTACCTCGATTGGTTCCTTTCAGTATTTTCAAGTCTGACATTTCTTTAACGAGCCCTTGTTAATCTCTGCCAACTCCCTAGAGTTTGGAAACAGATACTCTTCAATTCCAAATGATGTAAAGCATTTCTTGCCTGCTTATATAACACTGTTTTTTGCACCACTGTATATAGCCCACTCTGTACATAGCTCATACCAATCCAGCACACAATACAACACACACTCAACTTCACCCTCACTGCATGTATAACACACTCACTTTACTCGATTGTTTGCTGTGATACCACCTTGATTATTAAGATAAGGCGGTTTAGAAATACTGTTAATTAAATTAAATTAAATTAAACTGTTGCTCTGGATGTTCCAGAGGAATCTTCCCGACCAGCCTTCCGGACTCAATGGGATTTGAATCTCCCAGACAAATCAGATAACTTCTGGCTTGAGGTTTACCCTTATATTCATAAATGTTCTTTTTGCTCTCCCTATTCAGTACCCAATTACAAATTCTTTATTGCATCAGTGGTACCGGAAGATTTATTCCATTGGGGCAGGACTGATGATTTTCTATGTTGGAGAATGTGTGGACAGAGAGGTATCATTTGTCAAATGTGGTGGAACTGTCCAAAAATAAAAATCTTCTGGACTCAAGTTCACAGCTGTATCATGCAGGCTGTGGGTATCTTCATCCCCCTTGAGTTGGAGACTTGAGTGTTGGGATACCTCTCCTCTGATATTCTGCCACTAGATACCTCTTGCTTAATCAACTATTTGCTTTTGGCAGTGCGTTCTGTCATTAGCTGGTTCTGGAAAAGAGCTTTCGCTCCTCCTTAAAAACATAAAAACATATAAGATATGCCATACTGGGTCAGACCAAGGTCCATCAAGCCCAGTTTCCTGTTTCCAACAGTGGCCAATCTAGGTCATACGTACCTAGCAGTTTCCCCAAAAGACACAGGTTCCTCAATGCTTGTACTGGGTCAAGCATTGATATCCTGGGTTTCTTCCTAATAATGGTTTATGGACCTTTCCTATAGGAACTTGTCCAAACCTTTTTTAAACCCAGCTACACTAACAGCCTTTACTACATCCTCCGGTAACAAATTCCAGAGTTTGATTACACGTTGAGTGAAAAAATATTTTCTTTTATTAGTCTTAAATAGTTTACCCTGTAGCTTCATTAGATGTCCCCTAGTCTTTCTATATTCTGATAACGTAAACAATCAATCTACGTTTACCCATTCCACTCCATTCATTAATTTATAGACTTCTATCATATCTCCCCTCAGCCGTCTCTTTTCCAGGTTAAAGAGCCCTAACCTTTTTAGACTTTCTTCATAGGAGTATCCTTCCATCCCCTTTACCATTTTAGTGGCTCTTCTCTGAACCTTTTCTAATAACGCTATATCCTTTTTAAGATACGGCAACCAGAATTGCACACAATATTCAAGGTGCTGTCTCACCATGGAACAATATAGAGGCATTATAATATCTTTTGTTTTATTTTCCATTCCTTTCCTTATGATACCTAGCAATCTATTTGCTCTCTTAGCCGCCGCTGCTGCCCACTGGGCCGAGGGTTTTAACATGTTATCCACAATGACACCCAAATCTTTTTCCTGGGTGGTGGTTCCTAATGTGGAACCTTGCATCGTGTAACCATAGTTTGGGTTGTTCTTCCCTAGGTGCATAACTTTGCACTTGTCCACATTAAATTTCATCTGCCATTTTGATGCCCAGTCTTCCAATTTATCAAGATCCTCTTGCAATTTTCCACAATCCTCTTGGGTTTTAACAACTTTAAATAGTTTTGTGTCATCTGAAAATTTGATAATCTCACTCGTTATTCCATTTTCCAGGTCATTTATGAATATGTCAAAAATCAGCGGACCCAGCACAAATCCCTGGGGTACACCACTATTTACCTTTCTCCATTGGGAAAATTGGACATTTAGCCCAACCCTCTGCTTTCTATCTTTTAGCCAGTTCCTGATCCACAGTAGTACACTGCCTCCTATCCCATGACTCTATAGTTTTGCCAAAAGTCTCTGATGAGGGACCTTGTCAAAGGCTTTCTGAAAGTCCAGATACACTATATCAACTGACTCACCTTTGTCCACCTGTTTATTCACACTTTCAAAAAAACATAACAGATTAGTAAGACAAGATCTTCCTTGTCTAAAGCCATGTTGGCTGTCTCCCATTAGGTCGTGACTATCTACATGCTGAGTAATTTTATTCTTTATGATGGTTTCTACCATTTTTCCCGGTACTGACGTGAGGCTTACCGTTCTGTAGTTTCCCGGATCACCCCTGGAAGCCTTTTTAAAAATTGGTGTTACATTGGTGATCCTCCAATCTTCAGGTATTAGAGATGATTTTAATGATAGTCTGAGATTTCATCTGAGTTCTCATATGTCTCTTTATCTATACTTTCACTTGGTCATGTTACCTATGGAGGTCCTGTTTGCCTCAGGTATTTATCTGTGTTATTTGGAAGAGGGGGCTGATGCATTTCTGTTACTTTCTTGACCTTAATAAAGTATTTAAAAAAACCTCAAGAAATGCAGTCAGAAACCAAAAAAAATGTGGCCTTAATTGGGTTCCCCATATTCTACTCAGATTTCACCCCTTGAGCATACTTCTTGTGCCCTCACATCCTTCCTTCCTACTGTAGCCAGAGGCTATCATTACCAGATCTGGCTGCCTATGGTAACATATCATGTGGAAAAGGATTCACCATTATCTCATGTTGGAATCCTACCTCATAGTTCACTTCATATGCACATATAAAGAAGTAAGAGTGGATCTCAGAAGTCAATGTAGGAGACATGTTTATCAGGGGTATAGTTGCAGTTGAAACAAACTGCAGAGACATCAAGGAGTTTATGACAATGAGTAATATGAATGCATAGCATGCATAGTATTGTTCAGGCAACCATGTAGAAATGGTAGCCCCCTGCCCCTTATCTGAAAATTAAAATGGGCTGTGGGGGCCCTTAAAAGCATATTAATATAATGATAAAATCACATAAGAACTCTCTCACCCCACCCTCCCACCACTTTCTTGAGGTTCTCTCTCCCCAAACAGTCCACAGCATCTGCAGAAGGAAACAAAAATAGAGTTATCATGTAATTTTCAACACACATAGAGACCAGTTCCCACCTGTGCATTCCCAGACCATCCGGATGTCCAGACATCTGGATGGCCAGGGATGCATACAATTCTGCTCCCGTGGGGGCTAGACAGCCCTGTGGGAGCAGAATCGTGGTATAGTGGCTGGACATCTGGGATGTGCCCCAATTCAGGGACCCCAGATGTTCAGTCACATCCCCAGCTAGCTCAGCCTGGCTCCTGCATGGAACCACAGTGGCATGGTGTCATGTTGCCATGGCACTGTGGTTCCATGCAGGAGATGCATTCCCAGGAGCAACTTGTTGTTCCCCGCAGCCTGAACCCCGATCGGGCTGTGGGCAGCATTGGGTTGCAGGGCAACCCCTGTACCCCCCTCACCTGTTTTCATGCCCCAGCTCTGGCATCATAAGAACATAAGAACCCAGTATGACATAAGATATGCCATACTGGGTCAGACCAAGGTCCATCAAGCCCAGTATCCTGTTTCTAACAGTGGCCAATCTAGGTCATAAGTATCTAGCAGTCTCCCCAAAAGACTCAGGTTCCTCAATGCTTGTATTCGGTCAAGCAGTGATATCCTGGGTCCCTTTTAATAATGGTTTATGGACCTTTCCTCCAGGAACTTGTCCAAACCTTTTTTAAACCCAGCTTTTACTACATCCTCTGGTAACAAATTCCAGAGTTTGATTACACATTGAGTGAAAAAATATTTTCTGTTATTAGTCTTAAATAGGTTGCCCTGTAGCTTCATTGCATGTCCCCTAGTCTTTTTATATTCTGATGACATAAACAATTGATCTACGTTTACCCGTTCCATTCCATTGATTAATTTATAGGCCTCTATCATATCTCCCCTCAGCCGTCTCTTTTCCAGGTTGAAGAGCCCTAACCTTTTTAGCCTCTCTTCATAGGAGTATCCTTCCATCCCCTTTACCATTTTAGTGGCTCTTCTCAGTATCTTTTATAATAACGCTATATCCTTTTTAAGATACGGTGACCAGAATTGCACACAATATTCAAAGTGGAATAAGTCCCCTGTTTAAATGGTCAACCCCAGACATATAGGGCCAATCTCAGGTTATGGTGCTGTCCACAGGCCGCTCTCACTCCACCTCTGGCCTGCCACCTCCCACCCATGAACAGAGCAACCCATACAACCCTGTTCTACATGCAGGGAGCTCTGTTTCCTGGACACAGGCCAGGAATTTAGTGGGTTTGGAAATCCAGATTGGATGTCCAGAACCCTATTCGCTGTTCAGAATAGACTCTATGGCCTTCTCATCAAACATATCTCTTTCCTGCCTCAACCCACAGCCAGACCATATATAGGAAGCAGCTTCCTATGGATACATAAAGGTGAAACCCATTTAGGTGAACAGCCAGCCCATGGCATTGTGTGCTTTTGTCTGAGCTAGGAATCTTCAGGAAACTCTTATAGAGAAATGGGGACCACTGTGGACAGTGGAGGTATCAGCACAATTTCCATCCATGAACTAGCAATTTTTGTAATCAGCCATGTAGATTAGATACATGGCCATCAGCTGCTTAAGAAATGGCAATTGCATACATTTATTCCCCTTTCAGGTAACCACCTGACGGTCATTTCAGAATACATCACATGTAAAATGGCATAAGTTAATGTATGAATGCCATATACCATAGAAAAAGAGATGCATAGAAGCTATAAAAGGAGTGGAGGGAAGTAAAGTGAAAATCTAAGAAGGCAGCCATGGAAGCCAATCTGGATGGCCAGCTAATTTCTTTCAGCTACCTTCAGCAACAGATTCTGGGAACTATTGATAAGGAGTCAGTGAGGGGAATGGTAGAGCTTGACTCTTCAAGATCCTCATAAAAATACAGTAGGTATCTCTAGGATACCTTGAGCGCTTTTTCCTTGTATGCTGTTCCACCTATTGTTGCCTTCACCTATGGTGGGAGTATATGCTTCATTCCTTTCTAGTGGTGCATGCAGTGAAGAGAGGTGGACTTCAATTTCTGATCTAGTTCACTATGTTTGCACCCATCCCTAGATTGCTCAGTTTATTCATAACCTCCTATGAGGAATAGTATCAAAGGCTTTGCTGAAATCTAAGTAGACCATATCTAATGCATTTGATCTGATTCTTTGGTGACCCAGTTGAAGAGGTCAATCAGATTTGTTTGCATTACATTCCTTTCATAAAACTATATTACCTCGGATTTTGCACAACCATTAGATTCTAGAAAACTCACTATCCTTTCCTTCAACAATATGTCTAGCCTATTGTTTCCCACGTCTTCTCTGTTGCCACTTTTGTGAAGAAGGACCACATCAATCCTTCTCCAATCCTCTGGAACTTCCACTATCTTCACGGGACCTGCCAGAACCTCTATAATTTTCTTCAGTATCCTAGGCACAGTGACAGTTACTCATCTGGCCCTTTGTCTTTACCACTTTTATATTTGCAAGTTGTCTATAAACACTTTCACCTGTGAATGGTGCGGCATCTATTCTATTCCATTGTACATCTTTGTTAATGGTCTATAGTCCTTCTCCAGGTTTTCATTTCATGAACACAGTACATAAGTATCTGTTTAGCATTCCTGCTTTGACCTTATCACTCTTCACACTTCAGTCCTCCGCACCTTTGAGTCTTGCAATCCTACATCTAGCCTACCTCGTCTCCTCAATATACTTGAAAAAAAGCATGGCACCTTGCTTTACATCTATAGCCATTTTTTTTCCTGCATGTGCTTTTGCCATCCTGATTTCTTTCAATCTCTTTCAGCATTATCTGATATTTGTTTCTGTGTTTATGTTCTTGTGATATTTAGTATTTATGTGAATACTGCCTTTTTTGCCTTTATTTTTATAACCACTTTTTTGGAAAACCAATTCAGTTTCCTTTTCCTTTTGCTTTTATTTACCTTTTTTACATAAAGATTGGTTGCCCTTTTTATAGCCTCTTTGTGTTTAGCCCACTGTCTTTCCAATTATCTCCTCCCATTCTGCTAACTCTTCCTTCAGATCCTTTTCCATTTTACTGAAGTCAGGATTTTTGAAATCTAGGGCCTTGAGTTGGTATGACTGGACACTGCCTTCATTTTTATATCAGACCATACCATGTAATGATCACTATTGTCCAAGCTGTCAACCACTCCAACATTAGACACACTCTCTCCATTTGTGAGTAGCAGATCAGATTTCACCCCTTCCCTGTTGGGTTCTGCTGCCATTTTTCTAAGCAAAGATCCTTTTAAGGTTCCACAATCCTTCTAATTTTTTCTACATTTGCACATCCGATAGATTAAAGTCACCCAGAGGCTCTTTTACTAAATAGCGGTAAATGTTTACAGTTTTGCACTTACAGCACCTTAACTGCAAAAGTACAACTCTGTGTGGTAAATGCAGGGGGACTCCTCAGCATCTGCCCTGCATTTAGCTCACATGACAGACACTTAGAGGCCAATTCCATTGTGCACGTCCCACCCCTATATGGCCAGGCAGAATTGGGGTGTGCAGTGGTAGCACCCGATTCTGATCTCACGGGAGCTAGATGTGCCAGTGCGATCAGAATCAGGTCTACATTGAAGGCCCTGGACGTACAGGCCTGACCTCAGAATTGGCCCTGCACATTCAGGGTCAGGTTCCGCCCATGCCCCACCCTCGCTACACCTCCAAACTGCCCCCTACTGCCCCCCATCTAAGGCTCCCCGTACAATAGCAGTATTCATACAGGGAGCCCTTGCAACGGGAGTGGCAGGGGGATGAACAGGGAAGATGTACGTCCTGCCTGGAGTACATCCCTGCTGTTTGTGGTACAGAATGACCCCCTGAGTGCATGGGAGCTGAGGTAAGGAACACTGTCCCAGTGCCAAAGTAATTAGAAGAAATGCCACAGACATGATTTACACATATCTTCCCTGTGATTGCATTCTCCCCCCCAACAATCCCCCCCAATCTGATCTTCTTTTAACACACAGTGAACCCCCCAATCAAATCCCCCCTCCAACACAAGCACCCCTTCGCATATTTCATGGACTCTTTTTCAGCTCTCCTAGACAGCAAGTACCTCACTGTCAGAACCCTTCTATTTCTGATCCAGAACTCCCATTTTCAGGAGCTCTGGTGTTGCAGGAGAAGGGGACATTTCAGGGAGGATAATGTGCTGCTGGTAGTTCTCAATCCTCAGGGGGGGGGGGGTCTCTGCATTAAGATATTTGTCCAAGGGGGATGCTAAAATGGGATGTAGGTGCTATGGGGGAGGGCTTAAATGAGAAGGAATATAATAAGGGGAGTTCATTGTGTGTGAAAGGGGTAGAATATGGGAGGTTTTTGGAGGTGGAGGAGCAAAATTGATCAGAGAGGTGTTGGATGCAGGGTAGTCATGGCTACAACATGTCTAATCACTTTGGTGCTGGGGCCAGGGCCGGCCCGTCAATTGAGCGAGAATGTTTTTTGCACAGGGCCCCGCGTTTCAGGGGGCCCCGCACAAAAAACATTCTGATCTAAAAGTAAAATTTAAAAAAAAAAAAAAAAGCTGTCTGCTGCCGGGGCCGCGGCGGCACAATCGAGTGTGCCGCGGGGCCCCCCCTGCCCAGCAGAGCCTGCCCTCCCCTGTATCACCTCTCTCTTTACAGCTGCAGTCACACGCGCTGGCTTTCAGAGCGCAAGGGGAGAGTTTCTCCCTCGCTGCTCTGTTAAGCCCGCGGGGGCTGATGAGAAGTTCCCATCAGCCCCCATGGGCTTAACAGAGCCGTGAAAGGGAAGCTAGTTCCTTCGCGCTCTGAAAGCCGGCGCGTGTGACTGCAGCTGCAAATAGAGAGGTGATACAGGGGAGGGCAGGCTCTGCTGGGCAGGGGGGGCCCCGCAGCACACTCGATTCTGCCGCGGCAGCCCCGGCAGCGGCAACAGACAGCTTTTTAAAAAAAAAATTTCCCTAGGCTAGGCTGGGCTGGGCTGGGCTGGGTTGGGGGGGTTAGGAGTGGTGATGGGCTTGGGGGGGGGGGTTAGGAGTGGTGATGGGCTATGGGGGAGCTAAGTCCGTATATGGGCTGATGGGATTAGGACTAGAAGTGGGTTGATGGTGGGTTAGGACTGGTAATGGGCTATGGGGGGACTTAAACTAAAAATTGGGTGATGGGGGATTAGGACTGGAAATGGGCTGGTGGGATTAGGACTGGGAGTGGGCTGATGGGGAGGTTAGGACTGGTAATGGGGTATGGGGGGGCTTAAAATGAAAATTGGGTGATGGGGGATTAGGACTGGAAATGGGCTGGTAGGATTAGGACTGGGAGTGGGCTATGGGGGGCTAGGACTGGTAATTGGTTGGGGGGGTTGCTAGGATTGGAAATGGGCTGGGGGGATTAAGACTGGAGGTGGGCTGATGGGGTTAGGACTGGTAATGGGCTGTGGGCTGTTGGGGGGGTTAGGACTGGTAATGGGCTATGGGGGGCTAGGACAGGAAATGGGCTGATGGGGAGGGGTTAGGACTTGAGGTGGGCTGTTGGGTGGGGTTAGGACTGGTAATGGGCTATGGGGGGCTAGGACTGGAAATGGGCTGATGGGGGGGTTAAGACTGGTGGTGGGCTGATGGGGTTAGGACTGGTAATGGGCTGTGGGCTGTTGGGGGGGGGGTTAGGACTGGTAATGGACTATGGGGGGCTAGGACTAGAAATGGGCTGATTGGGGGGTTAACACTGGAGGTGGGCTGATGGGGTTAGGACTGGTAATGGGCTGTGGGCTGATGGGGGGTTAGGACTGGTAATGGGCTATGGGGGGTTAGGACTGATAATGGGCTATGGGGGGGCTAGGACAGGAAATGTGCTGATGGGGAGGGGTTAGGACTTGAGGTGGGCTGATGGGGTTAGGACTGGTAATGGGCTGTGGGCTGTTGGTGGGTTAGAACTGGTAATGGGCTATGCGGGGGGTTAAGACTGGTAATGGCCTGTTGGCTGATGGGGGCTGTCTGGTAATGGGCTATGGGGGTTAGGACTGATAATGGGCTATCGGGGGGCTAGGACAGGAAATGGGCTGATGGGGAGGGGTTAGGACTTGAGGTGGGCTGATGGGGGGGGTTAGGACTGGCAATGGGCTATGGGGGGCTGACTGGAAATGGGTTGATGGGGTTAGGACTGGAAGTGGGCTGATGGGGGGTTAGGACTGGTAATGGATTATGGGGGGGCTTAAACTGAAAATGGGGTGATGGGGGGTTAGGACTGGAAGTGGTTTGATGGGGGGGCTAGGACTGGTATTGGGTTGGGGGGTTGCTAGGACTGGAAATGGGCTGATGGGGGGCTAGGACTGGAAATGGGCTGATGCAGGGACTAGAAGGGAATGGATGCTGGGTGAGGCTGGAACTAGAAGGAAGCTGATGTTGGGGGAGGATTAGAATGGGATGGGGCTGGGAGAGTAAAATGGAGAGGGGAAAAATATTTTGTGTGGGAGGGATAAAAAATCTACAATTGGCCGGGTATTGGGAGAGTAAGTGGGGATTGAGGATGGAGGGGTAAAATTTGAGTGGATGAAATAGGAATGAGGAAAGAGCAAAAGGAGAAAGATTAGTATGTTAAAGCAGATGTAGAGAGAGAATGGAAAAAAACTAGAAGAGATAAGAAAGGACAAATGGACAGCAGACGATGGAGAGTTAGCAGAAGACACGAAGAAACCAGAAGAAAGTGGCTGGAGCAATTGCAGCTGAAAAAAAATGCACAAAAGGTAGAAAAATATCTCTTTATTTTGAATTTATTAATTGGAATATGTCAGCTCTGGTAAATGTGCATCATTAACGTCTGCGCTTTGTTTAGTACAAGAGCAAATTAATGTATAGTTTTATTTCTACAGTGTTGTACATTCCAAGTTTGGCGTTTGGGATTCCCAGTTTAATTATTTTCTTCCTGTTTCTAAATTGTGATTCCTTGTTTGGTGATGGTCTATGTTCTGCATGTGTAACTGAGCTGAGGTATTCTGTTTATGTAATTCCTATTTGACATTGCCACTTGTTCTCTTTCCCAAGTAGGTCATGTATTGTTGTTCTCTGAAATGTATTGGTTTAATATTTGCATGTTTCCTTTTGATAGGTAGGGTATGGTGCTTTGTGAGTCCTGGTAGTGCTGTTAGGATACGGCGGGTTTGCTATGGGTTCTAAATGGGCAGTGTTTGTAGTAGTTCCTAATGTGTCTGGTGGTTGGCACTGGATTATAGTAATGTAGAAATCTTTTAGTCTTTCTTTATCCATACACTCATTAAGAGGCATGTTTACTAAAAGTTAGTATATGGTAACATTATGCAAATATTTATGCAAATGAGGCCCCTTATGCAAATGAGGCCCCGCACCGAGTCTCCGCACATGGCCCCGCACCCCCCTTGGGCCGCCCCTGGCTGGGGCCACATGTTTGATTACATCAAAGGGCCTGCCAGCTACCATGTGATTAGAAAAGTGTTAGCAGCACAGATCTACTTCAATACACCTCTTATAGTGCTATCGGCAGCTGTGACAACTTGTGCACAGCAATATCCTACATGCTAGCTGTCACCAATCCCATCCTCATCTCACCCCGTCACACTCAGCGCAGGACTTTTACCATATTGAAAGTGGTTACTGCGGGCCATTAGCATGCGCTAAAACCCATGGTAGCCATTACTGCACTGTAGTATAAGGGCCCCACCCCAGTATCGTCACATAGATCAGTGTGTTTGGAAGGCCTTCTTAAACAACCTCCAAAGAACAAAGGCCTGAATTAATGTTCAAAGGTTAGAAGATCATAAAAGAGGATGCAGTCAATGTATCAGGCTCAATTTGAAAACAAGAAAAAAAAATAGTTTTTGCCAAAGCCTGGATGTGAAATTTCATGGTAAGTTTGGAATCAATGATGACTCCTAAATCTCATCAATTAAAAGGGGCAATTAAAATTTAATTCATCTAGTTTTAAATGAGCTGATGAGTTGGGATCTTTTGCATGGTTTATTCAGATGATTTATATTTCTTTATGTTCAATGATCATTTCTTTTTTTTTCCGCAATCCCCTAAAGTTCATATGTAATTTATGGGAATATTAAAAACATGAGTTTTCTTAGATTGGAAGGGCAGGAATTAACTGTTTTGCTGTCATTGTTATTTTTTATATTACAACGAAATACTGCATTTATTTGTTCATTATCATAGATTACATGAAATAAAAATTCTCTTTTTTATTTACATATATTTGTATATATAAATCCACATCTCATAGTAAGGTGATGTTTTTTCACTCTCTCGTTTTCTTTAGTATGTTTTTTTATTAACAATAAGCATTTTTACTAACATAGGGAACATTTTATAGAAATAGTCAGGTTTATCATTTATTTTCTTTGTCATCTACCATTTTGTATGACTGTGTGGCCTAGAGGTAGAGTTGATACAATTTAATAAATCTTTCTGAAGATTTATGATCTACTTGATATCTCAAAACATTTCACCAATTTTACTTACTTTATCATCTTCCTATATTTATTTATTTACATTCTCTTATATACTGTGCTATTCTGCATCAGTGTGGTTTGTATTGAACAAACTGAAATTACATTGAACAGGGCATTATAACTTGGAGATAACTATTTTACAGGGAACATGGGCTATGGAGGGTTAAGTGGCTTGCCCAAGACCACAATGAGCACCTGTGGGACTAGAAACCCCAGTCCTTCTGGCCCAAGGTTGCTGTCCTCTAGTGGGATTTGAACCACTGACCTTCTGGCCTGAAGTACCTTGCCCCTACCACTAGGCCACTCCTCCACTCCTCCACTATATGTATTGCATATTTTGTCACACTTCCATTTTAACTGTTCATGATATTTTATACACGATTACTTCATAAAGGGGCACGTTAAGCCCCCAAAATTAACATGGGAGGGGGAGTAGATTGATACTAACTGTTGAAGGCATGACCAGCATGTCCTCCTGCAGTTACCGTGGGGAGACAAACCTAGCGCATTAACTGGCAAGTATATCTAACACAGGGGCACTTACAGCCAGCCATTGAGGAAGTGGTAAGTACACCCACACTACTAGCGACAGCAAGAAAAGCTATCATGTGGCAGACTTCAATGAGCAGTATGGCACAGCACCCGTGGCAGGCCATGTGCTTTGGCACACATGGCCTGACACTTATTACCCCCCTCTGATAGAAAGTTGTATTGGAAGGGGTAAAAAGTGGCAGGACATATGTGCCAAAACACATGGACTGCCGTGGGCACCAAAGCGGTGTCACAAAACCACTGCTTTTAAACTGCTGCCTTCACTGAGATGAGTGCCTAGCCACCGCTGAAGATGGAATCAGTGGCCAGGGGAGGCAACTTGGTGGCATGACGGGGGGAGGGGGGGAGCAGCATGACCGGGGCTTCTGCCTGGGACAGCAGAACCCTTGGGCCAGTCCTGAGTGCAATCAATGCCCACACTCTGCCCCTTCCCATGCTAATGTTTAGCATGGGAATTTTACCGTGCTGCCAGCATGTTATGTTCAGTACATGGTATATCCTGAGCTAACCATTAGCGCACTTTAGTAAACATGCCCCAAACTAACCTATTTCACTGCCATCTTCACTGGGAGGCTATTTCATCCATCCACCACTTTTTCTGTAAATAACTATTTCCTTAGATTACTCCTAAGTCTATCTCCTCTCAGAGCAAGAATTTGTCATTGCTTAAGCAACCCAAGATATGTCCCAGGCGGCTCTATCATTAGGCAGGGTCAGGCAGCAAATTCTTGGGGGTGGCAAGAAGTGTCACCAATTCCAGCTGTGGCCGCCTCACTCCTGCCTAAATAATGTCAACCACCCTGGGCTTCCCCTTTCCCAGCCGTTACCATTGCCATTGCTGCTGCCACTTCCTGAGGTCAGCAGCAGCATTGGCAATGAAATGAGAAGTAAATACAGTGCTCAGCATCTTTTGTTCCCTGCCTGAGCTGTCATCTGTGTCACTGCCGCTTCTCCTAAACTCGGCGGCAGCGGCAATAAAATCCACAATAAACATGGGACTTTGAGACATGCGCTTCAAAGGCCTTGCTGGTCCCGCTCCCTCTGATGTGTTAATGGGGCGGGACTGGAAAGGCCTTTGAAGCGCACATGTCTCAAAGATCCCGCATTTATTGTAGATTTTATTGACACTGCTGCCGATTTGGGGAGAAGCAGCAGTAGCACAGAAGACAAAGAGGGGCAAGAAAACAAAAGATGCTGAGCCACTGGAGGGTTTTTTTTGTGGGGAGAAGAGATGCTAAGTGGCAGTGAGGGGATACTAAAGATAATAGATGCTGAATGCAAGGGGGTTAGGAGGGAGTCGAAAGATGCTTGACATAGGAGGGTCAGTGAGACGAAGGGTTCATGTACAAATGGAGACAGAGAGAACATGCTGGACATGCGGGGGAGGGGGTATAGAAATAAAGCGGAAATACTGGACATGGAGGGAGAAGGGAGATACCAGATAGGGTGAGAAAGGACTATATTGGAGAGGGAGGAGCAGAGATGCTCCACCCAATGGGGATGCTGGATACAAGGGGATAGGGAGAGGGAAAGAGAGAAGGGAGAAACTGAACATGAGTGTAAGAGAGGGGAGATAAGGGAGAGTTAGGGAGGCATAATGCTGGACTTTAGGGGGATATGTAAAGACAGTGAAAATGTTGGATATGGAGAGAAAAGGGCAAAAAGAGGGAATAGGCTAAACATGGGTTAGGGGAAAAGAGAAAGAGAAGGGCAGTGCTAGACAAGGGGGAATGGATGGAGAAAGAAGTGGGAGATACTGGATGATGTCAACCTCAAAAGAGGACGAGAGAAGGGGATAAATGCTGAACATGGGGAAGGGACAGAGAGAAGTGGGATAATTAGTTAAAAACTGGGAAATAATAGGCTGGGACAGGAGAGAGTTAGGGAAATGGAAGGGCTCTGCTTAGAGTTAAAAAGCGGTTGCTAGATGCAGTAAAAAGAGGGAAATTAAGGACTGGAAGGTAAAAAGGAGGAGTGAAATATAAGTTGATATAAGAATAAATGGAAGAACTCTAAAAGGAAGAGATCAAGGCTATACATGGAAAGAAATGAAGAAGATAGGATGGGAGAGAAGTGGAATGGAGATCCTAGAGAGCGAGTTAAAGAGAGAAGAAAGACGAAACCAGAGACTAAGATCAACATGATTCAAGAATAAAATGGCTAGACAACGACAAGATAGAAAAAGGAACTTTATTTTCACTTTAGTGATTGGAATATGTCAGTCTTTATAACTTAGGGGTATGAAGTTCAGAACCCTTAGCTGGATGGCCAACAACAAGTTGATCCGGATGAGGGTGCTGACTGAAATATTCTGTGGTATTATCCGGATAGTGCAATTCAGTATTTCCACAGACCTCTCCTGCAATATCTGGTTAGTGCAGGGGCAGGGCCGCCACTGCCCATTATGTGAACTAGGTGGTCTTCTAGAGCATCATCATTTCCAGGGTGGCCCATAGCTACTCCTCTCCAGAACTTGGAGCGGGGGCAATGTCTTTAAATGAGCAATTTAATGCTTACCCAAAGCTTCCAACATTACTTTGGTGGTGCTCACTTGACCAGAGTGGGGCAGGGGTGGGGTGGAAGAAGGGGGTCATCAAGATTGAAGGCTCATCTATTCTTGCACCAGCCCTGTGCAGGAGCAATCTGTGGGTGGAGCGAGGGTGGCAACGCTGCCATCCTTAGAAATGCTCACTTGTCTAGACTGAAGCATCAGTATGAGTTTGGGTAGCGCTGTCTAGTGTGCTAGGGTCAAGGGGAATTTTAAGTGACATCATGTAGTGACCCAACCATGGCACAGGGCTTGCTTGATGTGATATATGAGAGTCAAAGGATTAGAGGATGGTGGGTAAAAAGACCAGGTCCAGTGTGTTTCCTTGAATGTGACTCTTTGTTGAGATAATCTGGGAGAGATCCAATGAGGTTAAGGATTCAAGAAATGCTGAGGCTTGAGTTGAGGTTAGAGAATTCAGATTGAAGTCACCTAAGATTATTGGAAGCTTACCCTTGTTAGAGTGACTGATGGTCATCTCTATTATGGTTGAGAGGTCATCAGGGTTAGGTGAAGGAGCTCTGTATATTAGACACATTATTAGGTCTTTGCTTTCCAGGGTTATGGAGTTGAGGGTGGGAGTGGATAGAGTGCTGAAGGATTTGAGGTTTAATTGTTTGTCTGCCAGGATGAGCGAGCCCCCTCCTCTGTGTTCCATTCTGGTGGATTGGTGTACTTCCATGTGAGTTGGCGTGAGTTGGTTTAACAGGATGGTGTCCGTATCTGTTAGCCAAGATTCAGTTATACACATGATCTTCACATCGTGTATGTAATCAGATATGGTGTGAATCTTGTTGCGAATGGAGTGAGCGTTTATTAGGGAGCATTTAATTGTTTGGGTCTGTTGCTTGGTTGTTGCATTGGTCAGAATGCCTTCATTTGGGTGTATGTGGATGAAATGGGGTGGTCTTTTGTGCAGGTTGGAAAAGAGAGGTTGAGACACTAGGAGTTGTCTGGGCCTATAGAGGATTGGAATTAAGTTGTTCCAGCCGTATGCTGCTCTGGTTGGTCTTAATAGGATGGCTGCTGTGCTGGAAAAGAGTAGGGTGGCTTGAACATACTTCATGTCTGCTGTTTCAGGCTGCAATCAGTATATGTACTTGGTTAGAATTCTTATGGGGACAACTGAGTTGCTAGTTTGACTTTTAAATTGATGGGTGAGGTTTTGACACCATTCCTCACAGGCAACTTAAAAACAAACTGAGTACCTACTGCTTGAGTTAGAAATTGGTTGAGTGAGAGGCAACAAAGAGTACAGGTAAATGGAGCTCATGCTGAGGAGAAGGAAGTTACCAGTGATGTGCCCCAGGGATCTGTCCTTGGTCCAATTCTTTTTAACATCTTTGTTGGTGATATTGCGGAACGGCTGTCAGGTAAGGTTTGTCTCTTTGTGGATGATACCAAAATCTGCAATAGAGTAGACACCCAGGAAGGTGTAGATAACATGAGGAGGGATCTACCTAAGCTTTTTTTTTTTTAAACTTTTATTTTCATTTTGCAACAAACAAAAGAAACAACACACCAAAGGAGACAAAACAAGTATACAATAAAGAAAGTAAACCCAGTTACCCCCCACCCCCACGCTTCTTCTCTAGCTGATTATGTCAGCATGTGAGCGCTTCCAAACAACAGTGATTATACATCAAAACAATCAAAAGAGTATCTGCGATACAGAATAATCATGGGACAAAGATATATACAAATTTAGACAGTCAGATGAGAGCATTGAGCAGAATGTACATAGTCATTGAGCATCTTCCATTTAGACCGATGATGAGGAGTCTGAGTGGGAGAAGCAAACATACGAGGTATTTGTTCATATTTACTGTAGAGACAGACATGATTCCACCATTCATTGGGGCTCAGCTGGGAGCTATTTTTCCAGTATTTCGTAATTAGGGAAATAGCAATACCAAGCATAAAGTCCAAAAGGAAGTTAGCCGTTTTTGGAAGAGAGGGGATCCCCGCAGCTGAGCGAAGTCCCACTATCCTCCAAGAAAGGGGCTCTTGAAAGTGCAAAATAGACTGGATACGACCCCAGACCCGACGCCAGTAATACTGTAGTGCGGGGCATTCATACATAACATGAGGTAGTGAACCAATGGCCGCATGGCATGTCCAACAACTATTGCCCTGAGTAATGTTCCATTTGGCTAATCTGTCAGGAGTGTAAAAACACCGGTGGGCTAGAAAGAAGAGTGTCTGAGTGAGTGAGGCGGATCGGGAGACCCGTGTCACTCTACTCCAGACAAGGCTCCATTGCTCCGGGGTCAAAGTCACATGCAATTCTCTCTCCCATGCTTTCTGCGCTATAGGGGTATCTCTAGTTATAGCATTACATAAGGTTTTGTAAAAATTGGATGCTACACCCGGTGAACTACCGATAGATCGGATAGTCTCCAACCAACCTTGTGTAGGGGAGGCCGATGGCGGGAGCACCTTAGCACTCCGAAGGCAATGCTGAAGTTGCACCAATTGAAAGTAGTGTTTCGCTGGGAGACCAAATTCAATTTGCAATTCACTAAAAGTTTTCCAGCGACCTTCATGGAACAACTGACTAGGAATCCAAATGCCCCTAGTGTACCAGGGGCTCCACGCCATCGGCTTATTTTGTATTCGAAATCGAGTATTATACCAAAGTGGGAGCTTGTCTAACGGACAGAGTCGGGAGTCTAAAGAGTGCATAAGAGTAGTAAAGGCACCTAAGGTGTCTAAAAGCATTGGTGGAAAGTGGGAGTCTGATGGGAGAGTCATACCAGGGAGAAAAGTAAGAGGAATCGGTTTGCAAAGGTCCTCTTCTATGTCTAGCCACACAGGTCTACTCGGTACTGGATCTTCCAGCCAGCGAGCACCTTGTTTGAGAAGAAAAGATTGATGATACTTCAGGAAATCAGGGAATCTGACACCCCCATTTTCCTTATCTGCTTGCAGCTTATGTTTCGCTATCCTAGGTGTCTTGTTTTGCCACAAGTATCTAGTCAGAAGGCCCTCTATATCTTTATATATACGTCGAGGGAAGAGACAGGGCAACATTTCTAAGATATAATTCACTTTCGGAACAATCATCATTTTTATGGTTTCTAATCGACCCCACCAGGTAAGTGTTAAAGGAGTCCAGCGGTGAGTTAGCGCCCGGACTTTAGAGATTAAGTCTTTGGCATTGAAGGAGATAGTGTCTTCCAAAGGAGAACAATAGTGAACCCCAAGGTATTTGACCATGCGAGGTTGCCATAAAAAGGGGAAGGGTTGCATTTCTGCCTGATGAAGCAAAGGATTTAATGGAAAGGCTACCGACTTGGTCCAATTTATCTTATAACCGGACAGTTGTGAGTATTTACCAATTTGCTCTAGGACAGCCGGTACTGAGTCTATAGAGACAAAAAGCATAAGGTCATCAGCATACGCTGAAATTTTGATTTCCCTATGGGTGAAGGGGACTCCATGAATCTCCTCCGATTGCCGGATTAGTAAAGCCAAGGGTTCAAGTGCAAGATCGAAGAGAAGTGGAGACAGTGGGCATCCCTGGCGAGTGCCGCGTTGAAGGGAAAAAGGCTGAGACTTTAAAGCATTGGCACATATACTGGCTGTAGGCTGTGCGTACATGGTGTGAAGACAACGGAGAAAACCTTCCCCGAATCCGTACCAGCGGAGGACTGCAAATAGGAAGGGCCACTCTAAGCGATCAAAGGCCTTCTCAGCATCAAGTGAGAGGCCAACAAATGGGCGATCAAGATTAACTGCGGTAGTCAGTACATGGCATAGAGTCCGAGCATTGTCAGCAGTTGATCTACCAGGAATGAAACCGCATTGATCTGGGTGTATTAAGGTAGGCATCCTATCCGAGAGCCGGGTAGAGAGAATGGTGGCAAATATTTTATAGTCCGCGTTTAAGAGGGAGATTGGACGATAATTAGCTGTTAGTTGCGGGTCTCTCCCCTCTTTCTCAAAAACTACTACATTTGCCATTGAAAAGGACCCAGAAGGAGAACCCTCCTCGGCCAGAGCAGAAAAATAAATTTTCAAAACTGGAGCTAAGTCAGCGTGAAAAGTTTTGTAGAATTCAGCAGGGAGACCGTCTGGGCCTGCGGCTCGACCTGAGGCACATTTCTTGATAGCAGAATGAATTTCTGAGACAGTAAATGGTGTGTCCAAGGCCACTCTATCTTCGTCAGATAGGGTCGGTCTTTGTACCCCTGAAAGTAAGCGTTCAAATACATCTGGCTCAAAATCACATTCAGATTGATAAAGCCGGGTATAAAAATCACGAAAGAGTTCTAAGATTTCGGTATCTTTAGTGACCAAGCCCCCCCCGACGGATTGCGGAGGGCGGTAACACGCTTGGCTTCTTTTTGACCTTTTAGGGTATTTGCTAATAATTTGCCAGCACGATTATTTTCCCGATAATATAGCCCTTGTTGAGATTCGATATTTTTAACAGCAGCAGTGTACAAAAGCTGATTGTATTGAAAACGCAAGCGTTGTAAACGGAGTAAAATACATGGGTCAGTACGGGACGTGAGGAGACGCTCCCCAGCTTGTATCTGCTGCACTAGAATCAGTAAATGCTGCTTTCTTTGTTTCCCCTGCCGAATTTGATAGCTAGTTATAGTGGCGCGGATAGATGCTTTAAAACCCTCCCACCAAGCCCAGCTCGCTGTGTCATGGGGTGAGTTAAAATGAAAATAATCTTGGATAGCGGCCTTTATATCAACCTGAAAATCTTTTTGACCCAGTAGGGATCTATCAAAAAACCAAGCTCGGGGAGAATCGTCCCGCGCAGTGACACGTAATGATAAAGATATGGCAGCATGATCTGAAATATGGAGAGGATGAATCCTAGTCGTGTCTACCTGAGAAATCAGCGCTTTGGAAATGAGAAAGAAATCTATTCTAGATTGGGAGTGATGGGGGGCAGAGAAGAAAGTGAACTCTAAGTCGGAGGGGTGAAGCAGCCTCCATATATCTACCAGCGCAAGATCTTGCATCAGAGCTGTAAGGGTAGCAAGACTCTTGGGTGGACTACTCGTTCTAGGCGGCTGTCTATCTATCAGAGGGTCTAACACTTGATTAAAATCACCACCAAGTATTAATGGAGTATTGGCAGAGGCCTGTGCCAACTGCGCTATACTTGCATAGTAAGCAGGGTTGTCCACATTCGGGGCATAAATGCAAATACATGTAAATTCACTATCTCCAACCTTAAGATGTACGCGGGCCCATCTACCCTCCTTGTCAGCGCTAGTATCAATTACAGTAGCTTGCAAAGATTTCTTAACCAAAATGGCTACCCCGCACCGTTTGGAAACGGCGGGAGAATAGGCAGCCACCATATAAGGCTTAACATTGAGTTTCAGTGTTTCAGCAGAGTTTAAGTGCGTTTCCTGAAGAAACGCTAAATCAGCATGCTCATGGCTAAGATAGCTAAGGATTTTCTTTCTCTTGATTGGACTATTAATGCCCTTTACGTTGAGTGATAAGATTTTACATAAAGCCATTCAGACAAGTTAACAATTCTGAGCATGATAGCGCACATAAGTTCACAATGTCCCTCATATTGACTGTATCTGGCTGTACATATGGCATAAAAGAAAATAAGCTTAGATAATACAATGAAGCGCCCCACATTAAAAAAGAAAAGCCGCAGCGCGGTAGAGAAGAAGCAAAACCCCAAAAATTACTGGCGACCATGTGTCTGCGGGGAGAAGCCCCAGAGAAGGCCAAGATTGAACAAACACATAACCTGTAGGACTGTGCGTGCTCCGAATCCGACCGAGGCACACATCATGGAGGGATAGGAGACCACAAAACAAAAGTCATAGAAAGAAAGTAAGGAAGTCCAGGTAATCTCTGTGCTGAACTATGACCGCCGCATCGGGCCCTTCAAAATGGCGGACAGAGCCGGCAAATAAAAGTCCAAGTCGTTGGATTAGCGCATCTGCTCTGCTTCTTTGGAGTCTAAAAATGTTGATAGTAGATCAGGATCTTCGAATGTCCTGGTTTGGTTGTGGAGAGTCACTCGGAGCTTCGCGGGATACAACAGGCCAAAGCGAGCCTGTAGCTGTTGAAGTCGAGGGCGAAAAGCAAGGAGTTTCTTCCGTCGGTCGACTGTAGGCTTTGCCAAATCAGGGAAGAAGGAGACTTTGTGACCTTCAAATTCCAAATGATGGTTCGCCCGGGCAGCATTCAAAATTTGTTCCACTTGTTGATATCGTAGCAAGCGAAAGATAATAGGCCGGGGGTCGTTCGGTTGAGCGCCATGTGGGTAGGAACACGGTGTGCTCGATCGATTTCCAGTTCTTTATGAAAGGTGATCTTCAGCAAGGAGGGAAGAGTTTTGAGCAGGAATTCTCTCATATCTCCCGCTTCCACCCCCTCCGGTATTCCAATGAGCCTCACATTGTTGCGACGGGCTCGATTATTGCTATCTTCTAACTCCTTTTGAAGATTCTGTATCTGGCGCTCAGCCTTGTCCAGTGTGCCCAAGCGCACCGCGTGCGAGTCGAGGACCCCCGCCATATTGTCCTGCCGTAATGAGAGACTTTCAAGTCGGTCCTGGAGCACTCCAAAGTCTACTCGCATGGCTCTAAGCGCTTCTCCATTGGACTGCACCAATTCCTTCACGCCGCGTATTTCCTCTAAAATCTCCAGGTGCATTTCGGGGTTCTCCCGAAATGGAACCATCTTCTGTGGGGAGGACACCTCTGTTTTGGAGCGTTTTCCGTGAGAAGAAGAAGGAGACCCGAAGTCCAAGCGCGCTGGTTTATGGGCCGCCATCCCCCCCGAGGTACCCCGGTCATCCCGGAGCGAAATAGTAAGTTTGTATAGGTATTATGTCAGGATTCTAAGTAGGCCTCTCGGGAGCTTCAGCGCGAAGCGTCTTACCCGCTGAACATCAGGCTCCGCCCCCCGATCTACCTAAGCTTGAAGAATGGTCTAGAATTTGGCAGCTGGGATTTAATGTTAAAAAATGCAAGGCCATGCATTTGGGCTGCAGCAATCCAAGGGAACAATATAGTATAGGGAGTGAAGTGCTTTTGTCCACTAAAGAAGAGCGGGACCTAGGCATGGTTGTGTCTGATGATTTTAAAGTAGCTAAACAGGTAGAAAAGGTGACAGCAAAAGCTAGAAGGATGCTTGGATGCATACGGAGAGGAATGGCTAGCAGAAAAAAAGGAGGCAATAGTGCCTCTGTATAAGTCTTTGGTGCAACCTCATTTGGAATATTGTGTACAATTCTGGAGACCGCACCTTCAAAAGGATATAAACAGGATGGAGTCAGTACAGAGGATGGCTACTAAAATGGTTAATGGTCTTCATTATAAAGCATATGAGGAAAGACTTAAGGATCTTAATATGTAACCTTAGAGGAAAGGCAGGATAGAGATGATATGATTGAGATGTTTAAATACCTCCATTATTTTATTTACATTCTCTTATATACTGTGCTATTCTGCATCAGTGTGGTTTACATTGAATAAGCTGAAATTACATTGAACAGGGTATTATAACTTGGAGATAACTAATTTACAGGGAACATGGGTGATGGAGGGTTAAGTGGCTTGCCCAAGACCACAAGGAGCACCTGTGGGACTAGAAACCCTAGTCCTTCTGGCCCAAGGTTGCTGTCCTCTAGTGGGATTTGAACCCATGACCTTCTGGCCTGAAGTACCTTACCCCAACCACTAGGCTACTCCTCCACTCCACTCCATGACATAAATGCACAGGGGGAGAGCCTCTTTCAATTGAAAGCAAGTTCTGCTATGAGGGGACATGGGATGAGGATGAAAGGGGATAGATTCAGGAGTGATATGGGGAAATATTAATTTACGGAAAGAATGGTGGATCTGTGGAATAGTCTCCCAGTGGAAGTGGTAGAGATGAGGACAGTATCTGAATTCAAAGAAGCATGGGACAAACACAGAGGATCTCTAAAGGAAAAAAGGGGACTGTTGTAGTTGTTGATATGGAAGGACAGACTATATAGGCAATGTGATCTTTTTCTGTCGTCATTTTTCTGTTTCTATGTTTTGGCTTTGCATTAGAGCAATGCAGTATACTGGTAGAAGTGGCGTGATTCCTTATCACTAGAAACGTGAGTGTGGTATCACTGCTATCTACTTGTGGCTTAGGGAGACAAGCATCATAAGGGAGTGTGGTGTTATGCTCAGATTATACATACATTTTGGTGTCAGTACCGCTCATTAGTTCTGTGGTTCTCAATTGCTGGATTGGTATTCTCGATGGTGTTATGCTGACAATTAAGGGAGTCGCGGAAGATCCCTTTGGTAAGCTGCATGCTGTAAATTAGGCAGATTATGGTGAATGGTGGTGCACCCGCTTTGGGACCCCGCCTAAGGGCCACGCCAAAGGGCCCTCAGGCGTGGGCCCATGAGGCGCGGGCGTGCTCGATGATGCTTCTTATTTGAATACGGCTGGAGCTCCTGATTGGGCAGGAGCAGGCAAGCACTTTCCGGTGCTGGCCAGCTCTACCCCGATCGGGGGAGCAGATGGAGAGTGGAGAGTTGTAGTCCTTGGAGCCAGCACCGAATGGTGCTTCTTATTTGAATGCGGCTGGAGCCTCTGATTGGGCAGGAGCAGGCAAACACTTTCTGGTGCTGTCCGGCTCTATCACGATCGGGGGAACAGATGGAGAGTGGAGTGCTGTAGTCCTTGGAGCCGGCGCACGATGACACGTCTTATTTGAATGCGTCTGGAGCCCCTGATTGGGCAGAAGCAGGCAAACATTTTTCCTTTTAAGCCCTGCAATTCTATAGATTTAATATTATTTTTTACTTGTAGTGGTACTCCACCTCCCCTTCCTCCTACCCTGTCCTTTCTGTCCTTCATGCTATGAAGAATCATTGGAAATGAGTCAGAATTACTTCTGTAGTCCAGCCTTGGAATGAAAATTATTCTTTCAAAATCCACAAGGTCTGTGCATCCTGTACATAACAGCCAGTCAAATAAGTATAATCTTGTGTTGTGGATTCTAACTTATTTTTCAACTTTAGGATTTGGTAAATTATTAGAAGTACTGCTAAATAATAAAATCAAACCTGATAATGCAGTAGCCATGCAGGAACACACATCCGGTCTGAGAAAACAAGGAGTTAAAATTTGTCATTTGTCATTCTCCCGTCAGAAGCATACACTAAAGTTTTTCAACTCTCTTGTGCTTGTTATAATCTTTGCCATGTGAATGGGATGTCAGAGTTATAATGTTTCCCAAATATATTGCAGTTTTGACCTTTTCAGTATTCTGTATTTGGTCATTTTACTCCTCCCCAGATAAGTGCTCTACTAACCTTTAGGGAAGAGATAGCAAATGGAGGAACTCAAAGTCAGTTAAAATATGCAATAAATTGGAAAGGTCATAGTACAATTCACTCCTGCATGGTACAGTATATGATGTAGTTCTGTTTATTTGGTATATAATCGAAAATAAGGACTCTATAGGTTCTAATTGTGAGAGTTTCTTGAGGGTTTCCAAACCCTGTCCTGGGGACCCCACAACCATTTGGGTTGTCAGGATATCCATAATGAACATGCATGAAATAAATATGCATACAATGGTTTGGTGTATGTATTATATGCAAATGTATCTCATACATATTCATTGTGGATATCCTGAGAATCTGGTTAGCTGTGGCGTCCCTAGGACAGGATTAGGAAGCCCTGGTTTACTCACACTCCGTGTCTTTGAAAAACAGAGCTCTAAAACTTATTGTTCATTGCTTGCCTTCGTATTTCTATATATCTTTCTATTTTGAGTAAATGAAATACATTGGTCAAAATCTTGCCCTTCAGTTATGTCACTTTCCCAGATAATACCAGAGTGGAAGTATCGTAAGATATATTTTCTTTAGATGACAGGAATCATCAACAAATCCACATAGATAAACTACCAGTGCTGAGCCAAATCCATGAACTTTGATAAAGAAGTAATTCTACAAACAGGAAGACTGAGCAATTATTAGGTCTAAATCATGCATTCACCACTTTTCATATATATGATAATTGCAGCTTTTAAACTTCTTAATTATATAATAGATCATGTGTTTTAGCTTTTATTATGATGTATATTATTAGTAACATATTTTCAAATAATAGTTGCTAATTCTGAACATCTTAGGGGTATGTTTACTAAACTGCATTAGTGCAATTCGCGTTAGGAGCCGCGTTAGTGGAAGGAAAGCCAAAAAAGGACATGGGCGGTACATCGTAACCGATAACGGGCAGTTGCGCATGGTATTGCGTGCCACGCAGCAACGATCTCTACAGCGCGCGCGCTACTGCGTGCAAGCTTAAGACAGCGTGCAGACACCCAAATGCAAAAACAGAGCTGTAGCACAATGGATACTACACAGACTGATGGTACAAGAGTCATGGGTGTGATTCCCCCGTGTGCCTAATGAAGAAGGCTGGCTGAGGCATCATATACAACCCTTTGAAGGCCTACTATAATATTTTATCCACATTCTGCAGCTGGGTTAATGTTTGCACATGTCAGGAAAATTGTACCCATCATATCCAATATGTTCCAATAGTGACGTTCCCTCTGGCATGGTCATGTATGCTATACCATTTGATAGGAATATATAGGCAGTGGTTTGGATCCCGAAAGTACTGGGCTTGGCCTGGAAAGGGTTAGGTAGTGGGCTGTGAGGAAGGTTACTTGTACCTGAATAGTGCTGCCAGCACACACATCCTCACAGTGGCGTAACCTAAGGTGCCACATAAGGCACCCTAGAGGGCACTCCATAGGGCACATTATCAAGTGCGCTGTCTGCCAAGGCACCCTATAATGTCCCCTATAGGACACCATATAAGGCACCTTATAAGACGCTTTATAGGGCGCCTTATGAGCCAGCCTAAGGGGACAGTACCCTGAGGGAGGTCCTGCTGGCAGAACTAATATACAATAAAAACAGACAATGCCTAAGACAGCCCTATTGATGAACCCCACTGTGGGTTTAGGATCCATGACCTGGGCTAGAGCTGCTAAAAAACAACTGGCTGGCTACAGGAGGACTGCACGGCACCACACCCACATTCTGCTGTGGTTACCAGGATAGGGGTAACCAACCCGTACCCATGATGCACTGCACATGCAAATCAGCAGTCGAGAGATGGGCACAAGAGCGGGTATGCACCCCCACAGCACCTCGGCCCTGTAGGGGGGACAGACCGTGTGTGGCACTGCCACAGAGTAGCCACAGACACTCACATTGTGCGGGTACAGTGCCCACCCTGAGGTTGAGGTGGGGCCCCCAGCACCAGGTCCACAGCACCATTCATGGCTGAGATACACCATGCTGCAGATCCCCATCAGTGTGTGATAGGTAGCTCCGTTAGAGACACCTAGGATACATCTGTGCCCTGCTGTATGTCTCGGTCATGTCTAGTCCTTATGGGCGATGATGCACTCAGAATAGTGCATATCCTGTGTTGGTGCCAAGGTTACCTGCTGGAGGGGGGTGTATGGACCCATGGGCAGATCATCTACCACTACACAACCCACCCTCTGGGGCTTAGGGTGGGAAACAGGGTCACCCACCAATAGATTCACAGTCTACCCCCCTGCAATTGCAGCAACAGCAGTCCTGCTGGGGAACAGACAGAGCGGTACACATCCATAATGCAATAGCAGACAGACGACAGTCCTGGATATGCTCAGCTGCCCCCCACCATTATCTGACATTCCCCAGCAGCAGGCCTCCAGCCACTGCACCCTGCAAGGTGTTCCAGCAAAACACATACTAGCTGCAGACAGTCCTCCAGCTAGTCCATAGTCCTTGAGAAGATGCATGTACCCAGAACCCAAGGGATATCAACATACACACCAAGCAGATAAGTCAGTGATTGGGCCCCAAAAGGAAACCCATATATATCATATGAGCAAAATGCTATATAGCACTGTGGGGGTACCTAGCCATGCCGTGGTCACTAATCAGTCAGGGCAAGAGTGACCTCCAAGCAGGACATGCTGTGGCCACTCTGTCTGTGCAGGTGGTACCGGGCACTACAATGTCCGAGCCATTGCCCTATGCCCAGCGCAGATGCGGCAAGGCCAGGCCACACTATCCAGGCTATTCCCATGGTACCTTGCTCCTCATTATGCACATTGGCAGGCCAATACTGGGAACAGTGCTAGCAGTGTGGGCTGTGGAGGGTGTTGGAAGACACCACACACTGGATAGACAGACACACACTCCCCACACCTATGCCAGCATTGTGCAACTATAGAGGTGTTGGGCAGCCCAGGCCACCACACAAGTCCTGAGCACAGTGCAGGCATGGCTATGGTACGCAATACTGTAGGAGTCACTCCCCAGGTTGGTAAACACTGTCAGACACATAACCTGTAGCACACTCCACATACATCAGAAAGGTTGCTATGATGCAGCTCACTCAGACACTTGTACCTAACCTAGGAATTGCTATGTGCCAGTAATCCTAGCAACCTTTTGATAGATGTGTACCATATTCCCTGGTTTAGGGTGGCATTACTAAGGTATGCAAGTGCTAGTATTGGGAGATGCACGAAGAGCCCACAGTCCTGCCTCTCCAGAAGGCTGTGGATAATGGGGCCTGTGGGTGCGGGTGTGTCTGCCCCTGTTGGCTGCTGCTTTACGGCAGAGGTTCCCAACTCCAGTCCTGTGGTGCCAAACACTGTTCGGGTTTTCATGCTGACCCTCATGAATATGCATGAGATACATCTGCATACCATGGGGGTGGCGCATAGAAATGCAGCACAGGCATCTTTATCAGAGGCAGCATGGAACTGGAATGGTGTTTGGCCCTCCAGGACTTCCTTTCGGAGGCTCTGCTCTAGGTAATGTGCATGTTTATGGTGTCTGTGCTCTGTAGAGTAAAATGTAGGTGTTTTGGGCATGTTTACGTCATCTGCAAGAACGGTTCTGCCTGTATTAGCACGTTATAGTAGTGGGTAAAATATGAGGACTGGGTTGGCGGAAACCACAGCTGGGACTTGAACCTGTGACCTTCTGCTTCTGAATACAGTGGTTCTGTGCACTGCACCACCATGTTCTCACAGAGATGGTGCATTCCCTGGTGATATCATGACTGTTGGTCAGATAGGGCCTGTCAGTTGCAGTGCATGGCACCCACCTACACAGGGCTAGGCCACGGTCTGCTCCGGGCAGCTGCCACTGCCCCCTCCACCACCAGTATCCCTCAGCCACCATGCTGACATGCCCTTCTGCTGGTGGAGCTGGTGGTGCGCGGTCTCAGGCCATCCAGTGTGCAGGTAGGCGGCCACCTATGGTGCGTGTTCTGAGGTAGGGGTGCCTGCATAGACCTCCATGCTCCCCCCCAGCCCCGCCTGCCAGTGTTCCATGCCCTTGGGGGTTGCTGTTGGGTACTCTCCCCTGTGACGCTTTGGGAGACACACTCGTGCCCATGTTTGGCCCTCATCAGTTGCTGTCTGGCTCTACTGTTTACGCATTCCTATGGGCCAACTGAGCATCACTCTAGTCCCCACTGTGGCCCAGCTGCACCACTGCATGTGCCGCCTGCAGCCCTCTGTATCCCCTTTTCCAGCATCTGCCCGGTTGCCCGTTCCGACATGCCCACCCTGATGTTGCGGGACATGTGCACGCCATAGGAACCCTGTCCGATGGTGGGAAAATCCCTGAGCAGCGCTATTTCACTGTGGGCTCACGCACCTTATATGGGGACGGAGTATGGACCCTTCCACAAATTATATCTTTTCTATGGGGCTTACTCAGGGGGGGGGGGTTGATGTTTCTCATTGCTACCACTATTGGCCAGCTTGGTTGTTGTCTTTTTCCAGTTTGTTGGGGTCATTTTCGGTGTTTCTGTGCCCTTTTGTTCTGTGCACATGCATCACACTTATCACCTGTTTTTGGTTTCCCTGCCTAGGCTGTACATTGCTGACACATAAATGGTTTCTCTCCCCTTTAAAGTGCTTTTACCGGTAGGTTTTCATTCGCATTGGAATTCAGCTCTGAAAATCAGCGTGTTAGCCTCTCCCCGCCCACTCTCCGCCCATTGACCCCTTCTCTCCGCCCTCTCTCCACCTTCTACGGTGTTTTACCACGCCGCGGAGCATTACGCGCGTTAGCGTGTGATAGCGCGCTATAGCGTGTTTACGATCGTTAATGCGCTGTAGCACACGCTATAGCGCGCTAACGATCATTAACGTCATACAACGCGCGTTATTCACGTTTACCGCAGTTTAGTAAACATACCCCTTAGAAACGCAAAAAGTGATTCTTCATATCTAGGGAACTATTTCAAGTGCCTGCTAAATTTGTGGAAAATAAGGTGATAACTGTTATATGATACTACTACTAAAAAGGTATTAGTGAAATAAAAAACTAATAAAGGGGGTTATTTTAGTTGCCTTAATCATGCTTAACACGTGTCAGCATGTGCAAATAGCATCCATGTGTAAATGGTCATTTTAGAAAAGGGATTGTGAACTTGCTTTCTACCCATCTGTGGATTCTGTTGTTTTTTGAAAGATGAGTAATCAATTTTTATGGACTATTTTTGATGTACTGAACTGTTAAAAAATATTGGTTGTGGGACGACGATGATGAAAGTGTCTGTCGGGTTGCTACCCATTTGAAAAATGAGTCATCCCCTCCATTTTCAAAAATTTTCTTTGGAATTTAAATGAGTGTTTGAGCAGTTCCTTGAGAAGTAATCCACTATCAGAGTTGGTGAATACGCTTCACTGTTTTCAAGAAATGCATTTAGTTGATTAGTATATTATACAGTTTTTTGAATATAAATGTACAAATTTTTTCCACGGACATATTTTTGAGATGCTTTAGTGGTCTAGTGGTATATTTTTGTTTTATACTGCGTTTTCATTTGACTAGTTTAAAAAAAGCTCATTGTACATGTGGATGCCCATATCATGTTGAAATTGCACAGGAGCATGTCAGGAGGCATGTCATGAGCATTGCCTGGGAGGAACAAAAAATAGATATAGGGGGGCATCCCTTAGAGGGATTAGCACCATTGTACATGCTGCCCAGACATCCAAACAGTGTTTAGCTGCCCCAGCGGATTCTGCAGCCAGCATACACCGCATGTACAAAGCGTTTATGCAGGGACCGCTGTACAAGGGTAGGAGGAGGCAGTGCAGGGGCAGAGCGCTAAAGTAGTCAGCTGGCAGAACGTACAGAGCCTATTCAAGAACGGCCTCTGTATGATTCTTGGCCCCACATCAGATGCACGATATATACATGGCTGCTGGTGGAATGAGGGTCGAGCGGAGTAGTGAACGCACAGAATACTCCCTGTACCCCCACGGTGATGGCCAGCTGTGGCTCCTTCAGGCTCAATTCAGCCCTTGCTGACCACCAGCAGTGAATGGGCACTGGCATGCGTGGGCCACAGAGTGGCTGGTGATTCTTTGCCGCACGGTGGATGGGGTGCTGTCATAGCGATAAGATGCTACAATGCACCTGCAACACAGTTATTTATTTAACCAGTTTTGTATACCACCATATCCTTCAATTAAAGTGGTTGACAAGGGGGCGGAGCTTGGAGCGGAGAGAAATGGACGCATAGAGCGTGAGCTCCGGAGGGCTTCTTTGAGAATCCTGTGTCTGCGCCAGTATTAGTACCTGCAACTCCGTGGAAAGCAAGGGAGCTATAATCGGAGATGGCTAGCTCTAAACCTCTTCGTTTGGATTTCGCATCAGGGACCGGCTCAGGCAATAAACGATCGAAGACGGAGCCTCCTTCTCCAAACAAAATGGCGGCTGGGCGCGAGCAGCCAGATGCGCTGCAGGAGTTATTGTTGGAGATCCGTGCGGTGAAGGATATCGTCTCCGCTAACAGTGCTTCCTTGCAAAATATGCAGGAGGATATTGGGCAGTTAAAGGAGCAGCTCAGGCATCTTTCGGTGAGCCAGGAGCAAATGGAGAGAAAACTGGTGGTGCACGAGGAGAGATTGAAAGATGTGCTGCAGCACTCCAGACAAATAGAACATCTTCAGAAAGAACTCGAGGATATTAACAACAGGGCTCGACGCAACAATGTTCGAGTGGTGGGGGTGCCTGAAGGAGCGGAGGGCCAAGAGCTGTTTGCTTTTATTCACAAGCTAGTGACTTCTACATTAAAATTATCCTTTGATGCACCGTTTGAATTGGAGCGAGTGCATCGTGTCCCCTCGCAGGCCCTGCCTAATTACAAAGGTCCACGGCCAATTATTTTTAAGACTTTGCGCCATCAGCACGCGGTAAAATTTTTTGAAGCGGCACGTGCTCGCTTTCCAGTGGAGTTTGAAGGCCGGAAATTGCAGTTCTTTCCGGATTTCGCGAAGAGTACTGTGATTAAGCGGAAACGCTTCCTGGAACTGAGACCTCGACTTCAGCGGTTGCAGGCCCGTTTTGGACTGCTTCAACCTGCGCGGATGCGAGTTACGCTGCATAATGTTACAAAAACTTTTGAAGATCCGCTTGCCTTAGGCCTGTATATTGAGGAGAAAGAAGCAGAGTTAATGACCTGATGTTTCTGTCTGTTCTCATATGCTTTTTGGGATGATAACTGCTGATGGTGGGCAGGGAGGGGGTTCTAGTAGTTTTGTCTACCCCATGATGGGCTCCCTTGCCTAAGTTTATCTTGGAGTTCCTTGTTTGCTAGTACGATGGTTGGTGCAGACACTTGTTTAACGTAATTTGATGCCCTCTGTTGTGTCTTTTTCCCTCTAGTCTGGGTTTACCCATAGAGATTGTTCGGGTCCTCCCCCGTCCCCTGGGTTGCATCGGCTGCATATCTGTGCTACGAGTAGAGGGCGGCTGCGTATGGAGTGATAATGTGTGGTGGGCCTTATTAACTGCTATGGGAGAATGCTTGAGGTGGGAGGAGCATCTTGATCAGTTGACGGGGTATGGCAACGTGATGTTTATGTGTATCTATCTCACTGATTGCTATGACATTGTTCAATATTTACTCCTTGAATGTTAAAGGGGTGAGTAATCCCATCAAACGGAAAAAAATTATTCTGTATGCTAAAAGAACTAACTGTGATATTTTGATGCTACAGGAAACGCATTTGAATGAGAAAGAATCTCTGAAATTGAATATTCCACCTTTTGTGCTACTTGCGTTTTCTGCAGCGAGGAACAAACATAATGGAGTGGCTATTTTAGCACGCAAATCCCTTTGTTTACAGGTGAGCCATCCGCAAGGGGATGGGGAGGGACGATGGGTCAAGGTCTGTGTGCGGCTGGGGTCCTTGGATTTGACTATAATAAATGTGTATGCCCCCAATTGTGATAATCCGGTATTTTTTCAAACCTTGGCTGAGTTGGTTTGTTCTCTCTCTACCACTCCATTGATCCTGGGTGGTGATTTCAATTTAGTTCTGGACATGCTGCTTGATAAGAAGCCTCCCCGTACTCAGGGAGGCGGTAAGGCGCAGGGAGTTCTCCATTCATTGTCGCGGGATGCGGGGCTGATTGATGCGTGGCGATTGTTGCATCCTGATGCGCAGGAATTCACTTTCTACTCCTTTCCTCATAAGTCCCAATCTCGTATAGGTTTTTTCTTGATATCTAGGTCTCTTATCCCCTATTTAGTTTCAGCGGATATTCATCCAGCACATATTTCCGACCATGCTGCGGTCTCTATTGGCCTGGAGGGATTGCATCCGGACGCAGGTCCGAGAAAGTGGGGCTTTGACAGGACATGGTTAGAGGATGTTAACTTTCAGCTGCTGTTGAAAGCGGCCATAAAGGAGTATTTTGAGTTTAATCCCTCTTCCTTGACGTCTGGTTGGGCGAGATGGGAGGGCTTCAAAGCATCTATGAGGGCGGTCATTACTAGTTTCGGCATTGCTCAGGCCAAATTACAAAAACAGCGACTGGAGGCGTTAGACTGCCAGATCAAGGCGGGGGAGTGGGTTCTGACCAATAGGTCGGATCCTTGCATTTTGCTGCGTTTACAGCGCTTAAGATTCAGGTACAACCAACTTCTTACATCGGAGGTGGTTCGGCGCATCCGACTGCAGGATGGCCTTTATTATTGGGAAGGGGATAGGGCGGGAAAGTTGTTAGCCAACAAACTGAAAGCTCGTAGAGAAGTAGGCCGAGTGGCTGCTCTTCGGAATACCCCCCAAGATGAGCTGCTGCTTAAAGACTCGGATATCCTCCGTGTGTTTAAAGTTTTTTATGAGCAGTTGTATGCTTCCAAAATGACTTGTTCGGCTGAGGACTTTGCACATCTCATGGATAAGGTGCAGAGACCGGTATTGGACCCTGAGCTCTTGGCCTCGCTTGACCTTCCTATCTCCATAGAGGAGGTTGAGGAAGCGGTTAGTTCTTTGTCGGTAGGGAAGGCGGCGGGCCCAGATGGGTTGCCGGCGGAGTTTTTCAAAGTTTTCTGTAAGGAGTTGGGCCCCTCTCTGTTGCAGTATTACTGATCTTTGCTTGAGGAGAGTCCTCTGATCGGCTCATTTGCGTCTGCGAATCTTATAGTCATAGCGAAACCTGGTAAAGATCCTTTGGAAGTTGGTAGTTACCGCCCCATTTCTTTGCTGAATGCAGATTACAAGATCTATGCTTCTATCCTGGCAAAGCGTTTGTCTGTTGTTATCCCGCAGCTAATTCACCCGGACCAATGTGGCTTTGTAGGAGGCCGGTCCACTGCGGACAATGCCAGGCTTCTGTGCCATGTTTTGGCTGAGGTTGCATCTCATCAGCTGCCCGGAGTTGGGATTTCCCTTGACGCTGAGAAGGCATTTGACCGTCTGGAATGGTCCTTCTTGTTTCAATCCCTTAGATGGTTCGGGATCGGGGAAAAATTTGTTAACTCTATACAGGTATTATATCTTAACCCTTTCGCTCGAATCTGTGTGAATAATGCTTGTTCTCAGAACGTTTGTCTTGGAAGAGGGACGAGACAGGGTTGTCCCCTTTCGCCTCTGCTCTTTAACTTGGCGTTGGAGCCTTTAGCCCTTTTGGTGCGGCAGAATAAGCTTATCCAGGGCATTGAGATCCGGGGGGCAGTGTTGAAGTTGTCAGCTTACGCCGACGATTTGTTGCTTTTCACCAGGCCGGATTCGGTTCCTCATATCCTCTCTCAAATCGAGGCTTATGCCGCCTTGTCGGGCTATAAAATCAATTGGTCAAAATCGGTCGCCTTTCCCTTAAACGCCCGGACGTTCAAAGCTGATATGTCTCCGTTCCCTTTTGTCTGGGAAACGGGGATGGTTAAGTACTTGGGGGCATATTACTGTTCTCCTTTAGAGGAAACGGTCCGTTTTAATTCCAGCAGGGTCGTAGAGTTGGTCAAATCGTTGGTAGCCAACTGGTCCCCTTTGTCTTTGTCGTGGTGGGGGCGTTTGGAGTCCATTAAGATGACTATCGCTCCTAAAGTTAATTATCTTTTGGAAATGTTGCCAATATTATTTTCGGATCAGGTGTATCAGCAAGTTGAGAGAGTCCTTGTCGGCTTTTTGTGGAATGGGAAGCCCCCGCGTATTGCGCTTTCTAAGCTAAAGGGGCCTAAGGATGAGGGGGGAGTAAACTTTCCTGATTTCAAGATATATCATTATGCTTTTCTGATGAAACAAGGTGGTAGATGGTTAGAAGACGTGACTGCACTTAGCCCTGTCTGGTTGGCTCTGGAGCAGGCTATGGTTGCCCCGATTCCTTTGTTGTTGGTACCGGGTATGTTTTTCTCCCGGTCCCATTATTGGCCGCTGCCTATGGTCGACACCCAACGTGCCATTCAGGCGTTTTTATCTCAAGGGTTGGTATCGGAGAGACTTTCTCTTGATCTTCCGTTATGGCATAATCCCCTTTTCCGTATTCAGAAGAAGTCATTTGCTTGGAAATCATGGTATAATAAAGGCATCTGGACGTTAGGGCAGTTAATTAACAAAGATGACTGGAAGACGTTTATTGAATTGCAGCACGAATTCGGCATCCCTGGGTCCTTTGCCTTTCAATGGATCCAATTGAAGCATTGTATTGGGTGGGCCTTAGGGACTATAAAGTTTTCTAGCATGTCCGGAACGTTGTTGACTAAAGTCTCTCAGGTGTGGCGGGATCACAACTCAGCCTCTTCCTTATATCAGTTGTTTGGCCAGCAGCACTCATCGCGTGTGCTGGCTACGCAAGAGACATGGGAGCGTGAGTCTGGTGCTGCGCCGTCCTTGCGTAGTTGGACGACTTTTTGGGCCAAGCAAACGCGCATATCCAAGTCAGCTTCAGTCACACAGACCTTATTTTTCTTTTCTCATCGAGCTTATGTTACTCCGACGAAAGTGGCTAAGTGGGATGCCTCAGCGAGTGGTCATTGCTGGCTTTGCCAGACTGAGGTGGGGACCTTTCGGCACATGATGTTGGACTGTTCCCTTCTTCAGTCTTACTGGTCACAGGTATGGGCCCGTATCCAGCAAATCCTTTCTTTTCAGGCTGTTTTTACGTGGGAGGTTTTGATTTTCCGTTCCAACGCACAGCTTCCCTCGCTGGGGCGGCATGATGCCTTTCTCCTTGATTTTTTGTTGGGGATTGCCATCTGTTGCCGTATGCGTCACTGGAAAGTGTTGTCTGATCTTCATTATCAGGTTTGGTGGAATACTGTATGCTTGTATAGTAAATACGAGATGATGTCCCGAAAAGGGGTGAGGTATAGTGCCGCTTCCTTGAGAAAGTGGCAATCCTTGCTGAAATTTTGCAATATGGCTCGTTGCGCTGATGGAGGGATTCCTCCCTGAATTGTGTTGCTAACCCGCATTAGGAGGTTTGGCCTGTATATATGTGCCTTCTCTGTAACAGTGTGTATGAAGGGAGTGCAGCCTGCAGCTTGGTGGACGGGGGGAGGGGGAGGAACTGGGGGGTTGGGAGGGTTGGAGGGATGGTTGTTTGGTATGCTGATTGTTTTGTTTTTCTTTTGTCATTGTTTCGTGTGGAAATTTAAATAAACGTTTAAAAAAAAAAAAGTGGTTGACAAGACAACAAAGGACTTACATGTTGAGGGCATGGGAAGATCAAATACAATACATTACAGTATAAATACAGTACAAACAGTAAATTATATTATCTCATAGTGAAACTGGATATACAAGTTGATCAATTTAAGTTATTTGACCAAATGATTCTATGAATAAATAAGTCTTTAAAGATATGTGAAAATCTTTGATGTCTTCCTGAGCTCTTAATTCTTCAGGAATAGAATTCCATACCTCTGGTGCCATGAAGGAAAATGCTCTTTTAGAGGTCATCTGTTTTGATCTATTGAAGTTTAAAGGTGTACTAAGCTTATTGGAGTTATGAGATCGTCTAGGTCTTAGGCTCTTGTCTTTGGATATTATATGCTGTAGAATATCTGCTGAAGATTGGTGAAAGATTTTGGAAATAATCATTAGGTTTTTGTATTTTGCTCTTGCAATAATTGGAAGGAAATGTAACTGTTTAAGGACAGGAGTTATGTGATCAAATTTTGCAGAGCCAGTAATTATAAGCGCAGTAGTGTTTTGAACTAATTGGAGAAGATGGATAGCGTTTTTAGGAAGACCTTGATATAAGACGTTTCCAAAATCAAGAAGGGGTGTTATGACAGCTTGACATACCATGCAAAAGTGATTTGTATTTAATATTGATTTTAGTCTTCTTATAATCTTTAAGTGATGGCATGCTTTAGCTGCAATTTTGTTTATATGAGATTTTAAGTTTAAATATTTATTTATTTATTTATTTATTTAACAGGTTTTTTATACTGCCTTTTCCTTTAATCAAAGCGGTTACAAGACTACATCAGGTTAGCAAGTAATACAGACATAAAAACATCAGACTACAAAGACAAAACAATGCATCCAGTTTTATACCACCTTATCAAAATATCAAAGTGATAAGCAATGGATCTATAGGAAACAGGGAAAGACAAGACTACATCAGGTTAACATGTAATACAAACATACCTCCAAACGGAAAAGCAGCCAAAGGGAGAGACAGACAGAGGACGTTGTAAAGAGAACAACCACTCATATTAATAGATCTTATACACATTTGCTGTTATTCAATTTTGCCACGGACCAACGCCTAAGGGCCACGCCAAAGGGCCCTCAGGCGCGGGCCCGCAAGGCGCGGGTGCGCCCCGGCAACGGCTGCTTTTATGCCGTTGAGAGAGCCGCTCGTTGGTGGAACCGGTGAGGAAGGGGGAGCTCCTGCTCTCACCCCCGTCGACGCTGCAGCCTCACTGAAGCTCCCGGCAACGGCTGCTTTTATGCCGTTGAGAGAGCCGCTCGTTGGTGGAACCGGTGAGGAAGGGGGAGCTCCTGCTCTCACCCCCGTCGACGCTGCAGCCTAAATATATACCTAAATATCTTACTTCATCTTTAATTTTTATTTTTTTATTTAATAGGTTAATTTCACTTGATAGTTTTAAGGACTGACAATTCGATATGAACAATGCTTCCATTTTGTCAGAATTTATTATTAAATTGTTGTAATTGAGCCAATTATTCATATCATTCAAACAGCTATTCATTTTTGTTGTATCAAAAGTATTTTGATCAATTGAAGTATAAATCATAATGTCATCAGGGTATAAATGATAATCCATTTCATGATGTTTAATAATTTGACATATGGGTTGAATATAGATATTAAAGAGGATAGATGATAAAGCAGAAACTTGCGGAATACCTTGTACAATTGTGAATTGTAAGGATTTTTTGTCCCCATTTTTTACTAGTTGTGAACGATTGGTTAAGTAAGAAGCAAACCATTTTATTGTATTGTTGGATAAACCAATATTTCGTAGACGTTGCAGCATTATTGAGTGAGACACAGGGGCATGTTTACTAAACTGTCTTAACGTGCGCCCGGCATTAGTGTGCAGGATGCCATAAAAGGAGTGGGTGTTTCGGTCTTAAAGTAGCAAAACGGGATTATTGCGTGATAACGTGCACTGCGCACATTATCGGGCAAGATGCCGCTAAGCACGTTAACGCGCAGTAATCTTAAGTAGGCGCACAGACATACAACTACAGAAGCAGAGGTGTAGAACAATGGTTAATGCACTGATTGATGGTACAGGAGTCATGAGTTTGATCCCACAGTGTGCCTAATTCATAAGGCTGGCTGAGGCATTAGCTTTTACGTGTAATATTGATCTTTGAGGCATTTTATTTGTAGTTTAATTAGTGCTGCCAGCAAACACACCCTCACGTGCCGTAACCTAAGGTGCTGCATAAGGCACCCTATAAGGCACTCCATAGGGCACATTATAAAGTGCACTGTCTGCCAAGGCACCCTATAATGTCCCCTATAGGGCACCTTATAAGGTGCTTTATGGTTACAGTACACTGAGGGTGTTTTTGATGGCAGCACTAATGTACATTAAAAGTAGACAATGCCTCGGACAGCCTTATCAAATAGCCCCACCATGGGTTTGAACCCATGACCTCTGGTGCCACAAGCAGTGAAGTAACCAGTGGGCTACAGCTGCTAACAAAACCCCGATTGGCTGCAGAAGGACTGCACGTCACCACACAAACTGTTTTCTGTGGTTACCAGGACAGGGTTAACCCACCCATACCCATGATGCACTGCACATGCAAATCAGCAGTCTACAGATGGGCACAAGATGGGGTATAAACCCCCACAGCACCTCGGCCTGGTAGGGGGAACTGACCGTGTGTGGTACTGGCACAGAGTAGCTACAGACCGTCACATTGTGCAGGTACTGTGCTCACCCTGAGCGTGAGGTGGGGTGCCCAGCACCAGGTCCACAGCACCTTTCATGACTGAAATACACCATGCTGCAGGCCCCCATCAGTGCTACTGTGTGTGATAGATAGTCCCTGCAGACACACCTAGGATACATCTGTGTCCTTCTGTATTTCTCAGTCATGTCTAGCCCTTATGGGCTATGATGCACCCAGAATAGTACACATCCTGTGTTGCTGCCATGATTACATGATGGAGGTGAGATGAGGAGAAGGGAAGGGAAGGGAAAGGAAAGGGTTGGGTGTTTGGACCCATAGGCAGACTATGGGGCATGTTTACTAAAAGCCGTATAATTGCGTGCCGCACAATAGCGCACGGAAACGCTCTTAAACGCCCCGCACAAGTGCGCTTGGGCCCCGCACAATTGCGCGCCGCACTAACGTGCCCCGCACAAGTACCCGGCCCGCAAATGTCCGATAGAGGCGTGGAAAGGCATTCTGAGGGCGGAGGAAGGCTCCCGAGGGGCGGAGAGACGGGGTCAATGGGCGGGGAAGGGGAGGGGAGAGGCTCCCCGCACAGTATCGGGGACGAATTTGCAGGTTAAAAATAGCGCGAGTGAAACACTCACGGTAGAGGGCATTTAAAGGGAAGAGAAACCATTTCCGTCAGCAATGTACAGGGAAACCGGGGAAACCTGCAAAAAGTGAGCAGTGTGATACATGTGCACAGAACAAAAGTGCAAATAAAGATAGAAAAAGACCCAAACAAACATATTAAAAATAGGAAGTCAGCTGGGGAACCCTGATATTAATGGGCAAACATAAGAAACACACCCAGGAAAGCTCCAAAGAAATGAAATGAAGTATGGAAGGGGCTACGGAGCGGAGACCCTTCCAAAAACCATTTCCTTTTTTCTGAGCCTTCCTGGGAGTGTCTGCTATGGTTGCCCATTAATATCACTGTTGCCCAGCTTGGTTATATTTATCCCCAGTTCGTCGTGGTTGGTTGAGGGGTTTATTTGCACTTTTGTCACCAGACAAGGTGACTGAGCCCACAGTACAAATGTGCAGAGCAGGGTTTTTGACTCCTTTGGTCAGGTTTCCCACCCCCAGGGACTACACTATCACTGTGGCCACAGTGTGGTGCAGTAGACAGAGGCAGTACCTCTAGGACCAGAGGGTCACAGGTTCAAATCCAAGCTGGGGCTCCTGCCAACCCAGTCCCCATATTTTACCCACCACTAAACAGAGATAGTAAAGACACTCCTTTATTGCAGAGAACATAAGCATGGTTCACACACCCATTTTGTACCCAACACCGCACACACACCATAACAACGGGCATTACCAACAGCCGAGTCCCCCAAATGCAGTCCTGGAGTGCCACAACTCAATCAGGTCATATGCTTTTCCAAGATACGGACATGCCAGCATGTTGGCGGTAGGGTACAGGTGGTGGAGGGGGCAGTGGCTGCTAGCCACAGAAGACAGTGGCCGAGCCATGTGCAGGCTGGCACGTCCACTGCAACATAGGCCCTGTCGGATGTACAGTCATGGACTTCCCAGGGAATTCAGCACATCTGTGGCAACACAGTGGTGCAGTGCACACAGACAGTGTGTGCAGGAGCAAAAGGTCACAGGTTCAAAGCCCAGCTGGGGCTACTGCCATTCCTGTCCACATATTTTCCCCACAACTAAACCATGTTAGTAAGGGCAATCCTTTATTGCTGGGAATATACGCATTGGTCATACGCCTATCTTTTACACCACCAAGCACAGACACCATGACCAGGGGCATTACCTAGAGCAGAGTCTCACAAATGCAGTCCTGGAGGACCACACACCATTCAGGTTCCATGCTGCCACTCATACAAATAACCATGCTGTATATCTATGCACCACCCCCATGGCATGTAGATGTAGCTCATGCATATTCATGAGGGACAGCAGGAAACCCCAACCAGTGTATTGCAAACCTGGACTGGATTTGGAAACCTCTGCCGTACAGCAGCAGCCAACAGGGACAGACACACCCACACCCACACCCACAGGCCCCATTGGCCAATGCCTCCTGGTGAGGCAGGACATTGGGCCCTGCGTGCATCTCCCAATACCAGCACTTGCATACCTTAGCAATGTCACCCTACACCAGGGTATATGGTACACAGCTCTCAAACGTTTGCTATGAGTACTGGCAGATAGATATCCCTACGTTACGCACAGTCTGCTCTATGAGCTCCATCATAATAATCTATCTGATGTTTGCGGTGTGTGCGTCAGGTCTGGCCCCTGACAGTGTTTACCACCCTAGGGAGGGACCCCCAACAGTATTGCATACCATACCCATGCCTGTACTGTGCCCAGGACTGGTGTGGTGGGCAAGGATTCTGAACCCCTCTATAGTAGCACAATGCTGGCATACGTGTGGGAGTGTGTGTCTGTCTATACCAGTGTTTCCCAACCCAGTCCTCGGGGAACGCCAGGCCAGTCAGGTTTTCAGGATATCCCTAATGAATTTGCCTGAGATATATATGCATTAGAGATAGCTTGCAAACCTGACTGGTTTGTGGCCCTCCAGGGCTGGATTTGGAGACCCCTGCCGTACACCTCTGTCATTTAAGATTGTGAGTGGGCAAGGTACAGATGTCCTAGACATCGAAAGGGTAGATAGAACGTGTCACATTCCTCCTCGATTCTCACCACCACCAAAGAGTTGTCTAATAGACAATATTTTGGTGGTGGTGAGAAGTCAGGAGGAATGGGACACGTTCTATCTACCCTTTCGATGTCTAGGACATCTGTACCTTGGCCACTCACAATCTTAAATGACAGAGGTGTAAGGCAGGGGTCTCTAAATCCAGCCCTGGAGGGCCACAAACCAGTCAGGTTGGCAGGCTATCTCTAATGCATATATATCTCATGCAAATTCATTAGGGATATCCTGAAAACCTGACTGGCCTGGCGTTCCCCGAGGACTGGGTTGGGAAACACTGGTCTATACAGTGTGTGTTGGCTGCAAACACTGTCCACAGTTTTGGCCTGATGATGTGCATAATGAGCAGCAAGGTACCATGGGTATAGCTCAGACAGGGTGGGCTGGCCAGGATGCATCTGCACAGGGCATAGGGCACTGGCAGGGACATTGTAGTGGCCGTCCACCACCTCCACAGACAGGGTGACCTCTGTATGTGCTGCTGGGCTTTCACTCCACCCTGACTGTGCAGTGATGGCAGCATGGCTAGGCACCCCCATAGTGCTTCATAGAACTTCCCTCATGTGATATATATGGGTCACCTGTTGGGGCCTAGTCACTGATGTATCTGCTTGTGTGTGCTGCCATCCCAGTTGTGGGTGCATGCATTTCCAGTGGGACTAACCAGCAGACTGTTCACAGCTGGTATGTGCCCTGCTGGTGTGCCTTGCAGTGGCTGATGGCTTGATGCAGGGGAATATCAGATAGTGGTGGGGTGCATCTTAGCATATCCAGGCCTACTGTCTGTCTGATATTGTGGTCTGGGTGTGTGTGTGGGGCTGCTTGGACTGCCCTGTAGGATGTCTGTTCCCCAACAGGACTGGGGTTGATAGTGCACTCTACTGCCATCATTGCAGGGGGGGGGGGGTGGTGGTGGTGTATAATGGGGATCTGTTGATAGGAGACCCTGCCTGTTTGCCACCCTCAGCGCGGGGGGGGGGGGGTGGTGGGTGGTACATAGCCCACCTAGGGGTCCATGGGGTTCCCCCTGACTGAGACAGACAGAGATATCCAAGGTGTTCCTGCAGAAACTACCTATCTCACAGATTACGACTGTTTTGGAGCTCTGCCATGGCCTCTCTCAGCCATGGAGGGTGCTGTGGACCTGGTCCAGGGCGCCTCATCGCACACTCAGGGTGAGCACAGTTCCCGCACAGTGTGACTGTGTGTAGCTACTCTGTGCAAATTAAACACCCGGTCAGTACCTCCTACCAGGCCAAGGTGCTGTGTGGGTGCACACGGACACGTCCCCCTACCAGGCCGGGGAGCTGTTGGGGTGCATTCCCCATCTTGTGTTCATCTGTGGACAGCTGATTTGCATGTGCAGTGCATCATGGGTATGGGTGGCCTAACCCTATCCTGGTTCCCACAGCAGACTGTCTGTGTGGTGACATGCAGGCTCTCTGCAGCCAGCCAGGGGCTTGCTGGCAGCTATATAGCTGTAGCCCAATGGTTACTTCACTGCCTGTGGAGCCAGCGGTAATGGGTTTGAGCCCACAGTGGGGTCATTTGATAGGGTTGTCCAAAGCTTGTTTTAGATTTAATGTACATATGTTGCTGCCATCAAACATACCCTCAGTGTACTGTACCCATAAGGTGCCTCTGAGGGTGCTTTATAGGGCACCCTATAGGGCACCTTATGGTTGCCGTCCATATAAGGTGCACTATACATTATCCTGTGACGCAACATATATGGTGCCCTATAGGGGACATTCAAGGGTGCCTTGGCGGACAGTGAACTTTAACATGTGCCTTCTGGGCCGCCTTATGTTAACACGCTTTGTGAGTGCGTTTGCTAGTAGTGATAACTGAAATAAAAATAGATTGCCCCCTACAGCACTCATCCCCATAATACACACTTGCCTCAGTGAGCCTTCTTCATTGGGCACTGTGGGGGATTGAACCCCTGATCTCTGCACCATTGGTCAGTGTCTTAACCATTGTGCTGTGGCTCTGTTCCTATGCTTGGGCATCTGCGCACCGCCTTATGCCGCCCAAAATTAACAGTGCACCGCCTTATGCCGCCCAAAATTAATATGCCTCCTAAAGCACTTTTACCCATTACAGTTAATGCCTCAGCCAGCCCTTTTTGTTGTGCACAATGGGGAATTGAACCCATGGCAGCTGCACCCACAGTCAGCGTCTTAACCATTGTACTATGGCTCTGCTCCTTTGTGTGTGCATATCAGGGCGCCACTTAGCCTTCCCACGCACTATTATGCTTGGCGCACAATAGCGCTGCGCACAATAGCGCCCCGCGCAAATGTGCAATCGCTTACTCCCGTTTTTTTTCTTTTCTCTGCCTGAACCGCCCACTCCTTATATGGCACAGGCACACTACCGCGGCCCCGCACATTAGGAATGTTTAGTAAACAGACCCCTATGTATCACCACACAACCCACCCTCTGGGGCTCAGGGTTTGAAACAGGATCACCCACCAACAGATCCACATTCTACCTCCCTGCAATGGTGGCAGTAGAGAGAACCATCAACCCAAGTCCTGCTGGGGAACAGACACCCTACAGGGCAGGCAATGCAGAGCTGTACACATCCATAAAGCAATAGCAGACAGACAGTAGTCCTGGAAATGCTCAGCTGCCCCCCACCACTATCTGACATTCTCCAGCAGCAAGCTTCCAGCTGCTGCACAGTGTTCCAGCAAGACACATACTAGCTGCAGACAGTCTGCTAGCTAGGCCATAGCGCATGCTCCTGGAGGAGATGTATGTACCCAGAACTGGAATGTCAGCATACAGACCAAGCAGATAAGTCAGTGAGTGGGCCCCAAAAGAGAACCCATAAATATCACATGAAAAAAATGCTATAAAGCATTATGGGGGAACCTAGCCATGCTGTGGTCACTACTCAGTCAGGGTGAGAGTGACCTCCCAGCAGGACATGCTGTGGCCACCCTGTCCGTGCAGGTGGTGGCCGGGCTCTACAATGTCTGAGCCATTGCCCTATGCTCTGTACAGATGAATCCAGGCCAGGCCACCCTATACAGGCTATTCCCATAGTACCTTGCACCTCATTATGCACATTGGCAGGCCAATACTGGCAACAGTGCTAGCAGTGTGGGCTGAGGAAGGTGTTAGCAGCCACCACACACTGGATAGACAGACACACACTCCCCACACCTATGCCAGCATTGTGCAACTATAGAGGTGTTTGGCAGCCCTGGCCACTGCACCAGTCCTGGGCACAGTGCAGGCATGGCTATGGTACACAATACTGTTGGGGTCACTCCCCAGGGTGGTAAACACTGTCAGACACAAGACATGTAGCACACTCCACAGACATCAGAAAGGTTGCTATGATGCAGCTCACTCAGAAAATTGTACCTAACTTTGGAATTGCTATCTGCCAGTAATCATAGCAACCTTTTGATAGCTGTGTACCGTATTCCCAGGTTTAGGGTGGCATTGCTAAGGTATGCAAGTGCTAATATTGGGAGATGCACGCAGGGCCCAATATCCTGCCTCTCCAGGAGGCATTGTATAATGGAGCCTGTGGGTGCGGGTGTGTCTGCCCCTGTTGGCCGCTGCATTAGGGCAGAGGTTCCCGACTCCAGTCCTGGTGGGCCAGACACTGTTCGGGTTTTCATGCTGTCCCTCATGAATATGCATGAGATATATCTGCATACCATGGGGGCGGCACATAGAAATGCAGCACAGGCAGCTTTATTAGAGACAGCATGGAACCTGAATGGTGTTTGGCTCTCCAGGACTTCATTTGGGAGACTCTGCCCTACGTAATGCACATGTTTATGGTGTCTGTGCTCTGTAGGGTAAAATATAGGTATTTGGGCATGTTTACGTCATCTGCAATAAAGGTCCTGTCTGTATTAACATGTTTTAGTAGTGGGTAAATTACGGGCACTGGGCTGACAGGAATCACAGCTGGGACTTGAACCTATAACCTTCTGAACACACTGGTTGTGTGCACTGCACCACTGTGCTGCCGGAGAGACAGTGTATTCCCTGGTGATACCATGACTGTTTGTCAGACAGGGCCTGTCTGTCACAGTGCACAGTACCCACCTACACAGGGCTAGGCCACGGTCTGCTCTGGGCAGCTGCCACTGCCCCCTCCACCACCAGTATCCCTCTGCCACCATGCTGACATGCCCTTCTGCTGGTGGTGCTGGTGGAGCGCAGTCTCAGGCCATCCAGTGTGTGGGTAGGGAGCTGCCTATGGTGCAGGTTCTGGGGTAGGGGTGCCTGCATAGCTGTCCACGCTTCCCCCCAGCACTGCCTTCCAGTGTTCCGTGCCATTGGGGGTACCTGCTGGGTACTATCCCCTGTGACACTGTGGGGAGCACACTCATGCCCATGTTGGGCCCTCAGCAGTTGCTGTCTGGCTGCTCTACTGTTTCAGCATTCCTATGGGCCAGCTAGGCATCACCCTAGTCCGCACTGTGGCCCAGCTGCACCACAGCATGTGCCGCCTGCAGCCCTCTGTGTCCCCTTTTCCAGTATCTGTCTAGTTACCCATTCTGACATGCCTGCCCTGCTGTTGAGGAACATGTGCACACCATGGAAACCTGGCCAATGGAGCCGGAAACCCTGCTCAGCGCAATTTCACTATGGGCTCATTCACCTTGTATGGGGATGGAGTATAGACCCTTCCGAAATTCATATCTTTTTTTTGGATCTTTCTTGGGGGTGTTTTTTTTATGTCTCCCATTGATATCACTATTGCCCAGCTTGGTTATGTTTTTTTTACATTTTCTTCTGTTCATTTTCACTGTTTATTTGCCCTTTTGTTCCGTGCACATGTATCACACTTATCACTTTTCTGAAGGTTTCCCTGGTTTTGCTGTACATTGCTGACGGAAATGGTTTCTTTTCCCTTTAAATCGGCTCTAACGCCAGGGTTTCACTGGCGTTAGTTTTGAGCCTCGGATTTCACAGCGTTAGTGTGCAGGGAGCCTCTCCCCTCACACTCTCTGCCCATTGACCCTCTCTCTCCACCCCTGGGGAGCCTTCCTCCGCCCTCCGGGAGCCTTTCCCCGCCTTCAGCGCTCGTTTACGCCACTGCACGCGTTATCGCACGCTAAGGTACCTCTGCACCTGATAAAGCACCATTATTGTGCGATAAGGTACCTTATCGCGCGATAACGTCGCAGAGCACACATTGAGACGATTTAGTAAACATGCCCCACAGTAGCAAATGCTGCTGGGACATCGATGAAAATTAACAGTTGGCATTGCCGTGTGCGGATGGGCAGGTTTGGCAGCACACACCAGTATGGAATATGGTATCTTCAAGCCTATTTCCCTGATTCCACCTTTGCAGGTGCATCTAGACCTCATGGTGGCAGAATTGGATCCAACTTGGCTCCATCCACTTTTTGTGTATGCCCATGTACCAAGCATCTAAGGCTTGGAATCGGCCTCTGTGTATTGCCCATTTCATATAGGGATTGCAAGTGTTAGCCCATAAAAGGAAATTTCCAAATTTACTCCTGCTCCCTGACATGAATAGGTAGTCGGCCACTTTTGGCCATCCTTTGCAGGAAGCATTAAGGAGGATAACCCCCTTGATCCCTCATGTTTAATTCCCCCTCTGTAGATAATTGGGAGCATCTGCACATCTAGGTTCACAAAATGGCTCCAACAGACATATAAGTGGTGCCATTTACAAGCGTATGTTGTGAAATGCCGGCATTTACAAATGTTGTTGGGCTTTTCCCATCTGTTCCTCTCAGCACATGTGAATATCAATCTCTTTGCATTCTTGCACTTCCTTCAGTGTATTTTAGAACAGGTTCCATGTTTAGCAGAGCCATTTCTATCATTAGAAGTGAGCATTGAGTATGGAGTACATCCTGACCATGACATCACACTTCTGATCTCCATGAACTATTTAAAATGTGCATTAAACAAACAATAAAGAATAAAAGTATTGAAAATAAACTGGAAAATACAGTACTGAGAAATGTGTCTTAATTATGTTTCTGAATTAGTTGAAGGGCATATTTTGCAGCACTATTTTAAGATTGTATGATACCTGCATATAGTTAAACATCGACATATGTAGCAAGTCCATGATTAGCAATATCAAGGGACATATCAACTAAAGTTAACACGCGTTAAGTGCTGCCACTGCCCATTCATTTATATGGGCCATTGCAACACTTAACACGTTAACCTTTATAAAACATGTCCTTAAGAGAGTCTTTTACTAAGCTGCAGTAAGCAGTTACCATGGAGTTATGATGTGTTTAACCCCCATTGGAATTGCTACTGTGGGCCATTTGTAGACGGTGAGTGTCAAAAACCATGTTATCTATACTTTCCTAAGGTGGGCAGGATAGGGACGGGATCAGGGACAAAAGGGGTCATGTCAGCCGATGACAACTAGCATGCTCCACATGGAATGCTCTAGCTTTCATAGTTGTTGATTGCATGGCTGCATTTACAGAACTCCCAAAGAGGCAATGGCAAGTGGCAGCTGTAAGTGCAGCAATAGCAATGACAGTGCAATAGCATGCCTGCAGCTGGTGCCCGGCTGCCGATCAGACCCTCCAATGATCAAATACCACGATCCACCTTCCCCCACTGCATCCAACCCCTGACATTTTTCACCATGTGTCCTTCCTACATCTCCTCCCGATAGGGACCCATTTTCAGGACCACTATGGCTTGAAAGATATCGGAAGAACACAGACCATAAAAGGGGAACACCCCACCTGCAGTGACTATAAGGCACAGAAAAATCACCATAGGATGCAGCACAGAGCTTTATTAGGTATCCACGAGGTCACCCTACATGTGTTTCAGCCATAGCCTTCTTGAGGGGAACTTGATCTCTCTAAAACAAAATAATATGTAAAACAATGCAAAAATATAAATATTCATCAATATAAATCTGAATAAAAGGAGTTAAAAGGATAAATAAGTAAAAAGTAAACCATATCAATTGGAACCAATTGTGCCAAGGACATAAAAAAGAATAAATAATAATGAGAGAAAAAAAATACCTTCTAAAAGCCAGTAAGATCCATTGTAGTGGACAGTGTAATATAACCTAAAATAGGATAATTGAAAGCATGCAGAGTCACACTGAAAGTCAGCAGAGCAGAAACAATATAGATAGATAGATAGATAGATAGATAGATAGATAGATAGATAGATAGATAGATAGATAGATAGATTGATTGATTGACAGGATAATATGTAAAAACTTGACAAAAGAAAGAATGAATAATTAAAAAGTGAATGCTGTGACTCACCCACAGCAGGGATAGTAAGCACAGTCTCCTGGCTATAAATTTGTCTATGAAAACCTGCAAATAACATATACAGTTGGTAAAACCAGGAACAGCTCAAGGTTGACCAAAGGTAATACAAATCCCCCATCTTATTAGACATTGGGGTCTATTCTGAGCCGCGAATAACAGATATAAATGTCCAATCTGGACGACCAGACCTGCTAAATACTTGGCCTGCATCTGGGAAACAGAGCTCCCTGCATGTAGATCTGAGCTGTGCGGGGAGCTCTGTGTGTGTGTGGGTGGGTGGGAGGGGGCGGGCCGCAGGCAGAGCAAGGGCAGGCTGTGGGCAGCGCCATGTTCCTGGATGTACAGGGCCGATTCCAAGACCAGCCCTGTATGTCCGGGGTTGGTCATTTAAACGGGGTACTTATTTTACCTCAGAGGTGGAATAAGTCTTCCTGAACGTCAGGGGCTGCCGGAGCCGAGGCACAGACTACAGGTGAGAGGATGCCTCATAGCCTGACTCTGGCCATGGAAGGCCCGATTGGGGGTCGGGATGTGGGGAACTTAGAACCTGTTGCCACCGGGTAAATGGCTCCTGCATGAAGCCACAGAGCCATGGCAAAATGATGCCATTGCACTGCTGCTCCATGCAGGACCCAGGCTGAGCTAGCCAGGGATGTGGCTGGACATCTGGGGTGCCTGAATCTGAAACTTCCCGGATGTCCAGCCACTGTGCCGTGATTCTGCTTCCACAGGGCCGTCTAGCCTGAACAGGAGCAGAATCAGGTGCATCCCTGGGCCATCCGGATGTCTGGATGTCCGGACGGTCCAGGGATATACAACTCAGACTTGGGGGAATGTTTACTAAAGGGCGCTATTTGCGCTGCTGTCACGTTATCGCACGATAAGGCGCCTTATCACACAATAATGGTGCTTTACCGGGCGATAAGGCGCCGTAACATGCGTTAACGCGTGCAGCGGTGCAAACGAGCGCTGAAGGCGGAGAAAGGCTCCCGGAGGGTGGAGGAAGGCTCCCCAGGGGCGGAGAGAGAGGGTCAATGGGTGGAGAGTGGGAGGGGAGAGGCTCCCTGCACACTAATGCTGTGAAATCCGAGGCTCAAAACTAACCCCAGTGAAACCCTGGTGTTAGAGCTGATTTAAAGGGAAAAGAAAACATTTCCGTCAGCAATGTACAGCAAAACCAGGGAAACTTACATAAAAGTGATAAGTGTGATACATGTGCATGGAACAAAAGGCAAAAATAAACAGGAAAATGAACAGAAGAAAATGTAAAAAAAAATAACCAAGCTGGGCAATAGTGATATCAATGGGAAACATCAAAAAACACTCCCAAGAAAGCTCCAAAAAAAAAGATATGAATTTTGGAAGGGTCTATGCTCCGTCCCCATACCAGGTGAATGAGCACACAGTGAAATTGCGCTGAGAAGGGTTTTCCTCTCCATTGGACAGGTTTCCTATGGCGTGCACATGTTCCGCAACAGCAGGGCGGGCATGTCGGAACGGGAAACTGGACAGATGCTGGAAAAGGGGACACAGAGGGCTGCAGGCGGCACATGCTGTGCTGCAGCTGGGCCACAGTGCAGACTAGGGTGATGCCTAGCTGGCCCATAGGAATGCTGAAACAGTAGAGCAGCCAGATAGCAACTGCTGAGGGCCCAACATGGGCACGAGTGTGTTTCCCACAGTGTCACAGGGGATAGTACCCAGCAGGTACCCCCAATGGCATGGAACATTGGCAGGCGGTGCTGGGGGGAAGCGTGGACAGCTATGCAGGCACCCCTACCCCAAAACACGCACCATAGGCAGCTGCCTACCCACACACCGGATGGCCTGAGACTGCACACCACCAGCACCACCAGCAGAAGGGCATGTCAGCATGGTGGCAGAGGGGTACTGGTGGTGGAGGGGGCATTGGCAGCTGCCCAGAGCAGACCATGGCCTAGCCCTGTTTAGGTGGGTGCCGTGCGCTGCAATAGACAGGCTCTGATGGTGGTGCAGTGAACACAGCCAGTGTGTTCAAGAGCAGAAGGTCACAGGTTCAATTCCCAGCTGCCAACCCAGTCCCCAATATTTTGCCCACTACTAAAACATGTTAATACAGACAGAACCTTTATTGCAGATAACAGAAACATGCCCAATATGCCTACATTTTACCCTACAGAGCACAGACACCATAAACATGCGCATTACCTAGAGCAGAGTCTCCCAAATGCAGTCCTGGAGGGCCAAACACCATTCAGGTTCCATGCTGCCTCTAATAAACACGGCTGTGCTGCATGTCTATGCACCGCCCTCATGGTATGCTGATGTATCTCATGCATATTCATTAGGGACAGCATGAAAACCCAAACAGTGTTTGGCCCACCAGGACTGAAGTTGGAAACCTCTGCCCTAGAGCAGCGGCCAACAGGGGCAGACACACCCTCACCCATAGGCTCCATTATCCAAAGCCTCCTGGAGAGGCAGGATGTTGGGCCCTGCGTGCATCTCCAAATACTAGCACTTGCATACCTTAGCAATGCCACCCTAAACCTGGGAATATGGGACACACCCATCAAAATGTTGCTATGATTACTGGCAGATAGCAATTCCTAAGTAAAGCACAATTTGCTGATTGAGCTGCATCATAGCAACCTTTCTGATGTCTGTGGAGTGTGCTTCAGGTCTGTTGTCTGACAGTGTTTACCACCCTGGGGAGTGACCCCAACAGTATTGCGTACCATAGCCATGCCTGCACTGTGCCCAGGACTGGTGCGGTGGCCAGGGCTGCCAAAAGCCTCTATATTTGCACAATGCTGGCATAAGTGTGGGAGCGTGTGTTTGTCTATCCAGTGTGTGGTGTCTGCCAACACCTTCCTCAGCCCACACTGTTGCCAGTGTAAGCCTGCCAATGTGCATAATGAGGAGAAAGGTACCATGGGTATAGTCCGGACAGGATACATCTGCATACCGTGGGGGCAGCGCATAGAAATGCAGTACAGGCATCTTTATTAGAGGCAGCATGGAACCTGGATGGTGTTTGGCCCTCCAGGACTGCATTTGCGAGACTCTGCTCTAGGTACTGCGCATGTTTATGGTGTCTGTGCTCTGTAGGGTAAACTGTAGGTGTTTTGGGCATGCTTATGTCATCTGCAATAAAGGTTCTGTCTGTATTAGCAGTAGGTAAAATATGGGGACTGGGTTGGCAGAAACCACAGCTGGGATTTGAACCTGTGCCTGTCTGTTTCTGAATACTGTTGTTTTGTGCACTGCACCACCTTGTTGTCACAGAGTCAGTGCATTCCCTGGTGATACCATGACTGTTTGTCAGACAGGGCTTGTCTGTTGCAGTGCATGGCACCCACCTACACAGGGCTAGGCCACAGTCTGCTCTGGGCAGCTGCCACTGCCCCCTCCACCACTAGTATTCCTCTGCCTCCTTGCTGACATGCCCTTCTCCTGGTGGTGCTGGTGGAGTGCAGTCTCAGGCCATCCAGTGTGTGGGTAGGCGGCTGCCTATGGTGCGGGTTCTGGGGTAGGGGTACCTGCATAGAAAGAAAGAAAGAAATAGTTTTTTTGTATACTGCCTTATCCTTCAATCAAAGCGGTCACAACACAATTGGGGGATACATTTAACACGCGGGGATATGAGACACATACACTAATACTTACAGGGAACATGGGCAATGGAGGGTTAAGTGGCTTACCCAAGACCACAAGGAGCATCTGTGGGACTAGAAACCCCAGTCCTTCCGGCCCAAGGTTGCTGTCCTCTAGTGGGATTTGAACCCCTGACCTTCCGGCCTGAAGTACCTTGCCCCAACCACTAGGCTACACCTCCCGGGTCCACGCTTCCCCCCAGCACCGCCTGCCAATATTCCGTGCCCTTGGGGGTAGCTGCTGGGTACTATCCCCTGTGACACTGTGGGAAACACAGTCGTGCCCATGTTGGGCCTTCAGCAGTTGCTGTCTGGCTGCTCTGCTGTTTCAGCATTCGTATGGGCCACCTAGACATCACCCTAGTCCGCACTATGGCCCTGCTGCACCACAGCATGTGCCGCCTGCGGCCCTCTGTATCCCCTTTTCCGGCATCTGTCCAGTTGCCCGTTCCAACATGCCCACCCTGCTTTTGCGGGACATGTGCACGCCATAGGAAACCTGTCCAATAACAAGGGAAAACCTTGATTAGCGCTATTTCACTGTGGGCTCATTCACCTTGTATGGGGACGGAGCATAGACCCTTCCACGATTAATATCTTTTTTTTGGAGCTTTCTCGGGGGGGGGGGGTGTGATTTCTCCCATTAATATCACTATTGTCCAGCTTGGTTATGGTTTTTTTTCCAGTTTGTTGAGGTCATTTTCAATGTTTATGTGCCCTTTTGTTCTGTGCACATGTATCACACTTATCACTTTTTTTAGGGTTTCCCTGCCTATGCTGTACATTGCTGACACTGAAATGGTTTCTCTCCCCTGCAAATGTGCATCTAACGGCAGGTTTTCAATCACGTTAGGATTCAGCTCTTCAATCAGTGCGTTAGTGTGAATGGAGCCTCTCCCCGCCCACACTCCACACATTGACCCCTTCTCTCCACCCTCTCTCCATCTTCTGCGGTGTTTTACCGCGCCACGGAACGTCTACGCTCGTTAAGTAACGTTAACGCGCATTATGAGACGTTAACGATTGTTAATGTCTCATAACGCACGTTAACATTACTTAACGATCGTTAACATTACATAACGCGCGTTATGTAACGTTAGCGTGGTTTAGTAAACATACCCCTTAGTAAACATACCCCTTGGTCTCATTAAGAAGAGAAACCTACTAAAAATTAATATTCACAGTAAATCAAAACACTGTCAATGGAGCAAACAGACAAAGTGTTTGCTCTGTATTTTGTATTTCTATCGTTCCAATCATTCAATAAACGGCAGACTAAAAAAAAACATTTTAAAACACAATGTTTGTACCCAGGGTTTCATGCACAATAGGGTGTGTCTGTTTTGGAGATGTCATAATTTTAAAAAGTACTAGAGAAAAAATGATACAATTTCATATCACCAATCAACAGCTAGCTTTAAATTTTGTGTAATATGTTATTTACTTCCTCTAATTTCAAGGAAATTACACAAAAATACACAAACTACTGAAATTTATTTTGTGTTCTGATAATAGATTTTATGCATTTGCATTGCATATTAATGCCTTTTGTTCCTCAATTAACAATTTATCTTACTTATTTCTGTGTTGGGGTTTACACGATGAACTGGTTCAATATAAAAATAAATAGCAATAGAACACAAGGTCACAGGCATCACTTTTCCAGCTGCAATTGCTGAAATAACAGTGTGAAGAGGTAAGAAAGTATACGGAACAAGGGGAGGGGGGGAGGGCGATTCCGTTGGCCAGGCAGATTTTGCCATCTTCCTCCTCTGTGCAAGAGGCGAACAAAACCTTGCAAACTAGCACATATACAGGGAGGGCCTACCACCCCCTCCCAATAGACACATCTCATGCAGATTATATTCGTACCTGGCACAATATTCTCACAGATTTTTCTTACAAAAAAATAATCCTTTATTTCTTTCTTATATCACAGAAGCAAGCATGCAGGAAGCATTACAAAACTAACTAAATACAACGTAACTTGGAGAATTTCCCTCACCCTCTTCTTACAAGTTTACAGCTATAAAGTAATTAAGAGATTTCCTGTCCTCAACAGATCCTAGCACAGTGAAAGAGAAGGATATATGGTTCCTAGCTACACGCAAAGATAAACTAAGGAAAACGTTACACACAGCACAAAGAATCAGAATCATAGCCACTAACTCATTAGCAGACATGCAGTAGAAATTTACAAACCACCTTCTTCAGAAAATGGGATGTAAATTCCCAATCTTTAAAAGTTTTGTCCCGTTATATAGTTTTTCTTTTCCAATTAGTCCCTTTAATTAGTCCCTTTGTTTTTCACTTCCAGGCATCTGTATTTTCTTTTCCATTCCTTCCTTTGTCCTCTCATAATGTCACTCCCATTCCTGCTGATCTGTTGACCCTTTATGGCCTTGTGTATAACCATTTGCTCAGGCCTTTGTCAGATTTATTCCCTCTTATCTGATCCTTTCCCCCCTTATTCAATTTTTTTCACCTGATTTGTCTTTCTATCCTTTATTTTCAAGAAATCTAGAAATCTATCTTATTATTTCTCTGATATCTTCTGACAGTTTCCACACTAGGCCCCATGCCAAACTGGCATATCCATGCTAATGATGCTTCTCTCTCCTGTGCTCTGTAAATAAGTGTGTTTTTTCTCACATTTCTTCCATCTGATGTCACCCAATACCTCTAGCACTTCATGGTTAACATCCAATGCAAATGCCAGTAATTTAGAAACATCTTAGATGTTCTCTGTGTTAACTCCTTCCCCACTGGCTCTCACAGAAGATAGTCATGCCTACGGTGAGAAGGTCAGCTTGGTATGGTTACAGCGAGTCCGTTCTGAAAGCTATGTTGTGTAGTAAAGAGGAACAGGAGAGAAGAGATGCAATGGAGAATATATTGAAGATCAGAGGTGAAAGAGCTGAGAAGACTCAGCTTGGAGACAGCAGTGTGAGACCCAGGAAAACATCATCCATCAACAATGAGACAAGTACACTCACCCAATTACTCGGCTGTAGCTTTGGAGTCTCTGAGCCTCCTCTTACCTATACCATGACAGGAGAAATGAAGCTATTTCTGAGCAAGCCCATGGTGGTTCCAGACTTGCCATTATACACCCAGTCCATAAAAAGGTGTGTAAAAATGATAACTGAGGCTGCTGGTCATGTGTACAATATGGAGAGGAGAGAACATTACATTAGGGGTCAGATGGTCAGCAGGGAGCCCATGAGTCAAAACAGAAGCAAACAAGATATGGCTTCTTTACTGAATTTGGTTAAATAACATTAAATTAACTGCATACATTACATTTTAAAGACAATTATGTGACTATAGGTGTTATTCAGACTATTTATTACTTAATTTCCACATATTTCAACTGTGATTTGATGTAAGTCTCACTTTAAGAAGTTTCTGAAGATAGCATTAGATTTAGCAAGCAAAACTGCATGATTACTAGTAGTTTGGAAAAATAAAAACCTACCCCTAAAATTGACACACTCTCATGCACAGTGCATCGATAGCCAAGAGATTATTCCAAGGAGACTACAGCTTAAAGGATATGCAAGAGTTATTAAAAACAGGCAGATATGTAAAAGTGATACAAGAGACCAGCCAACAGGGCATGTGTACAGCACTGTAAAAGTTACTGGGTTCATAATCAGAGAAATAATGCATGTAAAAAAGTGGCACCAACTTCAAACAAACAGTCTGCAAAGAGAATCCATCGAAGGACAGAAATTGGTGCCAAGTGTTCATTTTGAAAGAGAAACCAATAACATCACATTGATGTCATGCCGATGTGGTTGTCAATCGTGTATGCAAGCCAGACTCTGTAAGCCGAGGAAATGGTGATTATTTTAATTTTTAGTAACTCCACTAAACATGCTATTCAAAATATGATGAAATTACATAATTGTAACATAGGGAGCCAACAACATAACGTCTATGTAGCAGACTATCAAGATTATTAAGTTCATTATGATTGCTAAGTTTGCTATCCAGACTGGTAACATTGCAGAGAGAGGCAATTACATCAAATAAATGATCCCCAAAAAAACTATATAAAGAAAAGGTTAAGGTGCAGGCCCATTTCAAGACTATGCTCCTTGATCATGAGAAGCAAATGTTTCAGATCATCTTCACCTTCAACCAATAATGTGGTATCATCAGCATAGCAAAGATTGTTGTTAAGTCTTTCACCAATCTTCACACCCTGCTTCTCTGATGATTTGTTCTGCATATAAATTAAAGAGGTAGAGGGAAAGAATGCAGCCTTGTTGTACACATTTGCTGATTTTAAATCATTCTGTTTCTCCTAATCCTGTTCGAACTGTTGCTTCTTGATCAATGTAAAGATTGTGCAAGAGAACTATCAGGTGTTCTGGTATCACCATGCTTCTTAACGTGGCCCAGAGTTTCTCATGGTTTACACAGTCAAAAGCATGCTGTAGTCAATAAAACACATATGGATATCCTTTTATTTATTTATTTATTTAATTTTCTTATATACTGCGCTATTTGTCATCAGTGCGGTTTACATTGAAACAATACAACAATTGGTCAGATATAACAGACCTATTACAAGTAACAGGAAAATTAACATGGAAGTAAACAGGTATTCTTTTGGTATTCTTTTGTCATTTCAAGGATTTATCTCACATCCACGATGATGTCTCTCGTTCCTCGCCCTTTCCTAAACCCTGCTTGCACTTCAGGCGGTTCTCGTTCCAGGTATGGTTGCAGTATCTGCTGAATGATTTTGTGTAGAATCTTGCTGGCATGTGGGATCAGAGCAATTGTATGATAATTTCCACAATCAGTCAGATCACCTTTCTTTAGTATTGGTATAAACACAGATTTTTTCCAGTCAGTTGGCCATGGTATCTTCCAAATTTACTGGCAGAGCCTTATAAGTATGGTAACAGCTTCATCTGATTGCTGTAATACTTCAATGGGAATGCCATCAATGCCCAGTGCTTTGTTCTTTGATAAGGCTTTCAATGCTGCTTCAACTTCTGCTTTCATCATCAGTGGTTTCTGATCATAATGTAGATTGAGAGGCTGTTGGTCCACTTGATCTTTATGGTATAATGACTCTGTATATTCTTTCCACTTTTTCTTGATCTTCTCAGCCTCATTCAACATGGATCCTTGAGCATCTTTTAGCATTCCAATTCAAGGTTGGAATTTTTTTTTAACTCTCGTAGCTTTAGGAAAGTCAATCTTGTTCTTCTTCTAATAGTTTCTGATTCTATTTCCTTGCATGCATCATTGTAGTACTTCTTGTCTTGTCTTGCTGCACATTGGAAATCTCCGTTGAGTTCTGTGATTGCCTCTCTTTCTCCTCTGGTTTTAGCTTCTCTGTATTTCTGGGCAACTTTCAGCTTCTTCAGTCATCTATTTTGGCCATTTCTGCTTTTTTACATTTTGTAAAGACTTTTCACTTTCTTCCAACACAACCTTCTTGATGTCATCCCATAATTCTTCTGGAGCTCTGTCATTTCTATCTAAAGCAGCAAATTAATTTTGCAGGCAATCTTTAAATTCCAGCGGTATATTCTCAAGGTCATATTTTGCTACATGTTTATTAGGATAGTTAAAAGCCAGGAAGAAAGTCTATAATCAATGAACTATGCTGGTACCATAGCATGTATTTTAATTTGCTTTGTCAATAGAACTCAGTTGATTAATGATTTTACCCACCTAGATTTCCAGAAGATTTATTTATTTATTTATTTTATTTAGCTAGGCTTACAGTATAAATCACTTTTCACTGGGTCAAAGCAGTTTACATTGAACAAAAACTTCAGTTACATAAAACATATAACAATGAACTTTGTACAAATGGGATGGGTTAACTATTTACATTAACAGTTCTTAAATATATGACATATTTGTTGTATGAGTTAGGGTGGGGGGATTATAGTGTTGATCAAAAGTATACCTTAGAAAAGAAGTACAGTAGCATGTTAATCATAGTCCCTTCCAAAACTCTCTAAGCAAAGATATTGAATATAAAATTAGTTACATTTAAGGCTTAATAAATTGCATACATTGCCAAAATATATTTGGCTTTGCTCAATAGACTGTGAATTATGTGACTATGAAAAGTGTGATTATTGTATAACATCAATTTATAGAAAATACTTTTTAGAGGGAAGTCTCTCCAAATGTGCTAGTTTTGTGCATAACATGACAGTCATGAAACTCACTCCTAAGCCAGGGTATATGGAATATGATCTCAGTCGCTCAAATTTACTGCTAATGCTCAGCATAGTACTTGCATCGTGTCAAAGACAACCTTCTTCAGTAAGATATAGTAGAACATGGATGGTTATTCTTTTTGAAGTGTGCTTGAAAATTCTTCTTAATCAAGCCTATGGCATCCAAAACATTGAAAAATAACTCAGCATCTTTCTGCCACATTTTCTTGGTCTCTGCATCTCTTGGTACTGAAAGATCTCCTTTCTCTCAACAAGATTCACTGAATAGTCACTTGGGATGGACAACTTTGCAATCAATCCTGTTCAGGTTTTCTTATCCTAACATACAGCTTTTTATTAGTCAGAATAGGAGTATCCCAGGTGATTATAACGTCTTCATTTTCCATAATTTTCTTAGGGTCATGAGCCAGGAGCTATTCCAGCCCACTGATGTTGCAATGTTTATGGAGTTTCCAATAGATGAGATGTGCTACTTTATTTTCTGTAAATACATTTTCAGCCATCAGAACTTTACAGGCAGCTATGAGGTGAATCACTGTTTCCAGATCTTTCTTACAGAATCTATGGGGTATGTTTACTAAACTGCGGTAGTGTCATTCGCGTTAGAATCCGTGGTAGAAACAGAAATGACCAAATAAGGACATGGGCGGTACATCGTTGCAGATAACGCGCGTTAGAAGGCGCCATATAGCAACGAGCATTACAAAGTGCCGTGTAAAGTGCCACGCAAGGCGCCCTGTATGGCGCCCATAAGGTAGTAGACTGGCTAATCTACTGAAGAGGGCTTTAAACTAGATTTGCTGGGGATAGGTGAAGAAAGCCCCCAGGTAAGTGAAAGCCCCCAGGTAGGTGATACTTTAAATACCTTTATGGAAATGGGTAACAGGGGTAACATATGGAAAGCAGTGTGTATAAATGCCCGTAGCATGGGAAATAAGATCCTTGAAGTTGAAGCTTTGGTGGGAGTGGCTGACTTGGATTTAGTGGCAGTTACAGAAACTTGGTTCACAGAAAACCATGACTGGGATGTAACTATACCTGGCTATACTTTATTCAGAAAGGACAGGGTAGGAAGAAGGGGAGGAGGAGTGGCACTATATGTAAAATCTACTATTAAAGCTTTGGAATTACAGAGCTTAAAAGGGAGAGAGGAGGCATTGTGGATTAAACTAGAAAGAGGGAAAGAGAAATCTATTTGCATTGGTGTGATATACAGACCTCCCTCACAAGAGGAAGAAGTGGACAGAGTTAATTGAAGACATTGCTAGGAAAGGGGAAGTGCTACTGATAGGAGATTTCAATATGCCAGATGTTGATTGGCACATTCCTGCTGCAGTATCATCTAGAAGTAAGGAGATCCTGGATTCTCTACAGTGAGAACTATTCAGGCAATTGGTAACAGACCCCACACGTGAAGGGACCATACTGGACTTGGTGCTTACCAATGGTTTAAGTGTTTCTGATGTTGTAGTGGGAGATCATTTTGCATCCAGTGATCACCAGATGGTGTGGTTCAGTATTAGGACTAGGGCTGTTAGAATCCATTCCAAGGTGAGGATCTTAGACATTAGGAAGACTAACTTTGCGAAGATGGACCAATACCTCAGGGAGTCGTTAGTGGGATGGGAACAGCTGGGGGATGTAGAAAAACAGTGGGCAAAACTGAAAGGGGATATTTTAAGGGCAACCAACCTTTTTGTTAAAATGGTAAATAAAGGCAAAAGGAAAAGGAGACCGCTATGGTTTTCTAAGGAAGTAGCTGAAAAAGTGAAGAAAAAGAGGGAGGCCTTCATGAAATACAAGAGATCACAGAGAGAGGAAGACAGGCATCTGTATTTGGAAAAACTTAGAGAAGCTAGCAAAGTAGTCAAGAAGGCAAAGATTCAAAAGGAGGAGGAAATAGCCAATGCAATAAAATGGGGGGATAAGACATTTTTCAGATATATTAGTGAGAAGAGGAAGGGCAAAAGTGGTATTGTCAGACTCAAGGGTGTAGGGGGGGAATATGTAGAAGCTGATAAGGATAAAGCGGAATTGCTTAACACATATTTTTGTTCTGTGTTCACAGATGAAGAACCAGGAGCAGGACCTCAGAAAACACCCACAAATAGGAACAGAAGGGAGGGACATCTTGAACAATTTTCAGAAGACTGTGTTCGTGAGAAACTAGCTCAACTTAAAGTAGACAAAGCGATGGGACCGGATGGGATACACCCTAGAATACTGAGGGAACTTGGGGACATTCTAGCAACTCCACTGACTGACCTTTTCAATGCCTTGGAGTCGGGAGTGGTGCCAAAGGACTGGAGAGAGGCTCATGTGGTGCCTTTACACAAAAGCGGAAGTAAGGATGTGGTTGAAAACTACAGGCCAGTTAGTTTAACTTCGGTGGTGAGTAAATTATTGGAAACGCTGCTGAAAGAGAAAATAGTGAGGTTTCTGGAGTCCAGCAGATTATAGGATCCAAGGCAGCATGGATTCACCAGAGGCAGGTCTTGTCAGGCAAATCTGATTGATTTCTTTGACTGGGTGACCAGGGAGTTGGACCGAGGGAGAGCTCTAGATGTGGTGTATTTAGATTTCAGTAAAGCCTTTGACACTGTTCCTCACAGGCGACTTATAAACAAACTGAGCACCCTAGGGATGGACCCTAAAGTTACTGCTTGGGTTAGAAATTGGTTGGGTGGGAGGCGACAAAGAGTACAAGTAAATAGAGCTCACTCTGAGGAGAAGGATGTTACCAGTGGTGTGCCCCAGGGATCTGTCCTTGGTCCGATTCTTTTTAACATCTTTGTTAGTGATATAGCGGAAGGGCTGTCGGGTAAGGTTTGCCTCTTTGCAGATGATACCAAAATCTGCAATAGAGTACACACCGAGGAAGGTGTAGATAACACGAGGAGGGATCTAGCTAAGCTTGAAGAATGGTCTAGAATTTGGCAGCTGGGATTTAATGTTAAAAAATGTAAGGTCATGCATTTGGGCTGCAGCAATCCAAGGGAGCAATACAGTATAGGAGGTGAAGTACTTTTGTCCACTAAAGAAGAGCGGGACCTGGGCGTGATTGTGTATGATGATCTTAAAGTTGCTAAACAGGTAGAAAAGGCGATGGCAAAAGCTAGAAGGATGCTTGGGTGCATACGGAGAGGAATGGCTAGCAGAAAAAAGGAGGTGATAATGCCTCTGTATAAGTATTTGGTGCAACCTCATTTGGAGTATAGTGTGCAATTCTGGAGACCGCAACTTCAAAAGGATGTGAACAGGATGGAGTCGGTGCAGAGGGTGGCTACTAAAATGATTAGAGGGTTTCATTATAAAGCATATGAGGACAGACTTAAGGATATTAATATGTACACCTTAGAGGAAAGGCAGGATAGAGGTGATATGATTGAGATGTTTAAATACCTCCGTGGCATAAATGTTCAGGGAGAGAGCCTCTTTCAATTGAAAGCAAGTTCTGCTATGAGAGGACATGGGATGAGGGTGAAGGGAGATAGATTCAGGAGTGATATGCAGAAATATTTCTTTACGGAAAGAGTAGTGGATCCGTGGAATAGTCTCCCAGTGGAGGTGGTAGAGATGAGGACAGTAACTGAATTCATAAAAGCATGGGACCAACACAGAGGATCTCTAAAGGTAAAAAGTGGACTGTTGTAGTTGTTGATATGGAAGGACAGACTAGATAGGCCATGTGGTCTTTTTCTGTCATCATGTTTCTATGTTTCTATGATAAAGTATATAGCAGGGTGTCAAGAGCTGTAGCATAATGGTTAATACACTGACTGATGGTACCGGGGATGTGGGTTCAATTCCCCTGTGGGTCCAATGAATAAAGTTGGCTGAGATATTAGCTTTTACATTAAATCAGTGCTGTCTGAAGCATATTGTTTTGTAAATTTAATTAGTGCTGCCAGCAAACACACCCTCACAGAGCCATAACCTAAGATGCCGCATAAGACGCCCTATAAGGTACTCCAGAGGGCACATTATTAAGTGCACTGTCCACCAAGACAACCTATAATGTTCCCTATGGGGTGCCCCATAAGATGCCTTATAGGGCACTTTACAGGGCACCCTAGAGGGCGCTTTAAAGGGCGCATTATAGGGCGCCTGATGAGGCACCGTAAGGAGACAGCACTGTGAGGGTGTCTGTGCTGGCAGAACCAATTTAAATTAAAAAAAGAAAATGCTTCAGACAGCCCTACTAAATAACCTGGCTGTGGGATCAAACCCATGACCTCTGGCCCCACAGGCAGTGAAATAAATAGTGGGCTACATCGCCAGGGATACTAACAAACCCCTGCCTGGCTACTGAAGGATGTCAGGTCACCACACAAACTGTCTGCTGTAGATACCAGGATTTGGGTTAACCCACCCATACCCATGGTGCACTGCACATGCAGATCAGCAGTCTATAGATGACCACAAGATGGGGTATGCACCCCCACAGCACCTCGGCCTGGTAGGGTGTACCGACTGTGTGTGTTACTGGCTCAGAATAGCTACAGACCGTCACAGTGTGCGGGTCCTGAGCTCACCCTGAGGGTGAGGTGGGGTGGGGTGGGGTGCCCAGCACCATTTCCACAGCACCTGGATTTGCTGAGATAGGCTATGCTGCAGGTCTCCATCAGTGCCAGTGTGTGATAGGTGGTCCTTGCAGACACACCTAGGATATGCTTGTGTCCGTCTGTATTTCACATCTAGCCCTTGTGGACTATGATGCACCCAGAATAGTGCATGTCCTGTGTGGGTTCCATGGCCACATGATTTAGGTGAAGGGGGTGGTTGGACCCACAGGCGGATTCCTTTTCCTCCGACCCCCCCTCCCTCCCTCCCTCCCTCCCTCCCTCCCTCCCTGTGGCTCAGGTTTGGGGATGGAATCTGCCACCAACAGATCCACAATGTACCCCCCCTGCAATGGTGACAGTAGAGGGGACCATCAACCACAGTCCAGCTGGTGGTAGGACACCCTACAGGGCAGTCAACGCAGATCTGTACACATCCATAAATAAGACAATGGCTGGCAGACAGTCACCCTGGAAATGCACAGCTGCCCCCCACCACCAACTGACATCCTCAAGCAGCAAGCACACTGAGTCACCAGCCACACACATACTAACTGCAGACAGTCTGCTAGCTAGTCCATACTGCATAGTGCATGTTCTTTGAGGGGATGTGCACACACCCACCAAGCAGATAGATCAGTGATTGAGCCTCAGATAACAAAACCCATATATATCACTTACAAGAAACCCTGTGTAGCACTATGGGGGAACCCAGTCATGCCATGGTCACTGCACAGTCAGGGTGAGAGTGATCTCCCAACAGGACATACTGTGGCCACCCTGTCCGTGCAGGTGGTGGCTGGGCACAACAATGTCCCAGCCATTGCCCTATGTCTGTACAGATGAATCCAGGCCAGGCCACCCTATCCAGGCTATTCCAACAGTACCTTGCTTCTCATTATGCAAATTGACAGGCCAATACAGGCAACAGTGCTAGCAGTGTGGGCTGTGGAGGGTGTTTGCAGCCACCACACACTGGATAGACAGACACATACTCCCACACCTATGTCAGCATTGTGCAACTATAGTGGTGTTTGGCAGCCCTGGCCACCACACCAGTCCTGGGCACAGTGCAGGCATGGCTATGGTACGCAATACTGTTGGGGTCACTCCCCAGGGTGGTAAACACTGTCAGACACAATACCTGTAGCACACACCACAGACATAAGAAAGGTTGCTATGATGGAGCTCACTGAGAAATTGGTACTTAACTTTGGAATTGCTATCTGCCAGTAATCATAGCAACCTTTTGATAGCTGTGTACCAAATTCCCAGGTTTAGGGTGGCATTCCTAAGATATGCACATGCTAGTATTGGGAGATGCATGCAGGGCCCAACATCCTGCCTCTCCTGGAGGCTTCGGTTAATGGAGTCTGTGGGTGTGGGTGTTTCCTGCCCTGTTGGCTGCTGCTCTAGGGCAGGGGTTCCCAACTCCGGTCCTGGTGGGCCACACACTGTTCGGGTTTTCATGCTGTCCCTCATGAATATGCATGGCAGATATCTGCATACCATGGGGGCGGCGCATAGAAATGCAGCACAGGCATCTTTATTAGCGACAGCATGGTACCTGAATGGTGTTTGACCCTCCAGGACTGCATTTGGGAGACTCTGCTGTAGGTACTGTGCCTGTTTAGGGTGTCTGTGCTCTGTAGGGTAAAATGTAGGTGTCCCAGGCATGTTTCTGTTATCTGCAATAAAGGTTCTGTCTTTCTTACCACGGTTTATTACTGGGTAAAACATGGGGACAGGGTTGGCAGGTATCACAGCTGGGACTTGAACCTGTGACCTTCTGCTCCTGAGCACACTGGCTGTGTGTACTGCACCACTGGGTTGCCACAGCGACAGGTCTATTCCCTGGAGATACCATGACTGTTTGTCAGACAGAGCCTGTCTATTGCAGTGCATGGCACCCTCCTAAACGGGGCTAGGCCATGGTCTGCTGCGGCCAGCTGCCACTGCCCCCTCCGCCACCAGCACCCCTCCACCACCATGCTGCCATGCCCTTCTGCTGGTGGTGCTGGTGGTGCGCAGTCTCATTCCATCCAGTGTGTGGGTAGGCGGCTGCCTATGGTGCGGGTTCTGGGGTATGGGTGCCTGCATAGATGTCCACGCTTTCCCCCAGCATCGCCTGCCACTGTTTTGTGCCCTTGGGGGTAGCTGCTGGGTACTATCCCCTGTGACACTGTGGGAAACACAGTTGTGCCCATGTTGGGCCTTCATCAGTTGCTGTCTGGCTGCTCTGCTGTTTCAGCATTCGTATGGGCCACCTAGGCATCACCCTAGTCTGCACTGTGGCCCAGCTGCACCACAGCATGTGCCGCCTGTGGCTCTCTGTATCCCCTTTTCCAGCATCTGTCCAGTTGCCCATTCCAACATGCCCACCCTGCTGTGTGTAACATGTGCACACCATAGGACACCTGTCCAATAACAAGGGACAGCCCTGATCAGTGCTATTTCACTGTGGGATCATTCACCTTAACGATCGTTAACGTCTCATAATGCGCGTTAACGTTACTTAACGATTGTTAACGTTACATAACGCGCGTTATGTAACGTTACCGCAGTTTAGTAAACCTACCCCTATATATGTCTTTTTTGCCAGTTTTCTCAATGTTCACTTTAAACCATCTCATCCTGGGCTACAACTATCTCTCATCCTTCAGTTTCAGTTTTACCTCTCCTTAACCATTCATGTGTCTGTCCTTGATTGACAAAGGGTTATTAAAGTAACACTTTGGGTATGTTTACTAAACTGCGGTAACATTACAGACTGCATGTTAGGTAACATTAATGATCGTTAGGTAAATTTAACGTGCGGTACATAACGTTAACGCGCGTTAACATTACCTAACGATTGTTAACGTTCCCAGCCACGGTAAACACTGCAGAGGGTGGAGAGAGGGCAGAGAGAAGGGGTCAATGGGTGGGGAGTGGGCGGGGAGATGCTCCCTGCACACTAACGCGCTGAACTGAAGGGCTGAATCCTACCGCAAATGAAAACCTGCCGATAGATGCACATTTGCAGGAGAGAGAAACCATTTAAGTGTTAGCAATGTAAAGCATAGACAAGGAGCCCAAGAAACGTGACAGTAGTGCTCCATTTCCAGCAACAGCAAAGTGCCCAAGTATGAAAGGCCACTATGGTGACGGTGCAAGTGGGGCATAGGGGGCTGCAGGCGGGACATGTAGCGGGGGCAGCTGGGGCACAGGGTGGACTAAGCGGGTGCCTAGGTGGCACATAGGAACATAGAAACTGGAAATCAGCATGACAGCAGCTGACAAAGGCCAAACACAAGCCACCTACATCTACCTGGTCCACCTGAGCTAACAGTCGCCAGGGCACTGACCTAACATCCCCCCAGCCAACCCTCCCCCAAGCGGAAGGAACATACTATTGTTAGGCAGTGATGGGGGGGATGTGAGGATGCTCATGTATGCCCCCTGCCCCAGACCCCTCTCCCTAGGCGACCACCTACCCACACAATGGATGGCCTGGGACTGCACACTACCAGCACCGACAGCATATGGTCATGTCAGCATGGCAGGGGTGTGTGTGCCTATGCTGGAGGAGGCAGTGGCACCTGCCTGCAGTGGACCTAGGCCATGCCCTGTACCAGTACGTGGTGTGCAGTGCAACATAAAAGGTCTGGTTGAGGAAAAGTACAGGTAATGTGCCTTGTAAGGTGCCTTATAAGGCGCCTTGTAATGCGCGTTAGTCTAAGGTGCCTTGTAACATGCGTTAGCCTATACGGCTTGCTGTAATGATGCACCGCCCATGCCTTTATATGGGCATCTGTACCTTTACCGTGGAACCTAACGCGAGTGACATTACCGCAGTTTAGTAAACATACCCCTTTGTATTTCCTATTTCTGTGTATTTTCCACTTGTTTTTCCTTGTTTACTAATTTAATTCTTTGAAGATTATTTTCTCTTTTGCAAATTCTATTGTTTCCTTCCCTATTTGAGTTAGTGGATACTCACTCATTCCTTTTAGTCATCGGAACACTTGTCCAAGTTTGAAGATAGAGACAGATTCTAGACATTTACTTTCATAGAACCGATGATGCCATTAAGTAGGTCTGGAGGCCTGTGATAGTAGCTCTGTATGTGTAATCAATTTCTATTATGCCTACCCCTCTTTCAGCTCTAAGAATGTATAGTCTCAGCATACACTGATTCTTACAAATTACCTCATGGACATGAAGGAGTTTTTGTGTTTGTACAATCAGTTTTTCAAGATTTTTTAAAGGTCCGTCTACAATCCCAAAGCTGTATGAGAGAACAGGAATTGCCAGCTGATTAATAGCTTCTATCGTATTCCATGTTAAAGCACTTTTCAATAATGATTTTAATCTCTTGTAATATTCCCTATTGAACTTTTCTCTCAGTAATTTCTTCTTGAGTGATATTCCTTCCTCTTCATCTAGATATTTATATATACCTTCCTGTTCAATTTCCTTGATGTCACAACCCTCAGCCAGGGGCATGTTTTTCATTTTGCTCAATTTTCCTCTAAGAAAAGTTGTCTTAGCAGATTTGTCAAAGCCAAAATTCATCCTGATGTCATCTGAGAAGCTTTAAACTACATGGAGCTGCTCTGGCTAGTTGTTGGTTGCTGAAACTGTAGATCTTCAGATCTACAAATAGTAAATGGGATATTATCTCTAGGGTGCTACCTTCTTTAGGATTCAGACTAAATCCTAATCCTAAAGAGTTAATGAGAGTACCCATTGGATTAAGTGTCACACAAAAAAAAGTGGCAACAGGGAATCTCCCTGAAATATTCCTCACTGGATCTTGATGTTTGGAATGATATGCTGACCCTCTTCATATTAAAAAAAAGAGTGTAGTTTGCCACATTGTCTTGGTGAACTTATTGTACTCTAACAATCCAGGATTTATTTTGCACATCTCAAGGCCCTTTATTATCCAAGAGTGTGAGACTCTGTCAAAGGCTTTCTTATAATCAATCCATGCTATACTGAGATTTCTGTTTTTCTTAGAACTGGCCATGTTGGCCTTATTTAGCATTAACGGGTCTTTAGTTCCATATTTTCCTCTCTTATTGCCCTTTTGCTCTGTTGCCATGATGTTATTGGACTCAATATGATCATATATATCATAAGAGAATGGCCATTTCTTCTGACCAAATTATATAGTTTTCAACTTTATGGTGGAGTAGTGTGCCATAACTTGCACATCTTCTTATTCTGAAAGCATGAATCATTCCATTCATGCTTGCACTTCCAGTGGTTAAGCCAATGGTCCTTTCAATTAAAAATGTGAAATCACAGCACTACCCCAACCCCCATACACACACATACACACACACACACACACACACACACACACACACACACACACACACACACACACACACACCATAACCACAATTGGCAGCAATGTGGATGAAGAACTCCTACCCTGTCCATGTCCTCCCACCGTGCTTCTTGGCAGATGATCCCTTTTATAGCTGCTAGCATCTGATCTGAAATAAGAGATAAACTTTTAACATTAGCATATAGCTGGTGAAGTGCATGTGGTTTAATAACAAAGGTGATAGCTCCTAGGAAGTTCATTATACATTCATTTGCATGCCCTTTTTTTTTTCATTAACGTGTATAGATACTAATGTTAGTCTTCATAATTAAGCTTTCAGTGACTGTACTGCTATTTAGCAAGTATGCCAGAATGTTTTAATATATACAGCAAAGGCTTTTGGGCATTAGAGAATTTGCCCCATGATCTGTTCTTATTTGGCGTGTTCTTTAGAAATAGGACTTTTTTTCACAGGACATGTATTGTTCTATTCTATCTTCAGTGGAACAGCTTAGTTTTGATTGCTTATCGAGTAAGTGATAATCATTTTCTAGATTGCATTGCAGTCTGATGAGTTTGGCATAGCAGAGCTGTAATTTTAACAGTTTCTGCTGAGATCATTAAATTGCAAATTCTACAGGGGTATCTTTTCTACTTCATAGAGCAAAGGATTGGATTTATAGATGAAGAAATTAATATGACGTTAAGGCCAAGAAGGTATGACTGGCAACATTGTTGTAAACTGTGTAATAATCTGGGATACAGGAGAGATACATGTTACTGGCTTCAGATATTGCATCCTGGTTCACAAAAAAGCTACATCATTATTTACCTACTTAAGTAATATTTTATAACTTCATCAGATACATCTGGTGAGGATTACAGGACAAGTATATTGAAAACTGTATACAAATACAGTATTTTAGCTCATTGTAGATTTAAAAATTGAACTTTTTTCTCAAAAAATTGGCATGCATGTCATATTTTTTATTTTAGCATTTTTGTCAGAAAATAAGTCTCTAAGATGATAAGGCTGAATTTATATATTTCTGAATGCATATATATCTCATGCATCTGTCTAATTTTTGGAACTTTCTCAATAAATCTGGTTAAAAATTGCGTACCTACTGCCCTCTCAAAATTGATTAAAGTTATAAAATCACAAGGCACACAAATATAATTGGCCAAAAAGGGTTTTTTTAGGAGCTGGTCCGGGCAAAGCCGGGAGGGTTTCCAACTTGCTGCCTAAGAGAACACGGATCACACACAGCACTTGCTCCAGTAGCAGACACAGTTCAAAGGCAGGTAAAAAGCTTCTAAGGGGTATGTTTACTAAACCGTCCTAATGTTACCAGCACTAGTTGCAGCGTTAATGTGAGGAATGCCATATAAGGTAGTGGGCATTCCGGCGGCAAGGTAGCAATGAATTTGTATCATGCGATAGAGGGCGCCTTGGCTCGTTAATGCACGTTAACCTTAAGTCTATGCCAGCGCAGTGCTAGAAGCTATAGAGATATAGCCCATTGGTTATTACAATGACTGTGGAGTAATAAGGCTGTCTGAGGGATTTCCTTTTAATTTAAATCAGTGCTGACTAGCAAAAACACCCTCACAGTGCCATAACCTAAGGTGCCTCATAAGGCGCTCCATAGGGCAAATTATAAAGTGCCCTGTCTGCCAAGGCACCTTATAATGTGCCCTATAGGGCGCCTTATGAGGCACCTTAGGTTACGGCACTGTGAGGGTGTTTTTGCTAGCAGCACTGATTTAAATTAAAAGGAACTCCATCTAACAACCTTATTAAATAAGGCCACTGCAGGCTTGAACTCATGACCTCTGTCTCCACTGTCGTTGCAGTAACCAGTGAGCTACATCTCTATAGCTTTGAACAGCGCGCTGGCTGGCTACAGAAAGACAGCAGGTCACCGCACAAACTGTCTGCTGTGGTTACCAGGATAGGGTAAACCCACCCGTACCCATGATGCACTGCACATGCAGATCAGCAGTCTACATCTGATCACAAGATGGGATATGCGCCTCCACAGCACCTCGGCCTGGTAGGAGGAACTGACCATGTGTGTTACTGGCAGAGAGTAGCTACAGACCGTGACATTGTGTGGTTCCTGTGCTCATCCTGAGGGTGAGGTGGGGCGCCCAGCACCTGGTCCGCAGCACCTGGCTTGGCTGAGACAGGCTGTGCTGCAGGTCCCCAGCAGTGCCAGTGTGTGACAGGTAGTCCCTGCAGACACATCTAAGATACACCTGTGTCCATCTGTATTTCCCAGTCATGTCAAGCCCTTGTGGACTATGATGCACCCAGAATAGTGTATATCCTGTGTGGTTGCTATGGTCACTTGTTATAGGGGCAGGGTGGTGTTTGGACCCAAAAATGGATTATATAGCCCCACCCTCCCTGGGACAGGATCTCCCACCAACAGATCCACACTCTACATCGGAGGCAGTAGAAGGGACCACCACCCCAGTCTTTCTGGGGAATATGCACCCTCCAGGGCAGTCAATGCAGATCTATACTTAGCACATAAGGCACTGGCAGAGCAGGATAAGCTCAGCTGCACCCTCTGACATTCACTAGCTGAGGGCTGTCACCCAGCAGACCTGGTTGAGAGAAAGGAAAATGCTTTAAGTAGAGAAAAAGGTACATACAAGCTGCAATATCTGGAGGAACCAGATAGAGGGAGCAAGAGGGACTCCAGAGTGACTGAGGAACCATGCCCCACTGATCATGAGGTAATGCCAGCCAGCTTCCAATCCTCGAGCACAGGAGGACTTCTTAAGGAGGAAGACTGGAAAGCAGAGGAGAAGAGTGGCAGCAGCTGGAGAAGCAGCCGGAGTGAAGGCAGCTGGAGAGACGGCTGGAGAGGAGGCAGCAAGAGTGAACGCAGTAGGACAGCGTGCAGCAGGAAGGAAGGCAAGACAGAGGAAAGGAGATTAGAGTGCAAACCTGAATATTCCACTGCCAAAAGATCACCCAGAGTGAAAGGTGATTGCCTGAGAGCTAAGGAGGAACCTGGGAAGGTCTCAGCTCACAGAGGAGTAAAAGCTGTTTGCCCAGAGTGGCAAAGGCATTGCTGCAGCTGTTGTCCAAAACCAATAGGGTCATAGCCTGAAGACCTAAGCTGTGCTGTACAGGCAAGCCAACGGAGAAACTGGTGCAGGCCTCAACCTTCACTGGAAACAGAGAAGCCAAATTCCCAAGGTAAAGCTTTTTATGATACAAGCTATAGGAAAAGTTTACCTGATAAAAGAGTTTTGAATAATAAGTGTTTTTATAAAGCTGCCATAAAACCTCTAAGGAGAGAGGAATTTCCTCAATATAAAACAGCACAGAGCCGACGCCCTACGAGTTACCCAGAACATTGGGCTGTGCTAGAAGAGCTATATAAGAAGCCTGACTATAACCTACCTGAACCCAGGGACTCAGAGTCAGAGGCTTCCGCTATGAGCCAATGCAAGTGGAACTGGCAAATGAGGTTTCAGATACAGAAATGGACTGTACGTACTGTACCACGGGAAGCCTAGAATCTTTGCCAGGCTTGTAAGCTGTAGGTGTTGCTGCCTAGAACATTCCTGTTGTGTGAATATCAGCGCTACTGTGAAAGTAACAGTTTTGCTTTAAACTTTTGTTTTATTATTTCTTACCTGAAGTAAGGACATTTGCGTTGTTGTTATTGCCCAATCCTTTGAACCCTTGCGAGAAGGGGAAATAAAAGCCTTTATTTTCCCACCACTTGTGCAGTTGAATTCTTTGGAAGATTAGGATCCAGGAAACTAACAGGACCAAAAGCCAATTGGGCCTCGGGATTACTGGCCAATCTCCTCCCTATACAGTTGTGTCCGACCTGCCCTGACCTCTACTTACCGCCAGGGTAGTGCTCGCGACAGGGCACAGTCAGTCTCTACCCACTGCACCCTGCAAGGTGCTCCCAGCCATACACATGCTAATTGCAGTCTACTAGCTAGTATAGTGCATGTTCCTGGAGGAACTGTGTGCACCCAGGAGCGGGACAAACACACACACACTAATAGACAATTTTTTGGTGGTGGTGAGAATTGAGGAGGAATGTGACAAATGCTATCTACCCTTTTTGATGTCTAGGACATCTGCACCTTGCCCACTCACAATCTTAAATGACAGAGGTGTAAGGCAGGGGTCTCCAAATCCAGTCCTGGAGGGCCACAAACCAGTCAGGTTGGCAGGATATCTCTAATGCATATATATCTCATGCATATTCATTAGGGCTATCCCAAAAACCTGCCAGGATTGTGGCCCTCCAGGACAGGGTTGGACACCCCTGCTCTAAATGAATTCTCACCAACAACTTATACAGAGGCATTATCACTTTCTTCTTCCTGCTGGCCATTCATCTCCCTATGCATCAAAGCTTTATTCTGGGTTTTGCCGTCAACCTTTTTACCTGTTTAGCCACCTTAAGATCATTACACCCAGGTCCAGTCTTTTCTCATGGAGAAAAGTCTTCACATTCTGTTGCCAACCCAAGCCAAATACAAGATAACATGACAATCCGCCTTCTACATCAAAGCCCCTCTACTATGGAATCACCTGACCTATGCTTGGAAAAATGCCATTGTAAGTTCCATTTGGACCTCAAGACTTACTTGTTTGAAAGGGGTTTTGGCCCCCTCTGAATGCTGCCCTAGGAGGAACAAGGTTGTGTAAATGTGTGTATTGCCTGTTTTTATTTATATATTTTTACTTTTTTTTTCAATCTCTATCCTCTCCTTTCTACAGCTTTCCTATTTACACATTGCAATTCCTTTCTATCTGATTTTATTATGAAATTGTAAACTGCTTTGATTATTTTTAGAAAGGTGGTATATCAAAAAATGAATATACCACAAACCATAAACCAAACCCCCTATAGTAGACTGCTCCCTTGGATTTTTGCAGCCCAAATGCATGACCTTGCAGTTTTTAGCATTAAATCTCAGCTGCCAAATTTTCAATCTTTCTTCCAGCTTTGCTTGATCCTTCCTCATATTATGGGGTGGCCTTCCTGGGTGTCTCCCTATTGCAGATTTTGGAATCAACTTCAGAGAGGCAAACCTTACCCAAAAACCTTTTGCAATATCTTTTACAAAAATGTTAAAAAAAAATCAAACCAGGGCAGATCCCTGGGACACACCACTGGTAATGTCATTTTCCATGGAGTGAGCACCATTAGCTGTACCTTTTGTTGTCTCCCACTCAAACAATTTTTAACTCAGTTAGACACTTCTGGGTCCATTTCTAGGGTACTCAATTATTTTTAAGTCATTTGTGCAAACGGTGTCAAAGGCTTTACTGAAATCTAAATCCACCACATATAGTGATCTCCCTTGGTCCAACTATCTGATTACCCAGTCAAAGTACTTAATCAGATTTGACTGACAAAACATATCTCTAGTAAAAACCAAACTGCCTCAGATCTTGAAATCTATTGGATTCCAAAAACTTCAATAGCCTCTGTTTAAACAGCATTTCCATTAAATTACTCGCCACAGAGTAGTTACCAGTCTCATCCTTAGTTCTGCTTTTGTGCAGAGGAACCACATATGCTTTTGTGAAATCCTCTAGGACTACTCCTGATGCTTGGATGTATCCCATCTGGCCTCATCACTTTTAGTTTACCTAGCTCCTCACAGACATAGTGTTCTGAAAATCATTCAAGAACTGACTCAATTTTGTTCTTATGTGTGAGTGTTTTCTGAGATCCTGTTCCAGTCCCTTCATCTGTTGACACAGACCACTAAATATTTGTTAAACAATTCTTTTTTATCCTCATCAGTTTCTGCATATTTCTGCCCTTCAACCTTGAGTCTAATAACACCAATTTTGTACTTCCTCCTCTCACTAATATATCTTAAAAATGTTTTGCCTCCCATTTTACTGCATTGGCTATTTTTTCTTCCATTTGTATCTTTGCTTTCCTGACTACTTTCCCAGCTTCTCTTATCTTTTCCATATATATATGCCTGTCTTCCTCTTTCTGTGATCTCTTGTTTTTTTTTTATGAAGGCCACTCCCCTTTTTCTCACCTTTTCAGCTAGTTATTTCAAGAACCATAGTGGCCTTTTTTTTTTCCTTTTATATTTATTTATGTGCCTCATAAAAAGGTTTGTTGATGTTAAAATATTCCCTTTCAGTTTTATCCACTGCTTTTCCATATCATCCAGATGTTCCCATCCAGCTAACAACTCCTTGAATTATTGGCCCATCTTGACAATGTTAGTCTTCCTGAAGTCTAAGAACCTCACTTTTGAATGAATTATCTCTGTCCTTGTCCCAGTACTGAATCACATAATTCAGTGATCACTGGATGCAAGATGATCACTCATTATAACATAAAAAACCCTATCCCCATCCATAAGCCCCAGGTCCAGTATGACCCCCTCTCATGGGTTCTGTCATTAGTTGTCAGAAAAGATCTCCTTACTTCTAGACATCACCGTAGCAGGGATATCCCAACCAACATCAATCATATTGAAATCATCTATAAGTAACACTTCTCCTTTCATAGCAATACTGAAAATATCTTCAATTAAATTTCTGTCCACTTATTCTGACTGTGAAGGAGATCTGCATATCACACCAATGCAATTGGATAGTCCATCTCCTCTTTGCAGTTTAAATCACAGTGTATCCTCCTCTCATAAATCCTGCAATTCTATAGCTTAATCCTCCTTCCTTTTATCCTACTGAGAAGAGCCACCAAAATAATAACGGGGATGGAAGGATACACTTACAAGGAAAAGCTTAAAAGGTTAGATGTCCATGTTCTGAGATACTATTATGGGAACATATATGTAGACATCTCTCTCCATCTCGAGCTCATGTACGTTTCTAAAATCAGGACTGAACATGCACGTGCCTGCCTTTTTTTTTTTTTTCAAATGTTCTGACTTTGATGTCCCAGATTACACTTGGGCTTCCCATTGTAAAATGAGCCTTAAACTATTAAGGGTATTAGTTACTAAGGGATATATTTACCAAACCATCCTAATGTCACCGGCACTAGTTGCAGCGATGATGTGAAGAATGCCATATAAGGAGTGGGTGTTCCAGTCCTAAGGTAGCAAGAATCTGTATCACGCGATAGTGGGCGCCCATGGCACGTTAATGTGTGTTAGCCCTAAGTACATGCCAGCACAGGGTTAGAAGCTATAATGATGTAGCCCACTGGTTACTGCAATGACTGTGGAGGCAGAGGTCATGGGTTTGATCCTGCAGTGGTGTAATCTAAAAAGGCTGTCTGAGACAGTGTGTGATAGGTAGTCCTTGTAGACACACCTAGGTCCATCTGTATTTCCCAGTCACGTCTAGCTTTTGTGGACTATGATGCACCCAGAATAGTGCATATCCTATGTGGGTGCCATGGTCACATGTTATAGGTGAAGGGGGGTGTTTGGACCCAAAAGCGGATTATGTAGCACCACCCAACCCACCCTCTGTGGCTCAGGGTGGGGGGAACAGGATCTCCGACCAACAGATCCACATTGTGCATCTCTGCAATGGTGGCAGTAGAGAGGACCATCAACCCCAGTCCTGCTGGGGAACAGGCACCCTACAGGGCAGTCAATGCAGATCTGTACACATCACATAAAGCAATAGCAAACAGGCAGAACACTGGAGAAGCTCAGCTGCCCCCCACCACTAGCTGACATTCACCAGCAGAGAACACATTCAGTCTCCACCCTGCAAGGTGTTCCGGCCATACACATGCTAACTGCAGACAGTCGGCTAGCTACTACATAGTGCATGTTCCTGAAGGAACTGGGTGCACCCAAAAATGGAATGTGAGCACACACACCCCAAGCAGGCATGTCAGTGATTGGGACCCAGAAAAGAGAACCCATAAATATCATTTGAGAGAAGTGCTGTATAGCATTATGGGGGAACCTAGCCATGCCGTGGTCACTGCACAGTCAGGGTGAGAATGACCTCCCAACATGACATGCAGTGGCCACCTTGTCCGTGCAGGTGGTGGTCGCACACTAAAATGTCCCAGCCATTTCCCTATACCCTATGCAGATGCATCCTGCCCAGGCCACCCTGGAGGAACTGTGCGCACCCAAAAATGCAATGTGAGCACACACACCTATCCGGGCCATACCCACAGTACCTTGCTCCTCATTATGCACATTGGCGGGCTAACACTGGAAACAGTGCAAGCAGTGTGGGCTCAGTAAGGTGTAGGCAGCCACAACATACTGGATAGACATACACACACTCCCACACCTATGCCAGCATTGAGCAAATATGGAGGTTTGTGGCAGCCCTGGCCACCACACCAGTCCAGGGCACAGTGCGGGCATTGCTATGGTACACAATACTGTTGGGGTCACTCCTCAGGGTGGTAAACACTATCAGAAGCAATAACTGAAACACACTCCACAGATATCAGAAAGGTTGCTATGATGAATCTCTATCAACAAATCATGTTTAACTTAGGATTTGTTAGCTGACATTAATCATAGCAACCTTTTGATATATATGTAATGTGTTCCCAAGTTTAGGAAGGCATTGCTAAGGTATGCAGGTGCCAGTATTGGGAGATGCTGCTCCGCGCAGGGCCCAACCGCCTGACTCTCCATGAGGCTTTGGATAGTGGAGTCTGTGGGTGTGGGTGTGGGTGTTTCTGCCCCTGTTGGTCGCTGCTCTAGGGCAGAGGTTCCCAACTCCGGTCCTGGTGGGCCAAACACTGTTCAAGTTTTCATGCTGTCCCTAATGAATATGCATGAGATACATTTGCATACAATGGGGGTGATGCATAAAAATGCAGCACAGGCATATTTATTAGGGACAGCATGAAACCTGAATGGTGTTTGGCCCTCCAGGGCTGCAGTTGGGAAACTCTGCTCTAGGGATTGCACATGTTTATGGTGTCTGTGCTTTGTAGGGTAAAATATAGGTGTTTCAGGCATGTTTAATTTATCTGCAATAAAGGTTCCATCTTTATTACCACGGTTTAGTACTGGGTAAAAAATGGGGACAGGGTTGGCAGGAGCCACAGCTGGGATTTGAACCTGTGACCTTTGGCCCCTGTACACACTGGCTGTGTGTACTGCACCAAACTGTTGCCACAGGGGGAGATCATTCCCTGGGGTTACCAGGACTGTTTTTCAGACAGACCTTGTCTGTTGCAGTGCACGGCACCCACCTAAATGGGGCTTGACTGTGGTCTGCTGTGGGCAGATTCCACTGCCCCCTCTGCCAACAGCACCCCTCTGCCACCATGCTGACATGCCCTTATGCTGGTGGTGCTGGTGGTATGCAGTCCCAGGTCATCCAGTGCACCGGTAGGCAGCTGCCTATGGTGTGGGCTCTCGGGCAGGGGTGCCTTCATGGACATGTGTGCTTTCCCCTGGCACCGCCTGCCAATGTTCTGTGCCCTTGGGGGTACCTGCTGGGTAATATCCCCTGTGACACTGTGGGACACACACTCGTGCCCATGTTGGTCCCTTGCTGCTTTACAGTTTCAGCATTCCTATGTGCCACCTAGGCATCTGCCTAGTCTGCACTGTGCCCCAGCTGGACCGCAGCATGTGCCGCCTGCAGCCCCCTGTATCCTATTTACAGCATCAGTGCAGTTGCCCTTTCCTACGTGCCCCCTCTGCTGTTGCTGCACATTTGCATGCCCTAACAAATCTGCCCAATATAAATGACAAAAACCCTGATCACCGCTATTTCAATGTGGGATCATTCACTTTGTAGGAGGACAGAGCATAGACCCTTCCAAACATCATATCTTCCTTTTTACGCTTTGTCAGTAGTGTTGCTTTATGTTTATAATTAATATCACTATTGGCCAGCTTGGTTATTGCGATTTCAGATTTGGTTCTGGTCATTTTATATGTTTATTTGCCTTTTTGGTTCCTGCACATGTATCACTATTATCACTTTTCTGGGTTTCCCTGCCTTTGCTGTACATTGCTGACTGAACTGGTTTCTCTCTCCTGCAAATGTGCTTCTAACACGAGGGTTTCACTGGCGTTAGTGTTCAGACCCTGATTTCACAGCGTTAGTGTGCCTGGAGCCTCTCCCCGCCCACTCTCCGCCCATTGACCCCTATCTCCGCCCCCTGGGATTCCTTACTCCATCCTTCAGAGCTGGATTTCACAGCGTTAGTGTGCCTTAACGCTGTTGCCGACGTTATCGCACAATACGTGACGTTATTGCGCGATAATGTCGCCGCTGCTACGTTAAGACGGTTTAGTAAACATTCCCCTAAGTTTCAATAAAATATTGTATTTTACCACAGTGAAATGTACCTACTAGTACTACTTATCATTTGTATGACTCTACAAGGCATACACAACATTGTACAGAAACATGTAATCAAGACAGATAATACAACTGGGGACTAGGATATATCTAGGGGAATGCTGTGGAAACACACACAGTAGGAGGTGAACAGGAGACTAGGGGGATCAGGATCTAAAAGCAGTTGCAAAGAAGTGGGGTTTTAGCTTGGATTTGAACAAGAAGGAGAATGACATACCGACTCACAAAATTTGTTCCAGACATAAGGATCAGGACATGAGTCACTAACCTGTGTTACCTCAGTACCGCAGATTAGTAAACTATGTGCTAAATATAAATTTACATTGCTGCAACAGAGAGCATCATGTGTTCTTAGCTGCAGCAATGCAAAGGTAGTGAGCCCCAAGTCAGGTCTACTTCTTTTAAATAGCCCAATGTATGGAAAACCCCCTACCCCCAATCCCGATAACCAACCCCCATTTTCTGATCTCCTTCTCAGCCAATATTACCCCCCCCCCCCACACACACACACATACCCTCTGACCTTCACCCTCCACCCTCCCCCCCCCCCACCAGCAGCTACAGGGATTTCTTTAATGGCAAGTTGGGAGAGGGCAGGTGTGATCCCTAGGAGTGATCCCATCAGCACCCAGATTCTAGAATGGCACTGCTCAGCCCCCAGCAATAGCCTGATGGCACAACTATTAGTGATCAGACCTCTAAATAAGGCATAGTTAACAACTAGATTCTGCATTTTTGGTCATGTTGTTAATACTTAATAGCAACCACTATTCCACATTAATTGCATGGCTGCTTTCCACAAAGTGCTGATAATGCTCCCAACAGTTAAAACAGACGTTTTGCACTTAACACACCTTAACTTCAACTGTTAATGTATGTTAGGTGCAAAACTTTAGCTCAGCTAAGTAAATATTTTGTTTTCTTATATAAAACATTTATATTCTACACATCATACTTATCTGAATGGAGTACAATAACATATTTGGCATAATTAGGCTCATTAATTCATAAATACAATAACTATAATATGAATGAATACAAAGATGCTCAAAGTACAAACATCTCTGCCCGAGATGACTTTCACATTAATGTCTCCTATGTCTAGAAACTGTAGTATAGGACAAGGGCAGCCAAGGCTATCCTGGCATTTAGCAACATGAGTGCAAACAACCAAAAGATGTTTATTGAATGTAGATATCCAAGATGGAAACATTGCAATGAATATACCCTGAAGTTCTATGACTGTTCTTCAGAATATGTGGCTCGTGAATTCATCTATGAATATAAATAATGACATTTCACCCAAAGTGTTCTGAATGTCAAAGCCACAATAGAATAGGTCATTGTCTTAAACAGTGTAGTTTCATCCGAACTGAAAAACAACACAGACATTTTTTCTTTCTATGCACATGCATATAAAACGTGGAATATTTTGTCCAAATATAGCTTATCAATTTGTCTTCTAATATGAACAAACAAGAGTAGCATAGCAAGAAAAATGGTTTTACGCATCTAGACATGTTGCACGATCTAGAAAAGTATTATCACTTGTGGTGTAGAAGGTCCCTCTGATCCCTTAGAGAGTGATAAAACGCAGGACTTAGCTTCAGTTGATGAAAGAAAACAAATGCACATGGCTCCTGGTTTCCAGGGAAACCACAAACAGAGCAGACCAGAGGAGAGGAAAACACGCCCCTGCTGCAGTTCAGCTCGTCAGTCACGAGCTGAGGCAGAACACCTGCTAGAGGGAGGAGTCAGGTTAAACCCGGGAAGCCAGAGATATAAGGGAAGCTCATTAGGAAGGAAGTTAACACAGCCGAGAGGACAGCCAGCAGCACAGCTGAGAGCACAGCTGGGAGCACAGTTGGAAGAGCAGTCACGAGAAGCAGAGGATTGGCTTGGGAGTGAAGATTCAGAGGAATTAATGGTAACAGAAGATTCTCTGACCTTTAACTCAGAAAGGGAAATCAGCAAAAGAGACGAGCGGAGAACCAGTGCAAAGGAGCCAGGTAAAAGCAGCCCAGGTTTGGTGCCGTGGATAAAAGGCAGCCAGAAGGGAAATGTACCAAGAAGGCAGACTTGTGTGCACGTAGAAACTCCAAGGCTTACATCTGTAGCTGATCCTGAAAGGCATAAGGAATCTCCCATAAGGAAGCCAAGAGGTAGGCTGAGTGACTGGTATAAAAGCAAAGCTGTTTTTAAGAGGTGCTCTGATATTAACCCAGAAGGGTGGGGTTTTCCATGTGCTGAATACTGTGGCAATTCCCAGCCTTGTGTAGCAGAAGGTTGCAGAGAAAAGTCTCATGCTGAGGGAATAGGAGTGTGTTTGGAAACACCCTGTAGTCAATTGCAGACATTCCCTGCTGAGAACCAATATGAGCCAATGGAAATGGAACCATCTTTAGAATACCTGCCTGTTGAGTCAATGGACTGTTCAATTTCTGTGTCTGACAAGATAATTCCTGTGTGATAAGATTAAGCTGTGCAGAGAGAGCTGCAGGTAGCAGCTAGAAGAAAAAGCACCAAAGGTTTTTGGAACAGAGATTTGCTCTTTAAGTTGGATTACTGTGATGCTGATATAAGAAGCTGTTTATGTTTAATTCTTATATTATTTCCTGCCAGAAGATATATGGCCAACTGTTCTTTATTTTCTATATGTAAAACCGTTTGAAAGGGGAATTAAAATCCTGTTTATTTTGCCTGAAACACTCGAGCTCCACTACTCTCTTTTTTTCGGTTAGTGAAAACTTCAACTCCCAGGAGGCAGTGCTTTCCCCAAGCACTATTTTACTACCTGAATAAGGAATCAGGCCGCTTAACTCTACAAGCTCAAGCTGTGGGGTAATAGCGACATTACACACTTAAAAGCTAAAGATAAATAAAGAAGACTGAGTTGTTGGTATGCTTCATGTAACCTCTCTCCTTTACAGTGGTAGGCTACTATTTCCCCTCCTTTTAACATGGGCCAAGCTACTCTCCTGAAACAGAGGGGCGCTGGCAAGGTTTGAACAGACACCAATCCTCTGCTCTCTTATGCTAAGTTGCTGCTCTGAACCTGTTGCTCACTCTGGTTGGTATGAGTGGCTGAGTGCAGAGACACCTGCCCAAAGTGCAGACACCTCACTCCCTCCTCATGGTGCAGTGACCGGGTGCCACAGACAGAGAGATTTGGGAGTGGTTTATATATGAAGTTGGATTTTCCCTTCAAGAGGAGTCTCCTCCCAGCATGATATGGCTGGCAAGAAGAACCTTACTTGTTCTGGAAAATGTTAGGATTTTAGCCAACCTATACTGTAATAATCTAGTAGGGACACTGGATACTGTTGCTGCTCACACAGTAACATCCAAATAGTCCCAGGTAACTGCCTTTCAAAGTTGTCTTTTCATAAGTCTATTTGTTTAAAATGTAAGAAGACCTCCTTTTAAATGGGATTTTCCAATTCTATCTTTTTGGGACAGCAGTACTAAAAACAAGGCCAAGCTGAAATTTCTTTCTGATCGAATTTATGCAGGTCATATCTGATCATCTAGTGAACATATTTTGATTTCTGAAAACACTTTATTGGATATGTTATGTATAAAGGTATGCTAAGCTCATTACAGTTAATTTCAAACATTTTCAGTCTAGAATTAAACTTTGCTTTATTTCATTTTATTATATATTTTAAATGAGTTTTAAAGGGACACCGTTTCAATGATAGGGTTCTAAATGAAAAAGAAATGGGCATCATATAGACAAGCATCATCAGTAATGTTTCCTGTCACAGCATGAGTTCCTTGGCATAGCATATGGCAACAGAATTACCTTTGCACTACCCAACTGTGGGATGCAATTTATCTAGTCTAGGGGACTCTGGTGACAGGTAGTAGATTCAACATTGTACATGCTCAGCATTCTAAAAGCACTGACTTGACATTCTTAAATAATGTATTCAACAGGGCTTTTCAGCACTGCTAGTGACTTCAAATATTGCTAGCCCTATGATTTATGATAAGAACTGTGATGCTACTGAATTGCACAGTGACATCACAGACATAAGAGATCTGCACCCATGTGTATATCTGTTTAGATCTGTATACGCATGTTTCTGAGAAAGGTATCATGAGAAAAGTTAACAGGATCTACATACGTATTTGTTAGAGTAGTGGCTTTCAACCAAGTCCTTGGAATACTTCTACTACTACTATTAATCATTTATATAATGCTACAAGGCTTACATGGCAGTGTACAGACACATATAAAAGATGGTTTCTGCTCATCAGAGCTTACAATCTAATAAAGACAGACAGTACCATAGATGAGAACAAGGGTACAGTAGGGAACGGTAATGAGACAGAAGGAGAACAAAGGATTAAGATCCAAAAGCAAACCTGAAGGAGGTGAGCCTTTAGCATGGATTTGAAAAAGGGGGGGGGGAAGGAGGGAGATGAAACCTAATGTAAAGAAACAGGTAGTTTGTTCCAGGCATAAGGAGCAGCAAGGTGAAAGGATCGAAGTCTGGAATTGGCAGTGGAAGAGAAGGGCATAGAGAGAAGCAAGCCAGAGGAAGAGCGGAGTTCACGAGGAGGGTTGTAGGGAAAGAGGAGGAAGGAATGGTAGTGAGGAGCAATAGAATGAATGCACTTATAGCTCAGAAGGAGAAGTTTGTATTGGATACAGAAACGGAAGGGAAACCAATGAAGTGATTTGAGAAGAGGGGTTGTATGAATGTTTTGGGGCTGCTGGAAGATTAGCTGTGCAGCAGAGGTTTGAACAGATTGAAGAGGAGAGAGATGACTCAGAGGGAGACCAGCAAGGAGTAGGTTGCAATAGTCTAGACAGGAGGTGACTAAAAAGTGGCTGTTTTAGTAGTGTGTTCAGAAAGGAAGGGTCAAATATTGTTAATGTTATAAAGAAAGAAACAACAGGTTTTTGCTATCTGTTGGATAAGTGTGGAGAAGGAGAAGGAGGAGTCTAAGATGACCCCAAGGTTGCGGGCTAGTTGGCTAGTCTGGTTTTCAGGACATCCACATTGAGTATGTGCATGATAAATTAGCAATTCACTGCTTCCATTGTATGAAAATTTGCCTCATTTATTTTCTTTGTGGTTATTTTGAAAACCTACCTGACTTTTTATAACAGACTGTTTTACAACCAACCAAAAAGTGATGCTTTGAAGACTGGACTGAGAACCACTGAACTAGAAGAAAGAGCAGACAAGGGGATATGATAGAAACATCCAAATAACTCAGAAATATAAGCCAGACATAGAAAACACATTTTTGATGGAGAAAGAATACTCTAGAACTGAAGGCAGAGTGGGCACAGGCAACATATAAAGAAAGGGCAGCATTTTCAAAGGCATTTACACGAGCAACTGCACTAGTTACCTGTGTTAAATGCCTTATCCAGGATTTTCCAAAGGGACCTACATGGGTAGTGCCTTTGAAAAATTCTGGATAAGCCCCTAGCGCTCCCAGATGCTATGCAGTTAGTATCGGGGTGTATTGGGGGTGTTCTCTGGCTGAGTGGGGGCAGAGAAAAGAGCTAAGTCGGTAGCAGTGATTATCGATGCTACCTGCTTAGCCCTCTGTGCCTTAAAAATAGGCAAGGTTTTTTCTCACCTATCTTTCAAGCACAGGAGCTAAGCGGGTAGCATCACAAATCGCTGCTACCATTTAGCCTCAGCAGCTGCCAGCACATCCAGCCAAACCTGGATTTTCACTTCCGTCACAATGGAAGTGAAAATCCAGGTTAAGGGGGTCAGCAGGCAGGCTAAGCACCAAGATGGCGCATAGTCTGCCCAACTGATAATCGAGCCCAAACTGAGCACCATAGGGATGACCCTAAAGTTACTGACTGGGTTAGAAATTGGTTGAGTGAGAGGTGACAAAGGGTACAGGTAAATGGAGCTCACTCTGAGGAGAAGGATGTTACCAGTGGTGTGCCCCAGGGATCTGTCCTTGGTCCGATTCTTTTTAACATCTTTGTTAGTGATATTGTGGATGGGCTGTTGGGTAAGGTTTGCTTGTTTGCGGATGATACCAAAATCTGCAATAGAGTACACATCCAGAAAGGAGAAGATAACATGAGAAGGGATCTAGCTAAGCTTGAAGAATGGTCTAGAATTCGGCAGCCAAAATTTAAAGCTAAAAAATGCAGTCATGCATTTGGGTTGCAAAAATCCAAAGGAGCGGTACAGTGTAGGGCAGGGGTCTCAAACTCAAATTGCTTTGAGGGCCGAATGAGGACTTGTAAAGTAACCCGGGGGCCGCATAAGACACGGGGGGCTCATTTGCATAAGGGGCCTCATTTGCATAAATATTTGCATAATGTTGCATAATGAGTGCATGGATAAAGAAAGACTAGAAAATTACTATAATCCAGTGCCAACCGCCAGGCACATTAGGAACTACTACTAACACTGCCCATTTAGAACCTATAGCAAACCCCCCGTATCATAACAGCACTACCAGGACTCACAAAGCACCAGACCCTACCTATCAAAAGGCAACACTGCAAATATTAAATCAATACATTTCAGAGAACAATACATGACCTACCCCCCAGCCCACAGCACACTGGTAATGTGCTGTGGGGTTTAGAACTGGTAATGTGCTGTGGGGCTGGGGGGGTTCAGAAATGGTGATGGTTCTGACCCACAGCACATTACCAGTTCTGACCCCCCAGCCCACAGCACACTGGTAATGTGCTGGGGGGTTTAGAACTGGTAATGTGCTGTGGGGCCGGGGGGTTCAGAAATGGTGATGGTTCTGACCCCCAGCCCACAGCACATTACCAGTTCTGTCCCCCCCCCCATCCATCCGCAGCAGCAGCAGCAGCAGCAGCAGCAGCAGCAAAAATCACAGCCCCCCCCCCTCCATCCATCCATCCATCCTGCCTACCTCCCTCAGCAAATTTCTCAGCCCCCCCATACATCCATCCATCCTCCCTCCCTCCCTAAGAAAAAATCACAGCCCCCCCATCCATCCATCCATCCTCCCTCCCTCAGCAAAAATCACAGCCCCCCCCATCCATCCTCCCTCCCTCCCTCAGCAAGAATCACAGCCCCCCCATCCATCCATCCATGCCATCCCTCCCTCCCTCCCTGCCTCAGTCCCTCTCCTCTTCGGCTTAGAACCGCGAAGGGAGAGTTCCTCCCTCGGGACTCTGTTAAGCCGGCTGAAATTTCCTCCCTTCGCGGTTCTAAGCCGAAGAGGAGAGGGACTGAGGGAGGCAGGGCTGGCTTAATTCTGGGCAGACTGCTTCCTTACCTGCCGAGAGCTGTGCAAGCAGGCGATCCTTCCTCCAAGCAGGCGATGCTTCATAAACCGCTGATACCTCGTGGCTGCTCAGACTGCTTCTGGGCCGGGCCCCCCCCCCTCCTCCTTTTTCTCCTCCTTCTGCCTGTCCCTGATTGGTGGAGGGCAGGCGCGTGACGCAGTCATGCAACCCAACTTTGTATGCAGCCCCGGGAATCGCGCTAAGCCGGAAAACAGTGAGTAAAAGTAGCAAAAATTGCAGAAAGGATACTCGCGGGTCGCGGGCCGCACAAAATGCTCTCGCGGGCCGCATGCGGCCCACGGGCCGCGTGTTTGAGACCCCTGGTGTAGGGGGTGAGATACTTCTGTCCAGAAAAGAAGAGCGGGACCGAGGTGTAATTGTGTCTGACAATCTTTAGCTAAACATGTAGAAAAGACAACTATGAAAGCCAGAAGAATGCTTGGGTGTATAGGGAGAGGAATGGCCAGTGGTAAAAAGGAGATGATAATGCCTCTCTATAAGACTCTAGTGCAACCTCATTTGGAGTATTGTGTGCAATTCTGGAGACGGCACCTTCAAAAGGATATAAGCAGATTGGAGTCAGTTCAGAGAGTGGCTACTAAATGGTTAGTGGTCTTCTTTATGTAGCATATGAGGACAGACTTAAAGATCTTAATATGTATACTTTAGAGGAAAGGCAGGATAGGGGCTCTATGATAGAGACATTTAAATACCTCCATGGCATAAATGGATGTTGGGGGCTGTGCCTCACAAAAATAATCCCTGGTGGCCCAGCGGCCCCAATCCCCCCCCTCCCCGATAGTATTTTGATGGCCTCAAGATGATTGCAGCATCAGGAAAGGCCCACAATGCCATAAAAGAATCCCTGATGGCATAGTGGACCCTGTATCCCACCCCCATTAAATACAAAGAAATAACCTGGTGGTCTAGCGGCCCCTGAACCCCCCCAAATAAAATTTAAAAAATTAGCCCCTACCACCCAGTACCTTAAAATAAGTGGGAGCACCACCTATGCTCTCTCACTCTGTGTCCATCATGTTGAAAAATGGTAGCATCTAGCCCTGCGCAGTGCATCCTCAGATGCACCGAATGAGGTCAGACTGCCATATAAAGCATAGTCTACCTTATATGGCAGTCTGACCCACCCGGTGCATCCCTCAACAGTAGTTTGATGGCATTGGGGCTTTTCACGATGCCATAATCATCCCCGATGCCATCAAAATACTGTCAGGGCTAATATGCAAATTAGCCATGCAGTGCCTGGAGAGCAAGCCAAACTATTGCAGGCTTCGTGTGCACATGTGTTTGGCTTGTTCTCCCAGTTTAACACTGCAGTGGCTCATTTGAATGCACACGGTTAACGCAGGGGTCATTTGCATACCCTATCCTTCCTGCATCGCATGTTAAAATGTGTGAGTTGTCAGGAACGCAAAAAATTGTTTCAGCATGGGTCAAGCACCGGCTTTCTGCAACAGCCTGATAGGATGAAAGTGAAAGGGGATAGACTCAGGAGTAATATGCGGAAATATTTCTTTATGGAAAGAGTGGTAGATGTGTGGAATAGTCTCCTAGTGGAGGTAGTGGACACAAGGACAGTGTCTGAATTCAAAAAAATCATGGGACAAACACAGAGGATCTCTAAAGGTAAAAATGGGGCTATTGTAGTTGATATGGAAGGGCAGAATAGACAGGTCATGTAGTCTTTTTCTGCCATCAAGTTTCTATGTTTCTATGTCCTGGAGACCTCACAACAATTCAGGTTTTCAAGATATCCACAATAAATATGCCTGAGATAAATTATACGTGCATTGTAAACACAGCATATGTACATTTATCTAATGCATCTTTATTGTGAATATCCTGAAAAATCAACTGGCTGCGGGATCCCTTGGACAGTGATTTAAAGCCCTGTTTAATGCTGTATTTATTTTTTCTTGCAAAAAAAAAAAAAAAACAGCCTGTGAATTGTAAAGCTCACAGGAAAAAAAAAGTATGGTTTATTTTCAGTTCCCAAGTTTCAAATCTTTTTGTTTATTTCACACATTCATATTAACAAAAATATTGTAATGTGTTATATAACTCTTTAAAGTGAACAAATCAGCTTTATGCTGGTTAATTCTTAGGTTAACGTCTTAATCCCCTGCTTACCCTTGTTTTAATCTGTCAGGGCTTCTCAGTACTGTTATTCATTGACTGTCCTCTAATTTTTACAGTACCTAGTTTCTTTTCTTTCCACTTTTTTTCCTCAAATGTATAAACTGCTTTGCTGTTTTGTACGAAAAGTGGCTAATCAATTTAATGTATTCAATGTATTAAATTAAAACTATTACTTTTATTTTGCATGCACTAAAGAGCATGTTTACTGAAGTGTGTTAAGCATTTAGCACACATTTTGCAGCAATGCAATAACTTTCAGCGTGGGCCCACGCAAATGATTACCGCATGTTAAAAACAGCAATGCTGTAAAAAAAACACATTAAGTACTTAGATCAAGTTGAGGAAGGGTCAGGGTGGGTTTTGGGCAGAGATCAGGAGTAGCCAGTAATGACAGTTATCACTTATTATATTACCACACAGTAGCTGACACTAATGCCAATAGGACAGTTGTACTTAACACCTCCGCAAGAAGTAGTTTGATAGCTGCCCATTGGCATTAAAAAACCCACAGTGGTTGTGATCACCCAGCTGCTCCCTGATCCCATTCCTCCATTATCCAATCCCCCACCTGAATAGTCAACACAATCCAATCTTCCCATGAACAAGAACGCCCGATCATCACTCTCTTGGTCAGTACCCCCTAGGCAATAGTCCCCCCACCAAGATCAGACCCTCCCAATAGGTACCCCCCATTCAGAAGCCACTCTCTAATAGGCCTCTGCCCCCAAGAGCATAAGGTCATTCTTGACCCTCCACAATCTATGGTATCGTAGATTGATCACTAGTGGTAGATCTATTAGACTACTGATAAGCACCATAGCCACCATTTTGAACCTCAGCAGCTCTTGAGTGGGAATGGGAGGGTCCAATCTTGCTCTTGCCTACTAGACTACCACGGACCTTGCGGGAGTTGGGAGTATGGTATTGGTGGGGCATCTGTTCTGAGGGGATTATCTTGGGGGGATGGCCTCAATGGGGGAGGTGCTTATATTAGGGGTGTGAGGGGTTACTGTCCAGGAGGATGAGTGCTTATCAGAGATATATTTGGGAAGGCTTGATTGCGTGGGGGTATCAGATCATGGAGTGGGTGCGTTCAGAAGGGGCATCAGATCGGGGGATTGATGTATTTGGAGAATCAGATCAGGAGGGTTATGTGTTGGGGCAGGGGTCAAGTTGTGCAGCCATCTGACACAAAAATTTGTATTTGTTTTGTGCCAGGGTCTGTATTCCATGCCTTGATGGGTAGCATGGGTGCATTTATGTTATCTGCCAAGGCATTGAAAGCAGCCCTGTGCAGTAAGGAGGTAATCTTACAATAAGTTGAATAAAGTTATGTGTCATCAGTGCAAATAAATCATGTATTTTCAATGACTTATTTGTGTAAATAGGCCTTTATGAGCTATAGTTATGCTTTCTAAGAACTGAAACAATTAACCTTTTCATGGAAGTACAATAAAATTAAGGGGGCATCGACCCTAATTGGAGATCCCCTGAAGTCTGTCCCCTTGGGACCTGATCTCTTTAGTGAACTGATGCCATCTCCTCAGCCTTGAAAGTAGGCTAAGAGGTTTAAATCTCACATCCTCCTTGAAGCCCCACCCTTTAACAATATCATGATGAGTGGTGACCTGTCCTACCCCTTCCCCAACTCCCCCTATCATGACTTATCCTAAGAGTCCAGGAAGTGATGGAGGCAGAAGCAGTCCCCACTTGCTCCTGTCCTTGTTTCTTCTTGGACAAACACTTCACTCTGGATCCCATGTGGTTGTCAAGTAATGAGACCACTAGGGGATAGATAACCAAAGAAGGAAGCATGTACTATTGCAAGATTATCTCTAGGGGTACACTAGGGCTATTTTGAATTCAGCAGTCTATGAGGAAGGACTGAGTGGAGATCATGCCTGCCCCATCACCATGGACTCTTTGAGGTGAGTCAGGGTGCCAGGGGCAGGATGAAAGGGGACGTTGACTATCAGTATTAAATTGTTAAGATACAGGGCTTTGGAGATGAGGGAATTAAACCATTTAGCCCTGCACCATGGGAGCGATGGGCCATAAGGGAGTTGAGGTTCCCCAGGGCAATGAGAGGAATGCACAGTGTTCCTGCATGTAGCAACATGTGAACAATTTGTACAAAGTTTAGCTAAAATGTAAATGAGTCAAAAGCCTATTTGCATTTGTTACCTAATTCTGGGGAAATGAGTGCTAGCCTGCAAACATTTTTGTGGATGAATATATTGGGTCTAAAGGGACATGCTAGCTATAGGTTGGGAATTGTGATTAAAACATTATTAGTATTGATTATGGAATTTACATAGTTTCATCTAGATAAAAATTACCCAGTCGTGTTAATTTTTTTAGAACTTTTGACTGCCTTGAATTAGGTGAACACATATTGTAATGCTTCCCTTGACCCCCCCCCCCTACTGTTTCACTATTCTTTCATACTGTCCTATGATTTCATGGTATTCCTTTCTATTTCTTGTATTAATTTTATTGATTTTATTGCACACCTCTTTGATGTCTCAAGGGGTGATATATCAAGTTTTTAATAAATCATACCATCATGTCTATTTTATAAAGTAGCATATGCACATACTTTATAAAACAGAGGTGTAAGTGGCAAGACACAGAGGCACATTTAGATTGGACCATTTATACCTGCATCAGGACTGGTGTAAATGCCCATGCTTATATTTGTAAAAAATACATGTAAGCTCTAGTATTTCATAACTTACCTGTATAAATTTGCAACCACATCCAAAGTATGTACCATTAGCCTGACACACCTACTACCAGAAGAGCATCTGACTAAAGTAAGCACATCAAAGCCCTTCTGCGTAAATAAGTCATGGAAAATATATGAATTACGTACACTGATAGCATATAGGTTTACACGGTTACTCCTTATAAACTTTCCTCCTTTATGTATAAGGAATGTGAATTTGGATTTTAGTGAAATTGTGGTGGATTCAACATGTCATTTTTTGAGGGATGAGAGATTTAGGGGTATGTTTACTAAACTTTCTTAACGTGTGCGCGGCGGTAGTGTGCAGGATGCCATAAAAGGAGTGGGTGGTCCGGTTAAAAAGTAACAAGCGTGTTAACGCGCGCTAGTATACGCGGTGCACCATACCGCATGGAAAGGGAGTAGCGTGTGTCACCACGCGTAAATCCTAAGTAGGCGCATTGAGCAGCAAACATAGCAATAGAGGTGTAGTACAATGGTTAGTACACTGACAGATACTCCAGGGGTCCTGAGTTTGACTCCCAAGTGGGCCAGCTGAATAATAATACTTTTACCCAGTGCAGTCAGAGGCATATGCCAGTTGTAGTTATATCTGTGCTGCCAGCAAACACACAGTCAAAGTGCCGTAACATAAGGTGCTGCATAAGGCATACCAGAGGGCATATCATAAAGTGCACTGTCTGCCAAGGCACCCTATAATGTTGCCTATGGGGAGCCGTATAGGGTGTTGTATAGGGTGCCCCATGAGGCACCGCAAGGTCACAGCACTGTTTCTGATGGCATCACTGCACATGTTAATGCATGGATACCTAAGTAGGCGCGCTGAGATGCAAACATAACAATAGAGGTGTAGTACAATGGTTAGTACACTAACAGATTCTCCAGGGGTCCTGAGTTTGACTCCCAAGTGGGCCAGCTGAATGATAATACTTTTACCCAGTGCAGTCAGAGGCATATGCCAGTTGTAGTTATATCTGTGCTGCCAGCAAACACACAGTCAAAGTGCCGTCACATAAGGTGCCGCATAAGGCACACCAGAGGGCATATCATAAAGTGCACTGTCTGCCAAGGCACCCTATAATGTTGCCTATGGGGAGCCTTATAAGGTGCTTTATAGGGTGTGGTATAGGGTGCTCCATGAGGCACCGCAAGGTCACAGCACTGTTTCTGATGGCAGCACTGCGCTTGTTAATGCATGGATATCTAAGTAGGCGCGCTGAGATGCAAACATAGCAATAGAGGTGTAGTACAATGGTTAGTACACTGACAGATACTACAGGGGTCCTGAGTTCAATTCCCAAGTGGGCCAGATGAATAATAATACCGCTACCCAGTGCTTTCAGAGGCATGTGCCAGTCCTATTGAAAACTGTGCTGCCAGCAAATACGCCCTCAAAGTGCTGTAACATAAGGTGCTGCATAAGGCACTCCAGAGGGCAGATAGTAAAGTGCACTGTCTGCCAAGGCACCCTATAATGTTGCCCATAAGGTGCTGAATAGGGTGCCCTATGAGTCACAGCACTGTTTTTGATGGCAGCAATGTGCATGTGAACGAATGGAAATCATAAGTAGGTGTGCTGACCTACAAACACAGCAATAGAGGTGTAGTACAATGGTTAATACACTGACAGATGGTACAGGGGTCATGAGTTCAAGTCCCCAGTGCACCTAATGAATAAAGTTGGCAGAGGGAATCCCCTTTTTCTGCTATCAACTGTACAACAATCTGTGCTGCCATCTAAAGATAACTGCACCCTAGTGCCATAAAGTGGTGCACCAGAAGGCACATCTGAAACAACCACACCAGCGAAAGTGGGGTATGATGTGCCCCAGAGGCCATGTTGAAAGGTTGCCAACCTCCAAGGCAAAGTAGTAGGCACCCCAGAAGCTGCCTGAACCGAAGGTGTGCCGCAAGATGACCCAAGGATGTACAAGTGAACCCACAAACTGTGGTCAAGAGCAGAAAAGTCACCCAATTAAAAGGGCAAGAGAGGTATGTGCCAAACACCCACGTACCCAAACACTGCACAGAGCAGTAAGGAAAGACAATGCATAAGTAATGGAAGGATGTAGATCAGAGCTGATGAACCAGACAAAGCAGCCCCCAGCCCATGTGGCAGTTAGAAAAATGGACAGACATATTGGGGGGCAGCTGTAGCTATGCACAGAGCAGTGGTAATGTACTATGCAATAATGACAGTGTATGGCAGAGGATGGGAATATGTGTGCAGCAGAGGAGGTAGAAGTGGCAGGATAGGTGCAATGTCAGGATGAAAGTGGAGTAGCAGTGATATGCAGAGCATACACATGAGAGGCAAACAGGGAGAGCTGCAATGCAGGACTGTGTAGGAGTGCAGGACGTGGGATAACAGCATGCACATCAGGGTAGGATGACACACAGCTGGCAGACACACGTAGATGGACAGAAGGATGGTTCACAACAGTGATGAGGGTACAACGTGCTCACAGCACAGCTCTGCACAGAGATGACTGTCACAGGAATGAAAAGTAGTCCTGCAGGACAGGCATACAAATGAAAGAGAACAGAGAGGAAGCTAGCCTATGACCAGTAGCACAAATGGCAATGCACAAACCGGTAGGCCACGCCACCAATGTGAGTGCATTAGCAAAGGCTTCATACAAAAATAGTGCAGGGAAGCACACGTGATGCCTGCTGGCTGCCAGGACAGACAAACCCCCAACAGTTACCATGTTGAAATGCACATGCATATCTGCTGTGTACAGATCATATCACAGTCTGTACTTGGTACCAGAGCCACATAGAACTACATGTACACACACAATGAAATGTTATGCAGTGGACACAGCATGCAAAAGAGGAACGTACCTAAACTGCAAGGGCAGCATAGGATGCCGTGTGGAGCTGCTGCAAAATCTGGAACAGGGCAGGTGAGAAGTGAACATGCAAACAGGTATACCACACAACAGCTGAACCACAGCAATACCAAACCCCCAAAGCGGACTGCCATGTAAACACCATAAAGAAAGAGACATATGTAACACCTAATATGTGATGGCTAGGCAGCACAGAGTGCACACCTTGGTGTACACTGAGTAGATAGAAGGGTGTGTGCAGAGGTGATGAAACTGCTGGTACCCAATGGTCATGTTAGCATGACAGAGAAGAAAAGGATAAACCCCATCTTGGGACCAAACCTGCAACCTATCGCGTTAGAACACATGCCTGCAACCACTACCCCAAACAATCACAATGAGCACACTGAGCACAATGCAAAAAAAAAACAACCCAAAGGGAGGGTGTGCATGGGAAGCTGTAATACCCAGTGATGTGGTAAATGGCTGGCAGATACACAACTGCCACCGTACAAGGATGTGAGCACAAGTGGGCCATATACATGACCAGCAAATCAGTAGATACACGTGTCAATGTGAGCAAAGAGTGGAGGAGTAGCCTATTGTTCAGGAAACTGGCTTGGTTACCAAGCAACCAGGGTCCAACTCCCACAAGCACTCCATGTGGCTCTGGGCAACACATGTAACCCTCCAGTACCTTGGAAGAAAGGCCTGGCAATCTACTTCAAGTGACACTGCCAAGAAAGCCCTGGAGTCTCTGGGTCACAAGGAGTCAGGACTGACTCAAAGGCACACATTGTACTGTATGTTTGTCACCATGATCAAGCAGCAGCAGAGACAAATGTATATCAAACACATGTATTTATTTGGGTTTATCCTCACTGATAGTGCTGATACCGATACCACCATCATAATTTCAAGGTAAGTGGATCCCAGGTGAAACACGGAAACACATTTAGCAGGGCAGCAACCCACATTATACAGAAAGGTCACTGGCCCATCCACAAATGAAGGGCAGGAGACATAATGTGCAGCAGGTCCATGGTATGCACCATTTCACAGGCCCCCACCCCCCACATGCTGCTGCATGCCTCATGTGTGTTACTCACATATGCGTGCATGTAGACAGTAGCTGGTTCATGATGAGGGACCAACACATCTCAATCATGATCTGTTCTCCAAAACATATCTATCTGGCAAACACAGGAGGCACACAAATGAAAAGAGCATCTGTTGCTAACATGTTGTAATTTGAAGAAAACATATCGAAAGTAATGTCTCAGCTCTCACATAATACCTGATATAGGAATCAACGTTGCAACAATGTAACCCTAAGCAATCATCAACTGCACAATGAGGATATGCTAACAGGTAGCAGAGGCACATCAACCCAGAGAGAATTCAAATGAAAAGTACCTGCAGAAACATGCAGAGATAACACCATGCAGGGGATCCCCCTGCACTGGTTGGTGTGTAGACAGTGTCTGTACACATATAGCACAGTACAGGGAATGCACAATTGAAGGGAGACATAGGACACTCACACTGCGACACTCCAAATAGAATGGGGCAATGTGAGTGTCGGTACCTCAGGGGATAAACAGGACTGTGCAGACATGCAATGCAAGGTTTGTAAAACAATGCAGAGCATTACGTCTGTACAGTAAGCAGACTCAAAAAAGAGTATAGAGAGATGGAAAGTAAGGGCCAACATGTCACAGTAAATCACACAGAAGCCATATTGCTGTGTCTCTCCAAGATACTCAGTCATATGCACATGCACCATGTACATCTCAACATGCTACAGTGATGACACACATGCAGGGAAACACCCTTGTTGATTGAAAACATAAATCCAGGATGCTGGTGGTCATTAAAGCGGTGTTGTGGCAAAGCCTGTATCATGTCCAGGTGGAGAGTAGGTGGACATATACAACAGGACCTCTCCATCGCTCCCCCTATGCCACATGCATGGCTGTACGCCTGTGTTGAAACAAACAGATGAGCGTATCCTGTGTTCCATGTCACACACATGGCCAAAACACAACAACACCACAACTGTGGAGGAATGTAGATCATACAGTGACAATGTCAGTCCCTGCTGCACACGTGGGGACCAGTACACAGTGTGCAAAGTCCAAAGCATATATGCAATCCAACATGTCAGGTGAAGACTATCCTTGCAACCCTGGGCATGCATAGTCAAGTGTCACATCCCAATATGCCACAGTACATGAAAGGTCCTGTGTGTCCCCTGAGATGAGCACGACTCCCAGCCAGATCATGGCAGCAACAGTGTGTTGTATACGTCTGTCATGGATAAAGTAGTGATCCCAAAGTAATACTGTCCATCCTAGGCATGTGTCGTGCTTGCAGAGGTCAAATATCCTATGGCACCATTTCCCCAGGGATAGCTCCATGGTGGTGTGTCCTTCAACTGGTGGATGATGGCGATGCTGGATGCGCTCCAGTGGATATGTCCAGTTTGTTCCCTGCCCTGTCAGAAGAGTAGAAATAATGTATTGGTATGCAGTGTCCAACAGCAGCACAAAATGCAGACAGGCAACCATGAATATGCACATAATAAAATGACACACAGGCAAACATAACATGAGCACAAAATAGAACACAGTGCAGGTTGGTCAGATGTGGAATTGGAACTGCAGACACGGCTGTCACATGGATATGTTCATCTCCATGGCCATGTCCATGTTACAAAAGTGTATCACAGTGCCACCCCATGTGCATCAGCGATTGTGAACAGAGAGGCAACATGAAATATCTCTGAAACAAGCCGTAAATCATTACCATGTAAAGCAAGATGTCAGTCCCCCCCCAAAAGGTTAAACCTACCATCTGCGTGCAGCAGGTATATGTCATGGATCCCCTGGATCACTCAGTGAAGGGAGACGACGTCACCCCAATTGGAGAAATCACCATGTAACCATGTCCAGCCACTGTTGATGCATGACCACATCATGGCGATATGTGAGTTCTGAAAAATACGGTTCAACAGTCGAATGTCACAGCACAAGACACAGGTCTGCACACAATACACAACACATGTCCACAATATTCACATGGTAAACAGCAGTAAGGAAGAGATAGCACAATCAGCACTGCCCCCCAGGTGTACAGACCCCACACACCACATGATAATGTAACATGCCTTCACACTGTACCAACACACAGCCAACCCTAAGAAACACACCCACACAGTATTCTAAGGTGATCGTGCCAGCAGTAACATATGGCTGGGATGTTCCCAATTGGAGATGTGTGGACTGAAAGGCCCTGTGAAATCAAACGAAACACTGGTGTTCTCCAATGGTACACTGTTGGGGAAGGGTGCACATGTAGCCCACCACCACAATATCTAGGACACCCACACACATGAAGCTCTGTTGGCTATGTCACAGACAGTGTTGCAGAGGACAAACTGGACAGGAACACATGGGGATATGTGTACCAACACCAAGATATGGCTTATGGTGGTGCAGGGAAAAGAGGTAAACAACAACATATGTACAATCTGACATATCACCGAGGACATGTGTCTACCCTGCCTGTCAGCACAGACAATGTAGCCGTACATCCACCTACCACAGACCACTGCATGTTGGATGACTGACAGTCACCTGCCATTGCACGTCCGCACCAGGAGCTGCAACAGGTATGTCCTGCGGAGTAGGAAACACAAGGGAAACATACATATGTCATTTGCCAGTTATGCAACACACACTGCACCTTCCTGTCCTCAGCTCACAGACCCCCCAAGATCTCTCACAGACCTACTGTTCACCATCACACCGTACAGATCTATGTCATGTGAGAGATATTTCTGAAGTGTGAATGCCAAACTACAAGGGTCTGCACTCTGTCTGTCCCCCCACCTCTATATTCATGTACAGAAGGGTGAACAGAAGTGTTGCGTCCCTACTGTGTCCCTCCATCAATCCACGGCTGCAGTAACATCATGTGTCCACCATATGTCCCCCAATGCCCCTCACTGTGCGTTCTGGTGTCCCAATGATGTATGATACCCTGCTGTCAAGTACTGTAACACAAGGAACTATGCAGGGGCACCTCCCCATCGGCTGACCCTACACAGTTCTGTGGTGTGTATAGCTCCTACCATCATTTACATCAACAGCTGTGTGATGTTGAGCTGCAAATCTACATCTCAACGGCTGAGTTATGCCTGACAAACCACAACCCAATGTGTGCATGTGACCACACCATGATGGCCGCATGTCATACTGCTGTGTGACATGGATAATGGAAAGGCATGGATAGCCCATATGTGCACCTAAACCCTCCCCCCCCTCAGAGCGATGTTGTGTGTGTGGACATAAGTCGTCCTCTACAGGGTCAGCAATGTAGTTGTTGCAGTGGACTGCACCTACCCCCTCTGCCCATCTTCCCAGCTTGTATGTGAGTGCTGTGGTACATGTGCAGATGTCATCAGATACATGTGTCCTGATCCCCCTGATGACAACAACACTGAAACCTGACTCCACACCCACAGTTAGCCCACAGCTTGCCTACTGTAACCCACACCCTGCTGATCTGGCATGAATAATCTCTGTCAGCGTACAAATATGCACCACTGCATTGCACAGCTATTCTATATCCCACACAACTAGCACAATACACCCCCCCCCCCACGGCTGCACACTGCACAGGTTCTCTATTCTTCCCGGAATCTTGGAGAGGGCTATGTGATGATCTCTACATTCAGGCACACTGTGTGTTGCAATAATGTCCCTCACGGATACCACATACCAGTGCTCCAGTTACCACAGATCACATCGATATTGGTATGTATCACATTTAGCGGCATACTAAAACAACTAATGCACAGACCCTGCACATCTGAGCATACCAACCACACAATCAGCTCAAAACACCAACTGTAAGACACAGACATCTAGACAACTGGCCCCATCCATGGTCTGCTCCCGCATTGTTAATGCCATACCACATGCCTCTCATCCTGCCGCTCCAAAGTATCAAAGCCAACTACGTGTGCCTGCACATCAGCCCCTATCACATGCAGCCACAAACCAGGTATGGCAGCCCTACACTGCACCAAAGCCTAAAACACCACACACACACAAGCCACCTCCACCTGCTGTTGTGCCCTGCCCACATCTGATGTGGATTGGGCATGGGTAGATGTGACAAACTATAGTGTTGTCACTTTTCAGAGCTTTATGCTGTGTAGCTACAAATGTCTATTCAGCTCCACTATTCACATTTGCTATTATGACTAATGATGCCTATAGCAGCTCACTATTAAATTCAACTAGATGCCTTAGCGATCAGGTCTCAGACATAACTTGGCTATTGTGGCGGTCGCACCCCTACCAGGCGGTCACCTAGTAGGGACGGGAAGCCATCTTGAATTCCTCTTTACCAAGGATTGTAGTTGTGTATAGAAATAAATGAACCAAGTGGTTGTTTCAAAGCACACAGGAATTTTATTAGCTTCCGTGGCAAGTGGGTAACAAATCTTTAAAGCAGTTGTACACTCAAGTCAAAAAAATAAAGGATAATCTTCTCCCATTAAAGCAAAGCTTACAACCAGTGTTGTAGTAGAATTATTTACACAGGCTTTCTTTTCTTTTCCCTTTATGATGCTTCTCAATTCCGTAATCATAAAGCACATGTATTTACAATTCCTAACTTCTCACTGCTCTCAGGCTTTCATTACTTAGCCACAATGCACATATCACAGTCCATCTCAGAACAAGCTGAAATCAGGTCACTTTCTTTACTTTCTACCTCCATGCTTTCTGCTGAGCTGTATCTTGGCAAAGTTTGAAAACGCTCTGGCACTTTATGCTTAATGTCCTTTAACAGGTTAAACAGCCTATTCCACTGAATGGCCCCTTCTCCTCTAGGTAGGACTTCAACGGGCTTCTCCTGTTCAGTTTCTCCTGAAAACCCCTTCTTCCTAATCCGGGTTTTCTCAGGCCTAAACCTCTCTTCAGAGACAGAGCAAGAAACACAGGGTTTTGCTTTTACTGCTTTCTTTCTCCTACCTTGGAGTCTTGTTGCAGCACCTTCCTGGCTGAGGCTTCTGTGGCTTGTGACTTTCTCTGCCTCTGAGCTAGACAGGGAATCAGGGTAAGATCTCCACTTCCCTTCCTGGGGCTTCTGCTGCCTGCAGACAGACCCTTCATCAGAGGAGTCTAAGCACTCTTGCCTTAGCCTTCTCAAAGCCAACCTTTTCTCTCTCTCCCTCTTGCCAGTCTGTTTGGTCCTCTGCCTGGAACCTTCTCTGTAGCTTCCTTGGCTGCAGTGCTGGCTGCTCTTGTCTCTGCTGCTGCTCTCTTTGTGGCTGCTTCTCTCTGGGCTGCTTCTTGCTTGGCTGCTTCTCGCTTGCCTGCTTCTCCCAACTTTGTTTGTTCTCTCAAACTTAAACGTTGAGCAGGGCACCTCCCTCTCTGACTCCACCCACTTGTACCTCCTACTCTCACCTGGGGTTGTCATGGAGTCTGGGAGTGGCTTAAACCTAGCTCTACCCTCTTGGTTTCTCTCAGGGATTTTGCTGTGGTGTATGTGTTCTAGTGTACCCATCCCCCGAAAAGAAGAAAAAGTTCTTCTTTCTCTTTTATTTCCATGCTGAGCTGCACTCTCCTTACCACACTATTCACTGGACCTGCTTGTATGGTACAGTGGAAAATGCCATTAATACATCAATGACCTGTTACTATCGCTGGGCTTGTTTTTCGTTTTTTCTCTTTTTTATCGTTAGGCTTGTTTTGCTTTTTTCTTTTTATCTTATCGGAATTACTAGTTACAGCCAAATTTTTATCTCAGGAAGGTTACTTATCTTGATGAGTGGTGCCGTCTCAGGCAATATGTTTTCTTATCCACTGAACTGGGCTGAACCCAATGGCAAAACTTCGTGTTAGTGCCTTCCTGTTATCAGGCTGTGAATATGAGCAATGCTCTCAATCTATGCTCCCATGCTCCCAACGCACTGTCTTGGCGCCTTAGTGTTTCACATATGTTGTTTCTTCAGGGGAATGCCTTGATAAAAACAAAAGCATTTACCTAAGTCTCAGTATATTAAACTTGAAGTAATGTGAAATTTAGTCATAATGGGTAGATGTGAAGCTGGTATGGCTAGCCAGTCTCAGTTACATGTCAGTGCAGTATTGCATCGTACAGATATCGCAATACAAATGGTAACTAGTATTAGCAGTGCACACATATCTAAACAAATGTAGGCAGTAACATATGCAGTACTTACATGAGAAGAGCTCTGCAATCAGCTGCCGCCTGACTGCTGTGCCCTCACGTGTGTCGCCATGGGCAGGTGCAGGGGGGCACATAGGGTCCTCCTCCAGACCCTCATTAATATTGACAGGGATGTGGTGCCTGAGAACAATGTATTGTAAGGCCCCACCTGTCCTATCCAGACACCTAAAGCGACTCTTTAATACGCCAAAGGTGTGCTCTATGACGGAGCGGCTGGTGGCATGGGCCTCATTGTACCTCCTCTCTGCACGTGTCCGTGGTCGACGCACGGGGGTCAGCAACCAGGGGCGACACCCATATCCTGCATCACCTGCAACAAAGAGATGTATGATGTTAAAGCAGGAGCCCATGTCCCCCAAAATGGACACAGGTATGTATGTGCAAAACAAATGCAGAACACATTGTGACATAAACATATGACAGCACATGATGGGACAGCAGGACTATGCATCAGGGTGTGAAGGACAGACACACACGACAAGGGCTTGGTGCATGGGCTGGAAACATAATCTGTAACAACGACACATATGCAATCAGCCATTTAACTATCACGACAAAGCTCCATAGCAAGGTGGGGTTTGAGGCCCCCTCCCCTGATATCACACACAGACAGATGACATACCCACACAAAGAGGGATACACCACCAAGACAGACATCTGCACATACGGTTAGTAACATGAAAAGCATGTGCACATCAGAAATGATAAATACACACCCAGCAATAGACAGTCTCCATATTGTCCATCCTCAAATTGAGTGTAAAGTGCTGAGTGCTGCAGGATATAGGAGTCATGGGTGGACCCTGAAAACCTGGGTACCACATTCAGAATATGCTGATGTGCATCACAGACAACCTGAACATTCAGGGAATGATAGTGTTTGCGGTTGCGGAACACTACCTCCCTGTCTCTTGGTGGGACCAGGACAACATGTGTGCAATCAATAGCGCCCATCACTTGTGGTATCCCGGCTAACACCTCAAAGGCCTGGTTCAGGGTCCCCCACTGTTGCCTAGTGTGGGGAAGGGCTATGTAATTCCCCACCCGGCTGACCATGGCACGCAGTACTTGGTGGAGACAGCATGAGAAGATGGGGCGGCTCATGCCTCCTACTGCAGCCACAGATGACTGGAAACAGTCAGAGGCAAAGAAATGTAGGGCACCAAGGAGCTTGACCAAACCCGGTATGGCATGTGACCGAGCAGTCAGGGGCTTGAGGTCAGGTCTTAGATCCTCGTAGAGCTCCCTAATAGCCCCCGTGCTCAGGCAGTAGAGGGAGATGACCTGGTCCTCACGCATGCCCTGGAGCTGGGCCCTGGGCCTGTAGAGGCGAGGCCGGCAGAGCCGCACCTCGGCACGTCTCCTGCCCCGTGCGGGTACAGCCCCTGCCCGGCCTGCCCCCACTGCTGCAGGTCTGAGTTGCAGCGGGTCCACACCCATGCCCCATGCCGCAGCCCCATTGACACCATCTCCCCCATCAGGCAACTGCAGCCCCTCTTCAGCATCGTCCTCAACCGCAACAATCAGGAATGCTGTCATACACACAACAGCTACAGATGCACAATGACACACAAACACTGACACCCACCTCACTGACGAAGACACAGAGCCAGACACACAAGCCAAAGAACACTCACACACACAGTGACTATACACAAAGAAAACGTCCTCTAGCACTCCTCAAACCTCACAACCACGTCACAGACTCTCTCCTACAGAAACCCCTCAATGTGTCCCAAGTAATCATGTATATTTAAATGCCAAACCTACGTTGTGTGCAGGTGGTGGCTACGCGCATTGCGCATGCGCGCAGTACCACACATGCATTGTGCGTACATCACACATGTATGCGCTACGCCATACACAGCGTCTGGGTGACGCATGCGCAATGTGCGTTGCGCATGCACGCGGTACCACACATGCGTTGTGTATACATCACACGCGTATGCGCTACACCGTACACAGCGTCTAGGTGGTGCATGCGCCACCCAGATGCTGTGTACGGCATAGCGCATACATGTGTGATGTACGCACAATGCATGTGTGGTACTGCACGCATGTGCAATGCGCGTTACCCCATACAAAATTATAAATACATCTGTAGATGAGAGGGAAGGTGTGCATTTATAGTGGAGCCCAGATAGTGCCAGGGGCCAGTGAGAGGTGTAGTATACCATGAGTGGGAGTGGTGGTGTAGAGTGAGAGGGGTAGGGGGAGGGGCATGTGGCAGAGCGGAGGAGGGGGAGGGGAGGCAAGAGATACAGGTGAGGAGCAGGCAGCAGGGAGGGCAGGTGGGTAGAAGCAGCAGGTGTGAGGTGGAGGCTAGTGTTTGGGCATGGGAGAATATGGAGAGTCAGCACAGGGCAGGTGTGGCGGAGGAGGAGGGTGTGTATTTCCAGCAGGACACAGATATCCCTGATAGGCCAGCAGAGGAGGCCGCTGGGCCATCGTGTGGCTCACAGCACACACACGGACCACCTGTCACTAAATTCAAGCGGCAACCAGTGCCGTCCTTACAGAGGAGGAGGGCTGTTCGGTTCAACCCTCAAGAGAACCATCTTCTCCTGGCAAGTGTCCTGGAAAACTACAATGTCCTGTATGGACAGCAAAGCAGTACCACCACCGTGGCAACATGGACACGTGCCTGGGAGGAGGATCAGGGGGCTGTATCGCAGGCAGGGGGACCACACCGAGACCTTGAGAGCCTTCGTAAGAGGATGAGTGACATAAAACGTGGTGTGCATGTCCACATGGCCACTGATCGGCAACATGCTGCGGGCACAGATGGGGGGGGCCCTTTACCCCCACACTCACACCATTAGAGCAGGAGCTGGCTGCTCGGCTCGGTCTGGTATACCTGCATGGCCTGCCGGAAGCACTGTACTCCGCCCATCCCAGGGCAGGTAGGTACACACATCACATCCTGCTGTCACAAAGGCATGATGTGACAGCACTCTGCCTATGTGGCCCGCATCCTATTCCCCCTCCCAACCTGGTGGCATACGTCATCCCCGTCCCTCATCCCCAGGCCCATAGGTCTTCCCTTCACCAGCACAGCCCCTGACATCTGCATGGGCCTGTCCCCCACCTGTAGATGGTGCCAACACCACCCCCTACCAACCCCTGACTGCCCAGTATGCACAACTCCTACACGTCCCTCACCTCTCACACCTGTTCCTGCACTGACTGACACAATGTGGAGCACCCCTGCTCACGAATTGGCACCTGGTGACAGCAGCATCACAGTGCTGCATATGCTTGGCAGTGCCTCTGCAAAGCCAGGTACCAGTAGTGGCAGTAGTATGTGGCACACGCACAGGGCATGGCCAAGCACACATCACATGTAGGGTGCATGTAACACACAGGTGTACATAGTTGCATGGACCAATCCAAGCTCTGTTGGGTATGTCGTCCCACAACGCAGGTGACTACAGCATCATGGAGCCACCCGAGGAGTGTGAAGTGGCTGAGCCCCAGGATGGTGAGGAGTCAGAGGAGACGATGTCAGCAGATAACAGCAGCAATGGCAATGGCACACCTGGGGAAAACATGCACCCGGAGGGGTTGGACATGCCCCTTGGCACGGCAGACACTGTGGAGGCCATCTGCACCACCAAACATAGCCATGCGGGTGCCAACAGGAGGGAGACCCAACACCCCGGTCAGGCCCAAGGTTTGGCAGGCCAACCCACCCCATGCATGGCAACTGCATTGGAGGGGCTACGTCTCCACACTGCATCAGCGAGCCGTGATGCTGAAGGTGGGTAAGAGTATATACAGGAATCCCCATGGGGGTTGTCCACAGATGCACAAGGGGACTGCATGTTGGCAACATTGCAGGGCGAGAGCCATGTGGGGGGGGAGGGGTATGACAGGTGCCCTGTGCATTCCAAACCTGTGTAGCATGGCGTCACAGGGGTCAGCATGTGTAAGGGGCACGGAGCTATGTGCGCTGTTCCCCAGACTCATACCCCAAGCAAGCGCACCACAGAGCAATGTAGTTAATCACCTGTAGCAGGTGACCTCCGGGAACAGCAGGGATACATCTCCACATGTGGGTATTGTCAGTAGCAACGGAGCCTGTGTGGGAACGCTCACCAGCGTCCAATGTGAAAGCCTTTGGGAGCATCCCACAGCACCAGCGTGCTGGCGTCCAGCCTTTCCCAAATGCCTCACCCCTGTTGAGCATCAAATGCTGAGACAAAATGAGAGAGAGAGATAGGGCAAGGGAGAGAGAGGGAGAGAGTGATACAACCCCGGGGGGAGGTGGGAGGGCAATACAGACCTATACCTGCTGTTCCCAGAGATCACCTGTTACAAGTGCGTGACTATGCTATCTCCAGGAACAACCAGGAAGTTGTCCTGATATGTTGGGACCCCCTAGCTGAAGGTACCAGGATAGGACCCCCGGAGGTGGGGAGCCCCTAGGAAGGGGTAACAGGTCCCGGCATGGATCTCCGGCACCGTAGGAGGGATGGCGGGTAGGAGTTGAGTATGTATGGGAAAGGTGGCGGGGAACAGCCTGGCCAAAGGAGGCATCTCTGTGGGAGACATTATCCAAGCAGTGGTGGGCCGTGAAGGTGTGAACCGAGGATCAGGTAGCTGCCTGACAGATATCGTCAAGGGGTACAGAGTGCAGATGAGCCATAGACGCCGCCATGGCACACACAATGTGAGCTGTGCTATGGCCCCCCAGAGAACGGTGTCTGCTCAGGTATATATGAGAGATACACTGACCAATCAAGTTGGATAGTGTTTCCTTGAAGACAGCACGACCCAGGTGAGAGGGATCAAAGGCTACAGAGAGATTCGAGGACCGTCTATGCTGCTGAGTCCCTTGCAGGTAGGAGGCAAGAGGCCCTCCACAGTGCAAAGTATGGAGAGTCCGTTCTGCATGTGATGCATGGGGCTGCGGAAAGAAAACAGACACCTAAATCTCCAGGTTTAAATGGACGGACGTGACCACCCTGGGCATGAGGAGTGGATGTGTCCCAAGGACTGCCCTAGCAAGGTGGAAATGTGTATCAGGTGGGTCTGCCCCTAGAGCTTGCACTGCACTGATATACCCTGCTGATGCGATTGCAAAGAGGAACAGGACCTTCTAGGAAAGGAGCCCCATGGACATGGTGGCTAAAGGTTCACAAGGCTGCCTCATAGGCTCCCCCAGAAGCAGGTTCAGATCCCATGCAACCATTGGAGGCTTCATGGGAGCTGTTGGCAGAAGATGCCTTCTCAGGATTCCTGATATGAGATGGCACAGGTTGCCCATTGATGGCTGTGCACGAAGATGAGATAGCACTGACATTGACTCGACATGAATGAGTTCTGCCACTGGCATTAGAAAGGTGACAGAGACATTCCAATAATGAAACCACTGGAACCACAAGAGGGTTGATACCCCTCTGTGCACACCAGATGCTCAACCTTACCCACATTAAAGCATAGGAGCAATTCGTGGTTGGTCTACCGGAGGCATGAAGGACGTTCCATACATCCTGACGGAGGTGACGGCCTAGGGGGTAAAGGCTGTCAGAAGCAAGGCTCTGGGATGCAGAGACTGCATATTGGGATGCAATAGCACCCCATCCTCCTGTGACAGTAGATCTGGAGCAGACCCTGATTCCAGGGGTGGAACCTGAGAGATGCAGATGCAGAGGGAAACACACCTGGCATGGCCAATTTGGGGCTGAGAGGATCATAGCACCTCTGTCACTCTGAAGCCTGAACAAGTGTGCGGAAGTAGGGGGATGGGCAGAACGGCATACAGGTAGTCCGGTCCCCAATGGCGGGGGACAGCATCCCTTGCCGGACAACTCTGAGTTGGAAACCGGGGCCGTTTGTCAATCACTGTACGTACAAAGAGGTCTATATCTGAAGTTCCCCAGAGTGGGAAGACACTGGTGACCTGGTCCATGTGAAGGGAACATTTGTGTGAGGGCAGACCATGACTGAGCCTGTCTGGCCAAGAGCTGTGAATGCCTGGAAGGTAGACTGCCTGGAGAGGACTCTGATGCCCTCCGACAAAGGCCCATAGTCCTCTGGTCTGTCGCATGGTTACAGAGGGCCTGTTCCCACCTGCTTGCCCATGTCGGACATAGCTACATGATTGTCTGTGTGAGCTAGAGCCCTCTTGCCATGCAGTTGGTTGCGGAACACCTGGGGAGCTAGACCTATTGCGCCAAGTCCCAGATGAATGGTATGGCAAGGAATCCCCTGAACGGACCAGCTGCCCTGGTCCTGGAGGTGAGCTCCCCACCCCATCTGAGAGGCATCTGTTGTCAAGGGTGTCTGAGGGGGCCCAATAGAAAAGGTGAAACCACCAACAGATACTGAGATGCATGCCACCATGGGAGAGACTAAATACAGAGCATTGATACCGGTAGCCTGTCTGATAGGCTGCCTGATGCTTGGGTCCAATGAGTGGACAATGTCCATTGGCCTGCCCCAATATAGAGGCATGTGTAGGGGACCACATGTACTGCGGGGGCGAGGTGACATGAACGTTGTCGTATCCCCCGAGTGGTGAGGTGCGCCCCCAGCACGGCTTAGGAAGCTAACTGCACAATGCGGTGACAACATGGCCAAGGACGTTAGGCCTTTACCTCCCTGGTGGCTAGTTGTGCACCTGTAATCTCCAAGGGTTGAGTGGGGGTAAGATTGGATCTGGGCAGGTTGCTAACCAGACCAGAATACTGGAGAGGATGCAGTGTGCAGGGTAGAGGATGTGTTGCCGTGAGCTCTGAGGGGGCCCAAATGAGCCACCCATCTAGGTAGGGGGTGACGAATATCTCGAGGGTGTGCAGACACGCTGCTACCACAGCCATACACATCGTAAACACACTTGGAGCTGAGGACAGGCCAAAGGGAAGGGCGCAATACTGATAGTGCGTCCCCTGGCAGAGAACACATAGGAATCGTCTGTGGGTTGGGTGGAGGGGGACAAGAGTGTACGCAGCCTTGGGATCCAGGGCACATAGCCAATCCTGACTGTGAGGGAATGGTTGAGGTGTCCCCAGAGAACACATTCTGACTCTGTCTCCCAACAGATATCCTGTCAGTTCACGGGGGTCCAACATGGGCCTGTCGCCCCCTGTCATCTCTGGGATACATAAGTAGGGGGAGTAACACCCTGTGCCCTATTGGAGGATGGGCACGTCCTATATTGCCCCTTGGCCTGGAAGTAGATGGACGTCATGAAGCAAATGTTTGCCCTGAGACGTGAACCCTCCTACTACTGTTGGAGGAGGCAGGCATCTGATGGGAGGCCTGTGGCCTTCAACAACAACGCCTGGGGTCCATCTCTCCTTTGTTATGTGGATCCATCTGTGGGCAAATCTACAGAGCCATCCTAGGATGGGGATGGGGTCTGGCCCCCTAGGAGCCAGGAAACGCACGGTCCCTTGCAGGGGGTCCAAGCCCCTGAGGAGGCTGAGCCTGCTGTGCCACCAGGAAGAGGGAGGCCTGTGGCCTTCTCTGTTTAGCTGAATGCTGTCCCTTTCTAGTGGGGTGGTTTTCAGGTTGTCCCTGTTGGTCGTAGGACTGAGAGGACCTCTTCCTCATGGAGCAGGGAGGCCTCCTGAAAGCTCTGTGTTCTGCAGTATCTGTAATGTTTGAAAGCCTAATCATGGTGAACCTGTCAGCATCCAATGCATTGGCTGTCCCTTGCCAGGTTCTCCAAAGGGCTCCACCCATTACAAGGGGTACTACCCAGTTTGTCCTGTACCCAGTGCTTCAGGTCGGTGGCATGGAGCCCGTCATTTCATCCTGCACCTATGGAAATGGCCGAGGCCTACTATGTCCCGCAAAGCAGTCGAAGGCTGCTCTCTTGCCAAATGTGGACATGTGCTGGGCATGTCTGCCATGAGTCTGATGACCAAATCACCTGTCATCTGGGATACAAGGGCTCAGACATTCCAGATCCTCAGAGGCCTCCTTCAGGAACATTCCCATAGATAGATGATAGGAGCGTATCCTGGCTGATAGCATTGATGCCTGGAAGATACGGTGTCCAGAGGCATCTAGGGTCATGCATCTACGACCAGGAGGATTAGAGGCATGCCTTTGGAACATATGATCCTCCTCATCGCAGACCCCACCACGATTGGAAGGTGAGGGATCTGTGTTCCCCAGACACCAGCTGATGGAGGGACACGGTACATGGTTTTGAATCCACGAGATCATGGAGAGGTGGTTAGAGGTGTCCCCCACATTCGCAGTAGGCAATCATGTGGGATCTCATGCACTGGTCACGTTGCTGCCACCTGGGGAGATTGGGGATATTGAGGCATCACCACCTCCACTGCCCTGGGCCCAGGTTCAGCAGCTAGAGAGATAGCCAGACCCTTTGCGATGACTCAGATGACATCCTGTAAGGACATGTCCGCAGGGGGGGACATCCTCCTCTCTGGAGAGGAGGGTTCTGCAGGGATAGGCACACCGGTATCTGCAGAGCTGTTGGACCTATCCGATCCAGCAGAAGATGGGATCTACCCTCTGTCTGGGTGCTCCTGGCAGCAATACCCATACCGATCCGCATTGGATGGTCCTGGCACTGGTGTATTGGTAACAGCCCGACTCGGTAATGTGTGTGCAGGCGCCGAGGTTACTGACACTGGTAACGGTATCGGGGTTTGCCAAAACAGTGCCGGCACCGGTGGGCAGATCTGGGGTGGTACAGAGACCTTTGCTGCCGCAAGGTGAGCCAGTGGACTACATACATCTACCAGGATTCTCTGCTCCATCAACGATGCTTATGCTTGTGTAGTGGTGCTGGCAAGAATAGCCGGTACCCCACAGCATGGCCCCAGGGGCACAGACAGGGTGTAGGCCTCGGGGACGTCCCTGACCCCCGATATTGGCTTGGGGGCTGGAGCCTCCCGCCGGGTCTGTGTGGCCAGCGTATGTTCCCCATGAGCAACGCCAGAGACATCCTGCAGCCTGGAAGGGGATCAACCCGTAGAGGTGCGGCCAGATGTGTGTTTGGTTACCTGAGATCTATGGGAGGGTGCCGAAGCCCTTGAGGATGTTGATGCCACCGAGGCTGCGTCACAGGGACAGAGGATACTGGAGCTGGCTGCCCAACCTGTACGACCTTTAGTCGATAACATCCCACAGGCCACACATTCGGACATGGGATGATCAGGTCCCAAACCAATGAGACAGCACCCGTGGGTGTCGGTGACATAAACTGTACCACCACATGGTGAGCATGTGTTGGATCATGAGGAGGGCTCCCCAAGGCTGATGGCCAACTATTTGGGCTTATGGCCCGAGGTGGCACGTGTACCTGAGAAGAAACATCAGGATGGTAGGAAAGTACCCCCTTATTTGTCTCTGAGCTGGTAACCGGCAGTGCCAGGATAGAATTACAGAAAGGCAGACGCAACCACAGATATGTGGCAGTGAGACCATGCTCCTGTGGTGACAGGAACGACAGCCTGCTGGCTCCACAGAGCACAATGAACTGGGGAGAAGCAGTTGGGAATGGCGGGACGCCAGCATGCAGGCACTGTGGGATGCTCCCAAAGGCTTGCCCATTGGACACTGGGGGGCATTCCTGCACAGGCTCCATCGGTACATATGATACCGACACGTGCAGACTAATTCCTGCTTTCCCAGGGGATCCACCAAGACAGGGTCATCTGGGCCCCCTACGTGATAGTCACCACTACATGGGTTGTGATATGCATCACAGTGTCCATACATGGTCTTCAATGTGTAGGGTGCCCAGATGTCCTGGACCTATCAGGGTTTTCATGGGTTCAGGAGGCTTGTCCTGACTCTGGAAATGCCCGGATCAGGACCTGCCATCTGAGCTATCATCCTGATCTTCCCGGAGCTGTTGTAAACCTTCAGAGTATGCAGGTTAAAGATGCTACCAGTGATCTGTAAGATGGAACATTTCAATCAGGTCTGTGTTTATAAGCCACGATGCAGGGTAGCATAGCTGTCTTCCGGGGCGTCCCGCACAACTGTGGACATAGCAATGTGCATATGTGGTCTTTTGGTTGCGCAGATCCGTCAAATGCTGTGCTCTGTAATGGTTGGTTAGCATAATGTTTGTGATCCCTACGTCAAACGGGGCTTTGGAAAAAGAGTACGTTCTCTGTACAGACAGCAGTGGGTGGTTGCTAGGTCTCACTTGCACGGTACAACAGTGAACTGCATCATAGACTGTCCTGAGCATGTATCAAAAGTATCTGGGCACCCTAGCAATGTGTGCCAGCAATGTTGGCTGGACAGCCCCAGAGATATATGCATGTATGTCCCATGCCCCTCACGTCCCCTCACTATGTTAGATGGCCACTGTGCAGGGTGCATATGGACAGATCATGCTGCAACACAGGTATGTGGGGGTTTTTGTGTCCCACGACCCATCATTGGGCCACATGACATGCTTGGGAATGGCTCAAGGGACACAGAGGTCAGACCATGGTCATGTGTTGCGATATGTGCCATGCATGGGAGTGTGAAAGACTGATCCTGTGAGATATGGCTGACATGTACATGTGTGACAGTTGCCTTTGCAGGGGGTATAGCACATATCACCGTGTCCTCCACCCACAGGCACTCGTCAGGTACTGGAGCAGATAAGGGGTGAGATCAGCCGGAACACAGCAGAGCTGCAACAGCTGCGGACAGCAGCGGAAAGGATTGCAACTGCACTGGAGGCCATGGTCGCAAGGATGCCATAGCCAGCACCAGCCCCAGAGGCTGCACCACCAACACAGCAGATGAGGGGTGGTTTGTGCCATGGGCGACGGGGGCGGCCATGCAGGAAGTGACATGTAGGTGTGGTCTAGTGGTTGGGGCAACGTGCATCAGGCCGGATGGTCGGGGGTTAAAGTCCCAGTAGGGATAGCTACCCTGGGTCAGTAGGACTGGGGTTACAAGCCACACAGGTGCTCCCTGTGGACCTGGGCAAGCCGCATGACCCTCCATAGCCCATGTTCCCTGTAAAATAGTTAAGTCCACTTCATAATGCCCTGTGAAAAGTACAGTCAGGTTGCTCAATGTACACTGCAGTGATGCTGATTGGAACAGTGCATATGTGTATGTATTGTACTGTAAACACATTGATACAACATCTGTTCATGTGCATGTTTGCCAGGGTAGACAGGCTGATATCCCTGTTGACCTGTAACTGCCTTGCAGTTGTGGTTGATGTGGACATATCGTATATGTACACCGCACCGACTGCAACTGGGGCAGTAGAAGTAACACATCACATACTCCTACAAATACATATATATCTGACCTCTGCTATCCTGTGTGCGGTTCTCCGATGTGTGGCAATGTGCTACCCCATGTGGCCTGCACCTCATGTTGTTCCCCTGCCCTCATGTGGATCACCCATGTCCCTTGGTGGTGGAGTGTCCATACTACTGGCTATCACTGCACAGAGGTCACCACATGTCCTGTGTGGGATGGACTGTGCCAGGTCTCAGCACCAGGACCTCGTAGTGGGTTGATAGACATCCACACCTGTTGCACATGACAGATGTCATGGTGCTGCATGTCTGGTGTTGGGATCTGTCACCGTCTTCCATCCCTGATACCCCCCAACTTTGGTCAGACATGTGTGAATATTCTCCCTGCCCGCAACATGGCCTACGTGGCTGCCCTCCCACATTGACTTGCATGCGGCACGGACAAATAGGGGTGGATTACACAGGTCGGCTGCTCATACATGCATGCACATAAAATCACCCACTGCCGATCCCTGTGACATGCATTGTCCTGGGCCGCCCTCAAAGGCCATCCCCCTGAGCAGCTCCTGGGTTCAGCAGCACATCTTAACCTCCGTGCACAGACATAGCTATTTGCAGGTTCTGCTATTGGCACACCAGCATGCTGCACCATATATGGTTCCCGCACATTGCACACAGCATGTACGTGCCTAGGTATTATGGGATATGCTCCACATTGCCACATCTCAGTCTCAGCCGTGGACTCACATGCCTATACACATGGCCAGACCCCATGCCTGTGTGTGGAGATGGTCCATGTATGACACCCATGTCTTCCATGCATGCACATACCTATCTACACACATGTCCCATGCTTATGTTCATTGTCCATCAGTAACAGAAACACATGACCATTCGTATGTTTTCCCAAAATTGTATTTACAAAAATGGTGCAAATTAACACGAACATCGTAATGGTTTATATGTGAACATCTGTTGTCCCATACATAGTCATTCCCACCCAGTGTGGTGTGTCCATCACAGTACAGTCCATGTCACCAGGACAATGCTATCCTGTTGGGTCATGGGGACAGGACAGCACAGGGTACATGTGTGGGCGCCCCAGGGGCCATCACACACTCCTGGGATGCCCATCAGTGGATGGTGTTTGAGAGGCAGTATCCGTGCGTGCCACAAGCTGCCTCTCGGCGACCAACCACTGGACGGACCCTGCCAGCACACGCACGGTGCATTCCAGGGCCCCCAGTCATTGGGCCATGCCATCCATTGCCACGGACAGATCATGTACACACCTATGACCACATACACACATGGTGCCAGGTGTGTATGTGGTGGTGTATGCATGGGTCCTGTCCGTGGCAATGGGTGATGTGGACACAACAAACCGGGCACCACTTCCACCCACATGTGTGTGCTGGCAGGGACCCACAGTGCCCTGTGCTGTCCCATGCTCCACCAAGACCTCCCCTCCCTCAGCAAAACCCGCCTCCCAGTCCACCCCCACCTCCACCCCTAGGCCCTCCCACCCACCCTGAGCACACCCCTCCCCCTCCGACATGACCCACACACATTCAGTTGCCCCCCCGCCCCACCCCCACCTCCCCCATTCCCCCGTTGCCCACTTCAGACACAGGGGCCTCTGCTGCCTCCTCCCCAGTCCCCCCTCCTCCTCACCCTCCTCTTCTTCCTTGGCCAGCTCCATTGGCCCCTCCTCCTCCTCCTCCTCCCCCCCTCCTCATCCACATCCGCTGCCGCTGCCACCGCCGCTGCTGCCTCCACATCCTCATCCTCCTCCTCCTCTGCCTCCCCCTCGGGCCATCTCTGGCAGGTGGACCATGGCCAGTTCTGTGGTGCCAGCACGTGTGTCCGAGCTGTGTGGTCCTCCTCTGTGGGGAATTACAGTTATTAGCACACTCTTACATGATGCACATGACACATTTGAATAGTTTGGCCCCACAAGGCCTGGTGGGCCACTGCGACCTCATCTAATGAGCCACAGAGGTTGTGACACTCACCTCTGCACTGTGACACAGGTCGCCTTCGTACCCACTCCAGGTGGCCGGGATACCGGAGCCTCATCTCCCTGGCCTTCTTCCGTAGATCTTCAACCTAGTGGGGGGGGGGAGACAATGGGAGGGTACATTACTGCCATATTAACCTGGTGGGTGGTCCACAGATGTGACACATCTCCGTGCAGGGCATCGTGCTGCTCCTGCTCCTCTGCTCAGTGTGTCCTGTACCAGCAGTTGCTGCTGCCCCCACATGTGTGGCCATGTGTGCAGTCTCACATATGTGTCCCGTGCATCACACCCTGGATGCACCATGCCCTGTCCCTACAATCTCCCTGCACAACATGGCAGCAGCATGCCACCTGTGGCATGGCTAGGCTGATGTTTTGAGGGGACCTCGCCAACCCCCTGTCTGGTCTGGCAAACACATGAGTATTTGCCTGACTTGAACATATCAGTCGACTAGATATGTTGCCACAAACTGGGTATACAGCAATGATAGATATGGATGTGTTTCACACCATATCTATCAGGTCTCATGGCCCCAGGGGTGGGCTGCTGCACACCACATCCACAGCTGCACCTAACATACAATCAGGATACAGACCTGACCTGTTCTATGAGCCATGGGCCTCAGGGGGATAGGGCACATGTGTGTCATGACACAGCATCACCTACCACAATATCTGGATGCCATACCCACCTTTGCTGACAGGTCTCAGGCCCCCTGGGGACAGGGTGTCCTAGCACACATCTTCTGCGACACACACCATAGCAGCAGGATGACTAACTGGATGCGTTCAACAGGTCTCCAGACTCCTGGGAATCGGGTAGATTATATGATATCAGGAACAGCATATACCATTTCACCAGGGTGACTGGGGAGCCACTTTGATGGGCCCTCAGGACTCCTGGGGATAGGGCAGATGTGTTAAACTGCATGGGCACACACAGCCATATCACCAGGGAGACTGACAGCCCACTTTGATGGGTCCTCAGGACTCCTGGGGATAGGGCAGATGTGGTAAACTGCATGGGCACACACAGCCATATCACCAGGGTGATTGACAGCCCACTTTGATGGGTCCTCAGGACTCCTGGTGTTAGGGCAGATGTGTTAAACTGCATGGGCACACACAGCCATATCACCAGGGAGACTGACAGCCCACTTTGATGGGCCCTCAGGACTCCTGGGGATAGGGCAGATGTGGTAAACTGCATGGGCACACACAGCCATATCACCAGGGAGACTGACAGCCCACTTTGATGGGTCCTCAGGACTCCTGGGGATAGGGCAGATGTGTTAAACTGGAAAGGCACACACAGCCATATCACCAGGGTGACTGACAGCCCACTTTGATGGGCCCTCAGGACTCCTGGGGATAGGGAAGATGTGGTAAACTGCATGGGCACACACAGCCATATCACCAGGGAGACTGACAGCCCACTTTGATGGGTCCTCAGGACTCCTGGGGATAGGGCAGATGTGTTAAACTGGAAAGGCACACACAGCCATATCACCAGGGTGACTGACAGCCCACTTTGATGGGCCCTCAGGACTCCTGAGGATAGGGCAGATGTGTTAAACTGGAAAGGCACACACAGCCATATCACCAGGGAGACTGACAGCCCACTTTGGTGGGTCCTCAGAACTCCTGGGGATAGGGCAGATGTGTTAAACTGCATGGGCACAAACGGCCATATCACCAGGGAGACTGACAGCCCACTTTGATGGTCCCTCAGGACTCCTGGAGTTAGGGCAGATGTTGTAAACTGCATAGGCTCAAACAGCCATATCACCAGGTGGACTGACAGTCCACTTTGATGGGCCCTCAGGACTCTTGGGGATAGGGAAGATGTTGTAAACTGCATAGGCTCAAAGAGCCATATCACCAGGTGGACTGACAGCCCACTCTGATGGGCCCTCAGGACTCCTGGGGATAGGGCAGATGTGTTAAACTGGAAAGGCACACACAGCCATATCACCAGGGAGACTGACAGCCCACTTTGATGGGTCCTCAGAACTCCTGGGGATAGGACAGATGTGTTAAATTGCATGGGCACAAACAGCCATATCACCAGGGAGATTGACAGCCCACTTTGATAGGCCCTCAGGACTCCTGCGGATAGGGCAGATGTGTTAAACTGGAAAGGCACACACAGCCATATCACCAGGGATACTGACAGCCCACTTTGATGGCCTCTCAGGGCTCCTTGGGATAGGGGGAATTGGAAAACAGCAACAGTGGCATAACCATACCTCCAGGGGGGCTGGAGACCCATTGTTTTACACTCCCAGGGCAACTGGGGGTGGGAAAATGGTTTAGACTGCTGGGGCACAAACATCCATATCACCAGGGGGACTGACAGACCATTTGTGGCAGGTCTCATGGCCCCTGGGGTAGGGCAGATGTGTGACCCTGCAAATGCAGAACCCACCATACCAGAATGATGATTACGGAACCTCCTTAGGCAGATGTGTGGGCTACCTTTTTTATGATGTGTTCTAGCACTTCAGTTACAGGAGCTGCCATGACACCAGGGGGGCATCTGGAACTCTGTGCACAGGTCCGTAGCCCCCTGGGTAACAGGCAAACCACTAAGATGTGATACATAGACAATATAGCACATGGGTGTCACGAATACACATAATTGGGATAGAATACTTTCACAAAGCTGCCTGCACAGCTACAATTGACACTGGATATATATATGTCTACACTGACTTGTTCCCATACACTTACCTCACGTGGGTAGTCCGCCACACGGTTGTACCGCCGTGTGACACGCTCCCAGGCCCTCCATACTCTCACCAGGTCCTGCCGCCTGGAGGAACCCGGGAACAGCCTGTGCTGCCTTGGCTCAATCAGCTGTGCCAGGTGGTGCAGGTCATGGCTGGTGAATGCAGGCTTTCTTGACATGGTGGCCATTCTCACCTACACACCACTCAGGGATGCAGGCATGCACGTACACACGCATGCGCACCGCAATACACATGCACGCGTTGACACACCCTGCGACGCACAGACCTACGTGCATCAACACGTGTATGGGTGCAGTGCATTTGTTCCTGTCTCTGTAACAACTAGTATACAGGATCTAGTGTTGCCAACAATCTACATACTGATCTATGCTGCAGACACACATAGCAGTGATTTGTCGGACATTTAAAAACGATGTTTGCTATGTTATATTTCATCAGGTCTTTGCCACACTTGAGTCTTGAACCCATAACCACTGGCTCTCAGGGCATTGTTCTCACCAGTGTGCTATGCCCTTTCACATAGCAATGGGTGGCTCAACACATAAACCAAGGGGGTGTATTTACTAATCCGTGTTGATGTGTGCCCAGCAAAACTGTGCAGGATGTCCTAAGAGGGGGGTGGAGCGTTAAGGTCTAGATGTCAGGATTGCAGAATAGGTTGCATGGCACACATTATCACACGATCGAGGGAGGTGTGACACGTTCATGTACATTAATTGTAGGTAGGGGTGCTGACATACAAGCACTGTGGCAGAGGTGTGGCACATTGGTTGACAGACTGCCTGATGGTACAGGGGGCATGGGCTTGATCCCCCAGTGCAGCTCTTGCATACAACTGCCTGGGGCATTGTCCTTTACATTTCAGCAGTGATTTGTGAGTGCGTTTCATTATATTTTCATTTGTGCTGCCAGCAAACACACCCTCACTGTGCCATAACCTAACGTGCCACAGTAGTCACCCTATTGGGCACTCCATAGAGCACATTATAAGGTGCACTGTCCACCACGGCACCTTATAATGTTCCCTATGGGGCGCCCCATGGAACGCTGTTGAGGGTGCCATATGAGGGACCTTCAGGCTACAGCACTGAGGGTGTTTTTGCTGGCTGCACTAATCAATGATCTGCCTCAGACAGCCCTATCAACTGACCCCACTGTGGGTTCACAACCAATACCTCTGCCACACAGACAGTGATGTAACCAGTGGGCTACAGCTGTATGGCCACACCCAGGCCCCTGGCAGGCTACAGAGGGACTGCAGGTCTCCACACCAATTGCTGTGGTTATCAGGTTAGGGTTAACCCACCCACACCCATGATGCACTGCACATGCATATCAGCAGTCCACAAATGATCACAGGATGGGGTATGCACCCCCACAGCACCTTGGCCAGGTTGGGGGCACTGACCGTGTGCACCCCCACAGCACCTCAGCCTGGTAGGGGGTACTAACCATGTGTGTTGCTGGCACAGAGTGGCTTCATACCATCACATTGTGTGTGTACAGTGCCCACCCTGAGGGTGACGTGGGGCACCCAGCACCATGTCCACAGCCCCAGACATAGATGAGATATGCTATGTTGCAGGTCGCCATCAGTGACAGTGTGAGATAGGTAGTCCTTGCAGACACAAATCAGAATACACCTCCATCCATATTGGTTTCCCAGTCACATCTAGCCCTTGTGGACTATGATGCAACAAGAATAGTGCATATTCTGTGTGCGTGCCATGGCCACATGGTTTATGTGACAGGGGGCAGCCCGCCTGTATGGGCCCATAAACAGATTATGTACTACCATGCAATCTGACCTCTGGGGCTCAGGATCTCCCACCGACAGCTCCACATTCCTGCGGTGGTGGTGGTAGAGGGGGATCATCTACCTCAAACCAGCTAGGGGTACACACAACCTTGGGTGCAGTCCTGTACACAGCCATACAGCAACGGGGGACAGACAGTAGAGCTGTAAATGCTCTGCTGCCCCACACAACTATCTGACATTCTCGGGCAGCGGGCGCAGTGAGGCCCCTGCCACCACACCCTGCAAGGTGTCCCAGCCATACACATACTAACTGCAAACAATGTGCTAGCTAGTCCATAGTGCATATTACTGGGGAAGATGTGTACACCCAATACTGGGATGTGAGCACACCCACCAAGCAGTTAGATCAGTGATTGGCCCCCCAGAAAAAGGGACCCATATATATCACTTGAATGACATACTATGTGGCACTATGGGGGAACCTAGCCATGCTGTGGTCACTGCTCAGTCAGGGTGGGAGTGCCTTTCCAGCAGGACCTGCTTTGGCCACTCTGTCCGTGCAGGTGGCAGCCAGACACTACAATGTCCCAACCATTGCTGTGAGCCCTGTGCTGATGCATCCTGCCCAGGCAGCCCAGTCCACGCTTTACCCACAGTACCTTGCTCCTCATTATGCACATAGCAAGCTAACACTGGACACAGTGCAAACAGTGTGGGCTGCGAATGGTGTGGGCAACCACCACACACTGGATGGACATACACACACTCCCACACCTATGACGGAACTGTGCAAATAGAGGCTCTTGGCAGCCCTGGCCACCTCACCAGTCCTGGGCACAGTATAGGCATGGCTATGGTACACAATACTGTTGGGGTCACTCCCCAGGGTGGTAAACAATGTCATACACCAGACCTGATACACACTCCACAGACATCAGAGAGGTTGGTATGATACAGCTAAAGGGAAGATTTTGGTTAATTTTGGGATTCCTATCCGCCAGTGATCATAGCAACCTTTTGATATATGTGTGCCATGTCGCCAGGTTTAGTGTGGCATTGCTACTGTATGCAGGGGCTGATATTGGGGGCTTCACACAGGGCTCGCCATCCTGCTGCTACAAGTGGCTTTGGATGATGGGGCCTGTGGGTGCAGGTGTGTCTGCCCCTGTTGGCTGCTGCTCTGGGAGGAGGTTCCCAACTCCAGTCCTGGTGTTCCACACACTATTCGGGTTTTCATGCTGTCCCTCATGTATATGCATGAGATACATCTGCATACCATGGAGGCGGCACATGGGACTGCAGCACAGGCATCTTTATTGGTGACAGCATGACACCTGCATGGTGTGTGTCCCTCCAGGACTGCAATAGGGAGACTCTGCTCTAGGTACTGCACATGTGTATGGTGTCTGTGCTCTGTGGGTTAAAATATGGGCGTTTGACGCATGGTTCTATTCTCTGCACTGAAGGTTTGGTCTTTACCTCCACGGTTTATTACTGCATAAAATATGGGGACTGGGTTATCAGGGGCCATGACTGGGGTTTGAACCTCTGACCTTTTGCTCTTGAACACACTGTCTGTGTGTGCTGCACCACACTGTGGCCACAGAGGCACTGCATTCCCTAGAGATGCCATGGCTGTTTGTCAGCCAGGGCCTGTCTGTTGCAGTGCACGGCACCCACCTGAACAGGGTTAGGCCACGGTGCGGCTGGCACTGCCCCCTCCACCACCAGTATCCCTCTGCCACCATGCTGACATGCCCTTCTGCTGGTGGTGCTGGTGGTGCACAGTCTCGGCCCATCCAGTGTGTGGGTAGGTGACTGCCTATGGTGCGGGTTCTGGGGTAGGGGTGCCTGCATAGACATCCACGCTCCCCCCCCCCAACACTGCCTGCCAATGTTCTGTGCCCTTGGGGGCCAATACTGGCAACAGTGCTGGCAGTGTGGGCTGTGGGGGTGTTTGCAGCCACTACACACTGGATAGCAGATACACACTCCCACACCTATGCCAGCATTGTACAACTATAGGGGTGTTTGGAAGCCCTGGCCACCGCTCCAATCCTGGGCACAGTGCAGGCATGGCTATGGTATACAATACTGTTGGGGTCACTCCCCAGGGTGGTAAACACTGTCAGAAACAAAGCCTGTAGCACACTCCACAGACATCAGAAAGGTTGCCATGATGCAGCTCAATCAGATGATTGTACTTAACCTCTGAATTGCTATCTGCCAGTTATCATAGCAACCTTTTGATAGCTGTGTACTGTATTCCCAGGTTTAGGGTGGCATTGCTAAGGTATGCAAGTGCTAGTATTGGGAGATGCACGCTGGGCCCAATGTCCTGCCTCTCCAGGAGGCATTGGATAATGGGGCCTCTGGGTGTGGGTTTGCCTGCCCCTGTTGGCTGCTGCTTTATGGCAGAGGTTCCCAAATCTGGTCCTGGTGTGCCAAACACTGTTCGGGTTTTCATGCTGTCCCTCATGAATATGCATGTGATACATCTGCATACCATGGGGGCGGCGCATAGATATGCAGTACAGGCATCTTTATTAGAGGCAGAATGGAACCTGAATGGTGTTTGGCCCTCCAGGACTGCATTTGGGAGACTCTGCTGTAGGTAGTGCACTTGTTTATGGTGTCTGTGCTCTGTAGAGTAAAATGTAGGTGTTTTGGGCATGTTTACTTCATCTGCAAAAAAGGTTCTGTCTGTATTAGCACGTTTTAGTAGTGGGTATGATATGGGGACTGGGTTGGCAGGCACCATAGCTGGGACTTGAACCTGTGACTTTCTGCCTCAAAACACACTGGTTGTGTGCATTGCACCACCGTGTTGCCACAGAGACAGTGCATTCCCTGCTGATACCATGCCTGTTCATCAGACAGGGCCTGTCTGTTGCAGTGCATGGCACCCACCTACACAGGGCTAGGCCATGGTCTGCTCTGGGCAGCTGCCACTGCCCCCCTCCACCACCAGTACCCCTCTGCCACCATGCTGAGATGTCCTTCTGCTGGTGGTGCTGGTGGTGTGCAGTCTCAGGCCATCCAGTGTGCAGGTGGGTGGCTGCCTATGGTGCGTGTTCTGGGGTAGGGGTGCCTGCATAGACGTCCACGCTTCCCCCCAACACCGCCTGCCAATGTTCTATGCCCTTGGGGTACCTGCTGGGTACTATCCCGTGTGACACTGTGATAATCACTCTCGTGCCCATGTGGGGCCCTCATCAGTTGCTGTCTGGCTGCTGTACAGTTTCAGCATTCCTAGGTGCCACCTAGGCATCTGCCTAGTCTGCACTGTGCCCCAGCTGCACCACAGCATGTGCCACCTGCAGCCCTCTGTATCCCCTTTCCCAGCATCTGTCCAGTTGCCCATTCCAACATGCCCGCCCTGCTGTTGTGGAACATGTGCATGCCATAAGAAACCTGTCCAATGGAGAGGGAAACCCTGATCAGTGCTATTTCACTGTGGGATCATTCACCTTGTATGGGGACGGAGCGTAGACCCTTCCAAAATTCATATCTTTTTTTTTGGAGCTTTCTTGGGAGTGTTTTTTGATGTTTCCCATTACTATCACTGTTGCCCAGCTTGGTTATGTTTTTTGGATTTTTTGTTGGTGTCCTTTTCAATGTTTATTTGTACTTTTGTTCCGTGCACATGTATCACACTTATCACTTTTTTGTAGGTTTCCCTGGTTTTGCTGTACATTGCTGACAGAAATGGTTTCTTTTCCCTTTAAATCAGCTCTAACGCGAGGTTTTCACTTGCGTTAGTTTTGGCCTCAGATTTCACATCGTTAGTGTGCGGGGAGCCTCTCCCCTCCCACTCTCCACCCATTGACCCCTTCTCTCCGCCCCTGGGGAGCCTTCCTCCGCCCTCCGGGAGTCTTTCCCCGCCTTCAGCGCTCGTTTGGCCGCTGCGCGCTTTAGCATGCACTAAGGTAACTTTGTGCCCCTTAAAGCGCCATTATCGTGTGCTAAGGTACCTTAGCGCGCGATAATTGCACAGCGCGCACGTTAAGAAGGTTTAGTAAACATACCCCTTAAAGTTTTATTTAATGGTAAATGGTTGGAGGTATAACCCAAGGTTCATTACCTTCCTCTTTACTATTTATTATACTTTTAACCATTTGGAGAGATTTTTCAAACAGAAAGAAGAGCTAAATCGTCAATTTTCTCACGAGGAAGTCATATAACCTTTAGTTGGAGACAAGGACAGAAGCAAGAATCTTCCAATGGATGTCTGATGGATAGATTTGGACTGTGTTACCTGTGCCAGAGGGTACAAAGCAGCTTCAGAGACTGGGGCTGAAAGGCGATGATTATGGGGAGCTAAGATTGCCTGGTTATGTAGAATGTGTGTCTAATTAAAGTAGTGATGTAGAACCTGGTTGTTTGTCACAGTTGAGCCATGATGTGAAAGAAATGACCCCGGAGCTGTGTGGGGATAATCCTGGGTGCTTGGCAAAAGGAAAAAGGCATGGTTAGAGCTTCTCCAAGGAGGAAGGTATGGGTGAAAATCCCAGGGCTAAAGTCCCTAAAGATCAGGAGAACATTCAGAACCCCAGGAGAGAAGGGGATGATGATGGCTATAGTACCAAAAGGGTGGAGGTTGAAGTTAGATACTCTGGGAAGAGGCCAAGGTTAAAGGGTTCCAGAGAGGACAGCTTTGGGTGTCATGTGTGCTAGGAAACCAGGGTTGGTAAAATGGCAGGTTAGACGGGGAAATGGAGTGCAACTGATGTGTTTCAGGTGAAAGTCGCAGGAGTTGGGTCCCTGAAGAAAGGAAGTACAGTATAGTGACTGCCTCAAGACAGGAGGGAAGTGTCACTGGCATGGTGAATAAGGCTAAAAGTATAGTCTAGGAAGTGAATGTGGTACCCAGTAACAAGTACTGCCTAGTCTATGGGGCAGTGATACTGTTAAAATGGGACTCCGGGAGCAAATACTTGTTACTGAGTTGGAAATCTCTCAGTGGTAGGAGCAGAGGTCTAAGAAAAATAAGGCAGAGTATGAATTAATGGAGGCCCTGGAGCAAAATAGAGGGTTGTTGCAGGTCTTGGTGCATGCTGTTGGAGGAATAGAACAATTTTAGGGAAATGTAGCAAAGTCATCTAGGTAAAATTTCAGGAGTCCCACCGCAGATAACTTCTCTTGGAAGAGAAAGTGCTGCAGGAGAGGGCAGTAGCCAACCAAAAACTGGAGGCCTGAGCAGGCCAGAGCTCACAGCCATTAAGAGGTGAGCATTGAGCTTATACAATCCTGCAGGAACAGAAGGGAAGACAGAATGACACTGAGGCAAGAACAGGCAGTCCAGGGGGCATACATCCAGGAGCTCAGGCAGGTGTATTCTCTGCAAGTAGAAGAGCTGACAAACCAGCTGAAGCAAGTGGAAGGGCTAGCTGGTAGTTTACAATAGGTTAAGCAGCTCTGGGAAATCCAATGTGCTGATTAGTCTACATGGATAAAGGAGTTCCACAAGCTAAAAAGGAGATGGAACAAGAATGGGAGAAAGTGATATGCAGACTGCAGGAAAGCTTCCATCTATTCACCCATATAAGTGACTTGTTTCAGAATGTTGAGGGTTTGGAAGTTCAGTTAGATCAAGTCCAGTTGTGCCTACAGGCTGCAAAGGAACAGAGGAGGAGTTGAACTTGCAGCTCTGGCAGCTGAAAAGAACAAAGAACAAGAATTAAATGTATTCCAAACTCCCCTACAGACAGTAAGCAGTTTAATTTAGCTATTCCCAAAGAAAGGAGATAAAGCAAGGTGAAAAACAGAAGATTAAGCAGGGTTAAGCATAGAAGTAATCCACTGGACAGATCACAATCGCCTCAGAAGATAGGAACTCCACAACAGAGTATCAGGGCACAAAGGCAGGACCCAGAAAATAAGGCTACTGAAGAGCATAAGATTTGTTAAGGGGAATGGAAAGGTAGGACCTAAGGAAGGAACTTTTCCATTAGGAAAAGGAAAAGGGAGTCCACAACCCTGTAGTCAAGGAAAATAGGAAAGGCCTCCTCAAAAGTAGTTGTCTCCCAAGTAAATAGGGTAACAAAATTCAAACCAAGGAGTATTGGGGAGAATAATAGACAGAAGGGCCTTAGTAAAAGTAAGAAGAGAAGATGGCAAATGTAAACAAGAACAATTAGGGCAAGGAGGCCTCTGCCAATGGGGCAGCAAAGCATAGTGTATGAGAAGACCAGGAAGATATCAGGCATAGAGGTCTTAGTGAAGTTAAAAAGAGAATGAATCTGTTTACACAGAAGCCCTTTTGTAACCCAAGAACCTAGTCCCATAAGAGATATAGACCTTGTAGCCCTGAAAAAAAAATATATATATTTATATTTAACTTATATATTTATTTATTTCCTTAGGATGCAGGAACAATGCCTATATGTGCCTGTCCCAGTAAAGCCATTTTGGAAAAATGGCAGTGCCTGACCCTGAGCAGTGCATCCTGTTTGGAGTCACACAACCTCAATGTGCACATCTACGCCGATGATATCATGATCTATGGACCAATCAACACAAAGCGACCCTCACTATCTGCCTGCCAGGAATGCTTCACTGCCATATCCAATTGGCAAAGAGTCAACAGCCTCCAAATCAATTACAATAAAATAGAGGTGCTCTTTATAATGAAAGACACCACTTTTGTCCCCCCACCATAAATAATTCCGAACAAAACAACAATTAAGACCCAAACCGCAGTCCAATACCTTGGAATCACACTTGATCAACACCTCACATTCCAAGACCATATCAACAAAATCACCCAGAAAACATACTATAAAATAAAGACATTTCAAAGTCTCAGACCACTTCTAGAGCCAACAGACTTCTGTACCATGCTGCAAGCTTCCATCATACTACACCTAGATTATTGCAATGCCATCTACCAAGGCCTACCAAAATCCACACTCTTACCTCTGCAAACAGCTCTACACTCAACAGCAAGGACTCTACAAGCAGCAGCAAGACACTGTACCATGTCACTTGTGTCTATCCGCCCAGCCACAGGGCACTCCTGCATAGGCAGCCTGCAGGGCTTGTATTTTGGTGTCATCTCTGCACAGGTTTGCCGGACGGGCAATACATGGGTTCCTGTGTACATGCCGTCCTGCTTCTCCGGCTGATGTTGTGGTCACATACATGGGTACTGCTCGTACCTTGGGCACAGTGCCCAGGTTACATGCTCTGCATTTACCTGTATATGCTAGGGTACAACCTCTAGCCTTTTGGTACTATACATCACACCCATTCTCAAACAGCTTCACTGGCTTCCACTGCAGAGCCAAATAAAATTAAAACTATCATACTAACTCACAATATGATTCACTTTGACCCCCCCCCCACACCTCCACAAGTTACTTCAGACCTCCCAACCACAAAGATCAAGATGGACCTCCACGATGAACACCCTCACTTTCCCCCACATCAGAACAAAATCCAACCAGCAAACATGTTAAAAAGCCTTCCAACTGTATGCACTCTATAAATGAAACACTCTACCATACCAGATAAGGAACATAACAGAACTCAAAACCTTCAGAAAACAACTTCCAGTCTTTTGCCTTAAGTGACACATATATGATTTTTTCCCAGTTGGTGAGAGGTCTTATGTGTGCACTAGGTGCAAGGAGCTCTTTGCTCTCAGGGAACGAGTCGGTTCTCTAGAGGCTAGAGTAGCAGACTTAGAAAACTTAAGAAAGACAGAGAGGTACATAGATGAGACCTACAGGGATATAGACCTGAAGTCCCACCTCCAGTCTGGCAGCATCCCTGTTGCCATGGAGGAGAGAGGTCATGTGACAGGAGAGCATCACCCTGGTGTGGCAGGAAGTGATCCTGTAACTAGGACCTGTCCTCCAGGTGATGTAAAACCCTCTCGCACCGAGGAAGTTTCTCCAGGGCCATGTGCCAATGAGGGAATGGTTAGGACAGCCGTTATAGTTGGTGATTTGATCATTAGGCATGTAGATAGCTGGGTGGCTGGTGGACGTGAGGATTGCCTGGTAACATGCCTGCCTGGTGCGAAGGTAGCGGACCTCACGTGCCTCCTAGATAAGGTCTTAGATTGTGCTGGGGAGGAGTCTGCTGTCTTGGTACATGTCGGTACCAATGACATAGGAAAATGTGGTAGGGAGGTTCTGGAGGCTAAATTTAGGCTTTTAGGTAGGAAGTTGAAATCCAGAACTTCCAGGGTAGCATTCTCCAAAATGCTTCCCATTCCACGCACAGGACCCAAAAGGCAGGCAGAGCTCCTGAGTCTCAATGCATGGATGAGACAATGGTGCAGAGATGAGGGTTTTGGATTTGTTAGGAACTGAGGAACATTCTAGGGAAAGGAGGGCCTCTTCTGAAGGGATGGGCTTCACCTTAACCGGGATGGAACCAGGCTGCTGGCATTAACCTTTAAAAAGGAGATAGAGCAGCTTTTAAACTAGATAATAGGGGAAAGTCGACAGTCGCCCAAGAGCAGATTTTTCAGAAGAATGTATCCTTGAAGGATACTACCAAAACCAGAGAGGTTCCAAAAAGAGTAAAGTAGCCCAAATGCCCTCAAGTATGGAGCAGACAGAGCTTAAAGATCCCAAATTACCCATGTCTACCAATAGCCAAATTAATATGAATAAAATACAGTCTCTAAAATGCTTGTATGCAAATGCTAGAAGTCTAGAAAATAAGATGGGAGAGTTAGAATAAATAGCACTAAATGAGAGGTTAGATATGATTGGAATATCAGAGACATGGTGGAAGGAGGACAACCAGTGGGACACTGTGATACCTGGGTACAAAATATAACATAATGATAGAGCTGATCAAATTGGTGGAGGGGTTGCGCTCTATGTTAGAGAGGGCATTGAGTCAGAAAGGATTAAAGTTTTGCAGGAAACAGAATTTGCTGTAGAATATCTATGGATTGAAATTCCATGTAAAAAGGGGAAGGCGATGGCAGTGGGGGTGTACTATCGACCGCCTGTCCAGAATGAACAAATGGATGATGAAATGCTCAAAGAAATCAAGGAAGCTAACAAAAGTTACAGCACAGTAATAATAATGGGTGATTTCAATTATCCCGGTATTGACTGTGTCAGTGTCACGGCAGGACATGCTAGAGAGATAAAGTTCCTAGATGGAATAAATGACTGCTTCTTGGAGAAGCTGGTTTATGAACTGACCAGAGGGGAAGCCATATTAGACCTAGTCCTTAGTGGAAAACCAGATCTAGTGCAAGAGATAAGGGTGTTGGGGCCACTTAGCAATAGTGATCATAGCATGATCGCATTTGATTTAATTAGTGGAGGAGGGATAGTAAGGAAATCCACAGTACTACCTTTTAACTTTCGAAAGGGAGACTATGATAAAATGAGGAAAATAGTTAAGAAAAAAACTACAAGGAGCAGTTGCAAAGGTTAAAGACTTACATCAAGCTTGGGTGTTGTTGAAAAATACTATCTTGGAAGCCCAGACCAGCTGTATTCCACGCTTTATGAAAAGTGGAAGGAAGTCGAAAAAACTGCCAGCATGGTTTAAAGGTGAGCTCAGAGAGGCTGTTGTTGCCAAAAAAGCATCTTTCAGCTAAAGGCACATCTATTAACAAAGCATTTAAACCCTATAACATAACCACTCTACAAAAAAACATAGCAATATGATTGTACATAGTTATAATTGTATATAGTTAAGGTGCCCGATTTTCAACAAGGCACAAAGGTCTGCCATACCTGCAGAAAGTTAACTGGTCAGGAAAAGATCCTGAATCGTGAATCAAAATGGGCAGGCTACGAAAATGCAGTACAAACCAAGCACAGTGGCAGGGACCCACCACGGCATATATGGGTAAACGCAGGGCACATAACCTGGGCACTGCACCCAAGGTATAGGCAGTACCCATGTATGTGACCACAACTTCAGCCAGAGAAACAAGACAACATATACACAGGAACCCATGTATTGCCCGTCCGGTGTACCCATGCAGAGACGAAACCATCACACAAGCCTTGCAAGTCGCCTATCCAGGAGCACCCTTTGGCTTGGCGGATAGACACAAGTGGCATGGTCGGGAGGAGAAGTGCAAACTTCAGCCCTGATGAAAGCAAGTGTCTAGTCCACTCCATGATGAAGCATGAGGGGGTCCTCTACCCCAGGAAAGGCCGACATCCAAATCTGTGGCTGGCAACAGGCATATGGAGGGGCATCCAACTCTGGCTGCATGGGTAAGGAGGTCACAACAGCAGGGGGGAGGCTGAGAACCATGATAGGCAGATACGCCCTGAAAATCACAGCTGTGTGCACAGGGAGACAGGGCTGTGATGCCAAGCCACATCCTGGAGGCTGCCCCAATAAGTGCCTATGAGGTGGTGGTGGTGGGGGGTGGGCCATGCAGTGGTACAAGTGCCAGTCCCAATTGCCTGCAGCAGGGGCCATACCCACATACAGTAGGTGGTAGGAAACTGCACCCCCTGGTAGCAGTTGGTATGAATGCCACAGGGAATGCAGAGCAATGGTAATTCCTGGTGCAGGGGGAGCTGTGGATGGTCTGGGAACCACAGAGGACCCAAGCAGCCAGTGTGGATTCCCCGGACAACTGCCTCATCCCCTAGCCCCTGTGCCCTGGTGAAGGAGTCTGGTGGGAGCAGTGGCAGACACCACACATATGTTGCCTGTCTGTCCCTGCAAGTGGCTCTGCCACCACAGCCTGTCACCCATGGGTATGCCCCTGCTCCCAGGATGGGCATGTTTCCAGACTGTGGCAGAATACAGGTATGCACAACAGGCAATATAGTAGTGGCCAACAGAGCTCATGTGTGTCCCCCCCTTCTCTCCACAGAAATACGGTGTGTGTCAGACCCTCGAAGCCCTCAAGTAGCATTTCTGCACACTGCAATGGATCAGGGAGCATCTGGTGGCTGAGGATGGTCAGTGAGGTACACAGTGGCACCCAGCAGATGCAGGGGGCATCAGCCATAGCTGCCAGACCGGTGAGGGCAGACCACCTGGTAGTGAACTCAACCTCTATGCAATTATGGGAATGTGCTGTGGGCAGCTGTGCCATTCCCTACTGCCACTATCCCGTTTGTGCACCAGCCAGCTCCCAAGACACAAAGGTATGCACACACCTGGCTGGGGCATGTCACAGAAGAGTATGACAGGGGCACACACCCCCAGCAGTGGATCCTGGGGCACATTGTGTACTTGCCCATGCTGTCCCCTGTGCATGCCCATCACCTGGAGGGGGGGGGCTGGAAAGGCATAGCTTGGCATGTGAGGGGAAGAACAGAGCTGGATGGAGGTGGGCAAAGGGGAGAGCATGCAGTGTGCAGTGTGGGGGAGGCAGGTCCCTGTGGGCTGAAGTGGGTTTAGCAATGCATGTGTGGGCCCCCCAGGGGTGTGCCAGTCCCGCCTCAGGGCCATACCTTTGTGGACCAGTATCCTTCCTCTTCTTTCTCCACAGCTGGCTCCAGGAGCCCAGGACACTGCTGACCCACCACACCGTCCACCCAGGAGAAGTGGTGCAGTGCCACCAGACCAGAGCAGCAGCAGTGCCACCAGGGGTGATGAGGATGAGGAGGAGTCTCTGACATCAAACGATACCACAACTGAGAAAACCTCATCAGAGGAGGAGGTCAGAAAGGGGGCCATGCACAGTGGCTGGACGGGAGGGTCAGAGGAGGAGAAGGTATCCAAGGGCCAGGGGCAGGGTAGAGAAGATGAGTAGTCAGAATGGGAGGGATCTGAGGGCCAGGAGCAGAGTGGGGAGGATGAGGAGTCAGATGATGAAGGATATGAGGACAGGGGCAGTGTGTTGAGGATGTGGAGTCAGAGTGGGAGGGATATGAGGGCCAGGGACAAGGTGAGTAGGACAAGGAGTCAGAGGGGGAAGGTTCTGAGGGCAAGGGGCAGAGCAAGGAAGAAGAGGAGGTAGGAGAGAGGATAGCAGGGGGGTTGTGGGAGCCACCAATAAGCACCCCAGCTATGGTAGAGTGGCAGATGGCATCACCAGCAGACAACCCACAGGGAGCCTAGAGGTGGAGCTGCACCCCCCAACTGTACCCCACAGCCCATAGTTATGCCATCCCACAACCCTACCAAGGGGCCAGGTGTGACATGCAGCGGGGCTTAAGTCTGCCACCCACAGCTTGGGATCCCACAGTCACCCCAGCACCCTTTGGTTACACACCAGCCATGCTACACCCAGCCCCTCTGTGCCACCACCCCCTCGTCCATCAAATGACTGGACTCTGGCCGTTTTGGTGGCAGAGGTGTGCCTCCTCAGGGAGGAGGTGTGGACCGCAGCACGAACCATCACCCTGCACTTGGATTCCCTCACTGCAGTAGTGACAGGGCACAAGGAGGACCCCTCATGCACTATAGCCAGTCCTCCAGGTAAATATGTCCTGCACTAGGGTGGTCTGTGATTGAACAGCTGTGCATTATCTGCCATTGTTGGCAGTGTTGTAAATTCATTGTCACATTTGTTCAATAAAACTTTTCTTGTCCATAAACGCTGTGACATCCATTTTGTGGGGGCAAGGTATCACATCTGTGTGGATGGTGCGGGGGACCAGGAGAGGAGGTCCAGGGCTCTCTGGGCATGGGGTATGGAAATGACTGTACTGTGTGGGTATGGCATATACAGATGGTAGCAGGCAGAGCCCTGCACAGGTAGTGCACCCTGGGGTGCGACTGCCTGAGTGGGTAGTGAGCCTCTGCCATACCTGCACAATGCAGCTGTGGCAGCATGGGTGTGGCCCAGCGGTACTGCTGTGTTATGCGACCTACCTGGGTATCACAGTCTGGTCATCCTGGCACGTCTATGATGCCATCACCCAGTGCTCTGCAGCTATGGCATCCTATGGCAGTGAACTATTATGCAGATGTTTATAGTATCAGTTCCCAGGGGCCGACATAGGTACCAGATATGCCTTTGGATGGGGCATGACCCTGCTGCATGTTCTATCCATATATGCATGAGTATCTACGCAGGTAGGCAAATGCCACCTTAGCATGCTGTTTTTTCATGATGGCTGACAAGGCACCGGCAGAAGCAAAGCACATGAGGAAGACTAACTTTACCCCATCTGAGACTGCTATGGTCCTGGGGTTCATTCTGCAGCTGCACATCACCCTCTTCGTGGTTGAGGATGCCAGCACCCAGCTGGCAGCATGCCATGCCATTGTCAACAGGGTCAATGCAGTACACCACCAGAACCAGGACGTGGAGGACATGAATAAGAAGTGGCACGTGGTCCAGCAGGCAATGAAGGAGACGAGGGACAGGAACAGCAGGCTGCCACCTGCACAGTGGGACAGCCTCATCCCAGTTGAGAAACAGGTGCTGCAGTACATGGAGGAAGTTGCCATCTGAGGGGTTACAGGCTTTGACAGCTCCACCACAGGCACACAGAGGGGTGAATGGGGGTGCTCCATAGCCGAGTTGTGACCATGACAGTCATATATGTGTCCCTACCATGCCACCATCCACCCAGCCCATGCCAGTCTGTCTGTTGGACCTTGGATGCTGTGTGGGGTGGGTACAGTGTGGGCTATACACCACATGCTGGTTCAGTGGTGGATTGGATACTACCCCATTGGCTGAGCTGACATGCCATGACACTAACTTCTGCCACCTTTTCTCTCCCACAGACCTGCCAGGGATATCACCCACCCAGTCTGGGACCAATGCATTGGGGGGAGCCACAATGCCCACCACGAGGATGCCAGTGCCCAGCCAGGGCACAGCACAGCCATCATTGCTGGTGTTCCTGCTAGTGCAGCAGAGCAGCCCAGTGCAACAGCCGGTACAGGGGAGCCATCGGGTTCAGAACCCAGTAAAGTGTGACCCACCAGTGCCAGGGAGCTGGGCACAGATGATGCCCCACTTGCTGAGCTACAGTTCTCCATCCTGGAGGTGCCAGTATGTGCAGGAAGCAATGATCTGGATCAGGAGCTATTTCAGGCAGGTGTGCACCTGGTGGCAGGCATAGAGAGCATACTCTCTAAGCTGCAGGGTATCCAGCAGGATCTGCAGGCTGCAGAACAGGCCAGGGAGAGAGACTGCGAGGAGTTCCAGGACCACAGATTGTGTGTGGAATGCACATGGAGGGGCACCTGCGACTGATGAGGGAAATGGCAGCTTACCAGGCATTAATCGCTGGCTCCCTGCACAGTTTTGTGGGCCTTATGCAGGCACATAGGGTAGGTGCTGGGGCTGCTAGTGCAACAGTGCAGCCACCTGCTAGCCCAGAGCTATGTCCTTCTGCCCACCCTGCTGCAGAGGGTGGTGACACTGTCAGCACATTCTCAAACAATGCTCCATTGCATCACAGTGCACGTGTTAGCAAGCACTCATGGCTGACAGGGAGCCCTGGAGGAGGGGATTCACATGGGGGAAATAAAGAACACACTGAGCACATTTGGTGGTAATGGGCACTTTATTGTATCACTCTGCACACATTGTGTGGTACTGGGCACAGTACAGGTGATTGTGTGGGTCCAACTCTGGTGCTGGTGTGGGGCTGTCACGTATCACCTGCACATGGTGGGCCAGTGTCCTAGCCTACTGCTGGCTCCCAGACTCTGCACCATCACCTTCAGCTGCCTCTGCAGCCTCCCACTCCTCTACAACTGCTGGCTCTGGGCCCAGCACTCCACACATCTATGCCAGGTTGCGGAGTATTCAGCACGCTGCGAATATCTGGCATACCCACTCCAGGCTGTAGAGGAGTTTGCCCGCCACTCCTGTCGAGGCTCTTCATTACCCCAATTGCGCGCTTCATGCCCACCCGGGTCTGCTGGTGGACACTATTGTACCACTCCTCCTGCTGGCTCGAGAGGTGGTGTACTAGGGTCAGCACTCAGGTCCTCATGGGGTGTGCATGGTCACCTGGAGGGGAAATATGAGCTGTGAGCATGTGCATTGGGACGTGCATTATGGACTGCTATGGACAGCGTGCAGTGGTGCTCATGTGTTGCAAAACATACAATACACATCTCTTATTGCCTGTTTGCAGTACCCAGAGCATCATACTGCAGCAGGCATCCATTCTGGGCCTGTCCTGGGGCTCACACATGTGCTCACTCACCTAGAAGCCATGCATCTCCAAGCTGACCCCCAGCTGCTGCTTGTCCCAGGCTTGACTGGGTGAGGACAAATGCATTGTGGCAGGACCTGGGCAGTGGACACACACATTAATGAAGTCCATGTTGGCATTCACAATGACCTGCATATTCATCAATGTGTACCCATGCCTGTTCCGGTATGCCCTCTGCTCCAGCCATGGTGCCCGCAGTGCAAAGTGGGTGCACCAATGGGATACCAGCAACACTGTAGAATGCCTGCATGGTCTCCTGCCACATCTGCTGTGTCCGGGGGAAGGCTATGAGGTGGCACATTGTCTGCAGCAGGGCCCTGGTGAATGTTCCTATACAGTGACTGGCAGTGGACTGTGTGATTCCAACAGTCACCCCATCACATGCTAGAAGGTGCTGGTTGTGAGGAATCCTAGGGCAGTGGTCACCATCATGGCCACTGGCAGGGCCTGGGTCCTGGATGTGGAGGTCTCCAGGTCCCAACTGAGTATGCTGTAGAGTTCAGTTATCGTTACTCCATCCAATCTGTATCTCTTGTAGACCCACTCCTCCATCAGTTGCAAGTAGCTCACCCTGGGTCTGTGTACACATGGGGCATGGCACCTGCATCTTGGGTGCTGGGCCACTGCCTGCTACTGGCTATGCACTGCCTGTCGAATCCTCCGCTGTACCAGGGCACGGCAAGCATGTCTAAACCTCTGGATCACCATGTGCATGGCCCACATGGCATCTCTACCTGTCCAGCATTGCTTTACATCTGCATGGTTTAGTTAGAGACCTGCTCACATTCACCTTGCTCTACTGTGCACTGTTCTGCCACTACACGGATTTGTCACTCACCATCAGTGGTCGTATGCTCCAGAAACCGTTGCTTTAGGCTACGTAGTTAGTGACGTCCAATGTAGGTGCACAGCTTAGTTAGTTTGCTTACAACATGGTTAAGCAAAATGTCTGCATTAAACTTGTGTTAGGAAACTCTGAGCTACAGCTTTAGTGCTGGACCATAGTGCAGGGTTTCTGCATTGAAGTCCATGTGTAGTACATTTAGGAGATCCTCTTAAAACAGCTGCGTATCAAGTGCTATTTCTGCATGCAGATACAGCGAGGTTCATAGATTTTAAAGTGGTATGTTTTGGGCATGGTTTGAGTGGTCTATAAAAACCAGTAGCATATCTAAGACTGATTTTCTGGTGAGGCCTGGGTTTAACATGGGCCGGGTTGAGGCAGTGTAACTGTTGACACTACCTCCAATTCTCAACCCATTCCACTGTTCTTCTGTTCCTAAGAAAATCTGATACGGCAGTGGAGGGTTCATGGCCTACCCTTGACTATGCCACTGCAAAAAACTATACATATATTTCCCATTTCACAATGGCAATACATGCATATATAAAAACATTTCCCCATTAGCACTACACAAACTATGGGGTATGTTTACTAAGCAGCAGTATTCAATGGGGCCGCGACTCTGATACTGCATGACAGCCACTACTGCTGCTTAGTAAACATACCTCTATAAGTCATGTGTAGTTGTCAGCAACCTGGGTGTCCACTTGTTATTGAGAGGGCAATTGTGCTTACATCAGTGATGTATAACACAACCTCAAACATTAAAAAAATGAGTCATTTTACATGGTTCCTTAATTGTCTCCTCTTGTACATGCAGTCTGATACATGTGTAAATGTTGGCAGATACACTCGTATATTGCAAGATCAGAACTTACACATGCATTTTACCAGCACTTTCAAGTGCAAAGCCCTATGTGATTCCACTCTCTTTTAGGAAGTAAGGGTTTATGAAAGTGATGCTCCTTATGTATGTGCTGGCAAATACATATGTACTTGTTGATGTTCTTTTACATATTTTAAAAGGTTCCTCACCTGGATATCCCACTTTGCACCTTGAAGTCCTATGCAAAATGTTTTTTTTAAGGGCTTTTTCACTAAGTTGTGTTAGGTGTTGAACATGGCTTTAAATGCATGGTACTAATGTTACCTGGTAGCATGCAATGATTGCTGTATTAAACATCGACTGTCGGAACAGCCATTAGGGGATTGGAATGATAGTACATTGGCAGGGACTGCACCTTGCAATTAATGAGAATTTAGTTACTAGGTTAACTGTTAACGTGTCAGATAATGTCATGCAGCTAGCTACAACTTAAAAGCTGTAGCTAACCATATTTCACATTATAGGCCATGCCTTTCATGTGTTTTAGCAATCCTTTCTCTGTGCTAACTGCACAGCTGCTTCCCCAAAGTGCCAAGAACACCCCCAACAGTTAACAGCGAGGTTTTGCATCGAACAGGCCTTCACTTTGGATCTTAATATGCGTTAGGTGCAAAATCTTAATGCAGGTTATTAAAAAGGCCTCAATTTAAAGCTGTTAAGCAAATAATTTGCATATAGATGTGTAACTATGTGGCCTTTTCCTATGTTTGTACAGTGGGTTTAATTTGTAATTAAGAGATTATTACAATAAAGTGACATGGGCTTACTATTCAAGCAATATACCTATTATACTGAAATCAGTGTTGAATTTCTCACTCTGCTAGAATCTCAGTCTGAAGCAGATATTGGTCGTCTAAATATGATGATAGCCACTTGGAGATTTACTTTTTTAATGTGTTTTTATGAACTGGTTCACATTTTTTATATCTCAATATATTGTGTAGTATATTTTTCATAATTGCATTGATATATTTTGACATTTTAAAGGTAATTGGGGAAGGACAGGGGGAGGGTCTGGAGGGAGGATGATGCTGGGGCTGGGGAATGAAATGGCGCTGACCCTATGGGAGTGGAAATGAGCTGTTGCTCTGGGACTGGTTCAGAGTCTGGGGGATGGAGGCTGGGACTAAAAGAAGGCGTATGCAAAGGATTTGATGCTGTAGCTGGAGAGACAGACTAGAACAGGTTAATGCTAGTAGGCAGGACTGCAAGAGAGCTGATGCTAAGACGCTGGGAGTGGAATGGATTATTGTTGAGGGATGGAGCTGGAAGGGAGCTGAGGCTAAGGGCTGGGTCTAGAAAGGGGCTGATAGGGCTAGTGGGCTGGGCCTGGAATAGAACTGAGGCTATGATGTTGGGACTACAAGGGGGTTAAAAGATAGAAAGCAGAGAATACAGCTGAATGACCAATTTTCTCAATGGAGAAAGGTGAATAGTGGAGTACCCTAGGGATCTGTGCTGTGCTCATTGCTTTTTAACATATTCATAAATGACCTGGAAACAGGAATGAGTGAGGTGATCAAATTTACAGATGGCACAAAATTATTCAAAGCTGTTAAAACACAAAAGGATTGTGAAAAATTTCAAGAGGACCTTGATAAATTGGAAGACTGGATATCCAAATGGCAGATGAAATTTAATGTGGACAAGTGCAAAATTATGCACCAAGGAAAGAACAACCTAAACTATAGTTACATAGGAATCGCCACCCAGGCAAAAGATTTAGACCTCATCATGGATGTTACATTGAAACATCTTTTTAACATCTTTGTTAGTGATATAGCGGAAGGGCTGTCGGGTAAGGTTTGCCTCTTTGCGGATGATACCAAAATCTGCAATAGAGTAGACACCCAGGAAGGGGTAGATAACATGAGGAGGGATCTAGCTAAGCTTGAAGAATGGTCTAGAATTTGGCAGCTGGGATTTAATGTTAAAAAATGTAAGGTCATGCATTTGGGCTGCAGCAATCCAAGGGAGCAATACAGTATAGGAGGTGAAGTACTTTTGTCCACTAAAGAAGAGCGGGACCTAGGCGTGGTTGTGTCTGATGATCTTAAAGTAGCTAAACAGGTGGAAAAGGCGACAGCAAAAGCTAGAAGGATGCTTGGGTGCATACGGAGAGGAATGGCTAGCAGAAAAAAGGAGGTGATAATGCCTCTGTATAAGTCTTTGGTGCGACCTCATTTGGAGTATGGTGTGCAATTCTGGAGACCGCACCTTCAAAAGGATGTGAACAGGATGGAGTCGGTGCAGAGGGTTGCTACCAAAATGATTAATGGGCTTCATTATAAAGCATATGAGGACAGACTTAAGGATCTTAATATGTACACCTTAGAGGAAAGGCGGGATAGAGGTGATATGATTGAGATGTTTAAATACCTCCGTGGCATAAATGTTCAGGGAGAGAGCCTCTTTCAATTGAAAGCAAGTTCTGCTACGAGGGGACATGGGATGAGGGTGAAGGGAGATAGATTCAGGAGTGATATGCGGAAATATTTCTTTACGGAAAGAGTAGTGGATCCATGGAATAGTCTCCCAGTGGAGGTGGTAGAGATGAGGACAGTAACTGAATTCAAGAAAGCATGGGACCAACACAGAGGATCTCTAAAGGCAAAAAGTGGACTGTTGTAGTTGTTATGGAAGGACAGACTAGATAGGCCATGTGGTCTTTTTCTGTCGTCATATTTCTATGTTTCTATGTTTCTATGAAACCCTCCGCCCAGCGTGCAGAGGCGGCCAAGAAAGCAAATAGAATGCTGGAAATCATGAGGAAAGGAATGGAGAATAAAACCAAGGATATTATAATGCCTCTGTATTGATCCATGGTGCGATCACACCTTGAATATTGTGTGCAATTCTGGCCACCATATCTTAAAAAGGATATAGCAGAATTAGAAAAGGTACAGATAAGAGCCACCAAAATGGTAAAGTGGATGGAATGACACCCTTATGAGGAAAGGCTTAAAAGTTTAGGGCTTTTCAACTTGGAAAAGAAATGACTAAGTGTGTGTGGGGGGCGGGGGGGGGGTATGATAGAGGTCTATAAAGTCATGAATGGAGTGGAAGGGGTAAACAAAGATTAGTTGTTCACCTAATCAAAAAGTAGAAAGACTATGGGACATGCAATGAAGCTAAAAAGTAACTTATTTAAGAAAAAAAAAATCACGAAATGCACAGTCAAACTCTGGAATTCGTTACCGGAGGATATAGTAAAGGCTGTGGGTATAGCTGGTTTTAAAAAAAGTTTCGGACAAGTACCTGGAGGAAAAGTCCATATACCATTATTAAGGAGGACCCGGGAAATCCACAGCTTACCCTGGGACAAGCATTGTGGAACCTGTGTACCTTTTTAAGAACATGCCAAGTACTTGTGACCTGTTTATGGCCAGTTAGAAACATGATACTGGGCTTGATGGACCTTAGTCTGTCCCAGTGTGGTATTTCTTAGGTTCTTATGGGATAGGAATGGAAGGGAGCTGATGCTGGAACTGGAATGGATTGATACTGGGTGTCCTGGGACTGGAAGGTTGCTGATGTTATGGGATCCTTGGCATGGAAAAGAGCTTTTTCTGAAGCTGGAACTAAAATTAGAAGGAAGTTGAATCTGGAGGAATGGGGCTATTGCAAGTGCTAGAATAGGGGGTATGACGTTGACAAATGCTGGGGAAGGGTAGGAAAAAGGGACAGATGCTGGGGGGTGAGAAGGAAGAACAGGACAGATACTATGTGGGAGAAGGATGAAGTAATGGGATATGCAAAGGAAGGTGTAAAGGCAGGAGCATAGGGATGAATACTTAGGTAAGAAGGAGAAAAGCAGAGTTAATGAATACTGGGTGCATCCTGGAGAAGGAAAGAATAAGATAGGATGGAAGATAAGGAGATATGGGGATGTGAAAAAGCAGGGACTCAGACTTAGGGGTATGTTTACTAAACCGCGCTCATGTGCGCGGCGCATTTGAGCGTGTGCTAAAGTACCTTAGCGCACGCTAAAGATGCGTTTTTGTGCCCCGCACATGTGCGCGCCACACTAACGGGCCCGCAGAAGTGTTCGGCGCGCTGATGTGCGATAGAGGCGTGGAAAGGCTTTCGGAGGGCGGAGGAAGGCTCCCCAGGGGCGGAGAGACGGGGTCAATGGGTGGAGAGTGGGAGGGGAGAGGCTCCCTGCACACGAGCGGGGCATGAAATTCAACTAAAAAAATACCGCGAGTGAAAACCTCGCGTTAGAGCCGATTTAAAGGGAAGAGAAACCATTTCTGTCAGCAATGTACAGCAAAACCAGGGAAACCTACAAAACGTGAGCAGTGTGATACTTGTGCACAGAACAAAATAGCAAATAAAAATTGAAAATGACCACAACAAAATTCTAAAAAATTATACTCCAGCTGGGCAACAGTGATAGTAGTTGAAAACATCAAAAATCACTCCCAATAAAGCCTAAAAAAAATTATGAATTTTAGAAGGGTCTACGCTCCGTCCCCATACAAGGTAAATGATCCCACAGTGAAATAGCAATGATCAGGGTTTCCCTCTCCATTGGACAGGTTACTTATGGCATGCACATTTCCACAACAGCAGGGCGGCCAGGTCGGAATGGGCAACTTGACAGATGCTGGGAAATGGGATACAGAGGGCTGCAGGCGGAACATGCTGCGGTGCAGCTGGGGCACAGTGCGGAATAGGCAGATGCCTAGATGGCACCTAGGAATGATGAAACTAAACAGCAGCCAGACAGAAACTGATGAGGGCCCAACATGGGCACGAGAGTGTTTATCACAGTGTCACAGGGGATAGTACCCAGCAGGTACCCCCAAGGGCACAGAACATTGGCAGACAGTGATTGGCAGACATGCGGACAAATTTGCAGGCACCCCTACCCCAGAACCCGCACCATAGGCAGCCGCCTACCCATACACAGGATGGCCTGAGACTGCGTACCACCAGCACCACCAGCAGAAGGGCATGTAAGCAGGGTGGCACAGGGGTACTGGAGGCGGAGGGGGGCAGTGGCAGCTGCCCAGAGCAGACCATCGCCTAGCCCTGTGTAGGTGGGTGCCATGCACTGCAACAGACAGGCTCTGTCTGACAAACAACCATGTTATTTCCAGGGACTGCATTGTCTCTGTGAGCACAGTGTGGTGCAGTGAACACAGCCAGTGTGTTCAGGAGCAGAAGGTCACAAGTTCAAGTCCCAGCTGGGGCTACTGCCAATCCAGTACCCATATTTTACCCACAACTAACTAGTGATAGTAAATACGAACCTTTACTGCAGAGAACATAAGCATGGCTCAAACACCTCTCTTTTACCCTACAGAGCACAGACACCAGAAACATGCACATTACCTAGAGCAGATTCCCCCAAATGAAGTCCTGGAGGTCCACAAAACCTTCAGGGTTTATGCTGTCTCCAGTCTAAGGATGGAGCGGTACTGGTGGTGGAGGTGGCAGCAGCTGGTGGCCACAGCAGACCATGGCCTAGCCCTGTTCAGGTGGGTGCCATGCACTGCAACAAACAGGCCCTGTTGGATGTACAGTCATGGACTCCCCAGAGAATGCAGCATATCTGTGGCAACACAGTGGTGCAGTGCACACAGACAGTGTGTGCAAGAACATAAAGTCACAGGTTCAAAGCCCAGCTGGGGCTCCTGCCAATCCAGTCCCCATATTTTTCCCACAACTAAAACATGATAGCAAGGACAAGCCTTTACTGCAGAGAACATACGCATGGTTAATACGCCTATATTTTACCCCACCAAGCACAGACACCATAAACAGGCGCATTACCTGGAGCGGAGTCTCCCAAATGTAGTCCTGGAGGGCCAAACACCATTCAGATGCCATGCTGCCTCTCATAAAGATGCCTGTGCTGCATATCTATGCACCACCCCCATGGTATGCAGATGTATCTCATGCATATTCATGAGGGACAGCATGAAAACCCGAACAGTGTTTGGCACACCAGGACTGGAGTTGGGAACCTCTGCCGTAAAGCAGCAGCCAACAGGGGCAGACACACCCACGCCCACACCCACAGGTCCCATTGGCTAATGCCTCCTGGAGAGGCAGGACATTGGGCCCTGCATGCATCTCCCAATACTAGCACTTTCATACCTTAGCAATGCCACCCTACACCTGGGTATACGGTACACACCTATCAAACGTTTCCTATGATTACTGGCAGATAGCAAGTCCTACGTTAAGCACAGTTTGCTCATTGAGCTCCATCATAACAATCTTTCTGATGTCTGCGGTGTGTGCTTCAGGTCTGGTCTCTGACAGTGTTTACCAACCTGGGGAGTGACCCCCAACAGTATTGCATAGCATATCCATGCCTGTACTGTGTCCAGGACTGGTGTGGTGGGCAGGGCTGCTAAACTCCTCTATAGTAGCACAATGCTGGCATAGGTGTGGGAGTGTGTGTCTGTCTAGACAGTGTGTGGTGGCTGCAAACACCTTCCACAGCCCACACTGCCAGCACTCTTGCCAGTATTGGCCTGCCAATGTGCATAATGAGGAGCAAGGTACCATGGGTATAGCCCAGACAGGGTGGCCTGGCCAGGATGCATCTGCACAGGGCATAGAGCACTGGCTGGGACATTTTAGTGCCCGGCCACCACCTACACAGACAGGGTGACCTCAGTATGTCCTGCTGGGAGATCACTCTCACCCTGACTGTGCAGTGATGACAGCATGGCTAGGCACCCCCATAGTGCTATGTAGTATTTTTCTCATGTGATATTTATGGGTTTGATTTTGGGGCCCAGTCACTGATTTATCTGCTTGTTGTGAATGCTGACATCTCAGTTCTGGGTGCATGCATTTCCACCAGGAGCATGCACTATGGACTAGCTAGCAGACTGTTTGCAGTTGGTATGTGTCTTGATGGAGTGGCTTGCAGGGTGCAGTGGCTGAAGGCTTGCTGCAGGAGACTATCAGATGGTGGTGGGGTGCAGCTTAGCATATCCAGGCCTAATGTCTGTCTGCTATTGTGTTATGGATGTGTACAGAGCTGCATTGATTGCCCTGTAGGGTGTCTGTTCCCCAGCAGGACTGGGGTTGATGGTCCCCTCTACTGCCACCATTGCAGGGAGGTAGAATGTGGATCTGTTGATGGGAGGCCCTGTTTGCCACCCTCAGCCCTGGAGGAGGAGGGTGGTGGTGGTGGTAGTGGTGCATGATCCTCCTAGGGGGTCCATGGGTGCTACACCTGACTGAGACAGACAGAGATATCCAAGGTGTTTCTGCAGAAACTACCTATCTTACACATTAACACTGCTTTGGACCTCCAACATGGCCTCTTTCAGCCATGGAAGGTGCTGTGGACTTAGTGCTGGGCACCTCACCGCACCCTTAGTGTGAGCACAGTACCCGCACTATGTGATGGTGTGTAGCTACTCTGTGCCAGTAAAACACACGGTCAGTACCCCCTACCAGGCCGAGGTGCTGTGGGGTGCACATGGTCACTTCCCCCTACCAGGCCGAGGTGCTGTGGGGGTGCATACCCCATCTTGTGTTTATCTGTGGACAGCTGATTTGCATGTGCATTGTATCATGGGTATGGGTGGGCTAACCCTATCCTGGTGACCACAGCAGACTGTCTGTGTGGTGACGTGCACTCCTTCTGCAGCCAGCCAGGGGCTTGCTAGCAGCTGTAGAGCTGTAGCACAATGGTTACTTCACTGCCTGTAGAGCCAGAGGTTGTGGGTTCAAACCCACATTGGGGTTATTTGATAGGGCTGCCCAAAGCATTATCTCTTTTTAATGTACATTATTGCTGCCAGCAAAAACACCCTCATCGTACTGTACCCATAAGGTGCCTCAGAGGGCGCTTTATAGGGCACCCTATAGGTTCCCTTATGGTTACCGTCCATATAAGGTGCACTATACGTTATCCTGTGGAGCAACTTATAGGGTGCCCTATAGGGGACATTTTAGGGTGCTGTGGCGGACAGTGCACTTTATAATGTGCCCTATGGAGTGCCTTATAGGGTGCCTTATGCGGCACCTTCAATTACGGCACGTGAGGGCCTGTTTGCTGGCAGCAATTAATAAAATACAACTAAAGTGCTGCAGGAAAAAATACATACATTGCAAAGTTGATGCCTCAGCTAGCCTTACTTATTAGGCACACTGGGGAGCAAACTCATGACCCCTCTATCAGCGCCTTAACCATTGTGCTACACTGCTGCACCCCTTTGCATATCAGCGCACCTACTTATGCTTTTCATTCCTTAAACTGCACAGTGCTGCCATCAAAAACATTGATGTGACCTTGCTGTACCTCATACGGCACCCTATAAAGCGCCCTATAAGCAACATTCTAGGGTGCCTTGGCGGACAGTGCACTTTACAATGTGCCTTATGGGGCGCCTTATGTTAACATGCTTTGAGAGTGCGTTTGCTAGTAGTAGTAATTGAAATAAAAAATAAAATGCCTCCTAAAGCAAACTTCTCCATAATAGGTGATGCTTCAGCCAGCCTTCTTCATTGGGCATAGTGGGGGATTGAACCCATGATCCCTGCACCATTGGTCAGTGTCTTAACCATTGTACTGTGGCTCTGCTTCGCTGCTTGCACATCAGTGCGCCACTTATGCCTCCCACGCAGCTTTCTCATGCGCTAATGTGCGGGGCGCACATGGGCGCCGCGCACATTAGCACATGAATAATCCCGGTTTTGCTTTTTTCAGCCAGAAACGCCCACTCCTTATATGGCACCCGCACACTAGCACGGCCCGCACATTACCGGGGTTTTAGTAAACATACCCCTTAGATGAAGATTCTAAGACCGGGTGAAAGGCAAAAAGAAGACAGATTCCAATTTTGGCTAGGTATTTGGAATGTAAATGGGGACACAGGGCTTGGGTAAGATTTTAGTGAGGACTCAGGGACTAGATAAGGCAGAAGAATATGGATTTGGACATTAGGTGAGGGACTAAGAAATTAAGCAGTGATAAGGAGGACTAGGTGATTGGGTAAGGGCTATGAGTATGGTTGTGAGATTGAGTGCAGAAATAAGGGGAGGGGCAGTTTGAAGGAATTTGGGGAGGGGTTGGAAGGGAGTTGAAAGGGACAGAGAGCTTTGGAAAAGGTGAAAGACAAAGGGGTAGGTCTTGGTGTGAGAGGGTAGAAATAGGGGAGGTAAGAAGGGTGTACTTGCTCGCAACATACACACTTTGTCCAAACACTGCCTTTGTGCATCAACACATTGAAAGTATGAGCCATGGAAAAGTGCATACTTTTATACTGGTCGGTATTTTATGAGATCATTTGCGTGCGTATGTAACCACTTTCACAAATAAATGATTAAAATACCAACATTACATGCATTGCTAGCAGCTAAAACATACGCACCTTCTCATAAAGTTGCCCTCATACCGGCTGCATCAATTTACTGTATGTGGCTCAATCTAAAATAATCTCCTTTATTTTTTTATGATTTGAACTGACTATGTGATTTATTAAGTCACAGCACCTTTATCCTTGTTTCCTTGTTATTTTTATCATCTTTCTCTCTTCCATACTGCTACATATACAAGTGAAAAAACACATGGTACTGGAAACCTTCCTAGCCAGAATTCCCAATTATAAAAATACCTACCTATCACTATTACTGATTAAATTTACCCAGAAGAACAAGGATAACTGTCATACTTACAATGCCAAGAGGCACATTATCTGCATAGCTGTAGCTGAAACTGGACTGTTTAAGACAATGTCCAGAATTTGACTTTGGTGGTCATTTTAGAAGCCCTATTTGTGAGTTGGACATCTGAAAACAGGCACATAAATGTGCAAATCATATAAATGCCCCCAAAGCCAGTTATTAAGATGTCCCCAGCGCAAGAACATCTACATCACACGGGGAGCATGGTGGAGGCATGTCCATGGGTGTTCCATAAAGATACACGTTTGTGCCCAATTTCAGAAATGGCCAGCACTGTAAATATCTATGCCTATGTCTGCTCCAGGGGATGAAAATTTTTCATTTTGCCACCAAAACACATGGAGGGAGTAGAGAAATAGATACTCTGATATCTCCATTACTTTTCTCGTCTACACAGAAAACTGAAAGTACTGAAAATCTATATATAGCAGACATAAGAGGCTACTAAATGTATAAAGAGGGTAGTTGCTAAGGAGTGTGAAGTAATAATTCACCATATTCCATCTTTTAATGTGAGTTAAATGACAAAGTTGTGTATAATTTTACAGTAACACACAGTAGTTTAATGTAAAGTGCACTACATATATACAAATTGAATAATGCAGTTTGCATTGAACTTCACAAGGAGCGTTACTCATAGAAAAATGACAGCTTTGAGCTGGCGTTATTTTTCCTTCTCAGGAGCATCGGGTGACTAACATATGGCCCAATGATCCAGGGGACATCTTAAAGAGGCCAATGTATATGGAACTGTCACATATGTGCATGCATAGACACCCCCTCCCCTGAAAAGACACCCCCTTCCCTGGAAGAGACAAGAGACTCTTACTCCTTTTCACAGCCCCTCCACCCCCAAAGATACGCCCATACCCCATCCCTCATCAATGGTATTCATGGATCTTTTCCTGAAGACCATCCTGGAGGGTTTCCTACTTTCCAGCAGCAGGGGCAGGAGAGATCCCTAGTCACTCCTGCCCTATCAATCTATGGTATAGTACCTTTAATGATAATCAATAAGCACCCCCCCCACACACACACACACACCTTTAAGATGCCCCTGGGACACTGGGCCATGCATTAGTAGCCCTATACTCCCAGAAAAAAGAATAACACACATTGCTAATTTATTCATTTATTCTGGGAGTTACTAACCTGCGGAACTGAGTTTCTGCAGGATAATACTACCCACTGTGAATTTACCGCAGCTTAGTAACAAACCTCCAAACGCTATTCGAATATGGGGCCAATTGTTTACTTTTGCACAGCTATTTATTAAGAGAAAATATCATTATTCACCTCCAACCTTGTAGTTTTGGTTAAGCAAGTACTTCATATGCTCATAATGGTCATTGCCTGTTTGCATGAGAACAATACAACCAAGATCTCAATTGGTTAGGAGTAAGATAGTTCTAACACATCACAAAAACATACTCCCAACTCAACTGTTTTATAAATTATCTGCTAAATACCCACAGCAAAAAATCTTAAGAGAAATTTAAAAAGAACGGAGAAACTTTCAGATTAATGCTTGATTCAATACTAGTTGGTGCGTGTTAGTTTGGAATGTTACCCCCGAGGCAAGGCTCAGTTAAGTTTGAAACATGATGTCATGCCGGGTTCTACTGGCAGCATACATTCTACCTAGGTACTTTCATTAGTATGGTGATGTAATTTGAGAGAATTTTGATACAATTTGTTATTTATGTATTTATCATGTGTTTGATGGTATTATTGGATGAGAACAATGAATGATACTGCTGGGACCCATTAATAGGGTTTATCTTTCTTATAAGTCCTGTTGCGATAATCTAAAGGTCTCTCCGTTATTTTAAAATTGCTCTTAAGATTTTTACGGTGGTATTTAGCAGACAAGTTAAAAATAGTTGAGGAGGGAATAGGTTTTTGTGATGTGTTTGTATGAGAAAGCAATCATATTTCAAACTTGTGCTCAGCTCCTGTTTAATTCCAGAATCTAAATGAATGCACTTCCTGAAATGCGTTTTTTATTGGTTGTATTTGTTGCTGTACGAATCCCGCCCTTCTCTTGGATGTTTTGAATTCAAGTGTTTTACAAAAATACATCTATACAATAAGATTAGTTTTTCTTTCATTTATCAGGCTCTGGTTAACTACTGTCCTCATTTCCACTATCTTGTCTTTGTTAAATATTCATGTCAGATGCTGTTTGCATAATGCAGCTTTCCTCTGATAAGATTATTCCATCCATTCACTGCATAGAAGATTGACCCAAGGTTCCTACTTAAAGCACACTGTTATATTGATTGTGAAAATATGCTAAGAAAATGATGTAGTTTATATGCATGCATTACTTCTCCTGAGTCATACTGAAGGTTATAATTTAAGCCCTTGTATTTCACATAAAATGCAATTGCTTTTCCAGGTAGGTTGTATTTGATTTCAGCTTTATTCCAGGTCTTATCAGATAGCTATATATGATGGAAGGTCTTGATCATATGTCGTATGTATACTCATGCTTTGCTAAAATTGTGGAGATTTAGACTAAGACCTTCATATCCAAAGGTTGCTTTATAACATCTCTCTTTTTTTTTTACCTTAGACCAATAAATCTGCATCCTATTAATAAAACATTATAATGAATGGGAAATGTCCATGTCATAAAGCTGCAAGGCTCTAATACCAGATTACTTTACAGAAACAAAAGAACAGAAATAGTGATAACAGTTAAAGATGAATAGGTCCATGTAGTAATATGTACATCTCCTTGTGCCTTTACAGATGTGCTGTCAAGGCAATTCATATATTTTAAATTAAAGTAAGTTAGTGCTTGTTTAAGAAGCTTTGTGCTACATTTACATCTATAAATGGTATCCTCATGTAAATGCTGACTTTGCAACTGGCATGGTAGAGGCATGTTAGGGGCAATCATTCAGGGTAAACTTGCAGGACATATCTCTCAAAGCCCATGGATGCCAAGGTCAGATTTGTAAACATCAGCATTAGTACCTGCTATAAATTATGTACAAAGGCCAAATTTTATTTATTTATGTATTTATTTTTGGGACCTGACATTACAGCGTGAGTGGCTGGGGAATTGCTTCTGGGTCATTGACCCAATTTTGCATTTGTTCTATGCTGTTTTTGTTCCTCCCTTTAACCATCTCTGCCCGCCCATTATAGTCCTTCAAATCCTCCTCTCTTGGGTTTCTCATTTTATCTCTCTCTTCTCCCTCAGCCAATCTTTCCCAACTCCTGTTCTCTGTTCCTCTCTGTATTTGGCTGCATATACTGGAGTGTCTTTGTGAGCATTTTGCTGTATATGTGTGACAGGTGCAAAGCTTCACAGTGTACTATGCAGTGCTTCAAAGATTCAGACACAAGGAGAGCAGGACGCTCTTGCTATTCCAACAGGAGACAATGAGGCAAGAGATGGGATGAACACAGGTGCCTTTATTAGTAGTCCCCTACGCGTTTCGGCCAGAAGCCTTCCTCGGGGGGATATAAAGGCACTGTAGGGAGAATGATGTACTTTGGCCTATGTAAATGGCACCTGATCTTGACCAGTTATGATGAACGACACTGAATAAACCAAAATACAAACGCACTTCCAGAATAAAGGTGTAGACTGAGCTATTAAGGCTATTATTTGCTTAATAGCTCAGTCTACACCTTTATTCTGGAAGTGCGTTTGTATTTTGGTTTATTCAGTGTCGTTCATCATAACTGGTCAAGATCAGGTGCCATTTACATAGGCCAAAGTACATCATTCTCCCTACAGTGCCTTTATATCCCCCCGAGGAAGGCTTCTGGCTGAAACGCGTAGGGGACTACTAATAAAGGCACCTGTGTTCATCCCATCTCTTGCCTCATTGTCTCCCAGTGCTTCAAAGATTAACATGACTGACCTGAACAAACAGTTTAACATGCATTTATGCTGCAGAACCGCAGCTCTCAGAAAAAGCCCAGGAGGATGACACCTTGTCAGAGGACATACAGGACAAGGACCCAGTTTCTGGACTTCATTGAGGAGGCCGTATTGCCAGGTTCTACTTTGACAAAGAAGCAGCAAGATCCTCAGCTCCAGTCAGCCACGCAACAGGAAAAAGTCATGCTAGTGCACCTGAAGGTCACCAAAGCCCTTGCCTTTTTAGACACTGGTGTCTTCTAGTCTAAGCTGGTAGTCACTGCCAGCGTCAACCAGTCAGCCACTTAACTCTGCACTATTCAGTGTGAGGGGCTTTCTCACCTATACTGACAAACATATTGCCTTCTCTCAGAATATTTTGTAGAAACAGCAAATGATGCCTCAGTTCTATGATATGACTCACTTCCTATCAGTGCTGAGGGCAATATATTGCAAGCATATGTCCATCAAGCCACCTCAAGGACTCAACAGTACACTCCCAAAGCATAAAGATATCGTCAATGTATCTCCGCCATCGGCAACGTGGTGATGTTGAGGGTGAGTTGCTTGACTTTTTGTTGCAGTGTGCCGGGTTGGCTCTTGGTCAGAATTATTTCCAATTTAATGATGAAATGTTTCAACAGAAGGTGGGGGTAGCTATGGGGGCGTCTTTTGCCCCCTCTGTTGCCAATCTCTTTATGGGCTTCTATGAGAAGCGATGGTTGGAAACTTCGCCGTATTCCTCCCAGATTAAAATTTGGCGGAGATACATTGACGATATCTTTATGCTTTGGGAGGGTACTGTTGAGTCCTTGACTACGTTTTGTGATTGGTTAAATGGAGTTGATCCGTCCATACAGTTCACGATGACCTTTGATGCGCATTCGGTGGTTTTTTTGGATGTTCGTGTATGGCGAAAGGAAGATAGTTGGGGCACTACTGTCTATAGGAAAACAACTGACAGGAATACTTTTCTACACTTTACTAGTGCTCATCCAAAGGGATTGATTAGGAGTTTGCCGTTTTCACAGTTTTTGCGCTATCGGCGCAATTGCTCCTCTAGAGAGGATTTTAAGGTTCAGGCATGCTTTTTGAAAAATGCTTTTGTTCAGAGGGGGTATCCTGTGCAGGTGGTAGAACGGGCCTATAAGCGGGCGCTTTATAATGATAGAAGTTGGTTGTTAGCCCCTAAGGCGAAGCCGGTATATCAGGAGGAGTGTGTGAATTTTATTTCTCGGTACTCACCTTTGAGCATGAAAATCCAGCGAATTCTCCGGCGACATAGTAATGTTTTGCATCCCTTGCCTGGCCTAGAAAATAAGAGTGTTAGGTGTGTATGGCAGCGGAGTCGGAATTTTAAAGAGCTTCTGAGTCCTTCTAGGTTATCGAGTGTGGAACGGATTGAGTATCGGGGGCGGCATGTTCGATGTGGTGAATGTACATGTTGTGGGGTTTGCTGGGAGACTGATCGTTTTGTATATGCTGGGAAAGTGTATTATTTAAAATCATAAACTTCTTGTAAATCAGACTTTATTGTGTATGGGATTTTTTGTCCGTGCCGTCTCCTGTACGTTGGTAAAGCCATTCGTCCTCTCTATGTACGTCTGGGAGAACATCGTAGTAGGTTGCGCTGTAAGAGACGGGAAGCTCCATTAGTTAGCCATTGTTTAGAGTTTGGACATGTCTTTACTGATCTGTTGTGTTTTGGTATTGAGCGAGTACTTCAGGGTTCTGGGGGGCTTTCTCGGGAGCAATTTTTGATACGTCGGGAGCAGCGGTGGATATTTTTACTCCATACGGTGGCCCCAGGGGGATTGAATTTCACCATTGATTGGCAAGCTTGTTTGTGAGGGTTTGTGTATGTGGGAATGATTGGTTGGACAGCAGGCATGGGGACATGGTTTGGGGTGGCCCTATTGGGTGATTTTGGCGGTTTCCTGACGCCGATGGAGTGATGACGTCAGACGCCATTTGTTAGGTATTTAATTCGGTTCCTGGTTGTGAGAAGGTACGTTAGCTGAGCTTTCTGATGAATATGTATTTTCGATGCGGGCATGGTAAGATCTCCCGGTTTTTGATCTGTTCTGAAGTGAAAATGGAGTATGTGATATGTAGTTGATATAGTTAGCAGTTTTTTTATTGTTTTATTTGTTTTTATAGTTCACCCCCCTGAAGCAGCGTCTGCGAAATGCTAAGAGGGACGTCTGATTGTGGCATCGGGGTTGATATCCAATGCCTTCTTATGTCATCTTGAAGCTGAGGATTGCTACTTTTACTGATGGGTTTCAGCAGTTTTTTTGAGCTTTTTTAAAGTTCTGTGTGGGTTTATTTTGAGCAAATGCCATTAAGGGATATGATATATGTCATCTGTTTGTTATAGATTGTTTAAAGTACTAGTTACATGTTGAAGAGTACTAGCTACCTATTGATATATTTTGCCACTTATTGATATATATCATATATTGTATCTCTTTTATGTAATGTAGTTGGAATATGTAAGTGTTGTTTTCCCATCAGTTTTGTTTAAAATTAAGCTTTCCAATACTGTTTGTTGGAAGGTGGGGGTAGGTCACAGACCGTTGATGCTATTCTTCCCCATGGTTTACTGAAATCCGGTTTTTCCGGTTTTGAAGTATTTAATACCTATTTGGGGTTTTGTCTGAGGTCTGTGCTCCCCTGTCATCGCAGTATTGTTAGCTGATATGGTGCAAAGTTTTTCAATAGCTACAATTGGTTAAATTAGTGGAGTTGTTTGTGCTTTGTATGTTGTATCATAGTTAAACTCCGGTTAGGCCGTTTAGATTTGTCTGATAAACCATAGGCCATCACACGTACATCTGTTAGCATAATGCATAGGTGCAAGACACCCTAAAGAGTCTGTAATATAAGGTGCCCACGCTGGTAAAAACACACGTACCCACGCACGATTGTACGCACGCACCAACGCATGCAGCTACGCACGGGGCTACGCCCGTACCAACGCACACAGCCACGCACGCAGCCTCGCACGCACCAACGTACGTGGCTAGGCACACTCCGAGGGTGTGTTTCTGACACCACTACTCCACGTAAAGAAAAACATACCTCCTCATTCCCTATGTAATGTACAGGGTGATGCCTGGGCCAGCCTTCTGCATTAGGCACACTGGGGACTCGAACCCATGCTGCCTGTAACAGCAGTCAATACAGTAACTATTGTGCTACAGCTCTGTTTCTGTGCTTTGTGTCTGTACGCCTTCTTACGATTAACGCGCAGTAACGTGCCACGGCGCCCTGTAACGCTCGTTAGTTTTTGGAACGCGCGTTAGTGGTAACGATGTACCGCCCATGTCCTTATTTGGGGTTTCTGTCACTACCGCGGCTCCTAACGCGAATTGCACTAATGCAGTTTAGTAAACATACCCCTATGTATACAAGATAATATTAAAGCTACAGAATTACAGAGCTTATGAGAGAACAGGGAGGCATTGTGGGTTAAAATGGAAAGAGGAAATGGAGCATCCATTTGCATTGGTGTTATATACAGACCTCCTTTATAGGCAGAAGATCATAACATAGGAACATAGTATATGAAGACAGATAAAGACTAGGGGGTATGTTTACTAAACATCGGTAACATTACAGACTGTGCGTTAGGTAACGTTAATGATCGTTAGGTAATGTTAACGCGCATTAACATTACCTAGCGACCGTTAGCATTCCCGGCTGTGGTAAACACCACAGAGTTTGGAGAAAGGGCGGAGAGAAGGGTTCAATGGGCAGGGAGTGGGCGGGGAGAGGCTCCTTTTACACTAACGCGCTGAACTGAAGGGCTGAGTCCTACAGCAAATGAAAACCTGCCATTAGATGCACATTTGCAGGAGAGAGAAACCATTTCATTGTTAGCAATGTACAGCATAGGCAGGGAGCCCAAGAAACGTGATAGTAGTGCTCCATCTTCAGCAACAGCATAGTGGCCAAGTATGAAAGGCCACTATGGCGATGGTGCAAATGGGGCATAAGGGGCTGCAGGCGGGACATTTAGCGGGGGCAGCTGTGGCACAGGGTGGACTAGGCTGGCGCCTAGGTGGCACATAGGAACATAGAAAATGGAAATCAGCATGACAGCTGCTGACAAAGGCCAAACACAATCCACCTACATCTACCTGGTCCACCCGAGCTAACAGTTGCCGGGGCACTGACCTAACATCCCCCAGCCAACCCTCCCCCAAGCGTAAGGGACATACTATTGGTAGGCGGTGATTGGGGGGATGTGAGGATGCTCATGTATGCCTCCTGCCCCAGACCCCGCTCCCTAGGCGACCACCTACCCACACAGTGGATGACCTGGGACTGTGCACTACCAGCACTGACAGCATATGGTCATGTCAGCATGACATGGGTGTGTGTGCCCGTGCTGGAGGGGGCAGTGGCACCTGCCTGCAGTGGACCTAGGCCATGCCCTGTATCAGTACGTGGTGTGCAGTGCAACATAAAAGGTCTGACTGAGGAAAAGTACAGGTAGCCCGAGGGACTACCATGCATCTGTGGCAACAGTGTGGTGCAGTACACCCAGCCAATGTGTCCAGAAGCAGAGGGTCACAGGTTCAAGTCCCAGCGGTAGTTCCTATAGAGCATGCCCCTGTATTTTACCCTACAATGCAGATACAACAGCAACATGTGCAAAGCACAAAGCAGTGGCGAACAGGGGTACAAACACCCATTCACACAGGCTCCACAATCCAAAGATGCAAGGAGAGTCAGGCTGTTGGCCCAAACATTGAGCTGCAGTTATCACCAGACCACCACTACTACCTCCTGCACAGTTTAGCAATGTCGGCACTGTGATCAGGACCAGTGTGGCGGGCAGGGTTGCCAACCACCCCTATCTTTGCACAATGCTGCAATAGGAGTGTGTGTATGTCTATCCATTGTTCTGTGGCTGCCCACCCCTCACTGAGCCCAAAATGTCCCACTGTTACCAGCATTAGCCTGAATATGTGCAAAACGAGGAGCAAGGTATTGTGGGTATGGCCTGGACAGGGCAAATTGGCCAGGACGCATCTTCACAGGGTGTGGGGCAATGACTGGGACACTGCAGTGCCTGACTACTGCCTGCATGGACAGGGTGGCCACAGCATGGCATGCTGGGAGGGCACTTACTCTGACTGAGCAGTGACCATGGCAGGTCTAGGTTCCCACATAGGACTCTATACTATTTGTTTTCAGTGACACTTTTGTGTTCCCAGTGCTGGGGTCCCTATCACTGAACTACTTGCTTGGTGCACATAGTTCCTCTTTGAGCATGCACTATGGACTGGTTGGTGGACTGTCTGCAGTTAGACTGTGAATGGTTAGAACACCTATAAGGTGCAGTCTGACTGTGCTGTCTGCTGGTGATTGAAGAAATCTTTTATAGGTGAAACGCAGGAAAGCGCGATTGAGAGCGTTGGGGCTACGGCGATGGCTAAGCACTGTCTTCAAGTAAAGCACTGCCTTCAAAGTTAAGTCACGTTTACCACTCTCTTGATATAAATTGAGACACATTTTTCTGGTTAAAGCTACTAATAGTTCCCATTCAAGGGGTTGGTTAATGCCTTTTCCAAAGTGACTGGTTACTAAAGGTCCTTGAGGCAATAAGGGCTTGACCAGTCCAATGTTTTGGACTGGGTTCTGTTTGCCCGTGAAGTCTGAGACCTAATAGTCGCTTTGTGTGGGGTTCAATCCTTAAAAACATATAACCCAACCAGCACAGTTGATACATTGTACTTTCGAGTTACATTTACAGAGTAACGGTTTCTGATTGACAAAGTTATTGCTCTGTGAAAAGTTAGACCGATACTATATATTTGTGTAGCACAAAGACAGTGGTGTGCGGCAGTTGGGGTTTTCCAGACCTAACCCCAGCATTGCTGCTGGTCTGCCACTGCCCCAGTCACAGGTATGGCTCTGGCCCACCAATGCTGGAGAGCTGTCTGATACCAGCAGGATGGAGGCTGCTTCACCTGTTCCTTACCTATAAAAAGGGTGATGTTAGCCCTTTGGGGTATGTAGTGTATACCACTGTGACCTATAAAGGCACTGCTATACAAACCTTAGGCAGGTCTAGAAACCCCTCTGCCTTGATAATAGGTGCCCATATCAGCAAGACCCCAACACAGGGTACACACTAATCTGGGTGGTTTCTGGTCCCAGAGGGCCACATGTGACTGCAGAATACAGATGGATACCAAATTACCTTCAGCTGCACTGCAAGGAACACCTGTCATACACTGGTAGTGATGGGGATGTACAGCAGGACCTATCTCTAACACCACATGTACTGCAGACCTAGTGCTGGACACCCATCTTATCCCTCAGGGTGAACACAGAACCTGCACAATGGCATGGTCTGTAGCTACTCTGTGCCAGTATCATGCACTGTCAGTTCATCTTTCCAAGCTGAGGTACCGGAGAGGTGCAGACCCCATTTGGTGATCAGCTGTAGACTGCTATTCAGCTTGTGCATTGCATCATGGGTACTGGTGGGGTTACCCTATCCTGGCACTCAGAGCAGACAGTTTGTGCGGTGACCTGCAGTCCTTCTGTACCCAGCCATTGCTAGGACATACACCGCGGAGGTGTAGCCTACTGGTTAATACAATGCCATTCTCAGCAGCGTTCATGGGTTCAATTCCTCATAGTTCCCTCCTCTCATGCCTGTCTTACTCAAATAGTGTGCATGCCTGTAACAGTCATATTTTTGCTGATCTGTGCTGCCAGCCCATAATACCCTCACCACAATTGCCAACATTCCCTCTGTCCATCTATCTGCGTCTGTCAGCTGTGTAGAGTTCTGTCTGCCTGTGCAGGCTGTCATCTCATGTCCTGCACTGCTACCCTTTCCTGCATTGCGCCTCTTCATGCTTGCTTCGTCTGTGCCTGATCTGCATGTCACCACTACTCCTCTGTCCACCCATCATTGTAACTATCTTGCCAACTCCGCCTTCACTGGGGGGCGCGTATTCCCATCGTCTGCCACCAACTTTACATTGCCAACACCCTGTGCTGTGGTACAGCTGCCCCCACCATGTCTGTCATCAGTACTGGCAGCCACATGGGATGCCCACAGATATGGCAGGTCCAGCGGCTCCCAGCTCTCCCTTCTTCACTCACCTGTTCATTGCCTTTCCTAAGTGCTCTATCTAGTGTTAGGGCTACATCTGTCTCTGTTCTTCACAGGTCATGCATGTCATCCTGAGGCACCCTGCAGCCCCTAGGGCACACTAACCTAGGGCACCGTAAGCTTGTTAGGCCACCTTAACCTATGGTTCCATAGCCCAGGGTGCCTTCTACGGTGCCTTGTCCAAGGGTGCCTAATACAGCACTTAGCCTAAGGAGCCCTATAGGGCACCTTATGAGGCACCTTACAAGGCATTTTATAATGCACCTTCCAAGGTACCTTATAAGACACCTTACAAGGCACCTTATAATGCACCTTACAAGGCACCTTACAATGCGCCTTATAAGGTGCCTTGTAAGGTGCCTTACAAGGCGCGTTGTAATGCGTGTTAGTCTAAGGTGCCTTGTAACGTGCGTTAGCTGATACAGCTTGCTGTAATGATGCACTGCCCACGCCTTTATATGGGCATCTGTACCTTTACCATGGAACCTAACGCAAGTGACATTACCACAGTTTAGTAAACATACCCCTAGATGGACCATACTGGACAGAAGTGGACAGAAATTTAATTGAAGACATTCACAGGATCACTATGAAAGGAGAGGTACTGATGATAGGTGATTTCAATACCACAGATATTAATTTGGACATCCCTGCTGTGGTGTCATCTAGAAGTAGGGAGATTCCAGATTCTTTACAAGGAGAACTATTCCATCAACTGGTAACAGAAACCATAGGTGATAAGCCCATATTGGACCTGGTGCTAATGAGTGGGGAGAGTGTTTCTGATGTTATAGGGAGTGACTATCTTACATACAGTGATCATCAGATGGTGTAGTTTAGTATTAGCAAAAGGGTCCTAGAATTTAGGAAAGCTAACTTTGCCAAGATAGGACAATACCTCAAACAGTTGTTAACAGGATAGAAAATATAGAAAAGCAGTAACAAAAATTTTTAATAGGAAAGTAAGTAAATGTAAAAGAAAAAGGAGGTCACTATGGTTCTTGAAAGAAGTAGCTGAAAAGGTGAAGGGAAATAGAGTGTCCTTCATAAAATTCAAGAGATCACAGAAAAAGGAAAACACAGAAAAGCTTAGAGATTCTAGGAAATTAGTCAGGAAAGCAAAGATAAAAATAGAAAAGAAATAGCCAATGCAGTAAAATGGTGGTGGTGGGAGACACTTACCGATATGTCAGTGAAAAGAGGAAGTGCAAAAGTGGTATTGTCAGACTCAAGGGTGAAGGGGAGGAATATGTAGAAGCTAATAAAGACAAAGCAGAATTGCTTAATAAATATTTTTCTTCTGTATTCATAGATGAAGGACCAGGAGCAGGACCTCAGAAAACACCCACAAATAGGAGCAGTAGAGAAGGGCATCTTGAATGATTTTTTAGAAGACTGTGTTTACTAAATTAAAAGTAGACTGTGTAGCCAAATTAAAAGTAGACAAAGTGATGGGACTAGATGGGATACATCCCAGAGTATTAAAGGAGCTTGGTGAGGTTCTAGCAGCTAAACTGCCTGACTTTTTCTATGCTTCTTTATAGTCAGGAATAGGCCCAGAGGACTGGAAAAAGGTGCAAGTAATCCCTTTACACAAAAGTGGATAATACTTATGCTGGTTAGTATGACCTCTGTGGTGAGTAAATTAATGGAAATGTTGCTAAAGCAGAGGATAGTAAGGTTTCTGGATTCCAATGGATTGCAGGATCTGAGGCAGCATGGTTTTACTAGGGGGATGTCTTGATAGATGAATTAATTTCTTTGACTGGCCGACCAGAGTGTTGGACTGAGAGAGCGCCCTGGATATTGTTTACTTAGATTTCAATAAAGCCTTTAACACCGTTCCATACAGACAACTTATAAATAAATTGAGCATCCTAGGAATAGACCCTAAAGTGACTGACTGGGATAGAAATTTATTGAATGGGAGTTGACAAAGCGGTATGTTTACTAAATGGCGGTAGCGGCTTCCGTGCGATATCATAGCCTCGGCCCCATTGATTTCAATGGGGCCATGACTCCGATATCACATGGAAGCCACTACTGCCATTTAGTAAACATACCCCAAAGGGTACAGGTAAATGGAGCCCACTCTGAGGAGAAGGATGTAACCAGTGGTGTGTTGAAGTGATCTGTCCTTGATTTGATTCTTTTTAACATTTTTGTAAGTGATATTGTGGAAGAGCTGTCAGGTAAGGTTTACCTCTTTGTGGACAATACCAAAATCTGCAATAGATTAGGTAACCAGGTAGGAGTAGATAACATGAGGTGTGAGCTAGCTAAGTTTGAAGAATGGTCAAGAATTTGGCAGTTGAGGTTTAATGCTAAAAAATGCAGGGTCATGAATTTGGCTTGCAAAAATCCAAGGGAGCAGTACAGTATAGGGGGTGAAGTACTTCTGTCCTCAAAAGAAGAGTGTCAGAAAACCAAGGACTAGGAATTCTATGAAAAAAACTTTATGCCAACCCGACACAGGCCGTGTCTCGTTTATACTTCATCAGGGGTGAAGGCAAACGGTAAACATGAACTCCTTTGGCTAAAATAATGGTAGTCAGTGGAGAAGAAGAACGTGCTTTACGTGGTTTACGTAAGCATGATGGTTTTGTAGCTTATGGCAGCGTTCTTCTTCTCCAGTTACAGCACTTTGCAGTGGTGACTTTTTTGAGGTTCTCATTACAGTGAGTTGTATATTGGATGATAGTTTGACTACCGTTATTTTAGCCAAGGGAGTTCATGTTTACCGTTTGCCTTCACCCCCGATGAAGTATAAACGAGACACGGCCTGTGTCAGGTTGGCATAATGTGTTGGCATTATCAATAAAGGTTTTTTGATAGAATTCCTAGTCCTTGGTTTTCTGTACCACGTTCTCTGACTGTGTGTCCTATTTTGACGTGGTTTTTTGCTTTTTGTTGTATGTGACTCAAAAGAAGAGTGTGACATGGGTGTGATTGTTTCTGATGATCTTAGAGTGGCTAAACAGGTAGAAAAGGTGATGGTAAAAGCCAGGAGGATGCTTGTGTGCATAGGGAAAGGAATTGCTAACATGAAGAAGGAGGTGATAGTGTCTCTGTATAAGTCTCTTTATTTGGAGTATTGTGTGCAATTCTGGAGACCACACCTTCAAAAGGATATAAACAGGATAGAGTTGGTGCAGAAGGTGACTACCAAAATGGTCAGTGGTCTTCATCATAAGGCATATGAGGACAGACTTAAAGATCTCAATATGTATAATTTTGAGAAAAAGTGGAAGAGAGGAGATATGATATAAATGCACAGGAGGAGAGCCTCTTTCAATTGAAAGAAAGCTCTGCAACTAGGAGGCATAGGATGATCAAAGGGGATTAACTCAGGAGTAATATTTGGAAATATTGCTTTATGGAAACAGTGATAGATGTGTGGAACGATCTCCCAGTGGAAGTAGTAGAGACCAGGATAGATCTCTAAAAAATGGAGGGCCTATAGTAGTTGGCATGGAAGGGCAGACTGGATAGGCTATACGGTCTTTTTCTGCCATCATCTTTCTATGTTTCTATAATTAATTATCTCAATGCCATTTTCCAAGGATGTACACTTTATTATACTGTTTCATACATGGTGCTTGAACCTGAGGGGAAATGGGGGTAGAATCTGAAAAATTTATATTGCTTTGGCTGTAGCTTTAAGTTGTTTTGTTTTGGATGCTTTAAGTTGTTTGAATGACTTGTATTTGAATCTGGTATGTTCGACATTAGATTCACTTTCAGTTAGGCCAGAGCCCATAACATTAGGGGAGGTCACATCATGAAAGGCTCATGATGGCTAGATGGGGCCTCAGTTTCTGCTGCGGCCTTGCTATATGCAATAGGTGTTTAGTCTCCAGAAGGATGAATCTATTAGCACTCCTAAATGGCACCTCCCTCACTATTGATGAGGAAGTGGGATGAGTAGGTATGTGCATATTTCCAATCCAAAATGGAAGTAAAAATCTCAAAATGTCATTAATTTCCAAATTCTTTAATTATGTGTGAATAGTGCATGCTATGGGTGGATATTGGGCACTACGTAGTGATAGTATACATTATTGAGAAATAGTGCAAACATACATGAATAGTGCACACATACACATACATGCATACATTATTTACATGTGCACGTTATTTCTCAATAGTGAGTTTTATTGATCAACACTGCACACTATTCACCCATAGCATGCACTACTGAGCAATAGCATGTACTATTCACCAATAGTACCCAATATCGAATGATAGCGCGTTGTTAATGTTTTTTTATCTTGAAAAAAAGTTTAAAAATAAATGAAAAATTCTGCAAAGAGCCAAGAAAACTAAACAAAATGAAAATGTTTGCCTATCACACCCCTAGGCCATCACTTAGAATCCCATGTCAGGTTAAGTAAATGAAGTCATAGCCATTTTTCATATCTTAACAGGTGTACTGACCTTTATTGCATGAGACTAATTTGTAAGTTTGGAGAAGAACTGGACTCAACTCGTTCCTCATTAGTAAGTATAGACCTGATATTTGTTGTCAGCAGCTAACACTGCTAAAGCAGTTAGCCGCAGCTGCTGAACTTTGAACCTGGATGCCATATCCAGGTCCCGCCATTGAATATTTGGGTTGCACAATTTGCTATGAAGCTAACCAGGCAGCAGCAATATTGAGCCACTGCCCATTTAGCTTCAGTGGCAAAAGTTAGGTCAGCCTTTACTGTGCCTGATTTTTGCCACTTAGCAATTACCAAGCAGAGGCTCAATATAGTTGCTGCCCGGTTATTGCCAGGTGCTGCACCCAGAAGGCCCCGATGATATCCTTGCTAAGGGGATTAAGATGGTCTGCTAACCATGTTAATCCCTTTAAATTTTGAGCCCTATTGCATACCATAAAAGGGAATTTGCTCATGTTCTTAAGTTAACTAAATTTAAATACCCTAATTACATTCTAGATCTTCAATATACTGTAATAAAATACTAAATACCCACAACTTCCATAGTTATAGTGATAATTTTTTAAATAAATGATACGGGGTCTATTCTGTCCCACAAATAGCGGGGATAGATGCCCTGTTGGGATGTTCATCACCATTATTTGCCCCATTCCTGGCAGATGCCTCCCCGTATGAGCAAGGAGTTTGTATGGGGAGACTTGGGGGCAGGAGGGGTGTTGCGGAGGCAGAGTGAGGGCATGGCATGGGCGGTCTGCAACCCCGGATGTACAGGGATGATTCTGAGGTTGGTCCTGTATGTCCAGGGTTGGCAAACTACACAGGAACCTATTCCACCTCGGAGGTGGAATAAGTCCCCCTGGACATCGGGGGATGGCAGGCCCAGGCGGTGTCGAAAAGGTGAGGGGTGCAGAGGATTTGCTGCAGCCTGACCCTGGCCATGGAAGGCCAGATTGGGAGTTGGGCTGTGGGGAAAGGAGAATGTGGTTAGTGGCCAGGGATCATGGCTCCTGAATGGAGCCACAGTGCCATAGCAATGGGACGCCATGGCACCGCAGCTCCATTCAGGAGCCTAACTGAGTTAGCCGGGCAGGGGCCTATTCATGCAGGCTGATCGGAAGTAGGTCAAGCCCCTGTGGGATCAGAATCAGGTCTGCCTCTGTGTGTCCCTTTCCAATCAGATGCACAGGGGCCTGGATACACTCTATGGAATGTGCCCCACGTGTATAAGCATTCTACTATTATATATATTGCATGTCAGTTTATTGTAATTTATCTGTCTGATTCTCTTTTTAATTTGAATACTATTAAGTAGATGTTCGTCAACCTGAGAACAGATTGTACAGACAGTTTCCATAAGTATTTGTTCATTGTCACTAGTAACACAATGTTCTTATGCTTGATGTTCAGTCTTCCTGAGAGTAAAAATATATGTTATTCTAACATATCTAGAATACCATAAGTTAAGTTATGTTCTTTTCTATTAACTCTTAAATTTAAATTGATTCATATTCACTCTCCATTATCTACCAGAGACAAAAATAAAGAGGTCAATTTTCAAGGGGTTGTAGCTTCTAATTTCAAGAGTTATGGTTGTAGAGGTAAATATTCAGAAACATTTATGTGGATAGCAGCACCTGCTGTCTGGAAATATGCCACTGGCCAGGACTATCTGGTGATATTTATTTATTTAAAAAATTTATATTCCACACTAACACCAAGTCGGATAACAAAAAACATACATAAAATTTACATCTACAAAAATAACCAGACATAACATAACATAACATAACATAACATAACAGACTATGATCACTGACGAAATGGACCACATAACATTGCAATAGTTTCCTTGTATATAGTTAGCAATTGTTAATTGCTTGTTAACCCCAATTAACCTCCGAGTTGTATATCCCTGTTCTTTGTAAAGCTCGTTGCTGTAACTGTTCCATGTGAACCGCCTTGAATGTATGATAAGGCGGTATAGAAGACCTGTTAAATAAATAAATAATAAATAAAATAACATGAACATGCCTCGAAAACATGTAAACCTGCTAGCTTGTTAACACAAGGAAATAGCCTGACATCAACTATGTGAAGATTACTTGCCACAATAAATGTGCCTTCAATTTTAATTTTGGATGGTGCTGCTAAATGTCTTAGAGATCGCCTCTGCATTGTTGAAATATTGCCAGGACAGGCAGTGGGTGGAGCAAGGGCAGAATGTCGAATTATCTGGATAACAGTGGCACACAGCTCTGTTGCCTGCATATCTATGTGGATAATTTACGTCAGCAAAAGGCACACTTACATAATCCATATAGTTATCCAGGTAATGGTGCTGATATCACTGCTTTCCAGATAATACCATCAGTCCGGATATTCCATACTGACCATTGTCCAGATACTGATTCTGAATATGTATTCTTTTTAAACTGCCATGGCTGGCTTTTACATAAGGCTAACTGTGGAGGATGAATATAGACACACTAGATTGGTTTGTTTGAAATGTACTGAGAGCCTAAATTTAAGATCAAAATTTCACTAAATTCCTAAATTTAGGATCCTAAAAAGTGTGTGGCAACAAAGGTGGATGGAAGGTAGGGAAAAAAATAGCAGTTTGACAGTTTTCAGCCTCTTAAATTTAGTAGTTCAGCTTGTTTTGATTATTAGTTTGACTATTTTTTGATAATGTAAAAAGAAATTTAAGGGCACTACAAATAATGTATTTTTTTCCTGCTTTTATTGTACATACCTTAATATTTCTTCTGTCTCGTTTTTAATGTTTAGTCTAAAAATTCTGGACCCAGTACTCAAAGGGATTAACATGGTTAAAAGACCTACTAAACAAGTTAATCCCCTTATCTGAGATATTCAGCATCACTAACATGTTACTGCCAATGAATATCCACAGTTGCCACTACTGCATGCCACAATGCTAACCGGTTTGAGGCAGAGCACAGGAGTGAACTTTCTCAAAACCAACAGGTTGCAAGATCCGAGGCAACATGGTTTTACTGAAGGACGGTCTTGCCAAACAAATCTGATTGAGTTCTTTGACTGGGTGACCAAGGAACTAGAATAGGGGCATGTGATGGATGTCATCTACCTGGATTACAGCAAAGCCTTTGATACTGTTCCTCATAGGAGGCTGGTCAATAAACTCAGTAGCTTGGGGATGGGTCCCAAGATGGTAAACTGGATTAGAAATTGGTTGACTGACAGACGACAGAAGGTGATGGTACATGGAGATCACTCGGATGAAAGGAAGGTGATTAGCGGGGTGCCCCAGGGTTCGGTCCTGGTCCCGGCACTGTTCAATGTATTTGTGAGTGATATTGCTGAAGGACTGAATGGAAAAGTCTGTCTTTTTGCAGATGACACAAAAATTTGCAACAAAGTGGACTCCCCCGAGGGAGTGGATAACATGAGGAAAGATCTACAAAAGCTGGAAGAATGGTCTAATGCTTGGCAATTATGATTTAATGTGAAAAAGTGCAGTGTCATGCACTTAGGTAGCAGAAATCCAAGGGAAATGTATGCTATAGGGGGCGAGAGGTTGGTGTGCATGGTTCAGGAGAAAGACCTTGGTGTGATTATCTCTGATGATCTCAAGGTGGCAAAACAGTGTGACAAGGCAGTGGCAAAAGCCAGGAGGATGTTGGGCTGCATACAAAGAGGGATTATCAGTAGAAAGGTGGAGGTACTTATGCCACTGTACAGGTCACTGGTGAGGCCTCACTTGGAATACTGTGTTCAGTTTTGGAGACCATAGCTTGCAAAAGATGTAAAAAGACTAGAAACTGTTCAGTGGAAGGCGACCAAAATGATTTGGAGCCTGCGTAAGAAACCTTATGAGAAGAGACTAGAAGACCTAAATATGTACACTTTAGAGGAGAGGAGGGATAGGGGAGATATGATTCAGACCTTTAAATACTTAAAGAGGAACAATGAACAAACAAACCTCTTCCAAAGATGGGAAAGCTGCAAAACTAGAGGGCATAACATGAAGCTGCAAGGTGGAAAATTGAAAGCCAATGTCAGGAAGTATTTTTTCACTGAAAGGGTGATGGATGCTTGGAATGCTCTCCCGATGGAAGTGGTGGGGGCAAACACAGTGACGGAATTCAAAACAGCATGGGACAAACACAGCGGATCCCTTTACAGAAATAGGATAAAAACAAAATAAACTGAACCATCTAACTTCTCAACAAATAGGGGTGTCTTACATGGAGTGGTGTGTCCACCCCTAGACAGAAACATGGGGAGGGGTGGCCTGCACAGAGCGACAGGTGCACCTACTCTTGCCTTATTGCTGGGCAGACTGGATGGACCATGCTGGTCTTTATCTGCCGTCATTTACTATGTTACTATGTAGTACTGTAGGGCTGGTACCCCTGCAATTCTACATGCAAATCTCTGGCCTGCTCAGCAACTCAGGCCTGAACCAAACTGTACAAAACAAGATGGATTCTACACTTCACTTTTGCTGTGTTCAGCTATAAGCCTGTCCTTCATGCAACTGCTTGCACAGCGTTTCTAAGTGTGCATGCATACAGAGGCTATTGTCCGTGGCTGGCCTTGGACACTTGTACATGCCCAGAAGTTACATACTGTTGCTTCTGCCTGACTTTTACCATGGCTCCTTTGTTTGCAAGAAGCTGCTCATCATCGACCTTCTGATTCGCTGAGAATACCTCAGACTGCCTGGTGCCAACCAATCATCGGACCTATGACGGAGGATTCTCACACAGAATTCTGCATTCTGCGCTGGAAACTTTAGTTAGTTGTAAGTTGGAGAGTAAGAAGGAGTTGGGGGCTTTTCCCATCTGTTATACAGACTTCTGCACTGGTTCCTCTCTGCTGTGCACTGCGTACCTGATTCCTGCGCCCTGAGCCTTCCGCCAGACGGCCCCTACGTGTGGGCTAGGCCGTCCTCCACAGGTCTGAGATAAGAGTTCACAGATACCTCCGGTTCGGACTTACTGCGGCTCGCCTGACGAGGCTAGAGCCCGCACTAGCTAGAAGCTGCTTCTGAGTGCCGACGGAGCTAAGGTACTGACTTATCTCTCCTCCTCCGTATGGGAAAAGGGTTAGCAATATATTTCTTGCTTTTCCTCAGTGCAGAGCGAATCAGTGATGTCTGGTTCCTAATCTGATTTCTTACGTTGTCCAATTGTATATCTGTACAATAACAAATTGTTACTTTATGTTTCTAATTAGCCATATATGTGTGTGTATATTTTTCTATTTGTTTGCCTATAATAAAGTCTAATATATATCTGCAGACCAGAATTCTTTCGTGGCTCATTGCCAGAATAACTCACCGAACCTTGGGCTGTATATTAGTAGCTATCTCCCCTAGACAACAACAGAGAGTCTAACTTATTTTTGTGCTACGAATATACCCTACATATGGGGGCTCGTCCGGGATGAGTGTTTCTGAATGTGCCACGCCTCTCAGAATTTGTGTAATATTTCTGCATTGTCCTATTGTGGTCAACGCAGCGGTTTATGCTGAGGGTTTTGTGGCCAGAGAGCATTGTCTGTGAGACGGCTTTGCAACCCCCATTACAGGCTCTCTGCATTAGAGTGATTCTAGCAGTGCCCTGTGTTTGTTTTTACAGACAGTCTCAGCTAGTGATTTACGATGGTTTACACAGAAGGCTGGTTGGATCAGGTTTCCGCTCTCAGGCAGCGGAATGCTCTGGATCAAATGGAATTGCAGTTTCTGTCAGTGTGTAGCTCTGAACTAGCCACCCACACCAGGAGAATAACAGAGGTCTCTGCTCTTTATGAGCAGCGAGAGAGAGCTCTGATGGCTCAGTTAAATGCGATAGAGACTGCTCTGATTGCAGTAAGACAGCGCACGGCTAGTCTCCAAAGAAAGCTAGCTGTTGCATGTCAGGAATGTGGGCAGGAAATACAGAGAGTTAACCTCGAAATCCAGCAAGCTTATTGTTTTGATTTGGCCAGTGTGACTACCTCTCATAGTAACGAGACAGAGTACCGGGATAATTTGATCCCTCTAGGCTTCTCGAAGTACCAGAGGGTAGATGACGGCAGTTTGCCACTGGAAACCCTGCCCAGTGTAGAACGGCAGCTTTTCCAGAACAGACTCAGTTCTCTCCCATCAGCGCATGAGCACAGGAGAGACACAGGGTGGAGTGAAACACCCTACTCTCGACCCCTCCAAAATCTAAGAGAGCTTGCCATTTAAGCCTGCTTGCCGGCTGAAAGGTTCCCCCTTTACGAGGCATCTGCTCATATTTGCTATAACAGCACACATTATTCCACCAGGCTAGCCAGTGTAACTTGGCCGGCCGCTTCCAGTGACATACAATCTGATGTAAAGCCACTCCCAACATAAAATCCAATAGAAAAAAGTGGCTTTTAGCCAGGGAGGGAATCGCCACACTGGACCGAAATATTATGATCTGCCAGGTAAGGGGAGCCGTAAATCCGAGTACCTCTTGCATCTTAGCCCAAACCTGCTGCCAGAAGGGCTGTACCTGTGGGCATTCATATACCACATGCGCTAATGTTCCCGTACTACTCATGCAAGCCCAGCATAGCGTACTGGACCCCTTATCCCACTTAGCCACTTGAACCGGGGTATAGTACGCTCTGTGAGCGAGAAAAAAGAGTGTCTGGGTAATTGAAGCAGACCTGGTTATCCTAGTCTGTTTAGACCAAAACTTAGCCCACACATCAAACAGTAAGTAAGGTTTTGAGGGTTTCTTTGTTTGGTTTGTTTTTATTACATTGCTAGCTCTCTGACTGGGAGCTCTTAAAAGGGTTTTGTGTATATTTTTAAAAGCAAGGTTACTTCATTTTTGCTGTTTTAGGGGAACCTTAATTGAGCACAGTAGGTTGCTGACTCCAGTGACCTCCTCAGCTTTAGAAGCTGCTAACACCTAATCAGGAGTCGGTGCAGAGGGTTGCTACCAAAATGATTAATGGGCTTCATTATAAAGCATATGAGGACAGACTTAAGGATCTTAATATGTACACCTTAGAGGAAAGGCGGGATAGAGGTGATATGATTGAGATGTTTAAATACCTCCGTGGCATATATGTTCAGGGAGAGAGCCTCTTTCAATTGAAAGCAAGTTCTGCTACGAGGGGACATGGGATGAGGGTGAAGGGAGATAGATTCAGGAGTGATATGCGGAAATATTTCTTTACGGAAAGAGTAGTGGATCCGTGGAATAGTCTCCCAGTGGAGGTGGTAGAGATGAGGACAGTAACTGAATTCAAGAAAGCATGGGACCAACACAGAGGATCTCTAAAGGCAAAAAGTGGACTGTTGTAGTTGTTATGGAAGGACAGACTAGATAGGCCATGTGGTCTTTTTCTGTCGTCATATTTCTATGTTTCTATGTTTCTATGACCCAGCCCGTGTTCCCATACACGCTGGAGGCCCACTACCTGATCTGGGGAAACCGAGTTCATAAACTTATAGTAAAAAGAGGCCCCCCCTTTAACTAACTGAGATTCTTGGATCTTCATAAATACCCCCCATTCATCACCTAAAGATTGAATAGGAACTCCCGATTTCCCCACACAGTCCCTCAGTTGCAACCACTGGAAACAAGATGATGTTGAGAGACCAAACTCTCGCTGCAACTGCTCAAAAGCCTTCCACTTCCCATTCTCAAGCAGTTGCCCAAGCGTCCACACCCCCCGCCCATAACAATGGGGCCAGGCGAAGGACTTCCGCTGTATTTTGAAGAGGGGGTTATGCCACAGGGGGATACAGGTAGACATCCTCTGTTGCGGTTCTAGTAATTGGAGAAACTCATGGAAGGCACACTGCGTAGCGTTAACAATACGTAACCTACCCGATGCGTCACCCATAACCATCCCCGGGAGACGATTCAATGGAAAAGGAACCACCAATTTCTCTTCTATCTGTAGCCATCTCGGGCTGCGGTCAGTTACTTGCTCCATCCATCTAGAGCCTTGTTTTAGTAGGAAGGCGCAGTGATATCTTCAAAAATCAGGAAAGCGCACACCCCCTTTTTCTTTATTGGCCTTAAGCTTCCTAAGCGCAATCCGGGGAGTCTTGTTCTTCCATAAGAATTGCGTCAATACCCTTTCCACTTGCCAATAAAATTGTAAGGGCAAATAGAATGGCAACATTTCTAAAACATAATTGATTTTGGGAGCAATAGACATCTTAATGGTCTCCATACGACCCCACCAAGATAAAAACAGCGGGGACCACTTGTTAATCATAGAGTGAATACTAGCCATTACGGCCGCTGTGTTAGTGCTAATCACCTCCTCTAACGGGTACCCATAATAGACCCCCAGGTACTTAACCATCTTGGATTCCCAAACAAACGGAAAATCTTGCAGGTCTGCCCTGTGCACATAGGAATTGAGAGGAAACACCACGGATTTAGACCAATTAATTTTATACCCAGATAACAGTGAGTACTGGGTAATCAGGTCTAGGATATGCGGCACAGATTCGGGAGAGGAGAACAGCAGAAGATCGTCAGCATAAGCCGAGAGTTTAATTTCAACCCCAGCTACTTGTATACCCTGAATCTTGGAGTTTTGGCGAAGCAAAAGAGTCAAAGGCTCCAGTGCTAAGTTAAATAGCATAGGCGAGAGGGGACAGCCCTGGCGGGTGCCACGGCCCAACAACAAATCCCGAGATTGGGTTGCATTAACACAGATACTAGCTAAAGGCCTAATATACATCACTCGTAAGTAGCGCAAGAAATCTTGGTCAAAGCCGAACCATTGAAGCACTGCAAACAAAAACTCCCACTCCAAGCGATCAAACGCTTTTTCGGCATCTAGGGATAAACCCACTAATGGGGAGGTACGACTCTCCGCCTCCATCAACACATGGCACAAAAGTCGAGCATTGTCTGCTGTGGATCTACCTTCCACAAAGCCACACTGATCCGGATGGATCAGTTCTGGAATAACTCCAGAAACCCGACGCGCTAGCACTGTGGCGTAGATTTTGTAATCAGCATTTAAAAGGGATATTGGGCGATAATTACTTACCAGTTGGGGGTCTCTCCCTGCCTTTTCCAAGACAATGACCTTTGCTGCTGCAAAGGTACCTACCAGTGGACTCTCCTCTAAAAGAGACCGATAATATTGCAGCAAATGCGGGCCAAGCTCAGTAGCAAAGGTCTTAAAGAACTCAGCGGGAAAGCCATCATTCCCCGCAGCCTTACCCCCGGCTAGGGAACGAATCGCTTGATTAATCTCTTCTAAGGAGATTGGCCTGTTCAACTCTTCCATAGACTCCTTACTCAATGTTGGCCTATGAATTTTATCCAGCAGGGCATCAAATGCCTCCTGTGAAAATTCTACTTCACCAGTGTAAAGCTGCTCAAAGAAAGACCTAAACGCTTCAGCTATACCAGGCACTCCCGTTAGCAGCACTTGCGTCCTCGGGTCTTTCACCGCCGAGATCCGACCGGCCTCCCTACGAGCCCGGAAAGAATTAGCCAGCAGGCGCCCAGCTTTGTTACTCTCAAAATAATACATGCTCTTCTGAGCCTTAATACACCGCGAGGCGTCAGACGATAGCATCGAATTATACCTGAGCCTAAGCCGCTGTAAGCGCAACAGAATACTGGGGTCCAGGCAGTTTACTAACAGTCTCTCACCAGCTTTGATCTGCCTATCAAGCTCACCAATTGTTCTTTCTGAGCCCGAGCTTGCCTAATACCAAAACTTGTAATGGAGGCACGCAGCGTAGCTTTAAAGCCTTCCCATCTAGCCCAACCAGCAGTATCATGAAGGGAGTTAAACTGAAAATACTCAGCAATGGCGGCTTGGATATATAAACGGAACTCCATATTATTCAAAAGAGCCCTATCAAAAAAACATCCCGTCGACTTGGGTTCCGACGTATCCATGCTCACCAACAATGAGATAGCGGCATGATCTGAGATATGAACCGAATAAATATCAGCAGATATTACCCTTGAGACTAACTCCTTAGAGACCAGGAGCAGATCGATCCGCGAGAAAGATTGATGTGGGGCCGAAAAGAAAGTAAACTCCTGGTCCACCGGGTGGAGAAGCCTCCAGACATCCTCCAATCCCATCTCCTTCATCAAAGATACAAGAACTGAATGAGATCTGGAGGGTCTAACAATTCGTGAAGGTTTCCTGTCTATTAGGGAATCCAAGACAAGGTTAAAGTCCCCTCCTAGTATGACCCCAGGGGAGGGATCAGAGTATAATTCGGCAGCTACAGCTTTAAAGAAGTCGGGGTCATCAATATTTGGGGCATATATATTCATAAGGGCCAACACAGAGCCTCCCACCTCCATCCGCACAATAGCCCATCTCCCTTCTAGATCAGCGCGGACCTGCAACACCTTCGGAGCAAGCGCGGACCGAACCAGAATGGCTACCCCATTGTGCTTACGTAGGGCTGCTGAAAAGGCCACCAAGGTGTAGGGTTTCCCATTCAATTTCAGAGACTCTTTTAAATCTAGATGGGTCTCTTGTAAGAGAAAGATATCCGCCTTCTCATGCTTTCCATATAAAATTATCTTTTTCCGCTTGATAGGATTCTGAATCCCTTTAACATTTAAGGAAACAATTTTAAGCATTATGAATCATATACACAGATAATAGCTCCCAGGTCAGAATAGTTAAGACATCCACAGCCTACCCATAGACTAAAGAACCTCCTATAAGAGCTTTCCCCACCCCCTTGCAATTTTACCCCAAAAGGATCCCCTTCCACAAGAGCTACAACGATCAGTTCATCAGCCTCTCTCCTCCTATCCACCCACTTAACCATCCCCAAATTAACCCCAATAAAACCTACCCCGATGGACCCAAAGGAAGAACACCCCAACCCACAAACCATGGGTGAGCACTGAGCACACAGAATGGGAAAAAAGGGATACATGAAACAATCTTATAGTCTTCATACATAGCTGAATAAAACATCTAGCACATACATTGCGCTAAAACCAAAACATTACCACCCAACAAGGCTGAAGCAGCGCCTAGCCCCTCCAGTCCCCCTGGCCATGCAGGCCAAGCAAGAAACAATTACACACATCATTCCCTGCACATGAAAGTGAAGCCAAATGAGACACAGTCCATATGTGACAGACTTCATCGCATCAGAGATAGTTCTTTGTCGTCCAAAAACGCTTGCAGAGCCTCCGGGTCCTCAAAAGACCACGTTTGGTTGTGTAAGGTAACACGCATTCGTGCGGGGTAGAAAAGCCCATAACGGGCCTGCAGCTGCTGAAGCCTCGGTCTCATGGCCAGCAGACTCCGCCGGCGATCAACGGTGCTCTTTGCAAAGTCAGGAAACAGCATCAGATTATGGCCCTCAAAAACCACCAGTGTTCGGGAGCGCGCCGCCGCCAAAATCTGAAACCACCTGCTGATGGCGCAATAGCTTCATAATAATCGGTCGTGGCCGGGTATTGCTGGGCGAGAGCTGAGAGGGAATCCTATGGGCACGCTCAATTTCGAGTGGCATTTCAAAACTCAATTTTAGTACCGATGGGAGCAATTTCAACAAGAAGGTAAATATGTCCTTGCCCTCTGCCCCTTCAGGAATGCCAACGAGACGTATATTGTTTCTGCGCGCCCGATTATTGCCGTCCTCAACGTCCCTCTGCAAGGCCTTAATTTGCTTAGCATGCTTGTCCAGCTCCCGTAGCCGCTCTTCATGCACGTTGAGTCTCACCTCGATTTTCTCTTGGTTAACTGACAGAGCTTCCATCCTGCTTTTAAGAAGGCCCACATCCTCCTGCACACAGGCAAGTGTCTCTCCATTCGCCTTCACCATATCCTTTACCGCCCGCACTTCTTTCAGAAGTTCTTGTAGGGCCACGGGCTGCTCTTGCCCGGCAGCCATTTTCTGTGGGGAAGGAGGTTCGGTTTTCGAACGCTTAGCACTAGAATTTTGCATGGCAGCAAATTCTAAGCGAGTCTGTTTCGCCCCGGCTGCCTTCCCCGGCTTGGCTATACCGGTTTCCGACTCTTCAGAGCGCATTGCAATCCAATAGACACAGGAATCAGCAGGAATCCCTCCGGAGCAAAAGCTCTATGCCTCCATTCCGCTCTGTCCCAGGCTCCGCCCCCCATGGTCACTCCTTTTGAGAAAACTGGTCATGCCACCATAAATGAACATTTAGCTGCAGTCAAAGATGCCTTTCGGGCACTGAACATTACCAGGGGGGAGGACATGGTTCTGTATCTTCCATGGTCCTTCGATGTGCCTTGCCAGCAATTTATTCGGGCCATGGCAGACGATGAAAAGAAGGACATTGTCATCTTTGAACAGGCACTAAAGAAACATTATGGGCCATATCCTGATGATATTGCTGCAAAGCAGGCAGCATTTAGTATGACTCATAAGGAAAATGAAACCCCCCGAGAGTTTGCTTACAGACTTAGGCAGACTTTCTTCCAGAGTGACCCTTCTTGGGAAACAATAGAACACCATCAGGAGTTTCGTAATCTTTTCTGTCAGTTGCTCCTTCCATCTATCAAGCCTTATATGTCTGACAAGCGTCACGAACCCCTGTCACATGTGATAGAACATGCTGAGTGGATTTGGGAAGCTGTTCCCAACATGAGAGCAACCAATACTGGCAGCACAGTCCGGGCTCCCAGCAAACCCAGAGAGCCAAAACAGTGTGTCAGTGCTGTAAAATCCACTCTTTCATTAGAAAATAACTCTTCTCCTTCTGTTCCACAGAATCCTCCCAGGCCACCCCAGAATAACCAGTCATCTGGGTCTAAGCAGCGCTCTGGGAATCAGCGTTTCACTCCACAGAACCGGAACTGGAAGAGAAAGCCCGGTTTTGACAAATACCTGGAGCTGGAGAAGAGAATAAGCGAGCTGACAGATATGATGAAGGCTACCATTGCATTCAGCTCCTCACAAGAGGCTCCTGCTAGTAGTGCGCCTCCTAAGCCACGAGCAAAGCCTCAGAAGCCAGAGGAGGAACTGGTTGACTCCTCTTCCCCTTCTAAAGCGACTGAATGACTAACCGACTTTGTTTCTGTCCCACAGGTCACTATTGCACAGGTGCAGCCAGCCGTGGATGCCACCTCATGGACACAGAGTGACAGTTCTGCCATGGACAGCGAGGGTCCAGCCTTTGACACCATCAGGAAGCACAAGTACTTTCTGGGTAAACTCAAGCCAAAAGGACAGAGGTACACTGTTCCTGTTACAATTCAGTAGGCTTTTCTCTGTGAGGGCCTGATAGATTCAGCCTCTGAGGCTACCCTGATTACCTCGAGTCTCTTTGATAGACTCACTGCTTTCTTGGGGAGTCAGAGGACCCTACACGTCACACCCAATGATTTGTCACTCGCAGCTTATGGGAATCAGCCCATAGAGTCTATGGGGCAGGTCTGGCTTAACCTCCAAATTGGAAAATTACAGGTGAAACATCCTGTCATCATTACCAAGTGCCCTGGGGAAGAATTCCTGATTGGCAATAAGCTCCTGAAATGGTTACGCCCCATTCTGGACTACGTCCAGGAAGTGATCTGGACACAGGTCACACATCCCATACCTTATGCTAGGGTAAAACATGACAGCAGAGTCAGTGGTCCTTGTTCGGTGGAACGCACAAACAAGTCCATCAGGATTAATTTCCAGAGGTCAGCTGATCCCCAAATCCTTCAGCTCCAGTATGAAAGGGCTGGAGATGAGGATCAGGGCATCAGCGACGTGGTTTCCATTGCAGTGGGTTCAGTAGCTAACATTGTCCTTGATACTGACTGCCTGCAGATATTCCTGAAGGAACCTGTGGAAGGTTGTGAGGTGCAAACCCCTCCTCCATCCCATCCCTGCCTAGATCACCCTAGGAGACTGACGGACATATTCTCGGCTGAGAAAGGTCCCTTTATATCTGTGCAGGTGGGCATGTCCCAAAAGGAAAGGGCCTACCTATTACCCCACTGTGACCACTCCCTCATCAGTGAGACTCTTTTCTATCGGCTCAAACAACAGCTTACCCTTGATTGGGTAATGGGAGCGAAGACTTCGTTCCAAGTGCCTGGGGAAGGGCTCAAGACATTAATGGGCTACTGCAATCTCCCCTTGCAAGTTGGGGTCAAAGGTTTTCGGCACACCTTCTCCATCATCAGAGGACTTGAAGTGCCCCTCTCCTTAGGCTCAGATTGCCTTGTTCGACTGGGAACTTATGTGGATTTTGTGAACAACATCCTCTGGAGTAGGATGGAAGGAGATCCGGTGGATTTCTCTGGTGCCCGCCCATCCCTACGGGCTGGTCAGACTATTCCTCAAGTCTGTGAAGTGGTCAGTGCAGAAGACATCCACATACCTGGGAGGGTACAGGATTGTCCCCTGCCGATACAGGTGACCCGAGGACATGTGTTCTCAGACAACTTGGTCTTCTTCAGTCCAAATTCCCGTTTTGAGGAGCTGGGCCTAGCCATGGGTCCCATACCCTGCATGGAGGCCACAGCTCCCTCCTTACACTTATTGCTCACCAATTCAAATCCAGATCGCATTCACCTTGTGAAAGGCGAACCCCTGGGATTCCTAGTGGGAGAATCGTTCCCAAGTGTGGAATTGAGTCTACAGATTATTGGGGAAGCCCCTGTTTCCTGGAACATCTGTGAAGGGGGGGGGGAACCCCTGCGTGTGTACGATCCTCACCCCGAGGCCTCCTCACCTTACAGTTTGTCTGGCCACATAGTGCTGTGACCTCACAGGTGGACCTCGAGTCTGACCATCTGATTTTGTCAAGTAAACTTGATGAGGCTGTTAGTTCCCTCACCCACCAGGGGGGGGGGGAGCCCCATGCTGTCCAAGCCATCCAGGTCTCCTCTCTCCAAGATGAGATTGAGGAGAAGGTTGAAATACCTTCAAACAAACCTGTTCTGGGATTTGCTGAAATGGTTGCGGGAAAACTTGCTGAAGCAGACGCCTGCACTGATGAGTCAGAAAAGGCCCAATTAAAAGAACTGCTGTACCGTCACAAGGACCTGTTTGCCACTGACACTTATGACTGTGGTCTCACCGACCTACATGTCACCCGTATTCCTACGGATCCAAACAGTAAACCTGTCTTTGTGAGACAGTATAAAATCCCATTGGCCTCCTATGAATCCGTTCAGGAAATCATTAATTCCCTGGAACAAAAGGGAATTATACGTCAATGCAACAGTACTTACAATGCCCCACTGTGGCCTGTCATCAAGAAGGACTCTAGCTGGCGCTTAGCTTTGGACTATCGCCAGCTTAATAAAAAGGTACCTCTATCCAGATGGCCTATGGCACATCTGGAACAGAACTTAGCCACCATCAAGGGTGCCAGGTACTTTACCAGCCTGGATCTGGCCTCAGGATTTTGGACTATACCTGTCCATCCAGAAGATCAGCATAAGCTGGCTTTTACCTTCGGTAGGCGACAATATACTTGGAATCAGACACCGTTTGGTTATTTGAATGCCCCAGCAGACTTCAATATTTTCCTCCATAAGGCTTTGCCTGATGCTGAGACAAGAGGCACCCTCGTCTATGTCGACGACATACTGGTGAAGAACACCAGTTTCACTGACCATTTGCAAGAAATAGAGCATGTCTTCCAGCAACTGAAAGCTGCGGGAGCAAAGCTGTCCTTGTCAAAGGGCCAATGGTGCCGGAAATCCCTCAATTATTTGGGTTACGAAGTTTCTGCTGAGGGACTGCGGCCTCAAAGGAAGAGAATTGCGGCCTTGCAACAACTCAAACGTCCGACCAACGTGAGTGAGCTGCGCTCATTCTTGGGCATTTGCAATTATTCACGCCAATTTGTGGATCAATATGCGGAGATTTCCCGACCCCTGGTCAAACTCCTCAAAAGAGATGAACCTTGGGTATGGAATCCTGACCAAGAGGCAGCTCTAGAAGAGTTGAAGGCAGCTTTGAGTCGAGCTCCCTGTCTTGCCTATCCAGAGAGTGGCAAAGAATTCTTCGTGGAACTAGGTTTCACCGATCACTCTATGAGTGCTGTTCTGTACCAGATGCATGACACAGATAGGAAAGTTATTGCCTATGCCAGCAAAGCTTTAACGGAAGTGGAGAAGAAATACTCTGACTGTGAGAAATCCTTGTTGTCCACAGTCTGGGCCCTCCAACATTTCCGCAGTTATATCCAAGGTGAGAGGTTGGTTGTTGAGACTCATCACCAACCCATCAAGTTCCTAGGCAGTGATCGGATTAAATCGGGACAAGTGTCAAACAGTCGCATTGTCTCCTGGACCTTAGCACTTCAGGGCTGGCCCCTGGAGGTCAGGTATGCTCAAAACCGCAAGGATGCCGCCGCACAGGGCCTGGCTGAATTGCACGATTGCACTGCCAGAGAACCTTTCGTGGGTAATTTAGACACCGAAATGGAGTCATGTACGCCTGAGCCTTCTCGTCATCGTCCTTATGATGAGAACCTCTGTAAAGGCTACCCCAAGGTGTATGTGGACGGTTGTGCTTACCGTCGAGAGCCTGACCATGAACTGGTAGCAGGTATAGGTGTAGTTTGGAACCAGAACCACCCTTGTGAATCATTCAAGTACCGTCTGGGTACCAAGACTAATCAGTATGCAGAGCTAACTGCAGCCCTGGCAGCTCTCCAGTCTGCTGCTCAGGGAGGGGTTCACACCCTAACCATCTGTACTGATTCAGACTACGTCCGACAGAATTTTGTTTCCCACTTACCCATTTGGAAATCTAACCATATGCTGAATTCCAAAGGGAAACCTGTCAAACATGCCGGATTGATTCTGGCCTTGGACAAGGTAGCTCATGAAAATGACATGACCATCTACTGGAAGAAAGTGAAAGGTCATTCCCGTGTTGATAATCCTGACAAGATTGGAAATGATCTAGCTGATCAGCTTGCCAAGGAGGGTGCTGTCTCTGGAGACCTCTGGCAGTTGGAGGCTCCCGAGACCAATGGGCTTCAACTGGTGACGGCGGTTACCCGGCGACAAGCTCAATTATCCACCATGCCCCCTGTGGTTCAATGGTGTGGCGAGAGCACAGATCTCGACCTCGTGCAAGCCCAGAAACAAGATCCTACTCTTGGACGTTTCTACCTTTTTCTGCAGAACCCCCAGGAACACCCATTAACTCTGGAGGAGTGTCAGGACGATGAGGAACTGAGGATCCTCTACATCTCCAAGGACATGTTCCATCTCCAGAAAGATCTGTTGATACGGACGAGTAAGCATGGTATTGTGCAATGGGTGGTACCTAGGGCCTTCCGTGGAGTTATGTTACAGCACGCTCATGATGAGCCTTGTGCCGGTCATAGAGGTGACCGAATAACCTATGAAATGTTGAAACAAGTGGCCTACTGGCCCCACATGTACCAAGATGTACAATTGTATACTAAAGGTTGTCTGACCTGTTGCAGATTTCAACCTGCAGCTCCTTCTCATAGAGCACCTTTGAGAAACAGAGGTCTGACCATGCCTTGGTCTGATCTCCAGATTGATTGGATCGGCCCCGTGCCCCGATCCTCTTGAGGCAACAAATATATGTTGACAGTTACCTGCTTATTTACTAAGTGGGTTGAGTGCATCCCAGCACCCAACTGTACCGCCGAGACCACGGCCACCTTGTTGTTAAACCATGTTTTCAGCAGGTGGGGCCTCCCCATGCGAGTGGAATCCGACCAGGGTTCCCACTTCACGGGACAAGTCATTAAGCATCTGTGGAAGGTACTAGGTGTGAAGGCCAAAGTCCACATTGCTTATCGTCCACAATCCTCTGGACAAGTGGAGAGAGCAAACAAAACTATCATCAGTATCTTGAAAAAGTATGTTTCTTCCTCTGGGAAGGACTGGGACATCAAACTGCCCTTGGTCCTGATGGCTATCAGAGCCACGCGTCATCGTGCTACTGGTGTGTCCCCTTTTGAGATGATGACAGGTAGGGACATGGTTTTACCCCTTCATCTTCTTTACAGGACTAATGATGTGAATCTCGCTGCTGCTACAACTGCTCATGAATATGTTGCCCATTTAAGACAACACTTGCAAAGTGCCTTTGCCTTTGCCCAAAAGAATTTGGACACTGCTGCTAGGGGTAGGAAGACCTACTATGATTTGAGGACTAACTCTAAAGAATACCAGATTGGCGATAAGGTATTCTACTACAATTTTGGTAAGAATAAGGTCAAAGACTGTAAATTTCTACCTAGCTGGAACGGTCCATTTCCTATTGTGGATAAAGCCTCCCCTATTGCTTATCAAATTCGAATGAAGTCCAGTACTGAGAGGGAAGGCTCCCTTAAATGGGTCCACATTAATCATCTTCGACCGTGTCATCCCAGTAAGTTCCTTCCTGAAGAACCTCTTGCTGAAGTGAGTGATGCTAACCTTGAGGCGGGATAGCCTGTTTGTTTTCTTTTACAGATGGAGTCCCGAACTTTGAAGGTCCTGTTCCTGACTTTGATGTTTGCGGGATCCGAGGTTGCCAGATTGATTGAACCTGGACCTCTTTCTGGTGTCGTGCTACAGGATGCGCCTGGTTTCCTGATTACACAGTCCCAGACTGTCACACAGAAAGTTTTTGTGTCCCTAGATCCCCGACATGTTTTACAGAAACATTTTGAATCGTCTGTTGTACGCACCACTAATATACAACAGTGCCTAATCTTGGCATGTGCCGACGCTCTAAAGACATTCATTGGTTATGTCCTGGTAAACCTTTCCTGAAGGACACTTCTACGGCTCTTTGTGAGTTGTCTGCTGCAAATGTGCAAGAACAATGTAAAGTTACCATGACCAAGTTCGATGACTTTTCAGAGACGTAAGTTGCTGTTGTCAACAATGTTTGGCTGGTTAGTACCCCTCTGAGTGAACTCCTGGTCACCATGAATAAACATGACATTCATAATAGAGTTCCTCTACCCTGCAATGTTTGCTTGATTGATGTTCCCAAGAACTCCATTGTTAATGTTGGTGGAGTTTCCTTGTTTTATCTTGATGCTGACCCTGTTTCGACAGAGCTCCAGATATTGGATGTGTTTCGAGGTCATGAGATTGACTTCACTGCAGCCTTGACCTATCTTTTGGACTATAAGGACTCTCACACAGTTGAACTGTCCATTGACCAGGCCGACCTTGCCATTGCTGATTATAACTTTGATTCACGTGATGTGGACATTTTACAAACTGATTTTATGTCACATGTCATTGTTCCTGGTCTTTTCTTTCTGTTGGTGCTCCAGTTTCTTCTTTCTTTGTATCAACAGAGACAGATTCATGCTTTTCGTCGCTCTATGCATCCTGCACCTCTGCTGCCTGCCATGCGTCTGCAGGATTTGCTGGAACGTCACACTTTTGAATAAGTGTCACCATTTTCTTTGATAGTTATTCATTACTCTTAATTGAGTTGTTTTTTTTCATAGATAGCATGTGTTTATTTTACACAGTTACACATGGCTTCTCATTACTTTTGAGTGTTCACCTTAGGGGCATGTTTACTAAAATCCGCAAAAGAGCGCGCCGCAAAATAGCGCACGGCAACGCGGCACTGAAACGCGCAGAAACGCGTTTAAACGCCCCGCACACGTGCGTGTCACCCCCGCACAGGTACGCGGCTCACTAACGGGCCCCGTACAAGTGCGGGCCCGCAAATGTCCGATAGAGGCGTGGAACGGCGAAAGGAGGGCGGAGGAAGGCTCCGGAGGGGCGGAGGGACGGGGTCAATGGGTGGAGAGTGGGAGGGGAGAGGCTCCCCGCACAGTATCGAGCCCGAATTTCCATGTAAAAACTACCGCGAGTGAAACACTCGCGGTAGAAAGCATTTAAAGGGAAGAGAAACCATTTCCGTCAGCAATGTACAGGAAAACCGGGGAAACCAGCAAAACGTGAGCAGTGTGATACATGTGCACAGCACAAAAGTGAAAATAAACATAGAAAATGACCACAACAGAACTATTAAAAATAGTAATTCAGCTGGGGAACAGTTATAGTGATGGGCAAATACAGAAATCACACCCAGCAAAGCTCCAGAAACAAGAAATGAATTCTGGAAGGGTCTACTGAGAGGAGACTCTTCCAAAAAACATTTCCACGTTTTGGAGCTTTCCTGGGAGTGTTTGCTATGGTTGCCCATTAATATCACTGTTGCCCAGCGTGGTGATATTCTGTCCCACATTTCCCGTGGTCAGTTCCGGGGTTTATGTGCACGTTTGTCACCAGACAGGGTGCATATGCCCACAGTAGACTTGCGTAGAGCAGGGTTTGTGACTCCATCCTGCCAGGCTTACTGCCTCCAGGGGCTGCACTGTCTCTGTGGCCAAAGTGTGGTACAGCAGACAGAGTCATTACCTCTAGAACCAGAGGGCAGAGGTTCAAAACCCAGCTGGGGCACCTGCCAGCCCAGTCCCTATATTTTACCCACCACTAAATAAAGATAGCGCAGACACCCCTGTATGCATGGGGAAAACACCCATATTTTACCCAACACCGCACACACACCACAACAATGGGCATTACCTACAGCCAAGTCCCCCAAATGCAGTCCCATACTGCCACAGTGCAATCAGGTCAACTGCTTTTTCTGAGAGACGGTCATGCCAGCATGTTGGCGGACAAGTACATGTGGTGCAGGGGGCAGTGGCTGCTAACCACAGAAGACAGAGGCCTAGCCATGTGCAGGCTGGCACAGTCCACTGCAACAGACAGGTCCTGCCGGATCCACAGTCATGGACAGTCCAGGGAATCCAACCAATCTGTGGCTACACAGTGGTGCAGTGCACACAGACAGTGCATACAAGAACAGAAGGTCACAGGTTCAAAGCCCAGCTGGGGCTACTGCCAATCCTGCCCACATATTTTTCCCACAACTAAACAGTGATAGTAAGGACACACCTTTCATGGCGGGGACATATGCAATGGTAAGACATCTATCTTTTACCCCACTGAGCACAGACACCATGAACAGGGGCAGTACCTAGAGCAGAATCACCCAAATGCAGTCCTGGTGGGCCACACACCAGTCAGGTTCCATGCTGACACTCATACAAATGCCTGTGCTGTATATCTATGCACCACCCCCATGGCATGTAGATGTAGTCCATGCATATTCATGAGGGATAGCAGGAAAACCCGAACAGTGTGATGCACACCTGGACTGGAGTTGGGAATCTGTGCCGTAAAGCAGCAGCCATCAAGGGCAGACACACCCACACCCACAGGCCCCATTGGCCAATGTCACCTGGAAAGGCAGAACATTGGACCGTGCATGCAGCACCCAAAACGAGCACTTGCATAACTTACCAATGTCACCCTACACCTGAGGTATACGGTACACAGCTCGGAGACGTTTGCTAGGAGCACAGGCAGGCAGTTATCCATACGTTACGTACATACTGCTAGTTGGCCCCATCCAAACAATCTGTTAGGTGTTTGCGGGGCATGCTCCAGGCCTGGCCTCTGACGGTGCTTACCACCCTGGGGAGTGACCACCAGCTGTAATGCGTACCATATCCATGCCTTGCCGTGCTCAGGACCGGTTTGGTGGGCAAGGCTACTTACCCCCTCAATCGTAGCACCATGATGGCAGAGGTGTGGAAGTGTGTGTCTGTCTATACAGTGGGTGTTGGCTGCAAGCCCCTTCAACAGCCCGCACTGCCAGCACTGTTGCCAGTATTGGCCAGTCAATGTGCATAATGAGGTGCAAGGTACCATGGGTATAGCCAGGGCAGGATGGCGTGGCCAGGATGCATCTGCACTGGGCATAGGGCCCTGGCAGGGACATTGGCTGGGATATTGTAGTGTCCGGCCACCACCTACACAGACAGGGTGGCCAAAGCATGTCCATCTGGGGGATCACGCTCACCCTGACTGTGCAGTGACCACAGCATGGCTAGGCCCCCCCATAGTGCTGTATAGTAGTTCTCTCATGTGATATATATGGGTTTCTCTTTGGGGCCCAGTCACTGATATATCTGCTTGCTGTGTATGCAGACAGCCCAATTCTGGGTGCATGCATCTCCATTGGGAACATGCACTATGGACTAACCAGCAGACTGTTTGTAGCTGGTAAATGTCTTGCTATAATGGCTTGCAGGGTGCAGTGGCTGTTGGCTTGCTGCAGGGGAATATCTGGTGGTGGAGTGCAGCTTACCATACCCTGGGCTTATGTCTGTCTGCTATTGTGTTATGGCTGTGTATGGAGCTTCCTGGGGGGGGTGGTGGTGTTCCTCAGCAGGACTGGGGTTGATGTTGCCCTGTACTGCCACCTTTGCAGGGAGGTAGAGTGTGGATCCCTTGATGGGGACCATGTTTGCCACGGGGGGGGGGGGGGGGGGGGGGGGGGGGGGGGTGCCTGATGGCGGCAGACAGGGATATCCATGGTGTTTGTGCATAAACTAGCTATCTTACACATTAACACTGCTTTGGAATGCCCGCTTGGCCTCCATCAGCCATGGCAGGTGTTGTTGACCTGGTCCTGGCCACCTCATTGCACACTCAGGGTGAGCACAGTACCCGCACGATGTAAACGGTGTGTGGGCTACTCTGTGCCAGTAAAACACCCGGTCAGTGCCCCCTACTAGGCCAAGGTGCTGTGTGGGTGCACCCGGTCACTTCCCCCAACAGGGCCGAGGTGCTGTGGGGGTGCATTCCCCATCTTGTGTCCATCTGCGGACAGCTAATTTGCATGTGCAGTGCATCATGGGTACGGGTGGCCTAACCCATCCTGTTGACACCAGCAGACTGTCTGTGATGTGAGGTGACGTGTAGGCTATCTGCAGCCAGCCAGGGGCCTGCTTACAGCTATGGAGCTGTAGTGCAATGGTTACATCACTGCCTATGCAGCTAGAGGTCATGGGTTCAAACCCACAGTGGGGCCCTTTGGTAGGGCTGTCCACAGCTTTATTTTTATTTACTGTACATATGTCTATGCCGGCAAGACCACCCTCAGCTTACTATACTCATTAGGTGCCTCTGAGGGTGCTTCATAGGGCGCCCTGTAGGCCACCTTATGGTTGCCATCCCTATAGGGTGCACTATACATTATCCTGTGTCGCAACATACATGCTGCCCTATAGGGGTCATTCAAGGGTGCCTTGGCGAACAGTGCACTGTAACATGTGCCTTATGGGCCGCCGTATGTTAACATGCTGGGAGAGTGCGTTTGCTAGTAGTGATAACAAAATAAAATTATACAGCCTCCTACAGCACTCCACAACATAATACCTCAGCAGGCATTTTTCACTGGGCATTGTGAGGAGTTGAACCCCTGGTCCCTGCACCATTGGTCAGTGTTTTAACCATTGTGCTGTGGCTCTGGTCCTGTGCTTGTGCATCAGCGCGCCGCCTTGTGCCTATCAGCGCGCCGCCTTCTGCCGCCCAAGGGGACCAGTGCGCCGCCTTCTGCTGCCCAAAAATAACTGTGCGCCGCCTTATGCCGTTCCAAATTAATTTGCCTCCTAAAACAATGTTAATCATTACAGTTACTGCCTCAGCTGACCTTTGTTGTTGCGCACACTGGGGGATTGAACCCATGGCCCCTGCACCATTGGTCAGTGTCTTCACCGTTGTACCACGGCTCTGTTGTTTTGTATACTCAGCAGCGCGCCACTTTGCCTTTCCACGCGCTAATGTCGACCCCCGCACATTAGCGCGACGCACACACGTCCGGTTGCTTACTACCGTTTTTTTTCTATTTTCTGCCTGAACCGCCCACTCCTTATATGGCACAGGCACACTAGCGCGGCCCCGCACGTTAGGAATGTTTAGTAAACATGCCCCCTAGTGTTACACTAACACATTATATTGCATTACTGATATGCCTTTTTGGTTTGGATACTATATATATATTCTTCAGTTTGAAGTTAACATGTCTTATCTTCCTTGATTTGACTTGCCTGTATCTATGACATTTTATTTTGACTTCTTTTATTGCTTGAGTGTGTTCACTGTATTATTCCTCATGCAGTATTACTTTCCTGCATATTGTGCTTGAAGTATTATCCACTTATCATGAATTAGTCAATCATTTGTCATTTGATTCTGACCTGCACGGTAGTACTGCTAGTTAGGCTTTGTACGATGGAGTGTACTCCCTTGTAGCATCCTCCATCTTACAAGGGGGGGGGAGATGTAGGGCTGGTACCCCTGCAATTCTACATGCAAATCTCTGGCCTGCTCAGCAACTCAGGCCTGAACCAAACTGCACAAAACAAGATGGATTCTACACTTCACTTTTGCTGTGTTCAGCTATAGGCCTGTCCTTCATGCAACTGCTTGCACAGCGTTTCTAAGTGTGCATGCATACAGAGGCTATTGTCCGTGGCTGGCCTTGGACACTTGTACATGCCCAAAAGTTACATACTGTTGCTTCTGCCTGACTTTTACCATGGCTCCCTTGTTTGCAAGAAGCTGCTCATCATCGACCTTCTGATTCGCTGAGAATACCTCTTCAGACTGCCTGGTGCCAACCAATCATCGGACCTATGACGGAGGATTCTCACACAGAATTCTGCATTCTGCGCTGGAAACTTTAGTTAGTTGTAAGTTGGAGAGTAAGAAGGAGTTGGGGGCTTTTCCCACCTGTTATACAGACTTCTGCACTGGTTCCTCTCTGCTGTGCACTGCGTACCTGATTCCTGTGCCCTGAGCCTTCCGCCAGACGGCCCCTACGTGTGGGCTAGGCCGTCCTCCACAGGTCTGAGATAAGAGTTCACAGATACCTCCGGTTCGGACTTACTGCGGCTCGCCTGACGAGGCTAGAGCCCGCACTAGCTAGAAGCTGCTTCTGAGTGCCGACGGAGCTAAGGTACTGACTTATCTCTCCTCCTCCTTATGGGAAAAGGGTTAGCAATATATTTCTTGCTTTTCCTCAGTGCAGAGCGAATCAGTGATGTCTGGTTCCTAATCTGATTTCTTACGTTGTCCAATTGTATATCTGTACAATAACAAATTGTTACTTTATGTTTCTAATTAGCCATATATGTGTGTGTATATTTTTCTATTTGTTTGCCTATAATAAAGTCTAATATATATCTGCAGACCAGAATTCTTTCGTGGCTCATTGCCAGAATAACTCACCGAACCTTGGGCTGTATATTAGTAGCTATCTCCCCTAGACAACAACAGAGAGTCTAACTTATTTTTGTGCTACGAATATACCCTACAGTACCTAGCAATAACCGGGCAGCGACAAGATTAAGCTGCTGCCCAGTTATTGACATGCGACAAAAGTCAAGTGCAGTAAAGGTTGGCCTAACTTTCACCCCAGAAGCTAATTGGGCAGCGGCTGAATATTACTGATGCCCAGTTAGCTTCCTGGCAATCCAGGCAACTTAGATATTCAATGATGGGGCCAGATATGGTCTCAGCATTGAATATCTGGGTTTAAAGTTCAGTGGTGATAGCTAGCTGTTTTCAAACAGGCCACCTCTGCTCACATCAGACACCAGGAAGCATTGGATCTCAGGTAGGTTGGTTGGCCCATGGGCCTTGGGGAATATTTCTGCTGGGGGTATAGCTGGAAGGGATGTTATAGTTTGAGGTATCAGCTGTCCAGGGGGATAGGAATCCAGGGCATCACCTCACCAGGGTCATTGGATACCTTGGGGGGCAGAACTGGATGTCAAGTAGGGAGAGGAACAGTGTTGGGTGGGTTAGTTAGATCTCAACATTTACACTAGCTGCTTGAAACAGGTATAGATTTGCACATGGAAATGCCAATCTGCAGGTGTTTTATATACTCATGGATTCCTCTTGAAAGATGGGGAGTCCACATTTGATATTATTAAGTAGTACGCCTTTCCAGTAGTAGTTCAAGATGAGTTACATTCAGGTCCAGTAGTTATTACCCTGTCCCCAGAGAGCTTACAATCTATGCTTTGACCCGAGGCAGTGGAAGGTTAGGTAGCATGCCCAATGCCACAGGGAGCCTCAGTGGGATTTGAACCCTGCTTTTTCTAGTTCTAGGCTGCTGCCCTAAACCCTAGGCTACTCCTCCAGTGTGTCAGTTCTGCCCAAACTAGTCCCTCTCCCTACCACTACACTGCCTCCTAACAACCTTAGGGGCTTATTTTGGAATCCCTATTCATAATTTGAACTTGAAAAAGCAACTACTTACACAGGCAAATCACATCCGCATGCAAACGGCCATTTTAGAAAGGGACCAATGTCCACATGGATGACTGTACCACATCAAAAGTGCATGAGGACATATCGGGAGCATTTTGGAAGATAGCCTGGGTGGAAGAAAAGCTGCACATGTAACCCATGTTTCATACAGAAGATGCATGAGTCAATGTAAACACAGGTACATCTAGAGCTACACCTGCTCCTGACAGGAATAGCCATGTAAAAAGTGTTCATTTTCTGCAGCCTTTTTAGGAAGGATTAAGGGAGATATCCCCCTTAATCCCTCAATGATTGTTTTCCCTTTAAAAATTGAAATGGAGAAAAAAAGAGATGACTGTAAATGAATGAGGGCATCTGCACCCTTTTGATTGACTATGGTAAGAATAGGGTTATAAACTTTTATAAATAAATATGCTTGAAAATGGCCGAGATAAACATGTAAGTGCTGACATTTACACAAACATACTGTGAAATGCAGGCCCTTAAACATGTAACTTGCTGGGTTCCCCCCCCCCCAATCAATTTTTCTGAAATCTCCCCTCCCACTTCACATTTCTTGACCCTTTTTTTAACAATTATATCCATTTTCAGAGGTAGTTGTTAGATCTCATTTACACGTGCACACTTTCCCTTCTAAATTTGCCATAGATTTTCAGATATATTCACCTCCATGTCACTAGAGGCACCTACATGGACTTTGCAAAATGTGTGTTTAAACTGTATTGCCTGCAGTCTGCTTGTGGCCTACAGAACCAAACTCCTGAATCACAGAAAGCACAGGCCTCAGGCCTGATAGCATCTCAGACGTTATTGCCTGGCAAGGGTCTCTGTATGGATGTAGAATATGATTGTTTTTGTCTGTCTACATGTCGACAGCCAGCCTTCCAGGCCTTTATCAGCCTGAGAACAGCTAAGACTCAATTTGGGAGATGAAACATTGTATCATACTTCATACCATACTGCATTTCAGCTTATCATGGACCCTACTGCACATGAGAGCACCTTGTGATGTCTGTTCCCTGATTTGTACGTCATCTCAGAAGAGCTGTACACCACCAGTCACCAAGGTGTACATGTGTCAAGATAAGGGCTCAGCACCATTAAAAAGATTGTTTCATACAGATAAAGGCTTGTTTTTTAACACCTGATGTGTGTCGCAAGCCCTTCTCTACCAAAGCCACTGTGTGTCACCTAAGGCTGGTCCTCTATTACCGTGGATAAGCCAAGACTCTTGCAGGACCCTCTGGTGTTCTGTATTCTCTTCTAACATCCCATGTGGCTCGTCTGCAATGGCTAGAGCTTCTGCTTCAGCATAAACCGCCTCTCTCAAAGCATGGTTTCTTCTGCAATCTGACTCAGACCCTGGACCTGCTCCAGCCTTTAGGCAGTGCTGTAAGCATCAGTCTTTGGTTTCCTTTCAGCTCATGGGGTTTCGATAGCTAGAGCTTCAGTTTGTGCTTTCCTAAGTTCAAAGCAAACCACCTGACTTTTGGCAATTAGTCTGAGTGATTTATTAGGGTTTATATAAGAATTGCTGCTAGTTGCTGGTTTGAAACATTACCTCATTCCTTTCGTATTCTGTATGATAGTGTGTACGATTGCTAGTTTACTTCCATAATAAATCATAATGCATAGAGCTCACCTCCCTTTGCTAAACCATTGCAACAAAAACTGTAAGGGTTTAGTACAAACACCCTTAGACTTAATTAGTGAGTTACATATATATTTGCTTGCACTACCCGGTGGTCTTCTCCATGTGACAGGCTCAGTGACCATTGTACAGCATGGTAAACATCCCCATATGTAAAGAACACCCTTTCTAAAATATCTTTTACATGTGTATTCCAATCTGCACATGTACAGTAAATGGTTCTAGTCACACATGAGGATGCTTCTAAAAGAATCTCCATAATTTGCATGGTTGTTGTTTTTTTATTCTATTTAGTGATTTTCATCTTTTAAACATCTCAGCTCACAAAACTATTTCTTCTCCTCTGGGTTACTTTTCATAGGTCTGACTTTGTCTTATACCTCCACACAAGGGAAGGGAAGCACTGGTGGATTCCATTATTGCAGCGGCTAAGCTAAGGAATGCTGCTATTAGTTTAAAACAACCAATATTTTCTGTTGTTTGTAAACATGATGCAATTATTATATTCTTCACCTAAAGCTAGGATATTTGTAAACAGATTTTACCCAGATACATTTATATTAAAGAGAAAGGCATGTCATGGCTGTCATCTTTCTCCCATGATGCTGTATTTAATATTGATCTGTGTCCTTTGGCTATATCCATTAGAAGAGACAGGGATATTCATGGCATTGGTTTTCAATCAACAGGGCATAAATAATCTATAGGAGGTTTTGGTTTAGATTAATGTTAGATTACTACATTTCATTAACTTATTTTCACTGGTAGCCCAATATAAAGCAAACAGATCAAAATCTGAAGCTTTCCACCTAAATTGTAAAATGTCAAGGAAAAACGTATGTCCTTACCTCTTTTTAAAAGGTCATCTAGAATGATCATGGGAATAATTTTATAAGTGAAGGCATTACCAGATTTTCAAAGCAAAACGACATGCAAACTTCCCTTTTAAAAATTATATTAATGGGGAGAGGAGGAGAATGGAATTTAGGGGTCTAAGAGAAGCCAAAGGTCTGCCTTTAGCCCTGGGAGAGAAATGGCACAAACAGTATGATCAGTGGGAAAACAGGAAAGAAAAAAAACAAAACGTTTTTGTATGAGTCCCTCCCTGTTGCTGATGTCATTCTAAAGCCCCAATGTCCCTGATAAAAGCTTGCGCTATCTCTGTGGTACCAGGGACAGCATATATTTTGTGCGTCTGATAAAAGCCAGAGTTCTACCTGCAGTTCCAGGGCAGAAACAGTGCTACTTGCAGTATTAGGAGTGGGATGAGAGATGTAAGGAAAAAAAAACTGTGAGTTCTTTCCTGTAGCTGACATCAATCTAAAGTGCAAGAAACCATCTTGAAAGTTTGTAGTCACAGGCACTTGTTTGATGGGTCATTGCCAAAGAGGAATGCCCTTTGGGAGCACCTTTGGGTCCATTTGGAACTATTTGAGTGACCGTGATAGTTATTAACGTATTCAAGTGTTTGTCTGACTTTTTCTGTTTCTTGTTGTGTATATTCTGTTTTATTATTCGAGATGGGTAAATGTAAAGCCAAGTCTAAGAAACCATTGGTAATGGTTTCATAAAACATATATGCCCATTAGACTCTTTTCTGATGCATTAGAACTAAGGAATAAGTTACTTCTACTCCTCATCTAAAGTAGAATATGGCATTGATGCATATGGGGAATAAGCAATAATCTTGCATGCAGGCAAAGTGTATTGCTGTGTGTGTATTTGGGGCCTTATGCTATAAATAAAGCATGCAGAAGCTTTACTTTATAGAATACAGGCATTCAGATATGCTTCAGTCTAGTTGTGCAGTGCGACACTTAAGTCATAGTATTCTATAACTTATGCACATAGATCGAGGTCCTGCCTATGATCTGCCTATGCATTGCTCCCTTCCATACCCCTATGGCACTTGTGCACATTGGCACTGAGGTGTGTGCTTGTAGAATGATGACTCATCAAAGCACGTGCATACGTTCCGATTCACACACATAAGTCCTTTAGCATAGGGATTGATGTACATTTCACACATATAACTGACCACTCTTCCTATATAGAATCAGACCCAAAGTGAAGACGGTTGCTGCATTAGTGAAGGAGACTAGATATTAAAGAAAGAATTAGTTCAGCTTGACATAAGATCAGCTGCCATAAAACAGATCAAGGTGACATCTTTGTGGAGGAACACTTATCAGGAACAGACCCCTGTATCAATGACCATAGGATCAAGCTACTCAAAAGGACAATTTTTTTTAAATGTTGCCCTTTTAAAATATTTTTGAAAAATACAACTAAACATTACAACTTGTGCAGCAACTTCGTTTGAAAGACAAAGGCATGTTTATACTTCTGAAGAAAAAGAGGCAAATGCATCACGATACAATTGACCAATCTCAGAGTTAAAGACATTCACATACTCAGCTTAACAGACATCAAGAAATGCATTTAACATATCACAGTAAGGAGGCCCACAGGGTTTCAAAGTTTTCTTCTTTTCCCTGACCATCACTGGCAAGCATTCGGGTGGGAATTCATCAAATTTTCTTATCCCACTCCACAATAGATAATTTGTCAGACCCTTTTCATTCAGTTGTGCATGGCCGAGTGCCATCATAACTTAATAATATCAACACAGCTCTTTTTGTCATTTCATAAATAGCATAGTCACCATTTCCCAAAAAAGAGCAATCCTGGAGCACTCCTACCACATATATATGAAGTTCCCTTTTCCCCACACCCTCTCCATCAGGTATTTGGAACTATGCCTGCACTGCATGTCATTGCATTGGGGTAGTATAGGTATGAAACAACATTTAATACTGTATATCTAAATATGTAGTGCAAGTGGATATCACATGAGTGTTCTTATATTATCTCCAGTTCTCTTCCACTCATCCCTGCTTCACATCCCTCTCCCACTTCCTTTGGTACAAGTACAGGATACCAGAGTAAGAAACTCAAAGAAAATTTTAAATCAATTTATTTTTCAATAAAAATGATCAGACACTTTGGAACATGGAGCTAACAAGAAAGGACTTACCAAAGACCTTGGCTTTCTAACATATTATGAGCCATAAAATTCCACTGCCTGTCACTTTCTGATTACCCATTAACCTTCTCTTATTACCCCTGCTAACCCTTCCCCCATTCCCCCCCCCCCCCCCCGGCTCCCTCCCACCTTTCTCCTTGAGATTATCATTGTAATGCCTTTCATGATTCACTTATATTTTCTGGTAATGTCAATTTTTATTTCTTCACATTAGTTTTAAGGCCATGCTATTGAGGGTAAGTTCTAGCATTCTCTCATTAAAATGCATTGCTTATCGCATGCGCTCCAAGGCAAGAGCAACTTTATGCCATTAGGACTTGATACATACATGTATATTTTATAAAATGCACATACTGAGTATTGATCCTGCCCCCACCCCACCTATTTTCTGCTGTTGTGAATGCCCCCATGTATACTGCATTAACATAGGCTTTGTTGCTTGACTACTTCAAGTAGAGGATTAGCCTAATGGTTAGTGTAGCAAACCAAAAACCAGAAAAAGTTAGGTTTGAATCTTACTGTTGCTTCATGTTATCTAAGGCAAGTTACTTAATCTTCCACTATAAACTCAGATTGTAAACGTTCTGGGTATAGAAAAATACCAACTGTATGTGAAAGGAACTCACTTGCTAATTCTAAGGCAGGCACAAGCTGAATCTTACTCCTCTTACTTTTTAAGTGCATATACTCCCAGGAAACTTTGTAAGTGCCTAGTCAAATATGTAAAATGCTGTTCTAAACATGCATGTTGCTTTTAAAATTACTCTCTAGATCATGGGCGGCCTAAGGGGGATGCAAAAGGATGTGGGGCAACATGCAGAGACAGATTGCGGGGCCTCAATTGCATAAGTCAGGATGGACTTAAATGTGGGGGTAAAAAGGGGGCCATATGCAAAAATACACAGTTGCTTAATGATAGAACTGGTTCTGCTCTAGATATCAATCATATCTTTAACAAAATGTTATAAAGACACAAACTATGGGGTATGTTTACTAAAACCCCGGTAAGGTGCGGGCCCAGGTAGTGTGCGGGTGCCATATAAGGAGTGGGCGTTCCATCCTGAAAAAGAAAAGCCGGAATTTAAATATGCGCTAAGGTGCACGGCGCCCTTGTACGGGGTGCACCTTAGCGCATCAGATGGCTGCGCGGGAGGCATATGTGGTACGCTGATGAGCAAGCAGAAGAGCAGAGCCACAGCACAATGGTTAAGACACTGACCAAGGGTGCAGGGATTAGGGGTTCAATTCCCCACAGTGCCCAATGAAAACAGCTGGCTGAGACAGTAATTTATGAGTCACAGAAATGCTGTGCTGCACACTGATGTTTTTGGCGGCATATTAATACTGGGCGGCCTAAGGCAGCGCGCTGATGTTTTTGGCGGCATATTAATACTGGGCGGCCTAAGGCAGCGCGCTGATGTTTTTGGCAGCATATTAATACTGGGTGGCCTAAGGCGGCACGCTGATGTCTATGGAGGCAGTATAATACTGGGGCAGTATAAGTGGCGCGCTGATGTGTAGGAAAAAAAAGCAGAGCCACAGCACAATGGTTAAGACACTGACCAATGGTGCAGAGATCAGGGGTTCAGTGCCCAATGGAGACAGCTGATTAAGGCATTATTTTAGGAGGCATATAAATGATGGGCGGCATAAGGCGGTGCACTGATGGGCACAAGGCGGCGCGCCAATGTTTTAGGAGGCATGTTAATATTGGGCGGCATAAGGTGGCGCGCTTATGTGCAATCACAAGAACAGAACCGCAGCACAATGGTTAAGACACTGACCAATGGTGCAGGGATTAGGGGTTCAATCCCCCAAAGTACCCAATGAACAAGGCTGGCTGAGGCATAACATACTATGGAGCAGCTTGCTTTAGGAGGCATTTTAGTCATATTTTAATTGCCACTACTAGCAAATGCACTCCCAAAGCGTGTTAACATCAGGTGCCCTATAAGGCACATTTTAAAGTGCACTGTCAGCCAAGGCACCCTAGAATGTTGCTTAGAGGGCACTTTAGAGGGTGCCGTATGAGGTACCGCAAGGTCAGTGTACTGTTTTTTATGGCAGCACTGTGCAGTTTAAGGAATGAAAAGCATACGTAGGTGCGCTGACAGGCAAGGAGGAGCAGCAGTGGAGCACAATGGTTAAGGCACTGACTGCTGATACAGGGGTCATGGGTTTGCTCCCCAGTGTGCCTAATACGTAAGGCTGGCTGTGGCATCAGCTTTGCATTGTACATATTTTGGCCTGCAGCACTTTATATTTATGTTATTAATTGCTGCCAGCAAACACGCCCTTACGTGCCGTAATTGAAGGTGCCGTATAAGGCACCCTATAAGGCACTCCATAGGGCACATTATAAATTGCACTGTCCGCCACAGCACCCTAAAATGTCCCCTATACGGCACCCTATAGGTTGCGTCACAGGAGAATGTATGGTGCACCTTATATGGACGGGAACCATAAGGTGCCCTATAGGGCGCCCTATAAAGCACCCTCAGAGGCACCTTATGGGTACAGTACGCTGAGGATGTTCTTGCTGGCATCAAAATATGTACATTAAAAAAAGATAATGTGTTGGACAATCCTATTAAATAACCCCACTGTGGGTTTGAACCCATGATCTCTGGTTTACAGAGGCAGTGCAGTAACCATTGGGCTATAGCTCTATAGCTGCTAGCAAGCCCCTGGCTGGCTGCAGAGGGCATGCACATCACCACACAGACAGTCTGCTGTGGTCACCAGGATAGGGTTAGCCTACCCATACCCATGATGCACTGCACATGCAAATCAGCTGTCCACAGATTAACACAAGATGTGCAATGCACCCCCACAGCACCTCTGCCCGGTAGGGGGTACTGACCGTGTGTTTTACTGGCACAGAGTAGCTACACACTGTCACATTGTGTGGGTACTGTGCTCATCCTGAGGGTGCAATGAGGCACCCAGGACCAGGTCCACAACACCTTCCATGGCTGAAAAAGGCCATGCCGGAGGTTCAAAGCAGTGTTAATGTGTGAGATAGTTTCTGCACAAACACCTTGGATATCTCTGTCTGTTTCAGTCAGGTGTAGCCCCCATGGACCCCCCCAGGTGGGCCACATAGTGCCACTCCTCCCATCAATAAATCCACATTCCACCTCCCTGCAAAGGTGGCAGTAGAGGGGACTGCCAACTCCAGTCCTGCTGGGGAACAGACACCCTACAGGGCAGTCAATGCAGCTCTGTACACATCCATAGCACAATAGCAGACAGACATTAGGCCTGGATATGCTAAGCTGCACCCCACCACTATCTGATATTCTCCTGCAGCAGGTCATCAGCCACTGCACCATCAAGACACATACCAGCTGCAAACAGTGTGCTAGTTAGTCTACAGTGCATGTTCCCAGTGGAGATGCATGCACCCAGAACTGGGATGTTAGCAAACACAGCAAGCAGTTAAATCAGTGACTGGGCCCCAAAATGAAACCCATATCTATCACATTAGAGAAATACTATACAGCACTATGGGGGTGCCTAGCCATGCTGTGGTCACTGCACAGTCAGGGTGAGAGTGATCTCTCAGCAGGACATACTGAGGTCACCCTGTCTGTGTAGGTGGTGGCCGGGCCCTAATATGTCCCAGTCAGTGCCCTATGCCCTGTGCAGATGCACCCTGGCCAGGCCACCCTGTCCGGCCTATACCCATGGTACCTTGCTCCTCATTATGCACATTGGCAGCCCAATACTTGCAACATTGCTGGCAGTGTGGGCTGTGGAAGGTGTTTGCAGCCAGCACACACTGGATAGGCAGACAGCCACCCCCACACCTATGCCAGCATTGTGCTACTATAGAGGGGTCCAGCAGCCATACCCACCACACCAGTCCCTGGGCACAGTACAGGCATGGATATGGTACGCACTACTGTTGGGGGTCACTCCCCAGGGTGGTAAACACTGTCAGAGACCAGACCTGCAGCGCACACCGCAGACATCACAATGATTGTTATGGTGGAGATCAATGAGTCAACATGTGGCTAACGTAGGAATTGATATCTGCCAGTTATCATGGGCAACGTTTGGTAGCGGTGTACCCTATCCCCAGGTGTTGGGTGGCATTGCTAAGGTTGGCAACTGCTAGTCTTGGGGGATACAGGCCGGGCCCAAGGTCCTGCCTCTCTAGGCGGCATTGGCCATTGGGGCCTGGTGGGGGGGGGGTTGTGTCGGGCCCTGTTGGCTGCCTGCTTTACGGCAGAGTGTCCCAACTCCAGTCCTGGTGTTCCAACCACTGTTTGGGTTTTCATGCTGTCCCTCATGAATATGCATGAGCTACATCAGCATACCATGGGGGTGGTGCATAGATATGCAGCACAGGCATCTTTAGTAGAGGCAGCATGGATCCTGAATGGTGTGAGGCCCTCCAGGACTGCATTTGGGAGACACTGCTCTGGGTAATGCGGCTGTTTATGGTGTCTGTGTGTGGTGTGGTAAAATATAGGCGTGTGAACCATGCGTATGTTCTCAGCAATAAAGGTTTCTCCTTACTATCATGGTTTAGTTGTAGGAAACATATGTGGACTGGATTGGCAGTAGCCCCAGCTGGGCTTTGAACCTGTGACCTTCTGTTCTTGCACATGCTGTCTGTGTGCACTGCACCACCATGTTGCCACAGGTGTGCTGTGCTCTCTGGGGAGTCCATGACTGTACATCCAACAGAGCCTGTCTGTTACGGTGGATGGTGCCAGCCTGCACAGGCCTAGGCCACTGTCTGCTGTGGTTTGCAGCCACTGCCCCCTCCACCACCTGTACCCTTCCGCCAACATGCAGACATGTCCCTATCTGGAAAAAAGCATATGACCTGATTGAGTTGTGGCACTCCAGGACTGAATTTGGGGGGACTCAGCTGTAGTAATGCCCATTGTTATGGTTTTGTGTGTGGTGTAGGGTAAAATATAGGTGCTGGAACCATGCTTATGTTCTCTGCCATGCAGGAGTGTCTGTACTATCACTGTTTAGTGGTGGGTAAAACTATGGGGACTGGGTTGGCAGGAGCCCCAGCTGGGGTTTGAACTTCCGACCCTCTGGTCCTACAGGCACTGGCTGTGTCTGCTGCACCACACTGTGGCCACAGAGACAGTGCACTCTCTGGAGATAGGAAACCTGGCTGCACGAGTCAGACACCCTGCTCTGCACAATTTTACTGTGGGCTCATTTATCTTGTATGGGGACAGGGGTGCAATTAAACCTCATAAATGGCCTCCAAAAGAAGAGGAAAAAAAACCCAAGCCAAGCTGGGCAACAGTGGTATCAATGGGCAACATGAAAAACACTCCCAGCAAAGCTCCATTGACATGCAGTGATTTTTGAAAGGATCTACGGAGCGTAGACCCTTCCAAAAATCATTTCCTTTTTTTGGAGCTTTCCTGGGAGTGGTTTTTATGGTTGCCCATTAATATCACTGTTGCCCAGCTGGATTATAATTTATTTGACATTGTGGTCATTTTTAATTTATATTTGCTATTTTGTTCTGTGCACATGTATCACACTGCTCACGTTTTGCAGGTTTCCCCGGTTTTGCTGTACATTGCTGACGAAAATGGTTTCCCTTCCCTTTAAATCGGCTCTAACGCGAGGGGGCAGATGAGCATTTCCAGGCCTACTGTCTGTCTGCCTTGCCTTATGGATGTGTACAGATCAGCATTGACTGCCCTGTAGGGTGTCTGTTCCCCAGCAGGACTGGAGTTGATGGTCCTCTCTACTGCCACCACTGCAGGGATATAGAATGTTTATCTTTTGGTGGGAGATGCTGTTTCCCACCCTGAGCCACAGAGAGTGGTGGTACATAATCTGCCTGTGGGCGGGCGGGCGGGCGCGCGCGCGCGCGCACGCACGCACGCAGACCTGCAGCATAGGCTATCTCAGCTAATTCAGGTGCTGTGGACATGATGCTGGGCGCCCCACCTCACCCTCAGGGTGAGCACAGTACCCGCACAATGTGACGGTCTGTAGCTACTCTGTGCCAGTAACACACACGGTCAGTTACCCCTACCAGGTAGAGGTGCTGTGGGGGTGCATGCCCCATCTTGTGATCATCTGTAGACTGCTGATTTGCATGTGCAGTGCATCATGGGTATGGGTGGGTTAACCCTATCCTGGTAACCACAGCAAACAGTTTGTGTGGTGACCTGAAGTCCTTCTCTAGCTAGCTAAGGGTATGTTAATAGCTATAGCCCAGGGGTCCCCAAACCTGTCCTGGAGGGCCGCAATCCTGGCAGGTTTTTGGGATAGCCCTAATGAATATGCATGAGATATATATGCATTAGAGATATCCTCCCAACCTGACTGGTTTGTGGCCCTCCAGTACTGGATTGGGAGACCCCTGCCTTACACTTCTGTCATTTAAGATTGTGAGTGGGCAAGGTACAGATGTCCTAGACATCAAAAGGGTAGACAGAATTTGTCACATTGCTCCTCGATTCTCAGCACCACCAAAAAATTGTCTAATAGACAACATTTTGGTGGTGGTGAGAAATGAGGAGGAATTAACCAGTTTACTGATCAATGGAATAGACAGTATAAAGAAGGGCTTTGCACTAATCTTCCTTGATATAGCAGCAGCGTTTGACTCCATAGACCATCTGCAGCTTCTTACGTGACTACATGAGAAGGGAATCCGGGATCAAGCATGGAACTGGTGTAAATCCTACCTCGAAGACAGATGGCAACAAGTCAGTATTGGAAATGCCACTTCCGAACCTTTCCAACAGAAGCAAGGTGTACCCCAAGGTTCCTCCCTCTCCGCGATGTTCTTCAACATCTATATACAGCCAATTTGCGACATCGCCCGTTCATTTGGCATAACTTGCCTTATGTACGCTGATGATGTACTGTTATTTACACCCATAACCATCACTTGTCCTGACTATACAGTGCTAGTCAACTGCTTCAATGCAATAACAGACTGGCTAATCACTCAGAACCTTCGGATAAACTTCAAAAAAACAGAAGTCCTAATAATCACAAGGAATAAAACTTACTCTCCTCCACCAACACTCAAAGTCAGAGATGCGGAACTTCCAATCAAATCCAACATATGATATCTTGGGGTCATACTCGATCAACAACTGGACTTCAAGGAACATATCAAACGCACTGTCAAAACCATCTACTTCAAGACCAAAACCCTACGGCATCTTAGGCCCATGATGGAACCCAACGTTTTCCGCACCGTCTTCCAGGCACTAATCACACCGCACTTCGATTATGCCAACATAATTCTACATGGTCTCACAAAGAGTTCCTTCAAACCCCTACAGTTAGCCATGAATATGGCAGCCCGTGTGCTCTACGGAGCTGCAAGGGCCGATCACATCTCCCCCATTCTAAAGGAACTCCACTGGCTTCCCATAAGCAGTAGGATCCTATACAAAACCCTCCTCATTACCTTCAAGGCCTTCAACAAGATAGCTCCATCATCCATTTCCGACCTCATCACACATTCTCCAGACAACAGATCCAGGAGATCACTGGCCACTAACATCCTACTAATACCGATTGAATCCACAAAGCTCAACCAGATCACCACCAATAGGGCATTCTCAAACTATGCCCCCGTGTGCTGGAACAAACTCCCCCCACACATTAGAGCAATAAGGGACCTTAGTCAGTTCAGAAAAGCTCTCAAACACCACCTTTTTCTCTTACATTATACCCATCCTGATATCCCCCCCCCCTTATTTCTCACACACCCCCACTATATCAAACAGCCGCTATATGATGCAAAACTATATTATCTAGTCATATCTAACATGTAATGTAACTGAATTGTACATAGTTTCCCAAGTCTATATATATAGACTTGGATTGTAGATAGTTTCCCCAAGTTTATCCCCATGTTAAACCCCTGTTCTATGTAAACGACGGTCAATGTATCTGACCAAGTGTTGGTGTTATATTGTTTTAATGTAAACCGCACTGATGACAAATAGCGCGGTATATAAGAAATGTTAAATAAATAAATAAAATAAATAAATATATATCTCATACATCTTCATTAGGGCTATCCCAAAAACCTACCAGGATTGCGGCCCTCCAGGACAGATTTGGGGACCCCTCCTATAGCCCAATGGTTACTTCACTGCCTGTGGAGCCAGAAGTCATGGGTTTTATCCCACAGTGGGGTTATTTGATAGGGCTTTCTGAGGCATTTTCTTTTTATAAATTTAAATTAGTGCTGCCAGCAAAAACACACTCACAGTGCTGCAACCTTAAGGTGCCTAGGTGGACAGTACACTTTATAATGTGCCCTCTGGAGTGCCTTATAGGGCGCCTTATGCGGCACCTTAGGTTACGGCACTGTGAGGGTGTGTTTGCTGGCAGCACTAATTTAAATTAAAAAAGAAAATGTCTCAGACAGCACTGATTTAAAGTAAAGGGTAATGCCTCAGACAGCCTTACTCATTAAACTCACTGGGAGATCAAACTCATGACCCCTGTTTCATCAGTCAATGTATTAACCATCGTGCTACATTGGGAGATGCTGCTGCATGCAGGGCCCAACAGCCTGACTCTCCATGAGGCTTTGGATAGTGAAGCCTGTTGGTGTGGTTGTTTATTCCCCTGTTGGCTGCTGCTCTAGGGCAGAGGTTCCCAACTCCAGTCCTGGCGGGCCAAACACTGTTCGGGTTTTCATGGTGTCCCTAATGAATATGCATGAGATACATTTGCATACTATGAGGGCGGCACATACAAATGCAGCACAGGCATATTTATTAAAGACAGAATGAAACCTGAATGGTGTTTGGCCCTCCGGGACTTCATTTGGGAAACTCTGCTCTAGTTATTGCACATGTTTATGGTGTCTGTGCTCTGTAAGGTAAAATATAGTCACTTTAGGAATGTTTATGTTATCTGCAATAAAGGTTCAGTCTTTATTACCAAGGTTTAGTACTGGGTAAAATATGGGGATTGGGTTGGCAGGAGCCACAGTTGTGACTTGAACCTGTGACCTTTTGCTCATGAACACACTGGTTGCATGTAATGCACCACACTGTTGCCACAGGGACAGATCATTCCCTGGGGATACCATGACTGTTCGTCAGACAGACCCTGTCTGTTGCAGTGCACGGCACCCACCTAAACGGGGCTTGGTAATGGTCTGCTGTGGGCAGATGCCACTGCCCCCTCTGCCACCAGCACCCTTCTGCCACCATGCGGCCATGCCATTATGCCGGTGGTGCTGGTGGTGCGCAGTCCCAGGCCATCCAGTGTGCCGGTAGGCAGCTGCCTATGGTGTGGGTTCTCGGGTAGGGGTGCCTACATGGACATGCGCGCTTTCCCCCGGCACCACCTGCCAATGTTCTGTGCCCTTGGGGGTACCTGCTGGGTAATATCCCCTATGACACTGTGGGACACACACTCGTGCCCATGTTGGACCCTCGTCAGTTGCTGTCTTGCTGCTTTACAGTTTCGGCATTCCTATGTGCCACCCAGGCATCCGCATAGTCCGCACTGTGCCCCAGCTGGACCACAGCATGTGCTGCCTGCAGCCCCCTGTATCCCATTTATAGCATCAGTACAGTTGCCCTTTCCTACCTGCCCACTCTGCTGTTGCTGCACATGTGCATGCCATAACAAACCTGCCCAATCTAAACGACAGAAACCCTGATCAGCGCTATATCAATGTGGGATCATTCACTTTGTAGGGGGACAGTGCATAGACCCTTCCAAACATGATATCTTAATTTTTACGCTTTGTCAGTAGTGTTGCTTTATGTTTATCATTAATATCACTATTGGCCAGCTTGGTTACTCGGATTTTAAATGTGGTTCTGGTCATTTTATATGTTTATTTGCCTTTTTGGTTCCAGCACATGTATAACAACTATCACTTTTCTGGGTTTCCCTGCCTTTGCTGCACATTGCTGACTGAAATGGTTTCTCTTTCCTGCAAATATGCCTAATGTGAGGGTTTCACTGGCGTTAGTGTTCAGACCCGGATTTCACAGCGTTAATGTGCCTTGAGCCTCTCCCCACCCACTCTCCGCCCATTGACTCCCTTCTCTCCGTTCTCTGGGAAGCCTTACTCCACCCTTCAGACTCGGATTTCACAGCGTTACTGTGCCTTAACGCCGCCGCGGCGTTATCGCACGATAACGTCACTTATCACGCTGCGATGTTAGGACGGTTTAGTAAACATTGCAATGATGGTTCTCTGCTGGACTCATGCACTCGTTGATTCTAATTTCAGCTAGTAGGTGTCATCCTTAAGCAATAATGATTAATCCCTTCCCCTAGGAACCTATGGAGTAGAAGATTTGAAGCAGGATACTTCTGGTTTGGACCTCTAGTATCACTTTTATTATTATTAAGTTTCCTCTACATAGAAACAAAATGGGAAAAGTACTGGAAAAATTATTCAAACTGCTAGCAGAAGAAAATCACAGTATAAAGATATTTGCAAGTATAATCATGACATAAAATATCACAGAATTTGCTATATAACATATATCACTGAGCACAATATTTAGCAGAGTTAACAATGAATGGGTTCTGCTGAACAGGATGAACATTTATGACAAATGGCTTTACAGGAAGAGAGTGAACAACTATATATGTCAAAGAGGTTGAAAAACATGCAAAAGGACTAGCAAATGTGACATGAAGCTTTGCATATTTTGCAAAGAAGAAATACAGAGTATATGAAAAGCCAGTAAATGAGATTGTTTAGAATAAGCTTGCTAAATAAGTTGACATTTTCACTTATATTTCAATATATCATATTGTGAAAATACATTTGCTGCCTATATTGTATATTATGAACAATGTACAGTAACAAAAATAATTAACTTAAATAATTTGCCAGCTGAATGCAATCACCAAAGTAAATTTGGACAGCCAAAAATCCTAACTTCACTTCAGAATCAGTAAGAAATGGGACCTCTTTTGAAAAACCATCTGTTTTGCTGCTTACGAGTATAATCCTAAATACATTTTTCTAACATTGAGTAGTAATCCACCATCCCAAAAGGTTGTTCAGTTCTTCAGCAACAATGTACATGAATTGGGTCAATATTTAGGCATAGGCCTCAGAAAGCGGTGGCCAAAATAGGCCCTGACTCCATCAAATATCACGACTGGCAGGCAGTAAGCTGTCTATGGAGATCCCATCCCCTGCGGGCAGAAGAGAAAGAGAAGCCATGATCGCAGCAAATACCCTTCCTGTCTGCCCTGGGAGAATGGATCCCCGTGGGCAAAACAGGAAGGGTCTCTGTCCTTGGGGCAGAGTTAGGGTTGAGCTTGGGGTGATGCTTGATCCTCTCCAAGGAAAAAGCCCTTCCACAGCCCTTGAATTTAGCTATTGAGATCAGTATTTTTTTTTAACCCAGTCACCTTGGTTGAATGAAATCCCAATATTTAGCACCAGTATCTGGTCAATGGCCAGAGCTGAATATCTGAATACTACTGCCATCTCCAGTGATATTCTCCTTCAAGATACAGATAGCTACAGATAGCTTTTGTCTTAGCTATGTGGATAGCACAGGACATTCAGTGGCACTATGGTTCTCACTGACACTTATTTGGTAGCAGGTACTGCCAACCAGATAAATGCTTTTAAATATTGACCTGGAAATTATTTTCTTAAAGCATTTATTTAAGGAATAAATTTCTGTATTAGAAACCACTGCTTTGAAACTGAGCATGACAGTCAGTGCATTTTTTTCTTAAATTGCATACAAAATATTTCAACTAAATTAGAAAATATATATACCTATATATATATATAGTTACCCTGCCTATATATACAGGGTATATATATACCCTGCCTATATATACAGGGTATATATATACCCTGCCTATATATACAGGGTGGCCCAAAAAAAGTGAGAACATCTCGTAAATTAATAGCTTAAATAGTTTACTTATTTACCTTTTTTAGCTATATAACGTCTTAATTTCGACAATTTCCGGTTGCCATCTTTTTCTTTTTTGTAATTTGACAATCATTTACATCTGTCTTTTTGAATTTTTAAATAACTTATATGCTACGAGATGTTCTCACTTTTTTTGGGCCACCCTGTATATAATTCTGTGTTTGCATCCTTACTTTACCCTAACTTCACCCAAGCAGTATATGGACTGTGCCAAAGCAGTTAGAGCGATTTTTTTTGGCACTATCCATATAAAGGTACTTTTTAGATAGTCGAGGAGATTGGAAAGCTGACGGTATTTTAGAAACAACTCCTAAACATGGAGCTGCTACCTTAGTTCAGAGGACGCTATATTTTACTTATTTCAATTTGGAGAACTAAATATATTAAGGGGCTTTAAGGAAGTAACTCCCTTAATACCCCCCTCTAAAAATCTGGACAATACACAGACCTTTTTGAAACCTACATGGGCCAAGGAGCAGGTATAAATTCTGATGTTTATGTTTATGTTTATTCAATTTGATATACCGCCCTTCTGTGATAAGCAAGGCGGTTTACATTTCATAAAATACAGTAGAGGCACGAGGCTTAGCGGAAAAGGAAAGGAACTACAATCAATGACAGGACAGTAGAAGAACAAGGGAGAGAGGACAAGACATAAGTGAGACAGTTAAATAAAGGGTGAGGGGAGGTCGAAGGCCAGGGAGAAAAGATGGGTCTTGAGGTTACGCTTAAAGGAGGCATGATCGGGATCTAAGCGGAGGGAGGGGGGGAGGGAGTTCCAGAGGGCCGGACCAGCGAAGAAAAAGGCAGAGGAGCGGGTGGAATGTAGATGAGCAAGGGAGGGGGGGGAGGGGAGGTTAAGGCGGTTGAGGTGAAAGGAGCGAGGAGTGTGTCTGGGAGTGTGAAATGTAATGAGATCAGCTAGGTATTGTGGGGTGCTAGTGTGGAGAGCCCTGTGCACAAGAGAGAGTAATTTGAATTGAGCGCAGAAGGGGACTGGTAACCAATGAAGATGAAAGAGAAGGGGCGTTACATGGTCTCTGAGGGAGGAGTGGGTAATGAGGCGTGCGGCAGTATTTTGAATCCTTTGAAGTCGTGCCTTTTGAGATTTGGAAAGGCCAGTAAGGATAGAGTTGGAGAAATCAACGCGTGACATGACAAGAGAAAATAGCAAGGTTTTGAGGGCAGTCGGGGAAAGAAAGGGGCAGACTGCACAGATCTGACGGAGAGAGAGAAAAAAGAGGACTTAGTGATGTGAGAGATGTGGGCCTTAAAGGAAAGATCAGACTCAAAGAGCACACCCAGGTAACGAAAAGTAGAGACCAGAGGTATGGGGATGACAGAAAAAGAGGGGGCCAGCAAGGGGGATGAGGCACCATGGAAGAACCAGATAGCAATAGTTTTGGTTAGGTTGAGGTGAAGGCAGTTCTGAATCAGCCAGTTAGCCACAGTAGAAAGACAGGAGTTCAGTGCGGAGAGATCAGGGCAAGAGGGAGAAGTGTGGTAAAGAAGAACAATGTCATCCGTGTAATAAAAAGCAGAAACACCAGACTGTTGAATTAGTAAAGCGAGAGGAGCCAAGATCAGGTTGAAGAGCAGGGGGGGGCAGAACAGAACCTTGGGGGACCCCACATGGAAGAGGGAGAGTGTCTGATGCAGGAATGGAAGGAGAGGAGGAGAGAACAGCACAAGACTGGGAGGAAAGAAAGGAGTGGAACCAGCGGTAGACGGTGCTGCAAAGACCCGCTTCCCGTAGGCGGAGAAGAAGGAGAGAGTGATTGACTAAGTCAAAGGCTGCAGAAAGATCGAGAGCTACTGCCACCGAAATGTGGAAATCTTAGAACTTATACTTGTATTCCTTATGTTAAATAGGGAATACACCAGTGGTGGGGCTGGGCCAGCTCGGCCCAGTTTGCATAAACCGGATCCTGCAGCTACCCGTGTTTGCCAAACCGGGCCAAACATGACATTGAAACACCGGCACTGAAGTTGCAGAAATCCCCCTGCCTGACAATGTTTGATCAAAATCAAAGAGAAATTAAGCCCTCACAACATAGAGAGAGTAAAACTACATTTAACCTCCTGTAGTCATTCATAAACACTCAGCATATCGAGAATGACTCCGTCATTAAAAAGAAAGAACCAATGGTCTCAGACTAGATTGGGCACCACCTCTGGGTATGAATTCCTTGCAGGTTTAAAGCCCGTTTGCATCAATGACCAAAAACGGTTTGTAATTTAGAAGTGATGGTCTAAACAGTATAATAATTTGAGATTACTCTTCATACTTTCTCAAATAGTTTACTGAGACTTTGCTTATCTGTTAGCATATTAAAGAACTTTCCTGACGCCACCACACAGGCACCATCACTGCGTTTCAGCTCTTCCTCAGGGGGTTCAATAGTTCTTTCAAATAGAGTCTCTATAAATAGAAGATGCAGAGTAGAAATTAATCCACAATTGATAGCACATATAAACGCAATGCAAGGGTAATAATGCTCTGGTTCATTCTTACCATAAAATTTAATGAAAATGATAGGCGGCAATCAACCCTGCAGTTTGCAAATCTCTGAAACTGCCCACCTCGCACTTGGACACCGCACATGCGATCTAAGGGGTCTGCAATGATTTTGACAGTTTAAATAGCCTGAGGGGGTGTGTTCGAACATCAAGGAAATATTTTCTTTCGTCTCATAGTACACCAGGTGTGTTTGGAAAATTAAATACAAGCACCCCATTCCACCATATTATTCAAACCACCCGGAACCACTGTTTTCAATCTATAGATCCAAATTTGTTCCTGGATTATCAATGTCTGTGCTCTCGATTTACCTTGCCTTCCACCCACCACAGAAGCCATACCAAAACATCGTAATTCTTCAAATGTATGGTGATATTGTATACAATGTGCTACTAGTGGAGCCTCCATCACTTTGCATTTTAGTCTACTCCGATGCTCGTTAATGCGGGTACGTAATTGCCGTGTGGTTTTACCAATGTATAGTAAATCACATGGACAACGGATTCCATACACTATGTAGTCAGAAGTGCAGGTAGTAGAATGCCTCAATGCATAAGTTCACCCATGATACATAAAACTCACAATCTCTTCAGAGATACTGCAAATATTGCACTGACCGTATCTAGTATGTCCACGTGGATCCTGCACCTGGGCAGTTAACGTAGACCTCAAACGCGCCGGGCTGAGTTTCTCCTTTAAGTTTTGATGTCTCGTCCAAACACAACGTATTGTGCAATCCTGTAAACCCGGGAGGGTCCTCAGCACATTTTGATGACGTTTAATGATGCGCTTGATATCCCCACTAAGAGGGGAAAACTTAGTGATAAAGTTGATGTTAAAGTCATCCAAAGCATATTGGCGTCTTCTAGGTTGCAATAACAGCTCTCTATGGTTATAGAGTGCTCGTTTATAAGCTGTATTGATAACTGATCGAGGATATCCTCGGCGTAAAAAGTCTTGTTGTAAACTTTTCGCTTGAGATTTATAATCTTCCACCCTAGAGCAATTTCTGTGATAGCGGATAAACTGGGATAGGGGTAAGCTGTCCCGTAACTGTTTTGGATGTTTACTATGGTAGTGTAGGATCGTGTTTCTATCGGTTGGTTTTTTATGAACACAAGTGATCCAGCCTTGTCTACTTTTCTGAACTAATATGTCTAGGAAGACAATTCGCTCCTCCTGAAAAACGTGGGTGAATTGAATGTGAGGATTTACACTGTTTAACCATGTTGTAAATTCCTGTAGTTCCACATTAGTTCCATTCCACAACATGAACACATCATCAATAAATCGCTTCCACAGGATAAGTTGATGCATGTAGGGAGACCCTGTCAACCATTGGTGTTCATAGGCTTTCATAGAGAGATTTGCCACAGACAGTGCAAATGTGGCCCCCATAGCCACTCCCGACATTTGCAGGTAAATAGTGCCCTCAAATTCAAAATAATTATGGAAAATGGTGAGCTTCACCAATTGAGACAAAAACTCTATATGTGCTGGGGATAAATCCGTATGAGATTGCAAAGAGGACATCACCACTTCATATGCTGCTTGTTGCGGAATATTCGTATAAAGTGCTGTAACGTCTAATGTGACTAATAGTATAGCTTCCCGAGATGCCCACTCTGCCTGTTCAGCTAACATATTAATGAAATGGGAGGTGTCCCGTATGTAAGAAGGAATAGTTGTTAATAGCGGTCGCAGAAAAGAATCAATATACATAGAGAGTGGTTCCAAACCTGAACCTTTTGTAGAAACTATTGGCCTTCCAGGCAGATGGCTCACATCTTTATGAATTTTGGGAACTAAATACAGTCGTGCTATAGAAGAAGAAGATTCATTCAAAAAGTGCCATTCCTTTTTTGTGATCAAAATGCATCCTAAAGCCTGAGACGTAATAGCCTTAATTGTCCGCTGCAAACTTTCCGTGGAGTCTCGAGACAATACTCGATAAGTGTCTGTTCGTGATAACTGGCGCTCCGCTTCTTCCAAATATTGGGTCCTATCCATGAACAAACCTATAAACACGGTGTTGACAATGTTTGATGGCATCAGGGGATCATGGCACTGGGAGAAGGTCCTGATGCCATCAAAACTTTGTCAGGCGGGGAATCGGACCGCAGGCAGGGGATCGGACCTTGGTGGAGGGCAGTGGCTCAAGCATACAGCCGCTGCAATGCTTCCACATGAGGTGCAGCAACCTGGCTGTCATGCACATGGGAGGGCTGGGACCGAACCGGATCCTAGTCAGTTCAGATCCACAACTGGAATACACATATAGATGTTTGTCCTGCCCAGGCCTGACCAGACCATGCCCCTAACCCACATTCTCAGACAGGGCTGATACAAGGTTATGAGACGCCCTAGACAAACCTCATTCTTAGTGCCCTCAGGAGCAGCACTGGAGGTGATAGTAAGCACTGCAGTGCCTTTTTAAAAGCATGCATGTCCCAGAGAGGGCCAGCAGTAGCAGCCATTCTAAGCAACCACCCAGTTTGTCTAATGGTAGCACCAGTGCTCCCTCAAAACTTCCATGTCCTAAAGAATCCATGTGTAAATTGGACTTGTTCTTGTGGTTTGCACGTGCCATGCCTGATCACAAGTGTAAATTGCAAATCAGGGCTTTGGGGAGTTATACATTTACTAGTCCATGGTAAACACATAGCTCAATTTAAAAAGAAAATGGCCCACACAAAGATAATATATGTTAGAATGCAAATATTACCACTTTCCTACATGCTTTTCTAGCTCAAGGAGTCAATGGTAAAATTTGATGATTTCTGATGCATTCATTACATATTGACTGAAGCGCCAAGTCTATTCTTCAGATGAGGATCATTTTAAAAGCCTTAGGGGTATGTTTACTAAGCAGTCTTAACGTGCAGCCGGCGTTAGTGCGCAGGATGCCATATAAGGTAGTGGGTGTTCCGGTCTTAAGGTAGCATTTAGGGTTATCATGCAATAAGGTATGTTTTTGTGCGATAGAGGGAGCCGTGGCACGTTAATGCGCATTAGACTTAATTAGGTGCGCTAACCTACAAACACAGCAACAGAGGTGTAGCACGATGGTTAATACATTGACTGATGAAATAGGGGTCATGAGTTTAATACCCCAGTGGGCTTGATGAGTAAGGCTGTCTGAAGCATTACCCTTTACTTTAAATCAGTGCTGTCCGAGGATTTTCTTTTATAATTTAAATTAGTGCTGCCAGCAAACACACCCTCACAGTGCCATAACCTAAGGTGCCGCATAAGGCGCCCTATAAGGCACTCCAGAGGGCACATTATAAAGTGCACTGTCCGCCAAGGCACCTTATAATGTTCCCTATAGGGCGCCTTATAGGGCGCCTTATAGAGCGCTTTAGAGGGCACCTTATGAGGCACCTTAAGGCTACAGCACTGTGAGTGTGTTTTTGCTGGCAGCACTAATTTAAATTAAAAAAGAAAATGGCTCAGACAGCCCTATCAAATAACACCACTGTGGGATAAAACCCATGACCTCTGGCTCCACAGACAGTGAAGTAACCAATGGGCTACAGTTCTATAACTGCTAACAAACCCCTGGCTAGCTACAGAAGGACTGCAGGTCTCCACACAAACTGTATGCTGTGGTTACCAGGATAGGGTTAAACCACCCGTACCCATTATGCACTGCACATGCAAATCAGCAGTCTACAGATGATCACAAGATAGGGTATGCACCCCCACAGCACCTCAGCCTGGTAGGGGGTACTGACCGTGTGTGTTATTGGCACAGAGAAGCTACAGACCATCACATTGTGTGGGTACTGTGCTCACCCTGAGGGTGAGGTGGGGCGCCCAGCACCAGGTCCACAGCACCTTTCATGGCTGAAATATGCCATGCTGTAGGTTCCTGTCAGTGCTAGTGTGTGTGTGATAGGTAGCTCCTACAGACACACCTAAGATACATCTGTATTTCTCAGTCATGTCTAGCCCTTATTGGTTATGATGCACACAGAATAGTGCATATCCTGTGTTGGTGCCATGGTCACTTAATGTAGGTGAAAGGGGGGTATTTGGACCCATAGGCAGATTATGTACCACCACCCAACCCACCCTTGGTGGCTCAGGATGGGAAACATCATCTCCCACCAACAGACCCACATTCTACCTCCCTGCAATGGTAGCAGTAGAGGGGACCATCAACCCCAATCCGGCTGGGGAACAGACACCCTACAGGGCAGTCATTGCAGATCTATACACTTCCATAAGGCAAGGCAGACAGAAGGCCTGGAAATGCTCATCTGCCCCCCCCCACCACTATCTGACATTCTCCAGCAACATGCCTCCAGCTGCTGCACTCTGCAAGGTGTTCCAGCCAGACACATACTAACTGCAGACAGTCTGCTAGCTAGTCCATAGTGCATGTTCCTGGAGTAGATGTATGTACCCAGAACTGGGATATCAACATACACACCAAGCAGATAAATCAGTGATTGGGCCCCAAAAGAAAATCCACAAACATCACATAAGAGAAAGACTATACAGCACTATGGGGGAACCTAGCCATGCCGTGGTCACTGCTCAGTCAGGGTGAGAGTGATCTCCCAGCAGGACATGCTGTGGCCGGGCACTGCAATGTCCGAACCATTGCCCTATGCCCTGTGCAGATGCATCCTGGCCAGGCCACCCTGTCCGGGCTTTACCCATGGTACCTTGCTCTTCATTATGCACATTGGCAGGCTGACACTGGCAACAGTGCAAGCAGTGTGGGCTGAGGAAGGTGTTGGCAGCCACCACACACTGGGTAGATGGACACACACTCCCACACCTATGCCAGCATTGTGCAACTATAGAGGCTTTTGGCAGCCCTGGCCACCGCACCAGTCCTGGGCGCAGTGCAGGCATGGCTATGGTACGCAATACTGTTTGGGTCACTCCCCAGGGTGGTAAACACTGTCAGACACCAGACCTGAAACAGACTCCACAGACATCAGAGAAGTTGCTATGATACAGCTCAATGAGCAGATTGTGCTTAACCTAGGGATTGCTATCTCCCAGTAATCATAGCAACCTTTTGATATATGTGTACCATATTCCCAGGTTTAGGGTGGCAGTTCTATGGTATGCAAGTGCTAGTATTGGGAGATGGTGCTGCACGCAGGGTCCAACATCCTGCCTCTCCAGGAGGCTTTGGATAATGGCGCCTGTGGGTGCGGGTGTTTCTGCCCCTGTTGGCCGCTGCTCTAGGGCAGAGGTTCCCAACTCCAGTCCTGGTGGGCCAAACACTGTTCAGGTTTTCATGCTGTCCCTAATGAATATGCATGGATATATCTGCATGCCATGGGTGTGGCGCATAGAAATGCAGCTCAGGCATCTTTATTAGGGACAGCATGATGCCTGAATGGAGTTTGTCCCTCCAGGACTGCATTTGGGAAACTGTGCTCTAGGTATTGCACATGTCTATGCTGTCTGTGCTCTGTAGGGTAACATATAGGCATTTCAGGCATGTTTATGTTATCTGCAATAAAGGTTCCCTCTTTATTACCACGGTTTAGTACTGGGTAAAATATGGGGACTGGGTTGGTGGGAGCCACAGCTGGGACTTGAACCTGTGATCTTCTGCTCCTGAACACACTGATATGTGTACTGTACCACACTGTTGCCACAGGGACAGCTCATTCCCTGGTGATACCATGACTGTTTGTCAGACAGGGCCTGTCTGTTGCAGTGCATGGCACCCACCTAAACAGGGCTAGGCCATGGTCTGCTGTGGGCAGCTGCCACTGTCCCCTCCACCACCAGTACCCCTCTGTCGCCATGCTGACATGCCCTTCTGCTGGTGGTGCTGATGCTGCGCAGTCTCAGGCCATCCAGTGTGCCGGTAGGCGGCTGCCTATATTGTGGGTTCTGGGGTAGGGGTGCCTACATAGACGTCCACGCTTCCCCCCAGCACTGCCTGCCAATGTTCTGTGCCCTTGGAGGTACCTGCTGGGTACTATCCCCTGTGACACTGTGGGAAACACACTCATGCCCATGTTGGGCTCTCATCAGTTGCTGTCTGGCGGCTCTACTGTTTAAGCATTCCTATGGTTCACCTAGGCATCACCCTAGTCCGCACTGTGGCCCAGCTGCACCACAGCATGTGCCGCCTGCAGCCTTCTGTATCCCGTTTTCCAGCATCTGTCCAGCTGCCCATTCCGACATGCCCACCCTGCTGTTGCGGGACATATGCACATCATAGGAAACCTGTCCAATAGAAAGGGAAAACGCTGATCAGCACTATTTCACTGTGGGATCATTCACCTTGTATGGGGACAGCGCATAGCCCCTTCCAAAATTTATATCTTTTTTTTGGAGCTTTATCGGCAGTGTTTTTTGATGTTTCCCATTAATATCACTATTGCCCAGCTTGGTTATGTTTTTTTTTCCAGTTTGTTCAGGTCGTTTTCAATGTTTATTTGCCTTTTTGTTCCGTGCACATGTATCACACTTATCACTTTTTATAGGTTTCCCTGGCTTTGCTGTACATTGCTGACGTAAATGGTTTCTCTTCCCTTTAAATCTGCTCTTACGTGAGGGTTTCACTGGCGTTAGTTTGCAGCCCCGGAATCCACAGTGTTAGTGTGCAGGGAGCCTCTCCCCTCCCACTCTCCACCCATTGTCCCTCTCTCTCCACCCCTGGGGAGCCTTCCTCCGACCTCCGGGAGCCTTTCCCTGCCTTCAGCGCTCGTTTGCGCCGCTGCACGCGTTATCGCGAGATAAGGCGCCTTATCGCCCAGTAAAGCACCATTATCGTGCAATAAGGAACCTTATCGCGTGATAACATGACAGCAGCGCAAATAGCGCCCTTTAGTAAACATACCCCTTAGTCATGATTTGGATGACTGAAAATGTGCAAACAGACATACCTGAAGATTATTTTACAAAGCTATTTTAAAGATGTCTCCACACCACAGATGGCTAAGTAGGCAGAGGGTGTGGTGCAGGCGTGTCTGGATTGGTGCAATGGACTTAGATGTCCCAGCATGATTTCAGAAAAGTTGGGGATGTCTGTAATGCCATCCTAGTTTAGACTTTGGGAAGTGCTAATTTTGTCTGTAAATATCCCAAGGATAAAGAGAAGATGGTACTCCACCATCCTCTGTACTGTCCATAATCAAAAGTAGAAGTGGGATTTGAATCCTGGCTTCTCTGGGTCTAGCCCACTATTCTAAACATTAGGCTATTCCTAGATGTCCTCGGTATTGAATACTATTCTGGGGATGTCTATGTAGTAATCTTGTAGATGTCGATATTAGCAAGTCCATGTTTGTGAAATTGTGCCTGCTTTTATTTTCAAACAGTCTAGTTTGGACATCCCAAATTGCACTTGGATGTCATTGGTAAAATATGCCTTACAATCTTTAGGTATTTCAGTATTTTAAATTCTAAGAATAAAAACATAAGAACATAAGATATGCCATACTGGGTCAGACCAAGGTCCATCAAGCCCAGTATCCTGTTTCCAACAGTGGCCAATCTCGGTCATAATTACATAGCAGTCTCCCCAAAACACACAGGTTCCTCAATGTTTGTATAGGGTCAAGCTTTGATTACACGTTGAGTGAAAAATATCTTAAATAGGTTACCCTGTAGCTTCATTGCATTTCCCCTGTTGTTGTTAAGTGCCGTCGAGTCGGAGTCGACTCATGGTGATCCTCTGGATAGCTATCCTAAATTGTGTTCGGTCTTCAGTCAGGCGGCTCATTGTTGACAGACTGGTACCCGTAGCTGCTGTTATTGTATCGATCCATCTCATTGCTGGCCTTCCTCTTTTGCGTTGACCTTCTATCTTGCCAAGCATAATGTCTTTCTCTAATGATCTCTCTCTTCGCATGATGTGTCCAAAGTATGAAAGTCGAAGTCTTGTCATCTGAGCTTCTAAAGAAAGCTTAGGTTTGATCTCCTCTAGTACCGACTGGTTTGTTCTTCAGGCAGTCCATGGTATACACGGTATTCGCCACCAGCACCATAATTCAAAGGCATCAATTTTCTTCCTATCTGTCTTTTTCACTGTCCAGCTTTCACATCCATATGATGTTATTGAAAATGCCATGGCTTGAACAAGTCAAACCTTTGTATGGAGAGAGACATCTCTGCTCTTGAGAATCTTATCTAGGTCTTTCATAGCCATTCTGCCAAGAGCAATGCGTCGTCTGATTTCTTGACTGCTTGTTGCTTCTTTATTGATAGTTGATCCAAGTAGGTTAAAGTTGTTCACAATTTCAATTTCTTCTCCTTCAACGATGAACTTGTTGATTATGCCAGTTGTCAAGATCTTTGTCTTCTTTACATTAAGGTGCAGGCCCATTTTGAGACTATGTTCTTTGATTGTGAGAAGTAAATGTTTCAGATCATCTTCGCTTTCAGCCAGTAATGTGGTATCATCAGCATAGCGAAGGTCGTTGATGAGTCTTCCACCAATCTTCACACCTCTGTTGTCTTCATACAATCCTGCTTCTCTGATGATTTGTTCTGCATATAAATTAAACAGGTAGGGGGAAAGTATGCAGCCTTGTCTTACACCTTTGCTTATTTTAAACCATTCTGTTTCTCCTTGTTCCGTTCGAACTGTTGCTTCTTGATCAATGTACAGATTGTGTAAGGGGCATGTTTACTAAAAACCGCCAATGTGCGCGCTGCACAATAGCGCACTAAAAGCGGTACTTAAGAGCGCTTAAGTGCCCCGCACACGTGCGATGAAGCCACGCACCCGTGCGCGTCACACTAACGGGCGCCGCACAAGAACGGGCCCGCAAATGTCCGAGAGAGGCGTGGAAAGGCTAACGGAGGGCGGAGAAAGGCCCCGGAGGGGCAGAGATACGGGGTTAATGGGCAGGGAAGGGGAGGGGAGAGGCACCCCGCACATTATCGGGGCCGAATGTACAAGGAAAAAATAGCGCGAGTGAAACACTCGCGGTAGAGGGCAGTTAAAGGGAAGAGAAACCATTTACGTCAGCAATGTACAGGAAAACCGGGGAAACCTGCAAAACGTAAGCAGTGTGATACATGTGCACAGCACAAAAGTGAAAATAAAAATAGAAAATGACCACAACAAAAATATTAAAAATAGTAATTCAGCTGGGGAACAGTTATAGTAATGGACAAATATAAAAACCACACCCAGGAAAGCTCCAGAAAAAAGAAATGAATTTTGGAAGGGTCTACGGAGCGGAGACTCCACCAAAACTAATTGCCATCTTTGGAGCTTTCCTGGGAGTGTTCCCTATGGTTGCCCATTAATAGCATTGTTGCCCAGCTTGGCTAAAAGTATAGCCCCTGTTTTTCGTGGTCATTTCCGGGGTTTATCTGCACGTATGTGACCAGACAAGGTGAATGAGCCCACAGTAAACATGTGCAGAGCAGGGTTTGCGTCCCCATCCTGCCAGGTTTAACATCTCCAGGGACTGCACTGTCTCTGTGGCCACAGTGTGGTGCAGCAGACAGAGCCAGTACCTCTAAGACCAGAGGGTCACAGGTTCAAATCCCAGCTGCAGCTACTGCCAACCCTATCCACATATTTTTCCCACAACTACACCATGATAGTAAGGACAAACCTTTATTGCTGAGAACATAGGCATTGTTAATACGCCTATATTTTACCACACCAAACACAGACACCATAAACAGGCACATTATCTAGAGCAGAGTCTCCCAAATGCAGTCCTGGAGGGCCAAACACCATTCAGGTTCCATGCTTCCCCTAAGAAAGATGCCTGTGCTGCATATGTCTGCACCACCCCCATGGTATGCAGATGTAGCTCATGCATATTCATAGGGGACAGCATGAAGACCCGAACAATGTCTGGAACACCAGGACTAGAGTAGGGAAACTCTGCCGTAAAGCAGCAGACAACAGGGCCAGACACACCCACACCCACACCCACACCCACACCCCCCATTGGCCAATGCCTCCTGGAGAGGCAGGACATTGGGCCCTGCGTGCATCTCCCAGATCTAGCACCTGCGTACCTTAGCAATGCCACCCTATACCTGGGTACATGGTACACAGCCCTCAAACGTTTGATGTGGGTACCGGCAGATAGACAGTCCTACGTTCAGCACTGTTTGCTTCTTGAGCTCCATCAGAACAAGCTGTCTGATGTCTGCGGTACGTGCTCCAGGTCTGGCCCCTGACAGTGTTTACCACACTGCGGAGTGACCCCCAGCAGTACTGTGTACCATATCCATGGCTGTACCGTGCCCAGGACTGGTGTGGTGGGCAGGGCTACTAACCTCCTCTATAGTAGCACATTGCTGGCATAGGTGTGGGGGTGTGTGTCTGTCTATACAGTGTGTGGTGGCTGCAAACACCTTCCACAGCCCACACTGCCAGCACTGTTGCCAGTATTGGCCTGCCAATGTGCATAATGAGCAGCAAGGTACCATGGGTATAGTTCAGACAGGGTGACCTCTGTATGTGCTGCTGGGGGATCACTCCACCCTGACTGTGCAGTGACCACAGCATGGCTAGGAACCCCCATAGTGCTATATAGTATTCCTCTCATGTGATATGTATGGGTGTCCTTTTGGGGCCCAGTCACTGATGTAACTGCTTGTGTGTGCTGCCATCCCAGTTCTGGGTGCATGCATTATCACCAGGACTAACTAGCAGACTGTATTCAGCTGGTCTGTGTCTTGAAGGGGTGCCATGCAGGGTGCAGCAGCTGATGGCTTGCTGCAGGAGAATATCTGACAGCGGTGGGGTGCAGCTTAGCATATCCAGGCCTAATGTCTGTCTGATATTGTGTTCTGGGGGTGTATAGAGCTGCTGTGACTGCCCTGTGGGGTGTCTGTTCCCCAGTAGAGCTGGGGTTGATGGTCCACTCTACTGCCATCATTGCAGGGGGGTAGAATGTGGATCTGTTGATAGGTGACCCTGTTTGCCACCCTCGGGGGGGGGGGGTTTGGTGGTGCATGGCCCACGGGGGGGTTCCCCTGACTGAGACAGACAGATATATCCAGGATGTTTCTGCAGAAACAACCTATCTCACAGATTAACACTGCTTTGGAGCTCTGACAGAGCCTCTCTCAGCCATGGAGGGTGTTGTGGACCTGGTCCTGGGCACCTCATCGCACCCTCAGGGTGAGCACAGTACCCGCACAATGCGACGGGGTGTAGCTACTCTGTGCCAGTGGAACACCCGCTCAGTACACCCTACCAGGCCGGGGTGCTGTGTGGGTGCACATGGACACTTCCTCCTGCCAGGCCGGGGAGCTGTTGAGGTGCATTCCCCATCTTGTGTGCATCTGTGGACAGCTGATTTGCATGTGCAGTGCATCATGGGTACGGGTGGCCTAACCCTATCCTGTCTACAACAGCAGACTGTCTGTGGGGTGACGTGCAGGCTCTCTACAGCCAGCCAGGGGCTTGCTGTCAGCTATAGAGCTGTAGCCCAATGGTTACGTCACTGCATATGACACCAGAGGTCATGGGTTCAAACCCACAGTGGGGTTATCTGATAGGGTTTTCCACAGCATTGTTTTATTTCTTGTACATATGTTGCTGCCAGCAATAACACCCTCAGTGTACTGTACCCATGGGGTGCCTCTGCGGGCGCCCTATTGGCCACCCTATGGTTGCCGTCCATATAAGGTGCACTATACCTTACCCTGTGCCGCAACATATATGGTGCCCTATAGGGGACATTCTAGGGTGCCTTGGCGGACAGTGAGCTGTAACATGTGCCGTATGGGCCGCCTTATGTTAACACGCTTTGCGTGTGCGTCTGCTAGTCGTGAGTACTAAAATAAACGTAACTTGCCCCCTACAGCACTCATCCCCATAATATATAATGCCCCAGCCAGCCTTATTTACTGGGCACTGTATCGATTTGAACCCCTGCTCCCTGCACCATTGGTCAGTGTCCAAACCATTGTGCTGTGGCTCTGTTCCTGTGCATGAGCATCAGCGTGCCACTTCTGCCGCCCACTATTTGAATGCCTCCGCACACATCAGCACGCAGCCTGATGCCCATCAGCGCGCCGCCTCCTGCTGCCCACAATTAACAGTGCGCCGCCTCCTGCTGCCCACAATTAACAGTGCGCCGCCTTCTGCTGCCCACAATTAACAGTGCGCCGCCTTCTGCCGCCCAAAATGACAGTGCGCCGCCTTCTGCCGCCCAAAATGACAGTGCGCCGCCTTCTGCCGCCCAAAATTATTTTGCCTCCTCAACCACTTTTAACCATTAAAGTTAATGCCTCAGCTGGCCTTTTTTGTGGAGCACAATGGGGAGTTGAACCTGTGGCCCCTGCACCATTGGTTTGTGTCTTCACTGTTGTGCTGTGGCACTGTTCCTCTATGTGCCCAGTGGCGCCCCACTTAGCCTTCCCACGCGCTAATGTGGGCCCCGCACATTTGCGCGGTGCGCACACGTACGGTCGTTTTTTTCCTTTTTTCAGCCTGATCCGCCCACTCCTTATATGGCACAGGCACACTACCGCGGCCCCGCACGTTAGGAATGTTTAGTAGACATGCCCCTAAGAGTACGATCAGGTGTTCTGGTATACCCAAGATCCTCAAGAGCAGAGATGTCTCTCTCCATACAAATATTTGACTTGTTCAAGCCACAGATGAGGGGCCCGGACCAGGACCTCAGAAAATGCCCGTAAATAAGAACAGAAGTGAAGGGGATCTTGACTTATTTTCAGAAGATTTTCATGAGGAACTAACTAAACTAAAAGTAGACAAAGTGATGGGGCCAGATGGGATACATCTGAGAATATTGAAAGAACTTGGGGAATTTCTAGTGGCTCCTCTGTCTGACCTTTTCAATTTTTGGAGTCAGAAGTGGTCCCAGAGGACTTGAGAAAAGCACATGTGGTGCCTTTACACAAAATCAGAAGTAAGAATTAGGCTGAGAACTATAGGCTGGTTGGAAATATTACTACAACAGGATAGTGAGGTTTATAGAGTTGAATGGATTGCAAGATCTGAAGCAGCATGGGTTTACTAGAGGTAGGTCTTGCCAGACAAATCTGATTGATTTCTTTGACTGGTTGACCAGAGAGCTGGACTGAGGGAGAGCCCTATATGTGATATACTTAGATTTCAGTAAAGCTTTTGACACCATTCTGCAAAGGTGTCTTATAAATAAATTGAACACCCTAGGGATAAACCCTAAAGTGACTGAATCTCATTGAGGGAACCTCACCTTCGCTTCCATCATACTGCCTCCTCTCTCCCCTGTTCTCTTCTCCTTCTTCTTCTTTCTTCTGGAGATGTCAACCTCAACCATGCCCCCCCCCCTCGACTTTTTTCACACTTCCAGGGCAGGTCAATGTTTAACCTTTCTAATCTTGTTCAGATACCTTTCCTCTCTCACTTTTCCCTCCCTTGTTCATGCACATTGTGGAATACACATTCTACCTTTAATAAACTTGCCTTCATTCATGATCTCTTTATCTCTAATACTCTACACCTCCTGGCTCTTTCTGAAACCTGGCTTCTCCCTGAAGATTCAGCTTCAGTCGTTGTCCTCTGTCATGGAGGCTATCTATTTTCAGATACATCTTGACCTATTGGCTGTGGTGACGGTGTTGGGTTCCTACTCTCTCATTCCTGCCAATTCTAGCCCCTCTTTCTGCCTCCATCTACTTCCTTTGAAGTCCATGCCATCTGCCTATTTTTTTGACTACCTCTCTGGGTAGCTGTCATTTATCATCACCCCAAAAATCTGCCTCTATCTTTCTCGCTGACATTGACTCCTGGCTCTCCTCTTTTTTGGATGCATCTTCCCCTTCCCTTATTCTTGGGGATTTTAACATTCACATTGATGATGTTTCTGACCCTTATGCCTTAAAGCTCCTTTCCCTAACCTCCTCATTCAACCTCCAGTTGTGCTCTACTGTTCCTACTCACAAGCATAACCACTACCTTGATCTTGTCTTCTCCAAATGTTAATCCTCAAATCTCTCCACCTCACTTCTACCCTTATCTGACTATCACCTTCTAACCTTAACCACTCCCCATCTTGGTCTTGCCCTATCTACACCAGCATGTTTAGGAATCTTCACACTATTGACCCTTCAACTCTCTCCACTGCTGTCTTATCACCTCTTGTCTCCACTATGTCATCTGAGTCTATTGATGGAGCAGTATCCTCCTATAATACTATACTCTCCTCTGGTATGGATGCACTTGCCCCTCCCATTCCACACCCTGTGAGACATACTGTACCTCAATCGTGGCTGTCCTTGACAACCTACTACCTGCACCCATTCAGCTGGGTGTTTTTGACTTAAATCACATACCATTGCTGAATGCCTACATTTAAAATTCATGCTAACCTGTTTCCAGTTGGCCATAGCACTCGCCAAGCAAGAGTACTATGTCCATCTGACTAACTCTCTTGCCTCTGACCCTCGCCGTCACTTTGTTATGCTCAGCTCTCTCCTCAAGGTTCTTCCTCCCCCAATCCCTCCTTTACTGTCTGCCCAGACCTTGGCTGACTACTTCCATGACAAAGTCCAAAAGATTAGCTTCAAATTCTCTGCAGGGTCACCTCTACTTCATCTTCCCCTCTTCAATCCCAAATTCTTCCCTCACTTTTGGTGACCCTTTCTTCCTTTTTTGAAATCACTGAGGAGGAAACTACAAATCCTCTCTCCTCCTCCAAACTGACTACCTGCTCCTTTGATTCCATCCCTACCAATCTACTAAGCTCTATCTCTTCAGATGTCATCCCTTCCATCTGTTATATCCCTAACCTATCGCTTTCCACTGCAACTGTTCCTGTGACCTTCAAACATGCTGTGGTTACACCTCTCCTCAAAAAGCCTTCACTAGATCCTACCTGTCCTTCCAGTTATTGGCCTATATCTCTCCTCTTATTTGCTTCAAAACTACTTGAATGAACAGTTCACTACTGCAGTCTTGTCTTTTTTTCCTCTCAAGCCCTTCTGGGTCCATTGCAATCTTGCTTTTATTCTCTACATTCCACAGAAACAGCTCTTGCCAATGTCTCCAGTGACATGTGTGATAAGGAAGCTTATCATAGCTCAGGAAGGAGCTATAGAAAAGGTGAAGTGACTCTGAACAAGCAACCTGTCAGTTCTGGTAGAAATAAGAAAACAGAATTTTCCCATAAAAGACTACCAGTCCCAGAATGCACCAGGTTTCCAACAGCCATTAGAGGAGCTGAAGTGGGGAAACGTGTGTTCAATCAGGAGGGCTATGAGGTAATCCCTAAGCACTCATCTCAAAGGGCAGGGCCTGATTCAGCACAGCTGCGCTGTGTTAGGGAGGAGCACTCATCTAAGCAGAATAAGAGTAGAGTTTATTCTACAGATGACCATCTTCATGATCACCTTGGATATCCAGAGAATTGTCCTCAGTATCCTGAGAATCAGCTTGAGTTTGATCATCAGTTTCATCTGAAGGATCATCAGAAGCAGAAGCCAAACCGGACAGACAGAGAGGGAAAGAGACCCTTTGGAAGAAGGAAGAGAAAAGCCTTTGAGAGGTCTAGAAGAGTCCAAAGCAGTACGTATACTGGGAGGTATTCCAAGGGCCAGCATACACCATTGGACTGGGGAAAGCCAGAGGAATGGTGCTGCAGAGCTAGGAATCACCAGAGGCTACCTGTGAGGGAGACGGCTGCACGTGGAAGGGACCCTAAGACCTGTGCCAGAAGGTATGTGAAGAGAGATCCAGTGTCCAGGGATCTGGATTGGAAGGCTGGACATAAGAACTGGACTACATACTGGCCAGGCTATATAGAGAGGAACTCTAGCAGCAATGGAAGCTCAGGTATGAACACTGATCTATGCCCTAGCTATAACCTTGAAAGACAGCAGGGAAACAAGTATTCTCCTGAAAATGCTCCATTGAGAGATTCATCTGTGCCAATCCATGATATTGAACCCATGCTTGTTGAACAAGGGGGAATAATAGCAGATGAGGATCCTGTTTATATGGACTGCTCTCTATCTAAACTCCGTTGGTAACTTTCTGTTATAAAGTACAGCAACCATCACAAAGAAATACAAATTTGTTCTTTAATCTACCCAGAAAAGCTCCTGAAGCAGGATTTGACCCACACAGTAGAAAGCAAGCCAGCTAAGGGGTTTCAGCTGGATAACTGCTAGCAATTAAGCCTTACCTAATTGCTTGTGAGCTAGGAGAGAATCACTTCTGTATCTATGTGGGAAGTAATCAGAAGTTAACCTGAAAAGAACAGTTTGTTTCTTGCTTTGTGGCTTTTCATTTGTTGTTTTCCTGATTTTGACTTTGTTTTTCCAAGTTAACACTGAAAGCAAGTAACCTAATTTATGTGCTACCAAGCATATCTGTGTTGGGAGAAATAACCCCATAAATAAATATCTTATTGGCTTTACCCAAGAGCACAACTAAATTATTGTCAGCAGCTGTGTCTGGTGTGAATGAACTACATTGCCCACAATACCTTGCAAATCATATAGATATATGCACTTGACAAGACTGTGAAGATTCTCACCCAGGCAGCCGTCTGACACATGCTCCTCTCCAAATCCAAAGAACTCTACTGGATTCTCACCCTTCTTGATCTTTCTGCTGCCTTTGACACTGTTGATGACCAATTTCGCCTCGATACCCTGTCCTTACTTGGATTTAGAGGCTCTGTTCTGTCCTAGTTTTCTTCTTATCTCTCCCATCTCACTTTTAGTGTACTTTATGTTCTGGTGGATCCTCCTCTACCGCCATCCCGATTTCAGTTGGTGTAGCTCAGGACTCTATCTTAGGATCTCTCCTTTTCTCTCTCTACACTTAGCCCCTTGGTGCACTTATTCCCTGTAATGGTTTTCAGTACCACCTTTATGCTGATGACTCTCAGATCTAACTTTTTGTGCCTGAAATCTCTCCAGTAATCCAGGCTCAGATCTCCACCTGCTTATCTGACATTGCTGCCTGAATGTCTCACCGCCATCTAAAACTGAAGATGGCCAAAACAGAGCTCCTTATCTTTTCCCCTATACCCACCTCCCCCCTTCCTCCCTTCTCTATTTCTGTGGATAACACTACACTCCTCTCTGTTTCCTCAGCTTGCAACCTTGGGGTCATCTTTGACGCTCTCTTTCTCTGCACACATCCAACAGATAGCTAAAACCTGTTGCTTCTTTTTTTTTTTTTTTTTTTTTTTTTAATAATATTTTTATTGCTTTTTGTACAGTCTTAGGAAAACAACAGCCTAATAAAATAAGACAGCACAATCAGTACATCCCCTAAGACTGCGACTAACTAAACAAAAAAGGTACTAACTCAAATCATAAACCCCCATGACCCTCCCCCCTCCCTCCCTCCCACACACCCAACCAATCCTCTGGAGTCAACGAGAGAGCAAAGAAAGCATGTCAGCGGCAAAGACGCTGTAAAAAATGGAATCCGCTAAACAAAGGACGAAGCAGGGTGCCTTTTGGAAAAAGATCAGCAAGGGCTTACATGGGGGTCAAAGACGTATGCTCATTTAGTAGCTGCCATTTGGAAAGAGCGGATTTGTCTCTGGATGCACATTTTCTTGGCAGCTGCTCATACTTGCTGTAACAACAAACGTGGTTCCACCAATTTTGTGGAGTGAGATCATAAGTACGATTCCAATAGCGAGAAATAAGGTACAATGCAATTCCAAGCATAAAATCCAATAGAAAAAAGTGTCGTTGTGATAATGAGGGTATAGTACATGCTGAACGTAGACTAACGATGCCCCAGGAGAGAGGCTCGCTAAAGCACAATATCTTTTGGATCCGCTTCCATACTTGTTCCCAGAAAATGTGGATACAGGGACATTGATAAACAATATGAGCAAGGGTACCCAACTGCTGCTTGCAGGACCAGCAGTGCCCATCAGCTTCCAGACCCCAAGTGGCCATCTTGACCGGGGTAAGATAAGCTCTGTGTGCCATAAAAAATAAAGCTTGGGTAACAGAGGCAGATTTTGAGATGCGGACTTGTTTTGCCCAGAATCGTTGCCATTGTTGGGACGACAAAGCCATAGCTGTATCATGTTCCCAGACTTTTTGGGTGCCAGTCATGCCTTGCGACATACCAGAAAGCAGTAATTTGTAAAAATGAGACGCCCTACTGGAAGAAACTACTGCATCACTGACGGGATCCAGGTGTTCCAAAGACCGGAAATGTGGCACTGATTTAGTTATACAGTGCCGAAGTTGCATCCATTGAAAATAAGAAGAGCTCGGTAAGCCGAATTCCTGTTGTAGTTGTGGGAAGCTCTTCCAGTCATCACGCTCCAGTAGCTGATCAATTGTCCAGATACCCCTAGAGTACCAAAGACGCCAAGCAAAGGATTTACGTTGGATCTTAAGATGAGGGTTATACCAGAGTGGCCATCGACGAGTAGGGCAGGTAGCATCAACAAAAGAAAACCGCAGAGCCGTAAAGGCTTTTTGCGTATCAGTTATCATGGGAGTGTACGTGTTATCTAGTGGCATCTGCATGTAAGGCAGGAGCGGTGCGGGAAAAGGAGCCACTATTGCCTTTTCTAGTTCTAGCCACGCTGGGGATAATTTGGCTTCGGATGGCAACCATTGTGCTCCTTGCCTTAACAGAAAAGCTTTGTGGTATAACTGAAAGTCCGGAAATTTCACTCCTCCCAGCTCCTTACAAGCTTTAAGTTTCTTAAGAGCAATCCTAGGAGTTTTGTTATTCCACAAAAATCTCACTAAAACTCTTTCAATTTGCTGATATGTCTGCGGGGGCAGTAAGAGAGGCAGCATTTCCAGAACATAATTAATTTTCGGAGTTATCGTCATCTTAATTGTTTCAAGTCTCCCCCACCATGATAAGGTCAACGGGAGCCATTTAGTAGTCAGAAGGTGTGCTTTTTCTAAAAGCATGCTCACGTTATAGCTCACCGCCTCGACCAAGGGGTAACCATAATAGGCTCCAAGATATTTGAAGAACTTGGGCTCCCAGACGAATTGGAAGTGCTCCATATCCGCTTTATAAGTCCGAGCATTCAGAGGGAAGGCGATTGACTTGTCCCAGTTAATTTTATAACCGGATAACTGTGAGTAGCGCTCTATGCAATCCAAAATCTCCGACACTGACTCCGGGGAAGTAAAAAGGAGAAGGTCGTCCGCGTAAGCTGACAGTTTCACTGTTTGACCCGCTATCGGCACCCCTGATATTCGTGTATGCTGGCGGATCATAAGCAATAAGGGCTCAAGGGCCAAGTTAAACAGTAGTGGTGATATCGGACAGCCTTGTCGAGTTCCTCGCGACAAACTCAGCTCCCTCGATTGTAGCGTGTTAATCCGGACATGCGCCAGAGGCCGAGCGTATAACACTTTCAGCAGACTGATAAAGCCATCACCAACTCCAAACCATCGGAGTGCGTCAAAGATGAAGGACCATTCCACTCGGTCGAAAGCTTTCTCTGCATCAAGGGATAGCCCAACGAACGGGCTGTTGAGTCTTTCTCCGGCCACTAAAACATGACACAGGAGGCGGGCATTATCCGCTGTCGATCTCCCTTCAATAAAGCCACATTGGTCCGGATGTATCAGTTGTGTCATAACCCCAGCAAGGCGAGTGGCCAGTATCGTGGCGTAGATCTTGTAATCGGCGTTTAGCAAGGATATCGGACGGTAATTACTGACTAGTTGAGGATCTCTGCCTTTCTTTTCCAACACAATCACCCTCGCCGACGCGAAGTTCCCTACCATAGGAGCATCTTGTAGGAGAGCCTGAAAATAGACCCGCAGATGTGGGCCAAGCTCTTTGGAAAAAGTTTTGTAAAATTCAATGGGAAGATCATCCGGGCCAGCTGCTTTACCTGAGGCCAGTGCCTGAATTGCTTGATGAATTTCGGTAAGGGAGAAAGGGGCCGCCAGCATCTCTGCAGATTCTCCGTCCAGTGTAGGTCTCTGAACCCCAGCAGTCAACTCATCAAAAGCCAGTCGGGAATTCTGAACTTCAGAGGAGTACAACTGCGCATAATAGGAGCCAAAAGCTTCCGCAAGTTCCTCGTCTTTGGTCAGCAGGTTCGGTCCATCAGGATCTCGCAGGGCTTCCACCCGCCGCGCCTCCTGTTGTCCCTTTAGGACGTGTGACAGGAGTCTACCCGCTTTATTACTTTCCCAATAGTAAACACCGCTCTGAGCCCGGATACTCCTTGTAACTGCGTCCGTAAGCAACTGATTATAATTGAAGCGAAGTTTTTGAAGGTGTGCTAAGATGCAAGGCTCGGTGCGTCGAGTTAAAATCCGTTCCCCAGCCTTGATCTGATCCTCTAGCGCCGCTAAACGTTCCTTCTTTCTCTCCGGGACCTAAGGATCATGCAACTCGTGATGACAGCTCTCATGGAGGCCTTAAAGCCTTCCCACCAGGCCCATCCCCCAGTGTCTTGCGGAAGGTTGAACTGAAAATAATCTTTTATAGCTGCGTGTATACTGGAGCGGAACTCCACATCACCCAAAAGGGATCTATCAAAAGTCCAGTGGGAGGATTTAGCGCCAGCTGGCAAGTCTTGGAGCTCTAGACAGATAGCAGCATGATCCGATATATGCAACGCCTGGATACTCGAGCTTATACAGCTCGCTACCAGGGATTTTGAAGCCAGGAAAAAGTCGATGCGTGACGAGGACCGATGAGGGTTGGAGAAAAAGGTAAACTCTTGATCATTTGGATGATAGAGGCGCCAAATATCTACCAGTCCCCTGTCTCTCATCAACTCTGTGAGGACGGCATGCGACTTGGAGAACAAGTTGGGCTTCGGAGGATCTTTGTCAGTCAAGGGGTCAAGAACCAGGTTGAAGTCACCGCCTAGTATGACAGGCTCCCCGCCTCCGAGGAAAGCCTCCTGAGCCAGGGTACGAAAAAATTCTGGGTGATCGGCATTTGGAGCGTACACATTCACCAGTGTGAAAGATAACCGGCCCACTTTTAAAGTAGCACTTGTCCATCTACCTTGTGCATCGGAGAGTGTTTGCGTGATAGTGGGCATGAGAGACTTCTTAGCCAAAATGGCCACTCCATTATGTTTATGGATCGCAGCGGAATAGGCCACCAAACTGAAGGGCTTGATACCAAGTTTAAGTGATTCATGATTGTTCAGGTGTGTTTCCTGTAACAGGAGTATGTCTGCTTTCTCTTGCTGCGCATAATGTAAGATTTTTTTCCGTTTTATCGGGCTATTAATCCCTTTGACATTCAGGGATAGTAGTTTAAATGCACCAGACAGCTGAGAAATTGTAAATGTAGAACAGGCATACCCCCACAAGACTGGATTGGGCTAAACTGTCTCTGCCCCGTTGCTCCACCATAAAGGCCCCCTGTAGCTCTGGCACCAGTGGCACAGACTGCAAAAAACAAAATTCCCCCTTAGACTCCAGAGGACTATAACCCACCCCGCATACCATGGTGAACCCGGTGAGAACAGGGACGAAACAGAGGGACCCACCATTAACAGAATACCCACAAGATATCTAGCACAGCTTAATACAAAATTCAATGCACAGTTGCGACAGTAAATGTAATAAGAAACAGTATAGGAGAGATAGCAAGCGATATGTCAGTTATCTGATAAGTATGTTAAGCAAACAGAGAGAAAGATATTGCGACCAGCATACTATGTGACCATGAAATCTACACTAGTGCAAATACAGAGAAATGCTATTGTCAGCGCATATGCATACGTTCTTTGTCCTCCAGAAATTGCTGAAGCAGCTCCGGATCGTCAAAAGTTTTGGTGTGATTATGAAGTGTGACCCTCATGCGAGCTGGATAGAGAAGGCCAAATCTTGCCTGGAGTTGGATCAGGCGCGGCCTCAGCGATAGAAAACTGCGACGCCGGTCAGCGGTGGCTTTTGCAAAATCCGGAAAAAAGTGTATTTTGCTGTTCTCAAATTCAGCGTTGGGACGTAGACGGGCTGCATCAAGAATTTGCACAGCGTGTTGGTAGCGTAGGGCACGCAGAATAATTGGGCGAGGTCTTTTGTGGCCCTGAATCACTTGCGAGGGCACCCTATGAGCTCTGTCCATCTCAAATGTGTGTACAAATTTAATGTGCAAAATCTCCGGGATCATTTTGCCTAAGAAGGCAATCATGTCGCCACCCTCAGCTCCCTCTGGGACCCCGACAATTCTGACATTGTTGCGTCGCGCTCTGTTATTCCCTTCTTCAATCTCTTTTTGCATGGCTCAAATCTGTTGAACGTGCTTATCTACTAACTTTAGCTTTTCATCATGCACAGCCATAACTTGCTCAACTTTATCCTGACGAAGGGACAGCCCCTCTAGACTGGATCGGAGAGCCGCAGTGTCCTCGCGCACCACCGACAACGCTTCTCCGTTAGCTGTAATCAAATCTCTAATCCCTCTCAACTCTGTCAACACTTCCTGCAGGGCCTCCGGACCGTCAAGGCGTGCCGCCATCTTTTGAGGTGACGGAGGTTCAGTCTTCGACCGTTTAGCGCTCGCATTTTGCCCCGAAGAGAAGTCTATTCTGGCTGGTTTTATTATTGACATATCTGCAGATCTTCCGATGCAATCTGTTAGATTCGCCGCACAATAACACAAGGTAATCACGGATTTATTGGTGGGTCGCTCTGGAGCTCACGCTCTAGCCGTCCGTCCTGCTCGACATCAGGCTCCGCCCCCCTGTTGCTTCTTTTTCTGTGACATTAGCACAATTTGCCCTTTCCTTTCTGCACACACTACTTAGACCCTCATCCATTCACTAGTCACCTCCCATCTTGACTATTGTAATCTGCTGCTTTCTGATCTCCCTCTGAATCATCTTTCTCTGCTTCAGTCTTTTCAAAACTCAACTGCATGGCTTATCTTCCCCTAGTGCCACTATGCTCATGTAACTCCTCTTCTCAAATCACTTCACTAGCTGCCTATTTGTTTCTGCATCCAGTTCAAACTTCTCTTACTTACTTACAAGTTCATTCATTTTGCGGCTCCTCACTGCCTTTCTTCTCTTCTCTTACTCTACACTCCTTCTTGGGAACTCTGCTCCTCTGGCAGATCTTTTTATCTGTGCTGTTCTCTGCCACTCTATATCTCCAGTACCTTGGTCTGATCATAATCTCCTCAAATTCTACATACCTATCACCTGCTACTCCAAGAATAGTGACAGGACCAACACCCCCGATCCCAGAATACTAACAACACGATTCCGCCCACTCAACAAGGAGGATGTACTTGTCAAGCTACTTCCTCACCTAGATGTTTCAACCCTTGACCACGACGAACTTGTGGAGAATTGTAACAATAGCATCAGCGCTATTGCCTGTATCCCGTCCACCAACAAGGTACCCAGAAAACGTGAACATGCCCCATGGTATTCTAAAGACCTTCGAGCATCCCTCTTACATCTATGTAAGCTCGAAAGACGATGGTGCAGAAATCAGACTACCGTAGCTTACCACACCTATAACTCATATTTAGCATTACACAGAGAGAAAATAAGTGAAAAAATGAAACAACATCACTCAACTATTCTAAAACGGTCATTAAATAAGTCACACGACCTATTTAATATAGTAAAATCGTTAACAGGGGATCCAACACCAGCAAGCCCACTCATGCCTCAACCCCAGGACTATTCGAACTACCTGCAATCAAAAATGATCCAATCCAGTAAGACTTCAACTACCTGTAATTTAACCAATGCACACAGTGCACCAAAGCCTACCCTACTGCTCAAATTCTGTGCAGTATCTACTAAAGAAATTGAAGACACAATTGCTTCCATCAATCTCACTACGGCACCTAACGACCCTTGTCCAGCAAGCTGGATAAAAGAACTTCGACATGAACTAAGCCACTCATTATGCAATATAACCAACCAATCATTATTAATGGGTATTTTCCCGCAAAGCTTAAAATATATGTCAATCAGGCCTCTAATAAAGAATAGTTGCCTTGACCCATCCAAATTCGAATCGTACAGACCAATATCGAGTATTCCCCTGCTTGCTAAGATCATCGAGAAGATAGTCCAGCGACAGATCCATCAGCATGTTGATGCCGAGACACCTCTCGATCCAGCTCAACATGGCTTCAGAGAATCGCACGGTGTGGACACCATCTTAACTACCCTTTTCGACAAACTAATTACAGGAATTGACAATATACACCGAGGATTCGTCCTTATCTTTCTTGACATTGCAGCCGCCTTTGATTCTGTGAATCATAAGATACTATTACAACGTCTCCAGGAAAAAGGGATACAGGGCACTGCACTACAATGGTGCGAATCATATATAACTAATAGATGACAGCAAGTAAAAACAGGCAATATGACCTCCGAGCCTTTCCTACAGAAGCAGGGAGTACCCCAGGGATCATCCCTGTCTGCTTTGTTATTTAACATTTATATGCAGCCTATCTGCTCTCTGATCTGCTCCCTAAATGTAGAATGTCTCGTTTATGCTGATGACATACTGCTATACATCCCATTCACTATCGAACAGCCCGATTTCTCCCCTATCATCAGATGCTTTGATGCAATTGCTGAATGGCTTCTCACACAAAACCTGAGGATCAACCACAGCAAGACTGATGTCCTCTTTGTCACAAGGAATCAGAAGTTCATCCCACCACCCTACCTGCAAGTTAATTACGCTGAACTCAAAACAAGAGATACAATTCGATACCTAGGTATCACCCTAGATCAGCGATTAGATATGACAACCCACATAAAGACCGTTACAAGATCAGTGTACCACAAGATACGAACCTTACACCACCTCCGCCTACTACTCGACTTTTCGGACTATTGGATGATATTTCAGGCCCTAGTGATCCCACACCTGGATGTTGCGAACACCATCCTTCATGGCCTTCCACAAGCAACCCTCAGCCTGCTTCAGCTGGCCATGAACTCAGCAGCTAGAGTTCTTACAGGTGTATCAAGATCGGAACATATAACTCCAGCAATGAAAGATCTACACTGGCTTCCACTACAAGCCCGAATTCAATACAAGGTATTAGTCATGATTTTCAAGGCACTGAAGAATCAGTCCCCCACACCAATCAGCAAACTGATTAACAACATCCCCGACAACAGAATCAGAAGACCCGCACGACTGAATATGTTGATATGTTTATGTTTATGTTTAATAAAATTTGATTGACCGCCCTTCACAATAAAATCAGAGCGGTTTACAATACATAAAAACCAATAAAAACAGTAGGGCGCAAGGCCAGTAAAAGAAAAGGAAGTTACACTTTAAAAAAGAGAAAGACAAGGGGGTAAGAGAAGGTAGGAGGAGAAGAGTAGAATCATAGAGGGGGGGAGGGGGGGAGGTTAAAGGCTAGGGAGAAGAGGTGGGTTTTTAGCTGCTGTTTAAATGCTGAGTGGGAGGGTTCTAATCGGATAGAAGAGGGCAGGGAATTCCACAGTGCGGGACCAATAAAGAAAAAAGCTGAAGATCGGGTGGATTGCAAGTGGGCGGCAGAAGGGGGGGAAGGATGAGCCGGTTTAGGTGAAATGAACGGGGGGTATATCTGGAAGTGTGGAAATGAATTAGATCAGCTAGATATTGTGGGGAATTGGTGTGGAGGGCCTTGTGAACCAGAGTAAGTAATTTGTATTGGGAGCGGAAGGGAACAGGTAACCAGTGTAAGTGGATAAGAAGAGGGGTTATATGGTGAGAATGAGATGAGTGAGAGAGAAGATGGGCTGCGGTATTTTGGATTCTTTGAAGACGGTGTAAATGAGAAGAGGCCAAACCAATAAGGATAGAATTAGCAAAATCAACCCTGGACATAACAAGAGAGAGAAGTAGAGTAGAAAGGGCAGAAGGAGAAAGAAAAGGGCGGATAGCACGGATTTGACACAGAAAATAAAAGGAAGTTTTAGTAATGTGTGAGATATGGGCGTGAAAGGAAAGATCTGAATCAAAGAGAACACCAAGATAGCGGAAAGTAGTGACTAGGGATATAGGAGTGTTGGAAAGGGATGGAGCTAGCGAGGGGGGGGGCGACCGTAGGGGAACCAGATAGCACCTAAGTTTACCACAAAGTGCACAAAAACAACTACCAACAGAGCCTTCTCGATTTATGCTCCGATAGCCTGGAATGATCTTCCCACCAATATTCGATCCATATCGAGCCTCACCACATTCAGAAAAGCAATAAAACACCATCTGTTTCAAATTCACTATCCTGAAACCAGCCCTGAAAAACACAAGTCACACGCACAAAACACATCTATCCCGATGCCCTAACCCAGCATGAGAATGGTTAGTCGCCCCTCTCCCTATAGATGTATCCAGGGTTCTCACTTGATCTAGCTATGCTCTCCCCGAAGATCATAAGTATTAGTGTATATAGCTCTCTGTAAATATTGTGTAAATATTGTTGTAAATAGTTTCCCCAGTTCTCTCCCCCAAGATTGTCTCCCTGTTCTATGTAAGCACATTGTGATGTTAACGCATTGTTGCACTGTTCAGTTATAATGTAAACCGCGCTGATTTTAATAGCGCGGTATATAAGAAATGAAAATAAATAAAATAAAAAAATAAATAACTCCAAACTTCATCTATTCTAACATGCTGCTCCACAAGTCTGGAACAAACTACCTGAGTCGGTGTGCCAGGTTCCTTCTCTGGCCCTATTCAAATCCAGGCTAAAACCCAAACTCTTTAAAGATGCTTTTGGATCCTGATGCCCTTCATTCTCTCGTTCACTACTTATGTACATCTTACCATACGCTATTTATTTAACAATTTTTCTATATTGCTTTATCCACTGGTCAAAGCTGTTTACATTGTAACAGAACATATTACATATAACAAGGAAAACAAACTTAGAAATAACATAATCTATTAAAAAATAAAAAAACATGGGATCATGGGAAAAAAGGGACTATAGTAGTTTATATAGAAGGGTTGACTAGATAGGACATATGGTCTTTTTCTGCCATCATGTTTCTATGCTTCTGATCTCCCCATATTATGCAATTCATTTTGAGGCAGATAATGTTCAATCACACCATTATTGCCTTAAGCTTTAGGGGCTCTTTTACTAAAGTGTGTTATGCAATTAACATACATTTCAGTATATGTTAAGCATTTCCACAGTTTTGCAATTTGTTTTCATCTTGATTAGGTTGTGAGCTCTGATGAGCAGGGGTTGTGTCTTACATCTTTATGTACAGTGCTGTGTATGCCTTGTAGCATTACACAAATTATTATTAGTAGAAGTAGTAGAAATTGGTTGAGTGGGAGGCGATAAAAGGTACAGGTAAATGGAGTTCACTCTGGAGAGAAGGATGTTGTTAGTGGTGTGCTGCAGGGATCTGTCCTTGGTCAAATTATTTTTAACATTTTTGTTAATGATATTGCAGAAGGACTGACAGGTAAGGTTTGCCTCTTTGCGGATGAAGCCAAAATCTACAATAGACATCCAGGAGGGAGTAGGGGAGTTGAAGAATGGCTGAGAATTTGGAAGCCAAGATTTAATGCTAAAAAATGCAGGGTCATCATTTGGGCTGCAAAAATCCAAGGGAGCGGTACAGTATAAGTGGGAAGTACTTCTGTCCATGAAAAGAATGAGACCTGGGTGTGATTGCTTCTGATGATCTTCATGTGGCTAAACAGGTAGAAAAGGTGATGGCAAAAGCCAGAAGGATACTTGGGTGCACTGGGAGAGGAAAGGCCAACAGAAAAAAAAGAGGTGATAGTGCCTCTGTACAAGGCTTTGGTGAGATCGATTGTTTACGTTATCAGAATATAGGAAGACTAGGGGATATGCAATGAAGCTACAGGGTAAACTATTTAAGACTAATAAGAGAAAATATTTTTTCACTCAACGTGTAATCTGGAATTTGTTACCGGAGGATGTAGTAAAAGCTGTTAGTGTAGCTGGGTTTAAAAAAGGTTTGGACAAGTTCCTGGAGGAAAGGTCAATAAACCATTATTAAGAAAGGACCCAGGATATCACTGCTTGACCCAAAACAAGCATTGTGGAACCTGTGTCTTTTGGGGAAACTGCTAGGTATGTATGACCGAGATTGGCCACTGTTGGAAACAGGATACTGGGCTCGATGGACCTTGGTCTGACCCAGTATGGCATATCTTATGTTCTTATGACCTCATTTGGAGTATTGTGTGCAATTCTGGAGACCACACCTTCAAAAGAATATAAACAGTATGGAGTCAGTGCAGAAGGTAGCTAACAAAATGGTAGTGGTCTTCATTATAAACCATAAGTGGACAGACTTAGGATCTCAATGTGTATACTTTAGAAGATAGGCAGGATAGAGAAGATATGATAGAGATGCTTATATATATCTGTGGCATAAATGCACAGGAAGAGATCCTCTTTCAATTGAAAGTAAGCTCTGCAATGAGGGGACATAGGATGAGGGTGAAAGGGGATAGATTTTGGAGTAATATGAGGAACTATTCCTTTACAAGAAGAGAGGTAGATGTGTGAAATAGTCTTCCAGTGGAAGTAGTAGAGACAAGGACAGTATCTGAATTCAAGAAAGCATGGGACAAACACGAAAGATCTCTAATGAAAAAAAACAGGGACTATAGTAGTTGATATGGAAGGGCCGACTAGATAGGCCATATGGTCTTTTTCTGCCATCATATTTCTATGTTACTGATCTCCCCATATTATGCAATTGGTTTTGAGGCAGATTAATGTTCAATAACACCATTATTGCTTTAAGCTTTAGAGGCCCTTTTATTAAAGTTGGTTTTGCAATTAACACACATTTCAGCAAGTGTTAACCACTTCCACAGGCCCATTGTAATTGTTATTATGCAGGTTTGACAATCTCCATATGCTGAAATGCTCGTCAACTGGGATCTGGGTAGAGAGTGAACATGACTGCACATTGCAGTTAATGAGGTCATCAATAGTGCATGTAATTGCCAATGTTGAAGTTGAGTATACCTACTGCTACCTCAACAGGTGGCACTAGGTGCAATTGTGGTAATTGCCAAGGGCTGAAAACTGTGCTAAGAGGCTTTCTGTACAGAAATTGTTGGGAACATGTTGGCAGGGCCTGCATGACCATTAGTTGAACTTTAAGGACTAGAAATGAGTCTTGAAGGACTAGAAAAAGGGACTGTTACTTCTGGAGAGAGATCTGCAATTGTGAGTATATACTTCTGGGAATTTTCTGAAAGGAATTCTTCTATTAAAGCTATTTAATCTGTGAACCCACTATTTTTTGATAAATCAGTCAGGGCCTAGTAGCAGCAGTTTAAGTTTAAATTTAAAACACAGAAGAGAACTTTCTGGTTACATTTCATACCCAGCAGAGAGCTTATAGTTTTCAGGGAATTTTCTGAAAGGAATTCTTTCTATTAAAGCTATTTAATCTGTGAACCCACTATTTTTTGATAAATCAGTCAGGGCCTAGTAGCAGCAGTTTAAGTTTAAATTTAAAACACAGAAGAGAACTTTCTGGTTACATTTCATACCCAGCAGAGAGCTTATAGTTTTCATTTAATAGTCACTCAGGGCCTAGTATCAGCAAAGTACTTTTAGTTTAAATTTAAAACACAGAGAGCTTTCTGGTTAAATTTAGAACCCAGAAGAGAGCTTGTAGTTTAAAATTCATAATAAGTTAGAGCCTAGCAGCAGCAAAGAGCTATAATTTAAATCAAATAAGAATATAGCTTACCTCAGCAGAACAGGACAGGGTACTGTGTAGCAGCCCTCTTTTAATAAGTGTTATTTCCCTCCCTCCCAACCTCCCCACACCCACCCATCCCTGGGATAATAGTAGCTTTATAGGTACTTACACATTTTAAAAGACAGGAGGTGCTCTCAGGTGAAGCTTGTTACCCAAATCAGACATACACTAAGGAGCTGAGATTAATTAAGCTTCAGGTGAACAAGGTATATTAAACATATTAGGTATAGTTTTATTGGTATAAATATCCATAGCAACCCTTAGTAAGTAAAGAACTTAAAGATCTAAACAAAACCTTAAAACTAAGATGCAGACAGCAGTCCAGCAGTGGGATGGGGGCTTTCCAGTCTTTTGCATTGAGTGTCACATGTTTGATTTTCTCCCAGTTGGTGAGAGGTCTTATGTGTGCACTAGGTGCAAGGAGCTCTTTGCTCTCAGGGAACGAGTCCGTTCTCTAGAGGCTAGAGTAGCAGACTTGGAAAACATAAGAAAGACAGAGAGGTACATAGATGAGACCTACAGGGATATAATCCTGAAGTCCCACCTCCAGTCTGGCAGTATCCCTGTTGCCATGGAGGAGAGAGGTCACGTGACAGGAGAGCATCACCCTGGTGTGGCAGGAAGTGATCCTGTAACTAGGACCTGTCCTCCAGGTGATGTAAAACCCTCTCGCACCGAGGAAGTTTCTCCAGGGCCATGTGCCCATGAGGGAAGGGTTAGGACAGCCATTATAGTTGGTGATTCGATCATTAGGCATGTAGATAGCTGGGTGGCTGGTGGATGTGAGGATCGCCTGGTAACATGCCTGCCTGGTGCGAAGGTAGCGGACCTCACGCGCCACCTAGATAAGGTCTTAGATAGTTCTGGGGAGGAGTCTGCTGTCTTGGTACATGTCGGTACCAATGACATAGGAAAATGTGGTAGGGAGGTTCTGGAGGCTAAAGTTAGGCTTTTAGGTAGGAAGTTGAAATCCAGAACTTCCAGGGTAGTGTTCTCCGATATGCTTCCCGTTCCACGTGCAGGACCCAAAAGGCAGGCAGAGCTCCGGAGTCTCAATGCGTGGATGAGACAATGGTGCAGAGATGAGGGTTTTGGATTTGTTAGGAACTGGGAAACATTCGGGGGAAAGGAGGGGCTCTTCTGAAGGGATGGGCTTCACCTTAACCGGGATGGAACCAGGCTGCTGGCATTAACCTTTAAAAGGAGATAGAGCAGCTTTTAAACTAGATAATAGGGGAAAGCCGACAGTTGCCCAAGAGCAGATGGTTCGGAGGAATGTATCCTTGAAGGATACTACCAAAAGCAGAGAGGTTCCAAAAAAGTGTAAAGTAGCCCAAATGCCCTCGAGTATGGAGCAGACAGAGCTTAAAGATCCCAAATTACCCATGTCTACCGATAGCCAAATTAATATGAATAAAATGCAGTCTCTAAAATGCTTGTATGCAAATGCTAGAAGTCTAAAAAATAAGATGGGAGAGTTAGAATATATAGCACTAAATGAGAGGTTAGATATGATTGGAATATCAGAGACATGGTGGAAGAAGGACAACCAGTGGGACACTGTGATACCTGGGTACAAACTATATCGTAATTATAGAGCTGATCAAATTGGTGGAGGGGTTGCGCTCTATGTTAGAGAGGGCATTGAGTTAGAAAGGATTAAAGTTTTGCAGGAAACAAAATTTGCTGTAGAATCTCTATGGATTGAAATTCCATGTAAAAAGGGGAAAGCGATGGCGGTGGGAGTGTACTATCAACCGCCTGGCCAGAATGAACAAATGGATGATGAAATGCTCAAAGAAATTACGGAAGCTAACACAAGTTACAGCGCGGTAATAATAATGGGCAATTTCAATTACCCCGGTATCGACTGGGTCAGTGTCATGGCAGTACATGCTAGGGACATAAAGTTCCTAGATGACATAAATGACTGCTTCTTGGAGCAGCTGGTCCATGAACCGAAGAGAGGGGAAGCCATATTAGACCAAGTCCTTAGTGGAACACCAGATCTAGTGCAAGAGATAAGGGTGTTGGGGCCACTTGGCAATAGTGATCATAGCATGATCGCCTTTGATTTAATTAGTGGAGAAGGGATAGTAAGGAAATCCACAGTACTACCTTTTAACTTTCGAAAGGGAGACTATGATAAAATGCGGAAAATAGTTAAGAAAAAACTAAAAGGAGCAGTTGCAAAGGTTAAAGACTTACATCAAGCTTGGGTGTTGTTGAAAAATACTATCTTGGAAGCCCAGACCAGCTGTATTCCACGCTATAAGAAAAGTGGAAGGAAGTCCAAAAAACTGCCAGCATCGTTTAAAGGTAAGGTCAGAGAGGCTGTTGTTGCCAAGACAGCATCTTTCAGGAAATGGAAAAAAGAGCCAAACCATGAAACCTGGAAACAGCACAAGCACTGGCAGGTCAAATGCAAGGCATTGATAAAAAAAGGCAAAGAGAGAATTTGAGAAGAAGCTTGCTGCGGAAGCAATAATGTGAAATAAAGATTTTTTCAAGTACATTTGTAGCAAAAAACCTGTGAGAGAGTCAGTTGGACCATTAGATGATAGAGGAGTTAAAGGGGCACTAAGAGGTGACAAGGCGATAGCAGAGAGACTGAATGAATTCTTTGTTTCGGTCTTAACTGAGGAAGATGTAGGGATGTTACCCATGACTGAAGTGGTATTTAAAGGTGTGGAAGAATTGAAGGAAATATCGATACATCGGGAAGATGTATTACAACTATTTGATAAACTGAAGAGTAGCAAATCACCTGGGCCGGATGGTATACATCCAAGGCTGTTGAAAGAACTGAAATATGAGATTGCAGACCTGCTATTAGTAATCTGTGAACTATCATTAAAATCATCTCTAATACCTGAAGATTGGCGGATAGCCAATGTAACACCAATTTTTAAAAAGGGTTTGAGGGGTGATCCGGGAAACTACAGACCGGTGAGCCTGACGTCAGTACTGGGAAAAATGGTAGAAACCATCATAAAGAATAAAATTACTCAGCATGTAGATAGGCATGGCCTAATGGGAGACAGCCAACATGGCTTTAGACAAGGAAGATCTTGTCTTACTAATCTGTTATGTTTTTTTGAAAGTGTGAATAAACAGGTGGACAAAGGTGAGTCAGTTGATATAGTGTATCTGGACTTTCACAAAGCCTTTGACAAGGTCCCTCATCAGAGACGTTTGGCAAAACTAAAGAGTCATGGGATAGGAGGCAGTGTACTGCTGTGGATCAGGAACTGGTTAAAAGATAGAAAGCAGAGGGTTGGGCTAAATGGCCAATTTTCCCAATGGAGAAAGGTGAATAGTGGTGTACCCCAGGGATCTGTGCTGGGTCCGCTGCTTTTTGACATATTCATAAATGACCTGGAAAGTGGAATAACGAGTGAGGTTATCAAATTTGCAGATGACACAAAACTATTTAAAGTTGTTAAAACCCAAGAGGATTGTGGAAAATTGCAAGAGGATCTTGATAAATTGGAAGACTGGGCATCAAAATGGCAGATGAAATTTAATGTGGACAAGTGCAAAGTTATGCACCTAGGGAAGAACAACTCAAACTATGGTTACACGATGCAAGGTTCCACATTAGGAACCACCACCCAGGAAAAAGATTTAGGCGTCATTGTGGACAACATGTTAAAACCCTTGGCCCAGTGTGCAGCGGCAACCAAGAGAGCAAATAGAATGCTAGGTATCATAAGGAAAGGAATGGAAAATAAAACAAAAGATATTATAATGCCTCTATACCGTTCCATGGTGAGACCACACCTTGAATATTGTGTGCAATTCTGGTCGCTATATCTTAAAAAGGATATAGCGTTATTAGAAAAGGTTCAGAGAAGAGCCATCAAAATGGTAAAGGGGATGGAAGGATACTCCTATGAAGAAAGGCTAAAAAGGTTAGGGCTCTTTAACCTGGAAAAGAGACGGCTGAGGGGATATATGATAGAAGTCTATAAATTAATGAACGGAGTGGAACGGGTAAACGTAGATCGACTGTTTACGTTATCAGAATATAGGAAGACTAGGGGACATGCAATGAAGCTACAGGGTAAACTATTAAAACTAATAAAAGAAAATATTTTTTCACTCAACATGTAATCAAACTCTTGAATTTGTTACCGGAGGATGTAGTAAAGGCTGTTAGTGTAGCTGGGTTTAAAAAAGGTTTGGACAAGTTCCTGGAGGAAAGGTCCATAAACCATTATTAAGAAGGGACCCAGGATATCAATGCTTGACCTAGTACAAGCATTGCAGAACCTGTGTCTTTTGGGGAAACTGCTAGGTACGTATGACCTAGATTGGCCACTGTTGGAAACAGGATACTGGGCTTGATGGACCTTGGTCTGACCCAGTATGGCATATCTTATGTTCTTATGTTCTTAGGTAGCTGCCTAGAGTTCCAGTGGCCCAAGATTGGCCTATTGCCACCACTACTGCCCCTCTCTGTTACATGCAGCAGCAATAATGACCTCAAATAGCCCCAAAGCACTTACCTTAAACTTCCAGAGCTGTAAGACTGGCTTCTGCCTCCTTTGATGCCTGATGCCAAATTCCTGTTGCATGGATGTGGAAGCAGCTTCCGCCCCCATGCAAAAGGCTGTCTGCTTCAGGTGTCGGAGGGGATGGAAGCCAAACTGTTTCACAGTGCTAGAGGTTTAAGGTAAGTGCTGTGGGGCTGTTTGAGATATTTCCACTGCTGGAAGTCCCAGAGAGAGATAGCAGCAGTGTCAGTGGTTGCCAGGGATAGGGTGAGGGCAGGAGCAGGGGGGCGCAAATGATTCACATGCAAAAATGCAATGTGTGCCTTCGAGTCAGTCCTGACTCCTGGCGACCCAGAAGCTCCTGGGTTTTCTTGGCAGTGTCACCGGAAGTAGATTGCCAGGCCTTTCTTCCGAGGCAGTGGAGGGTTAAGTGACTTGCCCAAGGCCATATTCTTGCATCAGCCCTGCATGCTGGCCATTCCTCAATAAGTACACAGTTCAGTGGCACCTAATGAGCACTGATTTTGACTCAAAATACACATTAGGAGCAAAATGTCACCACACTTTAGTAAAAGGGCCCCATAATCAATAGAGGTCTCAGCATATTTGCTGATGATAATTGGTATATTTCTGCCCAGGTGCTGCCTTTGTTTCTGCCCTTGCCTACAAGTTCAAAGGCCAGTAGTGAATGCTTGCATAGTCTTTTAAAAAACGCATTCATTGTATAGTAACATAGTATATGATGGCAGATAAAGACCAGTAGGGTCCTTTTAGTCTGCGCAGTAAAGTGTATAGAGTAGATGCACCCGCCGCTCTGTACAGGTCACCCCCCTCTATGCTTTTGTTTAGAGTTATACTCATCGCTCTGTGCAGGTCACCCCTCTCTATTTGTTGAAGTATAAAAAGTAGTTCAGTTTATTTTGATTTTATTCTTTTTCTATAAAGGGATCTACTATGTCTGTCCCATGCTATTTTGAATTCTGTCACTGTACTTGCCCCCACCACCATCGGGAGGTCATTCCAAGCATCCACCACCCTTTCAGTGAAAAAGTATTTACAGACATTGCTTTTAAGTTTACCTCCTTGCAGCTTCATTTTATGCCCTCTAGCATTACATTTTCCCCTTCTTTGAAATAGGTTTGTTTGCTCATTAATACCTTTTAAATATTTAAAGATCTGTATCATCTCCCCCCGTCTCTCCCCTCCTCTAGGATTTACATATTTATATCTTCAAGTCTCTTCTCATACGTCTTCTGGCACATGCTCCAAATCATTTTGGTCGCCTTCCTTTGAACCATTTCAAGTATTTTTTTAAATCCTTTGAGAGATATGGTCTCCAAAACTGAACACAATACTCCAAGTGGCGCCTCACCAATGACTTGTACAGGGGAATTAATACCTCCTCCTTTCTACTGCTTATTCCTCTCTCTATGCAACTCAGCATTCTTGGATTTCTGCATCCAAAGTGCATAAGAACCTAACAAATACAATAGTGGGTCAGACCAATGTCCATCAAGCCCAGTATCCTGTTTCCAACAGTGGCCAATCCAGGTCACAAGTACCTGGCAGGTTCTCAAAAAGGTATGCAGGCTCCACAGTGCTTATCCCAGGGTAAGCAGTAGATTTTCTGGGTCATCTTTAATAATGGTTTATGGACCTTTCCTCCAGGAACTTGTCCAAACCTTTTTTTTTTAATCAATTATAACAAATTTACATCCAAGAAAACAAATCAATGAATGATACAAAAATGGGCATACTTGTACAGACAATTCTAAAGAGAAAAAAAAATCTCTCCCTCCAACACGGAGATTAAGAAAAGAAAAACAAATAGTCAGCGCCCATTTAATTGTAGACCTCAAACAATAGGTAATATAAGGAAGTACTAGGAAAAAAAAGCCTAAACAGACAGTATGTTTATTATTATGTTTATTTAGATTTGATATACCGCTCAGGCCAGAGGCATTAGAGCGGTTTACAATGCAGTATCATTCTAGGAAATAGGAAAGGAACGCCATTATATAATAGGACAGAATAGAGGATAGAGACAGTCAAACAGATAATAGTAGGGGAGAAACATAGAACAGCAGGTTACCACATCACAGACGCATGTCAGCCCAATCCAAATCATCAGTGCAACTCTCAGCAACAAGCGCCATGGACCAGCGCCTAAGGGCCATGCCAAAAGGCCCTCTGGCGAGGCCCTCAGGCGCGGGCCCGCAAGGTACGGGCGTGCCTGAGAAGCGGCGGTTTTTATGGTGGTGAAGGGCCGCTGATAGGCAGGTCCGGGAGGAGGAGGAGGAGCCTACACAGTCCTAAACTATCTAATCATCATTATTAATGCAACAGGTGAAGACTTAAGCGTCAGCCGATTGAGAGGGTCCAGCAACATCAACCATTACAACTTCCCTCGCCTCAAGGAGCTCTAATAGTTGCATAGGATAAAAAAACAAGTATACTTTTTTTTGAAAACCACACATTTTGCAGGAAATTTAAGCTGGAAGGTAGCCCCCAGTGCTACAACCCTGGGGCGAAGAACCAAAAAGTCCTTCCTTCTCAGCTGCGTAATACGAGATATATCAGGAAATATATGTACTTTAGACCCTAAGAAAACTTCATTAAAATTCCTAAAGTACAATCTGAGGATAAAAAAATTATCAGATTCCAATGCTAGGGTAACAAGAAGGGTAGACTTATCAGTAATGACATCCAGGGAGGATTCTAAAAACCCCATGAGGTCACCCACGTCAGGGGAAGCAGAAGGGGCAATGGAACCAAGATCCCTTTGCCCCAAGGACAAATACTGCGCCCGCACCAGGGGTGGAAACTGATCTGGGGAGATCTTCAAAACCTCTCCAAAATACTTTTTCACCATCTCCAATGGTGACAATAAGGAGACGTGGAAAGTTCAGAAAGTGCAAATTGCACCGCCGAACCTGGTTCTCTAAATATTCCATTTTCCTGGAGGATACAGTTCTGTCCTTAACCTGGGCAGTCACCAACTCCCTCAACTGCCCAACTTCTTGCTCCACCTTGGAAAGTCTCTCCACTTGCTCTTCCTGCACACCAGAAAGAGTTCCACATAAAGATTGAACCCCAACAATCTCAGTACTCACAAAGCTCAAAACATTCTTGAGGGAAGCATTCAGCATTGCTAAACCGTCCTACAGTGCTTCCATTGTTATCACCGCAGGTCTTTCCAGCACTGGCAACCCCGAAAGGCCCGCTACACGCTGCGCTGAGAGGAACCTCCTCAGAGAGACGAGTTGTATTACCTCAACTCGTCTCTCTGAGGAGGTTCCTCTCAGCGCAGCCCTCTGCTGCCCCCTGGCCTCTGTAGGGGAAAAGCTCTCAGCCGAAGCACCTCCTGCCGCTCCATCCACCGGCATGCTCACCCACACACCGGCAGGAAAAGCAACTTCTGGCGAGGTAATACTTCCGGGACGCGGTGGGGGGGTATGCTCCTCCGGCGAAATCCAGATCCCCGATGCACTCAGCGACAGCACCTCTCCCTTCGCTGCTGCCGAAGACGTTGCTCCACCTCCGGCCGCGAATCCACATTCCTGCAAGGTACACTGGGTCAAAGGCACTGGCAGAACTGTCCCAGGAGGAAGGGCAGCCTGCTTCCGCTTCTTCCGCCCCATCGAAAAAAAATTTAGGAGCAGGCCACGAACCCACAGCAACCAAGAAGGATGCAGCTCACCGGTCAGAGCTTCCTGTCGGCATCTTACCGTCCAAACATTTTTTAAACCCAGCTACACTAACAGCCTTTACTACATCCTGCGGTAATGAATTCCAGAGTTTGACTACGCATTGAGTGAAAAAATATTTTCTTTTATTGGTCTTAAATGTAGCTTCATTGTATGTCCCCCTAGTCTCTACTTTTTGATCACTATCACAACAATTTGTTCCACTCTCTAACCACTGCTAAAGTACCACTGTTTACTCGGGAAATGGGTCTCAGACTTAGTCGGGGAAGACGCCAGAGAGGAGCTCTGCCTCTAGGACTGACTAGCCCCTAAATTGCATCAATGACCCAATAAATTTCCCATATATATATTGTAAAAAATGAGTTCAAAACAGGCTTGTCTTAACGATCAATATACTTAAACCTTCATATCATTTCAAAATAAAGCTAAACGCTTATCTGTTAGGTCCATAAGGACTATGATCAAATCCCAATGCAAATGAACAGCGCCAGTGCGTTTCACCGCTTCCGCGGTTTCTTCGGGGGATTATTGCTAGATGTTGTCATGCAGACCGCTTGACCCAGTGAGCTCTCAGACAACGTTCTCACCAGACTCGTCTTACATCGCTGGCGTCTTTTAGATGTAAGACGAGTCTGGCGAGAATGTTGTCTGAGAGCTCACTGGGTCAAGCAGTCTGCATGACAACATCTAGCAATAATCCCCCGAAGAAACCGTGGAAGTGGTGAAACGCACTGGTGCTGTTCATTTGCGTTGGGATTTGATCATAGTCCTTATGGACCTAACAGATAAGCGTTTAGCTTTATTTTGAAATTATATGAAGGTTTAAGCATATTGACCGTTAAGACAAGCCTGTTTTGAACTCATTTTTTACAATATATATATGGGAAATTTATTGGGTCATTGATGCAATTTAGGGGCTAGTCAGTCCTAGAGGCAGAGCTCCTCTCTGGCGTCTTCCCCGACTAAGTCTGAGGCCCATTTCCCGAGTAAACAGTGGTACTTTAGCAGTGGTTAGAGAGTGGAACAAATTGTTGTGATAGTGATTTATATTGTTCCAACAAACCCATCAAATTTCTGGTTGTTTCTACTTTTTGATGACATAAACAACTGATTTACTTTTACCTGTTCCACTCCATCCATTAATTTATAGACTCTATCACACCACGCCTCAGCTGTCTCTTTTCCAAGTTGAAGAGCCCTAACCTTTTAAACCTTTCCTCTTAGTGGTATCCTTCCATCCCCTTTACCATTTTGGTGGCTGTTCTCTGTACCTTTTCTAATTCTGATATATCCTTTTTAAGATATGGAGGTCAGAATTTGCACACAATATTCAAGGTGTGTTCGCACCATGGAGGATACAACATCATTATAATATCCTTGGTTTTATTCTCCATTCCTTTCCTTATCATTCCTAGCATTCAATTTGCTTTCTTGGCCGCTGCTACACACTGGGCAGAAGGTTTCAATCTATTATCCACGATAATGCCTAAATCCTTTACCTGGGTGGTGGTTCCTAATGTGGTACCTTGCATCATGTAACCAAAGTTTGGGTTGTTCTTTTCTAGGTGCATAAATGCTCGAGGTCGCTGGGCCGGGTCCCGAGGCCGCCAGTAACCAGGTTCCCCGGCCCAAACTCGGCCCTCGGCACGTGGTGAGGTGGGGGTGATGAGTGGAGGAGCAGGCGTCATTTGAAATCGCTCCATGTCAGAAGCGTGGAACAATTTCATTGGCATGGCTATTGGGGATGGGGCTAGGTGCAGCAAGAAGCCATGTGGAGCATTCTCTTGCGGAGCGGCTCCTTTTCGCTGCAGAGGTGTTCCGGAGGGCTCCAGTGGCAGTGTGAGGCCTGAGTCCTGCAGCAGCATGGATTTGGATTCCAGTGGCAGTGTGCAGTTCTGTGGGATGGCGGCAGGTGTAGGGCAGCAGTTCAGTCCATTGGAGCAGCAGGGCCTCGTGAAGAGCTGTGTGCTGGCAGGTGGGCAATCAGGGACTCCAATCACTGTCAGGGAGGTGAGACAGTGTGAGTTCCTGCACTGGGGGGGGGGGAGGAGAGTTGGTAGGTGGGAATTTTAAAGCAGTGAATCCAAAGGAGGTGGTGCGGGGGCGGGGGGGGGGAGTGTCTAGCTGGGTCTAGAAAGCCAGGAGTAGGATTAAAAAAAAAAAAACAGAAAAGAAGACTTAGGTTCCTGTCTGGGGGTATTAGACTCTATTGGGGACATGGTGCGATCTAGGAAGGGGCAAAGCAGGTGAGAGCGGCATGGGGGCCCAGGGTTGTTATCTGGGGGGAGGGAAGGCAGGTCACGGGGGAGGCCAGGTCGTCCAGGGGGGCCAGGACAGGTGGGCAGGCAGTACGGCGGGCTAAAGGGGTGGCAAGGCTGGGTTGTCGTGGGGGAAGGAGAGGTATGTCGGGCTCCAAGATCGGGCGGGGGTCTTCGGGTACAGGGGTAGTCGGGGGTGCTGTCTCGGAGGCCCTGTGTCTGGGGCAGGGAGATCAGGGGTCTTTAGTGGAGGGTGCGGTAGGGGGCAGCATGACAGGCATGGCGGGTGCGCTTGGGCAGTTGGCTAGTATGGGGGAGATGGACGGCAGTAGGGGTAGATTGGGGGGTTCACCAGAAGCGTGGGTGGGTTTGGGGGGGGCGGCAGAGGGGTCGAGTCCAGTGGGGATCCCAACCATATTCCTCGAGAGTTGTGCTCTGTTCGGTATGCATTGTTTGATGCTTCAGTTGAGCTGGTGTGCCAGTGTGGGAAAGATGCTCTGATGGCAAAGGTGGACATCAAATTGGCATTTAGGCTTTTGCCGGTTCACCCGTCGGCATTTCCATTGCTGGGATTTCAATTTGATTCACAGTTTTATTTTGATAAGTGTTTACTGATGGGCTGTGCGATAACCTGTGCTTATTTTGAGGCTTTTAGTTCCTTCTTGCATTGGGTTATGGTGCAGTGGTCGGGGTGAGAATCCATTGTTCATTACTTGGATGATTTTTTGCTTGTTGGTCCAGTGAAGGCCGCGACTTGTGCTACTTTGCTGAGGTCCTTCCAGGAGATGGCCACTGAATTTGGCATTCCGTTAGCGGCTGAAAAGACAATGGGGCCAGTGATATGTCTTTCCTTTTTGGGAATTGAGATAGACTCGGTAGGATCGGTGATCCGGCTACCGAAGGATAAGGTAGAGCGGCTTAAGGAGTTGTGGCGGCTGTGGGGTCTCCGTCAAAAGTAACGCTTAAGGACTTGTAGTCGCTAGTGGGTAACCTTAATTTTGCATGTCGAGTTATCCCAATGGGGATGCCATTTGCACGGCGTTGTCGCTGGCAATGACGGGGGTGCGATGCACTTATCATTGCATTAGAGTATTGTCGGGGATGCGGGTCTGGGATGCGTTCCTGGTGCAATCTCCAGAGCTGTCGAGTGTAGACTTGCAGTTATTTTCTGATACGGCAGGTAGTTCTGGTTTTGGCTTATACTGTCAGGGTTCGTGGTGTGCTGAGGCATGGCCGCCCTCCTGGAAAGAGTCCGGGTTGATGCGTAATGTAGCGTTTCTGGAGTTGTTCCCCATTGTGGTGGCCTTTTGGGTGTGGCCTGAGAGACTACGGAATAGGAGGGTCGTGTTTTGGTGTGACAATGCGGCGGTAGTGCAGGTTATTAATAGGCACTCGCCCAGGTGTCTGCGGGTGGCGGCGCTAATGAGAGTATTTGTGCTAGCTTGTCTGCGTCTTAATGTCACGGCCAGAGCGCGCCATGTGCCAGGCTTGCAAAATTCAATTGCTGATGCTTTGTCCCATTTTCAGTGGTCACAGTTCCGGGTGTTGGCCCCGGGGGCAGAAGAAGCAGTGGCGGCAGTACTGGAGCACCTTTGGCAGATTGGGACCCTGGAGTGAGGGCGTTGTTGCAGTCCTCAGTGGTTCAAGGTACGTGGTTCAGCATGTCGTCCTGAAGGCGAAGTTGGTGCAGATTTTTCTAAAGCAGTCCAAGACTGACCAGCAGGGGACAGGCGGGTGGGTGTCACTGAAAGCGATTCCGGGGTTGTGTTCATGCCCGGTGCGGAATTTGTTTTCATACCTGCGCCAGCAGCCAAAAGTTGCAGGCTATTTTTTTCGCCATGAGGATGGGAAACCTGTCACACAGTTTCAATTCACTGCGGTTTTTCGCCTGGCCTTACGGCAGTTGGGTTGTAATGAAACACAGTTTGTGTCGCATTCCTTCAGGATCAGAGCAGCAACGAGTGTGGCGGCGGCCGGGCTTGAAGGGGAGATGATTCAAAGGATTGGTAGGTGGCAGTCTGGGGAATATGCGGGTTATGTCCGACTTGAAAAGTTGTGAATTTGATCCCAGGGGAGAGATAGGAGGAGAGGGGGTTGGGAGGAGCACTGGGGGGGGGGGGGGGTAGGGGGGTATTAATAATGTGCTTCATGTTGCAGGGTCTCAGCCAGGTTTATACCCATGGAGCGGATTTGCAGGCGGTGACCAAGCTGGCGAATGGTGGCTTATAGGACATTCCTTTGTGTACTGGGCAGAGCGGAAAGCATTGTTGTGCCCTCTAGGAGTGCACTTGGGCCTGGAAACCTGCAATATTTGGTTGATCTGGATGGGCGAACGAGGCATACGAAGGTGGCAGCTTCTTCCGTGGGTGCGACGGCAAGCGGACCAGCGACAGCGACCTGTGGGATTTTTGCTCCATTTGGGCGGCAACAATCTCTCCAATTGGACTTGTAGACAGCTCATTTGGGCTGTGCAGCGGGACATTAGCTTGCTGCGGGAGGACTGGCCAGGGGTGGGATTGTATGGTCGGACATTATCCCTCGGCCGGCTTGCCAGTCTTAATGTCGGTGGTCTAGGGGCCTGGTAAATTATTACACAATCTGTGTTAGTTGATTTATTCTGCCTAGTTTTTAAACCCTATGTTATGCAAGTTAAGATGTTCTATGTAAAAAGTTCTAATGTTCTATGTAAAACAAGCTCTGCATTGTTAACTGTTGTTAATTGTACACCGCAACTGATCGCTGGAAGATGCGGTATATAAATAAGTGTTAAATAAATAAATAAATAAATAATAATAAATAAATAAATAAAGGTCAACCGGCAGATCGGACGTTGGGTACAGCAGGCTGGCAGCTGGCAGATGCAGCACCCCTGGGCGGATGTGAAGTGTGTGAGGCTGTACCGTACGGGTGGGGTTCACCTTTCTCCAGTGGGACAGGATTTATTATTAAATGATTGGCAGGAGGCACTGGAGGGGTTGGTTGGTCACAGCTTTATGGGGGGTGGGGCGGTGCGAGGATAGGTAAACTACCTCATGCCGGTGGCGGGGTAGAGAGCTAGCGCTCGCCGAGGCAGCAGGGCTTTAACTGATTTAGGCGCATTGGGGGGAGCAAAGGGCTCCCCGGGGTGGGGCGAGACATCCCGGTTGGGGGTCTCGGCCCAGTATAGGGGTGTGGGGGCCGGCCTGTGCTACTAACATGGCAAGGCAGGCAGTGGGGCTTGGGGGAGGATGATGCTCTGCCTTGCTAATAATATGGCGGGTGGGGACATTGTCCGGAGATAGGGATGGGGGGTTATGTTAGGATGTTGGATATGTTGGGCTTGTGTTGAGGCCGGTTGTTAAATGTGTTAAATAAAGCTGCGACCAAAGTTATACCATGATATGGTTCTCTCGCCCATCCCTGGCGTTCCTTTTCCCCTATCTCCTCTGCTGAGCTGATTGCTACCATTTCCTCTGCCCACCAAACCACCTGTCCCCTTGATCCGTTGCCTTCTTCTTGGCTGTTGCATCCTGATCTCTCCCTGGTGCCCTTTATTCTTTCTATCGTAAACTCCAGCCTCTCCTCTGGTTTCTTCCCTGCCTCCTGGAAACACGCTATTGTCCGCCCCCTCCTCAAAAAGTCTACCCTTGACCCCACCTCTCCCGTGAATTGGCGTCCTGTTTCTAACCTCCCTTTCCTTTCTAAAATTCTTGAGAAACTGTTTTTTTCCCAACTTGCCTCCCATCTGTATTCTACTTGTGCCCTTCATCCTCGTCAATCTGGCTTTCGCTCGGGTCACAGCACAGAAACTGTCCTTACTGCACTGCTTTCCGAACTTCATAGCTCTCATGACCGTGGTGACATTATTACCCTCTGTTCCAAGTTTAAGTTTCCTGTTATAATGTAAGCACACCAGTGTTTTCTGATTGTGCAGCTTCTGTTAATTGTAAACCGCACTGAAAACAAATAGCGCTGTATATAAAAGATGTTAAATAAATAAATAAATAAATAAATAAATCTCTATTATGGTATCCTTGGATCTGTCCTCTGAGTTTGATGTGGTTGACCATCATACCCTTCTGTCTCGTTTGTCCGATTTTGGGGTTCATGGTACTGTTCTTTGCTGGTTTCATTCATTTCTATCCTGCCACTCTTTCTCAGTCCACTCCGGCACTACAACTTCTCCTCCCACTAGCATTGTCTGTGGTGTCCCCCAGGGTTCCATCCTTGCTCCCTTACTGTTTAATGTCTTCCTTGCTCCTTTAGCTCTGCTTATTCAACAGTCCACCATTTCTTTTCACATCTACACTGATGATATCCTATTAATTCACCATACCTCTGCCACTTCCCCTGATCTTGGTCCACTCAACTGTTGTCTTTCCACTATCGCATCTTGGTTTGGGTCAAACTTTCTTCACGCTAACCCCGCTAAATCATCTGCTATGTGGGTTTCCTTCGGTCTGCCTGCCCCCCTGCTATCTCCCGTCATGGGTCCCTCTTCTATCCCTTTGGTTCCCTCTCTCCGTTATCTAGGCGTCACTCTGGACCCCGCACTTTCCTTCCACACTCACATTTCCTCTGTCATTCGTTCCTCCTTCTTTCACCTGCGTCGTATCAAAGCTGTCCGGTCGTCACTTCCCCCTTCCTCCCTTATCACTCTTGTGCTGTCTTTGGTAGTTTCGCGTCTGGATTATTGCATTATTATTTATGCTGGTCTCCCTTCTTTCCAACTTCATCGCCTTCAGATTGTTCAAAATGCTGCCGCCCGCCTGGTTACCTTCACTCCTGCTCGATCCCATGTCTCCCCCTGTCTCCTGGCCTTACATTGGCTCCTGATCAAGTTTCGTTTCATTTACAAGATTCTCATTATCATTCACCGGGTCCTTCACTCTGATATCCCTCAATACTTAGCTAATACTATCCGTTTCCAGCCCTCTCCCCGACTTCTCCGCTCATCTTCTGGTGGTCGTCTGTTCCTTCCTTCTCCCTCTCACGCTCACCTAGAATCAACTCGCCACTCTGCTTTCTTTTTCCTGGGCCCCGCCCTTTGGAACTCTCTCCCTCTTCCCCTCCGCATCGAACCCTCTTATCCTCGCTTTAAAACCCTCCTAAAAACTCACCTTTTCTGTCAGGCCTTTGACATTCCTCCTTCCACTGACGGCACCTCATCCACCAGTTCTGCCCTCCAACCACCTTGAATCACCTCGTCCATTTTCCTACTTTCCTTCTCCCTCCCCCTGGTTCTTTTTGCCTTCTGTCTTAGCCTGCTATTCTCTCTCTCTCCTATCAGCTTTGGCGTTCTTTTCTAACTTTTACTTTCTGCAGTTGTCATTTTGTTATTGTACACCGCCCTGATGCTTCGGCTTGGGCGGTCAATCAAGCAATTCAATAAAGATAAAGATAAAGATAAAGTGGGCCTTTTGTTATGTTGAAATGGGGGGGAAAGGAAGGGTTGTGGAAAGGTGCGGGGTATGGAGGCGCGAGGGAGGCCTCTGGGATACCCTGGTTAATGCTCGAGGCCGCTGGGCCGGGTCCCGAGGCCGCCAGTATCCAGGTTTCCGGGCCCGGCCTCGGCCCTCGGCACGTGGTGAGGGGGGGGGGGGCGATGAGTGGAGGAGCAGGTGCCATTTGAAATCACTCCACGTCGGAAGCGTGGAGCGATTTCTTTGGCACGGCTATTGGGGGCGGGTCTAGGAGCAGCGAGGAGAGCAAGAAGCATTCTCTTGCGGCGCAGTTCCTTTTCACTGCGGATGTGTTCCCCACCCACCCTCCCTCTTGTTTTGGGGGTTGTGGAGTTGTTGCCGATGGGGGGGGGGGTAGAGAGCTAGCACTCGCCGAGGCGGTGGGGCTTTAACTGATTTAGGTGCAATGGGGGGAGCGAAGGGCTCCCAGGGGTGAAACGAGACATCCTGGTTGGGGGTCTCGGCCCGGTATAGGGGTGTGGGGGCCGGCCTTTGCTACTAACATGGCAAGGCAGGCGGCATGGTTTGGGGGAGGATGATGCTCCGCCTTTCTAATAATATGGCGGGTGGGGGCATTGTCCGGAGATGGGGGTGGGGGGTTATGTTAGGATGTTGGATATATTGGGCCCATGTTGGGGCCGGTCATTATATGTGTTAAATAAAGCTGTGACCAAAGTTATACCAAGATATGGTGTGTGGGTCTTTTGTTATGTTGAAATGGGGGGAAAGGATGGGTTGCGGAAAGGTGCGGGGTATGGAGGCGCGAGGGAGGCCTCCGGGATACCCTGGTTACTTTGCACTTGTCCACATTAAATTTCATCTCCCATTTGGATGTCCAGTCTTCCAGTTTATCAAGGTTCTCTTGCAATTTTTCACAATCTTTTTGTGTTTTAACAACCTTGAATAATTGTGTGTCATCTGCAAATTTATCAGCTCACTCGTTATTCCTCTTTCCAGATCATTTATGAATATATTATAAAGCAGCGGGCCCAGCATAGATCCCTGGGGTACTCCATTATTCACCTTTCTTCATTGAAAAAAATGGCCATTTATTCCTACTCTCTGCTTTCCCTGCTGCTGAGGAAATGTTCTTCTATGAATTCAGCATCCATGATAGAGTTCCCTTCCCAATAAAAAAAAGCAAACCTTTATTATTTCCTTATAACTATAAAAGTGGTCTTTTCTACTTGGTACCCATAGTTCAAGTTGACATCATGATAAGAGCATGCTTGTAGCAGTTGCTCCTCACACTTCCATATGTTTCCATTGCCAGAAGAATGACTCTGCATATCTAAAGAGGAATGAGACTCACACATACTGTGAAAAGGCTAGTGATGCACTGCACAATTTAAAAAAGAAATATGATCTAAGGCTCTGCTTAAACATTTTTTTAAAATCCATTCTTTGTTCTGATATGCAGAACTTTAGAGAGCCATTAAAAACAACAACTACAATAACACTGGATTTGAATATTTCTGTTAACCAAAATCAATATCTCTCTGATGGACATTTTCCATTGCTCAGAACCATGTGAACTGAGCCATTGATGACCACTGAGAGAGGTGATGGGGAAGAAATAATATCTCTCACCAAGCTACAGATTGCTATCGCAAGGTAAAGGTCACAGCACTAAGAACAAGAAGCCATTAACCCGACATGCAACATTAACAGGTAAAAGTGAAAAGAGTCAATAAAGTAGCAGAGAGCAAAAGCAACAATAAAGAACAAATTAAAAAAGAGAAACAGCAGTCATCTGAATTCTAAATCAAACAGAACAATTATGTACAGAAAGATACAGAATAGTATAGACAGGAGAAAAGCTATCAGTAGACTAAAGAAAAGGGCAAAGCAATTAAAAAGGACAAAGCAGGGTTCGAGATGATATGCTTGTGCTAAAGAATGATAAACAGATGCAATGAACTGAATGAAATAAGGAAAATGAGTCACTATTAAAAAGAAAGTGAGAAGATAATAATGGTTGTCTAATACATTTTTAGTTTTTTATGCAGTCAGAATAGTGTATAACTAAACCTTGCATCAAACATGGAAGTAGATTATTAGCTGCTAAATATAAGAAAAAACATTGATGATAAAGAATCCTGATGAAATTTGAACACTGCTTGGCAAGCTTTGTAGTACTGTATCTTCCCTTTATAGTGATTTAGAAGATAGTAACTTAGAAACTTTCCTTGACTTAATAATGAAGGTAATAAATACAGACGTCAGAAAGCTGTATAGGAAGATGGATGCAGAGAATGTATCCTTGAAGTCGACAAAAGACAATTAAACAACAGAATGATAAACTGGAACAACTAGGATAAACTGAACTCAGGGGTATGTTTACTAATCGGCGGTAGCAGCTTCCATGCGATATCGGAGCCGCAGCCCCTCCGATATCTCACAAAAGCCGCTACCGCTGATTAGTAAACATACCCCTTAGTGTTTCACCTGAAATTATTTCTAATCTTTTCTTTTAGAAGCACACAAACAACATGTATTTTAATGTATTGGTTATCTGAGTCTTCTTTTTATTTAGAGATACATTTTCAAAGTGATTTACATGTGTAAAAAATATTTTGCCTGCATTCATCGACTGTCTGAAAATGACCTTCCCTTAGTGGCCAAAAGTTTACTCCTTCTTCCACAACATGCAGACTTTTCTGCTATATTGTCGGGGGGGGGGGGGGGGGTGATATGTACTGAATGCATAGACTACATTGTCACCTCTTCTGTGCATACTGTTCCAGCAAAATTCTGCCCAAATGAAATGTAGATACAAGTGACTGTGTGCACTTTATACTTGCAGAAAAATGTCAAAGTAAAAATGTGTAATTTAAATTTCAGAATTGTTGCAAAGACTGTAAATAAAAAGTAAGAGCAGCCTTTGTCCCAATGTAGTTTGAAATCTGGTCCCATGGGGGGCGGAGCCTGATGTCCAGCGGGTAAGATGCTTCGCGCTGAAGCTCCCGAGAGGCCTACTTAGAATCCTGACATAATACCTATACAAACTTACTATTTCGCTCCGGGCTGACCGGGGTACCTCGGGGGGGATGGCGGCCCATAAACCAGCGCGCTTGGACTTCGGGTCTCCTTCTTCTTCTCACGGAAAACGCTCCAAAACAGAGGTGTCCTCCCCACAGAAGATGGTTCCATTTCGGGAGAACCCCGAAATGCACCTGGAGATTCTAGAGGAAATACGCGGCGTGAAGGAATTGGTGCAATCCAATGGAGAAGCGCTTAGAGCCATGCGAGAAGACTTTGGAGTGCTCCAGGACCGACTTGAAGGTCTCTCATTACGGCAGGACAATATGGCGGGGGTCCTCGACTCGCACGCGGTGCGCTTGGGCACACTGGACAAGGCTGAGCGCCAGATACAGAATCTTCAAAAGGAGTTAGAAGATAGCAATAATCGAGCCCGTCGCAACAATGTGAGGCTCATTGGAATACCGGAGGGGGTGGAAGCGGGAGATATGAGAGAATTCCTGCTCAAAACTCTTCCCTCCTTGCTGAAGATCACCTTTCATAAAGAACTGGAAATCGATCGAGCACACCGTGTTCCTACCCACATGGCGCTCAACCGAACGACCCCCCGGCCTATTATCTTTCGCTTGCTACGATATCAACAAGTGGAACAAATTTTAAATGCTGCCCGGGCGAACCATCATTTGGAATTTGAAGGTCACAAAGTCTCCTTCTTTCCTGATCTGGCAAAGCCTACAGTCGACCGACGGAAGAAACTCCTTGCTTTTCGCCCTCGACTTCAACAGCTACAGGCTCGCTTTGGCCTGTTGTATCCCGCGAAGCTCCGAGTGACTCTCCACAATCAAACCAGGACATTCGAAGATCCTGATCTACTATCAACATTTTTAGACTCCAAAGAAGCAGAGCAGATGCGCTAATCCAACGACTTGGACTTTTATTTGCCGGCTCTCTCCGCCATTTTGAAGGGCCCGATGCGGCGGTCATAGTTCAGTACAGAGACTGCCTGGACTTTCTTTCTTCTTTCTATGACTTTTGTTATGTGGTCTCCTATCCCTCCATGATGTGTGCCTCGGTCGGATTCGGAGCACGCACAGTCCTACAGGTTATGTGTTTTTTCAACTTCGGCCTTCTCCGGGGCTTCTCCCCGCAGACACATGGTCGCCAGTAATTTTTGGGGTTCTGCTTCTTCTCTACCGCGCTGCGGTTTTTCTTTTTTCATGTGGGGCGCTTCATTGTATTATCTAAGCTTATTTTCTTTTATGCCATATGTACAGCCAGATACAGTCAATATGAGGGACATTGTGAAATTATGTGCGCTATCATGCTCAGAATTTTTAACTTGTCTGAATGGCTTTATGTAAAATCTTATCACTCAACGTAAAGGGCATTAATAGTCCAATCAAGAGAAAGAAAATCCTTAGCTATCTTAGCCATGAGCATGCTGATTTAGCGTTTCTTCAGGAAACGCACTTAAACTCTGCTGAAACACTGAAACTCAATGTTAAGCCTTACATGGTGGCTGCCTATTCTCCCGCCGTTTCCAAACGGTGCGGGGTAGCCATTCTGGTTAAGAAATCTTTGCAAGCTACTGTAATTGATACTAGTGCTGACAAGGAGGGTAGATGGGCCCGCGTACATCTTAAGGTTGGAGATAGTGAATTTACATGTATTTGTATTTATGCCCCGAATGTGGACAACCCTGCTTACTATGCAAGTATTGCGCAGTTGGCACAGGCCTCTGCCAATACTCCATTAATACTTGGTGGTGATTTTAATCAAGTGTTAGACCCTCTGATAGATAGACAGCCGCCTAGAACGAGTAGTCCACCCAAGAGTCTTGCTACCCTTACAGCTCTGATGCAAGATCTTGCGCTGGTAGATATATGGAGGCTACTTCACCCCTCCGACTTAGAGTTCACTTTCTTTTCTGCCCCCCATCACTCCCAATCTAGAATAGATTTCTTTCTCATTTCCAAAGCACTGATTTCTCAAGTAGACACGACTAGGACTCATCCTCTCCATATTTCAGATCATGCTGCCATATCTTTATCATTACGTGTCACTGCGCGGGACGATTCTCCCCGAGCTTGGTTTTTTGATAGATCCCTACTGGGTCAAAAGGATTTTCAGGTTGATATAAAGGCCGCTATCCAAGATTATTTTCATTTTAACTCACCCCATGACACAGCGAGCTGGGCTTGGTGGGAGGGTTTTAAAGCATCTATCCGCGCCACTATAACTAGCTATCAAATTCGGCAGGGGAAACAAAGAAAGCAGCATTTACTGACTCTAGAGCAGCAGATACAAGCTGGGGAATGTCTCCTCACGTCCCGTACTGACCCATGTATTTTACTCCGTTTACAACGCTTGCGTTTTCAATACAATCAGCTTTTGTACACTGCTGCTGTTAAAAATATCGAATCACAACAAGGGCTATATTATCGGGAAAATAATCATGCTGGCAAATTATTAGCAAATGCCCTAAAAGGTCAAAAAGAAGCCAAGCGCGTTACCGCCCTCCGTAATCCGTCGGGGGGGGGATTGGTCACTAAAGATACCGAAATCTTAGAACTCTTTCGTGATTTTTATACTCGGCTTTATCAATCTGAATGTGATTTTGAGCCAGATGTATTTGAACGCTTACTTTCAGGGGTACAAAGACCGACCCTATCTGACGAAGATAGAGTGGCCTTGGACACACCATTTACTGTCTCAGAAATTCATTCTGCTATCAAGAAATGTGCCTCAGGTCGAGCCGCAGGCCCAGACGGTCTCCCTGCTGAATTCTACAAAACTTTTCACGCTGACTTAGCTCCAGTTTTGAAAATTTATTTTTCTGCTCTGGCCGAGGAGGGTTCTCCTTCTGGGTCCTTTTCCATGGCAAATGTAGTAGTTTTTGAGAAAGAGGGGAGAGACCCGCAACTAACAGCTAATTATCGTCCAATTTCCCTCCTAAACGCGGACTATAAAATATTTGCCACCATTCTCTCTACCCGGCTCTCGGATAGGATGCCTACCTTAATACACCCAGATCAATGCGGTTTCATTCCTGGTAGATCAACTGCCGACAATGCTCGGACTCTATGCCATGTACTGACTACCGCAGTTAATCTTGATCGCCCATTTGTTGGCCTCTCACTTGATGCTGAGAAGGCCTTTGATCGCTTAGAGTGGCCCTTCCTGTTTGCAGTCCTCCGCTGGTACGGATTCGGGGAAGGTTTTCTCCGTTGTCTTCGCACCATGTACGCACAGCCTACAGCCAGTATATGTGCCAATGCTTTAAAGTCTCAGCCTTTTCCCCTTCAACGCGGCACTCGCCAGGGATGCCCACTGTCTCCACTTCTCTTCGATCTTGCACTTGAACCCTTGGCTTTACTAATCCGGCAATCGGAGGAGATTCATGGAGTCCCCTTCACCCATAGGGAAATCAAAATTTCAGCGTATGCTGATGACCTTATGCTTTTTGTCTCTATAGACTCAGTACCGGCTGTCCTAGAGCAAATTGGTAAATACTCACAACTGTCCGGTTATAAGATAAATTGGACCAAGTCGGTAGCCTTTCCATTAAATCCTTTGCTTCATCAGGCAGATATGCAACCCTTCCCCTTTTTATGGCAACCTCGCATGGTCAAATACCTTGGGGTTCACTATTGTTCTCCTTTGGAAGACACTATCTCCTTCAATGCCAAAGACTTAACCTCTAAAGTCCGGGCGCTTACTCACCGCTGGACTCCTTTAACACTTACCTGGTGGGGTCGATTAGAAACCATAAAAATGATGATTGTTCCGAAAGTGAATTATATCTTAGAAATGTTGCCCTGTCTCTTCCCTCGACGTATATATAAAGATATAGAGGGCCTTCTGACTAGATACTTGTGGCAAAACAAGACACCTAGGATAGCGAAACATAAGCTGCAAGCAGATAAGGAAAATGGGGGTGTCAGATTCCCTGATTTCCTGAAGTATCATCAATCTTTTCTTCTCAAACAAGGTGCTCGCTGGCTGGAAGATCCAGTACCGAGTAGACCTGTGTGGCTAGACATAGAAGAGGACCTTTGCAAACCGATTCCTCTTACTATTCTCCCTGGTATGACTCTCCCATCAGACTCCCACTTTCCACCAATGCTTTTAGACACCTTAGGTGCCTTTAATAATCTTATGCACTCTTTAGACTCCCGACTCTGTCCGTTAGACAAGCTCCCACTTTGGTATAACACTCGATTTCGAATACAAAATAAGCCGATGGCGTGGAGCCCCTGGTACACTAGGGGCATTTGGATCCCTAGTCAGTTGTTCCATGAAGGTCGCTGGAAAACTTTTAGTGAATTGCAAATTGAATTTGGTCTCCCAGCGAAACACTATTTTCAGTTGGTACAACTTCAGCATTGCCTTCGGAGTGCTAAGGTGCTCCCGCCATCGGCCTCCCCTACACAAGGTTGGTTGGAGACTATTCGATCTATCGGTAGTTCACCGGGTGTGTAGCATCCAATTTTTACAAAACCTTATGTAATGCTATAATTAGAGATACCCCTATAGCGCAGAAAGCATGGGAGAGAGAATTGCATGTGACTTTGACCCCGGAGCAATGGAGCCTTGTCTGGAGTAGAGTGACACGGGTCTCCCGATCCGCCTCACTCACTCAGACACTCTTCTTTCTAGCCCACCGGTGTTTTTACACTCCTGACAGATTAGCCAAATGGAACACTACTCAGGGCAATAGTTGTTGGACATGCCATGCGGCCATTGGTTCACTACCTCACGTTATGTATGAATGCCCCGCACTACAGTATTACTGGCGTCGGGTCTGGGGTCGTATCCAGTCTATTTTGCACTTTCAAGAGCCCCTTTCTTGGAGGATAGTGGGACTTCGCTCAGCTGCGGGGATCCCCTCTCTTCCAAAAACGGCTTACTTCCTTTTGGACTTTATGCTTGGCATTGCTATTTCCCTAATCACGAAATACTGGAAAAATAGCTCTCAGCTGAGCCCCAATGAATGGTGGAATCATGTCTGTCTCTACAGTAAATATGAACAAATACCTCGTATGTTTGCTTCCCCCATTCAGACTCCTCATCATCGGTCTAAATGGAAGATGCTCAATGACTATGTACATTCTGCTCAATGCTCTCATCTGATTGTCTAAATTTGTATATATCTTTGTCCCATGATTATTCTGTATCACAGACCCTCTTTTGATTGTTTTGATGTATAATCACTGTTGTTTGGAAGCGCTCACATGCTGACATAATCAGCTAGAGAAGAAGCGTGGGGGTGGGGGGTAATTGGGTTTACTTTTCTTTATTGTATACTTGTTTTGTCTCCTTTGGTGTGTTGTTTCTTTTGTTTGTTGCAAAATGGAAATAAAAGTTAAAAAAAAAAAAAAAAAAAAAAAGAAATCTGGTCCCATACATATAGGAGCATGTTTACTAAGGGTTAATGCACTATGCCCATAGAAATAAATGATTGTAGGAACTTAATGTGCAGTAATGTCATTAACAAGAATTAAAACTTGTAAAATGATCCATAGTTTAATTATAAATTAAGTCTGGTTCTTGGCTTTTGTTACTGAACAACGTACTCTTCTTTAATAGTCTGACTTTCTTGTTTCTCTTTCTTTGTGCTCCTTCAATTTTACCTCTTTCAAAGACCTCCTTATCATAAATATTCATTTTCTTGAAGTCATTCCTCTAGAAATGTAGTACCATTGTTCTAGCTTGGTTTGAGTCCAATTTCTACACCGAACCACACTGTATGGTAAAGGCTGAATTTCAAGTTGTCTCCTAACATAACCTCAGTGACACCATCTTAATATTTCAGCACCAAGTCCCATTTTATGTCACAGAGAATGTTTCAATTCCTGTCTTTCCCGATTATTACCTAAATTGCATGACTGTCCTGCATCATGTCTCCTAGCCAGATGGTTCAAAGGTGTCTTCTTTAGTGGTGTTTATGCATACAGTAATGGTAGTAATCATTATCTTCCATAACCACCGCTATTTCGCTCTATTTCTCCTCTAATAAAAGTTCCTTTTATAGATTCTATGACACATTGCATTAAAGATTTCACTGTGATCTATCCATCTGTTGTTGGGTGAAAGCGAAGAATGAGAGAAAATGCTGGCCTAACATCCTGACTATATTCTTAAGCGCTTTTTTCCTCTTCACTGTCCATCTATCGTCGGCCTCTAGCTTTCCTTGATATCCATCTGTCGACAGGGACTATGTGCCTCTAATATGTTATCTACACAATATAGCTCAATATAAATGTTTAGTAGTTGTAGAAGTAGTCATTTTTATGGTTACGATTTTAAACTTATATTTGAAACCAGCAGTAAGACTTTGGAGTTATACAGACTATGAAAAGAACTAAAAATAAATAAATAGTAGCAGAAGTAGTAATAATAATAATGGTAGTAAATAGGTTCATGAGAAACATTTTGAAGGGATTTCAGTATCTCTGTCCTTTCAATTGATCCTGCAGCAGGCATGCTACAATTTATATCTAGCCGATTAGAACCCCAATCACTCATACCCTTTCTTTGCATGCTGTCCAATATCCATCCCTTCTGTTTGCAATTGTTTTGTTCATTGTGAATATCAGTGTCTTTCATTATGTCCTGAATATATAGAAGCATTAATTTGACTCAAACAAGTAGAAATCTGATTCATGGACATCTGTCACAGAAAGGTCTGCATTTGTGTTTCTAAAGTATTACACTGTCAAGCATACTGAGATCCTGTCTGGATTAATAACTTTTAATGTTCTGATGGAATGCTGCCAGTTTTGCACAAACTTTTATTAATCTTCAAGTCTAGATAATTAAATTGCCTCTCTTCATTGCTCCAAGTGTTAATCTCACTGCAAAGCAATGTGATAATTCTTTATGGAGAATGTTCTGTCTATAATAAAATGTTACTGTTAAGATTTAGTGAGCTTCCCTATTCTATAAATCTAAAAATATTGCATTTGCCTATGGACATATACAGTTTATATATAAGCTTTAACTTAGATGCTCCATATTATATATGTAAACACACATAGAAACATACAGACTTGGGGGAATGTTTACTAAACAGCGGTAGTGGCCTCTGTGCGATATCGGAGCCGCGGCTCCCTTTGAAGTCAATGGGGCCGCGGTTCCAATATCACACAAAAGCCGCTACCACCGATTAGTAAACATAACTCTAGGTTCCTTTACTTTGAAGGAAAATTTGAGATAGCTTCTTTTTTTTTGAGCAAATAAAGAACAAAATTGGTTTTCACACTCTAAGAAAGCAATGTCAGAAATATCTGTCTCATTTTCATTCAGTGGTTGATTTTCTCCTTTGATACATTTGGAGGTGGTGGTGGTGTATAAAAAAACAATCAATTTGCTTTTCTATAGCAGGGTTAAATATAAAGCTAACTCTACTATCTATTACTGTTGAAGTATCCTTACTTTTTGAAAAATCAAGGACATGATTTCAGATTTCAAACATCTTAATAAAAAGAATACATATAAACAATTTTGATTCATTTGAAAATAAAATGAAAATTGTGGGGCCCATTCCCTTTCTAAATATAAATGTGTTTTTAAAACTGTTCCTGTTAGATTCAATTTTTGACTATTGGTGTACAGAGTTGTAACCTGCTATATGGTTTAGAAATTCTGAGCTCAATATTCAAATCCTTAAGTGGCAGTTAAACTTATAAAACAGGATGAAGTAAATGGATTTTCATTCAGCTGCTAGATCTATAAATATCAGCGTTGACCACCAGTGGAAAGACATATAATATAGGGTGTATATCAGGATGCTATGGACTGTGGCTTAAACCTCTACATAGAAATTACATTTTCAGTACTGCAGAGGCAGTGAGTGTGCATGACCATACACAGACCTGCTATTTAAGCATTTCAATCAGTGGGCTTTTCAAAAATCAAGTTCACATCTTGTTGCTCAGTATTCAGCACTGCAGTACTGGCAGCTCATGAGTTTCCAGCAAGTCTTACTGACACAATGACCATGCAATGTTGATGTCATCTTTGGTGTCAATAGATAGAAAAAGCCCAGCTCTAGGAGTAGCAGGGGATACAAGCTCAGCTCTAGGAATTGCAGAGGAAAAGGCAGTACTGGCCAGAGAGGGTCTACAAGCCCAAAAGTTCAGTTAGGAACATCTCTGAAAAGAAATATAGAAGCATGATGGCAGATGAAGACCATATGTTCTACCCAGTTTGCCCTTCCATATCAACTACTGCAGTCCCTTTATTTTCCTTTAGAGATCTGAGTTTGTCCTATGCTTTTTTGAATTCAGATATAGTCCTTGATATACTACATTCAGTGGGAGACTGTTTCATGCATCTTCCACTTTTCTGTAAAGACATATTTCCACAAATTACTCCTGAGTCTATCTCCTTTCAGTTTTATCCTATGCCCCCATCATTGCAGAGCTTTCTTTCAATTTAAAGAGGCTCTTCTCTTGTTCATTTATGTCACAGAGGTATTCAAATTTCTCTATTATATCTCTCTTCTCCCACCTTTCTTCCAAAGCATGCATATTCAGGTTAAGTCTGTCCCCATATGCTTTAAGATAAATCCCACTGATCATCTGGTAACCACCCTCTGCACCGATTCCATCCTATTTATGTCTTTTAGAATGTGCGATCTCTAGAATTGCACACAATACTCTAAGGCTAGCATGCTGAGACATGAATAGTGGGATTGTAGTACGTCTGACCTAGACATCCAACCCCCGCTGTTCGGTGGGACCTGATTCTGGGTCCAGAGCTTGCCGTACATATGAGGCCACTGAGTGGGGAACTTTGGACGGGGTGAGAGGGTGTGATTACAGGGAGGAGACTGGGTGGAGCGGAGGCAGCCCTATAACTCCAGATGTACAGGGCCAATCCAGGTCATGACCCTGTACATCCAGCGGTGCAAATATGGATGTCGGACTTATTCCACCTCAGAGGTGGAATATGTCTGATGAATTAAAGGGATCAGGGCACACAGGGCAGCAGGGGATAAGTCCCTGACACCCATTCATGACCCCGACTGCCCTTGCCAAGGGCCAGGCAGCGGGGAAAGAAGAGCGGGACAGTGGCTGCCCTTCCAGTACTCATGCATGACATCTCAGTGCCATGGCAACAGGATGCCATGGCACCAGGACCCCTGCAGGAGCATGGGAGGGCTAGCTGGGGTATGGGATAGACATCCAGGGCATTGGAATTGGGGCACGACCAGCTCGTCTAGGGTTCGATTCTGCACCCATGGAACATCCGGCTCACGCAGTTATAGAATCGGGGTCTAATCCAGCCCCATCCAGTTTTTGGACATCCAGACAGGCCGGACGGGCCCCTTTCTGCCTCAGGCTTCATATGACATCTTAGCAAAGATTTATACAGAGGCACTTTTACCTTCTTCCTGCTAACCATTCCTCTCCATATGCACCCAATGATCCTTCTGTCTTTTGCCATCACCACCATAGGATCATCAGAAATAATCACTCCCACATCCTTCTCTTCTTTCATGGACAGAAGTACTTCACCCCCTTTATTGTATCACTCACTTGGATTTTTTCATCCCAAATGCATGTCCCTGCATTTTTTAGCATTAAATCTCCATATGGAAAATTCTTGACCATTTTTCAAGCTTTGTTAGATCTCTCTTCATGTTAAATACTCCTCCTTGGGTGCCTACTCTATTGTAGATTTTTATTTCATCTACAAAGAGGCAAACTTTATTTGACAGATCCCACAATATCTTTTAGCAAAATGTTAAAAAGAATCGGAACAAGGTCAGATTCATGCTGCACATCACTGGTAAAATTCTGCTCCTGAGAGTGAATTCCATTTATTTGTATCTTTTGTTTCCCTCTATTCAGCAAAATCAGTCACTTTGGAGTCCAACCCTAGGGTGCTCAATTTATTTATAAGTCACCTGTATGGAAGAGTGTCAAAGGCTTTACTGACATTTAAGTACACCACATCTAGGGCTCTTCCTTGGTCCAACTCTCTGGAAATTAATTAGATATGTCTAATAAGATCCTCTAGAAAAACCATACTGCCTCAGATCCTGCAAGCCATTGGATTCTAGAAAACTCACAATCTTCTGTTTTTTCAAAGAGTTTCCATTAATTTTCTCACCATAGAGGTCAGACTAACTGGTCTGTAGCTCTCAACCTCATCTTTGCTATCTCTTTTGTGTATTCATTTGGTATAGATGTGAAGGTATTTTTTAGATAGTACGTGGGGTTTAGAATTGAGAAAAACTTATTTCTGACAGTATTTTAGAAACAGCTCTGCTTTTCGATCAAACTCACCCTCAACCTCATTAACTTTCTTAATTGTAGAGGGGATATTATACAATTGTAATATTTCAAAGGAATCCGAAATGGCTAGAACATCTTTAAGAAACTTATCTAACAAAATTCTATGAGACAGTAATGTTGACTGGGGAAAATTCAAAAATCGTAAATTACGAGATCTTAAAGAATTCTCCAGGGATTCAACCTTACTATGAAGCAATAAGGAATCTTTAATTCCAGCAACACTTGTAAGGGAAGAACCTGGGATTCCAAATTTGTTACAACCAAATCAACAGATGCAAGTTTCTCATCAAGCTGCCGCAGCGCAACCGTGGCCTCCTGTGAGAAAACGCATAAGGAGTTCAAAGAAGTAGACACTTTATTATCAATTAATTTTAAGGCACCCTACACATCCCTCAAGGTAATCTCCGTATCTGTGGAAGGGGTAGGAAACTCAAAAGAGCTACCCACCACTAAGGGTGAAACAGGATTAGGTAATTTAACAGATTGTAAATCCCTTACCGAATCAGAGGACTTTGTAGATAGGCCAAGTAAATTGCCAGAAGCAGGGCACAAGGGAGGAGATCTTCCACCGGAGCTCAAGGATACCCCTTCCGGAGAAGACTGCGCTATAGGTTTAGGGGCAAAATGCCTATCCAAGGGGCCGACCGGTTTAGTATCCCCGGACACGGTCCCTAAAGCTTTGCCCCCAGACTTAGCTTTACATTTCCCCATAATACGGGGAACAAGCTAGCTCACTCAAGAAACAAACAATAAGATGAAAACACCTAAGGAAAATAAATTCCACCTAAGCAACGGAGCAAGTGTTGTCGCAGTGTCGTCGAAGGGGGGGTCAAAGGGGCCAAAGAAGCCCCTTTGACCATGCCCATTCGACACATGCCCCTTTGATCCGCGTCAAAAAGTGGAGTCAAATAAATAGAGCTAAAAGAAAGCCCCCGCAGGTAGGGCTGTCCCATCAGTCCCTGCCCGCTGTAGGCAATTTTTAAAGCTTAAGCCTCGGGTGTTGGCTTTGGGAGCTATGTTTTTTCTCCATTTTCCCTGCAAATGCATCATTGGATTGGATGATGCTTCTTATGTCTTTATGGAAGTGACTCATCTGGAAAGATGTTTGACCGAAAGAAAAGTGGTAGATAGGACCAGTTATGAGTTATAGGCCTCTTTGTAGGGATGATTTATCCCTTATTCTCCTTCTATTTTCATTTCCTTATTGATTGTACAGTTCTGGTTTCATGATGTGGACTGTATCACAAGTTTATTTTCTTTATATATTATGAAAGAGTTAAAAAAAAAAGAAACAGCTCTGCTAAAATTGAATTTTTTTGTTTTCAGATGAAAGTGCTAAGTCTTGTTTTGTTTCATCTTCTTTCTTTTTTTAATCATTTCTAGTATTTTGACAATAGTGCATGCTATTAAACAATAATGTAACCTATTGAGCAATGGTAAGCTCTATTAAACAATTGTGCATGATATTAATGTAATAACATGCATTATTGCATAATAGCATGCATTATTGCATAATACTGCACATTATTGCTCATGTGCACTATTTGTCAATAGTATGCACTATTGCTCAATAGAGAACACTACTGTCCAATAGTGTACACTATTGATGAAAACCTTGAAAGGATGACATTTCATAATGTTCTATTTTTGTTTGAAAATAAAATGAAACAAGAAATATTGTTTCCCATTTCATTTCAAATGAATGCATATCCCTAGCAATTTCTAAATGCATTGCTCATAGGTAAGCAACTAGTATTCCTGAAAATTCATTACATCACATTGCCTTTGGAGCTGAAGAACCTGGCAGCATATTTCACATCATACTCCCAACACTTAATCATCAATCTCTATCAACTCCCGTCTTCTCCAATTGCATCATCTTTCCTTGTATATTATAAGCTCTTAAAGTCAGAGATATAGTAGTCTGCTACCTCTAATATTAGTTACCTCTCTCATTCATCTACCAAAGTCTATACTTTCCCATGTTTGGCTTAAATTATTCCCACTCCATTAATGGTCCTTCAGATGTGCTCGTGTCCTAATCTTGCTTTTATCCTCAATAGGCCATCAAGGCTACTCCACCGAAAACCAGGCTGCTCACTTCCATCAGTCTTTGCCTCCTCAAAAGGAAAGGTACAATCATGTTCACCAGTTCACCTGGGAGATCAAAGAACTAATTTGTACATTTTGAAAACCAACGTCAAATGTCTAGATCCCTGGGTTTCCAATGCAAATTTAGCTCATGCATAGTCATTGTGGTAATCCTGAAAGCTCAGCTGGCCAAGTATACCATCAGGAGGGGTTTGAGAAGCACTGGCCTAGGTAAAACAGGATGGGTACTACTCTATAGCTTAGGAAAGGTTTGCCATATTTTTGGTGTATGATGTGTTCTGCACCATATACGGTAACTACACTGTTTGGAATACTGGAGCCTAAGGAGGAGAATAGAGAAGACTCTGATTTCAAGGCAGATGTTCCAACTTTCTGAACCAGATATCAACTGCTGCTGCATTTTTCCAAACAAATAGACTCAGTGAACAAGACTTAAGTAAAACAGTGAACATTTATTAAAAGTGCATGAAAAAGTGCAAGCACTCAAGGATTAGCAATGCTTTGTCTTCCCTCTCCTGTCTCCACCTCACAATATGCACTTTCCCCCATTCCCCTCCCCTGTATTTTTTAGAGTGATGATGACTCCAAAGAGGTAGTCTCTCAGAAGGCTGATCAGCTTCCTGAATCTCTCAGAACTATTGAGGTGATAGGGCAGAGTGCCGGAATCTGGCCTGGGAGGATGATCAGTTGGCAGAAGAGAAAGGCAGCTCTACATATGAGCAACAGCAGCAATATGGGTCAATCGGTGACTCATAGCAAGCATTTCCTTCAGGAAACAAGCTCTTTATGGGCCTTCAGGGAAACATTCTCAGGATCCTGCTTCTCATTCCCTGGGAAAACTGCTCTGAAATCAGCTTATTACAGTATTATTCCTTTGGAAAGGATCTATCTCTGGCCAGGGGTGGCTCTTACAGTTCATCTTCCTCTGCCTCTTCCCTGGGCTGCACCTGTTCCTGCTCCTGCTGCTGCTATGATGTTCTAGTCTACTCTTTCTTCTCAAATGTAAGGAAAAGCCCAACAATAAGATGTGAGTGAATTTGTCATAATTGTTAACAAATTCCTTGATGGATTAGTTATTTTGGTGATGGGGGATGGGGAGGAAGACAGGGAAAGACAACTCAAACCATTGGGTATTCTTACATCCCAAGAGTGGCTAGATAAAGGATGGTGGCCAAAGAAGGCTATGCTAAATGAGTCAGCATCTGTAACTCTGCCTGCATGCCCTGTATCTCCCCCACTAGCATGTTGGTGACAGCTAACGAGGGATGCAGTGCTGTCCCACAGATGCTAGCTGCTTTATGAGGACAGCATGGCATTCCCGAAAGAGCACTTGTCGATCTGTGTAGAGACGGGTGCTAATGCTTTAGTAACTTCTGTGGCCAGTGAAGATGATGGTGGCTCCTATACCCTGATTTTCACCTACTCCTTTTCCACTTCTTTCTCTCCGATACATGGTGTTGTGAAGGTGGAGGAAAGACCTGGGACGATCCAGCTGCATTGAGGAAATATCAAACTTTTTATTTTTGTTTGATATTTATTGAATATTTATCAATATATCAAAGAAAAATAACAATTATAAAATACAAGGATAAAGAACTGTATATTCTGTATGTAAATAACAATAAAAAGAAAACTCAGGATCATACATACAGTATTGTACAGCCCTGCAAATTCACTACTATGTATGGAGCACCAGAGCTTATAAGATACAGAAAAAGACTCAAAAGGAAAACAGACTAATCAGAGTAAATGATCAGTCAACACGCTTAGGGAAAAAAAGCATGAGCTTGGGTGCACTAGTTCAGGGACCCAGCCATTATATTAGACCACAGAATGTAGCTATGAAATGAACTTTGACATACAAAAACTTTCAAGTCCAATGTGTGATTAACAAGTACTACTCATTTTCAAAGAGATAAGCATCAAGTGATGAGAAAGTCTGGACAGTGGCGTGTGTGTTAGATTCCTGTAAGTACTTAGATAAGTACTTAAGATACATTTTATTTGCCTGTATAATGGAAATGCAGTGTAGCTCTGAGGGTTGCATTAAGCTTCTAGCAAGCAAAATTTCAGAGAAGATATACAAAAATAGCAAAGAATATTAGGGATGTGCAGGCAAAAAATAAGTTTCACTTTGTTTCCTGCTTCAATTGTATTTTTTAAATTTAATTTTGTTTCATTTTAATAAGCTTTAATTTTGTTTAATTTAAAAAAAATACATTTTCATTTCAGAGCAATTTTGTTAATTAAAGAGGTAGCTGTGGCTGCTGCCCAAGTGAAACAGCTGAAAGATTACTAAAGGTTTCAGGCAAATAAAAAAAAAAACAACTGGCTTTTTTTCTCTCACAATTAGAGGCTGGTGTCAAACCAGTGCTCTCTAGATTAGAAAGGTAGATCTCTTGCAGAAAGCCATCATAGCTCCCTGGGGCCTGTCTCTAGCCAGTCTGCTTTTAACTCTAGCTTTACTGGTGATCATCCTTCCTGTTTCCTGATTGGTCCAAAGTTCATCTGGTCTGGAGCTCTATGGAAAATACTAACTAGATTTTTTGCCTAGTGAATCTATTGACTCCTGCTATATATTCCAAAGATTTTTCTTATGCCAAAGATTTTTCATTTGCCAAGCCTAATCCAGATCCTCATTGATCATCATTAATTGGAAGGTAAATGCTTACATAGAAGAAAAATAGACAATGAAGTAAAGTTTGATGATAAAACATTGTTCATATGTTAATGAATGAAGAGCTGATGATTTTAAGAATGAGAAAAGTTAGAATGTGTGGAAAGGGACAATGAAAGAAATACTAAGCAAATGCTTCTGTGCAGTGTTTGTTGAAGAAAGGTTTAGAGAAGGACCATTATCTTTTAGAAAAAGGGTAGTGACCATAACATTTATATAAACAAGTGTTTAAGAGGAGCAATACCAATACAAATGAACAATCATGACATCTGATGGGGCACACTCTAGCATAATCCCCCCCCCAACTACCACTAAGCCTCCCTAGACATCCCTAATGGGCATGTTTATTAAACTGTGCTGTTAGCGTGGGGTTTGCGGATAGGGTCCCACAGTAACCAATAAGTATGTAGTTGGGAGCAGACTGAACAGGTTAGGGGTAGAATGTGGACATTGATGGCTCACTGTGGTAGAGGAGTGGCACCCACATGATGGTTAATGCAGTACAGCATGTTGCCAATGCACTAATGGCAGAAGGATGGTGTACCCACTCAAAAGTTAGCGCTGGCCTCTGTGCTAGTTTTGTGGTTTGAATGCATGCTAACAATGTGCCCTTTAGTAAACATACCCCTAATTCTCCTCTGGAATATTACCCTATCCACAGAGAGGAGTATTTTAAAAGCTCTATTCATGAGTTGGACATCTGAAAACGGGCAATTAGACATGCAAATAATGGAGAAATCCCTGGAGCGATTTTAGAAAGCCGGGTATATAGACATCCCCAGTTCGAAAATGTCCAGGTAGTATAGGGATACGTTAGAGGCGTGCCCTGAATAGAGCATGGAAGTTTCACACCATGGTGTGATTTCAGAATAACACTAGAACATCGGGCACTGATTGGTGAGGTGACCATGCCTATACCCGCTCCATACCACAAATAAGGTAGATCATACACACCTGACAACCATGTGCTATGCACTGCAGACACTGAGGTGGCACACCCATGACACCCATGACCCAGACCTGTACCTCTCCTTTTGGCAGGTAGTACAATGCTAAATACATACAGCTATGTGCCTGCATGCAATGGTGTAATCCCAACACCAGTTCATGCCTATGGCCGACATGAGGAGACAGTTATAAACCATAAACATCAGTGACACATATATGCTGTGTCAGGAAGAAGGCTATGCAAGTACTATGAGGCCTTGCATGCACAAATGCATTTGGAACTGACTCAAATAGCATTTATGAGTTGTCACCTGCCTTTCCATACCCATGACACATGCAACAATAAATCTATGGGCTGGACAAGGTTACATTCCAATAAGCAGTACAGGCTCATATGGCACCTACTTTCCCAATCCATAGTGTGATGACATAACATGCAAAATTGCACTAATCCCTGAGGAGTTTGGAGAATAGTGCAGAGATGTTGAGTAATGCAACACTATATGGTTTTATGTGCATAGCTCCTGTGGCCTCAGTGGAGGTAAAAGGTGTTCTGCGGATCAACCATTGGCCAGGGTCTATGCAGGGACATGGTGTGCTGTGCCACCCAATGTGGGTGATAGCGTGCATAGCTGACATTTGCTGCAGTATGTGGAACAGTGAGATCTGTACATGAAAGTTTGGGGTAGTGTTTGACGGATTCTTTGGAAAGGCACACATCTATCTCAGTGGGGGGGGGGGGGGGGGATAGCACCTATTTGAAGTGTGTGGCCCAGAGCCTGTCCTGCTCTTCAGTTCAAATCAGAGCACTGTGCTATAAGACTAGGTCAGCTCAGAACTGATTCAACACACTCTCCTACTCATGCGAGCAAACAATTGTGCCGTCTGCATCATGTGATAGAGGATGCTGCAATGCAATCTCACATGAGGCCTGATAGAGCCACCGTGCATATTCACAATGTAATATGTGCATATCTATATTGTTTTGCAGTGCACCAGTGGCACCAGAAACACCAGCCTTGATCTGCATCTAATCACCAGCAAGTGCCCCCTCTTCTTACCCTAACAATCAGCAAGGCCACGTCAGCATCTGGAAGTGCCAGGCATAGCTGGAGAGTCTGCTTCTGACAGATGTAATGAAAGGATATATGTGCCTCCTAGGAGCATGTACCTGATGGACAGGTATCAAACCTCCCCTGGGGTATACATTGACATTTTATCTGAACATGTGTTCCAGACACATTAGTGCACGGACTGTACTGAGGACAGCAGGCACAGATCAGGGACTGCAAGCAACTTACCATATTATTTGAAATATATGACAATAGAACTGTGCAGAACTATGACTCCTGCTAGTGTGTTAATTGGCAACTGTGTAGGCTACATAGTGTCCAGATCCACATGAGGGGCATCCACAACTCACAGCTGCCCTGCACATCATATGCCTCTATCTAATTCACTCATCTTGGCAGGGGACAGCTTTCCAAATGCAGCCTATGTTGCAATATTCAGTCTCTGTGGCCTGACACTGTTTTGCTCTACAATCTGTGCACATGCCTCCTGTTCACCCAGCACTTCAGTGAATGTACTCAGTGTTTCTGACCATATCCACAAATGTTGTCCCAGTCACCCACCATGGGCACACTCCACTTTCTGATGACTGCTCACTTTTTCAAGTGGCATCTGCTTCAGTGATATCCTAGACAGCAACTGTTTGTACAGGCAAGATATGGGACATCCTGGCTATTGCTCCCAATGATCATTCAAGCCAGATCCAGAAAGTGAGAATGGCTGCCAGGCCACTGTGATCTTGTTAATGTGTGTAAGGCCATCGTTGTTCCACATGCTAGTAGTATTTCATAGCATTCATGCAATGTTTGTTACCAGTTATCATATATTCACAACAGTTGAATCAGCTACTGGCTGCATGTGAGCCATTACAGGCGAAGACCTGTACCTCTCCTTTTGGCAGGTAGTAGAATGCTAAATACATACAGCTATGTGCCTGCATTCAATGGTGTAATCCCAACACCAGTTCATGCCTATGGCCGACATGAGGAGACAGTTGTTAACCATAAACATCAGTGACACATATATGCTGTGTCAGGAAGGAGGATATGCAGGTACTATAAGATCTTGCATGCACAAATGCATTTGGAATTGACTCAAATAGCATTTATGAGTTGACATCTGCCTTTCCACTGCCTTAACTCTGTACTGACTGTTCACTCTCACCCAAGGAATACATCCATCAGTTGTGTGCTAGATACAACTGCTTTACGTCACCACAACATGCTTTGTGGCTGTGCAATGCATTTTGTTGTGATGTTACGTGTTTTGTTGGGAAGTAACATTGTTTGCTCATAACTCGCATTACCGATGTGTGGAATATCCGATGTCAGTGAAGCATTTGCATACTGCACGAGGAGAGCATGGCAGCCCGATCTAGGAAGCTACACTTCAGCAATGGGAACCTGCACCTATTGGCAAGCCCTTGTGCCGCAAGCAGAAGAGGTTCTGCCCCACATCTGGCACATGCCATGACATGGCAAAGCTGCAGCACTCATCGCAGCATTTGGGGGAGTGGTTCATTGCCAGAAGTGACTACCCATGGACAGTAAGTACATGTGCACAGGATCCCTTTAGACATATGTCTACATTATGTCCATCACACAGATGATGTACCACCATTTTCAAATAAACATGTCATTATAGCCTGGCTCAGAAGGACTAGGGAACCTCCATGCTGGGCCAGGCCAAGGGTTTCTTCAGCTCAAGACAGGGTCTGCAGCTATGCTATCACCCCCATGCCTTGTAGGCCCCCAAGCCCCAGCATGCATTGCCACACTCCCACATTGCAACTCATTCCAGCAACAGGGTCAGGGGAGGGGACAGCACTCAACTCTGCTGCACACCATGTGCTTCAGCACATATGGCCTGCTAGATGTGACCCCCTGAACCTCTGTCAAATAGGGGTCAGATAAGGCAGATTATGGGTGTGAACCACAGGGGCTGCCACACACAGAAATCTGCAGGCACTTGGTAGCTTCCAAGCCCAGCCCTGCCTCCATGCCCCCTGTATCAAATTGGCTAAATGCTCCCTACATGTGAATGCATTGTGTGGATTTGGCCCAAGAGTTTGTTAGGGTTCATAGAGTTATCTTTCTTGGGACTTTTATAGGGCATTCACAACAATGCCCTTCAGACATCAGTGCAGTTTACAAGGTTCACAGTAGGGGCAGGTTGGAAAAGGAAGAGAACATTAATCAGGTAGGACATAACACCCTCACTGGAGAGTAACAGACATACCAGGGACTACAGGGCACAGCAGAGAGATCAGGGAGAGGTCATGTGATGGGGAGGGGTAAATCACAGACGGTTCCACAGAAATGGGTATTAACGTAGCCCGGCTTCCCTGAGGTGAGATGTAGTTAGATTCCTACAGTTAGGCTGATGATAGATAAGTGTAGTCAAATTGGCCGTGTTGCTCAGAGTCGGTATTCACTCAGGTGAGGGCTTACAAAGTTCACTAACCTCCTCCTATATCCCCCTACCTTTAGGTAAAGAACGAACAAGATGAAAATAAACTAAAAAGGATAAATCCAAAGCAAATGAGATGTTCCAGAAGATATATTATAGTAAGGCAGTGGAATTTAACAAAGGAATTCAACAATTCAACAAGGGTTGCAGAGCAGAGATTGCATCCATCTGTCCAAGAAAGGTCAACGCGTCTTTGGTAGTAGACTGGCTAATCTACTGAAAAGGGCTTTAAACTAGATTCTTTGGGGATGAGTGAAGAAAGCCACAGATAGGTGAAAGCCCCCAGGTAAGTGATACATTAAATACCTTTATGGAAATGGGTAACAGGGGTAACATATGGAAAGCAGTGTGTATAAATGCCCGTAGCATGGGAAATAAGATCCCTGATGTTGAAGCTTTGGTGGGAGTGGCTGACTTGGATTTAGTGACAGTTACAGAAACATGGTTCACAGAAAACCATGATTGGGATGTAACTATACCTGGCTATACTTTTTTTCAGAAAGGACAGGGTAGGAAGAAGGGGAGGAGGGGTGGCACTATATGTAAAAACTACTATTAAAGCTTTGGAATTACAAAGCTTAAAAGGGAGAGAGGAGGCATGGTGGGATAAACTAGAAAGAGGGAAAGAGAAATCTATTTGCATTGGTGTGATATACAGACCTCCCTCAAGAAGAGGAAGAGGTGGGTAGAGAGTTAATTGAAGACATGCACAGCATTGCTAGGAAAAGGGAAATGCTACTGATAGGAGATTTCAATATGCCAGATGTTGAGTGGCACATTCCTGCTGCAGTATCATCTAGAAGTAAGGAAATCCTGGATTCTCTACAGGGAGATCTATTCAGGCAATTGGTAGGGGCCATACTGGACTTTGTGCTTACTAATGGTGAAAGTGTTTCTGATGTTGTAGTGGGAGATCATTTTGCATCCAGTGATCACCAGATGGTGTGGTTCAGTATTAGGACTAAGGCTGTTAGAATCCATTCAAAGGTGAAGATATTAGACTTTAGGAAGACTAACGTTTCCAAGATGGGCCAATACCTCAGGGAGTCGTTAGTGGGATGGGAACAGCTGAGGGATGTAGAAAAACAGTGGGCAAAACTGAAAGGGGATTTTTTAAGGGCAACCAACCTTTTTGTTAAAATGGTAAATAAAGGTAAAAGGAAAAGGAGACCGCTATGGCTTTCGAAAGAAGTAGCTGAAAAAGTGAAGAAATCACAGAGAGAGGATGACAGGCATCTATATTTGAAAAAACTTAGAGAACCTATCAAAGTAGCCAAGAAGGCAAAGATTCAAAAGGAGGAGGAAATAGCCAATGCAATAAAATAGGGGGATAAGACATCTTTCAGATATGTTAGTGAGAAGAGGAAGGGCAAAAGTGGTATTGTCAGACTCAAGGGTGCAGGGGAGGAATATGTAGAAGCTGATAAGGATAAAGTAGAATTGCTTAACAAATATTTCTGTTCTGTGTTCACAGATGAAGAACCAGGAGCAGGACCTTAGAAAACACCCATAAACAGGAACGGAAGCGAGGGACATCTTGAACAATTTTCAGAAGACTGTGTTTGTGAGAATCTAGCTCAACTTAAAGTAGACAAAGCGATGGGACCGGATGGGATACACCCTAGAATAATGAGGGAACTTGGGGATGTTCTAGCAGCTCCACTGACTGACTTTTTCAATGCCTCATTGGAGTTGGGAGTGGTGCCAAAGGACTGGAGAGAGGCTCATGTGGTGCCTTTACACAAAAGCAGAAGTAAGGATGTAGATGAAAACTACAGGCCGGTTAGTTTAGCTTTGGTGGTGAGTAAATTATTGGAAACGTTGCTGAAAGAGAAAATAGTGAGGTTTCTGGAGTCCAGCAGATTACAGGATCCGAGGCAGCATGGATTCACCAGAGGCAGGTCTTGTCAGACAAATCTGATCGATTTCTTTGGGTGACCAGGGAGTTGGACTGAGGGAGAACCCTAGATGTGGTGTATTTAGATTTCAGTAAAGCCTTTGACACTGTTCCTCACAGACAACTTATAAACAAACTGAACCACCCTAGGGATGGACCTTAAAGTTACTGCTTGGGTTAGAAATTGGTTGGGTGGGAGGCGACAAAGGGTACAGGTAAATGGAGTTCACTTTGAGGAGAAGGATGCTACCAGTGGTGTGCCCCAGGGATCTGTCCTTGGTCCGATTCTTTTTAACATCTTTGTTAGTGATATAGCGGAAGGGCTGTTGGGTAAGGTTTGCCTCTTTGCGGATGATACCAAAGTCTGCAATAGAGTAGACATCCAGGAAAGTGTAGATAACATGAGGAGGGATCTAACTAAGCTTGAAGAATGGTCTAGAATTTGGCAGCTGGGATTTAATGTTAAAAAAAATGTAAGGTCATGCATTTGGGCTGAAGGAATCCAAGGGAGCAATATAGTATAGGGGGTGAAGTACTTTTGTCCACTAAAGAAGAGCGGGACCTAGGCATGTTTGTGTCTGGTGATCTTAAAGTAGCTAAACAGGTAGAAAAGGCGACGACAAAAACTAGAAGGTTGCTTGGGTGCATACGGAGAGGAATGGCTAGCAGAAAAAAGGAGGTGATAATGCCTCTGTATAAGTCTTTGGTGCAACCTCATTTGGAGTATAGTGTACAATTCTGGAGACTGCACCTTCAAAATGATGTGAACAGGATGGAGTCGGTGCAGAGGGTGTCTCCTAAAATGATTAGTGGTCTTCATTATAAAGCATATGAGGACAGACCTAAAAGATCTTAATATGTACACCTTAGAGGGAAGGCAGGATAGAGGTGATATTATTGTGATGTTTAAATACTTCTGTGGCATAAATGTTCAGGGAGAGAGCCTCTTTCAATTGAAAGCAAGTTCTGCTACGAGGGGACATGGGATGAGGGTGAAGGGAGATAGATTCAGGAGTGATATGCGGAAATATTTCTTTACTGAAAGAGTAGTGGATCAGTGGAATAGTCTCCCAGTGGAGGCTGTAGAGATGAGGACAGTAAATTCAAAACAGCATGGGACAAACACAGAGGATCTCTAAAGGTAAAAAGGGGACTGTTGTAGTTGTTGATATGGAAGGAAAAACTAGATAGGCCATGTGGTCTTTTCTGCCATCATATTTCTATGTTTGTTTCTAAGACAACAAAATTCCATATATCTGAATTTTCTGTTAAATTTGTTAAATTTCTACATAAATTATTAAATAGGGTCTTTAAAATTAAGCACTCAATTCCAAGATCTAATTAAAAATCCAGAATAAATATTGTATTCTCACTCTAATGCACCAATGCCTTTAAAAAGAATAACCATCCAAAATATTACTTTTGTCTCACAGTAACCTTCTTTCATCAAGAAGGTAATAACTCAGGCTTGTGCATTCAGTTACATCCAGTATCAACTCTTGTTTGGCAGTTAAAATTACTAAGATTTTAAAATACTGTTCTCTTTTGTGTAGTGCCTAGTAAAGTAAGTTATTCAAGTAAGTCCAAGTATTTCTTAAATCAGCTTTTAAACTTATTTCTCTAAATGCTCTTATACAATTCCTGCTAAGGAATTATTATTTTTTTCCTTTACAGAATCTTTAAACTTCTTACAGTCAAACAGGTAAGTTTATTTTTTTTTTCAGAATTCCCAATGTTCTCTTTGGGGTATATTTACTAAACTGCGGGACAATCGCAGGCGGTAAGAGCAGCATTAAGGTGTCTGAAGCCATATAAGGCAGTGGGCAGGTAGGGGGCGTCCCGGTGTTAGGGTGCCTTGGGCCATTTAACGTGAGTTAACAGGAACAAGTGTGGTAAGGTAGCAAGACGTCCTAAGGAGAGACAAGGCTTCTTAAGATGTGCTAAGGCACCATAACAGGAAACAAGGTGCCTCAAGATGCCTTAAGATGCGGTAAGGTGCCCTAACAGGAGATAAGATGTCCTAAGGAGAGACAAGGTGCCCTAAGGTGTGGAGTGGAGGAGTGGCCTAGTGGTTGGGGCAAGGTACTTCAGGCCAGAAGGTTGTGGGTTCAAATCCCACTAGAGGACAGCAACCTTGGGCTGGAAAGACTGGGGTTTCTAGTCCCACAGGTGCTCCTTGTGGTCTTGGGCAAGCTACTTAACCCTCCATAGCCCATGTTCCCTGTAAAATAGTTATCTTCAAGTTATAATGCCCTGTTCAATGTAATTTCAGTTTGTTCAATGTAAACCACACTGATGCAGAATAGTGTGGTATATAAGAGAATATAAATAAATAAAGTAGAAAGCATGCACTTTAAAGCAGGACCTTGGCTGAAGCCAAACTCTGGACAGAGCACCAAGGAATGTCAATGTAAAAGTGATGGAAGGAAGGACAGTTGGGAGTTGGACCTGCCATATTGGTGGGCACCCTATTTGGAAGCCATTAAAGAGCACAAGCATGTGGGAGGCAGCTGTACCAATGCACAAGGTGGTGCCAATGTAAAATGCTGCAGTGACAGTGTGTGGCATAGGATGAGGAAGACGTGTCCCCCAGTGGAGACAAAAGTGGCAGGATGTTTGCAGCGACAGAAGGGCAGAGTAGTAGTGGGTACGTGCAGATCAGGCACAGGAAAGGCGAGCACAAAGAGCCATAATACAGAAAAGGGTACCAGTGTAGGTCATGGGGTAGCAGCCTGCACAAGAAGACAGGACTGTACACAGCCAATAGAGGCAGATAGTTGGGCTGAAGGACAGATGGTGGCTGAGGAGAGGGTGTTATGGGCTAGCAGCACAGGTGTGCAGAGCCCTGGCTGTTACAGGCATGAAAATGATCTGGGTAGCACAGTCACAAAAAGAACAGGTAGGAATTGAATCCCTGTCCTCTGCTTACAGAGACCTCAAACTAACCAATAGGCTACATTGTCACACCTCTCTGTGCAGCAATGGCTGGATACAAAGAGACTGCAGGTCACCGCCTAAAATGGAAAAGAGATGGTTGAGGGGTGTTATGTTAGAGGTCTAGAAAATATTGCCTGGAGTGGAAATTTTAATGTAGGTCGATTGTTTATGCCATCAGAATGTAGAAAGACTAAGGGACATGCAATGCAGCTACAGTGTGACCCATTTAGGACTACTAGGTGAAGATATTTTCTTCAGTCAACACGTAATCAAACCTTGCAATTCATTACCAGAGGATGTAGTGAAGGCTGTTAGTGTAGGTGGGTTTAAAAAATGTTTGGACAGGTTTCTGGGGAGGGTCCATAAACATTTGTTAAAGAGGACCCGGGATATGCACTGCTTGCCCCATTACAAGCATTGTGGATCCTGTGTGTCTTTTGGGGAAACTGCTAGGTGACCTACAGTAGATTGGCCACTGTTGGACACAGGATACTGGGCATGATGGACCTTGGTCTGACACAGTCTGGCATATTTCAGGTCCTATGTGCTTATGTGCCAACTAGGAAACTGCCTGGTCAACCCTGTGCACAAGAAGCCCCCACTGCATGATCCACATGTACTCTCCTTTGCACCATTTGCATCAGCATAGTGCCCTTTCATACTTGGGCACTATGCTGTTGCTGCTAATGGAGCACTACTATCACTTTCTTGGGCTCATCTGTTTGGGCAGCATATTGCAGACATTAAAATAGGCTCTCTCTCCTCAAAATACACCCTTACAGATAAGTTTTGAGATGTGGTCAGGTTTTTGGTGTGAAGGTGACAGCGTTAAATGAGCCGGGCCTTGTTCCTGCCCACTCCTCACCCACTGACCCCCTACTCTCTGCCTACTCTCTGCCCAGAGGGCACTTTACGCTGCCGATCCTGCTAGCACGCACTAAAGCGGAGTTAACGCATGCTAATGGCACATTAGCGCGTGTTAACGGCACAAATTCCCCATTAACATGCGTTATCGGAAAACTTGCTCCTTTAGCACGATTTAGTAAACAACCCCCTTCGTCTTTCCTCTGTGTTTGTTATTTGAGCTCAAAAATTGTTTTTCTTTTTCTTTTTGTGTAGGGTGCAGCAGTACCTCTCCCAGTTCTCTGCCTTGGGATGGGGCCCTGGACTTGATTGGAGATCCTCCCTGGTTCCTTGGCTCTTCAGGTGTTTTCTTCAAAGTTGGATCCTACTCCCTAACTACACAAAATCAATAAAGGAAAATTCTATCTACCCTACAAAATTAGGGACTAAAATGCCTTTCTTTTTAAAGAAAGGGGAATATGTTTTTTCTCTTTACAACTCTCTACTACTTTCCCTATCTAATAAAATCAAAAGATAATTGTGTACCCTGTCTTCTTCTGCTTCTCTAATACATTCACATCTTACATACACACCTTTGGCTACAGCCCATTCATACCCCGTGCAACAATATAATCCCTCTTTCAATCACTGTCACACAAGTGGCTGATTTATTTTTAAATTCAAAAATGAGGCTTCTTTTTCAAGATCCTGGAGTGACAGTCACAATTAATAAAGCTCAGAGTCAGCAGTATTTAAAAGCTCCGTGCCCAGTTTCAACTCTTCACAATCAGCGCCGTCCCAGCTGAGGTTTAAACTTTTTTCTTCAGTGGCTAATCAGTCACCTCAACCAGAAATACGTCAGTTCTAAGAGTTCTGAGATTTTTCTCCTCAGAATACAGAGAAGGTATCCCTCTTTAATCCTTCTTTTGAACTCTCAAGAGCTTTAAATAAGCTTCACCTTTACTTTCAAAGCTCTTTGCCTACAAAACTGGATTTTTCTGATTTTTCAACCAGAAACCACAGAGAGTTACATTCATTTTTAAGAAATATTCCTTTTCAATTAGACTTCTCACCTGTTAGCAGGCTTTCTTCCCAAACTCCCACACAGCAAAGTTTAAAACTGTCACTAAAGTCAGTTTAAAAAAATCACATTCCCACAATCACCAGTCACCAATTCAACTATTTTCTATCCTCAACTTCTCTTATAAATACTCTTGTCAGCATTCAGTCACCTAACAGCTTTACACAGATCCTCTCTCCTCACAAGCTAGCCCTCCAACTGTCAGTTTCTCTGTCTAGCAACCAGCATTTCATGAGCCAGAGCAGAAGTGCTCCTCCACCCTAGCACTGCAAAGCAAACTCCATGCTGCACTTAGCAGCACCCCCCCCCCCCCAGACAGCGACCCCAGTGTCCCCTGGGCTGACAGGTAAAATCTGCAACCCTCTGGTTACATTAAGGATGAATCTTGAGGGTCTGGAGAGGGGCTGATATAATACCTCTTCACAAAAGTGGTAATAGGGAAGAAGTGGCAAACTACAGGCCAGTAAGCCTTACCTTGATGGCGGGAAAAGTAATGAAGGTGCTCCTGAAAGAAAGAATAGTGGACTTTCTCAAAACCAATAGGCTGCATGATCCAAGACAACATGGTTTTTACCAAAGGACGATATGCCAAACAAATCTGATTGAGTTCTTTGATTGGGTGACCAGAGAACTAGATTAAAGGCATGCGATGGATGTGATCTACCAAGGTTTTAGCAAAACCTTTGATACTGTTCCCCATAGGAGGCTTATCAATTAACTGAACAGCCAGGGGATGGGTCCCAAGGTGGTGAACTGGATCAGAAATTGGTTGACTGAGAGATGACAGAAGGTGATGGTAAATAGAACTCATTCGGATGAAAGAAAGGTGAACAGTGGTATGTCCCAGGAATCAGTCCTGGGACCGGTAGTGTTCAATGTATTTGTGAGTGATATTGCTGAAGGACTAAATGGAAAAGTCTGTCTTTTTGCAGATGACACAAAAATTTGCAACAGAGTGGACTCCTCTGAAGAAGTGGATAACATGAGGAAAGATCTACAAAAGCTGGAAGAATGGTCTAATGATTGGCAGTTAAGATCTAATGTGAAGAAGTGCAGTGCCATGAACTTGGGAAGCAGAAGGGACTTGTGTGCAATAAGGGACAAGAGGTTGGTGTGCATGGACCAGGAGAAGGACCTCAGAGTGATTGTTTCTGAGGATCTCAAGGTGGCAAAACAGTGTGACAAGGCAATGGCCAAAGTCAGAAGGATGCTGGATTGCATACAGAAAAGAATTACTAGCAGAAAGGAGGAGGTACTAATGCCACTGTACAAGTCACTGGTGAGGCCTCACTTGGAATATTGTGTTCAGTTTTGGACCAGATCTCGCAAAGGATCTAAAAAGACTAGAACCGGTTCAGAGGAAGGTGACCAAAATGATTTGGTGCCTACATCAGAAGACATATGAGGAGAGACTTGAAGACCTAAATATGTATACTCTAGAGGAGAGGAAGGACAGGAGAGATACTTAAAGAGTATTAAGTAGCAAAAAGCAATATATTTAGCTTTGGCAAGATACTTGCTTTTTGCTACTTAATGGCCATTGAGTGTGTCTATCTACTGATATTTATTTTTTTTCCTTTTATTTCTTTTTTTTATACCGCGCTCTTTAAGAATCAGTGCGGTTTACATGTACACTAACAGGTACTTTGTATTCCTTTGTCCCCGAAGGGCTCACAATCTAAGTGTACCTGAGACAATGGAGGGTTAAGTGGCTTGCCCAAGACCACAAGGAGTGGCCATGGGACTAGAGACCCCAGTACATGCAACGAGCAAGGATAGTGGTTGATGCACCCACATAAACTACCCTTCCCTAACAATATATATGTGTACTGACTGCAAGATCATATTTATTCATTTATTGATAAGTTTTTCTATACTGCCCCTTCCAAAGATCAAGGGTGGTTTACATTGAATAGTGAATTGGTGAGCTACATTATAACTTAGATCAATGAAAACACATTAAACTGTTGATCAACTATTTATAGGTAATATATTATATATACAACATATATACTATATATATATTAGATATGTATAGCAGCAATTATAAAGGGGATATCTATGATGACGATTAGGATGGCTGGAGTAGAAATGTGACATCCTAAGTAAAATTATTGCTGTCGGGTAAATTTCATTATTGTCAGGAGAGTTAGCAAAATGTTCAATAAACAGGTATGTTTTAATTTCCTTATTGAACATTTGGAGATCTTTAATAGATCTTAATTTTTCTGGTAAAGCATTCCATGGTATAGGTGCCATGTAAGTGAAAGCCCTATTACTAGTAGATTGTTTTGTATTACGGAAGCCAGAAGGAACTGTTATTCTGTTTTGCAAACAACCTCTTCGGATCTTTTCATTAGAGGGTGATATAAACAAATGTGATATGTTATTTTTACACTGTGATATAATTCTTGTATTCCACTCATCTACCACTCTGTAATATAATTTTGTATGTAATGACTTTCTGATTCCCTTTGTTGTATATCTGCATCCTGAGAGGAGAGACTATGTGGCTAGTAACACGTAGCCTGCCACAAGTGTGGAAGTGCAAGAAGTGAAGTAAGAGACAGTACTAACCAATGAGTTATAGCTGGAAGAGGGAGAGGACATAGTGTAGTATGTAATGACATTCTGACTTCTTTTGCTGTATATCTGCATCCTGGGAGGGGAGACTATGTGGCTAGTAATACGTAACCTGTCACAGGTGTGGAAGTGCAAGAAGTGGAGTGAGACAGTATTAACCAATGAGTTATGGCTGGAAGAGGGAGAGGACATATTATGCTATAAAAGAACTGTGAAACAAAGAATAGGTGTGCCTGCTTATTCAAGACACCATTTCTTGCAAGATTGTAATAAAAGCTTTTCTCTGCTTCACGGAGGAGTCTGTTACTGTGTAAAAAAGTTATGTTTCTTACAAGGGTGTGTTAAGTAGGGAGGAGAGATATGATGGGGCTATTTTATTCAGGAGTTTAAAGATGATCATCAGAGATTTATATTTAATTCTGCTTGAAACAGGCAACCAATGCAGATTATAAAGTAAAAGGGTGATATGATTTGTAGGATGAGATTTATAAATGATCTGGGTTGCAACATTTTGGGCCATCTGAAGCTGATTAATTGTTTTCTTCGGCAAACCTTGTAGAATACTGTTGCAAAAGTCAAAATGTGGTGTGATCAAGGCCTGCACTGATTTAAAGTTATAGCTGCCAAGTAATGGTCTCAGGTGTTGGATCATATGTAATTTGAAAAAGATAGCTCTTGTAACTAATTTTATGTGCGTCATCATACTAAGAGAGATGTTTACTAAACTGCGGTAAAGTCACCGGCTGTAAGGGCAGCACTAAGGTTCCCGAAGCCATATAAGCCTATGGGTGGGTGAGGGTGGTCAGGCATAAAGGGAGCCATGGGCCATGTAACACATGGAACAGGACACCATGACCATTTAACTCGCGGTAACAGGACACCTCTTGTTAAGGTGACAAGTGTTAAGGTGCCCAAGGGGTTTAAGGAACTTTAAGATAAGGTACCCTAAGGTTCTACGAAACCTGAGGTTAAGGCTCCATAAGGGGTTAAGGCGCCCAAGGTTAAGGCACCCTAAGGGGTTAAGGTGCCCGAACATAAGGTGGCAAAGGGTTCTAAGTTGCTTCATGTTGACAAGCATGCACCTAAAGGCAAGTAAATGGCTGTAACTCTAACACTGGATAGAGCACCACAGAAAGTCAATGTAAAGGTGATGGAAGGAAGAACAGGTGGGATCTGAAGGACCTGCCATATTGGTGGGCACCCTATGTGGCGGCCAGTAAACTGGTCGAGTATGTGGGAGGCAGCTGTACTGATGCATAGGGTGGTGCCAATGTAAAGTGCTGCAATGTCAGTGTGTGGCATAGGATGGGAAAGGCATGTCCCTGAGTGGAGGCAGAAGTGGCAGGATGTATGCAGCAACAGGTGGACAGAGCAGTAGTGGTGACAAGCAGAACAGGCACAGGAGAGGCGAGTGTGAAGAGCCAAAATATGGAGAAGAGTATCAGTGTAGGCCATGCTTTGGCAGCTTGCACAAGAAGACAAGACTGCACACAGCTGACAAAGGTGGATGGATGGGCTGAAGGAAGGGTAGTGGCAGAGGAGAGAGTGGTATGGGCTTCCAACACTGATGTGCAGAGCCCTGACTTTTACAGGCATGAAAAAGATGTGAGTAGCACAGGCACAAAAAGAACAGGTAGAAATCAAACACCTATCTGCTGCATATGGAGATTGTGCACTAACAATTAGGCTATACCTCCATACCTCCCTGTGCAGCTATGAATGGATACAAAGAGACGGCGGATCATTGCCTAAAATGCCTGCTGTATGTGCCAGCATAGGGTAGCCCCACCAGTACCCATGATGCAGTGCACATGCAGAACAGCAGTCTACAGCTGATCACCAACTGGAGAATGCACATATCCATCATCTCAGCTCAGTAAGATGCACTGACTGTGTGATGCAAGCACAGAGCAGCTATAAACCGTGCCACTGAGTGGTTTCAGCGGTCACCCTGAGGGTGAGGATGGGCGCCCAGCACCAGGTCTCCCATACCTGCAATCCTAGAGATAGTCTCTGCTGTCAATTTTCATTACTGCTAGTACATGGCAGGTGCTATCTGCAGTGTGATGTATGTGTCAGTTACATCTGTTCCTGTCCCTGTTGGACAGCAACCTACCTAAAACAGTGCATGTTAGTACCCAGTGTTGCAATGCTGTAGCCATGATTGCCAACTATGTTGGGGGGCAGGGTCTATAGCTGCATAGGGTGTCTATAGAGGTCTGCTGGCCCTACCAGTACACTGGTAGTAAGCCTAGAACACCTCACATCACAACCACCTGTGTTTAACATTCACCCACAGCAAACACAGTCAGACTGCAACTCCTGCCCATCACTGAGTTTTCCAACCACACACATATGAACTGCGAACAGTCCACTGATCAGTACACCTTGCATGTCCCAAGAACGACCATATGCACCCAGCATTTGGTTCAGTGAGTGAGTCCTAAAGACAGGAAGTGCATACACATCACTGGAACCAGATGCTATATAGTGCTATGTGGATATATATCAAAGCCATGGTCACTGTTTGGTCAGAGTGAGAGTGCTTTACCAGCGGGACATGCCATGGCCACCCAGGCCATGCATGTGGCAGATGGACACTACGACGTCTCAATTATTACCCCAACCCCTGATGCAGTCACACCCTGGCCAATCCGCCCTGTTTCAGCCCATACCCATAAGTCTTTGCTTCTCATCATGCATATTTGCAAACTAATGCTGGAAAGCCACCCCTGAGGCCTGTTGGGCTGTTCTAGTAATGTTAAGTAACCCCCATTCCTCAAGTAAAGATCTGATATTGATGAGAGATTTCCCTATACAGTGTCTCATCTGAATCCACTGAAAATATAATGTTTTGGGCAAGTCATATTCACATTGCAGACACGCAATTTACGCAATTGTATCTTCCACTTACAGTACCTTCAGATATCAGCTGTCCTATGGACCAAAGTCTCCTGCTAAACCATTGCTTCCAGGCAAACGGATTTTGGTGAATTTTTAAAAAAGGACTATACCAAATGGGAATGAGCATCGACAATCACTTTTCCCAAGGAATTATACTCGCTAACTGCTGGAAAGCCTTTTGGGTGTCCATTATAACCCTATGAAACCTCAGCCTCTCTGAAGACACCATGCCAGGGAGGAGATTCAAAGGAAACAGAGCCGTCAGTCTCTCTTCCAGATCAAGCCACACTGGTTGTTGGCCCTTATTCTTCTCGACCCATCTTGACCCCTGCTTTAGCACAGTGGTAGGCCTGAAAGTCAGGAAAGTTCACACCCCCTCCTCTTTTTTAGACTTAAACTTCCTAAGAGCAATTCTTGGTGGTTAGTTTTTTCCATAGAAACTGGACAAGACTCCTTTCCACTTGTCGGTATGTTTTATCCGAAAAGAAAATCCGCAGTATTTCTAAAACATAGTTCAAGTTCACATTAGGAGTGATAGTCATCTTTATTGCTTCAAGACTACCCCACCAAGAAAGATAGACTGGCGACCATCTCACAGTCATATTTCGTACAGTAGTAAGGAGGGTCTCTTCATTATATTGCAGAGTTTCAATGAGTGGGTGGCAATAATGAACTCCTAGATATTTTACCATTTTGGATTCCCATACAAAAGGGTAGTCAGTTAAGTCTGCACTACTAACTTGGGAATTTAAAGGGAACACTACAGACTTTGTCCAGTTAATTTTATATCCTGATAACCATGAGTATTGGTCTATCAACTCTAGAACAGCCGGAATTGAACTCGGTGTAGAGGGGTGTAGTGAACAGCAGTAAATCGTCAGCATAGGCAGAGAGCTGAATTTCCATACCAGCAATGGGCACACCTTTAACTACAGAACTCTGTCTCAACAGCAGAGCCAGGGGTTCCAAGGCAAGATTGAATTGGATAGGTAAAAGGGGCAACACTGATGGGTGCCACACCCTAAGAAAAAATCTCTGGATTGAGTCACATTCACAAAAATGTTAGCACTTGGTCTCACATACATAAGTTTAATTAATTTAATGAATCCTTCACTGAAACCAAACCACCTCAAAACAACAAATAAGAAAGGCCACTCCAGTCAATCAAACGCTTTCTCCGCATCCAGCAACAGTCTCACCAATGGGCCCTCAACTCCTTCTGCTCCTTCTAACACATGGCAAAACACTCTGGCATTATCAGCTGTAGAGCGTTCCTCTGTGAAGCCACTTTGATCTGGGTGGATCAAAGGTGGAATTAATTTAGAAAGATGCCCAGCCAAAGTGGCAGCAAATATTTTATAGTCTGTGTTTAGTAACGAAATTGGTGATAGTTACTGACTAGCTGAGGATCCCTCTCAGGTTTTTCAAGAACCACAATGTTCGCAGAGGCGAACGCTCCAGTCTGGGCATCTGCTTCTAATAGGAGCCTATAGTAATGTTGAAGATATGGACCTAACTCTTTAGAAAAGGTTCTATAAAATTCAACTGGAAGGCCATCTGGTCTGGCAGCCTTGCCCATTTGCATAGATTCAATTGCCTGGCTAATTTCCATGACCGTGATCTGCCTTTCTAGAGCTGCAGCTGTTTCCTGATCCAGAGTAGGCCTCTGAACATCTGCCAGTAATCTCTCAAAACTTCCTCAGAAAATTCTATCTCTGGAGAGTAGAGCTGAGCATAAAATTGATGGAAGGTTTCATTTCAGTGTCCGCAACAATCAATTGTTGCACCTGGGAGTCTCTTAAAGCAGCAATGCGAGAAGCTTCCTTGTGACCTTTTAATGAGTTAGCTAGTAACTGTCAGACCCTTTTGCCTTCTAAATAATACCACCCTTTATGCACCTGAATATTATGTGAAGCTTCAATAGTTAAGATCATGTTATATCAAAATCTAAGGCGTTGTAAGCGTACCAGAATGTTAGGATCAGTTTTCCGGCCTAGGATGCATTCCCCCACTTTAATCTGCCTCTCCAAAGCTTCCAGTTCTGCTTTACGTTGTTTGGCCTGATGTATAGCAAAGCTGGTTATGGTGGCCTGTATGTTAGCTTTGAAGCCCTCCCACCACACCCATCCCGAAGTGTCCTGGGACAAGTTAAAGTAAAAATACTCCTCTATAGCCACTAGAATGGTTTCACGAAACTCCTGGTTGCTAAGAAGAGTTCTGTCAAAATGCCATTGTGTATGAGATGAGCAGCTTGTTGAGTCTAATAGGAAGATTGAGATTGCGGTATGATCAGATATATGAGCAGCATGAATATTGGAATCACTGATTCCGGAACACAGTCCCTTGGAGACTAAGAAAAAAGAAATGTGTGATACCGAGTTATGAGGAGGAGAGAAAAAAGTGTATTCCTTATCAAAAGGATACTACAACCGCCATTTGTCTACTAAGCCTAACTCTTGCATTTAGTGACATAAGAACAGGGTGCACTTTGGGAGCCTTACTAGTTCTTACAGGTCTCCTGTCCAACAAGGGGTCTAATGTGAGGTTGAAGTCTCCCCCCATAATAGTCGGGTATCTGGATACCTCCTGTGCCAGAGCCGCTATAGAACTAAAGAAAGTAGGACAGTCTACATTGGGGGCATAAATATTAATACAGGCCAGTTCAGTGAGTCCAATCTTGATAACAGCCATTGCCCATCGACCCTCGATATCAGATCTGGTTTGCAGCACAGGAGGGGAAAGAGATTTCCTTACAAGAATGGCTACCCCATTTTTCTTATGAGTTGCAGCTGAGAAAGCCATAAGTGTAAAGGGTTTCATATCTAATTTTAAAGACACCTTTGCATTCAAATGTGTTTCTTGCAGAAATAGGATGTCAGCACATTCCTTGCGCCCATATAAAACAATATTTTTCCTCTTAATGGGATTATTAATGCCCTTAACATTCAGTGAGACTATCTTAAAGGAAGTAATAGTGACAATATAGCACACAATAATGCACAATTGTTACACAAGCATACCAGATAGTAACATAAAGCTTTACATTGTTAATCCACATCTTTGAAGCTCCCAGAATTGAAGCAACATTAATAACCTAAGTAAAGTGACACAAGCAGAAATACCACACCCCGACCACAGCCCTTCAAAAGATCGCCCAAAAAAGAACATGATTCTAAATACCCAAGGCCACCAAAACCCTGGGGGGCTATACCAAACTCTAAACTTAGAGGGTGAGCCCAAACAGACAAGACAGGCACGGAGGGTTTGACCAGATGATTCACTTTTTCTCCTCTGCCATGCGAAACTCCATTATTTTAAGACTTACCCACAACTGTAGTAACTTCCCCAAACGCCAAAGCTCTAAGGGGGATGTTTACTAAAGTCCGCAAATTTGCACGCCGCAAAATAGCGCACGGCAACGTGGCATTGAAACACGCAGAAACGCGTTTAAATGCCCCGCACATGTGCGTGTCACCCCCGCACAGGTACGCGGCACACTAACGGGCTCCGTGCAAGTGCGGGCCCGCAAATGTCCGATAGAGGCGTGGAACGGCTAAAGGAGGGCGGAGGAAGGCTCCGGAGGGGCGGAGGGACGGGGTCAATGGGTGGAGAGTGGGAGGGGAGAGGCTCCCCGCACAGTATCGGGCCCGAATTTTCATGTAAAAAATAGCGCGAGTGAAACACTCGCGGTAGAGGGCATTTAAAGGGAAGAGAAACCATTTCCGTCAGCAATGTACAGGAAAACCGGGGAAACCTAACAAACGTGAGCAGTGTGAAATATGTGCACAGAACAAAATTGCAAATAGAACCCGAAAATGACCACAACAAAGATATTAAAGATAGAAATCCAGCTGGGTAACAGTTATAGTGATGGGCAAATATACAAAACACACCCAGCAAAGCTCCAGAAAAAAGAGATGAATATTGGAAGGGTCTACGGAGCGGAGACACTTCCGAAAAACGTTTCCTTTTCTGGAGCTTTCCTCGGAGTGTTTGCTATGGTTGCCCATTAATATCACTGTTTGCCCAGCGTGGTGATATTGTGTCCCCCATTTCCCGTGGTCAATTCCGGGGTTTATGTGCACGTTTGCCACCAGACAGGGTGCATATGCCCCACAGTAAAATTGCGTAGAGCAGGGTTTGTGATTCCATCCTGCCAGGCTTACTACCTCCAGGGGCTGCATTGTCTCAGTGGCCATAGTGTGGTGCAGCGGACAGAGTCAGTACCTCTAGGACCAGAGGATCAGGGGTTCAAAGCCCAGCTGGGGCACTTGCCAGCCCAGTTCCTATATTTTACCCACCACTAAACACAGATAGCGCAGACACCCCTGTATTGCAGGGGACAGAAGCATGGGGAAAACACCCATATTTTAACCAACAACGCGCTCACACACCACAACAATGGGCATTACCCACAGCCAAGTACCCCAAATGCAGTCCCGTACTGCCACATTCCAATCAGGTCACCTGCTTTGTATGGGAGCATGTTGGCGGACGAGTACATGTGGTGCAGGGGGCAGTGGCTGCTAGCGACAGAAGACAGAGGCCTAGCCATGTGCAGGCTGCCACCGTCCACTGCAACAGACTGCAACAGACAGGCCCTGTCGGATCCACAGTCATGGACATTCCAGGGAATCCACCCAATCCGTAGCTACACAGTGGTGCAGTGCACACAGACACTGCATGCAAGAGCAGAAGGCCACAGGTTCAAAGCCCATCTGGGGCAACTGCTAATCTTGCCCACATAATTTTTCCCCAAGTAAACAGTGATAGTAAGGGCACACCTTTCCTGGCGAGGACATATGCAATGGCAATACGTCTATCTTTTACCCCACGGAGCACAGACACCATGAACAGGGGCAGTACCTAGAGCAGAATCAAGCAAATGAAGTCCTGTTGGGGAACGCACCAGTCAGGTTCCATGATGACACTCATACAAATGCCTGTGCTGTCTATCTATGCAACACCCCCATGGCATGTAGATGTAGCTCATGCATATTCATGAGGGACAGCAGGAAAACCCGAACAGTGTGATGCAAACCTGGACTGGAGTTGGGAATCTGTGCCGTAAAGCAGCAGCCATCAAGGGCAGACACACCCACACCCACAGGCCCCATTGGCCAATGTCTCCTGGAAAGGCAGAACATTGGACCCTGCATGCAGCACCCAAAACTAGCACTTGCATAACTTACCAATGTCACCCTGCACCTGAGGTATACGGTAAGCAGCTCTGAGATGTTTGCTAGGAGCACAGGCAGATAGATATCCATACGTTACGTACATACTGCTAGTTGACCCCATCCAAACAATCTGTTAGGTGTTTGCGGGGTGTGCTCCAGGCCTGGCCTCTGATGGTGTTTACCACCCTGGGGAGTGACCACCAGCTGTAATGCGTACCATATCCATGCCTTGCCGTGCTCATGACCGGTTTGGTGGGCAAGGCTAATTACCCCCTCAATCGTAGCACCATGATGGCATAGGTGTGGAAGTGTGTGTCTGTCTATACAGTGGGTGTTGGCTGCAAGCCCCTTCCACAGCCCACACTGCCAGCACTGTTGCCAGTATTGGCCAGCCAATGTGCATAATGAGGTGCAAGGTACCATGGGTATAGCCAGGACAGGGTGGCCTGGCCAGGATGCATCTGCACCGGGCATAGGGCATTGGCTGGGACATTGTTGTGTCCGGCCACCACCTACACAGACAGGGTGGCCAAAACATGTCCTTCTGGGAGATCATGCTCACCCTGACTGTGCAGTGACCACAGCATGGCTAGGTACCCCCATAGTGCTGCATAGTAGTTCTCTCATGTGATAGATATGGGTTTCTATTTGGGGCCCAGTCACTGATCTATCTGCTTGCTGTGTATGCAGGCAGCCCAGTTCTGGGTGCATGCATCTCCATTGGGAACATGCACTATGGACTAACCAGCAGACTGCTTGTAGCTGGTATGTGTCTTGCTGGGTGCAGTGGCTGTCAGCTTGCTGTGGGGGAATATCTGGTGGTGGAGTGCAGCTTACCATATCCTGGGCTTATGTCTGTCTGCTATTGTGTCATGGCTGTGTATGGAACTGCCCTGTGGGGGGTGTGTTCCTCAGCAGGACTGGGGTTGCTGTTGCTCTCTACTGCCACCTTTGCAGGGAGGTAGAGTGTGGATCTCATGATGGGGGCTGTGGCAGACAGGGATATCCATGCTTGGCCTCCATCAGCCATGGAAGGTGTTGTGGACCTGGTCCTGGGCGCCTCATTGCACACTCAGGGTGAGCACAGTACCCGCACGATGTAACGGTATGTGGCTACTCTGTGCCAGTAAAACACCCGGTCAGTGCCCCCTACTAGGCCAAGGTGCTGTGTGGGTGCACCTGGTCACTTCCCCCAACAGGGCCGAGGTGCTGTGGGGGTGCATTCCCCATCTTGTGTCCATCTGTGGACAGCTAATTTGCATGTGCAGTGCATCATGGGTACGGGTGGCCTACCCTATCCTGTTTACACCAGCAGACTGTCTGTGAGGTGACGTGTAGGCTATCTGCAGCCAGCCAGTGGCTTGCTTACAGCTATGGAGCTGTAGCCCAATGGTTACGTCACTGCCTGTGTAGCCAGAGGTCATGGGTTCAAACCCACAGTGGGGCCCTTTGATAGGGATGTCCACAGCTTTATTTTTATTTACTGTACATATGTCTATGCCGGCAAGACCACCCTCAGCTTACTATACCCATTAGGTGCCTCTGAGGGTGCTTTATAGGGCGCCCTGTAGGCCACCTTATGGTTGCCATCCATATAGGGTGCACTATACATTATCCTGTGTCGCAACATACGTGGTGGTGCCCTATAGGGGGACATTCAAGGGTGCCTTGGCGAACAGTGCACTGTAACATGTGCCTTATGGGCCGCCGTATGTTTAACATGCTGGGAGAGTGCGTTTGCTAGTAGTGGGTAACAAAATAAAATTATCATGCCTCCTACAGCACTCCACAACATAATAAATACTGCCTCAGCAAGCATTTTTCACTGGGCATTGTGAGGGGTTGAACCCCTGATCCCTGCACCATTGGTCAGTGTCTTCACCATTGTGCTGTGGCTCTGTTCCTGTGCTTATGCATCAGCGCGCCGCCTTGTGCCTATCAGCGCGCTGCCTTCTGCCGCCCGAGGACCAGTGCGCCGCCTTATGCCGCCCAAAAAGAGCTGTGCGCCGCCTTATGCCGCCCAAAAAGAACTGTGCAACGCCTTATGCCGTTCCAAATTAATTTGCCTCCTAAAACAATTTTACCCATTACAGTTGCTGCCTCAGCTGGCCTTTTTCCTTGCGCACAATGGGGGATTGGACCCATGGCCCCTGCACCATTGGTCAGTGTCTTCACCATTGTACTACGGCTCTGTTGTTTTCTATACCCAACGGCACGCCACTTTGCCTTTCCATGCGCTAATGTCGACCCCCGCACATTAGCGCGACGCGCACACGTTCGGTTGCTTACTCACGGTTTTTTTCTTTTTTCAGCCTGATCCGCCCACTCCTTATATTGCACAGGCACACTACCGCGGCCCCGCACGATAAGAATGTTTAGTAAACATCCCCCTAAGACTCTAGAGCAGAACGGCCCCTCGCAAAGGACTGCATGATCGCAAGAAAAACAAAACAAAACATGAGGCCATCCTATCTTTCCATGCCCCAATGCCTTCTGATCTAGCCCAAACACCACAGAACACAAATAAAAAAGAAAAGGAAATAAAGAAAAGAACAAAAGAACAAAAGAAGAGAACACTATGATCAGAGCAATGTTCTGGAGTTACCCCAAAAGAGCCATAATGAATGACGACTTCATTATGATTCAAATTATGACTTCACAATCTTATAGCCAGTTAAGGTTCCCATAAACGGAAGATTTAGGTACTCTGCAAGCTTATATCCACCGCTGAGTGTAAAACAGGGTTTTCATCGCATCAACACCAGTTCTTTGTCTTCCAAAAAAGCATGCAACTCCCCAGGATCGTCAAATGTCCTGGTTTGATTGTGCAACATGACTTTCATACGAGCAGGATAAAGCAGCTCGAAACAGGCCTGCAACTGCAGCAATCGTGGACGCAGCACCAAAAATCTTTTCCTATGGTCTACAGTTGTTTTCGCAAAGTCCGGAAAGAAGAGAAGTTTATGCCCTTGAAATTCCGATGGAGAGTGCAATCTGGCTGCTTCCATAATTTGTGTGACTTGTTGAAAACACAGAACTTGTAGTATGATTGGCCGTGGACTCTTGCCCGAGACAACGGACTGAGTAGACACTCGATGGGCACATTCAATCTCAAATGGCATAGCAAACTTAATTTTCAGCACACCCGGGATCATTGACTGCAAGAATGCCATCATATCTGTGCCTTCAGCTCCTTCGGGGACGCCCAGGATCCTGATATTATTTCTCCAAGCATGATTATTATCATCTTTCAAGTCTCTCTGCAATGACCGGATCAGCTTTGCTTGCTTCTCAACGGCCCTGAACCGCTCCACGTGTATTGCAACCACATTCTCCACCTTCTCCAGTCTCATTGTGATTGACTCCGGACTATTTTTTAAGGCAGTAATATCTTCTTACATTGTGGTCAGCGAGTCTCCATTTGATTTCACCATATCTTTAACAGCACGAATCTCAGAGGGAAGTTCCTGCAAGGCCTCAGGGCAATCTCAGGTGACCACCATTTTGTGAGGTGAGAGAGACTCTGTTTTAGTTCGCTCTGCACTGGCACTTTGTGAACCTTGATAATGCAGATGCGTCGGTTTGGGGTCAGACATATCCGGGATTGACTGCTTCCAAAATAGATTGGATCTGCTCTGTTAATAGCAGCAGTATTCTTGACTTATCCCTCCGGAGCAAAGCTCTCACATGCCCATCTTGCCTGAAGTTAGGCTCCGCCACCCCATTTAGCTTTGTACCGTAACTGCACATCTATCATGTGCCTACTGCACACAGCAGCATTCCTGTACTGTCATGCCTTTCATTGACACACCAGGGAGCCTCCTTGTAGGCACCCTTACAAATGATCCGAGACCACACACTGACATTCATATACTACCCATCATTTCGTCAGTATAACTGGCTGCAACATTATCCTCCTACATACTGTGTGACACATAGGAACATTTGGGTCATTGAGGTCTCTCTTCTTTTACATTTCCATCTATGCAGCCAGGGCCAGCCCTAGAGTTGGTTCAGAGTTTTGGTGCTCTAGGCAAACCTCAAGCTTTATAAACCCCTCTTGATGTCAAACTCTATTATTTAGATTGGATTACCCTGCTCTGGCTGCCTTCTTGAAGTTGCTGCCATAGGCAAACACCTAGGGGTATGTTTACTAAACTGCGGTAATCGTGAATAACGTGTGTTATGACGCGCTTACGATCGTTAACATTACATAACGCGCGTTAACCGTAGTTAACGATCGTAAACTCCCGCGGCGCGGTAAAACACCGCAGAAGGTGGAGAGAGGGTGGAGATAAGGGGTCAATAGGCAGAGAGTGGGCGGGCAGAGGCTCCCTTCACACTAACGCGCTGATCTGAAGAGCTCAATTCCAACGCGAATGAAACCTGCCGTTAAATGCCCATTACTGGGGAGAGAAACCATTTCAGTGTCAGCAATGTACAGCCAAGGAAGGGAAACCTACAAAATGTGATAAGTGTGATACATGTGCACAGAACAAAAGGGCACAGAAAACACTGAAAATGACCCCAACAAATTGGAAAAAGACCATAACCAAGCTGGCAAATAGTGGTAGCAATGAGAAACATCAACTGCTCCCCCCCGAGTAAGCTCCATAGAGCAGATATAAATCGTGGAAGGGTCTATACTCCGCCCCCATACAAGGTGAATGAGCCCACAGTGATATAGCGCTGCTCAGGTTTTTCCCCACCATCGGACAGGGTTCGTATGGCGTGCACATGTCCCGCAACATCAGGGCGGGCATGTCGGAACGGCAACTGGACAGATGCCGGAGAAGGGGATACAGAGGGCCGCAGGCGGCACATGCTGTGGTGCAGCTGGGCCACAGTGTGGACTAGGGCGATGCCTAGGTGGCCCATACGAATGCTGAAGCAGCATAGCAGCCATACAGCAACTTCTGAAGGCCCAACATGGGCATGACTGTGTTTCCCACAGTGTCACAGGGGATAGTACCCAGCAGCTACCCCCAAGGGCACGGAACATTGGCAGGTGGGGCTGGGGGGAAGTGTGGACACCTATGCAGGCACCCCTACCCCAGAACCCGCACCATAGGCAGCCATCTACCTGCACACTGGATGGCCTGAGACTGCGCACCACCAGCACCACCAGCATAAGGGCATGTCAGCATGGTGGCTGAGGGATACTGGTGGTGGAGGGGCAGTGGCAGCTGCCCAGAGCAGACCGTGGCCTAGCCCTGTGTAGGTGGGTGCCGTGTACTGCAACAGACGGGCCCTGTCTGGCGAACAGTCATGGTATCACCAAGGAATGTACTGACTCTGTGACAAAAAGGTGGTGCAGTGCACAAAACCAGTGTATTCAGAAACAGAGGGTCACAGGTTCAAGTCCCAGCAGTGGTTCCTGCCAACCCAGTCCCCATATTTTACCCACTACTACAATGTGCTAATACAGACAGCACCTTTATTGCAGATGATGTACACATGCCCAAGACACCTAAATTTTACCCTACAGAGCACAGACACCATAGACATGCATATTACCTAGAGCAGAGCCTCCCAACTGCAGTCCTGCCTCTGGTAAAGATGCCTGTGCTGCATTTCTATGTGCCACCCCCATGGTATGCAGATGTACCTCATGCATATTCATGAGGGACAGCTTTGAAAAACCCGAACAGTGTTTTGCACCGCAGGACTGGAGTTGGGAACCTCTGCCGTAAAGCAGCAGCCAACAGGGGCAGACACACCCGCACCCACAGGCCCCATTATCCAAAGCCTCCTGGAGAGGCAGGACTTTGGGCTCTGCGTGCATTTCCCAATACTAGCACTTGCATACCTTAGTAATGCCACCCTAAACCGGGGAATATGGTACACATCTTTCAAAAGGTTGCTATGATTACTGGCAGATAGCAATTCCTAGGTTAAGTACACTTTTCTGAGTGAGCTGCATCATAGCAACCTTTCTGATGTCTATGGAGTGTGCTACAGGTCTTGTGTCTGACAGTGTTTACCAACCTGGGGAGTGACTCCTACATTATTGCGTACCATAGCCATGCCTGCACTGTGCTCAGGACTTGTGTGGTGGCCTGGGCTGCCCAACACCTCTATAGTTGAACAATGCTGGCATAGGTGTGGGGAGTGTGTGTCTGTCTATCCAGTGTGTGGTGGCCTGGGCTGCCCAACACCTCTATAGTTGCACAATGCTGGCATAGGTGTGGGGAGTGTGTGTCTGTCTATCCAGTGTGTGGTGGCTGCCAACACCCTCCACAGCCCACACTGCTAGCACTGTTGCCAGTATTGGCCTGCCAATGTGCATAATGAGGAGCAAGGTACCGTGGGAATAGCCTGGATAGGGTGGCCTGGCCTGGATGCATCTGCACACGGCATAGGGCAATGGCTCGGACATTCTAGTGCCTGGCCACCACCTGCACGGACAGGGTGGCCATAGCATGTCCTGCTGGGAGGTCACTCTCACCCTGACTGAGCAGTGACCATGGCATGGCTAGGTTCCCCCATAGTGCTATATAGCATTTTTCTCATGTGATATTTATGGGTTTTGTTTTGGGGCCCAATCACTGACTTATCTGCTTGGTGTGTATGCTGACATCCCCGTTCTGAGTACATGCATCTCCTCCAGGACCATGCACTATGGACTAGCTAGCGGACTGTCTGCAGCTAGTATGTGTCTTGCTGGAACACCTTGCAGGGTGCAGTGGCTGGAGACTTGCTGCTGGAGAATGTCAGATAATGGTGGGGGGCAGCTGAGCATTTCCAGGCCTGCTGTCTGTCTGCTATTGTCTTATGGATGTGTACCGCTCTGTCTGTTCCCCAGCAGGACTGGGGTTGCTGGTCCCTTCTACTGCTGTCATTGCAGGGAGGTAGACTGTGGATCTATTGGTGGGTGATCCTGTTTCCCACCCTGAGCCCCAGAGGGTGGGTTGTGTGGGGGTACATAACACAGGTACACTACCAAAAAACTGCCTCCAGTTTTGCAACTGATTCCTATAGATTTTGGGGTGCTGAATCCAGGAAAAATAGCCAAAATGTTCCATCACGTCACGTTTTCTTGCAAAATTAGATTTCTTACCCATATAAGGAATGTTCAACATAATTTCTTTTTAGCCGACTGCAGTTTATTTTCTTGGCCCAAAATAAAGGTTGTAATGGTTAACTAACTAGAAACACTCCCTCATGATATTTTAGAGTGTTTTGTATTCATTTTATACATTAACAGGACAACTGGGAGGCAGGGGGCTAAATCCAGTACTCGCGCTGGCGCATGTTCTTTCCTGTTCGCCTCGCCTCGTTCGCTCTCGCTCAAACACGGTGGTTGCGACATGAACGTTCCTGTCAAATTTCAGTTTCTTGCAAGTTCATTATTACCTTTTGTTTGCTCAGTCATAATCCAGCTTTATTCCGAAGTGGTTTCACTACAGTTGTAGTTTGCAGTGCTGTGTATTTGTGATGGCTCACAGAGCCAGAGGGTTGCGTCAACTTCTCCGGACAGTTTTGTTTTATTTTGGGGGAATATACCGTGAAAAAAGTGGCAGAGGAACATTTCTGCATTTATTATAAAAGTCTATTTTGCCTATTTCGGTTTGAAGTTAGGCGATCAAGACATACCGTGGGCTCCTCACAAAGTGTGCAAGACATGTGAGGAAGATCTACGCTTATGGATGAAAGGTAAAAAACAAGCATTTCGTTTCGGAATACCTATGATGTGGCGTGAACAAAGAGACCACAGCGAGTGACTGCTATTTTTTTGCTCTTGCATTGTGAAGGGATACAACTTATAAAAAATTAAGAACGTAATAAGTTACCCCAACCTTCCCTCAGCAATTAGGCCTATGCCTCATAGCAACAAAAGTACCTGTGCCTGAAACACCAAAATCTTTGGATCATATTTGTGTGGACGGTTCTGGATCATGATGAGACTCATCAGATGGCTTTTCCCGATGAGTCCAGTACTTCCGAGTTTGAAACTGAACCAGATCCGAAACCTGAACTTTTCTCTCAAGCTGAATTGAATGATTTAGTCCGGGATTTAGGACTCCCAAAAGATGCTGCCCAACTGCTAGATTCTCGGCTTAAACAGAAAATCTATTGTCACCAGGAACAACTTTTTATTGGTACCGCAACCGCGAGACACAATTTTTGAAGTATTTCAGCAAAGAGGAAGATTTGGTATTTTGCAACGATATATACGGAGTGATGGAAAAGTTTTAAACTCAAGTATGATCCTGCTGAATGGCGGCTGTTCATTGATTCGTCAAAAGACAGCATAAAAGGTGTTCTTCTTCATAATGGCAACACATTCGCTTCAGTTTCCTATTGCTCACTCTGTTATTCTCCAAGAAAAATACGAGAAATTGGCCCTGATTCTTCAGAAGACTCGTTATGATGAGCATAAGTGGATGATTTGTGGAGACTTTAAAATTCTATCCATGCTATTAGGGCAGCAATCCGGTTTCACCTAATATCCATGAATCCTTTGCTTGTGGGATAGCCGGGCCCGCGACCTACACTGGGGGAAAAAAGACTGGCCAATTCTGGAGTATTTGAGACCCGGTGAGAAAAATGTTCTTCATGAGAGCTTGGTACCTCGTGATAAAATTCTATTACCACCTCTCCACATTAAGTTGGGTCTCATTAAGCAATTCATCAAGTCCCTTCCAAAGATGGTGAGTGCTTTCGGTACCTTTGCTCAAAGTTCCCCCGACTTTCTGAAGCAAAGCTAAAGGAAGGAGTGTTTGTTGGCCCTGATAAAGGAAACTCATTTCAGATGGGAGCATTCGCTGAAACGATGTCTGAGAAGGAAAAAGAAGCCTGGGATTCCTTCAAGGATGTTGTTCTCAAATTCTTGGGGAACAGGCGGGATGAGAACTATAAGGATATTGTTGCCAGGATGCTCAATGCCTTCAAAGAACAAGGCTGTAACATGAGCCTGAAAGTCCATTTCGTGCACTCCCATGTGAACTACTTTCCCGAAAACTTGGGGGCGTACAGTGAAGAACAAGGTGAAAGGTTTCACCAGGACATCAAGGACGCAGAGAGAAGGTACCAAGGAAGATGGAACACCACTATGATGGCTGATTTCTGCTGGTTGCTGCTGCGGGAAACCCCAGATGAAAAATACGCCAAGCAGCGCACCAAGAGAAGCATTCGGGGGAAGAAGAAACGGGCCCACCAGGAGATTGATTGACCCAAGAATGACTTTAAAATCTAAACTGTGTTGACAAATATCGTGTTTTTACTAAACTTTGAAATAAAAATTTGCTAGTTATTACCACAGTGTCGGATCTCATTTATTAGAATATTTATTTTCACACCATCGGGTGTTTGTCTTCATGTATTGCAATGGTGCGGTTTTGCGTTTTCTATTCTTACATACATACCTGTACAACATTTTTTGCACATTTCTTTGCTTTGCTTTGTGTCTAACCTCGCTCTTATATGCTCAATGTTGTGCACATGTATGTGGCTGTTTTAAGTGCAGACAATTTTGCTACCATCACAGTGTGTTTTGTTGACATTACTCTATTCTTATGTGCTGCCTTGTTACAATTTTTTTATTCTTATTTGAATAACTACTAAACAATTAGTATAAAGAATTCATCCAAGAAACTTTTATCTCGATCGCACTCAATCTGAAACGTTCACCTCAAACTGCTAACCCAATGTAGCAAAAAATCTGTACGTGATGGAGCAAATTGTTTACCAGATTTGGATTCAGCACACCAAAAAATGTAAAAATCAATCGAAACATTAGAGGCAGTTTAAAAAAAAATTTTTTTAGTGTACCTGTGTAATCTGCCTATGGGTCCATACACCCCCTCTCTTTCACCTACAGCAGGTAACGATGGCACCAACACAGGATATGCACTATTCTGGGTGCAGCATTGCCCATAGGGACTAGACATGACCGAGACATACAGCAGGACAAAGATGTATCCTTGGTGTGTCTAACTGAACTACCTATCACACACTCATGGGGACCTGCAGCATGGCGTATTTCAGCCATGAAAGGTGATGTGGACCTGGTGCTGGGCGCCCCACCTCAACTTCAGGGTGGGCACGGTACCCGCACAATGTGACTGTCTGTGGCTACTCTGTGGCAGTGCCACACACGGTCTGTTCCCCCTACAAGGCCGAGGTGCTGTGGGGGTGCATACCCGATCTTGTGCCCATCTCTCGACTGCTGATTTGCATGTGCAGTGCATCATGGGTATGGGTGGGTTACCCTTATCCTGGTAACCACAGCAGACAGTTTGTGTGGTGACGTGCAGTCCTGCAGCCAGCCAGGGCTTTGTTCACATCCTTATAAGGTGTCCTATAGGGGACATTATAGGGTGCCTTGGCGGACAGTACACTTTATAATGTGCCCTATGGAGTGCGTTATGGGGTGCCTTATGCGGCACCTTAGGTTATGCCACCGTGAGGGTGTGTTTGCTGGCAGCACTAATTAAAATACACGTCACATGCCTCAACAATCACTACTTAAATGTAAAGGGTGCTGCCTCAGCCAGCCTTATACATTAGGCCCACTGGGGTATCGAACCCATGACCCCTGTACCATCAGTCAGTGTTATAACCATTGTGCTACAGCTCTGCTGTTGTGCTTGTATGCCTGCGCGCCTTCTTAAGATTAACGCGTGGTAACGTGCCCTGTAGCGCTCGTTCATTTATGGCGCCTTGTAACGCACGTTCTCGGCGCATTCTTGGAAACGATGTACCGCCCATGTCCTTATTTGGGGTTTCTGTCTCTACCGCGGCTCCTAACGCGAATCGCACTAACGCAGTTTACTAAACATACCCCCTAGTTTGCCTAGTGGTTGGGCCAGCCCTGCTTGCAGCCCCTGATATGTCACTTTCAGACAGGGTCTCTTATTTGGCGTTTAGATAATCACCTTTTTCAGGCTGTAAACTGCCTTTTTTGGGCGGTAAAGGGCACGCCTGGTATCCTCTTAGCACCCGATAAGCGGTGCCTTGTTCCCTTAATGCCGGTATGTCTACTCCCCGTCCCATCCTTTATCACATGCAAACACCCTTAATCTAAGTACTTTTAGTTTAAATTTAAAACACAGAAGAGAGCTTTCTGGTTACATTTGGAACCCAGCAGAGAGCTTGTAGTTTACATTTAATAGTCACTCAGGGCCTAGCATCAGCAAAGTTCTTTTAGCTTAAATTTACAACACAGAAAAGAGCTTTCTGGTTAAATTTAGAACCCAGCAGAGAGCTTGTACTTTAAATTTCATAAGAAGTTAGAGCCTAGCAGCAGCTAAGAGCTATAATTTAAATCAAATCAGAATATAGCTTACCTCAGCAGCACAAGACAGGGTACTGTGTAGTAGCCCTTTTTTAATAAGTGTTAATTCCCTCCCACCCCTGGGATAATCGTAGCTTTATAGGTACTTACACATCTTAAAAGACAGGAGGTGCTCTCAGGTGAAGCTCATTACCCAAATCAGTCATACACTAAGGACCACAGATTAGTTAAGCTTCAGGTGAACAAGGTATATTACACGTATTAGGTTCAGTTTTATTAGTATAAATATCCATAGCAACCCTTAGTAAGTAAAGAACTTAGATCTAAACCCAAACTTAAAACTAAGATGCAGACAGCAGTCCAGCAGCGGGATGGGGGCTTTCCAGTCTTTTGCATTGAGTGTCACATGTATGATTTTCTCCCAGTTGGTGAGAGGTCTTACGTGTGCACTAGGTGCAAGGAGCTCTTTGCTCTCAGGGAACGAGTCTGTTCTCTAGAGGCTAAAGTAGCAGACTTGGAAAGCATAAGACAGACAGAGAGGTACATAGACGAGACCTACAGGGATATAGTCCTGAAAGTCCCACCTCCAGTCTGGAAGCATCCCTGTTGCCATGGAGGAGAGAGGTCACGTGACAGGAGAGCATCACCCTGGTGTGGCAGGAAGTGATCCTGTAACTAGGACCTGTCCTCCAGGTGATGTAAAACCCTCTCGCACCGAGGAAGTTTCTCCAGGGCCATGTGCCCATGAGGGAAGGGTTAGGACAGCCGTTATAGTTGGTGATTCGATCATTAGGCATGTAGATAGCTGGGTGGCTGGTGGACGTGAGGATCGCCTGGTAACATGCCTGCCTGGTGCGAAGGTAGAGGACCTCGCGCGCCACCTAGATAAGGTCTTAGATAGTGCTGGGGAGGAGTCTGCTGTCTTGGTACATGTTGGTACCAATGACATAGGAAAATGTGGTAGGGAGGTTCTGGAGGCTAAATTTAGGCTTTTAGGTAGGAAGTTGAAATCCAGAACTTCCAGGGTAGCATTCTCCGAAATGCTTCCTGTTCCACGCGCAGGACCCAAAAGGCAGAGAGAGCTCCGGAGTCTCAATGCGTGGATGAGTCAATGGTGCAGAGATGAGGGGTTTGGATTTGTTAGGAACTGGGGAACATTCTGGGGAAAGGAGGGGCTCTTCCGAAGGGATGGGCTTCACCTTAACCGGGATGGAACCAGGCTGCTGGCATTAACCTTTAAAAAGGAGATAGAGCAGCTTTTAAACTAGATATTAGGGGAAAGCCGACAGTCGCCCAAGAGCAGATGGTTCGGAAGAATGTATCTTTGAAGGATACTACCAAAAGCAGAGAGGTTCCACAAAAGAGTAAAGTAGCCCAAATGCCCTCAAGTATGGAGCAGACAGAGCTTAAAGATCCCAAATTACTCATGTCTAACAGACAAATTAATATGGATAAAATACATTCTCTAAAATGCTTGTATGCAAATGCTAGAAGTCTAAAAAATAAGATGGGAGAGTTAGAATATATAGCACTAAATGAAAGGTTAGATATGATTGGAATATCAGAGACATGGTGGAAGGACGACAACCAGTGGGACACTGTGATACCTGGGTACAAACTATATCGTATGATAGAGCTGATCAAATTGGTGGAGGGGTTGCTCTCTCTCTGTTAGAGAGTGCATTGAGTCAGAAAGGATTAAAGTTTTGCAGGATAGAAAATCTGCTGTAGAATCTATATGGATTGAAATTCCATGTAAAAGGGGGAAGGCAATGGCAGTGGGGGGTGTACTATCGAGCGCCTGGCCAGAATGACCAAATGGATGATGAAATGCTCAAAGAAATCAAGGAAGCTAACAAAAGTTACAGCACAGTAATAATAATGGGTGATTTCAACTACCCTGTTATCGACTGGGTCAGTGTCACGTCAGGACATGCTAGGGAGATAAAGTTCCTAGATGAAATAAATGACTGCTTCTTGGAGCAGCTGGTTCATGAACCAACCAGAGGGGAAGCCATATTAAACCTAATCCTTAGTGGAACACCAGATCTAGTGCAAGAGATAAGGTTGTTGGGGCCACTTGGCAATAGTGATCATAGCATGATCGCCTTTGATTTAATTAGTGGAGGAGGGATAGTAAGGAAATCCACATTACTACCTTTTAACTTTCGAAAGGGAGACTATGATAAAATGAGGAAAACAGTCAAGAAAAAACTAAAAGGAGCAGTTGCAAAGGTTAAAGACGTACATCAGGCTTGGCTGTTGTTGAAAAATACTATCTTGGAAACCCAGACCAGCTGTATTCCACGCTTTATGAAAAGTGGAAAGAAGTCCAAAAAACTGCCAGCATGGTTTAAAGTTGAGGTCAGAGAGGCTGTTGTTGCCAAAAAAGCATCTTTCAGGAAATGGAAAAAAGAGCCAAATGACGAAACCTGGAAACAGCACAAGCACTGGCAAGTCAAATGCAAGGCATTGATAAGGCAGGCAAAGGGAGAATTTGAGAAGAAGCTTGCTGCAGAAGCAAAAACGCTAAGTAAAGACCTTTTCAAGTACATTCGTAGCAAAAAACCTGTGAGAGAGTCAGTTTGTCCATTAGATGATAAAGGGGTTAAAGGAGCACTAAGAGGCGACAAGGCGATAGCAGAGAGACTGAACGAATTCTTTGCTTCAGTCTTTACTGAGGAAGATGTAGGGATGTTACCCATGACTGAAGTGGTATTTAAAGGTGCAGAAGAATTGAAGGAAATATCGATACATCGAGAAGATGTATTACAACTATTAGATTAGCTGAAGAGTAGCAAATCACCTGGGCCGGATGGTATACATCCAAGGGTATTGAAAGAACTGAAATATGAGATTGCAGACCTGCTATTAGTAATCTGTGAACTATCATTAAAATCATCTCTAATACCTGAAGATTGGAGGATCGCCAATGTAACACCAATTTTTAAAAAGGGTTCCAATACCGGGAAAAATGATAGAAACCATCATAAAGAATAAAATTACTCAGCATGTAGAAAGTCATGAACTAATGAGAGACGACCAACATGGCTTTAGACAAGGAAGATCTTGTCTTACTAATCTGTTATGTTTTTTTGAAGGAGTGAATAATCAGGTGGACAAAGGTGAGTCGGTTGATATTGTGTATCTGGACTTTCAGAAAGCCTTTGACAAGGTCCCTCATGAGAGACTTTTGGCAAAACTAAAGAGTCATGGGATAGGAGGCAGTGTACTATTGTGGATCAGGAACTGGTTAAAAGATAGAAAGCAGAGGGTAGGACTAAATGGCCAATTTTCCCAATGGAGAAAGGTGAATAGTGGTGTACCCCAGGGATCTGTGCTGGGTCCGCTGCTTTTTGACATATTCATAAATGACCTGGAAAGTGGAATAACGAGTGAGGTTATCAAATTTGCAGATGACACAAAACTATTTAAAGTTGTTAAAACCCAAGAGGATTGTGGAAAATTGCAAGAGGATCTTGATAAATTGGAAGACTGGGCATCAAAATGGCAGATGAAATTTAATGTGGACAAGTGCAAGGTTATGCACCTAGGGAAGAACAACCCAAACTATGGTTACACGATGCAAGGTTCCACATTAGGAACCACCACCCAGGAAAAAGATTTAGGCGTCATTGTGGATACCATGTTAAAACCCTCGGCCCAGTGTGCAGCGGCGGCCAAGAGAGCAAATAGAATGCTAGGTATTATAAGGAAAGGAATGGAAAATAAAACAAAGGATATTATAATGCCTCTATATCGTTCCATGGTGAGTCCGCACCTTGAATGTTGTGTGCAATTCTGGTCGCCGTATCTTAAAAATGATATAGAGTTATTAGAAAAGGTTCAGAGAAGAGCCACCAAAATGGTAAAGGGGATGGAAGGATACTCCTATGAAGAAAGGCTAAAAAGGTTAGGGCTCTTTAACCTGGAAAAGAGACGGCTGAGGGGAGATATGATAGAGGTCTATAAATTAATGAATGGAGTGGAACGGGTAACGTAGATCGATTGTTTACCTTATCAGAATATAGGAAAGACTAGGGGACATGCAATGAAGCTACAGGGTAAACTATTTAAGACTAATAAGAGAAAATATTTTTTCACTCAACGTGTAATCAAACTCTGGAATTTGTTACCGGAGGATGTAGTAAAAGCTGTTAGTGTAGCTGGGTTTAAAAAAGTTTGGACAAGTTCCTGGAGGAAAGGTCCATAAACCATTATTAAGAAGGGACCCAGGATATCAATGCTTGAACCAATACAAGCATTGTGGAACCTGTGTCCCTTGGGGAAACTGCTAGGTACATATGACCTAGATTGGCCACTGTTGGAAACAGGATACTGGGCTTGATGGACCTTAGTCTGACCCAGTATGGCATATCTTATGTTCTTATGTTCTTATGTTGCCATTTATGCTTGAAATCCGGTGTTCCTTTACCACTATTTAGTAAACATACCCCATAGATTTTATTAATTTATTTTTGTTTTTTAAACCCTGATTAGTAGTTTTAAAGCCTGGGTTTTCATTTAGTCAGGTATTTTATAGACCACATTTTTGAGATGCCATGATGGGTTTTATACCTATGTTTTTACTTTTTCACTTGTTGATTTTACATTTACTTTTGATTTTATGTCGCTGTGAACTCAATGGAACGAGAGTGCTATTTGGTGCCGACCCCATAGTACTTACAGAGTACACATGTTAAATGGAATTTTAAGTCCATATTTTCTGGATTTGCTGCATTCATTTAACTCTGATATATGTTTTCTTTGTTGCACAGCTGTAATTAAATGGTTTTATCATCAGTTTTGGCATCAGGAATTTGCGGGTTATTACTATTACCGGTACTATGTTCAACATGCCGGCACCGCTCCAGATAGCAGTGTGGGTTATATAGATATTACAATTGGTCTTATTTGTTTTTACTCTTTTTAAAAATCATATATAGTTGGCCAGTGCAGGCACTCTGGGTTAGGTGTTGCTTTTGACGCTATGCAGTTTTTTTACATGCTCCATTTTACCGTTAGTCCTTGTCAGTTGGTTTTATTTCTGCTGTAATTTTTCTTTTATACAATTCTATGATTTGATCCTTGTTTTTATATTTAACTTGTTTTCATATTTAACTTTTTATGACTTCACTTGGAATTCTTTCAGTTATGTGTATAATGTGTTCAAGATTTCTATGATGTCACTCATGACGTCCCTTCATCTCACTTTAAATCTGATTTGCAATGGTGCCAGTTTTCTTTCTCATTCTCAATCAGCAGTGGTGAATGCATTTTGAGGTATGTGCCTGACCTCTCTTCCGACGTAGCCAGTCTTCTAGCTATAAATCTGATTCTCTTCTCGGCATTTATAATTCTTTAAATTTTTGCTCCTGCCTCCCCTGGTCTGCTGGCCATTTCTTATCTGAATGATACCATGCACGATTTGAGTTATATCTTTCAGTTATCTAAACATTTCTTTCTTTTTTTTACTTTTACACCCTATGTAATTGTTACTGGCATGCTCTATAGCCCTTTTCTAAGGCCTTGAGGTGCAGCGTTTATCAGCACGGCATGTCAAACAGTATAATACAGCAGACGTGTATGTACATTCTATAATCGTTTTACCCTTAATTATTCACAGTCTTGGGTTGCTTTAGAATCACTTTGTTCTCTCATTGTCAGTTGTGTAATGTGCTCTTCCTCTTGAGGGTTTTTAATTGTTCTTCTACGCCATATAACAATCAATGAAGTTTCCCTTCTTTTATTATTCTCAAAGGAAATATCTAATTGAGTTTCTTTTTTCTATTTTGTTAACTCAGGCTATTATTTTAACGTATCATCCACAGTTTCTTGTATAGGATGGTGAGTAATTTGGGATAGTTGGTCTATAAATATTTATAGAATCAATGTTTAATTCTGACTCTGTTGTAAGTATTTATGTTTTATGTTTTATTTTTTACTTTTTTTATGTAATAAAGTTTATTGAGTAACAGCAGATAATATACACGCACGTACAGCAACCCCCAACATAGAGGTAGTTAACAAACAGATTTGTAACAGACAATTCTCCCGAAGTACAAAACAAAACATAAGGAGAGTAAACATCCTTCTATGCATCCATTACAGCAAACAATGCAATCATAACAAAACAACCATATAAGGCTGTCTAGACTATTAATACTATCATTATGAACCTTATTATTAATATTATTATTGTTGTGATTCTTAGTCCTGCATTCTTAACCCCCTTAATACATATCAATTCAGGTTTGGTCATCACCAAATTGTCTAATACCTTACCCAACAATACAATGCAATGTACCCATATTACAAGTAGTACTTATAAATGATTAAGAATAAGAGTGAGAGAGAGAGAGAGGCAAAGAATTCAACTATTAACTATAGTGCGACAACCTCCTCTGGCATTATTATACTAAGACATGAATTGTTATGCAAAAGCCATCTGTTCCCCTTGCGGTGAAACCAACACAACCCAAGAAAAACTTCTGTCCCGCTACTCATCATATTTACTAAAGAGTTAGAAGTTATGTAAGGGGGTGTGGGCTTAATCTACCCCCGCTATTACTCTAACTAACCCTCCCCCTGTCCCTCTCCCACCTCTTCCCCCTCTTCCCCCCTTCCCACCCTCCCATCCCCCCGACTCTTAAGTACACAAGACAGACACAGAATACAGCAATAGAAGAGCACACACGACAGACAGCCGCGTTCTCTCCTTGAACCAGGGGTTGATGAACCTCACTTCCAAACACCGGAAGTCCTCTGGACTGTAAATAAACTCTATATTATACCATGTCAACAATACAGCACCATATCTAAGTACCTGAAGAGTGGCAGAGGGGGGACTTCTCTCTTCTGCTATCTCTCTGATAGATAGCTATAGCATCTGACTTCCACTCTCCCCCTGAAGAACTTTACTCCAAAGTTCCTCTCCTTTGAAGGGCAGTCCACGTACTCCTGCTGTGATTTTGTCCAGCCGGTAAAGTTCCCAACTTTTAGAATTCCATTTTGAAAAAGACGACTCCCTGCTGCACTTCCAAAACCGAGCTATTACCGATCTAGCTGCCAATAGAAGTAATTGTGCTAAACTCCTTATATGGCTCGGTCCAACTGATTCCGGGAGCACCCCTAATAAGCATTTCTTCATCTCAAAAGGGAAATTTAACCTCAAAGTACCAGTTATGTGAACATATACCTTCCTCCAATAACTTTGAATACGAAGACAAAACCACCACATGTGATCAAAGTCTCCTCGATGACCACACATCTGCCAGCAAAGAGGGTCATCAGCTCTCTTCCAATGATAGAGGTCCAATGGCGTTATAGAGAGACAATACAGAATTCTTAGTTGTGTATGCACTAGCCCAAGCAAAATAAAACATGAATGTGAATAATGATGCACCTCTAACCAAAAATCTGACTCCTTCTCTGGGAGAGTAGCCTCCCATCTCTTCTGAGGAAGATTCAGAGTAGCAATATCCGGTAACCCATCTGCTATATGTCGATACACCCGTGCTATAAAGGCAGGGAGTCGAGTAGACTCAAAGAGATCCTTTTCCCATTATCTGGGTTGTCTTCTAAAATCAGATCCTGCAAACTGGGTGTTCAAACAGTGCTGCCATTGTGCATACTGAAACTGTGAAAGAGGAAATTCCATTTGTGCTTCTAAACATTGCCGAGGCAGCGGGTGTGATCCCACAAACAAGGAGGCTATTCTTGACCGGAGAACATCTGACTTACCCCCTCTTAGCATGTTTCTGGCAAAACCCATCGCCCCTAGGATCGTATATGGGGAGGCTACAACCGGAATGTTAAGCTGCTTGCACACCTTTCTCCAAGCCACCCAGCAGGGTCCAATAAAGGTGTGGGCCTTGACCTTCCACACCTCATGTCAATCATTGAGGAAAGGCACCACCTCTAACGGGATCGGCCTCAGCCAAGCCCTTTCAAGGGAGGCCCATTCTGCATCAGCATTGATTCTCCACAGCAAAAAGGATCGCAGACATATACACAAATAATAAAGTTCAGGATCTGACAGCCCCATACCACCAGGGTGTTTAGGACATGTCAGAATTCCCCAACTGAGTAAAGGACATATACCACTCCAGAGAAACCACAGTATCACCCGTTGTAGAGTCAGAAAGAAAGATCTAATGAGAGAAAGGGGTAATTGTATAAAAAGGAATAACAGTTTAGGAAATACCAGCATCTTATAAGTATTTATCTGACCCAGCCAGGAGATTGAGCATAGTCCCCATCTGTCCATATCTAGTCGAAGCGTTTTCAGGAGGGGGATCTAGTTCAAGCTGTACAACCTAGAAATATCTCTATGTATAGTAACCCCTAGTTACCAGAACTGGTCTACCACAGGAAACTCACCTAGAAAAAACTCAGGTCTCGCCGAAGATCTGGACAAGCAGTTAAGCAATGTTGACTTGTGTTTGTTAACTGAAAAGCCGGATACTCTGGAGAAGCGATCCAATATATTCTTCACTAGAGGAAGGGACTTGGAAGGGTTGCGAAGGTAGATCAGCGTGTCGTCTGCATACAAAGCAATAGAATGCCATTCCGAACCCAAATATATGCCTAATTCAGCTGCTCGGAGCCTAATATGAGCCACCAAAGGTTCCATTGCAAGGGTAAATAGTAAGGGAGAGAGTGGGCATCCCTGCCTTGTGCCTCTACCTAGACGAAAAGATGGAGAGATAAAGCCATTAATAGAAACCGTGGCTTGGGGGTTAACGTATAACGATGAAATCCATGTGCAAAAAGCTGTCCCGAAGCCAAACTCTTCAAGGACCGCTGCCAGGTATGGCCATTCCAATTTATCAAAAGCTTTCTCTGTGTCAAGCGAGAGGATCCCATAAGAACCTACTTCAGATCTGAGACCATGTAACACATTAATTAACCTGTGCACATTCTCAAAACCATATCTATTTCTTATGAATCCCATTTGGTTTGGATGGACAATATCCAGATTTAACGCAGCCAAATGGATAGCTAATATTTTGGTGAATATCTTGTAGTCCATATTCAATAGAGAGATTGGCCTATAATTAGCACACTGAAGTGGATCTTTATTGGCTTTAGGAATCACTACAATTGTCGCTTGAAAGAAAGATTCTGTGAGGGTTTGATTGGAAAGAATCACATGAAAAGCTGCAAGAAGGGTCGGAGCAAATAAGTCCAGGAACTTCTTGTACATCTCTGCGGGTAATAAATCAGTGCCAGCAGCCTTTGCAGATTTGAGGTTCCTAATTACCTGGAGTACTTCCTGTAGGTTGAAGGGTTGGTCTAGGGTTTCTCTACTCTCTAAAGAAAGCTGCGGAAGATAAGCCCCCCTTAACCAATCTCGAATATCCTTAGCTGTTGCCGGGGTTTCTTTTGCATATAGTTGCTCATAAAACTTTGCAAACAGCCATCCCATGTCACAAGATCTCCGCATGATCTGACCTTGCGGCGATTGAACCGCTTTGATTCGGTGGCGTTGACGTTGTCATTTTAATTGCCACATCAGTAGCTTCCCTGCCCTGTTCCCCTGTTTGTAAAAATGCTGTCTGGTATGTAAGAACATGGAGGCAATTTGGTCAGACTCCAACGCTTCCAACTCTCCTCTGCGGCAAATCAGCAGTTTCCAAATTCGAGAATCTTCGCCCCTTCTGTGCTTTCTTTCCAACTCTGCAATCTCTTGATGGAGTTCATCCTGCCTAGCCCCCATTTTCTTTTTGAAGGCACTCGACAGGGAAATGAGCTGTCCCCTTAACACTGCCTTCCCCACCTCCCATAAAAAAACTCGGTAAATATCAGCTGTATCGTTAAACCTAAGATACTCCGCCCAGCCTTCTCAAACCTTTGCGGCAAATTCTTGATTGAGCAATAGCCCGCGAGGAAGGGACCAGCTATGTGGCGGGGTCTCTGATTCCCCTAGGGATAGGGAAACAGTAATGATCACATGATCTGATGGACCCATGGTCCCAATGGAGCCCTGATTCAGCCATGCAAGCCCCGAGCGGGACAAAAAACACATATCAATACGAGAATGACAATTATGTACTCTAGAATAGAAGGTGCAATCCCTTGCTGAGTCATTCATATGTTTCCAAACATCACAGAGATCGAAGCGAGATATCCATTCCTCCAGGATTCTAGTCAGAACTCATCCGTGAGCTCTGGCACCTGAACGATCAAGCTCAGATCGGACGCAGTTGAAATCCCCCCTTATGATCAGTTCCCCTTTCCGAAGTTTTGGGAGAGTGTCAAAATGATCCTGTAAAGAAGTCCCCACCAGAGCTGGAGGAAGGTATACATACACTAAGGTCACAGTTATCTCTTGTATAGAGCCTACCAAAATCAAAAATCGACCTCCTGGATCTGCAAATTGAGTTATGAGCTTGAACATAAGAACATAAGATATGCCATACTGGGTCAGACCAAGGTCCATCAAGCCCAATATTCTGTTTCCAACAGTGGCCAATCTAGGACATATGTACTGTGGTAAGGAGGGTGCAGCCCAGCTAGGGAAAACTGAAAAAAAGAAGAATTTCTCTTCTTTACGGGGGATGGGTGCACAAAATCACATACTCCATACTAAAAGCCCTGAAAGGAACATAGGGGGCAGAGCTAAGGGTAAACCAATCCCAGTCCACAGGACAACCCTACATAGGAGTAGGAGGTCCAAGTGGGCGGAACCAGGAAGGGAGTTGCCCTGCTCAGCAGTTAACAGGGAGAAAACAAACACAAGAGGGAGAGCCAGTTGGAGTTGGGAAGGGGCTTTGAGAAGAAGGTCCAGGAGGAATTCAAGAGCAAGCACAAGCGGCAGTTGCAGTTCCAGGCCTAGCCCAGGTTCTAGCCCAGTTCTCAGAAGGCACAGACCGGAAAGTTCTGTGGCCAAACTGAAGAGAAGCTTTGCAGCCAAGGAGAGCAGCAGAAGGAGGAACCACTATAGAGGCAGCCAAGAAAGGTACGCAGGGACCAAGCATTGCCAGCAGGATAGTTCTTGCTCTGACTCAGAGGAGACTGTCATACCCCAGAAGGCTCAGCACAGAAAGAAATATCTCACTAGGGAAGTTAAACAGGAGAGACCCCCAAGAGACCGGCCTGGAGAAGGCAAGGCCAGGCACTGGGAGAGGCTGTTTAATCTGGTGAAGACTCTTAAGGAAAAGAGCCCGGAACACTCTCAAGGAGCACCCAACTGTAGCTCAATAGAGAGCATGGAGGTAGGCCCTGAGGAAAGTGTTGTTAATTCTGATGTCTCTGAAATGGAATGCGAGCTGTGCACTAAGGTATTAGTGTGAGCTAGAAACAGTGGAACATAAAAAGGGGGCTGTGGTAGCCTAAAGACAGTTTCAGAAGCTGGAAGAGAGGGGAAAGCCTGAAGGTAAAGGATTAAGAATCTCTCCTAAGAAGCTGAAACTGCAGGAGCTCAGTGAGGTTCTAACAGCTGAAACTGTTTGTGTGTGGCAACAGCAGGGTTGAAGCTGATACCTCACTCACTAGGTGAAGAGTTTTAAAATGCCTTTTTCTTCTGATGCTAAGGTTAAGCAGTTGCAGTAAGGAACAGGAACTGGTATGAGTTTGTTCAAGGTTACACTGTTTTGGACATTTTGATTTCTGGGAGAAATTATCCTGTATTTTCTTTTTGTCTGGAGAAACAAAGTTATGCTTGAAGAATTTTATGTTCACCACTTACCAGCATGGAAACCAAATAAAATTTCCTGTGCGCTTTATTAACCACTTGGCTCTTCTTTTCGTACACAACTACAAAAATCCTAGAAGGGATATCAGATGGCCAGCCGTCCCTACTAGGCAACAGCCTGGTAGGGGCGCGAGCGTCACAGTACCTAGCAGTTTCCCCAAGAGACACAGGTTCCACAATGCTTGTACTGGGTCAAGCATTGATATCCTGGGTCCCTTCTTAATAATGGTTTATGGATCTTTCCTCCGGGAACTTGTCCATACTTTTTTAAACCCAGCTACACTAACAGCCTTTACTACATCCTCTGGTAACAAATTCCAGAGTTTGATTACACGTTGAGTGAAAAAATATTTTCTTTTATTAGTCTTAAATAGTTTACCCTTTAGCTTCATTGCATGTTCCCTAGTCTTTCTATATTCTGATAAGGTAAACAATTGATCTACATTTACCTGTTCCACTCCGTTCATTAATTTATAGACTTCTATCATATCTCCCCTCAGCTGTCTCTTTTCCAGGTTAAAGAGCCCTAACCTTTTTAGCCTTTCTTCATAGGAGTATCCTTCCATCCCCTTTACCATTTAAGTGGCTCTTCTCTGAACTTTTTCTAAAATCGCTATATCCTTTTTAAGATACGGCGACCAGAATTGCACACAATATTCAAGGTGCGGTCTCACCATGGAACGATATAGAGGCATTATAATATAGAGGCAATATAATATTGTTTTGTTTTCCATTCCTTTCCTTATCATACCTAGCATTCTATTTGCTCTCTTGGCCGCCGCTGCACACTGGGCCGAGGGTTTTAACACGGTATCCACAATGATGCCTAAATCGTTTTCCTGGGTGGTGGTTCCTAATGTGGAACCTTGCATCGTGTAACCATAGTTTGGGTTGTTCTTCCCTAGGTGCATAACCTTGCACTTGTCCACATTAAATTTCATCTGCCATTTTGATGCCCAGTCTTCCAATTTATCAAGATCCTCTTGCAATTTTTCACAATCCTCTTGGGTTTTAACAACTTTAAATAGTTTTGTGTCATCTGCAAATTTGATAACCTCACTCGTTATTCCACTTTCCAGGTCATTTATGAATATGTCAAAAAGCAGTGGACCCAGCACAGATCCCTGGGGTACACCACTTGAAGGGACAAGTGGAAGAAAATAAGATAGCAACCCCTCTCCTCCTAGAGAAGAAATTAGCCATGTGTATTTGTGGGAACCTGCATAAGGCAGAGTTGAAATGACCCTGCTTGAAAAAATGAGTTTCCTGCAGAAAAATGATTTCTGCCTTCTCCCGACACAGCTGATCTAAAACCCTCCTGCGTTTGCATGGATTATTCAATCCATGCACATTCCAAGAGATTGCCTGAATCATTCCTAGTCCTGGAACTCAACTCTCTGAGTGTACTTCCTCACATTTGGAAAGCTTTACCCCTCTCTGAAGCCTGTCTGCCACTCTGTCCTAAAATGGATTGCTGAGTCATTTGAATAATCCCTGTTCTCAGAGTCTGCTGTCTGTTGTGAAAGTTCTCAATACCCCTTATCCCTTCCCCTCACTCTCCTATGTCTCCCCACCCCCTCCCCCACATTCCCATATGTGCAGGCAGGGCCGGATTTGCCTATACGCCAGGTATGCCGTGGCGTAGGGCCCACAGCTGGCAAGGGCCCACCGGAGGGCTTTAGAGGGAGCCGGGGAAGCCCGCGCGAGGCCCCGGCTCTCTCTGTACAGCTGCCAGCGTGAAGAGCCTTTTCCTTCACGCTGGCGGCTGTTTCTGTGAAGCCGCAAATGCTGGGAAAGGTTAAAGGTTCAGGAGCTTCAGCACATCGTGGCCATTCTTATCAGGCTCACGAGCGCCCCCCATTTTTTACTTTTTTAATGTTTTGTATATGTGTTATTATCATCACACATGTACACATGGGTTATCTAATTGGTTATTTTAGTATCAACACATATATATGTTTTTTAATATGGTGTTTCCATATACATGTGGTGAAGTCTTTATGTTTTTTTTTAATTTAGTTCTTATCGGTATATATTTAAGTGTCTAATTTGTTTTTAATTGTCCATATTGTTTGTTTTTGAGGTCATTGTCCCCTGAAGAAGGCCTCTAGCTGAAACACATGTCAGGCTGACCTACTGTTTGCTAATAAAGAGTCCTACTTCTATGATGTATTGTTTTCCAGTTCTCTTTCTGCCTGTTGACATGTAAGTTGAGTGTTCCCTTGTTTCAATCTTAGATTTATATACTTTCAAGCCAATTAAGATGGGTGGGGATTTATTTTTACCCCAGAGCTTAATTGGGGATTTTCATCAGCAAGTGATTAGCTCTTAGTAATAGATTAATTCAAAGTCCTTTGCAGTACATTAAGAAGCAAACAAACTAATGGTATGGAATATACATGATAAATTAAGGGACGTTATATTATTACTGAAAGTATTTCAAATCCATTAGCCACTATATACAAGTAATGGTTCGTTAATATTAAGATGCAATACAGCAGCAAGATGGTGGCTATCCATTCTTTTGCAATGTGTGCCACTTGTATGATTATTTTCTAGTTGATGAGAGGTTATATGTTTGCATTCAGTGCAAAGAGCTCCTGGAATGTGGAGATTAGACTAACAGATTTGGAGAATTTGAGGAAAGCAGAGCAATACATAAAGGAGACCTTCAGGGATATAGTAGAGAATCTGCATCCTCTGTGCTGCTTTGGAGAAAAAGAGTCACCTAGAAGGACAGCATCACCTTGGTATTGCAGGAAGTTATCCTGTAGTATTGAGCTATCCTCTGGATGATGCAATACACTTTTACTCTGAGGTTGTCTCTCCAAGGACATGTGTCGAAGAGAGAAGAGTTAGGCTGACCACTGTAGTTAGTGATTCAATCATTAGAAATGTATATAACCGAGTGGCTTTTGAGCATGAGGATTGGTTGGTAACTTGCCTACATGATACAAAGGTGGCATACCTTACATGTCACTTAGCAGGACAGTTCTGAGGAGAAGCCAGCTGATGTGATACATGTGGGTATCAACAACATAGAAAAGTGTAGAAGAGAGGGTTCTGTAAGAAAAATTTAGACTTTTAGGTAGAACAATTAAATCTAAAATCTCTTGTGTCACATTTTCAGAAATGTTCCCTGTTTCACAAACAGAACCTATTGAGGCAGGAAAAGCTCTGTAGTCTCAATGTGTGGACTGGACAATGGTGCAGTATGAAGAGGTTCAAATTTGTTAGGAGATGAACAACATTCAGGGGAAGGGGGATCCTGTTCCAAAGGTATGGGCACCACTTGAACCAGGGCAGAATCAGATACTAACAATTAAAAAGGAGCTTCCCAAGATGGCGCATGCATAATTTGAGATCTCCTATTGCTAGAGATGATTTGTAATATTGTTCTCCTTTCTAAATTAGAAGCAAAATCTTAATGTCAGCGGAACAATGTTGTTTTATGGCTGTACTTGCAGAAGGGCAGGAGGGGAGTTGTAGTCTTATATCATGAGATTTGTCTAAAATTGAGAGATTTGGAAAAATAGGAATAAGCCAACAGAGAACTACTGGATGATTTTGAAAACTGTCAGAGAACATCAGAATGTTTCTCATTCCAGAAGTTGAAACAGCAAAAGGTGTTGCAGCAATCTTGAACAATATATACCATATGTGTGTCGCTAATCATTGTTCTACTATAATCCAGTTTTATATGATGCACAGAGTCTGCATTTCAGTCAATGAAAAAGTCAAAGGCCCTCGGCCAATAGCAGCATGCTTCCACTATTTTGAAGAAAAGCAGAGGATGCACAATGCTATTAGGAATAAAGAGTACCTATTCTACTAGGGTAACAAAATCTGAATATTTCAGGATTTATCCACATATACATTATAAAAGAAAACAAGTTTTGCTCCTCTCACTCAATTGCTCTGAGAAAAAGAAGTCAAATATCATTGACTCTTCCCCTTCTCTATACATTTTTAGTGGAAGGGGATTAAACTATAGTATTTTGGAGCTTGACGATTGCCTAAAAATGGTGGAAAAAAGTGACAGCCGGGGCTGCTTTTACCTATGGGAAACAGGGGCAGCTGCCCCAGGCCCCAGGCCCCAGGCCCCTGCATAATGGATTTGCTTCCCAGGTATCAAAAACGTGTCTGATTGGAGCAAGCTTATCCACGTCTCGTTGTTCACGTCTGTTGGTTGCATCATCAAATCTGAGAGCACGGTTACAGGCCATGTTTTTGCCGAAAACAGAACGACCATCTTCAAGGTTCCATGGACTATGGATTCATTTCGTGACTTGTACACGCCTGAGAGGATCAGAAGTCCAAGAAGACGTTGAAATTCTCCATCTGTCAAGTTTTTCCAGGTGTTGTCATAAATGTGTCTTCCTTGTTTGCTCGTCCACATCGTGATTTCATTCAATAAGTTCTTCCTCATGAACAAGTGGAATGCTGTGAGAGGGCCATCAACATTTCATACAGCATACCTTGTAGGACCTTGTTGTATGGGCATGACATTAGCTCTGGCATATCGTCCAGCAGCTTGCTTTATAGGTTTCCTGTTCCATAATGTGGCATCCTTAGATACATAGGCTTCAATGGCAACATTTGTGCTTATGGTTGATGACCTCTTAGCTCCTCTACGACCACAACTAAGATTCTTCACAGATGATACTGACACCGAGGACTCCTGCCTTCTTCCCCGTCCAGCAGAGCTTTGACCTTTGCCTCGACCTGTAACTTGACTCTTTGCTGCAGGCAATGTTACCGGCTCAACATCAGTCTCACATTCACTTGGCGACCAACTGCTGTCGCCATCTGAATCATGACTGTCATCATCAGATTTATCACGCAAACTTGGCTGATATGCTTCTTCACTTGCTGAATATGCTGCATCATCAGAAGACTCAGAGCCATCACTGTCAGCATCTCGTTGCAATATTTCTCTTACTTGGGCAGCTGAATACTTTCGTTTTGACATCATAAACAATAACCTAAAATAAATAAACAAAGATAAAGTTGAATAAAACGCAAAGCAGTTTTACTATAGGTGTACAATAATCGTGATGAACGAGCTGAAAGCCTTTAGATTTCATCGGAACTAATGAATGAGAGAACGTATGATATCAATTACAGAAAATGTGTAATTTTCATAAAATAAGAGTACAAAAAATAAATGATACATAATTAATGATAAATACCTTTTTCAGATCAAAAAATTCACAAAACTGCAAATTTTATCATGATCCAAACTGGCCGTAAGCAATTGGGGTCAAAAATGACCCCACTGGTACTCTGTGCTGCAATTCATCACTAGTGTCACCTAGTGGATGAAAATTATTCCTCTTATGGTGCAATATAAAGAGAATATTGACATGCAATAAGTCATAAAAAGATTGCATTCTTGAACAACTAGTTTCCGAGATACGCGTTGTGAAACTTGTAATGGGATCACTTTTGACCCCATCGGTACTCCCAGGGTTAAAGAATAAAGGATACAGAAGCCATTAACCAGAAGCCATTAACCAGAAAGACAGAAACTGCTAACATTATTTTTATGCTGAGGAAAATCTCAAAGTGATTGCCACGGTCCTTGGGTGATCATAGATACTAACTTCCATTACAAATTACTGGAAACATTGTTAGTGCTAAAAACATTTTGCTCTCTAAGGGCAAAGTACTTTTTTTTGCAGGATGAGGATGTTAAAAGGATGAAAATCTATGGGTCTAGGCTGAGTGAAAAAAATATCAGAATACTGCAGCTCAGTATGCTAAAGGAAAAAATAACTATAGGAAAAGTAACTATGAAAGGGGAGGAGATGTTCTTCTGGGAGAAAGAAGAGAGCTGTCCTTTATTCTTGCTAAGGATTGCCTACATAATATGAAAGAAAGTGCCAACATTCAAAAGGAGGAAGTCTGAAAAAAGTGAGAAAGAGATGAATTACAGACTGCCAAGGAAAAAACAGTGGACCCACCTTGTCTCCTAAGAAATCTATTAGTCAGTGCCTAAATATTAGGTATAAAGGATATGGCCCTCAAGTAGAAAATAATCAATATGTAATTAAGGAGAAGACCTGGATAAAAATCAACAGGTAGATTAAAGACCCAAAGCAATAGAAAGCAGAACGCAGGAGAATAATGACTGCCAAAGGTAAATTGAAACCATGGAAATGAACATATATACAGTAGAATGATGGACATGGACGAGTCTGTATACCAGACATAGGCACAGAATTAAGTGGATCATCAGGGTCATGGAGTCGCTGCTGTAACTATATCATCTGTGGCCATCCCCTTTACCTTTTCTCTTTCTTGTGTTTGAGCCGGCAGCCCTGACATTAAATTGTTCTCAAAACAAAACAAAATAAATGAATAAAATGAAAAAGATAACCCCCCCCCCCAAAAAAAAGAAACATCATTTATTTACATTAATGTAATTTACAATTATATTTTTAAGATATTGTATTTGAAGATCTATATTTAGGTCTTCTGATTCTAGAGTGAAATTGCAAAGTTGGCTCTAGTTTTTTTGTAATCTACAAGAATTAATGTTTACATCACAAAATGCATGTCAATAGTAAATATAATAGGCCTTCGGTCAATACTTGTAAAAAACCAAGTCATAGACTACTTCTTAGATTTTTTCACCTGTCTCTTGTACAGCTGTTCGGGAGCTTCTCTGGGGAGTGTCCAGCAAGAGTCAGCCAGCATTGTAGTGGACCATTTTCCCTGGTATCTTTGCTCCATCGTTGCGATATCCTGGTGAAAACGTTTGCCCTGTTCATCACTAACCATACAGCAGTTGTCAGGAAAGAAATTGAGATGGGAATCAAGGAAATGGATCTTTAGAGACATATTGCAGCCAAGTTTCTGATACTGCATCAGCATGTCTTCTACTAGTTCCTTGTAATTTTCTGCCCTAACATTCCCAAGAAAGTTTGTTGACACTAGGCGAAAAGCATTCCATGCTTGTTTCGCATCACCCTGCAGCAAGTTGTTGAACCGGTCATCTTTGAAGAGCTCTCGAATCTGAGGACCCACAAAAACTCCCTCTTTAATCTTTGCTTCGCTGAGTTGAGGGAAATTTTCATGCAGGTATCCGAAAGCTGGCAAAGTGCGGTCCATTGCTTTCACAAAGTTTTTCATCAAACCTAGTTTGATGTGAAGGGGTGGAAGCAGGATTTTGTGAGCCTCAACCAGAGCTGGGTGCTAGATATTCTTCTCTCCAACTGTTACATTTTGTCTGTGATTCCATTCCTTCCACAAGTAGTGCCAATCCCTTATCGGCTATACCACTCACATAAGAAACACATGTATTTTATATATCCCTGCTGCAGTCCCATTAAAAGGGCAACTACCTTCAAGTCACCACAGAGGTGCCAGCTGTACTTGTTATAGTTAATGGAAGTCAGTAGATGCTTTAAGTTATCATATGTCTCTTTCATGTGGATGGCATGCGCTACTGGAATAGATGGAAGACGGTTTCCATTGTTCAAAAGCACAGCCTTCAGACTCAGTTTCGAAGAGTCTATAAATAGTCTCCAGTCTTGTGGGTCATGAGTGATTTTTAAGGCATTCATGAGGCTTTCAATATCGGAACAGAATACCAGATTACTTTCTTTTCCGACTGCGTATAGTACACTGCTGATGTCAGATGGCTTCAGCAGCCATCTGGCAGTAGTATTGCATTGCATCAGAAAATTATGCAATCAACTCTGGATGATGTGTGCATGCTGGTATTATGCAATGCGATGCAATATTACATCATTCAAGGCTTATTTGGGATATTGTTGATGTCCTACTGGATACATTTACACGGTGAAACGTCAAAAATTAACTACATGCAATATCTTCAAAATGAGAGCCAATAATTTTTTTTTAATGTTACTTGTCTGTTGCACCCTGATATACCTGCTGTACCTGCTGCTTTTACAGCTGTGTTTCTGTGTCGTAGGATCCTGTACCTGCTGTTTTCAAGCCTGCATAGTGAACCATTGCTGTTCCCACCTCCCGGAAGAGATGCGACCGCGTGAACGTGGGTGCGGCCTTTCCAGGACCCTGTACCTGCTGTTTTCAAGCCTGCATAGTGAACCATTGCTGTTCCCGCCTCCCAGAAGTGACGCGACCGTGTGAACATGGGCGCGGCCTTTCCAGGTACTCCTTCCCTCCATAAAAGTGACATCTGTGGCGTTCCAGTTTGCTGCTTACTTGTCTGTTGCACCCTGCTATACCTGCTGTACCTGCTGCTATTACTGCTGCGTTTCTGTGTCATAGGACCCTGTACCTGCTCTTTTCAAGCTAGCACAGTGAACCATTGCTGTTCCCACCTCCCGGAAGTGACGCGACCACGTGAACGCGGGCATGGCATTTCCAGGTACTCCTGCCCTCCATAAAAGTGACATCTGTGGCGTTCTGTGCCGCAGGCACGTTGCAAAGGAGCACGAACAAGGAGCAGGTCCTGCTCCTTGGTCAAGCTCCTTGGGGCGGGCTCGGGGTGCCCGTAGATCCGTGGACCTGTCGCCTCAAACCTCCGTTCATTTACTGGCTCCTCCTCGGTCTTGTGAGTATGTCAGCCATTCCAGTGCATTGGGGATGGCGTCCCAGTGTACCCGGCTTTCTCACTACAAATCTACCTACTCGTTCTTTGGCTAATCTAGTGCCATGTAATCGCCAAGGTTCTAGATTACAACAATCTTCTGGCTCTTTCTCTGGCTCTACTCCTTCCTCGTCACTAGCTTCCCTTATGTCTTTGAATCTAGCTCTACTGAATTGTCGCTCTCTTCGATCCAAGTCTCTGCTGGTCCAAGACCTTATACAACATCATTCCCTGGACTTTTGTTTCCTTACTGAGACTTGGCTCAAGGAGGGTGACAATCCAGTCTTGAATGCTTGCCTGCCCCCTGGGTTTGCAGCCTATTCAACCCCTAGAGTGGGAAGAGGGGGAGGGGTAGCGGCTATTTTCCGTTTGGAGTTTAACGTCTCGGAGATTACCGCAGCATCTGCACACTACTCGGAGTCCCTCTTTCTCCGCTGTCAAGCCTTCTTCCCTTCACTTTTTTTCCTCTTACTCTATCTTCCCCCGTCTCTCTCACCTATGCTTTGGGAGACAGTCATTCAGACTATCTCTGAGACAGTACTTCTATATCCCAGTGTAACTATTCTTGATGACTTTAACATTTATACAGATTCTCCTTCTCGACTTAAAGATCGTGTCTTTCTAAACCTGGTAAATGACCTCACCTTGACCCAACATGTTATACTTCCTACACATAGTGTAGGTCATACTCTTGACCAAGTTCTCACTACTTCAGATTCTACACTGTCTTCTATAAAGGTTTCCACGCTAGAGACCCCCTGGTCAGATCACCATTGTGTTCGGCTAACTGCTTTAGTACCACCTCACATTACTAAAATGGTCCCTACTACTATCACTTCTTCTTCTGTATGTTACCAACGGAACCTTACTCCATCAACTCTTCAGTCTTTCCCTTCCGCTCAAACACTATTCCTGGTGGATTTCTCTCTTCTTCCACCTGACACGCAAGTCAACACCTGGAATTCTGTTCTCTGCTCTGGTTTAGATTCTGTGGATCCTCTCCACATCCATTCACCTTCTGCTTCATCCAAGCATGCACACTCCCCCTGGTATAGTCCTGGTCTTTGTTTGCATAAATCCCAACTTCGAAGCGCAGAGCACTCTTGGCTTAGACACCCTTCCTCAGATACTTTCATCCGGTTTAAAGAGATCTATTCCAGTTACAAGTCTGCAGTCTCCACTGCTAAACAATCGTATTATGCTACTGAAATTTCCGAAGCTGCCTACTCTACGAAACAATTATATGCTATCCTTTGTAAACTCTCTACTATCTCATCATCTTCGTCTACAGTATCGCTGACACCAGCCCCGACTCCTTTGGCCACATATTTCTGTGATAAAATTGAGAAACTGCGTTCCTCTTTTACTAGCTCTCTACCCCCACCTTTATCGCTCCTGGCCCCTCTTCCTGACTTGACTACTACATCCCCTCCCTCTTCGAATAGGGCACTGGCTCATACCTGGTCCCTATTTCACCCTATTACATCTGCCGAGCTGCACACATTTCTATCAAAGACCAGAAAGACCACTTGTGTGCTGGACCCCATTCCCTCTGGTTGGCTAATGGAGCCTAGCTTACAATTACTACCAATTATTCTGACTATGATAAACTCTAGCCTTTCTACGGGCATCTTTCCTGCCCCTTGGAAATCTGCAATTGTTCGTCCTCTTCTTAAACAACCCTCACTGGATCCCTCTGTCCTATCGCATTGGTGCCCAGTATCAAATCTACCATTTCTATCCAAACTCCTGGAACGATTTCTGTTCCAACAAGTAGCTGCTCATGTAGAAGCCACAAACATCCTCCACCCTCGCCAGTCCAGATTCCATGCTGGACACAGTACAAAGACGGTCCTTCTTGCCCTCCTAAACGAAATTCATTCTGTTCACGATCGGGGCGATATCACCCTAATCGTATCCTTGGACTTATCCTCAGCATTTGATCTTGTTGATCACAAAACTCTCCTCTCCCGCCTCTATGATGCTGGTTTACGTGGCTCGGTGTTACAATGGTTTCATTCTTTTCTAAGCTCACATACTTTCTCTATTCATTCCAGAAAACAGAAAACTCTGGAATTTGTTACCGGAGGATGTAGTAAAGGCTGTTAGTGTAGCTGGGTTTAAAAAAGGTTTGGACAAGTTCCTGGAGGAAAGGTCCATAAATCATTATTAAGAAGGGACCCAGGATATCAATGCTTGAACCAATACAAGCATTGTGGAACCTGTGTCCCTTGGGGAAACTGCTAGGTACGTATGACCTAGATTGGCCACTGTTGGAAACAGAATACTGGGCTTGATGGACCTTGGTCTAACCCAGTATGGCATATCTTATGTTCTTATGTTCTTATGTTCCCCTGTTCCCCTAACCTGTGGGGTACCGCAAGGCTCTGTTCTCTCCCCTCTATTGTTCAATATTTTCCTGGCTCCTTTGCCTCTTCTGATTCAGCAGTTCCCAGTCTCTACATATCTGTATGCAGATGATATTGTTCTTCTCTTTCACTCATCCCCAATTAACATAGATGTCTCTCCTCTTAATGACTGCCTATCCCATATTATGGCTTGGTTTACTTCCAATTTTCTCCATGTGAATGCTTCAAAGTCTACTGCAATATGGGTTTCCCTAAGCACCCCATGTCCTTCTATTACTCCACAACTTGGATCCATTCCCATCCCATTAGTATCTTCTTTTCGGTACTTGGGCTTCATCTTGGATTTTTCTCTCTCTTTCCATGAACACCTGTCCCTTCTTATACACTGTTCATTCTCAGCCCTTAGACAAATCAGGGATGCTCGTTCATTTCTGCCTTCAACATCCCTTGTCACTCTACTGTTGGCTCTAGTCATTAGCAGACTAGATTATTGTAATGGAGTACTGGCTAACTATCAACTTCAATGTCTTCAGTTACTCCAAAATACAGCTGCATGACTTGCTATGAATGTCGCCATTCAGATCATGTTATTCCTCTCCTGTTTAAACTTCACTGGCTGCCACTCCATTTTCGGGTCAAATACAAAATATTAATTCTAACCCATCGGGCGCTCTATTCATCAACTCCACTCTATCTTTCTGACCTTATCTCCTTTCATACGCCATACTGTCAATTACATTCCCTCCATGCAAATTGCCTCACCCTTCCATCCCCCTCTCAAGGGGGACAGACTTGACATGCTGCATTCTTCTTTCTCAGCCCATCACTCTGGAATGTCCTACCACCTTCACTCCATTTAGAATCTGTCTATGAAACTTTTAAGAAACTCTTAAAAACTCACTTATTTCAACAAGCTTTTGATATTAAAGAATGCCCCCTTAGTTTGTCTATGTTCTGCTGTTCTCTCTCCTTATGTCCTTTCTCAATATGGCATTCCTTTCTTTTTCTGCAGCACTGCTTGAACATTTTATTGTAAACCACCCTGATGCCCTGGCATGGGTGGTATATCAAATGTAAATAAAGATAAAGATATTTGTGTTCAGCTCACCAAGATACTACAGATTAGGGCCTTTTAAAGTCAGTAACGATTTCAATGTTGACCAGTGTTATCTGTATTAGTGGATGAGATAAGGGTGGAGAGTGGGTATGTCTGTAACACGTAGTTACTGCGAACCTCAATAGTCATCAAGATTTATGTGCAAACAACAAGTGCAAATCTAGATATTTTAGTCATATAAATATGTTTATGCCCACTTAAATGCGTAAATGTCAAATGCTATTTCATAAGTATGCATGCACATCCAATCATGTTTAATTTCACTATGAGAATGAATGGGGGGCGGCGGAATCTGGGTGGCACAAAGTTACATATGTATATTATAAAAAAATATAATTTATGTGCATTTGGTAGAAATCTAGGCGTGGGCATTTAAATCAACTCTAGGTGTAAGTGCTCATGCCTTGAATGAATATACTATGGGCCTGATTTCAAGAGAGACATGCCAGACGGATGTAAACGCACAACATGTGTACGTCCCCAATGAAGATGGGAATTCATGCCCGAATGCTTAGAAGTGCAGCCGCGCATGGAATACAGGGTTGTACGTCTACGCTGTTAAATGCGCAATGAGCATACAAGCAGGAGATTCACACATGTGCAAATGGCACATGTAAGGCCGTTGTTATGCCTCGGAAGTGTAATCCCAAAAATGTGTCCATCTGAACTGTTGCCCACATGCGACAGGAAACAGGATATAGTAAGTACCCTCCCTATCCGCCACCAGACCTTTGGAAAATGTCAACGTGCCAGGTTAATTTCTCTAAGGCAGATACTTGCCTGCTCTGCAGGCTGGTTCTATAGAACGAAAGTGCCCTGCTCCCAATGGGACCCAGACGGCTAGCCCTAGCTGTAGCACGCAGGGGCTCGAAGCATATCAGGACCACCCTAGTGCATTAAGTAGGTCAAAGTAGGAAAGGGAGAAGGCAGGGGAAATGCATGTGGAGCCAGGAAGTAGCTGCAAAGTAAAAAGTTAAAAGGAGCAGGAGTTAGCTGGACACCAAGGAACTAAAAGAGAGCGAGAACCACAGCACAGTTTATAAAACTAAATTATAACTCATTTTATTTTATTGTTATAAACTGCGTTATGATTCTTGCTTTTTCTTTTCCAACATATATTTTGCATCCACAGAACCCCCTTCAACTGAAATTGATGTACATAGTTCCCCCAGTTGAAACCAAGTTTTACTTCCTGTTCTTTGTAAGAGCCTAATAGGAGTCTATTCGGCACAGATCCGTTTTATGTAAACCGCGCTGATTTTTAAGAGTGCGGTATATAAGAACAATAAATTAATAAATAAATAAATAACAGTGGGTGAAGAGCAGAACCAGGACATTCACCCACAGAACTCAATATCTTAAAACAAAAAAATCTGCGGGGGCGGAGCCCGATGTCCAGCGGGATGGTCGCATAACGCTGAGGCTCCCGAGAGGCCTACTCAGAATCCTGAATTAACACCGGACATACTTGAATTTCTGCTCTGATCTTGCCGGGGCACATTGGTGAGATGGCGGGGACCAAACCTACGCGCCTGGAATTCGGATCTCCAGCGGCTTCTCACGGCAAGCGCTCCAAAACTGAACCACCGTCTCCGCAGAAGGGGCTGGCTTTGCGCGAGGGCCCCCGAAATGCAGAGGAAATCCTCGCGGAGATCAGAGGGGTTAAGGACCTCGTGCAGTCAAACGGTGAAGCACTCCGAGCGCTGCGGGAAGATGTTGGTGTGTTCCAAGGCAGGCTAGAGGGACTCACTTCGCGTAAGGACATAATGGAGAGCGTATTAGTCTCCCACGCGGTCCGGTTGTCCAAACTCGACCAAAGTTGAACGTCAGGGCGGGCCTTGCAGAAAGAAGTGGAGGACGGCAATAACAGAGCGCGCCGCAACAACCTACGACTCATGGGCATACCGGAGGGATCGGAATCGGGAGACATGAAGGAGTTTTTTATATAAAATCCTCCCTTCCTTGCTTCAATCACCTTTACTAAAGAATTGGAGATCGATCGCGCTCATCGTGTACCCACAAACATAAACGCTCAAACAGGAAGACCCGCGGCCTATCATCTTTCGATTTTTGAGATATCAACATGTGGAGCAAATTCTCAGTGCCTCCCGAGCAAAGGGCCATATGGAGTTTGAGAGCCACAAGGTCTCCTTCTATCCTGACTTGGCTAAACCCACGGTCGACCGCCCCCGCCGAAAGCGCTTTCTGGAATTCCGCCGAGGCTTCAACAACTACAAGCACGCTATGGCCTGATGTACCCGGCCAAACTCCGAGTCACGCTTCACAATCAGACAAGAAACAGTTTGAAGACCCTGAGATCTACTAGCGGAGTTTTTGGATGCTAAAGAAGCCGACTTGATGCGTGACTTCCAGAATATTCCTGCCAGTATCTCATGTCCGCTGTGCCTGCCATATTGGATTTGATGCGGCTCAGCAAAAGTCTGCCGAAGGCGGTTTGTTGCCTTATCTTGATGATATCTGTGACCCGACTCCATCGAACCCATCGTAGCCTCGATGAGTATCAGAGACAGTGTTAATTAGGACTCTGGTGGTTTTTTTTTTTTCACTTTTATGTTTTATCTTCCTCTCTAGGGCCTCCTCCCGCAGACATATGGTCGCCATTTTCATTAGGGGTTTTGCTTCTTCTCTAAGTTACTTTGGTACATACTTTTCAATATGGGGTGTATTAGTCCGCAGACTCGGTGATTATATCATTTTTGTACAATGTCTGATTATGCTGTATGTTTTCCAGCGCGCATATCTAAAATGTCTATTACTGTTCGATGGCACCATGTAAGATTTATCATTGAACGTAAAAGGAATCAATAATCCGATAAAACGGAAGAAAATCCTAAGCTCTCTAGTCATGAAGCTGCGGATCTGATTTTCCTCCAAGAAACGCATTTAAATTCGAAGGAAACTCTTAAACTCAATATTAAACCTTACATGGTGGCCGCCTATTCTCCAGCTGTTTCTAAGAAATGTGGGTTGCCATACTGGTTAGGAAATCTCTGCATGCTACTATTATTGCGACTAGTTCAGATACAGCAGGTAGATGGTCCAGAGCTCACCTTAAGATAGTAACCTTGAAGTTACATGTATATGCCTTTATGCTCCTAATGTGGATGATCCTGCCTTTTTTGACTACCATTGCTCAGGTTGCACAGGCTCTGCTAATACCTCCTTGATAATAGGGGGGGATTTCAATTTAGTTCTTGATCCCCTGATTGACAAACAACCGCCTAGGACAAGTGGTCCCCCCAAAGAGTCATACCACGCTTACCTCCGTGATCAAAGATCTTGCTTTGGTCGATCTCTGGAGGTTACTACACCCCCAATGAGCTTGACTTTACTTTCTTTTTCTTCCCTCATAAATCCCAGTCTCGTATAGATTTCTTTCTCATATCCAAAACTGTTGGTCCCCTCAGTGGACACTGCAAAGATTCACTCCAACATATCTCAGATCATGCCGCTATTTCTTTTCGGTACACACTACTGCACCCCAATGGGAATTCGGGGGCATGGTTCTTTGATAGAGCCCTATTAAACTCAGCCAGAGTTTCAGTTAGAACTTCGTGCAGCCATACAGGATTACTTCTCTTTTAATTTACCCCAGGATACTTCAAATTGGGCTTGTTGGGAGGTTTTCAAAGCGGCCATTCGTGCAAAGATCACCAGTTATCAAATTCGCCTGCGGAAACAACACAAAACAGCAGCTTCCTTATACTAGACCAACAAATCAAAGCAGGCGAACGAGTTCTAACTTCCCCGTACTGATCCATGTCGTCTTAGTTCGCTTACAGCGTCTCCGTTTTCAATATAATGCAATCCTCTCAACTGCAGCTTCTAAGAGTATTGAGCTTCAAAGAGGGACATACTTACCGTGAAAGCAACGAGCCGGTCGACTTTTAGCCAATGCCTTGAAAGGTCAAAAAGAAGCCAAACGCGTAGCGGCCTCAGAGCCCCACAGGGAGGGGGCATACTGACCACAGACTCCGATATTGCAGAACTCTTTCGGGATTTCTATACCCGTCTCTATCAATATGAATGTGATTTTTCCTCTGAGACCTTTTCGAGCGCTGTTTTCTGATATTCAGCGGCCGACCCTTTCTGAAGCTGATAGGGATGCGCTAGGATGAAACCTTTCTCTACTTCAGAGATCCAATCTGCCCTAAATGCACAGCCTCGGGTCGAGCCGCCGGGCCTGATGGTCTCCCAACCGAATTCTACAATACGTTCAGTGCAGATTTAGTACCCTATTTAAAACTCTATTTTACTGCCCTTGCGGTAGATACATCCTCTTTGGGATCCTTTTCTGCAGCTAATGTGGTAGTATTTGAGAAAGAAGGCAGGGACCCGCTGCTAACCGCCAACTATCGTCCAATCTCCCTACTTAATGCCGATTATAAGATCTTCGCAACGATCTTGGCCTCCCGGCTGTCTGACAGGATGGCCACCTTAATCACCCGACCAATGCGTTTTATACCGGCCGCTCCACCGCTGACAATGCGTCGAACTTTGTGCCATGTGCTCTCTAGTGCTGCCAACTTGGACCACCCTGGGTGGGTCTTTCCCTCGATGCTGAAATCTTAAAAGGCCTTTGATCGCCTAGAATGGCCCTTCTTATTTGCTGTTCTCCGCTGTATGGCTTTGGAGAGGGCTTCCTACGATATCTCCAAGTCATGTACACTCAACCCGTTGCCAGTTATTTGTGTAAATGCTATTAAATCTCAGCCTTTTCATCTCCAAAGAGGCACGCGTCAAGGTTGCCCCCTTCTCACCAATGCTATTTGATCTTGCTCTTGAACCCCTTGCCCTCCTTATCAGACAATCTGCAAGTATCCGTGGTGTCCCCTTCAGTCACAGAGAGATTAAACTCTCTGCATATGCAGATGACCTTATGCTCTTCGTATCCCTTGATTCGGGTCCCAGCTGTTTTGGATCTGATTGATGGATACTCGCAATTATCGGGCTATAAAATAAACTGGACCAAATCCGTAGCATTCCCACTGAAACCGCTGGGTACATGAGGCTGACATGCAGGCCTTTCCTTTCCTTTGGCAATCCCGCATGGTGAAATATCTTGGGGTCCATTACTGCGCTCCTTTAGAAGACACTATTAGTTTTAATGCCAAAGAGGTAGTTCTAAAGTCCGTGAGCTCACCAAATCGATGGTCCTCCCTTATCTATTACATTGGTGGGGCCGCCTAGAAACTGTGAAAATGATGATAGTCCCCAAGGTGAACTATATCTTAGAAATGCTGCCGTGCTTACTTCCGCTACGCACCTACAAAGATATTGAGGGCCTTCTCGTCCGCTATCTCTGGCAGGGCAAACCACCAAGGATAGCTAAGCAAAAACTACAGTCTGCGAAGGAACTAGGGGTACCCGCTTTCCTGATTTCTCAAATATCATCAAGCCTTCTTACTTAAGCAAGGTGCCGATGGCTAGACGCCTCGACAGACAGCAGACCAGTTTGGCTTGATATAGAAGAGGAGCTTAGTAACCCAATTCCGCTGATCCATCTCCCCGGTATGTCCATCAGATAGACACCGCCATCCCCCAATGATTGTTGATACTCTTGCGGCCTTTAATACTCTCATCCTAGCACTGGGCCCAAATGTATGTTCCTCTGGACGGACTCCCGCTGTGGAATAACCCTAGAATCCAAGTCCTAAATAGAACGATAGCATGGAAACCCTGGTAACTCCAGGGGAGGATCTGGACACCCCAACAGCTCTTCTCTGCAGCTCGTTGGAAAACCTTTTCTGATTTACAAAGGAATTCGCTTGCCAGCGAAACATTACTTTCAATTGATGCAGCTCCCAACACTGCCTCAAAAGCGCTCGAATCCTGCACCTTCTGTCTCTACTGAGGACGGGCTGTTAGACCTAATTCACTCTATTAATAGTACACCTGGGGTAGCCTCTAACTTTTATAAACTATTATGTCAGGGTACAGATACTGCTACTTGTAGAGCTCAACAGGCCTGGGAGCGCGAACTGCAAACCACTTTAACCCCTGTGCAATGGAGCTTTTTCTGGAGCAAAGTAGTGCGGGTTTCCCGATCCGCCTCAGTTACTCAAAACTCTCTTCTTTTTTGCACATAGATGCTTTATACTCCAGAAAAAATAGCCAAATGGCACACAACCGCTGGGACCAGTGTTGGTCTTGTCACGCTGCTGTGGGAACCCTTGCTCATGTTATTTATGAAGGTCCTCAACTACAGGTTTACTGGGGACGGTCTGGGGTCGTATTCAATCTATCTTACACCTCCATGAGCCCTCTCTTGGGAAGATTGTGGGACTCCGCTCAGTGGCGGAGGTCCCCTCTCTTCCTAGAAGGGTCGCTGTTCTCCTTGATTTCATGCTGGGTATAGCTATTTGTTTAATCACGAGGAAATTGGAAGGATAGCTCTCGACTTACTGTTAATGAATGGTGGAACCTTGTCTGCCTCTATAGTAGATATGAGCAGATATCTCGGAGAGCTATTCCCCATACCCAAACTCACTCTCGCTTGTCTAAATGGCAGATGCTTAATAATTATGTACAATCTGCTCATTGCTTCGACATGTCTGTTTAATGTACATTCATCATGTTTCAGATCACCGTTTGGCTTGTAACACATAATGTCAATACATGCCCGTTTCGGGAAGGATAGTATTCTAGAGAAGAAGCAGGGGGCGGGGGGGGGTTGGGGTTTACTTTGGTGTATGTATCTCATTCTATGTATGTATCTGTCTTTTGCTGTATGTCTTCCTTTCCTTTGTTGTTATAAAACGAAAATAAAGACTTTAAAAAAAAAAAAATCTGATTCTGATCATCTCACTAACAACAACAAACATTCTCCAGTACTAGACATATTGTGAACTAATACAAAACCCTACAACAAAGTCACTGAGTATCTACAGAGCAAATCTACCATACCATACCATATGAACATCAACTTCCAAAACTCACATAAGGAGCCCATCCAAAAAAGTATGACTGTAAATACTACAGTGGGCCTTGGAACAACCATACACTTATTTGAAAAGCTGAACAAGTCAAATTACTACAGTACAGTATAGATCTTTATGTACAAACTCCATGTTAACAGAATACCTGGCCTCAGTCACACACTCAGAACACAGATCCTCATCAAGTACAGAATAAATGACTTACAATCTAAAGTAAAAATAAAAATATGTAGACAAAATTTAAGCTGAAATCCCAAGAAGCCAGACTCTGTATGCAGTGAAACATCAGATAAACAAGAGATGCAGTTCTCCCATACTGAGTAAAATATAAAGATCCCACAAAGTCCAATCACTAAAATGAAATAAAATTATATTCTCTGCCTTTGTTGTCTGACCATTTTATTCTCTGATCATGCTGGTCTCGATCTGAGGCTTCTGCTTTCCTGTCTTCTCTTAGCTCTCTTTCTGTGGTCTATGGTCTATCTGCCATTTCTTATCTCTTCTTTTGCTTTCTTCACTTCTTTCCATCAGCCTCTTTCCGGTCCCAGTAGCCCTTCCCAGTATCAGCCCCTTTCCAGTCCTCCCTCCCAGTACCTTCCAAAGTCACCTTGCATTCCCATGACTGCCACTGGTGTCCATTCCCTTCCAGTCCCCCTCCTTCCCGACTGTGCAGCCCCTTCTAGTCCAAATACAATGGTAGCTCCTCTCAGCATCCGCTACCTTCCAGTCCCATTCTCCCATCCCCTCACATCAGCCCATTTGTAGCTCTAGCCTCCAATTTTCTTTCAGGGACAGCAGCTCTATCCTCCCCTCGCCACCATCAGCCCATTCTCAGTCAAAGCCCCCCCATCAGCTCACTTCCAGTGCTAGTCCCCCCTCAACCCCATTACCAGTGCTAGACTTGCCTAATCAGCCCATTACCAGTCCTATCCCCCCATCAGCCCATTAGCAGTCCTAACCTCCACTAATCAGCCCATTTGCAATCCTAGCCCCCCTCCCCCGATCAGCCCATTTCCAAAGCTAACCCTCCATCAGTCCATTACCAGTCTTACCCCCCATCAGCCCATTACCAGTCCTAGCCTCCCCTAATCAGCTCATTTCCAGTGCTAGTTCCCCCTCAGCCCATTAGCAGTGCTAGCCCCCCTAATCAGCCCATTACCAATCCCAGCCTCCCCTCAATCAGTCCATTCCCAGTCCTAGGCTTCCCTAATCAACCCATCACCAGTTCTAGCCCCCTCTGATCTGCCCATTACCAGTGCTAGCCCCCATCAGCCCATTATAATCCTAACCCACAGTCTCTCCCCTTTGACCAGCATTTATCCCGTCTGTCCAGTATGTCCCCCTGTCTCTCCCCTTTGTCCAGCATTTGCCCCCCTGTCTCTCCCCTTTGTCCAGTACTTGTCCCCTTTTCTCCCCCTTTGTCCAGTATATCCTTGTCTTCCCCTTTGTCCAGAATTTTCCCCCTGTCTCACCCCTTTGTCCCCCTGTCTCACACCTTTGTCTCTCCTTGTCCTCCTCCTGTCCCCACTCCCTCCACCTGCACCACTCATCCAGCGGTAGCGGGGGCACTCTGGCTGTTTTTATTTTAGACTTTTCCGCCTTTGGCCTGCTTCTGCCTTCCCGCCACGTTTTTTTCCTCAAGAATTCTTGGAGCAAAAAATAAAAGTGGCGGGAAGGCAGAGGCAGGCCAGAGGTGGCAAAATCTAAAATAAAAACAACCAGAGTGCCGCCACCACCGCCGCACAAATCAGCCTGATCGCTTTCACGGTTCCTGCAAGCGATCAGGCTGATTTGTCCGATGCCGGCGGCACTCTGGCTCTCTTTTAATTTTAGATTTTGTAGCGGAAAGGGTGTATTTTGAAAAGAGAGAGGCTATTTTATGTCTGCAATGTGATGCACAGACAGGGGAGCCCAAGTGAGTGATAGTAGTGCTCCATTAGCAGCAACAGCATAGTGCCCAAGTATGACAGGGCACTATTTTGATTGTACAAATAGGACAAAGGAGATGGCAAGTGGGTCATGCAGTGGGGTTGCTGGGGCACAGGGTGAACCAGGCAGCTACCCAGGTGGCACATAAGAACATAAGATTATAAAATATGCCAGACTGTGTGAGACCAAGGTTCTGTGGTCCTGTATCCCAGTATCCTGTGTCCAACAGTGGCAAATGTAGATCACAATTACCTAACAGTTTCTCCATTAGACACACAGGATCCACAGTGCTTTTACTGGGGATAGCAGTGGATATCCCGGGTCCTCTTTAACAATGGTTTATGGACCTTTCCCCAGGAACCTGTCCAAACCTTTTTTAAACACAGCTACACTAACAGCTGTTACTACACTCTCCAGTAATGAATTCCAGAGTTTGATTACACATTGACTGAAAAAGATTTTCTTCTAGTAGTCTTAAATAGGTTACACTGTGACCTAATTGCATGTTCCCTAGTCTTTCTACATTTTGACGGCAGAAACAATTGATCTACATTTACCTGTTCCACTCCAGTCAATAATTTATAGACTTCTATCTTAACTCCCCTCAGCTTTTTCTTCCCTAGGTTGAAGAGCCCCAACCTTTTTAGCCTCTCCACAAAGGGGACCCTGCCATCCGCATCACCATCTGTGATGTCTGTCATGATCCCACTTTGACAGTGATGGCACACAGACATGCTACTGCTGCAGAAAGGAGATGTGCCACATGGGGCAGCCCAAGGGTCCTGGCACCCCAGGCAGAGAACTTGACTGGCCCACCCCCTTCTTCTGCTGCACCCAGCTGTGGGAGAAGAGGCTGATAGGGCCAACAACTGTAGCCCTCCAGGTAGCTGCAACATGCAGGCACCCAGGGAACTTCCACAGCAGTGGCTATCATCCTCCCCCCAAGGCGTATTGTTGGCAGGCAGTGATGAGGTCCCTGCAGAGGCAGATGGTTGGGGGAAGTTGTTTGGCCATCCATGTATGCCTCTGTCCCTCACCATCTGGACATTGTGTCCTATATACCCTCATGTTATATGGGCTGAGACTGAGTACCACCAACACTGACAGCACACGGACATATCAGCATGATGTGGGGGAGGCAGAGGGGGCAGAGGGGGGCAGCGTCATCCACCTGCAGCAGACCAAAGCCATGTCCTGGTCCTGTGTGCCGTGCACATTGCAACAAGTGCCAAGATCTGTCTGATGGGAAGTATGTCAGCCCCAGGGACATTTGTAGCCATATGGCAGCACTGTGGCTCAATGCACACAGTTGGTATGTATATGAGCAGAAGGTTCACAGATTCATGTCCTGACTGTGGATCATGCATTGAATGTCCATGTGGCTAAACTTTAGCCTACAGTGCAAGTACAATACCAGCATGTGCAACCCCCAATGAATCGACCAGCAAGGGTACAAATACCCATCAGTCACACAGACAGATTCCACTATGTTTATGTTTTATTTCACTAGATATACTGCCTTTCCAGTTAAAACAAAGCGGTTTACAAACTCAAAATAAAAATACAGAAATGGGCCAAAGGCACCAAAAAGGAAGGAGAAATTACAATGTTGGACAGGAAAGAGAGAGACAGAGCAAGCATACATGCATACACGGTGAACATAATGGGACATAAAGGCACACAAATTCACAGAAAAACGAGAGGCTAGGGAAACGTAGTTATGAATATTCTAATTTAGACTGAGGGAGGAACACACAGGACTAGACATGGGCAGTGGATAGGACAAATGCTTTATTGAATAGATAAGTTTTCAGTTGAGCTTTAAAAGTGCAAAAAGTTTGTTCCAGACGGAGAGATGTGGGAAGGGAATTCCATAGGGCGGGGCCAGCAAAGAAGAATGCAGAATTACAAGTGGACTGGAGATGGGCACATGAAGGGGAGGGAAGGTGAAGGCGATTAACGTGTATAGACCTAAGAGAGCGGCTGGGAATGTGAAATTGTAAGAGATCAGATAACTAACATGGGGTATGAGTATATAAAACCTGATGAACCAGTGTGAGGAGTTTATAGTGGATACGGTGAGCCAGAGGGAGCCAATGAAGATTCATGAGTAGGGGAGTGATGTGGTCCCAACGAGAGGAGTGAGAGATAAGACGCGCAGCTGTATTCTGTATGTGCTGTAATCTGAAAAGCTGGGACTTAGGAACACCAGAGAGAACAGAATTGCAAAAGTCGAGACGAGAGATAACCAAGGAAAAGAGGAGAGTGGTAAGGCCTGGGGTGTTAGAAAGGGGTGAATTGCTCAAATCTGTCAAAGAAAGAAGAAAGAGGATTTGATGACATGGGAAATGTGGTCCCTGAAGTAGAGGTCAGAATCAAGAAAGACACCCAGGTATCAGAAACAGGTTACTAGTGGGATAGGGGAACCAAAAAAGGAGGGGGTCAGTGAAGGAGAGGGACTGCCGTGAGAAAACCAAATAGCCAGGGTCTTAGGGATGTTCAGATGTAAGCAGAGACTAGCCAGTCGGCTACTGTGGACAGAAAATAATTAAAAGGGGAGAGGTTGCGGTGAAGAAGGGATGTATGGTGCAGAAGAATATCCACAGCTGGATAGAGAGTCAGGCTGAAAACAACAGCACACTGAGTGGGCACTAACACCAGAGCATGCTACTAGCTCATACACAGTGAGCACACATTAACAATGCTTGAGCTGATATCAAGACCAAAGTGGCAGGCAGGAATGCTAACCATCCCCATTTTTGCACAGTGTGGCAATATGAGTGTGTGTATGCATGTATGTCTATCCATTTTTTTGTGGCTTTCTACACCTCACTGAGCTTTGCATTGCCTAAGCTGTTTCCAGCATTAGTCTGCAAATGTGCATGATGAGGAGCAAAGTATTGTGGTTATGGCCTGAAACAGGGTGGATTGGCCAGGATGTGTCTACATCGGCAGTAGGGTCAATAACTGACGCGTAGGGGTCAATAAAAGGGGTTTGTTTAAACCTGAATATCTGCCATTCTTGGTATCTGTTCTTTAGTTCCTACGTATTCTACAGATGCTTTGTTACTTCTTTTTGTTCTACCTTTGGGTCAATGGCTGAGACATCATAGTGCCTGTCTGTCACATGCATTGACTGGGTGGCCACAGCATGTCGCGCTGGGAGGGCACTCTCACTCTGACTAAGCAGTGACCATGGCATGGTTATGTATCCACATAGTGCTATATAGAGTCTGGTTCTAGTGATATGGGTGTATTTCTGTTCTTAGGGTCCGATCACTGAACCAAATTCTGGGTGCACATATTGCTCTATGTACATGCAATGTGTGCTGACCAGCAGACTGTCCACAGTTGGTATGTGTATGACTAGAAAGCCCAGTGGTGGGCAGCAAGTGCAGTCAGACTGTGCTTGCTGTGGGTGAATGTTAGACCTAGGTGGTTGAGACAAGAGGTGTTCCAGGCCTACTACCTCTGGTAATGGTAGGGTCAGCAGGACTCTAGCAACAATTCTCTCCAAGCCTAGATACCCCCCACAGTTAGTGTCAGTGGCATCAGCAGTTTAACACTGGGTGTTGATGAACAGTGTACATCAACACCCAGTGTTAAACTGCTGATGCTACTGGGTGTTGATGAACAGTGTACATCAACACCCAGTGGCATCAGCAGTTTAACACTGGGTGTTGATGTACACTGTTCTATGAGAAGTCCCTGTCCAACAGGGGCAGGACAAAGTGCCACATGTGACTGGCATATGCTGCAATTGTGCAGGTGAAAAGCATAACATGCTACCAACAATACCTGCCACACACTGGCAGTGTTGTGGATCCACAGCACAGCCAGTAGAGACCATCTTTAACAGGGCATGTTCTAGGGACCAGGTGCTGGGCGTCCTTCCTCACCCTCAGGGTGACCACAGAAACTGCTCAGTAGCACAGTTTGTAGCTGCTCTGTGCTTGTATCATACATTGTTGGTGCATCTTACTGAGCTGAGGTGATGGATCAGTGCATTTGGTGATCAGCTACAGATTGCTGTTCTGCATGTGCATTGCATCATGGATACTGGAAGGGGCTAACCTATACCAGCACACACAGCAGGCATTTTAAGCAGTGACCTGCAGTCTCTTTGCATCCAATCATTGCTATACAGGGAGGTATAGCCTACTTGTTAGTGCAATGTTTTCATAAGCAGGGGTCAGAGTTTTGATTCCTACTTGTTCTTTTTTTGTGACTGTGTGCTACTCAGAGAATTTTCTTGCCTGTAACAGTCAGGGTTCTGCAGTGACTGGCAGACACACATCCTTATAGTTTGTTATGCATTCTGCCCACAATTTGGGCCAGCAAACAGACTATTTGCCATCATGCCCTTCTGAGAGCATGGGTTTCTTGGCTGCGCTACAGTACATTACAGGGGGTCATACATGTTCACTCTGCAGATGTCTGGCAACTGTTTGGAGGTGTGGTGTAATGGTCATGGCACAGGCTTGGTACCCAGGATACCAGGGATTGTAGCCCACCAGTACTCCTTGTATGACACTTTGAAAGGTTTTACTGTGCAGTTTAATGTATGCAACACCCTTCATGGATTACCCACACCTCTGTCTGACCTTGGGCAGGTCACCTAACCCTCCATTGCCTCAGCTGACTGCAGGTTCTTACAGTCCCTGTTTTTATCAGACATTACAACTGTTTCAGTATAAGAAATCCCAACATGACTTCACTGCTGCAGCAGTATACTAACAGGCAGTTACATGCAGACAGCTGTAACCTACATGAGCAACATGATTCATGTATGATTTAATGACTCTTACTGTACAGCTTTGGCTCCATTACATCTCTGCAGTACATGCAGACATATCCTACCCTCAGATAGCCACCTGCACCCCTCACTGTGGTAGCACATGTTTTTCAGCATCATATATTTATTTATTTTATTTTATTTTTTATTTTTTTATACCGCGCTCTTTAGAATCAGTGTGATTTACTTGTATACTAACAGGTACTTTTTATTCCCTTGTCCCCGAAGGGCTCACAATCTAAGTGTACCTGAGGCAATGGAGGGTTAAGTGGCTTGCCCAAGGACACAAGGAGTGGCCATGGGAATAAAGACCCCAGTCCCTCCGGCTTGAAGTTGCTTGTCCCCATGCGGGAATTGAACCCGCATATATATGTATGCACTGAGCTACCACATAACACTTAACTGATGTCTAACTTGAAACCTGTGTGTAGATTTCATGCAGGTACTTACAGCACTTTTTGTAGTACCCCTTCATATGGAGGATGGTCTGGTTGATTAACATAATGGTTCCAGCACTGTCTGTGAAAACAGCTGACCACATTTCATATCCAACATGCTTGACTCCGTGTGTTGTGAAAGGTTTGTGACAAAATTTGCAGCCACACTTCTAGTTCAGCATGTATGAGTATAGGAATTGCACCATGTATTTCTGAATATGTGCACCAAGCACATTGTTATCAGGCATATCTGACAAAACAATTTTTTCACCTCTTTTGTATGACACTGCAGGGAGTCATAGAATTTGACACAGCAGCTGTATGGAACATATGATAGACATTGTGGGGGTCATTACAAACCACAAATACATAATTTCAACATGACCATAAACATGTCTGCTGGCACAGACATACCAAACCATATTCTGGACATATCACACCATGCACATTTAGGCCCTTGCATAAGGATAACTGGAAATGTGCAGTGATTGGCAGATCGGGGGCATAGCCAGCCATGAAGATGTACATGGCTTATCTAGCACCCTCACATATACATACACACAGAGTTACACATTCCTCCTGCAGAAATGTGGTATAGGGGTTGAACTTGTAGAACTATTCTGCTCTCCTCTGCACTGCATCCCATCCAGCAGTATGAATGTGCCAAATATGTTGTGCACCTGTGTATCTGAAGTCTGGCAAAACACATGTTGTAGTTGTACAGGTCAACAGCAGAGGGGAGTGATAGTGGTAAGGTTAGGGAGGGGGAGGTCACTCCTAATGCGATAATAGGGACATAAATACTATAGATCCTAGCTCTGCTGATGGTTGCTGGCTGTGCTACAGGATCACAGGTTTGGTTCACAACAGGTCCTATGTCCTGAAAAGGGACTTGCATGCGTAGCTTCAGACCACATGCCATCATGGTGTAACCAGCTGCTATTGACAGGGACAGTGCAGCATGTGGACAGGGGTATGTGTTACTGCTAATAGGTAAGAGTTTCTGGGAAGGGATTGGAGTGTATGGGTGTGTGTATGGGAGAGGGGGGTCATGCATTACACAAGGGGATCTGGTGTGCCAAGCGCAGACAGATTGAACCACTAGGCAAGAGGCATACATGGGGCATACATGCATTGGACTGCAGTATTGTGCATCATGTGTGACACATCAGAGTTTGTTGCTGGTTCCATGGCCATGATGAGGATGCATTCCTAGCACTGACAGGCATATTGGCAGTGCTGACAATACATCTCTCAATGGAGCTGGTTTGTACTGCTACGTGCCATTTGCTGCACAGTATGGCTTAACATACCGTACATGTATATATGTTTAGTCTTGTATATGTTATTGTCAGGGCTGCCAAACCCTCTCTGTAAGCTGAGCGGGTGAATAAGGCACCCAGACATGGTCTACAGCAACAGCTGCACCCATCTGCAGCAGACCAGAGTCATGTCCTGGCCCTGTGTGTCATGCGCATTGCAACATATGGCAAGGGCTATCTTATGTGGAACATGACACCCCAGGGGCTATTATATCCATATGGCACCTCTGTGGCTCAACACATGAAGTTAGTGTGCATATGAGGGGAGGGTCATAGATTCAATTCCCAGATGTGGAGCATGTATTGCATGTCCCTGTCTCTAAACTTTAGCCTATAGTGCAGGTACAGCACCAGCATGTGCAACACCCAATGAAATGGCCAGGAAAGGTACAAACACCCATCAGCCACACAGACAGGTTCCACTATCCACAGCTGGATGGTGAGGCAGCCTGAGAGCACCTGCATACTGACCAGGTGTTAATGTCAGGGCATCTGCACAATGAGCACACGTTAACAATGCTTGAACTGATATGGACACCAATGTGGCAGGCAGGAATGCCAATCATCCCCACTTTTGCACAACGCAGTGATGTAAATTTGTTTGTGGGGGGGGTGGGCTTTCTGCACTTCACTGTGCCTTGCATTGCCTAAGCTGTCCCCAATATTAGTGTGCAAATATGCAGGACAAGGAGCAGAGGATTGTGGGTATGGCCTGGACTAGAGAAGATTGGCCTAGATGTGTCTGCATCAGCAATAGGATCAATGGCTGAAACTTTATTGTGCCCATCTGCCATGTGCATGGCCTGGCCAAGGCATGTCATGCTGAGACAGCACTCTCACTCTGACCGAGCAGTGACCATGGCATGGCTTGTATCCACATAGTGCTATATACTAACTGGCTCCAGTGATGTGGGTGCAATCTCTGTTTGGAGAGCCCAATCACTGTGCCACATACTGGGTAGCTATGCTGTTTATCCCAAGCCAGGGTACCCATAATCGCTCTGTGCACATGCATTGAGTACTGACCAGTGGACTGGCAGCAGTTGGTATATGCATGGCTGAAACAGCCCAGTGGTGGGCAGCAGGTGCAGTCTGACTGAGCTTGCTGTGGTGCATTGTTAGTCCTCAATGGCTGGTACAGCAGTTTTTTTCTGACTTATTCACTGTAGTCATGGCAAGACAGTAGCAGCAGCCCCACACCAGCCCAGAAGCCCCCCCCCCCCCACTGCATTTGACATTCATGGCTTCAGCTTTTTAACATTGGGGACTAACATGAACTATTCAAGAAAAATCACTGTTGAAGAGGATCAAAGGGCAAAGCTGTGACTGGCACCTACAGTATGCTGCAGTTCTTTAGGAAACAAGGCAACTAGCATAACACATTGCAGATAATACCTGCCACCAACTGGCAGTGATGTGGAACAGCAGCACAGCTGGAAGAAGCCATCTCTACTAGTACAAGTTCTGGGTACTAGGTGCTGGGTGCCCATTCTCACCCTCATGGTGACTGCTAATACCACTCAGTAGCACAGTTTGTAGCTGTTATGTTCATGTCACATCCACTGTCAGTGCATCTTTCTGAGTGGATATAATGGATCAGTGCGTTCTCCATTTGGTGATCAGCTGCAGACTGTTGTTCAGCCTGTGCCTGTTGTTCTGCCTTATGGGTACTGGACGGGCTAGCCTATAACAGCACATGCTTCAGGCAGGCCTAGCAGTGACTGGCAGGCTCTTTGAATCCCGGCATAGTCAAGTAGCCCAACATGTTACTCCCCATCATGGACATCTGAGAGCACGGCTTTTGTGGCTCTGCCGCAGCCCATTGTAGTTGGTCAGTGATGTATATGCAGCAGATGTCTGGAACAACTGATATGAATGCGTTTTCTGTTGTGCCATCATTGTGCCCTCCCAACTTTATGTAAAGAGAATATATCTCATATATTCATTGCATAGCCATCCCCTACACTGTTCTGCCATCATTACTTGTTCCACATGGGGCAAATGGGTTCAACTTGTCCCTTTCTATCATGTCACTCTATTAGGTGTATTGTCTTGCAGTTGCACAGACTGAGCCACCAGTTCCACCCACACAAATGGTGTTTCATTTACCCCATGGCACTGCTACTTTTGGATAACACATATCAAATTATTTTGGCCAGTATGACCCCATACATCCAGCCACCACACACATTGCAAACTCTCTGCTTGGAAAATCCATGGCACAGCCTTGCACTCAACATTTGGCCATCAGGGGCATTCATGGTGGGGAAACTTACTGGCACACTGTCCATCAAGGGTCATTTGCAGCAGTGTATTTATTTATTTAATTAACTGTTTTTACATACCGTCTTTCTACAATTCAAGATGGTTTACAAGGGGGAGAGGCAAGATGGCGTCAGAGCTCCTCTGTTGGTGAGCGGTGCCGCGGTTGTTGTATGCCTGGGGGCTGTTTTGGCGTTCTAGGTGATGGGACGCTGAAAGAGAAAGCAGGCTTCCCTACCCTTGGGGTTGCCTGCATCTGAAGCTACAGGCCAGAAAACATTGGCGGCATGCGGTTTTACCTCTGTGGGGTTTAGAGCGGTGTCTTCAGCAGAGCCGGCGTTGTTGGAGGCGTCGGCTCTGAGTGCATCAGGGGTGTGGTTATCTCCAGAGTTGCGCTCCCCCCCCTCGACCTGGAAGTGTTGACCCGGTTTGCAGTGTACTTCCCGCCAGGGCTGTAAGATGCTCATCGGTGACTGGGAGTGAAGAGGGCACTGACCCGGTGGGAGAATTGGCAGCGTTTTTACCTTCTGCGCAGGTGTCTGTGGATGGGAAGAGAGTGGAGAAGATCGTCCAACATAGTGGAAGCCCTACTGAGATGCCAGACGGTTTGGACATGCTTCCAGTTTTGTGAGGTTTGATTAAGCCATCTAATGTAGATATGGAAGTACTGTGGGATGCTGTTGCTACCATTAATACTTCCCTTATGGCAGTTGTTGGGGTATTAAAAAAAGACTATCTATCGATGTATAAAGACATTTCGGAAGCAAAAACTGTCCAGTTGGAGCAATTTCGACGTTTGGAGGGAGTGGAAAAAGAACTGGAACATTTGTGTGGGTTATGTGCTGCCCAAGCTAAAGATAAGATCTTATTATCAAAAAAGACTGAGTACTTGGAGAATTATACTTGTAGGAATAATTTAAGGTTGTTAAAGTTTCCTAAATCCCCAGGCATGTCTTCTATTGATATGGTCCGTAAATATCTCCAGGAGGTTCTTAAGCTTCCTGTGGATAATTTACCTCCAATCATCTGAGCACAATATTTAACTGTAGGGGGTGGTACTGGTAGGCCTACCTCTGGGAGCCCGGTGGTGGGAATTGGGGATCTTACTGCATTCCTGAAAGACTCCTTAGAGGTGGTGACCGGCCGTACTACCCTACTTGTGACTCTGGCCTTGGAGCTTGATAAATCTTTAATTCTTCGTGCGTATTTCAGGAATTTCAATTGTAACTTCTTGGGATCTAAAGTTTATATGTTTCCTGACTTATCTCGTGCCACCCAGTTGAGGAGGAAAGAACTTTTGGGCTTGCGCCCTAGAGTTCTGTCCTTGGGGGCTAGCTTTCAATTAAGATTTCCCTCTCGTTGTGTAATTTCCTATGATGGAAAAGGTTTTCTTTTCTTTGAACCAAGTCAGTTGCTGGATTTTCTGATAGCTAGGGAGGGAATTGGGGTGCAAATTGCGGCCACTACGGCTGACGCTTAAGTCTCTGCTCTGTAGTACTAAAAAGTTTTTTTTTCCTCTCTCAGTAATTTCCTGTGGCCTCTCCCGATTTTGCCTTGAGGTTGTGGACTAAAGATGGATGATGTATATTTAATGGGTTTTGGTATACTTGGTTTCTTGGTTTTGTTTTTATCATATATGGAATATACATATCATCCTTTGCTATTTCATTCCTGTTATGCATGAATGTAAAAATCTAATAAATAATAAAAAAAAAAGATGGTTTACAAGAATATGGAACAGTAACTTCTTGAACATGAACATGCATAGTTCAACAGAAACTGTTTACATATTTACAGACTTATTAGTGAGAGGGGGAGTTGGGTGGAGGCAGGGGCAAATAAATTGGGGATAGGGGGAGGGGAGGGATATGAGTGGCAGTAGAGAGGTGTGGAGAATTAGGAAGGGATAGCTTAAGGGGGCAGGGAAAAATGTTCTTGGAAGAGGTGGGTTTTGAGTTTCTTCCAGAATTCAGAATGGCCAGGACAACTACGTAGTTCGAATAGGAGGGTCTTCCATATAGAGGGGGCGTAAAGAGAGAAGGCCCTGTTACAGGTAGATTGCTTACTCTTTTTCTTTATTGATGGTATGTTTAGGATGTTTATGGTATTAGGTTAACATGATCTGGTGTTATTAGTTTTGGATAGGAGTGAGGATAAGCAGGGGGATGATTCGTTGTGGATAATTTTGTGTATAAGTGTGATGGTTTTAAATTTTATTCTGGATAGCATGGAGAGCCAGAGGAGGTCGTAGAGGATTGGGGTTATGTGGGCACGTCTAGAGATGACAGTTAGCCATATCATGCACACCTTTCCTGTGATTACTCCACATGAGCACTCATGGACAATCTTCACTTTGCTGCACACATCAGGAACATGCTGCCTCCACCCAGACACTGTCCTGGCCTATGTCATGCCGCATACTGACAGTACATCTGGATACATGCCCACACCTCACAGACACTATAATATAGCTTATGGCATGGTGTATGCTTTCAGGAGCATCTAGAACTTCAAGCCTGTCACAGTGCCCCCGCTGCTGCATCCCCTCTGCTGATTCCACCACCCACCCATGACATTGCCAGCACCCACACTGACCAGCATCACTAGGCAGCTGCCTATCTTGCCTAGTCAACAGCACAGGCCTGCTGTATGGTCAAACATGCTCATCACACATATTGCCACATAGCCAGGCATCAGGTGAATTAACTCCATCAGCTACCAATTGTGCTTGCATCCATACCTTCTCCAATGGCTTCCCTGCCTTCCTTTCCGTGTTTTAGAGACTTTCCTGCATTAAGGTGCATGCAAGACACGTTAATGCAGCATGTCCTGTTACCGCATGATAAGTGTCCACTACTACCCCTTAATGCAGCATATCCTGTTACCACATGTTAAGTGTCCACTACCATCCTTAACACCAGAACGCCTCTAAAACGCCAGCACACTTACCGCATGGTAAACCCTTATCGCTGCCATTACCATTCAAAAAGACATGCTCTCTTATCGCTGTTTAGTAAACATACCCCTAAGTTTATATCTGAGGTTATGGAGGGTTAACTGTCTTACCCCAGATCACAAGGAACAAACAACTGTTGGAATTGAACCCTAGCTTCACCTATTCTTAGACCACTATACTAACCATTAGGTTATTCTTAGATGTCCCCAGTCTTCAATGATATTCTGGAGAAGACTATATAAATGACCCTGAAGACATCCATATCGGTCATGTCAGATTTGTAAAATCATGCCTGAACTTTGACATGCCTGCATTTTTTTCAGACATTCTGACTTGGACGTCCCAGATTGCACTTGGACGTCATTTGTAAAATATGTCTTCATATCCATTCGTGTATATCCTCTGGGGAAAGGACTATACCAAGCGAAACAGTATCCTAGGCATTGACAGTGCGATTGTTCTACTTTGATGTGGCCTGGTGGGAGTGATCTATGACCAAGCTTAACCTGCTTTCTCCCCATATTAACCTTAGTCCTCAGATTCTTTATTCTTATGCCCTGTGCCAGTACTTCTATCTGGTTTCACTTGGGGGCAATGTCTCCAAGTGGGTTAGTTTTGTGCAAACTACAAATGAACCTCACACCTAAGCCAGGGTATATAGAGTATAATCTCAGTTTCTCAAATATACTGCTAATGCTCGAAGTAGTACTTGTACAATGTCAGGGAGCTTCCTTCTGAAGTTTGTAATATGGAACATATATAGGCAACCCATTAAGGTATGCTTGAAAATGTTTCTTTTAATCCAGCCTGTGGCATCCAGTACAATGGGAAATATTTCACTATCTAGTCTTGGTCTCTCACTGCAATGTTTGTACTCTAACATCTTCTCTTTCTCCACTTGGTATATTTTCCTTGCTATGAATGATTGAGTGCAATCCTCGACACTTAAATTTTAAGGAAAAGGATAGTCCAAACAGGAATGCCTTGGTCTGTTTACAAAAGACCCCTGTATGTCACAATCATGCGATAAAGTAGATTAACCAGCCAATGTCTATGACATTCATCGCTCATGCATAGTGGGCCTGTAGGAATCATTTCATCACCCTCCAGCCCCTTCTTTACATTTTACAAGTATTCTCAATCATGGAGTTGCATATAATTGTTGCAGCTCCTTAAAAACCCTTGCTACCTGACCCAAAGGCACTATTTCCTCCAGCTTTATCATAATGCTTTCCTCCTGTCCCTCTTCACCTTATTGATCACCTGCAGTGGAGTCCTTGTCAAGGCTGCTCACATAGAAGCCCCTGATGCTAGGAGGCCTCTCTCAACATCTGTCTAAACAATGTACTCTTCTGCTCTGCCCTACATTTCCACCCTTATGTTTTCTTCCAGCATCCTCCCATGAACATGTGTTTAATGACATAGTGGTTTGGGTCTTCCTGTTCTTGCCCATGCTACACTTTTTGCCCTTATTGTCTTTTCCCCCTTTGTTCTTCTTACAGATATTATGTATGCTCTTTTCTTCTAATTTCTTCCTCTTTGTTTCCTAGGCCCAGTTTTCCTTTCCTTGTGGCATTGTGTATGTTCACTGGATTCTGAGCAGAAAGCAAGTAGCACTACCAAGCTCCTTATGCTACCATATCCCTCAGATACAGACCTGCTTTCAACATGTGCATTTCTGCCTCTTATGCACACACATGTGCAGGCAATAATCAGGCCAAATACACGATGGGACACTCTTATTGATTTGGGCCTCTTGATCACTTTCACATGTGCTACCTGGCCAAAGGCTGCAGCTTCTCTTCCCCCACACATGCCTGACTGCTGGCCACTCTTGATCAGGAATATCTAGTCACTACACAATGAGGCTCTGATTACATATGCAGCTAGCATGCTACGTGGATTAAGCCCACAGATCTCCACCCCCCAACACACACACACCAGACCTAATAGATCCACTTACTTGATCATGGATGTTTTCTGGAACTACACAAGCCACAAGAAACGACCGCTCACTGCTGTCAGTTGGAACTAGGCGGCCTCACACCTGATGAGGTGGGGTGCCTTACACTCTGGTCCTTGTAGTTGATCATCCCATTTATTCTGCCATTCCATGCTCTGTTTTGTCACTGTTTGGCCTGCCCCCTCCTTCTGCTTCCTAGGGGCCTCACACTGCTTCATGGGTCTTCTTAATCTTTGCCCCTGGCATCCAGAAATGAAAATAGCTCATGCCTTTAAGAACTGCTCATGCTTCCAAGACCTCCAGTCTATGCACTGGTTCAGCCATATTTGTGTGACAGAGCGGCAAGCTCTCTTTCTCTGAGCTGCCTCCTACACCCCAATGCAGCTTAAATACCCCCACCATGTCTTTGTTCTGCATCCTTTCCTTTTCTTCCTCCTTTCCTGCCTCTCCCTCATTTTCCCCTGGATCATCCATGACTTGCCCACAAGACTGGCCAGTGACCAAATTATGCAGCCATCCCTCTGATCTGCCTAGCTTGTTTTAGTATGTGCTAACTGTCAGTGTTAGAGTTAGCATGAGTACACGTACCACCAGCTTAGTGTGTAGCAGTAAGTGCACCCATGCTAATTGTAGTTGCAGGCTTAGCATGGTGAGGTTCTTCCCACCAAGATAACTGCATGGGGACTTGCCAGGAACACCTCCAACAGTTAGCATGGATTGACCACACCACTCATGCTAATTTTTCACACAAAATATGTGCTAAGATGCAGATTCTTAGTGTGGTTTAGTTTACAAGCACCTCAGTGTTAAAAGGAAGAGAGACGGGAAGGAATTGTTACAAGCTGGGTCATTTAGCCTGCACCCATTACAAAATGCTTTTATGAAAACCTCTATTAATAGAGTCTCTAGAGTGGAGGAGTAGCCTAATGGCTAGCACACTAGCTTGATAACCAAGAAGAGCCAGGGTTTGATTCCCATTAGCACACCTTGGGCAAGTCACTTAACCCTCAATTGCCTTGGATGAAAGGCCTGGCACTGTCAAGAAAACCCAGGAGCTGCTGAATCACCAGAAGTCAGCAGTGACTTGAAGGCACACATTGCATTTTTGATATTAAATAAATATTGTCATATTTAGTGGTTTTGAGATGTTATAAACGCAGCCCTTATTCTATTCATTAAAAGCCAACATACCCAAAAGCATCCAATCCCAATTAACAAAATTATCCTTTGTGAAAGATGCTAGTTATAGGAATAATTTTTTAACGTGCTAGGCTGCCTTGTAATGGCTTTTTTATTGTACTACCATTGAAGTACAGATTTTATGCACTTCAATATTTGTGGGTTATTTTTGGGTATTATGGTTGCTAATGATATTCAATACATTTCTTATAGTAGATGTGTATCTCCTATTTTCTAGTGGAGAAGCTGAAGAAGTGGAGAAGAATTATCTTTATTCTTTCACATCCAAAAAACAATATATGATGGTATCAGTTTGCACAATCAAGTTTGTGTGTGTATGTGATATCAGAGATGAATCGTAATCCTAAAATAGCCATAACTTTTCTGGTGTTCTCTGTTAAGTCACTTCCCACTTCTCTTTTTTCCTCTCAGCTCCCAGAAAGAAAGTAAATTAGAATCAAAGATAACAAGAAATAAAATTCACTAAAAGTGGCTAGTGAGTTTGGAGGAAAAATAAAACTCTGCTGAACTCTGAACTAGAGTTTTCCAATCTGAGAAACTGTCAAAAAATGAACAACTGGATAAGATCAGCTGGAAACTTTTACAGATTCAATAAATGAACTGACCATGAATGAAAAATGATAGCCCAAAGTACAAAAATATATAGATTAATTTCTTTTTCAATCCTTGCTGTCTTCCCTGTCTTACCAAAAAACTCAGCCATTGAGAGTTGACTATTTTTAATTTCTTTTTCTTTTTTTTAATTTTGTTGGGAAGAACATGTTTTACTGTAGGGGAAGAGGCTGAAGTACAATGCACTAAAATTGATAGACAGTAAACAGATTGATATATTAAATTTTGCAAAATAAGTTAAATCCTTTCTTCATAATTGGATAAATAAGAGAATGGCTTTTACTTCATTACTTCATGTTTCTCTTGATCTGTGAACTAAAATGGCTTATTGATTTACAAAAAAATAAAAAAAATAAAAATAAATAAATAAAAAATATTTGCAGAAAGGATGCATTCAGTAACAGATAATCTGCAAAATAAAGAAATTCTATAAGCAATGACATCTACAAAAAGAAGATAAAGACAAAAAACGATCTTACATTGAGGGGATGATATACTAGAGTGTGATATGTTTATTGTGACATAAACCCCTTACACAAACTACATGCACTATATTTCCTAAGAAATAATAAATTGAATTATTGTAGCCATGGCAAATGCTATTAATAATGGACATAAAAGGTGAAGAATAGTGATCTGTTTAGCTGTTCTGCTATTATGTATGAAAAGTGCTAATGTAATACAAGATTTATTATCTGACATTCAAGTTAGATAAAAAATAGCATATGTGGGTTCACTGAGGAAGAAAGTCCCATGCCGCAATAGCAGGAGGAACGAATGGAAAGAGTTTGTTCATATACTTTGTGACTGGCTACTGCACGTAGGGTGACTTTTATTAAAATGTGATAGAGTTTTGCACCTAATGTGCAATCAATGTAAGAACTAACCTTACTATGTACAAAGCCTCCATGGTTAATGACAAGCATGTTGCCAACAGAGAACACGTGGATAAGTATCCTAATGCATGGTGCTATTACCACAGATCAAACCCTTCTGGTGGCATTTGGTGCACTCACATTAATGGCAGCATTGAAAGCAGGCAATATGTCACTCAATGCTAACTGCGCTGTACTCACCACCTCCACTCTCCACTCTTACTCCAGCTATTCATCCACCTAACATATGAGTGGCAGCTAAAATACGAATCAGCATGCGGCAACTGTCATGTCCATGTGGTAATAGTTACCATTGGCCCAAGCATGCAGGTTTTTTGGGTTTTTTTATTGCCATCAAGTCAGTGTTGACTCATAGCGACCCAGCTACCTCTGGGTTTTCTTGGCAGTGTATCACCGGAAGTAGATTGCCAGCCTTTTCTTCCGAGGAAATGGAGGGTAAAGTGACTTGCCCAAAGTCACAAGGAGTGCCAGTAGGAATTGAACCCTTGATCTTCTGGGTACTACAGTTACTATGGGGTATGTTTACTAAACTGCGGTAATCGTACATAATGCACATTATGTAACGTTAATGATCATAAGCGCATCATGATGCGCTTATGATCGTTAACGTTACATAACGCGCGTTAACCGTAGTTAACGATCGTAAACTCCCGTGGCGCGGTAAAACACCGCAGAAGGTGGAGAGAGGGTGGAGAGAAGGGGTCAATGGGCAGAGAGTGGGCGGGGAGAGGCTCCCTTCACACTAACGCGCTGATCTGAAGAGCTCAATTCCAACGCGAATGAAAACCTGCCGTTAAATGCACATTACAGGGGAGAGAAACCAGTTCAGTGTCAGCAACGTACAGCCCAGGCAGGGAAACCTAAAAAAAGTGATAAGTGTGATACATGTGCACAGAACAAAAGGGCACATAAACACTGAAAATGACCCCAACAAACTGGAAAAAAAACATAACCAAGCTGGCCAATAGTGGTATCAATGAGAAACATCAACCCCTCCTCCCCGAGTAAGCTCCATAGAACAGATATAAATCGTGGAAGGGTCTATACTCCGTCCCCATACAAGGTGAATGAGCCCACAGTGAAATAGCACTGCTCAGGTTTTCCCCACCATCGGACAGTGTTCCTATGGCGTGCACATGTCCCGCAACATCAGGGCGGGCATGTCGGAATGGCAACAGGACAGATGCCGGAGAAGGGGATACAGAGGGCCGCAGGCGGCACATTCTGTGGTGGAGATGGGGCCACAGTGCGGACTAGGGCAATGCCTAGGTGGCCCATACGAATGCTGAAGCAGCAGAGCAGCCAGACAGCAACTGCTGAAGGCCCAACATGGGCATGACTGTGTTTCCCACAGTGTCACAGGGGATAGTACCCAGCAGCTACCCCCAAGGGCACGGAACATTGGCAAGCGGTGCTGGGGGGAAGCGTGGACACCTATGCAGGCACCCCTACCCCAGAACCCGCACCATAGGCAGCCGCCTACCTGCACACTGGATGGCCTGAGACTGCACACCACCAGCACCACCAGCAGAAGGGCATGTCAGCATGGTGGCTGAGGGATACTGGTGGTGGAGGGGGCAGTGGCAGCTGGCCAGAACAGACCGTGGCCTAGCCCTGTGTAGGTGTGTGCCGTGTACTGCAACAGTCATGGTATCACAAAGGAATGTACTAACTCTGTGACAACAAGGTGGTGCACTGCACAAAACCAGTGTATTCAGAAGCAGAGGGTCACAGGTTCAAGTCCCAGCTGTAGTTCCCGCCAACACATTCCCCATATTTTACCCACTACTACAACATGCTAATAGAGACAGCACCTTTATTGCAGATGATGTAAACATGCCCAAGACACCTACATTTTACCCTACAGAGCACAGACACCATAAACATGCACATTACCTAGAGCAGAGCCTCCCAAATGCAGTCCTGGAGGGCCAAACACCATTCCGGTTCCATGCTGCCTCTGATAAAGATGCCTGTGCTGCATTTCTATGCGCCACCCCCATGGTATGCAGATGTATCTCATGCATATTCATGAGGGACAGCATGAAAACCCGAACAGTGTTTTGCACCACAGGACTGGAGTTGGGAACCTCTGCCGTAAAGCAGCAGCCAACAGGGGCAGACACACCCGCACACACAGGCCCCATTATCCAAAGCCTCCTGGAGAGGCAGGACTTTGGGCTCTGCGTGCATCTCCCAATACTAGCACTTGCATACCTTAGTAATGCCACCCTAAACCTGGGAATATGGTACACATCTATCAAAAGGTTGCTATGAGTACTGGCAGATAGCAATTCCTAGGTTAAGTACACTTTTCTGAGTGAGCTGCATCATAGCAACCTTTCTGATATCTGTGGAGTGTGCTACAGGTCTTGTGTCTGACAGTGTTTACCAACCTGGGGAGTGACTCCTACAGTATTGCGTACCATAGCCATGCCTGCACTGTGCCCAGGACTGGTGTGGTGTCCTGGGCTGCCCAACAACTCTATAGTTGCACAATGCTGGCATAGGTGTGGGGAGTGTGTGTCTGTCTATCCAGTGTGTGGTGGCTGCCAACACCCTCCACAGCCCACACTGCTAGCACTGTTGCAAGTATTGGCCTGCCAATGTGCATAATGAGAAGCAAGGTACTGTGGGAATAGCCTGGATAGGGTGGCCTGGCCTGGATGCATCTGCACACGGCATAGGGCAATGGCTCGGGCATTGTAGTGCCTGTCCACCACCTGCACGGACAGGGTGGCCATAGCATGTCCTGCTGGGAGGTCACTCTCACCCTGACTGAGCAGTGACTATGGCATGGCTAGGTTCCCCCATAGTGCTATATAGCATTTTTCTCATGTGATATTTATGGGATTCTTTTTGGGGCCCAATCACTGATTTATCTGCTTGGTGTGTATGCTGACATCCACGTTCTGGGTACATGCATCTTCTCCAGGACCATGCACTAGGGACTAGCTGGCGGACTGTCTGCAGCTAGTATGTGTCTTGCTGGAACACCTTGCAGGATGCAGCGGCTGGAGGCTTGCTCCTGGAGAATGTAAGATAATGGTGGGGAGCAGTTCGAGGCCTGCCGTCCGTCTGCTATTGTGTTATGGATATGTACCGCACTATCTGTTTCCCAGCAGGACTGGGGTTGCTGGTCCCCTCTACTGCTGCTATTGCAGGGAGGTAGACTGTGGATCTCTTGGTGGGTGATCTTGTTTCCCACCCTGAGCCCCAGAGGGTGGGTTGTGTGGTGGTACATAATCTGCCTATGGGCCCATACACCCCCCCCTTCCCTTCACCTACAGCAGGTAACGATAGCACCAACACAGGATATGCACTATTCTGGGTGCAGCATCGCCCATAGGGACTAGACATGACCGAGACATACAGCAGGACACAGATGTATCCTAGGTGTGTCTAACTGAACTACCTATCACACACTGATGGGGACCTGCAGCATGGTGTATTTCAGCCATGAAAGGTGCTGTGGACCTGGTGCTGGGCGCCCCACCTCAACCTCAGGGTGGGCACTGTACCCGCACAATGTGACTGTCTGTGGCTACTCTGGGGCAGTGCCACACACAGTCTGTTCCCCCTACAAGGCCGAGGTGCTGTGGGGGTGCATACCCGATCTTGTGCCCATCTCTCGACTGCTGATTTGCATGTGCAGTGCATCATGGATACGGGTGGGTTACCCCTATCCTGGTAACCACAGCAGACAGTTTGTGTGGTGACGTGCAGTCCTGCAGCCAACCAGGGCTTTGTTCACATCCTTATAAGGTGTCCTATAGGGGACATTATAGGGTGCCTTGGCAGACAGTACACTTTATAATGTGCCCTATGGAGTGCGTTATGGGGTGCCTTATGCGGCACCTTAGGTTATGCCACCGTGAGGGTGTGTTTGCTGGCAGCACTAATTAAAATACACGTCACATGCCTCAACAATCACTACTTAAATGTAAAGGGTGCTGCCTCAGTCAGCCTTGTACATTAGGCCCACTGGGGAATCAAACCCATGACCCCTGTACCATCAGTCAGTGTTGTAACCATTGTGCTAAAGCTCTGTTGTTGTGCTTGTATGCCTGCGTGCCTTCTTAAGATTAATGCGCGGTAACGTGCCCTGTAGCGCTCGTTCATTTATGGCGCCTTGTAACGCGCGTTCTCAGCGCGTTCTCGAAAATGATGTACCGCCCATGTCCTTATTTGGGGTTTCTGTCTCTACCGTGTCTCCTAACGCAAATCACACTAACGCAGTTTAGTAAACATACCCATATATGCAAAATGTATCTTAGCTGCTTAGCATACTTTAATAAAAGAGCCCCTTCGTTATGAAATCTTGACATTGTCAAAATGATTATTTTTTATTCTTTTTATGCATATTGTTATATGAACTAACATTCTTCTTGCTTGTTAGTATACTTCCTTTTTGTAATTTAGTAGAATAGCAAAATAATAACTTAGTGTAGGATGGCATATAAAGACCGATACATATAAACACTACAAATCCAAATAATTATGCTAGTTCATTAGAACACACAACTCCCAAAACCAACAAATATTGTTTTTCAAAAAGCATAGTGAAGGCTAGACACTGGTACTTTTACTAAAGTCTGTTAAGGGCACACCATTTGCGAGCACTAAACGGCACCATTAAGGACTCCAACATGCGGTAAAGGATTGGGAGGGGAGTAGGCATTCCAGCGGTAAGGGCACTAGCAGCTGGCTATAGGCATTAACATGACATCAGACAGTAAAGGTGCCAAGTGTACAGTTAAAGCCCAGTAAGGTCGTTGACCTTAATTGGAGATAAGGGAGTCTTATTGCAAGTGACATTACAAGAACTCGCTGTAAGCAAAGATAATAACTGATGGGCATGTCACAGTCATATTTCCTTTATGTGTTAGACAGTGAGTGGGAGAAAAATGTGGGAGGTAGGTGGATGTTATCAGCGAGGGGTGCTCACCTCATTTTGGGTGATGTCAGTGGGTAGAAGAAAAGTGGGGATGTATCTGCCAGTGAGGAGTTACAGTGACTGGGTATGAGTCCCCTGTTCATCCTCTGCAGATGATTTATGTGTGACCTGACCAAGGCAGCTAAGTGCCATAGTGTGTGCCTGGGTGTACCAGCTGTCTCGAGAATACAAGAGTGATCACAAAGCCTATGTGGAGATGGATGTGGAGAGCAATGCATAGAGGTGGAGGAGAGTGTCGCATAGGTCGGCTGACCCAATACTCACCCTCTGCAAATCTGCACCTATTATTGTGCTTAGTAAAATTTGTGGGGACAAAGCAGTATCAGTCATGTATGGTTTGGTAAGTATCACATCGAAAACATACATAGTGTCATTGTGACTAACCAAGTATGCATCACTCAAGTCTGTGACATTCAGGTGTGAATTATGTTCTCTGACTCCAAGCAGGAAGGAGAAATGGAGAATATTATGATCACAGAAAGGAGCGTCATTAATCCTGCTGTGACGCATGCAGCAGGCCACAAGATCAAGTGCAGGCTGTTCTTGCAATGGCTGGGTGACCACCTTGGCACCATGATACATGCCATCAAATATGGCTGACAACAACTCACTGACAATTACATGTGGGCTGCAGGGTTATTACAGTATGGACATCCATAGTAGCCTCATGGTTTGAGAAGCAGTTATCGAAGGGATGACAGTTTGAATCAGACAAAAACTATGGGCATGTGATATTAGTGGGTATTGTTGCTGTCCCTGATTGTGCAGTGGTGGTATATGGTAGTGCTAGTATTTCTGATGGCTTCATAGTGGTGGACCATTAGCCATACATCTGTCTAGGGCAGCAGGTAGCCCAAGGGGGAGCAGAAAAGCTGCACATGCTAGTCTTAAGCACTGTCCTACACAAACAGGATCACATGCTAGCAGTAGGGGCGGAAGTACAGCCAAGGGGGGTATGGGGTGGCCTGAAATTATATGAATGTGAGCAAAAACTTGAGTACAGATAAGGAACAGCATGCTACAAGGCCATTTTATGAACACTGCACCCAATGGTAAATGCACAGAGTGTTCTCAGAATCATGGCACATGAATGTCTGCAATGTCACAACAAACACAAATAAGCCATCCTCTACCAATAACTGTGCCTAGGCATACCAGGCCCTCTCCATGTCAGGTGTAATACTGCCATGTCTCCACTGCTGATGCTCTGTCTGTCAATATGTCAGTCATGTCTAATGAAGTTACAGCACACTCCCAGGCAGTTATGTTAGCGCAGTGATAATATCAGTATTCCATGCATGAAAGTTTGAGAGTTCAAGATCCACCAGTACCCATAACAATTATATGTATGGTTACCTAATGTCCCCTGGAGGGGAATCCCGGATATCTGGAAATAGATGCTCAACCTCTTGTTTATGTGAAAGGAAACAGAGACCCCCTATGTCATTTGCAAACCCATCAAATTGTGTATCTGGGAAGGGCTAGATGTCACAAATACCTTGCAGGTTGAGGAAGAGAAGCAAGTAGCTAAATACATGAAAAACCCGGATAGATCAATATTATCAACTTTGGCCTGGTATTTACAAGTCTGACTACAAAGGCTGCTACAATTTGTTGCACACCTCCTAAATGGATGCATGCCACTCACAGTGCACATGAGAAGACTTCTGAATGTGTACATCTCTGAAATTACACAGAGCCCTGTCCCCTTTACATCATAGCTGTGTCCCTGATGTGACCTCCAAATGCAGATAACCTCTATGGTAGTGTCTATAATAAATAAAAAAAAATAGTTGCAGTAGTTTAGTGAACATCTACTGTATATTGGATTCACAGGTCTCTCATCTGTCATAATGAATCACTACTCATCCTGACACATATGTATATATAGACTGCACAAGTAACATGTCTCCCAGACACTCAGTGCCATGTCATGGAAGCCTTGTCTAGACCACTGCACAAACACACATGTGAGGTGGAAAAACTAGTCCAAAAAATATGTATTAAGAAATATGTATGGTACACTCTCAACATGGTTTTACAGCAACAAATATATAGTGATGGAATTCAAATTGCAATGAGACAGACACATTGGATTCCTTCATAGCCACAGAATGAAATCAAAACAACTTAAATGCAAGAAACAGCAGTGGGTTGACCTGGACAGATCAGCAGATACAACCCTAAACACAGGCACAGAGGGGGAGTGACCTGCACAGAGTGCCTGTTCCAATCACTCTAGCCACCTTACTGTGCAAACTAGATGGACCATGCTGGTCTTTAGCAGCTGTCATATACTATTATTCATTTATTTAACCAGTTTTCTATACCACCTTAAAAAAACGGATTCTGGTCATCTCACTAATGAATATTCTCCAGTACCAGGAATATTCGGAACTAATATAAAACCCTACAAAAGTCACCAAAGATCTACAAGGCCAAATCTACCATATCATTACCAGCATAAACCTCCAAATCTCATACAAAAAAGCAGCACTATAAATACTGCAACAGACCCTAAAACATCTAACACCTATTTGAAAAGCTGAACCAGGCAAATTGCTACAGTACAGATCCTGCATACAGTTTTCATGTTAACAGAACACACAGTCTTGGTCACACACTCAGAACACAAGACTGTCAACAAGTACAGAATAAGTGATCACAACCTAAAGTAAAAATAAACATTTAGACAAAAATTAAACCCAAACCCCAAGAAGCCAGACTCTTCATGCAGTGCAACACCAGATAAGAGATGCAGATCCCTATACTGTGTAAACTATAAAGATAGCACAAAGTCCAATCACTAAATTGAAAATAACTTTTTTTCTACCTTTGTTGTCTGACCATTTAATTCTCTAGTCATACTGGTCCTGATTTGAGGCTTCTGCTTTCCTGCCATTTCTTGTCTTTTCTTTTGTTTTCTTTACTTCCTTCCATCAGCCTATTTCCAGTCCCAGTGACCCTCCACATGTGTCAGCTCCCTTCCAGTCCCAATGTTCCCTCCCTGCCAGCCTCCTCCCCATTACCCAGCCACCTACCGGTCCCATCCCCAAATGTCAGCTTCCTCCAGTCCCACCTACAGGTGTCAGCTCCCTTCCATCCCCCTCTTTCCCCCCATGTCCGTTCGCTTCCAGCCCCCAATTTCCCCATGTCAGTTCCCTTCCAGCCATCTCCTTCCCCTCTCGGTTCCCTTCTGCTCCCCCCATGTTAGTTCTTTTCCAGCCCCCACTTTCCCCCATCCACTTTCCCCCTTCCAGCCATCTCTTTCTTCCCCTGTCAGCTCCCTTCCAGCCCTCTTTTCCCCGTGTCAGCTTTTTTCCAGTCCCCTCTTTGCCCCTCTCAGTTCCCTTCCAGTCCTCTCTTCCCCCTGTCAGCTTTCTTCCAGCCCCCCTGTCAGCTTCCTTCAGCTCCCTCTTTCCCCCCATGTAGCTCGTTCCTCTTCTCTCATTCCCCCACCATGTAACTCAGTCTTCTTCGCTCATTCCCCCTCCATGTAGCTCATTCCTCTTCTCTCATTCTCCCCCATGTAGTTTGTTTCACTTCTCTCCTCCCCCTCATATAGTTCATTACGCTTCTCTCATTCCACCCCCCCCCCTTCCGTGTAGCTCGTTCTGCTCTTCCAACCGTGTCTCCGTAGTTCTGCTCCTTCCCCTTTGGCTGCCTGCAATAGCTTTTGAAATGAAAGGAAACCGGTGTGGAGCCTCCCAGGGGTATGAAACCTCTGCTGCTGCTGCGTCCCGCTCTAGCATCACTTCCTTTTGGGGGCGGGATGCAGCAACAGCAGAGGTTCCATACTGCTGGGAGGCTCTGCACCGGTTTCCTTTCATTTTAAAAGCTATCGCGGCCGTAGCAGTTTGTCCACATTTTTGTTTGTTTGTTTGTTTTTTTAAAACTGAAGGCAGAGTGAGATGGCTGTTTTGGGGGAATTTGTGCCACCCCCCAAAAGTTTGCCACCTGAGGCCACTGCCTCGCTCCACCTAATTATAGAGCCCCCCTGAAAGTGGGCAGTGAAATGGCTTTGGATTATATATATGCACATACTTGACCCATAACTAAATGAATAAAACAAGAGCAAAGAAAAAAGGAAATAGTAGGAAATGGCATAGAAATAGGGACATAGCCAGAACATGATTATTGGCAGCCTTATAAACAATTAAAATCAGTCTGCACAAAAGAACCACATTCCCACTGCAGTAAAATTAGGCACATCTGAGATCAAATGTCAGCAGTTACAAGACTTTAATCAATCAATTAATGGTGGCTTTCATGTTTAAAATGGCCACATTCGCTCCCTGTCATTACTTCCCAGTCGCAGGACATTATAGGTGCCACATATGTGCTGTGTATCAGCTCTATCAATTGTGTTTGCCTATGCATTCTCTCACACTGCAGGTTAAGGATCACACACTGTTGTCTCTCATTAGGAAATACATGGGCAGTCCTAAGACAGCAGCTGATGTCTCACAGTACCCAGGGCCTGTCAATGCACAAGGTGACCTAGGCGGTCACCTATGTATGCAGACCCTGGTGGGAAGCATGGCAGCCAATCCTTCCCTTCCTGACAGTGTGGCACAGTCACCACTTCAGTGGTGTGGGTGGCTTTACAGCTGCAGTGCACATCCACCAAGTTGCAAGTAGGCAAGGTGAAGCACACTATTGGTATGGTGGACTCTGTGCAGTTAGCACATAGTTCTCAGCACACCCAAACTGCCTCTGCACAGGATCACCTATCCACACTACACTAGGTGGCATAACATGTATCCATGCTTATACCACACACATTATGGACTCCACTTGACCTGCCAGTAACATGCTTGGCATGCCCCTGACAGTACACACAGCAGCAATGCACCTGACACCCAATGCAAGCAGCAAGGTATCTCCAGCACCAGGCAGAAGTCACTGCCACCACCACCCCCACCCCCACACTGCTAACATGGCTGTGGGATAGCAGTGCCAGTGGCACAGCTCCTTTGTCATAGCAGCAATATGTGAGTGTGCCACCGCTGTCACAGCCAAATCACACTGGACATCACAGTTGTACACCCTAGGTGGCTGCCTAGTCCACCTAGCAGCCTATCCAGCCCCAAAGAGTAGCTCATATGGCACCACCTTTGCTATTTTGCCACCAACGTAGCGCCCTTTATTGAAACAGCACTATACTGTGACTGCCAATGCACCACTACTATCACTAATTTCAGGAGTCCTGTCTAAGAGGTGCACACTGTCTACATGTCAATGGTGTCTCTAAGTTGTTTTAACAGGTGTGAACAATTCTCTGTCTTACAGAGAAGCCCTTGACCCCTGCTTTCTGTTGGAGTAAAAGGTTCCCGGCAGCTGCACCCTTAATGCATAGTAGTGCATTATGGGAACACATGCTGTCTCTGACCATGATCTGTCCAGTTAACACCCCTTCTCTACCCCTTTGCAACTTACAACCCACTAACACTTTGCTGCAGCAGTAACCACTACCAGGTGCCGATAACGCACACACATGGCACCTTTGTGCCCTTACTGGCCTTTAATAAAAGTACCCCTCAAGGGGGAAGTTTCAAGACGGTGGTAGCTGGCTTTGCTGACCACATGTGCTGTTACTGATGGGGAAGAAGCATAAGGGAAGAGGTGGGTCGTTACCCTCTCACCCCCCTCTTACTTCTAAGCCGGTTGCTTCACAGGTTGTTGGCCCTTTGGACTCTTTTGTTTTTCATGCGACTCAGGATCCAGTGGTTATTGGGGTTGAAACCCGAGATACAGCTTTGCCGGAGTCGGAGGACTCGGCAGCTGTTTCGGTATCACCACTCTTCCCAGCATTGAGGCCAGCGCCAAAAGTACCCCTGCTTGATTAGGGTTTCCTGGAGCTTGATTTTTCCTCCAAGCAAGAGGAGGTCTCTGGCTCGAGTGGTCAGGATTAGAAGGACCATTGGCAGCAGAGCATGCAATCCCTGGACAGCACTGCTCATTGAAATCTGAGGTGTTGGTGAGTGAAGGTCCAGCAATAAAGGAGTTTCCTGTTCTGTGAGAAGGAGAGTCACCAGCAAAAATGGAAGTTGTTTTGCCACCTGCTGAATCTACGGTGGTTTTCTCTTTACAAAGACCTGCAAATTTCACTTTGGAAACTATTTGGCATGCCATTGTTTCTCTGGGAAAAGTGTTATTGCCCCAGATGTCTTCTTTGGCATTGAAAGTGAATAATTCTATGGCAGCAATCGAGTAGTTGGAAAGGAAAGTATCTGTGATCCAATCTGAAGTTGAAGAGTCACAGAATAAAGTTGTTCTTCTTGAGGAACAAGCTGAAGTTTATAGAAATAACTTTTCTTCTGTTCAAGTTAGATTGGAACTTTTGGACAATTTATCTAGAGCTAATAATTTGAGAGTAATTAATTTCCCAAGGCTTGTCACAGTTTCAGCGAGAGATATGTTTAAACAATATTTAGTTGATGTTTTGGGGGTTTCTCCTGAGTTGATTCTTCCTTTTGTTAAGATTTATTATCTACCTAAGGCGAAATCAGTTTCGGCTTTGGCTTAATTAGGGGGAGAACAAGAGCAAGTGAATACTTTGAATATAACAGATTTGTTGGAAAACTCAGGTTATGAGTCTCAGGTTCCATCTACCTTGTTAATAATGTTTGCGTAACTTTCTGATAAAGAATGGCTGCGTAAATTATTTTTTCAGAAAAGGAAGTTACTGTTTCGAGGATTATCGATACGTATTTATCCTGATTTAGCTAGGGATACCCAGAAGCGACGCAGGGCGTTTCTCCTGCTACACCCTGAGATAGTGCAGTTGGGTGGGCTCTTTTTCTTGAGACATCCATGTAAATGCTTAGTGGAATATCGTTCTGTTTCTTATATTTTTTATGAGCCCTCCCAGTTGACGGCTTTTATCAATGCTAGGCGTCTAGAGTCCTCAATTGATTCTTCACTTGTGCCCTCATGATTTAGGATATTCCAGATCTAGCTGACTGCCTTACCTTTTCTTCTCATATCTTGTCATTGCTATAATGTAGTATCTCCCCTTCTTTTGTGGGCTAGGGTGGGCAGACATATATATTTCATTTTTGGAATTGCTTTACGACTCTTTTTCTCTTGTTAACAGAAGTTTGCTGATGTGTCTGCTCTTTTTATGCAAGAATGTTTTTGTGAACTTTCTTGAATTTGTTTTGTTAAAATTCTATAAATAAATAAATAAAAAAGTACCCCTCAAACTACTAGCAGTATATTTTATTGTTATTTGTAAGGCAGTTCATGAATACCACACGATTGTTCAATTGTACCTCGTTTATTATAAACAACTTTGACTCCTAAAAATGTTGTATAGAAAAAGTGTTAAATAAATAAATTAATTAATTAATACAGCCCAATACACCAACAATGCACCACACTGTTCTGATCATCAGCTAAGTTTTCATTTATTGACTTTATAGTCCACACAATTGCAATATTAATTCATTATCACTCCAATGGTCTTGCCACAGTTGCGCCTTCAATCAAATATTATATATTTTTTCAAGCATATAAAACCAATAAACAATTGCAAAGAAAAATGAACAATACAACTCTTAATACATCCCTTAAATCATCATATAACTGCCAAATCTGGCACTGTTTCATGTTTCATGCTCCTGCTTCATGGGTAGGCAGCATTTCCTTAACTTCAAAGAAACGTAACTTTCAAATAAACTTAACCTTCATGCTTCTGCTTCAAGGGTAGGAAGCATTTATTTAATTTCAAAATGCTTCCAGTGTTGATCTTTCAGCACCATTTTTACTTAAAACAGAACCCACTGTGAGATATATGTTACCATCGACCTCATTCACTCAAAGCTGCCATGTCATAAGTGACATTAAGCAATTTCATTTAGCATCATTCTGTGCAGTCTTGGCACTAACAATCTGAACCTTAAGTAAAGAGGAAGTTCCCCTTGAGATGAAACATTATAGAATGTCTTGATGGATTTAAATAAGAATCAGAGGATGTGCTGCAGTGAAGGCCAAAAAAGGAGTAGGAGTGATGCAGCACTGGTGGCAACAGCCTTGAAGAGCTGAAAAAGACCAAACAGAAGCAAGATAGGATGGAATACCCTCAAAGATTCCTAGAGAGCCAGAACAGAACCAAGATTGGCATCAAGGCCTAAAACACCCAAAGATAACCCAAACACCCAAAGATAATCTGCAGAGCACTTCATTCAGCTGTAAGATCCTAAAACATGCCAAGAGGAGCAGCACAGCACCAAGATAATTTGAAAGCCTTAAAACATGTCAGGAAAACCAGAGGAAAAGCAAGATAGGATTCAAGTCCCTAAAGCACAATTGAGGTCCAGCAGAGTACTGTGATCAGCTGTAAGAGCTTAAAACACCTAAGCAGAGCCATCATAGCAATAGAAGAGGCTGCATGAGTCCAAGCCATAGGAGTGTGGTTTCAGCAAAGCTGTGTGCTTGCAAGTTAGAATCTCTAAACGGAAAAACTAATACCATGGGATGCTGTTCCAAAGGTTGCAGAGCAGAGATGGCATCCATTTGTCCAAGAAAGGTCAACACGTCTTCGGTAGTAGGCTGGCTAATCTACTGAAGAGGGCTTTAAACTAGATTCATTGGGGATGGGTGAAGAAAGCCCCCAGGTAGGTGAAAGCCCCCAGGTAGGTGATACATTAAATACCTTTATGGAAATGGGTAATAGGGGTAACATATAGAAAGCAGTGTGTATAAATGCCCGCAGCATGGGAAATACGATCCCTGATGTTGAAGCTTTGGTGGGAGTGGCTGACTTGGATTTAGTGGCAGTTACAGAAACATGGTTCACAGAAAACCATAATTGGGATGTAACTATACCTGGCTATACTTTATTCAGAAAGGACAGAGTAGGAAGAAGGGGAGGAGGAGTGGCACTATATGTAAAAACTACTATTAAAGCTTTGGAATTACAGAGCTTCAAAGGGAGAGAGGAGGCATTGTGGGTTAAAATAGTAAGAGGGAAAGAGAAATCTATTTGCATTGGTGTGATATACAGACCTCCCTCAAAAAAGGAAGAGGTGGACAGAGAGTTAATTGAAGACATATGCAGCATTGCTAGGAAAGGGGAAGTGCTACTGATAGGAGATTTCAATATGCCAGATGTTGATTGGCACATTACTGCTGCAGTATCATCTAGAAGTATGGAGATCCTGGATTCTCTACAGGGAGAACTATTCAGGCAATTGGTAACACACCCCACACGTGAAGGGGCCATACTGGACTTGGTGCTTACCAATGGTGAAAGTGTTTCTGATGTTGTAGTGGGAGATCATTTTGCATCCAGTGATCACCAGATGGTGTGGTTCAGTATTAGGACTAGGGCTGTTAGAATCCATTCAAAGGTGAGGATCTTAGACTCTAGGAAGACTAACTTTGCCAAGATGGGCCAATAACTCAGGAAGTCGTTAGTGGAATGGGACCAGCTGGGGGATGTAGAAAAACAGTGAGCAAAACTGAAAGGGGATATTTTAAGGGCAACCAACCTTTTTGTTAAAATGGTAAATAAAGGTAAAAGGAAAAGGAGACCGCTATGGCTTTCGAAAGAAGTAACTGAAAAAGTGAAGAAAAAGAGGGAGGCCTTCATGAAATACAAGAGATCACAGAGAAAGACAGACATTTATATTTGGAAAAACTTAGAGAAGCTAGCAAAGTAGTCAAGAAGGCATAGAAACATAGAAATATGATAACAGAAAAAGACCACATGGCCTATCTAGTCTGTCCTTCCATATCAACAACTAAAACAGTCCCCTTTTTACCATTAGAGATCCTCTGTGTTTATCCCATGCTTTTTTTAATTCAGTTGCTCTCCTCATCTCTACCACCTCCACTGGGAGACTATTCCATGAATCCACCACTCTTTCCGTAAAGAAATATTTCCGCATATCACTCCTGAATCTCCCTTCACCCTCATCCCATGTCCCCTCGTAGCAGAACTTGCTTTCAATTGAAAGAGGCTCTCTCCCTGAACATTTATGTCACGGAGGTATTTAAACATCTCAATCATATCACCTCTATCCCGCCTTTCCTCTCAGGTGTACATATTAAGATCCTTCAGTCTGTCCTCATATGCTTTATAATGAAGACCACTAATCATTTTAGTAGCCACCCTCTGCACTGACTCCATCCTGTTCACATCCTTTTGAAGGTGTGATCTCCAGAATTGCACACCATACTCCAAATGAGGTCGCACCAAAGACTTATACAGAGGCACTATCACCTTCTTTTTTCTGCTAGCCATTCCTCTCTGTATGCACTCAAGCATCCTTCTAGTTTTTGCCATCACCTTTTCTACCTGTTTAGCTACTTTAAGATCATCAGACACAACCACGCCTAAGTACCACTCTTCTTTAGTGCACAAAAGTACTTCACCCCCTATACTATATTGCTCCCTTGGATTGCTGCAGCCCAAATGCATGACCTTACATTTTTTAACATTAAATCCCAGCTGCCAGATTCTAGACCATTCTTCAAGCTTAGCTAGATCTCTCCTCATGTTATCTACACCTTCCTCGGTGTCTACTCTATTGCAGATTTTGGTATCATCCGCAAAGAGGCTAACCTTACCCGACAGTCCTTCCGCTATATCGCTAACAAAGATGTTAGAAAGAATCAGACCAAGGACAGATCCCTGGGGCACACCACTGGTAACATTCTTCTCCTCAGAGTGAGCTCCATTAACTTGTACTCTTTGTCGCCTCCCACCCAACCAATTTCTAACCCAAGCAGTTACTTTAGGGTTCATCCCTAGGGTGCTCAGTTTGTTTATAAGTCGCCTGTGAGGAACAGTGTCAAAGGCTTTACTGAAATCTAAATACAGCACATAAAATCAATAGATTCAAAAGGAGGAGGAAATAGCCAATGCAATAAAATGGGGGGAATAAGACGTTTTTCAGATATGTTAGTGAGAAGAGGAAGGGCAAAAGTGGTATTTTCAGACTCAAGGGTTCAGGGGAGGAATATGTAGAAGCTGATAAGGATAAAGCAGAATTGTTTAACAAATATTTCTGTTCTGTGTTCACAGATGAAGAACCAGGAGAAGGACCTCAGAAAACACCCACAAACAGGAACAGAAGTGAGGGACATCTTGAACAATTGTTAGAAGACTGTGTTCGTGAGAAACTAGCTCAACTTAAAGTAGACAAAGCGATGAGACCGGATGGGATACAACCTAGAATACTGAGGGAACTTGGGGACATTCTAGCAGCTCCACTGACTGACCTTTTCAATGCCTCGTTGGAGTCGGGAGTGGTACCAAAGGACTGGAGAGAGGCTCATGTGGTGCCTTTACACAAAAGCGGAAGTAAGGATGTGGTTGAAAATTACAGGCTGGTTAGTTTAACTTTGGTGGTGAATAAATTATTGTAAACGCTGCTGAAAGAGAAAATAGTGAGGTTTCTGGAGTCCAGCAGATTACAGGATCCGAAGCAGCATGGATTCTCCAGAGGCAGGTCTTGTCAGACAAATCTGATTGATTTCTTTGACTGGGTGACCAGGGATTTGGACCGAGGGACAGCCCTAGATGTGGTGTATTTAGATTTCAGTAAAGCCTTTGACACTATTCCTCACAGGCGACTTATAAACAAACTGAGCACCCTAGGTTTGGACCCTAAAGTTACTGCTTGGGTTAGAAATTGGTTGAATGGGAGGCGACAAAGAGTACAGGTAAATGGAGCTCTCTCTGAGGAGGAGGATGTTACCAGTGGTGTGCCCCAGGGATCTGTCCTTGGTCCGATTCTTTTTAACATCTTTGTTAGTGATATAGCAGAAGGGCTGTCGGGTAAGGTTTGCCTCTTTGCGGATGATACCAAAATCTGCAATAGAGTAGACACCGAGGAAGGTGTAGATAACATGAGGAGGGATGTAGCTAAGTTTGAAGAATCGTCTAGAATTTGGCAGCTGGGATTTAATGTTAAAAAATGTAAGGTCATGCATTTGGGCTGCAGCAATCCAAGGGAGCAATATAGTATAGGGGGTGAAGTACTTTTGTCCACTAAAGAATAGTGGGACCTAGGCGTGTTTGTTTCTGATGATCTTAAAGTAGCTAAACAGGTAGAAAAGGCGATGGCAAAAGCTAGAAGGATGCTTGAGTGCATACGCGTACGGAGAGGAATGGCTAGCAGAAAAAAGGACGTGATAATGCCTCTGTATAAGTCTTTGGTGCGACCTCATTTGGAGTATAGTGTGCAAGTCTGGAGACCGCATCTTCAAAAGGATGTGAACAGGATGGAGTCGGTGCAGAGGGTGGCTACTAAAATGATTAGTGGTCTTCATTATAAAGCATATGAGGACAGACTTAGGGATCTTAATATGTACACCTTAGAGGAAAGGCAGGATAGAGGTGATATGATTGAGATGCTTAAATACCTCCGTGGCATAAATGTTCAGGGAGAGAGCCTTTTTCAATTGAAAGCAAGTTCTGCTATGAGGGGACATAGGATGAAGGTGAAGGGAAATAGATTCAGGAGTGATATGTGGAAATATTTCTTTACGGAAACAGTAGTGGATCCGTGGAATAGTCTCCCAGTGGAGGTGGTAGAGATGAGGACAGTAACTGAATTCATAAATGCATGGGACAAACACAGAAGATCTCTAAAGGTAAAAAGGGGATTGTTGTCATTGTTGATATGGAAGGACAGACTAGATAGGCCATGTGGTATTTTTCTGTCATCATATTTCTATGTTTCTATGTTTCTTGTAGCAGACCAATAGCAACAATTACAATGGCTGGTGCATGTGAGGGAAATCTGTCCCCCCATGATTGTTAGGGTTGATTCAGTTATCAGTTGCTCAGGACAGAAACTGCCTGTCTTTTACACTGCTCTGCCATCCACTAGCACTTTACAACTTGGGAGTACCATAACCCCAATTATGGTGTGTCGGGTATTTGCCCTGGGATCCCCTGCATAGTGTGGTGTAGGTTGTAATGCTCCCTGTGACCTGCCCTTCCTGCAATCACTCTTCAGATCACTTGGGAGAGGGGCTGATGTTAGCAACAATCTGGATTGTCAACTCTGCAGCATAGGGACTGCTTGCCTTCTATGGAGCTCAGCACCCACTAGTACTTTGCAACTTTGGAGTACCATAACCCTGACTTTAGCATCCTTGATACTTGCCCCAGTTTTCACTACGCAGCCTGGCATTGTCTCTAGAGTATCCAGTGACCTCCCTTCCCTGCTGCCCGCTTCAACTCATTTGGGACAGGGGTATTTTTTTTTTTTTTTTAACTTTTATTTTCATTTTACAACAAGCAAAAAGAAACAACACACCAAAGGAAACAAATACAAACATACAATAAGGAAAAGCAACCCCAAATACCCCCCACCCCTATGCTTCTTCTCTAAGCTGATAAGTATCATCATATTAGCGCTTACAAACAACAGTGATTGTACATCAAAACAAACAGAAATAGTATCTGCGATACAGAATGATCATGTGACAGAAATTTACACAGATTTAAACAGTCAGTTGAGAGCATTGAGCAGTTTGAACATAGTCGTTGAGCATCTTCCATTTAGACAAGTGGTGGGGGGGTCTGAGCGGAAGAAGCTAACATACGAGGTATTTGCTCATATTTACTGTAGAGACAGACATGATTCCACCATTCATTGGGGCTCAGATGGGAGCTATTTTTCCAGTATTTCGTAATAAGGGAAATAGCTATGCCCAGCATAAAGTCTAAGAGGAAGTAAGCCGATTTGGGAAGAGAGGGGATCCCCGCAGCTGAGCGGAGTCCCACTATCTTCCAAGAGAGGGGCTCCTGAAAGTGCAAAATAGATTGAATACGACCCCAGACCCGACTCCAGTAATACTGTAATGCGGGGCATTCATACATAACGTGAGTGAGGGAACCAATGGCCGCATGGCAGGTCCAGCATCTATTGCTCTGGGTGGCGTTCCATTTGGCTAACCTGTCAGGAGTATAGAAACATCGGTGGGCTAGAAAGAAAAGTGTCTGAGTGAGTGAGGCGGATCGAGAGACCCGTGTCACCTTTGCTCCAGACTAGGCTCCATTGCTCCGGGGTCAAAGTTACATGCAGTTCCCGCTCCCAGGATTTCTGTGCTATAGGAGTGCCTCTATTTACAGTATTACATAAAGTTTTGTAAAAGTTAGATGCTACACCCGATAAGCTCCCAATAGATCGGATAATCTCCGGCAATCCTTGGGTATGGGGTTCCGATGGCGGGAGCACCTTAGCACTCCGAAGACAATGCTGAAGTTGCACCAACTGAAAGTAGTGTTTCGCTGGGAGACCAAATTCAATTTGTAATTCGCTAAAAGTCTTCCAGCGAGAACAGCTGGTTAGGGATCCAAATGCCCCTAGTGTACCAGGGGCTCCACGCCATCGGTTTATTTTGTATTTGAATCGAGCATTGTGCCAAAGCGGGAGTCTATCTAGCGGACACAGTCGGGAGTCTAGAGATTGCACAAGGGTATTAAAGGCACCTAAAGTGTCTAAGAGCATTGGTGGATAGTGGGAGTCTGATGGGAAAGTCATGCCAGGGAGATGAGTAAGAGGGATTGGTTTGCAAAGGTCCTCCTCATATCTAGCCACACTGGTCTACTCGGTGTTAGGTCTTCCAGCCAACGAGCGCCTTGTTTGAGAAGAAAAGAGTGGTGGTATTTCAGGAAATCAGGGAATCTGACACCACCATTTTCTTTATCTGCTTGTAACTTATGTTTCGCTATCCTAGGTGTCTTGTTTTGCCATAAGTATCTAGTCAGAAGACCCTCTAAATCTTTATATGTACGTCGAGGTAGGAGACATGGCAACATTTCTAAGATGTAGTTCACTTTGGGAACAATCATCATTTTAATGGTTTCTAGGCGGCCCCACCAAGTAAGTGTTAAAGGAGTCCAGCGTTGAGTAAGCGCCCCGGACCTTAGAGGATCAGTCTTTAGCATTAAAGGCGATGGTGTCTTCTAAAGGAGAGCAGTAGTGCACCCCAAGGTATTTGACCATGCGAGATTGCCATAAAAAGGGAAAGGATTGCATATCTGCCTGATGGATCAAAGGATTTAGTGGAAATGCAACCGATTTGGTCCAATTTATCTTATAGCCCGAGAGTTGTGAATATTTACCAATTTGCTCTAGGACAGCCGGGAGTGAGTCTAGGGAGACGAAGAGCATCAGGTCATCAGCATATGCTGAAATTTTGATTTCCCTATGAGAGAAAGGGACTCCGTGAATATCCTTGGATTGCTGGATTAGTAAAGCTAAGGGTTCGAGTGCGAGATCGAAAAGAAGTGGAGACAGTGGGCATCCCTGGCGAGTACCGCGTTGCAGGGGAAATGGCTGAGACTTTAAAGCATTAGCACAGATACTAGCTGTAGGCTGTGCATACATGGTTTGGAGACAACGGAGAAAGCCTTCTCCGAATCCGTACCAGCGAAGAGTTGCAAACAAGAAGGGCCATTCTAAGCGGTCGAAGGCCTTCTCAGCATCAAGTGAGAGGCCAACCAATGGTCGATCAAGATTAACTGCGGCAGTCAGCACATGACATAGGGTCCTAGCATTATCAGCAGTTGATCTACCGGGAATGAAACCGCATTGATCTGGGTGTATTAAAGTAGACATCTTGTCAGAGAGCCGGGCGGAGAGAATGGTGGCGAATATTTTATAGTCTGCGTTTAGTAGGGAAATTGGATGATAATTAGCTGTTAGTTGCGGATCTCTCCCCTCTTTCTCAAAAACTACTACATTTGCCATTGAGAAGGATCCAGAGGGAGATCCCTCCTCGGCCAGAGCAGAGAAATAAAGTTTCAAAAACGGAGCTAAGTCAGCGTTAAAAGTTTTGTAGAATTCAGCTGGGAGACCGTCCGGGCCTGCGGCTCGACCTGTGGCAATCTCTTGAGTGCCGATTGAATTTCTGATAAAGTGAATGGTTTGTCCATGGCCTCTCTATCTTCGTCAGATAGGGTCGGTCGCTGTACCCCTGATAGTAATCGTTCAAATACTTCTGGCTCGAAGTCACATTCAGATTGATAAAGCCGAGTATAAAAATCACGAAAGAGTGCTAATATTTCTGTATCTTTAGTGACCAAGCTCCCCCCCGACGGATTGCGGAGAGCGGTAACACGCTTGGCTTCTTTTTGACCTTTCAGGGCATTGGCTAGCAATTTTCCAGCACGGTTATTTTCCCGATAGTACATCCCTTGTTGTGATTCAATATTTTTAGCAGCAGCGGTATATAAAAGCTGATTGTATTGAAAACGAAGACGTTGTAAGCGAAGTAAAATACATGGGTCAGTACGGGACGTGAGGAGACGCTCTCCAGCTTGTATCTGTTGTTCTAGAATCAGTAAATGTTGCTTTCGTTGTTTCCCCTGTCGGATTTGATAGCTAGTTATAGTTGCACGGATAGACGCCTTGAAACCCTCCCACCAAGCCCAGCTCGCAGTGTCATGGGGTGAATTAAAATGAAAGTAATCTTGGATAGCGGCCTTTATGTCAACCTGAAAATCTTTTTGGTCTAGTAGGGATCTATCAAAAAACCAAGCACGGGGATGTTCACCTTGCGTAGTGACATGTAATGAGAAAGATATGGCAGCATGATCTGAAATATGGAGAGGATGAATCTTAGCCGTGTCCACTTGGGATATCAGTGCTTTGGAGATAAGAAAAAAATCTATTCTAGATTGTGAGTGATGGGGGGCTGAGAAAAAGGTGAACTCTAAGTCGGAGGGGTGAAGCAGCCTCCATATATCTACTAACGCAAGATCTTTCATCAGAGCTGTAAGGGTATCAAGACTCTTGGGTGGACCACTCGTTCTAGGGCGGCTGTCTATCTATCAAAGGATCAAGTACTTGGTTGAAATCGCCGCCAAGTATTAATGGAGTATTGGCAGAGGCCTGTGCCAACTGCGCAATACTGGCATAGTAAGCAGGGTTATCCACATTCGGAGCATAAATACAAATACACGTGAATTCACTATCTCCAACCTTAAGATGTGCACGGGCTCATCTACCCTCCTTATCAGAGCTAGTATCCAGTACAGTAGCTTGCAAAGACTTCTTAACCAAGATGGCTAACCCACACCGTTTGGAAACGGCGGAAGAGTAGGCAGCCACCATGTAAGGCTTAGCATTAAGTTTCAGTGTTTCAACGGAGTTTAAATGCGTTTCCTGAAGAAACACTAAATCAGCATGCTCATGATTAAGATAGCTAAGGATTTTCTTTCTTTTGATTGGACTATTGATGCCTTTTACATTCAGTGATAAGAGCTTACATAAGGCCATTCTGAAAAGTTAAAAATTCTGAAAAAGAACGTGATAACGCACATAGTTTCACAATGTCCCTCATATTAACTGTATATGGCTGTACACATGACATGATAGAAAGTAAGCTAATGAAAAACAATGAAGCGCCCCATATAAAAAAATAAGCACCGGAGTGCATTAGAGAAGAAGCAAAACCCCAGAAATTACTGGCGACCATGTGTCTGCGGGGAGAAACCCCAGAGAAGGCCTAATTGAAACATATAACCTGTATAGCTGTGCATGTTCCGAATCCAACCGAGGTGCACATCATGGAGGGATAGGAGACCAAGAAAGTTATATATAGACAGAAAGAAAAGTCCAGGCAGTCTCTGTTCCAGGCGGTGATCACCGCGTCGGGCCATTCAAAATGGCGGGCAGATCCGGCGGGTTACAGATCCAAGTTGTTGGATTAGCGCATCTGGTCTGCTTCTTTGGAATCTAAAAATGTTGCTAGTAGATCAGGATCTTCGAATGTCCTAGTTTGGTTATGGAGAGTCACTCTGAGCTTCGCTGGATACAATAGGCCAAAGCGAGCCTGTAGCTGTTGAAGTCTAGGGCGAAAAGCCAGGAGTCTCTTCCGACGGTCAACTGTGGGCTTTGCCAAGTCAGGGAAGAAGGAGACTTTATGACTTTCAAACTCCAGATGATGATTCGCCCGGGCAGCATTTAGAATCTGCTCAACTTGTTGATATCTCAGTAATCGAAAGATGATAGGCCGGGGGGTCGTCCGATTGAGGGCCATGTTGGTAGGAACACGATGTGCTCGGTCAATTTCCAGATCTCTGTGAAAAGTGATCTTCAGCAAGGAGGGAAGAGTTTTGACCAGGAATTCTCTTATATCTCCTGCTTCGGCCCCCTCCGGTACTCCAATGAGCCTTACATTGTTGCGACGGCTCGATTATGGCAATCCTCTAACTCTTTTTGAAGATTCTGTATCTGACGCTCAGCCTTGTCCAGTTTCACCAAGCGCACCGCGTGCGAGTCGAGGACCCCCGCCATGTTGTCCTGCCGTAGTGAGAGACCTTCAAGCCGGTCCTGAAGCATACCGAAGTCTTCTCGCATGGCTCGGAGCGCTTCTCCGTTGGACTGTACCAGTTCCTTCACACCACGTATTTCCTCCAAGATCTCCTGTTGCATTTCGGGGTTTTCCCGAAGTGGAACTGTCTTTTGTGGGGAAGACAACTCTGTTTTGGAGCGTTTTCCGTGTGAAGAAGAGGGAGACCCGAAGTCTAAGCGCGCTGGTTTGTGGGCCGCCATCCCCCCGAGGCACCCCGGTGAGTTCGGAGCAAAATATTAAGTTTAGGTAGGTATTAAGTCAGGATTCTTAGTAGGCCTCTCGGGAGCTTCAGCGCGAAGCGTCTAACCCGCTGGACATCAGGCTCCGCCCCCGGGACAGGGGTATTTTGATCAAGGCGGACTCCTTTCTCAACCCTAGGTGAACTTTGAAAATTTAAAAACAAAATCAATTTATTATAGGCAACTATAGGCAACATTTATTTTCTTCTACAATAAATTAAGTTGCCTATAGAAAATTGGAGTTTCTTCTACTATATTCTTAGTGGATTATCACTTTTATGTACAGCTAATAAAAGTGATAGATTGTATCTTCTGACTGTAGTATGCAATAGATACAGTAAGCTGCCCTTGCCCCACTTTCCTGAGCTCCAGTTTTCTACACTGTTGTCCAAAACTGCACACTGACTCTATGGTTCAGGTACCTGCTATCATGACTCAGACTATGAGAGTAAGTATTGACAAACTGTAAGAGCACCCTTCCTATCCTTTCTCTTTTTCTCTCACTTTTCTGATCCCCTTCCTCCAAAGATACTCTTCCTGCAGGACCAGGCAGCCCTGAAAAGCTCTATGATACTGAAAAAAAACCAAAAAAAAAAAAACCAGACACTGAGAAAGTAGCACTCTCCTTTTTGCAAGATTTGTTCCTTTGTTTTCTTTTCTTCTTTAATGTCCTAAGCCCCAGAACCAATACACATTCCTCACGCCCTTAAAGTCACACACAAAATGGTTCTCTCAGGCTTGTGCAGGACTTTGTCTTCAAGCTCTGCACTAACGTCCTGACCCATGGAATTTGCGTAACTCCGGCAGGAATATGTTTCTTTGGATGTTTGTCAAATATATCCAACATGATTGGCTGAAGAGCCTCGTGCTTCTTGCTTGTTACCCCTTCCTTCCCTTTCCCCTAACCCAGAGTTGCTCCAGTATATCTGTTTATGCATGTGTACATGACCAAAAAAGAGTTCGTGAACGGCAATCCATAAAATTGCCCCACCATGAGCATTCAGTGAGTTTAACCCAGAACTAACCAAAATGCCACAGTTTGTTATATTTACACACTTGAAATTAAAGGCCTGGCTAGGCATAGAACCACTCAAGGGGTATTTTCAAGACAGAGATGGTATATATTTTATACATATCAACCACAGAAACAGTTGGCAGTATCATTAACATTTTACAACACAATCCTCAGCACATCTTCCAGAATACTTCCTTTGTTACATAGAAATGTTCTAGTTGCATGGTTTTCCTCATGAAATTTAATTTATACTAAATTGCAAGTGATATGATTTGCATAATTTATCAGATCATTAATGACTGCATATATTTTGAAAATGAGTTCACAAATATAAAAATACCTGTAGCATGGCCTGAAACACCAAAATGCGTATTAAAATGTGCAAGTGATAATGCATGCTATTTTGGCATTTTTTACAAGTGCTAATGCATTTCTTTTAGTAACAGAAATTGTGCAAATCAGACCACACTTTAAATGACATAGATGGTAATGTAATAGTATAGAAGCAAAAATTGTTCATGACAAGGTTCATTTTTCTTTACTGGATATGCTGTCCCCAATTTCTGTTTTTCTGTTGATGTAAGAATGAGAAGAAAAGCTGAAGATTGAGGTATAAAGGTCATCAAATTCATTTTGCCTCAGTACCAAAGACAGGAGATTTTCCCACACTGCCATAAATGGTTGCAATACACAAGTACAAATATTAAGATCCAAAAAAATGATGTTGTGAAGTGACTGTTATGACAGCAGTAAAATTTGAGGAAACTGAAACTGTCATGTAGTAAGAGATGCAATCATTCCATAATAACTTGACTTCAGACTATAAACAGTAGTTTGAGGTGTTGTTAATTCAAATACTACCAAAAAAAACCTCAGTGCCAATCAATACTAAATCCTTAAAATTAAAATTAAAGTCCCTGGAAGAACATTGTATAATGGAGGAGAAAAAACCTCAGTAAGCTTGCTTCTCCTCTCTATGCAACAATTACTGCATGCCTGAAGGGGAATCATTACTATTTACCATTACCGGTCTGACAAACTCCTCATTTTTTATCAATTCTTTTTTTTAAGTAATTTTATTATATCATATTATCTCTCATTTAAACCTATATCATAATATACCTTACATTACAACTAAATAACCTCATGACAACTAATAATATTATTTAATAGTAGCAAGTAGCTTTTTTATAGAAAAGGCTCTGTAATGAATAGCCTGTAGCGTCTTTATAAGAAATGCTCCACAACTGACATATTCATACGGCATAACAGCAGAGAATTCGCTATGGCAAACATTCAATAGCCAACGCTTTATCTGAAAGAAACACAGATTAAAGCCAAAATACATCCATAATCTCTCAGAGACTATGCCAGCAGCTTAGAGAATTTCTCCCAGAAGAGTTCATGTTCACAATTGCCCTTTTTTTATGAAGATCTCCATTTTGCAGACACACCGCTTCATTGGAGACTTGTTTCACTCTGGTATACTCATTAGCTACATTATCTGACATCATTCCTATCCTTAAATACCCTTTCTGAACCATTCAAAGATCTCACACAGCAAGAAGGAGGCACTTCCAAGATTTAAAAATTTAAAGCTCCATTCTACAAAAACACTCCACAATCAATAGCGTTAAGACCCTTGGTTCCAATATTTTTAATTTAAAAATCCAGCATTTTTCCTTTTGCAATAGACCACGATCACCTCCTCAACTACTCAAAGGAACTTGATCAATCACAAAATAGTGAAAAAATTTTTAAAAAATGATGGTATTCCTGACAATGAGATATCATAGGAACATCTTTCTTCTGCTTCATTAAACAATACTTATGCTGCGACAATCACACTTTCAATGGGCATGTAGTCTTCCCTACATAAAATTTACCACAAGGACACGGTAGTTCATAAACTATGTGATCAGTGGAACAAGCTGTCGCAAACTGCAACTTAATTGTCTGATTTCCAATGACCACCACATCCCGTTCTTCCATCATCCCACAGTACTGACACCAGCCACACTTAACATGGTCCAGTCTTGATCTTTTAACTTCTCTCCAGAGAAGCTTGTTAAAAGTCATAAAAAGTCATGAAGATAAAGTAGATCACCGTCCATTTCATTTTATACATTATGAAGGGTATTTTAGAAAGGAAGTCCAAGTGTAATCTGGGATATCTAAGACAGAACATCTGACAAATAGCAGCATGTCCAGTAGGGTGGTCCACTGTCATAGGGGAAAAAAATAAAAGTAGGAATTTCTTTCCTCCCTGGCCTGATTCTGGTTCCATTCATGTAGAAAACCATGTGTGCAAAGTTTGAAGCCAATGAAATAATATTTAGGGGTGGCTCAAGGTCCCTATCTAGCAGGCCCCTGGATCCCCCCCAGGGTTCGTCAGAACACTGGGTATTATCCGCTCATAAACGGGGTTATCATGCTTGCCAAGCACTCAATGTGGTCCAGATGCTAGTAAGGACTTTGACGATGTGGGGAACATCTTACGGTGTTGCGAGACAACACCCAGAAAGAACTGGAGTTGCTCTTCTTTTGTGGTGTGTCGGCCGTTGAACTCCTCAATGAGTTTGACCCCTCGCTCAGCCACATCGTTGATCACTGGAAGATTTTTTACTTTCTTCAGACCATCTTTGAATGATGCATTCTCTTCCCAGTCTTCTGGGTCTGCATTAATAAAATCACTGTTGATGTCGAGGTGTTTCAGGAAACGGATTGACTTGCGAGTTGCAAAAGATTCAAGTGGTGGAATCATGGAACTTTTCAATTCGACCCGCTTTGGGGGATCTTCATCTTCATCATCATCCTCATCGCTTTCATCTGATTCTGCCGGGATCATGGCCGACACTATGGCCCGCTTTGTCGGTGCTGAAACAGCTTCATCGAACAGTGACAGTGCCACAAGCTCCTCTGACACATACCACAGATGCTGTTGCAGTTTGTCTCTGGCCGCTCTTCCAACACGGTCATTGTGGTAAGAGTGTAGTTTCTTCAGCATCTCCAAATCTGTTCAAGGAGCAACTGCGGCCTCAGGGGCAGGAAACCAGGCTTCCACATGAATCAGGATGGAGAAAATGCTCACATCACGAACACAGGACTCCTCCCGTTGGGTAAGATCTTTGAGTTGTCCTCAGAACATCCAAATCTTGAGATAGTACAAGACTTTTGCCATCCATCTGGCATGATGGAAAGCGCCGGGTTTCTTGAAGTTGAAACTAGGAAGATTCCCTCCAAGGCAGACAATCGTTAACTCCAAGAATTCCAGGTAATCATCTCGGTGATTGCCCTGTGCCAACTTGGATTCCGCAAACTTCATGATGCGATCCCTGTCAGGTTGCAGCACCTCCAAGTCTTTTCCAGTTTGATAGTTGGACTTGTCAAGGGAGCCCCAATTCTTTTGGAACCAGCGAAAGAGTTGGACATCGGGACCCGATGAAGCTCCAGAGCATGTAGAGAATACTGCACCAAGAATTATTTTGTAAATGTGATGGCGGCATGCCAAATGAAGGACTGTGCGACGGAGTCTCTGTTCTAGAAGAATGCATGCTCCTGATCGACGTCCCGTGTTCGATGCAGTTGTATCAAAGCAGAAGCCTGCAACCTTTTCATCCAAACACCAGTCCTGTAACAGTTCATAAACTGCTGCAGCTTGATTCTCGCCCGTTCCTGATGTCAGTTTTGGTACACCAAGAAGTTGTGTTTTTCCAGTGGAGACAGCTGTTATCAAAACTGAAAGGCGGTCAACGGATGTGGTTGAACAGAGGAGAGATGGCAATAACTTGCTATCCCAATGCACAATGCATGTTTTGCCTTCGGCTTTGAATGCGTTGTGCAGGTCCGTCCATTGTTGCTGACGGTGCTTTTCTCTATGGCGCTTGACGCTGGAGCGGCTGATATTGAGCTCCCCAGGATAATGTCCCAGACTTCTGGCAGTTTCAGCTACCACAAACAGAGCATTGCGATCCGTTGTCCCTGTCTGATCCAGGGCTGCTGTAAGCTCTGGGGTCCAGACATTGTTAGGTCGAAACTGATTCGTTTGTGGAGTTGCTTTCTTCTGTCCGTTATCTAAATCCGCAGATGTCGACGAGTCTTCACCTGACTCTGCTGAGGAAGAAGATCCTTCCAGCTGAACTTGGCTTGTAGTTGCCTCGGCTTCAGCAACATGTTTTTGTCTGCGCCTTTTCAGTTCTTCTTCTCGCTGTTGCGATCTTGCTTCCATGTTGGCCAGTTTCTTGCCCATCGCGCACATTGAGCCGCGGTGCCCTGGTTCTCGTTACGCTATTAAGAATTCTTTGTCTTCTTGAATATGAATTAAAGACATTGCATTGGCATGCGCCACATCAAATAGGTTTTTCATTGCAACCTGGAATTCTTTTTCATTTGCCTCTTGTTTCCCTCCTCTCCCTTTGTTTTTCTTCAAAAGTTTCCACTGATTGAACAATTTCTTTACTTTTTCTTGAATTTTGTCATTTCTTTGAACAGGAAGCCTGGCCTTTTCCCAGTAAGCTTCTACTTCACTTGTTACAATAGATGCACTTTCACTAATGCCTTTGTTTATTGTCATATGGTGATGTAAAAATACACTTAACACTTGCTCCTTGCTGGGGAGCTTGGCCCCCAGAATTGTGGTGGACATTTCTTCAATGAGATTAAAACCACGTTTTTTCGCCATCTGAAAAGAATAAAGATACAAAGATAATAGTACAATGTCTTTTCCACCTCTCAGAGACGAGATTAGTTCAAATATGACGCAATCAAATGTAATCAGCGTGGAACTGAGTGGATGATACAAGATGATGCAACGTTTCGTCATCTGCTCCCAGGGGGAAATCTCAAGACTTGTTGAGCCACCCTTAAATATTATTTGATTGACTTCAAACTTTGTACACAGTGTTTTCTACCTAAATGGAACCAGAATCAGGCCAGGGAGCAAAGGAATTCAGGAATTCATTTTTATGGACCACCCTAATGTCCAGGTGCAGACACAATTTCACAAATGTGGATATGCCTGATATGGACATCTGCAGGGTCATCTACATAGATATTTCCAGAATAGTAATCTAGATCTTGGGTGTCCAGAAATAGCCGAATGGTTAGAGTAGTGGGTTAGAATCAGGGAAACGAAGGTTTAAATCCCACTGCTGATCATTGTGATTGTGCTGAGTACTGGAGATTATGGAGTGTTCCCTTCTCTACGTCCTCTGGATGTTATGAACAATCTTTATCAGGTTATCAAAAAAAACAGTAAGAAGGGTCTTAACATTATGGTATGGTCTGAAACCATATTGGTGTGTGTCTAGAGGAACATGTGTATCAATGTGGTCTTGTAGCTGTGTGTAGACAATCTTTACAATGATTTTGCCAAAAATGGCAGGCTGGATATGAGCCTAAAGGATGTGGGACAGAGCTTATCTAGTGATTTAATTTTTAATGTTGGGCATATTGATACCCACTCCAGATTGCTCCATGTCAGTCTTAAACTTTTTGGATGTTGTATGTGGTATTTTTCCCACAATTCACATTAACCTTCAAAGACTTATTGGATTAATTTTCCTCTTCCCACCACATCCTGGGAGGTTCTTGACAGTTCCATGAGCAGAATAACTTTGCTTGCTGTGGACATAGGAATCTCTACCTCATGCTTTTCTTCTTCTCTGTGCCTGTATTGCAAGCTGTGCTTCTGTGTTTCTGCAGGTTGCTCCCACTCAGTTTGCCTTTGGCTCGTTTCTTCCTACATCTATTTCTCCAGTCCTCTGCCTGCGCCATCCTGGGTAAGTTTCCCTTTCCTTCTTCCTCTTTTCCCTACGCTTTCTACAGCAGTACCTACTGAGCCCTCTATGGCCTCCATTCCTGTACTGTGGGGAAATTGTTATTTTCCTCCAGTCTACCCTCCCCCGCAAACTGGCGGCCTGTCTCCAACCTCTCCTTCCTCTCTAAAGTCCTCGAGAAAATTGTCTTCTCCCAACTAGCCTCACATCTCGACTCCACCTGTGCCCTCCACCCCTGCCAATCCGGTTTCCGCGCCGGCCACAGTACCGAAACTGTCCTTACAGCACTACTCTCTGAACTCCACCGCTCTCACGACCACAGTGATTTCTCTCTTGTGGTATCTTTGGATCTGTCTTCTGCTTTTGATGTAGTCGACCACTGCACTCTCCTGCCTCGTCTGTCTGATTTTGGGGTTCATGGCACCATTCCTTTCTGTCTTGCCATACCTTCTCGGTCCTTTCTGGTACCTCCGTCTCTCCCCTGTCCCCCTCAATCTGTGGCGTTCCCCAGGGTTCTATTCTCGCCCCCTACTTTTCAGTGTTTTCCTTGCTCCTTTAGCCCTGCTTATTCAACAGTCCACTATCTCCTCGGATCTTGGCCCACTCAACCTCGATACCCTCTCCTTGCTTGGTTTTAAGGGCTCAATACTATCCTGGTTCTCCTTATACCTCTCCCATCGCTCTTTCAATGTATGCTCTGGAGGCTCCTCCTCCTCTCTTACCCTGATTCCAGTAGGCATACCCCAGGGATCCATCCTGGGTCCGCTTCTCTCTCTATACCCAATCCCTTGGTGTGCTTATTTCTTCCCATGGCTTCCAGTACCACCTCTATGCCGATGACTCCCAAATTTACCTCTCTACGCCTGAAATCTCTCCAGCAATCCAGACCAAGATTTCTGCCTGCCTTTCTGACATTGCTGCCTGGTTGTCTCACCGCCGCTTGAAATTGAACATGGCCAAAACTGAATTCCTTATCTTTCCCCCCAATGCCTCCCCTCCTCTCCTTCCTTTCTCAGTCTCTGTCAACAACTCTATAATCCTTCCTGTTTCCTCAGCCTGCAATCTGGGGGTTATATTTTACTCCTCTCTCTCCTTCTCCAGACATATCCAGCTCGTAGCTAAGACCTGCCATTTCTTTCTCTACAACATCAGCAAAATCCGCCCCTTCCTTTCTGAACACACTACTAAAACACTCATCCACTCCTTAATCACCTCTTGCCTCGACTACTGCAACCTACTCCTTGCTGGTCTCCCTATGAGCCATCTCTTTCCCCTTCAATTTATCTAACATGCTGCTGCTTGACTAATCTTCCACCAGCCTCGCCATGCCCACGTTACTCTCTCTTCAAATCACTTCAGTGGTTCCACATCCGTTTCCGCATCCAGTTTAAACTTCTCCTCCTAACCTATAAATGCATTCACGCTATAAAACCTATAAATACCTTTCAACTCTTATCTCTCCTTACATCCCCTCTCGTGAACTTTGCTCTTCTAACAAACTACTTCTATACAGACCGTCTACTCGCATCGTTAACTCCAGACTTTGCTCCTTTCACCTGGCAGCACCTTACGCCTGGAACAACCTACCTGTGTCTATATGCCAGGCATCCTCCCTGGCCCTCTTCAAATCCAGGATGAAAACCTACCTCTTCACTATCGCTTTCAGATCTTGACTTCTGTCCTTTGTCTTGTCTAGGTTGTAAATGCCATGATTTATTTTTGCCCTGATCAGACTGTTGCCTTGTTTTGTTTGTTTTTTCTTGACTAGATTGTAAGCTCTAATGAGCTGGACTGTCTTTTACATGTCTGTACAGCGCTGCATGTGACTGGTAGCGCTTTACAAATGCTCAATAGTAGTAGTAGTAGTAGTAATGTTGTAGTACTTAAACAGTATGGTCATAGGAACCAACTAATAGTTATATTTTCATAAACATTTTTTGAAAGATGGCTGTGATACTGGAGCAACTTGTTATGGTCAGTACTCTTCAGTACTCTCCCTATAAAGTCATGTTGAAACCCAAAATTTGTTAAATAAATTGAAATATCCAAAAATACTCAGGGTGGCTGGTCTGTGCAGTAAACTGCAAGTTATTATGATAAATTCTAAATGAAGGCCCAATTTAAGAAAGCTTGTCTAAAGAATCAGTCCAAATAACAATAATATTGCCAATATAATCCTTCTAAGCTAAATTTAATTCAAGACTAATAAGGAGATGAAACAACAAAATAATCCTCAAAAGAAGCCACATACAAAGAAAGATGTTATTGAAATGGCTGTATCCTTAATCTGTAAATAAAAATTGTTTTGGAAACAAAAATAATTATTTTGCAACGCTAACTATGTCTAAGGGGCATGTTTACTAAACGGGGCACTTTTGCGGGGCGCACCTGAGCGCCCTAAAATGATGCAGTTAAGTGCTCTTAAGCACCCCGTACGCGTGCGCGGCACATTAACGGGTCCCGCACGCGTGCGCCGCAAACACGCACGTTTGCGGGGCGCTCATGTGCGATAGAGGCGTGGAAAGGCGAAATGAGGGCGGAGGAAGGCCCCCGAGGGGCGGAGAGATGGGGTCAATGGGTGGAATGTGGGAGAGGAGAGACTCCCCGCACAGGAGCGTGCCCGAATTTACAAGAAAAAATACCGCCAGTGAAACACACGCGTTAGAGGTGATTTAAAGGGAAGAGAAACCATTTCCATCAGCAATGTACAGCAACATCGTGGAAACCCAAAAAACGTGAGCAGTGTGAAACATGTGCACAGAACAAACTCGCAAATTTAACATGAAAATAACCACAACCAAGTATGCGAAAATCTTAAGTCTGCTGGGCAACACTGCTATTAATGGGCAACAATAATAAACACTCCCAGGAAAGCTCCAAAGAATTGAAATGAATATTGGAAGGGTCCATGGTCCGTGGACACATTCAAAAGCACTGCAATGTAATGGAACTGTCCTGGGAGTGCATATCAGGTCATCCAGTGATATCACTGATGCACTGTTCGGTTTATTTCTGTGACTGCACCTATTTGGAGGGCATATTTGTGTGTGTCCTGCACCTCTGTCCCCATACAAAGAAAACGTGCCCACAGTAAACCTATGCAGAGCAGGGTGTCAGGCTTGTGCAGCCAGGTTTCCTATCTCCAGATACTGCACAGTCTCTGTGGGCACAGTGTGGTGCAGCGGACACAGCCAGTGACTGTATGACGAGAGGTTCACAGGTTCAAATCACAGCTGAGGTTCCTGGCAACCCAGTACCCATATTTTTAACCACCACTAAACAGTGAGAGTTCACACACTGCTGTACTGCAGAGAACATAAGCATGGGCTCAACACCTACATTTTACCCCACACCGCACACAAACCAGAGCAATGGCCATTATGTACAGGCGAGTCCCTCAAATTCCGTCCTGGAGTGCCACAACGCAATCAGGTTATATGGGTTTGCCAGATAAGGACTGCAAGCTACAGCAGACAGTGCCGTAGGCGTGTGTAGCCTGGCACTGTACACAACAACAGACAGGCACTGTCAGATGTAAAGTCATGGACTTCCCTCGGAATGCAGAATATATGTTTAGAAACAGTGGTGCAGTGTACACAGACAGTGTGTGCAACAACAGAAGGTCACAGGTTCAAATCCTGTCTGTGGCTCCTTGCAACTAGTGCACATAAGTGTACCCTGAAAAGACCAGGCATTAAAGACTGATACTTTTCTGCTGAGAACCCAAGATATTTTGGCATATGTTTATGTTATCATCAACAGTACCCACCACATAAACATGTGCATCACCTACAGCAGACTCAAACAAAAGCAGTCCTGGAGTGCCCCACATCATTAAAGGGTAATGCAGACTCCAATATAAGGCCATGTGAACATGTTGACGGCAGGGGAACTGGTGACACCTGTCCACATCACACCATGGCCTATCTGTTTTTAGGTGGGTGCTGTGTAGTGCAACAGACAGGGTTAGTCTGACAAACAGACATGGATGTACCTGGAAATGCACTGTCTCTGTGTCAAGAAGGTGGTGCAAAGCACACAGGCACTGCCTGCAAGAGGTGAAGGTCACAAGTTCAAATCACGTGTGTCAGGTCTGCCGAACCAATCCCCGCAATTGTCACATCCCCTAATTTTTCTCAAAAAACAAACCACCTGTAGTGGGAAAAGTGCAAACAGGGACAGTACATGTATATTGTCTCTCAAGGTGGACATATAAGAGAGAAATGTGCATCACATAGATCAGATTTCCTCAAATGCAGTCCTGTAGGGACACAATTTATTCACATGTTATGATGTTGTAAATAAAGATGTCTCTGTTCATCTGCATGTGCCGGTCCATGGTATGCAGATATACCTCATGCATATATCTGAGGCACATATGTGAAAATGTAGCAGTGTCTGTTACAACAGGACTGGAGTTGGGGACCTGTGCCAGAGATTACCGATCAACAGGAGGCGAAATGACCAGACACACAGGCTTCAGGACCCAAAGCCAATTGGACAGTCATGATAGTGTGCGTTGCGTCCATCGCATAAAACTAGTATGTGCGCACTGTAGCACTGTCACCATAAACCTTGAAATACACCACACATATAGCAACATGTTGATCTGATCAGTGGCAGATATCAATGTCTACGTACACCACAATATGGTTATTGAGTGGTATCACACCAATATGTCTGATGTATGTGGAGTGTGTCTCAGGTCTGTTGTTTGACGATGTTCCCCACCATGGGGTGTGACAGTAGCACTATTTCATAGCCTAGCCATGCATGCACTGTGTCCACGACTGCTGATTTGGCATAGACTGGAAAAACTATCTATAGTAGCACAGTGATGGCATAGCTGTGGGATTGTGTGGCTGTACATCCAGTGTGTGATGTATGCAACACCTTACTCAGCGCACAATGTTTGTACTGTGTGCAGTGTTAGCTTGCCATTGTGCATAATGAGGTGCTAGGTATTGTGGTCATACCCCCGACAGGCTGGTCTCGGCAGGATGCATGAGGACAGAACGTAGGGCAATGTAAGTGAAATTGCAGTGTGTGGTCATCAGTAGCATGGACAAGGTAGCCCAAGCATGTCCTCCTGGAAGGTCAGTCTCACCCTGACTGAGTAGTTACCATAGCATGGCTAGGTCAGCTGTAGTGGCAACAACATCTTTTGCAAGTGATAACTATGGGTTGCCTTTTGGAGCCCAATCACGAACGTAACTGCTCGGTAAGTGTGCAGACGTCCCAGTTTGGGTTGCACACATTGTCACCAGTAGTATGCAGTATGGATTAGCTATCAGACTGCTTGCACCTAGTATGTGTAAGGGTGCCACACTTTGAAGGGTGTAGCAGCTGCAGCTTATCTGTGTTTGCTGCTGGACAATGTCAGATAGTGGTGGTGGGCTGCTGAGCATGTCCAGGCATGCCATCTGTCTGCTGTCACCTTATTGATGTTCACATAAATGCATGCCCCCATGCTGTAAGTTGTATTTTCCTCTGCTGGACAGAGGTTATCACTTCCCACCAGCAGCAGCATTGCAGTGATTAGTATGAATGTTAACTAATGTGGCGATGACAATGGCCACCACACAGGATATGACTGATGTGGTTGCAGCAAATTGCTTAAAGGGCTACACATCACAGGGAAATAACAGATGCACAGAAGTGTATGTGCATGTGCATGTGCATCAACAAGTGCTACTCATCAGACACTGTGACTGATGTGGACTCACACCATAGGCTATCTTAGCTGAGCCAGGTGCTGTGGTCATGGTTCTGGGTCTCCCCTCTCACATTCAGGGTGAGCACAGGAGCCGCACAATGTGATGTCCAAGACTAACTCTGTGTCATAAACCTACACGCTCATTAATCATGTACATACGTAGGTGTTTCAGTGGCTGCATAAACCATAGTGCTTATATTTGTAGACTGCTTATTTACATGTGCAGTGCATCATGGGTATGTGTGATTGAAGTCTATCGTGGTAAAGAAAGCAAACAGGTCATGTGTTGGCCCATACTCAAACTGTAGCCAGCCAGGGGTGTGTTAGCAGCTATGGCAGTGGTTCTGAAGCAGTCCTCCGTGAAAGTCTAGCCATGACATGTGTTTATGTTAGTACAAATGAAGATGCATGAGATATATATGCATTACAGATGTCTTGCCAAACGGAGTGGAGTGTGGCCCTCCAGGGCTGGCCATCAACAACCCTGACAAACATCTCTGTCATTAACGTTTGTAAGTGGGCAAGGTGCTGATGTGCAAGACATCAAAATGTTCACATAAACTGTGTAACATGCTTCTCTGCCTCTCACCACCACCAACATCTTATAGATTATAGAACTGCATGGTGGGCATGAGAATTGAGGAAGTATGTCACAGTGAGTATATATGCTTTTCATGTCACTGACATCTGCACTTTGTACAGTCACACATCTAAATGACAGAGGTGTAAGACAGGGGTCTAAAAATACAGACCTGTAGGGCCACAAATCTGTGAGGTTGCCAGGGTAGCTCTGATGCCTATAGATCTCATGCATATTAATTAGGGCTATACTGATCAGCAGACTGGCCTAGGGGTTCAAGGAGGAGTGTCTCTCATACACAGAGCTATGGAGATTTCGCCCCCTGTGACGTCACAACGTGTACAGACATAGGTAATGCCCCTGATTCTACAGTGGTCTAATCTAATATGGCTCTCTGAGGCCTCCTCCCTTTGTAATGTCATTTGGTGGTGCCACCAACAACACCCTCAATGCTGTAGCATGAAGGTCCCTCAAAAGTACCTTACAAGGTTTGTTTATTTGAACATTAGAAGGTGCTGTTGTGGACACTGCACCTCATATTGTCCTCTCTGAAGTGACTCATAGGGTACCTGATGTGCCACACTAGGTTATTGCAATGTCACAGTGTGTTTGTTCAAAAAACAAATCCAAAACGCAAAGGCCACACAAACCACTGTTGATAGTAGATAGTAATGTGCCAGCAAGTTATATAGATTAGGCTGATGGTGTGAAGGCAAACACGACATCTGTAACATAGGTAGGTATGACAGTGAATGTGTCGCACACCCCAGCCACTCACTTTGTATGTCAGCACATCCACCTAACATCTACATCCATGTCCATCGCATGGCAATCTCAATAAGCTCAATATGTGTGCTATGCAACCTAATGTGGATGTAGCATGTGCAGATGCAAACCCCCTCCCCCCCATGCCATCACATACATAATGTATGGGTTGACATTGAGATGGAGTAGTGAATATCATCTATTGCGACACATATCCCCATATCACCAGGGTGCCTGATAGGCCAATCTGATGGTCCCTCAAAACACCTTGTTGAAGTAGCAGTTGTAGTGGCAGTCAGTGCAATGTGAAAGGCGTAGCACATCACATCAAACAAATGCCTAAGAACCAGTGTGCAAGTGATGATAAGTTCAAGTCCCAAATGTGTCAACACCATGAGGTCATGAAATAGTTATGTGTTTTATATAAGAGACACACAGCACTGTATATTGCAGTTGTTGTGCGCATGTGCGCAACTCGTTCCGCAAAACAATGTGCGGGGCGCAGTTGAACGTCATATGTGTATAAATTGCGCCAGTTGCGGGACGCTGTGGGACAAAATATTTATAAAACATGCAGCAGATGCGGAGCGCAATGAGACGTGTTACGTCGCCAAAGTGCGCCAATTTCTGGGGCGCAGTTGGACGTCATACGTCGCTAAACTGCGCCATTTGCGGGGCACAGTTGCACGTAAAACATTGGAAATGTGTGGCATTTGCGGGGTGCATGCGCGTCAATGACGCTGCGTGCAATCAGGTGATAATATCCCAAAATGGCATCCAGAACAAGAAAGCCTGCATTCACTCCTCGGGAGCTCCGCATCCTGTCTCGCCTGATTGCCACAAGGCAGGAGAAGCTGTTCCCCGGGCAAAACAGGTACAGGGACAGCAGAAAGGTCCGCAGGGCCTGGGAACGGCTACAGAGACGATTCAATAGAGAAGCTGACTTCCCAAGGGAGGTAAGTGGATGGGGACAGGTCATTAGAAATAGACATATATATCTAGAGGCTGTGTGCATTGCAGATCCTCATGCTGTTGGGGTCAGGTATTGTGTGTCAGTAATGTGCTGCAGCTGAACATACATCCCATATTGTCTTTGTATAATATGTGACAGGTGTGACCTCTACCCAGGTGGTGATGGATATGGTCACACAGGTCATGATGCTAGCCCTATTACCTGGCATTTGCTGCTGTGGACGTGCCAACACATACTGTAAGAAAGCAAACCAATAGATCAGCTTAATTATAACCAAATCACATCATATGAATATGGTGAAATGTGTAGCTGCAGCAAATAACCTTTCCGTCCACAGAAAGGGTATGTGAAGCAAAGCATTAATGGTATGTCAATCACCCAGGTGATCTGGTTGTTTTTGCCAATGTTGTGCAATATGCCCCCCTATCCCCAGTGGTCCTGAGAGCTCACCACAGTGGTCTATCAGTCACCCTGGAGATACGGTTGTGTGTGCTCAAGCACTGTAATACATACACCCTATCACCAGGGGACTAGAGAGGCCATCACACTGGCTCACCTGTCATCATGGTGATATTGGTCTGTGTGCTGTCAAAGTACAAAACAATATCCCTATCCCCAGGGGTGCTGTAAGATCATCACAGTGGCCTGTCATGTATCCTGGCGATATGGTTTAGTGTGCTGAAACAGTTTATTACATCCTCCCTATTTCCAGGAGTCCTGAAAGGCCATCCCAGTGGCCTTTCATGTATCCTGGAGATATGGTTCTGTGTGCTGAAACAGTTCATTACATCCTCCCTAGTTCCAGGAGTCCTGAAAGGCCATCCCAGTGGCCTTTCATGTATCCTGGAGCTATGGTTCTGTGTGCTGAAACAGTTCATTACATCTTCCCTATTTCCAGGAGTCCTGAAAGGCCATCCCAGTGGCCTGTCATGTATCCTGGCGATATGGTTTAGTGTGCTGAAACAGTTCATTACATCCTCCCTATTTCCAGGAGTCCTGAAAGGCCATCCCAGTGGCCTTTCATGTATCCTGGAGATATGGTTCTGTGTGCTGAAACAGTTTATTACATCCTCCCTAGTTCCAGGAGTCCTGAAAGGCCATCCCAGTGGCCTTTCATGTATCCTGGAGCTATGGTTCTGTGTGCTGAAACAGTTCATTACATCTTCCCTATTTCCAGGAGTCCTGAAAGGCCATCCCAGTGGCCTTTCATGTATCCTGGAGATATGGTACTGTGTGCTGAAACAGTTTAAAACATCTCCCCTAGTTCCAGGTGTCCTGAAAGGCCATCCCAGTGGCCTTTCATGTATCCTGGAGCTATGGTTCTGTGTGCTGAAACAGTTCATTACATCCTCCCTATTTCCAGGAGTCCTGAAAGGCCATCCCAGTGGCCTTTCATGTATCCTGGAGATATGGTTCTGTGTGCTGAAACAGTTTAAAACATCTCCCCTAGTTCCAGGAGTCCTGAAAGGCCATCCCAGTGGCCTTTCATGTATCCTGGAGCTATGGTTCTGTGTGCTGAAACAGTTCATTACATCTTCCCTATTTCCAGGAGTCCTGAAAGGCCATCCCAGTGGCCTTTCATGTATCCTGGAGCTATGGTTCTGTGTGCTGAAACAGTTCATTACATCTTCCCTATTTCCAGGAGTCCTGAAAGGCCATCCCAGTGGCCTTTCATGTATCCTGGAGATATGGTACTGTGTGCTGAAACAGTTTAAAACATCTCCCCTAGTACCAGGAGTCCTGAAAGGCCATCCCAGTGGCCTTTCATGTATCCTGGAGCTATGGTTCTGTGTGCTGAAACAGTTCATTACATCTTCCCTATTTCCAGGAGTCCTGAAAGGCCATCCCAGTGGCCTTTCATGTATCCTGGAGATATGGTACTGTGTGCTGAAACAGTTTAAAACATCTCCCCTAGTACCAGGAGTCCTGAAAGGCCATCCCAGTGGCCTTTCATGTATCCTGGAGCTATGGTTCTGTGTGCTGAAACAGTTCATTACATCTTCCCTATTTCCAGGAGTCCTGAAAGGCCATCCCAGTGGCCTTTCATGTATCCTGGAGATATGGTACTGTGTGCTGAAACAGTTTAAAACATCTCCCCTAGTTCCAGGTGTCCTGAAAGGCCATCCCAGTGGCCTTTCATGTATCCTGGAGCTATGGTTCTGTGTGCTGAAACAGTTCATTACATCCTCCCTATTTCCAGGAGTCCTGAAAGGCCATCCCAGTGGCCTTTCATGTATCCTGGAGCTATGGTTCTGTGTGCTGAAACAGTTCATTACATCCTCCCTATTTCCAGGAGTCCTGAAAGGCCATCCCAGTGGCCTTTCATGTATCCTGGAGATATGGTACTGTGTGCTGAAACAGTTTAAAACATCTCCCCTAGTTCCAGGAGTCCTGAAAGGCCATCCCAGTGGCCTTTCATGTATCCTGGAGCTATGGTTCTGTGTGCTGAAACAGTTCATTACATCTTCCCTATTTCCAGGAGTCCTGAAAGGCCATCCCAGTGGCCTTTCACTCATCCTGGAGATATGGTTGTGTGTGCATAAAGAGTGTAATAGATCCTCCCTTTCCCCAGGAGTTAAGTGAGGCCATCACAGTCGGCTATCACGTACCCTGGTGATATGGTTGTGTGTGAATAAAGAGTTAAATAGATCCTCCCGTTCCCCAGGAGTTAAGTGAAGCCACCACACTTGGCAATCACGTACCCTGTTGATATGGTTGTGTGTGCATAAAGAGTTTAATAGAGCATCCCTTTCCCCAGGAGTTAAGTGAGGCCATCACAGTCGGCTATCACGTACCCTGGTGATATGGTTGTGTGTGAATAAAGAGTTAAATAGATCCTCCCGTTCCCCAGGAGTTAAGTGAAGCCACCACACTTGGCAATCACGTACCCTGTTGATATGGTTGTGTGTGAATAAAGAGTTTAATAGAGCATCCCTTTCCCCAGGAGTTAAGTGAGGCCATCACAGTGGTCTATCACACACCCTGGTGATATGGTTGTGTGTGCCTAACCAGTTCAATACATTCTCCCTATCTCCAGGAGTCCTATGACCTGTGTAAGGTCACTTGTCTATGATCCCACTGCAATGGGATATGCAGCTGATGATGTGTGGCACAACACGCAACCCCCATGGGGCCGTACGCCACATTGAATTGGTGGGTATAGCAGTCACATGTTGTGGTAGTTTATGACAGGTAAGTTGCACCTCTCACATAGTCTGTGAGGTCACTATCTCATCACACATGTCTGTGATGTATCACGATGAAAAGCTATGTGCACATGTTGATGTGTGTATAGGTACAACATCTCCATGACCTAGGCAAAGATATTCCCAAAGGCTGTAACAGAGCCATATTCCCCTCACTTTATGCATAGTTAGGTTACCCATCCTCACACCTCCTACAAATCCATTACCTTGTAGCAGGTGAACAGAACAGATGTTGTAGGAAAGCTACAGTCACCTCTTGTGGTTGGACACCACAGACACAAGCAGCCACATGAGCACAGGTGGCAATTGCGTAGTGTGATTGTTTGGTGTCTGTCCATGGTTTATCAAAATACACCTGCTGTCATCATACAGGTCATAGGTCATAGTGCCATTTCTACAAGATATAGGCCAGCCTACATGGGCACGGTAAGCTCAGATAAGGGCACCTGCAGTTGTTGTATGTTTGTTTAGGCTGCTCTACCAAACATACCCCATACATACTACACCCCAACCTGACTCTCACACAGGATGGCCAGCCAACATGGGTGGAGGTACAGACCCTCCACAGCACATGATCAGTGTTGTAACCCTTTCCTGCCCTCCTCATCCCACTGTTTCCCACATGTGTGACTTAGCCATGTTGTTAGCTGCTGATAGCATAGTCCATTGCCTGTAACAGGTGGTCGCCAGACACAGCAGGATGCACAAATTAACAAACATCCCTGTCCCCCTTGGGTTGTGTCGCATTCAACAACTGCTCCAATGTATCCCTTCACCCGCTCCTGGTGTGCAAAACATACACAACAAGAGATGCAAATATTGGACAGCAAGTAGCATCACGCAAGCACCATGGCATGGCTCCAGAGACTGACATATGTGACGATGACCAACATTGGTGAGTAGGCTCAGTTGGTAATGGTGTTGTCCACATGTGATAACACATTCCATGTGCCCATGATGATCCCCTGTGACAGGTGTTGAACTATGCTATACATGAAACACACATCAGTGTAGCTGAAGTGTCCAGACCCAGGACACACTGTTCTATGTTTCTGTTGCCCACCCACCAGACGTAAGTGCTCACTCATGCTCCCACCCATATTTTCTCACACACACAGGTCGAGGATCTGAGAAAGAAAGGGAGGGAGCTGCGCCTGCACCATGGCGCATACCTGAGCGCGTGAGGAATGCTGAATCATCACATGGTGATGGTGCGTATTGATGACATGGCTGCCCACCATCAGAGGTCACAGTGGCCCATCAGTGTGCATGGTACCTGCATGGGTACATGTGATGTGTCACACACATCTACGTGTGCTGATGACTGTCATCTTCCACAGATCAGGATGACAGTGACGAAGACCCCCGTACCTCTGCCTATGCCCTCCGAAGGCCCACCTCCCGCGCTGCCGTGGAGGTGGTAGTCCTGGACACCAGTGGGGAGGAGGCAGAGGGTCCTGCGGAAGACACAGCGGAGGGGGTCATGGGGGATGCTGGGACGGAAGGTGTGGGTGCCAGGGTCACAAGGGGGGGTGAGGGCACAGGTGATGTGGGTGGGGGGGAGGTGGTGGGGGGTGTTGGGGAGGAGTCAGGGGGGGAAGAGTGGCCGCAGGGTGTCTGGGAGAGTGACATAGAGGACAGTGCAGCACAGGGCACTGTTGGCTCCCGCCATCAAGGGCAGGTGGCTCCAACATCCAGGGCCCCACACACAGTGCATGCAGATGCCACCACACAAACACCAGGAACAATGTGTGTGTGTGGTGGCAGATGTGTTGTACATCTGTGTGAGGCTCTGGATGCACTGGAGCAGCGGGTGCACCGGTTGGTGCACCTGCAGGAATGGATGGCGGGAGCCATGGAGAGGGTGGTTGCTGACATTGAGCATCTGCCATGTCGGCAGCCACCCCCTGAAGGGCGTCACAGGCATCATTGATGGTGCCTGTGACGTCCACACATGTGCCCTGTGCTGCCCTGTCCGCCATCACGGGGCAGGCTGAGGGAGGGTGGGGTCATGTGGGGGTTCGGGGTTAGTGTGTGGGAGTGTGTTTATTGCGGGTGTGTGTGTGCGGGGGTGGGGAGGGTTTGTTTTGGTGGGTGGGTGATGGCATTTTCCCCCTACCCTAGATATGTATATAGTTTTATTTTTGTGTGTACATATTAAAGTATTTTTTCTGAACCCTGTAATGGTCACGTGTCTCACGTAGCATATGACTATAGATGCCAGCATGTCATATGTGTGCAGCCACATACATTCCTGACGGGTAAACATGCGTGTGATACCTCAATTGGCACCACATGCAGTGTGTCGGGAAACTCATGTGTGTAGGTGTGTGATAGCAGGGTGCTGCATTACATGTTACCATGTAGTGGCTGCCCCACAGACGTACTTGCCACAGGGATGTATATACATGACCCACATGTTCTCACATATCTGAGCCGGCACAATATGCGGCACAGAAATGTCTGCCCCTGTCACATGCATCCCTATGGTGGGTTGGGGTGCATGTGACCACTAATATAGGTGAGGGCACAGGTCACACATATGGCACCAATGTGTCGTGTATGACGGGTTGCAGATGGTGATGTGTATGGAACATAAACAGGCCATTTATAACACAGTACCCCTGTGTCCACATCAAGGGTGGTGAAGCGTGGTTCTGTAGAGCCGCAGGGCAGTCAGGTGTTGGAAATATTCCTAATGAGTGTGGCAGAGATATATATGAATTGGAGATATCCTGTCAGCGTGACTGATTGTTCGGCCCTCCAGGGCTCGCTTTTGAGAGACCTGGATTACACCTCTGCCATTTTGGAGTGTGAGTGGGCAAGGCGCAGATGTCCCCGACATCAAACATGTTACCTTGAGTGGGTCATATTCCTCCTCACCTCTCCCCACCACCAACATATTGCCATTGCCACCACCCGTTACTGCTTGGGAGAAACAGGGAGCAATGTTACGCATTCCAAATAACCATCCGATGTCTGTGACATCTGCACCCAGCACAAACTAACTCGTACATGACAGAGGTGTAAGGCAGCGCTCTCAAAATCCAGTCTTGGAGGGACACAAACCAGTAAGGTGGTCATGATAATTGTAATGGTGAGATATATATCGCCAGCATATACATTTGGGATATGCTCAGAACCTGACTGGTCTGCGGCTCCACAGGATCACGGTTCCACACCCATGTCGTACATGGATGTCTGTGCACACTGTGCCGCTGCAGCTCAGAGGCTGTGGTGACACATTGTGATAGTGAAACATTACATATGTGTGGATCATGGTAATGGTATATGTGTGTGGCAAAGTAGCTTATGCAGTGGACATGGTTGCAGATCCTATGGTCCTCCCACCCCCCTCTCAGAGATACACATGGGACCAAATGGACACTCTTTGGAAAGAGACAATGTACCTATATTTGGACAGCTGTTTATTATCACAGCAATTCTCTCATATAAAACTATTGTTACAAACATGTGTGTAAGACATATCAAAGATCCCCCAAGCCAATTACATAACACAAACACAACATACTAATCACATATGTCTACTTTCACATATAACCCAAACCAAGCCGCAATAACAGAAAATACTATGTACATAGTTGCTAAATATGAACAGTGCAACAAAGAGAAACCTTTGGTTTCGTGCTGTACATTTCTATATTATCATAGGTTACTGACGGCGTGGTCGGCCACGCCTGCCACGTCGGGCCCCTCTCCCTGGCAAGGCTATATCCTCCTCCGGATACATTGGTGGTGCAGGTGCAGCTCGGATCAGAACATCACGTATGCCCTCAAGGGCCTCACACATGCGAGTTAGTGGCATGGCTACGACCCCCTCATGTAATGTCCGGAGCTCAGCACAAACATCCCTGGTGTTCTGCTCCACAGCACAGCGAATCCGCTCCAGAACACGTCGATTGGCTGTGAATGGGACACAGGGTGGTCAATGAACTACCTCTCCACGAAAACACCGTCATAAAGCAGCATGTCATACACATACCACACTAATGCTAATGTGATAGTGCTGAGTCATATGGGAACATGGTTAGGGGTATAACACATATATCGCAGTGTACTACAACTAATAGAAACACAGAGAACACTATACAGGAAGAGGATGTGGGAGGACAACACAACAGTCATACAATAGCTTCTGCATACACACCCACATACTACTGACGTGGCAACAGAATTGGGCAAGGACAGTCATCTCATATCCATTATTCAGGTCAGGTGCAGCATGCAGCAGCCATAAACACCTCAGATGGCCAGAAGCATTGTTGTACCGAGGTGTGTTTGGGAATGTCTGCACAGGTCATGTATGGGTCCAGGGTTTTGCTATATGTGGCATAGAGATGCACATGAGCTGTTGGGGCATGTCATGACAGGAACTGTGTGTTCTGTGTGTATGGAATTTGCTATTCTCCATGAGATGTTTGTACTGGATGTAGCCTCATGGGATGCCATATATTTGTGTCAGACTGTGTGACGGCAAATCAGGTTTGGCCTGCCCTAATGATTGTTTTATGACATGACAATGTATGGTCTGATGGGTTACATTGTCAGTATAAGGGCTGGATGTGGGGATGTACACATTATCCGTATGTGCTGGTCCTTGGAATTGCCTGGTGCAAGGACTAAACTGATATGTATGCTTGGTGGTGTACAAAATGTACGTGAGCTGATGTCGGGGAATGACTAGAATGTGATGGTGCTGACAGACGTTAATCCCGTGAAGCATTTACGTGTTGTGTGGGAGTGGGTGATACCTTATGAACATAGCTGCTTATGTGAGTGTAGTTGAGGATAGACATTGGCATTCTGAATACGTCATTGATAGTGTGGGATGTCAGAGACCTACTACACGGAAAAAATGGTTATGTTAAAGCAAATGTGACAATGTAGAGTGGATAACACAGTACAATAGAGCTGTCTGGACACATAAACATCAGACTATGGTGAGTGAGCAGAACTCTTGCACAGGCATTGTGAACGTGGATGCAGCAAATAGGACATGGAAAACAGTCATAACAACTAGACAACATATGTTTTCCGCTTTCTCATTTGACATAGCATATGGATCCTTACAGGCTGAGCTTCAGTATGTTTATATTTTACCTTGCTGTAAGGGATAATGTATGTATCACTGTACAGATTGGTCAGATATCTCTATCTACCCACTGGCCAGTACCTATACAGTGTTGTGTCAAATTCCCTAGTTGCCTTTTGTGGCTCCAATAACACTTTTCGACTAGGTAATGTTTTTCTTTGGTTGCTTGCTCTATGATGATGTATCTGGTTATTTTGTTAAGGAGATGAGGTCTTCAGTTTATGTTATTTCTCATTGGGCTTGACAATTGCTATCATCCACCAGTATGTTATGTGAGGTCTTTGTGTAATGCTGTAATGTTTGCATTCGGAAAGGAGGGGTAGGGTGATGTGCCAATTCTGGTAATGTTGTGTGGATACGTGGTGTATGATATGGTCTCAACATGGAAAGCTTTTGTTGTAGTTAGTCATATATGTTTAGGTTTGTTTTGCAGCACAGTAATTGTTTACGGTTTTGGTCCTTGTTTAACCATTTGTTGAGAAATAGACATGCGTCATACTCATTACTGTATGGCTGCATACAACACATATTGCAGGTATGACACTTATGATACTGGGGACCATCACACGGTATGGGGACATAGGCCCACAATTTAACTGCGACACACATGCTCACAGCCTATGCAATCTGTTGAGGGATTGTTGGCCTTACAGTAAGGGGACATGGTGTTTTCCTTTTCTGTCTGGATTACAGTCTATGTTATGTCTTTCTGCACAGAGGAAATTGAGGAATGTTCTCTCCAAACAAGCCATCAGGTTCATACTGTACGTTTGAGACCCCTCTGTAGATCTGTATCTATGGTTGACCTGACATATTTTCGCACCTCTCTCCATATGCTATGTAATTTGACACCTGCAGATGCAGACTGTGGGGAATGCGGTCTTTGTGCTGTTACATCACAGAGGAGGGTTGCATTGCTCTATATATGGTATGTTTGTTTCTTTAACTATCATTCAGATGTCATGCTGTGGTGTACCAGACATCTGGGTGTCTGCAATGAGGTAGACTGTTGCAAGGGCAAGTGTTGATCTTTCTCATGACAACAACATGGTGACCCTTATACAACATTCCATTTAGGCCTGCATCTGTGGGTGTCAACTGACCTTCGGTGATTCTGTTTTGCATCATAGTAACAGCATATATTATACCCCACACCATTCTTTCACAAAACAATATCCCAACAACATGAGCCATACATGTGATATATGTGGTGGTTATGTTGCAACATTCACCACACATACACCAACTAGTGACTATTGGTGTTTATTTTGGAATTATGACTGTCGAATGTCACCCACCTTCAGCATCGCGACGTGCAGATACGCCATGGGACCTTAACTCCGCCATCATCACCTGAGGGTCAGGGCTCTCGGTGTATACTTGCGGCCTGGGTCCTTGGATGTTCTCCCTTGATGCTGCCCCTAGTGGTGATATACTGGGTACAGGTGGCTCTATGGGCTCATCAACAGCACTTGTGCTGCCCCCTGAGACAGCAGGTTCATCCTCCAACACACTCATTGGCACTGTGATGTCAACGTCACCCTCTTCCTCCGCCTCCTCCTCCTCCTCCTCCTCCTCCTCCTCCTCCTCCTCTTCCTCTCCATTTTACTGTAGTCACCTGCATATTGAACAATAACAAAGAAAACACATATGTTTCATCATAATCATATCTATATATGTGTGGCACAGACACCACAGAGATGATGGGGTGGGTATGTGCGTGTGTGCTGCATACCCGACCCATGACACCCTCCCATACATGTTTGTCGACGTCATTCAGCTGTTTCTGGGGCACATGTGTGTCGTGTGGCCATGCACATGTTGCATATTTTCCATGTGTATATTTGGAGTGCCATGCCACATGTGTCCCCCATCACATCCCTACCCCTATCTGTACAACATATGTACACACATGTGTGAGAATACATCACCCTTACACTTGTTTTGACCATACATTGCCTGTTTATGTTTAATTATGACTTTGAAATATTGTCTCTAGACATACTATATGCTCATTGTTGGATATGTTTGGCTGTGACCCATTGTGCCGTGGATCCCAAGTAGCCAGCAACTGTGGCCCACTGAGAAGCACATGTAGCACTGTGCAAATAGTATGTCACACACACGTTACCTGATTAGTGTGCCACAAAATCATATGGTGCTTTGCAATCACAGATGTGCAGGTTGGATAGGAATTGTTGTGTGTAGTTTTGGAAACAGATGGGGAGGTTGCTGTTTTCGAGGGACACATATGTAATATTGTGACAGGGCATGGCAACAACACAGTTTGTGCATGGCCATAACACACACATGTGACACCACTTTTTAAACATGGTGTGGATTGGGTCACAGGTATGGGAGTGTCTGTGCAGCTGAATGATGTGTACTGAAGGGACATTGTGAACCTGGCAATTACTATACATACCTGCGTCAGGATGTGCCGTGTCAAGGGCCTCCGGCAGTCCACGGAGATAGATGTGGCCCAAACGTGTTGCCAGCTCTTGTTCCAATGGTGTGAGTGATGGGATAAAAGGGCCCCCACCACCTGTGCCATGCGCATGTTGTCTTTCAGCCACCATGTGCTCGCGCACCCCTCTTTTTATATCCGAGTACCTCTTTTTGAGGCTTTCAACATCCCTTGTGGGGCCCCCTGCCTCTGACATTGCAGCACGCACCTCCTCCCATACTGCCATTCGGGTGGCCACTGTTGTGCGACTGCTGAGCCTGCCAAATAGGAGGTCATAGTTTTCAATTACATGCGAGAGTAGGATATAGTTCTCTCTATCACTGAAGCGTAGAGCTCTTTTTCGCTGTGGACCAGGCACAGGTACCCTTTTTCTCTTCCCAGTTTGGACATATTGTGCAGGCTGTGGCCCAAAAGATGGTCCTGCATGTCCCTCCCTAGGATGTGCAGTCTGTAGCGTCGGTGTATCACCCACCACAGGTTGGGACACATCCTCCACACCCTCACCCTCACCCTCACCGTCTCTCTCCCTCTCTCTCTCCATCTCTGTATGTTTTAAATGCTCCTTTCAACAGAACAGCACTCACTTAAACAAAACAGAACAATACACAGCATGCAATACAGACTTACAAAATGTTACAGTACAGGACACAGTAAAGGACACAATAACAAAGGGAACAGAAATATTATCTTAGCACAAGGTGAGGAATCTACTCTGCTCCTGACTATCTTTCTCTGCCTCTCTCCGCTGCCGTACTCCCTGGACTGACTCTCTCCCTCCTTCCTCTGGACTACTCCCACCACAGCCTCTCTACCTATAGATTTGTTATCCCTCACTGTGCTTCTTTCCTGTGCAGTAGTCCCACCACTGTCTCTGTTTCAGACTTATCTATGACACCCTCTCTCTCTAACTGTGACTCCTTTATCAACCCTCAACGTGATGCACGTGTGCAGACCTATTTATAGTGTATTGCCATGTGTCTTCCATTGCACATGCGCAATTGGGCGGGCGTGACGCTCGTGCGTTGGGCGCGTGCTCGCCAACGCATGGGTGGCCGTACGCGGACAAACGCACATGCGCCCTGAGACACTGTACTGCGCATGTGTCGCAGTACGCATGCGCACTACAATGACTACCGCATGGGTGTCTGTGTTTTGTGCGCATGTTCACGCCGGCGCACATACGTGTGGGCACGCACTGACCGACGCCCATGCGTAGAGTGGCGCACGCGTGCCACCAACGGGCATCGCATGCGATCAACTGCGCATGCACAGTGTGCGCAAACCACACACCCCATAATAACATATATTACCAGCACAACATTACCCACGTTGAGGGTTGTAGAGGAAGAGCAGGAGGAGTGTGGTTGGTGTGGAGAAGAACGAAAGGATCTGAGCTTAATTAATTAAGCTTCAGGTATACAAGGTGTATTAGGGGTATTAGATACACTTTTATTGGTATAAGCATCTACACCAATCCTTAGTATATACAGAATTTAAAAGACCTAAACACAAGCTTTAAACTAAGATGCAGACAGAAGTCCAGCAACGAGATGGGGGTTCTCCGGTCTTTTGCATTGAGTGTCGCATGTATGATTTTCTCCCAGTTGGTGAGAGGTCTTACGTATGCACTAAGTGCAAAGAACTCTTTGCTCTCAGGGAGCGAGTCCATTCTCTAGAGGCTAGAGTAGCAGACCTGGAAGACATAAGAAAGACAGAGATGTACATGGACGTGACCTACAGGGATATAGTCCTGAAGTCCCACCTCCAGTCTGGCAGCATCCCTGCTGCCATGGAGGAGAGAGGTCACATGACAGGAGAGCATCACCCTGGTGTGGCAGGAAGTGATCCTGTAACTAGGACCTGTCCTCCAGGTGATGTAAAACCCTCTTGCACCGAGGACGTTTCTCCAGGGCCACGTGCCCATGAGGGGAGGGTCAGGACAGCTGTTATAGTTGGTGATTCAATCATTAGGAATGTAGATAGCTGGGTGGCTGGTGGACGTGAGGATCGCCTGGTAACATGCCTGCCTGGTGCGAAGGTAGCGGACCTCACGCACCGCCTAGATAGGATCGTAGATAGTGCTGGGGAGGAGTCTGCTGTCTTGGTACATGTTGGTACCAATGACATAGGAAAATGTGGTAGGGAAGTTCTGGAGGCTAAATTTAAGCTTTTAGGTAGGAAGTTGAAATCCAGAAACTTCCAGGATAGCATTCTCCGAAATGCTTCCTGTTCCACGTGCAGGACCCAAAAGACAGGCAGAGCTCCGGAGTCTCAATGCGTGGATGAGACAATGGTGCAAGGATGAGGGTTTTGGATTTGTTAGGAACTGGGGAACATTCTGGGGAAAGGGGGGGCTCTTCCGAAGGGATGGGCTTCACCTTAATCAGGATGGGACCAGACTGCTGGCATTAACCTTTAAAAAGGAGATAGAGAAGCTTTTAAACTAGAAATTAGGGGAAAGCCGACAGTCACCCAGGAGCGCATGGTTCGGACGAAGGTATCCTTGAAGGATACTACCAAAAGCAATGAGGTTCCAAAAGGGAGTATAGTAGCCGAAATGCCCTTGAGTAAGGAGCAGACAGAGAATAAAGATTCCAAATTACCCATGCCTACCAATAGCCAGATTAATATGAATAAAATACAGTCTCTAAAATGCTTGTATGCCAATGCTAGAAGTCTAAACAATAAGATGGGAGAGTTAGAATATATGGCACTAAATGAGAGGTTAGATATGATTGCACTCTCAGAGACATGGTGGAAGGAGGATAACCAGTGGGACACTGTGATACCTGGATACAAACTATATCGTAATGATAGAGCTGATCAAATTGGTGGAGGGGTTGCGCTCTATGTTAGAGAGGGCATTGAGTCAGAAAGGATTAAAGTTTTGCAGGGAACAAAATTTGCTGTAGAATCTCTATGGATTGAAATTCCACTTATGAAGGGGAAGGTGATGGCAGTGGGGGTGTACTATCGACCGCCTGGCCAGAATGAACAAATGGATGATGAAATGCTCAAAGAAATCACAGAAGCTAACAAAAGTCACAACAGAGTAGTAATAATGGGTGATTTCAATTACCCCGGTATCGACTGGGTCAGTGTCACGGCAGGACAAACTAAAGAGAGAAAGTTTCTAGATGGAATAAATGACTGCTTCTTGGAGCAGCTGGTTCATGAACCCGACCAGAGGGGAAGCCATACTGGACCTAGTCCTTAGTGGAACGCCAGATCTGGTGCAAGAAATAAGGGTGTTGGGACCACTTGGCAATAGTGACCATAATATGATCATGTTTGATTTAATTATTGGAGAACAAATAGTAAAGAAATCCACAGTACTACCTTTTAACTTTCAAAAGGGAGACTATGATAGAATGAGGAATATAGTTAGGAAAAAACTAAAAGGAGCGGTTCCAAAGGTTAAAGACTTACAGCAAGCTTGGGCGTTATTTAAAACTACTATCCTCGAAGCCCAGACAGCTGTATTCCACGCATTAAGAAGAGTGGGGGATAAAGAAAGTCCAAAAAACTGCCAGCATGGTTTAAAGGTGAGGTCAGAGAGGCTGTTGCTGCCAAAAAAGCAACCTTCAGGAAATGGAAAAAAGAGCCAAATGATGAAAACTGGAAACAGCACAAGCACTGGCAAGTTAAATGCAAAGCATTGATAAGGCAGGCAAAGCGGGAATTTGAAAAGAAACTTGCTGCGGAAGCAAAAACACGAAATAAAGACTTTTTCAAGTACATTCGTAGCAAAAGGCCTGTGAGAGAGTCAATTGGACCGTTAGATGATAGAGGGGTAAAAGGGGCAGTAAGAGGAGACAAGGCTATAGCGGAGAGACTGAATGAATTCTTTGCTTCGGTCTTTACTGAGGAAGATGTAGGGATGTTACCCAAGACTGAAGTGGTATTTAAAGGTGATACTGCAGAGGAATTGAGAGAAATATCGCTACACCGGGAAGATATATTACAACTATTTGATAAACTGAATAGTAGCAAATCATCTGGACCGGATGGTATACATCCCAGAGTGTTGAAAGAACTGAAATATGAGATTGCAGACCTGCTATTGGTAATCTGTGAACTTTCATTAAAATCATCTGTAATACCTGAAGATTGGAGGGTCGCCAACGTAACACCAATTTTTAAAAAGGGTTCCAGGGGTGACCCGGGAAATTACAGACCGGTGAGCCTGACGTCAGTACCAGGGAAAATGGTGGAAACCATCATAAAGAACAAAATTACGCAGCATGTAGATACTCATGGCCTAATGGGAGACAGCAAACATGGCTTTAGACAAGGAAGATCTTGTCTTACTAATCTGATATGTTTTTTTGAAGGTGTGCATAAACAGGTAGACAAAGGTGAGTCGGTTGATATAGTGTATCTGGATTTTCAGAAAGCTTTTGACAAGGTCCCCCATCAGAGACTTTTGGCAAAGCTAAAAAGTCATGGGATAGGAGGCAGTGTACTATTGTGGATCGGGAAACTGGTTTTTAAAAGATAGAAAGCAGAGAGTAGGGCTAAATGGCCAATATTCCCAATGGAAAAAGGTGAATAGTGGAGTACCCCAGGGATCTGTACTGGGTCCGCTGCTTTTTGACATATTCATAAATGACCTGGAAAAGGGAATAACGAGTGAGGTTATCAAATTTGCAGATGACACAAAACTGTTTAAAGCTGTTAAAACCCAAGAGGAAAGTGGAAAACTGCAGGAGGACCTGGATAAATTGGAAGACTGGGCATCCAAATGGCAAATGAAATTTAATGTGGACAAGTGCAAAGTCATGCACCTAGGAAAGAACAACCCACACTATAGTTACTCGATGCAAGGCTCCACATTAGAAGCCACTACCCAGGAAAAAGATTTAGGAGTCATCGTGGATAACATGTTAAAACCCTCCACCCAGTGTGCAGCGGCGGCCAAGAAAGCAAACAGAATGCTAGGTATCATAAGGAAAGGGATGGAGAATAAAACAAAGGATATTATAATGCCTCTGTATCGCTCCATGGTACGACCGCACCTTGAATATTGTGTGCAATTCTGGTCACCGTATCTTAAAAAGGACATAGCGTTATTAGAAAAAGTACAGAGAAGAGCCACCAAATTGGTGAAGGGGATGGAAGGCTACTCCTATGAAGAGAGGCTAAAAAGGTTAGGGCTCTTTAGCCTGGAAAAGAGACGGCTGAGGGGAGATATGATAGAGGTCTATAAATTAATGAATGGAGTGGAACAGATAAACGTGGATCAATTGTTTACGCTATCAGAATATAGAAAGACTAGGGGACATGTAATGAAGCTACAGGGTAAACTATTTAAGACAAATAAGAGAAAATATTTTTTCACTCAACGTGTAATCAAACTCTGGAATCTGTTACCGGAGGATGTGGTAAGGGCT